>CM043724.1:4493569-5731069 GCA_023969325.1 Oryzias curvinotus
ATATCTGTTTTTATGCGACTAGAATTTCTTAAAAAACCCACATTATTATAAATTGTGCTATTTTCAATATTATTTTTAATTCATCTACTATGTTTTCAATCTAAACATAAGACAATGTATTGTAGTAGGTTTAGGGGTCGTCATCTGGACTTGGTTTAAAGTTAGAAGACGTTTGAAACGTCTTCTAACTTTAAAACCAAGTCCAGATGACAACCCCTAAACCTACTACAATGGAATCAACCTGGATGAATGAGTCTTCATAGACATAAGACAATGTAATTAAACAACTAAAGAAATATTTAAAAAAATCTAATTATTTTTCCCGTGTGCTACAAATAAAAAAAAATCAACCAAAAGTAGAAAGTAAAATAAAAACTATGTGATTCATGTATAGCATTGTGTTATATTGTAGAGTACATTGATACTTTCTGCCAAATTACATATATTTGGTTAAAAAAAATGTAATTTTCACTCGACTTTTAAGATAAAGAGCGCTGAAACACAGAGGAGAGGAACAATACCAAAAATGGTAGGAAAACAATAACTACACCAACCCTCTCCAAGTTTGAAACCCAACTCAGACCCTGTTAAATAAAGCGTGCAAAGATTGAAAAGCTTTTACGAGGAAGGATCATTTCTTCATCTAGATAGGGTGCGCCTTTCGCCAGACAAAACCTCTCCCGTTCTAGCCGATGACTCAACTTAAAAAAAAAAAAAAAAACAAGTCAAGTTGCATGTCAGCCTCTTTTATCTCAGTTTCTACATAAAACACAACACTGAAGGTGTTTCCCCCAAATCTAAATGTCAGCTTTTCCACTAAAAGTTCTGTTTCTGCAGAACGTTGCATTAAAGAACCAAAGAGCAGCAGATCGATCAAACCTCTCTCCTGCCAAGACGTCTATATGTTCTCATTTCTTGGCTGGGTTACAACAAGAAAGTGGTAACATTTCAACCACACGCTTCTACGTACCGCTGAACGCCGGACAGAAATCTTCTCTGACAAATCCCAACTCTTCTAATGATCAGGGTAAATGATGCAGTATGTCACAAACACTGAGATGAATAATTTTGCATACTTCCACACGCACCAAAGTGCACGTTTCCTTGATCTTGCCAGAGACACTGTGTCCTCTGGCTTTGCGCCAGAGGAAATTAATGTCAGGATCTGCTTACATTGAAGTTATGCTGAACATCATGGATCAGCTGAGCAAGTGAAGCGATGAGCACAATAGGAAGAGGTGTCTGAAGCTAGCCGCTTACAAAATTACAGCTTCTGAGGGTAAAAAGAATCTTAGAATTCTGTTTTTTTTAATCATTACATAGAAAATAACTGAAGTAATAAATACTTTGCAGTTTAAAGTAAAAACTTGGGTGTGAAGTGGTGTGCATGAGGCTTTTTCTTGATATTTACCCCACTTGAGAATGTTGTTTAAATACAAGTCTGAATAGGAAAATGTCATGGAAACATTGTTGGAGGTATAATGAGGGGCGAAAAAGGGCAGCAAGGGGATAAAGAGAAAAGAAAAAGAGCAGCCAATGGGATCAACTGCAGACCCCAACCAAGCCAGACCCTGATGTGGTTAAGAACCGTGTGGGAAAAGGACAAGGAGGAGGAGGAGGAGGAGGAGGAGGAGGAGGAGGAGTACAACAGGAGACCTCAGGGGAATAGTGAGACTACTTTGCTTCATCTCCTCTTCAACCAATAACCTATTATATAATATTTTACACTTGTGTTATGTTAAAAACCCACTGTGGTTAGAAAACAACATAATTTCATCATGTGTAATGAAATCCATAAAAAGGAATATAGTCAGTAGGGAAGTCCCAATCAGAATTTGATTCTGAGTATTTGCTGATACCAAGTCCGGTTCCAATACTTATGTAAAAAAAAAAAAATTAAAACGGACAAAAACAACGTTAAAAAAATAAAAAAGATCCCTATTTTTGTTTACGGTATTTACTTTTTTATCATTTAACACTATACAGAGCACTTCTTCGAAGTATCTTAAACAATTAAGTAAAAATAGTTTAAAGAGAATTAGTAATTTACAACTAGAAACGGAGAGAGAAAGTGAGAAAGTTTGGAAACTGCAGCATTATTTCCTTCAGAACACCAAGTCTTTTTTTTCGATGAATTATGATCCATGTTTACGCAACAACGTCCTAAAAATTTAGAGAGTAATTTTCTCCAAACGTATGACTAATATATGTCTCATACGACTAATAATAATTAGTCATATGAGACAGTTTGGTGACTGTAGCTGTAAGAGAATTAAAAACACCAACTTTCTTCTAAGTAGCATGAATTTGCTGATGAGTATTTATGACTGTGTCATATCAACGTAACCATTTATCTGTTGGGGTTGTTTTTTAAGAGATTTATTTAGTTAATTTATTTTATGATCACCTTTTCCAGGAGCTTCTCTGTCGACAGCAGGAGAGTGCAGTTCTCATTAAAAAGAAACAAAAATCCGATCTCCTTACTGAACTGTTTTGTGCTCAAACAGCTGTCGTATTCCGCTGCGCTTCACAGCAATAAAATATCCTGATCCGTTCATCAATTGCACACTTCTAGTAGGGTATTTATTTGAAATTATAAGCTTTTAAATACAGAGTGCTGATCAAATCAAAATATATCCTATCAATGACCGGGAGACAACATCCGATACCGATTGAGTCTGAAAGTGCGTGATCGGGCTTGATTTCTGCTCACGTGATCGGATCGGGACATCCCCAGTAGTCTGAGTTAAAAGACTGAAACGCACCTTTCAGCACAGCGTGGCTGTTGGGACACTGGGGTGGAGGACAAAGCAAAGAGGAGCGGGCACCGATAGCCTCGGTGGCCTCTAAGATGGCTCCTGTCAGCAAGGAACACAGCGACGTCCTCCAACCACAGGCAAGGTAAAATCTGGAAAACACAAGATCGTTTGCTTTGAAGTCATACTGACGACTCGAAAAAAGAAAAAGAAATGCCTGATTTGATGTTGTGGTGTTGTTTCCCACGAGTCAAACCTCAGTTGAGAAGCAACACTTCACATACAAACTGAAAAATGGATTCAGTTGTCATTGTTTTGGTTCTTCAGTGACGTATGATAACACTCTATGGTTTTCAAATATAAAAGTTCTAAATGATAAGTTCAGTGTTTTGACACACTAACCACAAGATTATATGTAAAGATAGCGATAGATCCAGGAAAACTGTGTTTTAATAACTTTAATACACACACCTGAGCGTGTTGGGAATATATTTAAAAATCTAAGCTTCACAAATTGCAAATGTGTTTTTTTTGCACATAAATCAATGCTGTTGGGTTCAAACTCGTCCGAACCTTGCTGGATCACAGCGATAGTGAAGATCAGGCCGCGCTGAGCTGTTGTTGACAACATTCAGTGGTCTGGGAGGATCCCTGAGGTGAACACATCCAGGCCAAGACAGCAGGAGTTTATTGGCAGGATGGATGAGGCTGCATTCCTCCCTGCTCTTCACATAATTGTTTACCTGTAAAAGAATCGTTAAAAAAATGAATGACTAAGAGCTCAAAGCAAAGGTGGTTTGCAGACTATTTGTAAACACAGTGTGCAGTACACAGATGTAAAATCTTGGTTTTGCACAAATAACAGAGTAAACAACCACATATGCCTGGAAAAGCCTAGAGCTGGGAGACTAATCAATTATTTCAAGTTTGCGTTTTGTGGGGATGTTGAGTTTGGTTCGTTTTTCTTCTAAGTGGTACATAAATGACATAGAAGTGACACTGACAAGGTTTGGGTGATATTTTTTGTTAGTCTGACACTATTAGGTGGTGAAATTGAATCCATGAGAACTCACAGTGTTGTGCATCTTAGGAGCATGTCTTTGAGTTTTAGTGCTTTTGTGTCCTCTGGTCTCAGAAACAGTGAGGTGGAGCCCCTGTGTGCCTGAGAACTACAATGATCATAGCGACCAAATATCCTCTACTTTGTAGTCAAACCTAATATGATGGTTTTATCTTTTTCTTTTTAAGAAACTGAAAAAAATCAAATGTTTCATAAAGTCTGAAAAAATGTATTACAATTATTTGGCCATATTGTCCAGTTCTAAGTGAAGTACAACAGTAAAAAAGCAGCGCAATTTGTGGATGGGGGCAATAGTAATTGTCGGGGCAAATGATCAAACAGAAAGGACAAAAAAATCTACTAAAGATTTCATATTTTCAGAAAAACCTTTCTGGAGTTTCTATAGATAAAACTTTTCTTTCAGTTAAACGAATGTGACAAATGGAACACCTAATTATCTCCAAGGTGACTCCAGGCCATGAGGGTTCTGATTGGTTTTCAGAAATTCTGCTCTATTTTCTACTGATTAGCTGGGTCAGGTGCATTTTGCCAATAAGAAGCTGCAACGGCTAGTTATTTGGATAACACATAGGACACTAGCCAAAGAGGATCAGCCTTGGAGTTTGACACCTGTGGTGTCGAATGACTGCTAATGTTGGTTTTCTTTGGGAACTTACCGCTGTGGGTCCACATTTACAAAATGTAGGGGAAAGGTCTCCCAACAATATTCTATTTTAAAGTCCAGTTCAGTGGAAATGCACGTTGAAAAATGTGACTAAATTCTTTTTGTGCCAAATCCAGGGATAAAGTGAAGTTCCGGTCTTGCCTGCACGTGTCGAAGTGTCATTGGCTAAGAGACTCCCTCCTATTGCTTACAGGTTGGTGGCATCAGTGTGTGAATGTGTGCATGAATGGGACATGACTGAAAAGTAGAGAAGCGCTTTTTAAGTAGTCACCAAACTAGGTTAAATGAGGAGGTGCTACATTGATTAATAAAAGATCCGAAGAAGTTCTATTTTCTTTTTTGTATGATGACAAACTGACATTTCTGACGTGACAAGGGGGCACAAACACATGTAGAACATAATGCATGACTTTGTAGTCGTCTCAGAGGGATGGGTTTCCTGCACAGGGTGTAGGCTGGCTGTTGTCAGATCTGAGCAATCCCAGGGGAAGGGAGACGAAACAAAATGCACGTTTAGAGAGGAAAAGTGAAAGGAGTAGGAGGAGGAGAACCCATTCCACCAGCACAAGCAAACTGATGGTTAGTCAGCCTGGTAAACAAAGTAAATACATTTCAAAAAGGTTTGGACTTTGAGACCAACGTAACGTGCAAATATCTTTAAACAAATGTCTTGTTCTTTGTATTCTTATAATACTACAATCACATATCCCAAAAATGGCACTGCGCAAATTTGGCAGGTGGCCACACGGCAGAATTTGCGTGTAAAAATGCTTTTTAAGAAAAAGTTACACTTTTAAGACAATTGGACCTTTTTTTTTTGCCAGCGGTCAGTGGCCAACCAGGCATATATCAAGGTCGCGAGGTGGCAGTCCAGTTATAGGCTGGTGACAGGAAGGTTACCGGTGCAATAATTGACTGATGGGAGGGTCTCCGAGGTCCTCAAAATTGTCTGATGATTGGCCGATTTCAGACTGCCACCCTCCTGTCCCATTGCTGCCATAGGGTAGCTGCAAGGGGCACTCGACATGGGCTGTTGACATGGGCCGGGGACCCGGCAATGACCAGACATCAATCTGGTGATCTCTGCCATAAAAAATCCTACAAATTAGGCCTGTACAATATACCGCAAATTTATCGTTATCGCAATATCAAGCAGTGCAATATCCATATCGCAAAAGTCAGCAAAAATCGCAATAAATGATTACTTTAAATGTGCTAAAACAATCTTATGGCAGCTTGAAGTATTTAACTAATCAAATAAATCCATGTATGCATTTGACCAATTGGATGGACCCTTTCACATTGTTGACCAATCAGATGGAGCTTTTTTATGTTAGATGTTTGCCTCCTACGTCAACGAGGGTCATTTGGAGTATAATTTTTAAATTGTTGCAATGAAACGGTAATTATGTTTTTGGTTGTTTTGCTATTTGTGTATATACCGCAAATTATATCGTTATCGCAACATTGATCACTCATATCGCAAGTTTTGCTCATATCGTGCAGCCCTACTACAAATCCTGCTGTGGTTGGACCGCTTGGACCTTCCTTCTCTTGGGCATTGGGGCTTTGCCCTTGCTGGGTTTCTTGGGAGGAATGTTGTCTAAAGCTTTTTAGTATGTGCCGCTTTTTATATACCTCCGGCTACCGGGCAGCTGGTGGGTTAGGGTTGCTTGTTACAGATGGCCGTCATCCAGAGACATTTACAAATCGTCCAATCAGAGCTGCTGCCGGCCGGCGATCCGGCTGCCACCACCCTGTGGTTTCGTAATGGCCTCATCCTTGCCTGACTGATCCCTGGACAGCCGCCTTCTACATTCATGAACACGCCAACAATTTCTCAAAAATCGGGGTGGCGGCAGCTAATCTTAAAGTTACTACCAATGCCTTCCTATCCCGCAATGGAAGTTATATATGTAACCGTGGTCTAATTTTATCTATTTCAAATGTAATTCTGTAAATATAAGTTCCTTTAATTAACTGTCATCATAAACAATTTATCATAGATATTTTGTAATACGCATTATAAAACAAAATGTAATAACAAATCGGGCAGGGTATTTTCTTATTTTTTCTTAAGCAAGTTCATTCAATCAGAATGTCAAAACCACAGAACAGAGTTGACTCTTGAATGTGCTCAGGCCTCCTGTGGCAACGTCTTTAGACACAAATGCCAGGTGTATTTATAAAGCTAAGCCTTAACTATGCTTACACAATCATATTTATACCCAATCCTGGCATGCTTACCCATCTCCAAAATACTCTGCTGCGCAGCATTAAACAATTGATTTTAAAGATTTTCATTTTTGAGGTCTGGTTATTTTCTTAGGTGATAGAAATAGAGTTCCCATCTTTTTTTTCTATTGGAAGCTCTTTAGAGCAGATACTCTACTTTTACATTGCAATTTCTTTACCAATAGCTTAGTTTTTATCCTGGAACATGTCCTCCATCTAATAGCCAACAACAGAAAGAACTACTATGACAGAAATGACTAATATATCTAGAAATGAAAGGACAAACTGTCCAAAAAACACAGGAACACAATTAGGAATGTGGTTCCAATCTGACCAATTCTACAGTTAATTACAAATCCAAAAACTATAAATAGGTTAGTTTATCCTGAGAAAAAGGTAATCTTTTATATCAACAAAAACAACAACAAAAATGATGTGTTGATAAGTGACAGAAAGACAAACTGCAGTATATGTCGCCACAGTCACAGACGACAGAAGGGCAATAATTGTATTTCATCTTTATTACATAAACACAGTGAAGGTCGCCCAACATCAATACGTCCGGCATGTTCTTCTTCATCGAAGATTGCATTACCAGTGATCTTGCTATTTAGCTAGTTAGTAGAAGTGAGCCTGTATTAGACAGCTGCCACTAATATGACATTGTAGCTCGTGTTACACTGTGCGTGTACAGGAAATGCTAATTGCCAAAGCTCAGGGCAGGCAAATTATACCGACTCAAGGCAGCTGCACTAATTCTAGTCATCTGTTTCTGAGTTTTGCTGCAAAGGTTAGCAATCTGCAATTTACACAGGTGCCTAAAGAGTCTGTAGAGTAGATTCTAACATTTCTCCACCAGATTCTGACTCTTTTTGGTAGTCTGTTGACTACAATCAAGCAGCAGCACAGAAGGAATAGCATTATCACCATTAGAGCGTCTTTGCTGGTAAAGATGAATTGCATGTAGGTGACAATCCACATCAACTACTGTCATGAATGAGTATGAAGTATTAGGTCCCATTAGTGTCCTGTTGGGTCATTTCTTTGCCCGGCAACAGCAATTCTGGGAAGGGATTAGCGAGGGGGCAGTGAGGGCCACCGCTCTGAACTTTAAGCTGGAACGCGCGCGCGCACAAAGATCCACATCGACATGCTCAAAAGCAAGCATGCAAAAAACTTTGTGACTCATCCTGGTGCCATAATGCATGTCACGGCGGATGCATTCAGTATGCATGAGCGAGCAGGGTGGTGAGGAGGCAGAGACCGGACTCCCTGAAATTTACCAGCACACATCTTCAGCACTCTACTTTGATGTCTTTGACCTCCATAAACGCAGCCTATTCTGGAACGGAACCCAGTTATCTACGAACATCTTCGTGTGGCTCCCTCCAACTCCCAGCATGACTGTGGACGCTTTACTTCAAAATGATATGAATACACTAAAAACACGAGCTCACTCGACAAATAAACAAACAAGCTAAAGAAAATATTGCTTTGACCTCCTGAGAAATGAGTCCACCACACTGACACTGACTCATTCAGCGCCACATTAAGCTTTTAAAACAGTCTGACCTAAGGATATCCGATTGGATTTTTCTGTCATTGAAGTAACGAGAGAAATCAACTTTTTAGTCCCTTTTTTCTTAAACTTTTTTTTAGCTTAAGAGCATGAAAATGTAATGCTAATTTGTTTATAGTCGGAATAACTAAACTTTTTTTCGATATTAAGACTAATTTCAATTGTTTCACAACAAGGGAGTCCAAGTTTCTGAAGCAACGTTAACACCACCTTTGGCTTTTTAAAAAATGTACACCCAGACAAATATGTCTCAGCTTGACAATGCCCCTTATTCTGGATATTTAAACAACTCCAAATGTGTTTGCTTTATTGCAGCAAAAATAGCACCAACAGATAGGACTGAGAGAATGAAGAAAATGTGCACCCCGCTCTGCCAGCAAGACAAATGAACTGGACCGAGAATATTTAAACACTTGTTCATGAGCCAGGTATGTTCAGCAGCTCTGGTCTCCCGGCAACCGGATGGTCCAATCCCGTCCCGAAAAGCATAAGCCAAATAATAAAAGACATAAACCAAGCACACCCAAACAAGCCGAGCAGACGTCTTCAGTCAGGTTAAACAAGTGACAGAGCGCCCGGAGTGCCATTCTTTTTTATACATCTGCGTCCGCTTTTTCGGCAAACAACTTCTAACCCTGCTCTGCATCACCCAAAAAATGATCAGACCTCTGCTGTATCCTGTCTTTTCCACCGCTGCAGACTTCACAGGGAAATGTTTGCAGCAGCAGTTGGAGCTTTGCCCCTGCTTCTTCAGGAGCGTGCCTTCTCGAAGGTTGCGGTTGTATTCTTTGTGTGAACATTTTTAGCTCTAAGCAAAGCACTGTCAAATTCTTTAATTGTTTTGTGTCAAAGTAGGGCAAAAACAATAAAAAATACACAAATGAGATAAGGAAAGGGTTAAGAGAGGCTCATCAAAACAGACAGACGAATAAAAGGGAAACAGAAGATAAAAAACGTGAAAGAGGAGAGAGGAGAAAGGACACGAAAAAGGACAGCACAGCAGGAAGCCAAAAAAGAAAAGCAAAAGATGAAGAGGGAGAAGCAGGGGGGGTGCTCCAAAGAGGAAGTGGAGAGGTAAGCCAGGGGTGACAGGAATTATAACTCCGTTAAATTTCACCAGGAGCCATTTCAGCACAGATCCAGGAGTTAAGCCCACCTCCTGAGCGCTGCCTCACACCTTTAACAAGGTTAAGGGAGGGACTGTGTGAACTCTGTGCCACACAAACAAGGCCACTGGCGATTCGATACTGCCTTAAAAAGAGACCTTAAACAAACAAAATACATTTTAGCCATGAAATGAAAACGACTGGTTTTGTGGCCTCTTAAACAAAACAAAAGGTGCGACATGAAGGAAGTGACTATGTCATCTAACTGGACGGGATTCAAGTGGAAGCAGAAAGGGACGACTTTTAGTTTGAAAGTCACATATAAAACAGACCCACTCTGATCATCTTTAGGTCTATTTTGAAAGCATTTCCAGTGGTCTTTTAATTATGATTATGCCATTTTTAGCCAAAAATCTGAAAACCTGCGTTGTTTTCTAGGGCACAGTTTCTGCAGCAACTCCGCCCCTCTTCCATTCACCCATAACTGAGCTCTCTGCCAGGTTACAGCCCCTCACACCCCCAACCTAACATTAGAGCTCAAAGAAAAATGGCGAGCAATATCAGAGCTATCCTGCCATACAGTTTTGAACTCAGCTCAGACGAGGATCTAATCATCAACAAATTGATGTGTCAGAATGGAGCGGAGCAGGAAACTTCTGGCCCCGCCCATTGTAGTTTCTACATCACAACTACAATTTGTTCAAACAGCATGTTCTGGTCCTGATTCACAACAGTTTAAATGAAGAAATACTCAGAAATGCAATTTTTTTTTTTTAGAAAACAGCGTCTGTGGTGTAGCAGTGTCGGGGGGGGGTCATCCTGAGGGCCAAAACAACCTGGAACTCATTACCCAGAGCCCTCTGTGGGACCCCCACACTCCCCCACTCACAGTTCTCATGATGTCATTCTCGAACCAAACCCCTCCAACATAAAAGCATGCAGAGATAAGCTGTTCGCTTTTTCCTGTGTGAGGCGTTATTGGCCAGCTGCACTCAAAAGTTTCCCCAAAGAGGAAAATGTGTGCATTCCACATTTTATCTACTGATGTTAAACATTTTATTTGTAAAACTGATAAAAGTTTGTTTTTAAAATGTAAATTTGTGCTTTCCAATAACAAACTGATTTTGATTTCCAACCTTTTCCAATCTGTGAGATACATCCAACTCTGCAAAAGTAACAAGACTAGAATTGTAATAGCAAATGAAACATATTCAAGTTTCTCTCAAACTTTGGCAATAATTCATAATAAACAGTTTACTTACTGTAACACAATAGGCTTATAAACTGAAGAGACAGGAAGAAAAATACCCCCACCAAGCTCTAGTCCCTCTTAGACTGTGTACACTTACCGAAGTGAGGAGAGGCTTGAGCGAAAGAGAGCACCAGAGAGCCGGAGGAAGAGAGGGAGTGGAACAGATCCCCACAACAGTTAAAGTAGCAGTGGAAGCAAAAGAAGAGGAAGAGAATGAAGATGGGGAGGAAAAGGAGAAGACACAAAGAAGATTGAAGGATCACTCCCTAACCCAGAGGGTACCCCCATATTAGGCTATGAGGCAAACGGCCCATCGCGGCACGGCTCTACGAGGGGAGATTTTATCAAATCACACTCTAAACACAGAAAAGATGGAAGAGATGCTGGTCTACGAGGTTTCTATCGATCCTTGTCTTGGAGCCACTCCAAAGAATAAGCAGTGTGAGACCAAACTTAAATAAGAACATTTTGTTTGAAGTTCAAACCCAACAAGTGAGAACTGAACTTCTCTCTTCCTAAGCGAACATTTTAATCCCTTTTCTCTCAGATTTGTTACAACAAATGATCAACACAGGAAGCTTTAGATAAAGAAAAACCTAATGAGGTATTGTGAGCTAATGCTCTTAAAAAAAAGAAGCTGATACACGTTTACATGGTTAATTAAACCTATAAAAGTATTTCCTTTTAAAATAAATCAATGCTGAGAGAAATCTACTTGTAAAGCTAAATGTGTTGGACAAAACCACTTTGGTTGTTAAGGCGAAGGGGTGGGGGACTCCAACCGGCGCAGTCAGATGTGTCAGTCAGGTGGGTTGACCCGTTCGTGTGGTACGAGTTTTTGGAGAGGGACCTGGCTGCAGGCAAGACGCCACTGGACATCATGGGCCTGGAGTGGAGTGTCGTCCGGCCGTCTGGAGGCTCGTATAGAGGAGCAGCTGCATCTTAAGCAGAGCGCAGGTGTGTCTCGCAGTTGCCTTGTGGCTCATAACGTCATGAAAATGGAAGGTACCATTGTCATGTGTGTGGTAAGTGTATGGTGAAGTATTTGTGAAGAGTTGCGCACACTTATGGCGTACAGCTGAAACTGTCGGTGTCATAACGCCACACTTCATTTGTTAGTAAGCACTAGCTCCTTACTAAACGTGTGCAAATCCAGCACACATGGGATTTGCCAGTGATACGAAAGTGCTCGTAGGACGCCTGCAGGATGCCCACACAAGCCAAACTATGATTAGCTAATTTACACAAAAGAAGTTATCTTAGCTCATAAATAAATAAATAAATAATGCTTCAGGTAATGCGCAATAATATCACTTTAAAAGTAATAATTTGTTGCTTTCACAATGAAAAATTCTATACAGCTTGGCTCCGTCTCCCTTACTTACCTATATGTTCTTGTTTACATGTTCGCCATGACCTGTCACCCATTGCATTTCTGTAGATCATGTTTGTGTTACGGGCTCACCAAACGGTCTAAAATTTCAAGTGGACCACCTGCGTACAGGTTGGCCCATTGTTTACCAGCAGACAGCCGGTATCCACCCATAAGGGCAGTTGTGACCAAGGCCTTAGGTGCTCGTTTCCTCTGTTTCTATGACAACATCTAATTAAAAACATTAATCATGCTTTATACTAGCATTGTGGCTATCCAAACGTCTGCATACAAACACTGAAGTTGACCGGATGGGGCATTCATTTGTAATTGGTCCCACCGTTGAGGAAAGTAAACACAACATAGGGACATTCTGTTTACCAGATAAACATGTTTACACTCTATATCGTACATGTTTACATACATTTGCCATCAGATAAGTTTTACAACACGTTCCATAATTTATATCAGTTTATACTTCAATTTACTGCCATAGTTTCCTATAAGAATAACAGATTTTACCAAGCAGAGCAGTCTAACTTCTGTGAAAAAAATAGGAAAATATTTACTTTCTATAAAATTAATTATATATGAAGTGACGTTATATCCAAATTAACTGATAAATAAGAAGATTTTATTCGACAAATTTTCACACTCTGCTGTCAGCTGAGTTAGCACCCAAGCACTGAGCCCGACTTGTTTTTAGGTTGGGACACAAAAAAAAAATTCGTTAGTCGGTTGAATATTTTATTTAAAAATGTGTGAATCACTCCAAGGCCATAAAATCCTCTTTACAAGTGAGTGAAAACGAGATGTTTCAGGATGCAGAAAAATCCTAACCTGCAGGAGCTCAGAAGCTAAAATATTGATATCTTATCAGCCTTGGAAGTCACTTTGGATTCAAAACGCTGCTAAACAAATGTAAATATTCTTACATAAACGGTGCAGCCGGTTAAAAATGAATACGGTCTGTCTTATTAGATCTGCCTACTTAAGCGGAAACATTAATCTGCTGCCCATTTGACATCAAAGCGCTCCACCAAACAAAGCAAACAGCTGGGTTGTGCTCATTTAGCATTTCTTTGATCAATCCTCAACTCATTATGCTTTTCCTGAACCTCTTATTAGGGTTCATACTTGGATATTCAAGCATAATTTCTACCTCACTGTTAAGGTTATTAAGAAGTCTGATATCATTGTATTTATAGTAACGTAATCGGAGTCTGTCTGTGACTTTGTAAACTTCACAGTTTTAAAAATCGTACTACCTGCATCACCTGTCCTTTGAGGACACGTGGTTTTTTTATGGAAAAAACGAATACCTTAAATTGAAAGCAGATGCTTCCTTTTTGTTATTAAAAAACTAATGCTGCCATCTGGTGGACAAGATTGGGCCAACAATTTTACAGTTTTACAGAAAAGTCATTGCTTTGGCCTAAATGATATAAAATCCATATAAAAGCACAACCTTTATTGACTTTTATTTTTTTATGTTGTGTTGCTTAAATCATAACTAGAGGTTTTAACAAGACAATCAACATTTTGGAAACAGCTTGTGTGTTTTAACTTTTGTTTGAAAGAGTAAAAAAAACTAAAGTAATGTTCTAAATTTTAAAAATTGGTCTGCACTTAGTTTTTTAGAACGGACAAACATTAGGAAAACTCTTTTGGGAATGGCAGATATCTATAAGAAATGTTCCTTTTATTTTTCTCTACCTGTAAATAAAGATTTGAAGTAGCTCATGTGTGGATCTTCTTACACAAAATAATCACGACTTGAGGTTCAGCAGTCCTAGATATTCGCATACCAAAAGGATTTAGCAACCACAGCTTTTTTGCAGAGAAAAGTATCTTCATGGCCACTAGATGGCCCCAACCACTGACGCACGACCATTCACTTACAGTATATCATCTCTTCTTATTAAAACAACAATATTTCATCTTGAAAGATAATGCTTATAGATTAGAATTAGGCACAACACAAAATTCATATAATGCTAACAGATCATCTGGGATTATCTGTTTCTTCCTGTCCAATACAATTTAATTTTGATGTGAAAAAAGAAAAAGGGAATTTTAAAGCATCACTCGGCATTTTTCTGCAAGACTGCAAGAGGTTAGGAGTTTTTTTTTTTGCAAAACTTGTATATTTTCGCTATGTTGTCTTTGAATGTTATGATGACGGTCTGAAAATGAAAGTCAAAAAGCTGAGGCAAAAAAGAAAACAAGTGGTTTGAACAACACGTGTCCTCCAGCTGGTGAGCATACTCTTTAACCAGAATCTAAGTTGCGATCACATACACCGAATTTCTTTTTCCATTATTAATGTTTACGTTGCAACCAAAGTAGATAAACATGAACAGCTAGTTAGATAAAAAGCTTTGCATGAAGTTTTATCTTGTTTTTTAAGCTTTTAAGACTTTAGGGGTTATCTTGGTTTATGCCAACTCAAACACTTCTGTAATATCAGGCTCGGTATACGGACTAAATTACCACCTGCAGGCAGAAAAAAAAAGAAATGTCCAGGATGTTCGTATGTTTGATTCTTAACCACACATCTCGAGTCTTTGACCCTTTCTGAAGATAAAACCTTGAAAAGCGACGGCTTCAGGGCGTCAAACAGACCCAGTCCTAGCTCCAGAGAAGCAGTTTGTTCTCACAGAAGTGATACACACAGGATGTGCTCTCCTGAACGTTGACACCCTACTGCCATAAGCAAACAAAAAAAAAGTATGTTTTAGCAAAAAAAGGGAATGTTTTCCAGAAAAGCAGGAAACCTTTGAGTACGACAGCCGCATCTTGATTTTTCTCTTATGTTTTGAAAGCACTCCTCAATCCTCACGAAGCCATGCTACTACCTTTTTCTGTGAGTTCACATCTGCTTAAAAGCAAGAGTGTTTTGCAGCACACGTGCACCGTAATCTGCAGCTAAACCCTAAAATCCTGCAGGGCAGCAAAGAGGAATGTTCGGCACATTCCTTAGCTCAACAGGCAAGTGTGACGACGATGGAAACGGGTCAATGGGGACGACGTGGATTGGTTGAGTGTGAAACTTTGAGCATTTGTCACAAAGGCTTTGAGCGTGCAGTGACAAATGATATGATGAATGCAGTGAGAGACAAACTGGTAGCAGAATTCCCCAACCAAAAAAACATAACTTTTAAACATAAAGCATAAAATACTTTTCTTTTTAGTCAAAGTGGGGAATTTCAAAGTACATTTCAGTAAAAAACAAAAAAAAAAAAAGTAAAAAATGTAACTCCAGCTCTTGTCCTACCACAGTGACACAACCGAAAGTTGCTCAATAGATTTGTCTCACTGATAAGAAGAAAAATACCTTCAAGTTCAATCTGCCATTCTAGCAAGCAGGTGCCTTATGCTGACCTCAAAGGTTTTTGCTGATTGATAGCTACTTGTTCGGTTTTATTGGGGTTTTATTTGGTATTCAGAGCCACAGTTCAAATTTGATCATACACCAGTAAAAGTCAAAGAAACTTGAACTACCGGTATGTTTGTCAACAGTGAAGCCTGTGAAGATTAAAAAGATAAAGTCAGCAAACGAGTCAGCAAATATGCAGGTTAGCTGACGACGCATTGTTACAAAAGAACATCTTTACTAAGAAAACCACTTGGAAAACGAATAACTATAATCTATTCTAATAACAACGTCTGGCGCAGTGTCCAAGATAAAGCTGAAAAGCGGCTATTTGTTAGACATTTTATCTGGAAATGCACCCTTTCAAGCGTTTGTGTGTGTACAGCACATAAAACCTTAATTAGACATGGATAATTAGCAAATATTCAACGTACAACAGAATAAACAAAGAAATATTAAAAAAAAGAAATTATAAATGCTAAAGGAAATCATTTAGATGGATTGTTTGCAACAACCTTGTAAATTATTATTAGCCACAGCTGGACTGCACCACGGGGCGACCGTCGTGCAGTGGTAAGGCAGTCGACCTTCAATCGAGAAGATTGGAGGTTCAATTCCCGCCATGTGTGGAAGTGTCCTTGGGCAAGACACTGAACCCTGCCTTGCCTCTGGTGGAAGGTTGGCGTCAGTGTTTACCAGCGAAGCCACCATCAGTGTGTGAATGTGTGTGTGAATGGGTGAATGGGACTGTGACTGCAAAGCGCTTTGGGCCTTTGAAAGAAGGTAGAAAAGCGCTATATAAGTATATGCCATTTGCCATTTACAATTCATAAGGACTGAGATGCATTTATTTGAATGTAAAATATCTTTAGCCTTGCAGATAGTGATCCCATTTGTAATAGAACTAGCCTACATCTGATGTCCGAATGTATTCAATCATCAGCCTTTGCATGCGTGTGCAGGAACACTGTATCTGTGTTTTTATGGACCTTTTAGTGAGCGCTCATGTTAGAACAGGAAGGGCCCATGTCCAAACCGTTCCTACAAAGTTGGGGGCATAACATGATCCAAAATGTCTTCTTTTAAAGATCCCTTTGATGGAACTGAGAGAGTTAACTGTTTACAAATAAACCCCACATCATGATCTTCCTACCACCACACCTCATACTTGGTACAGTCAGACAAGCACTGTGCTCCTGGTCACCACCAATAGACGGGTCTGTCGGATTCCCAGATGAATAATATGGCTCCACTGCTTTGGAGTCTTGTAACACTCTCAACACTGTTCTTGAACTGATCTGAAGTCCTCATGAAATTTGGATATCTGTAGTGAATGAATGCAGAAAGCCTGTGACCACTACGTACCAACTCCACTCCGTCAGTGGAAATGCTACTACTAGACTTTTTGTGCACTGGTGGCCTCCTATCCCTGTTCCACCCTGGAATTTACAGATCTGCTGAAAGCGGCTTGCTCTTTCACCAATGTTTGCAGCAGCAGAATAAAATCTGGCTTGATCTTATGGAACTTTGGACATGGGCGAGACTGAAACACCTGAAATTATCTATTCAGATGGATAAGTGCTTTTGGTCATTGAAAGTATTTTTTATTTTTTTTGCAGTAAAAGAGGCTCTAAAAGTCGACTATAAGTTATAAAATTTTGGTTACAGATGTCCTGGATCCATTTTAGGTCAGAGAATCAGATTAAATTTGATCTTTTCAAATGAACCAATATCGACTATGTATCGTCAACCACAAATAATGATATGAATTGAATTGTTGTTTTAATGAATCCTTGCACCCCCCTACTGTTAACCCTTTGACACCAGGGCCTTAGCTCCAATGTTTACATTCTTTTGGCAACTGTAACCCTTCAACCGTTGACACAATTAGTGCATTTCTAAAGCAAAGAACAGCAGTCCTGCACTCATATGCACTACTTTACAGTAGTGAAGTGTTAATGCAATCAACATATATCAGCGGATTGTGTCGTGGAGAAAAGAGGCTTTTTATAACGATGTAAAGCCGATTTTAAAATCCACTTTTGTCTGCGTCAGAATGAACTCATTTACGTTGATCGCAAATGAGCGACCGACGTTAAAAAGCGTGCTTTATGTAGGTGTTGCTGGTGACATCTGCCGTGTCAAAAGGGTTAGACCAAAATAATTCATGCAATTTTTACGTTCTTTTGCCTACCATAGCTCTGTTGAAGCAATTAATGTATTTCCAGCAGAAATGAGGTTGAGAAAAGCAGCCTTGTGCTGATTTGCGGTACTTTACACTAGTGAAGTGTTGACGTAAATCAGTGTGACGGAAATTGTTTTATTATTATCATTGTTTAAATGTATTTGGTTCAATGTATGTTTAAATGCTAACACAGATTTACCTTTTTACCTTTTTAGAAAATAGTTGTGTGTTTGTTCATCTGTTTCTCATCCCGGTGTAGGTACCATAACCGTTCGGCCTGCAACTACCGTTCGGGGTCCTTTCGACTGAAGGTAACGTTACACTACGGTAACCCCACTAGGACAAACTATGTAGCGTCGAGATCTGCCCGGGCTCTACAAATTTTCATTTCACGTTCCCTTTTGTAACCTAAAGTTATTTTCCCTCATAAATTGTGTCTGACAATATTCTTTGTCATTTTTATAGAGATTTTTCCACAATCCGCTTGTTATTCCAGTTAAAGTTCAGCCGTAGCTGAAAATGTTGTCAGCACGGCTAAATGTTGTCCTTCCGGGTCCATTCTGCCAATAATAAAGCACTGGGGGCACGGATAAAAAAAACTATAAGCGAACATGCATTCAATAATAATCATAACAATAATAAAGGTACGTTTAGAAGACAACCTCGCTCTATGTCGGAACTTTGTTTGTTTACAACAGACTTCACAATGTCTTCTTCTATGGTAGTACCGTAATTTGTCCAGACCAATCACTATCTGACACGTTATCGGACCAACGTACAGCCAATCAAATAATGTGACGTCAGCATTAGTCCCAGGACACTGAACGGTAGTTCCAGGCCGAACGGTTATGGTACCTGCACCGGCTAGGATGAGGGGGTTTTACGACACACAGGAATACTGTTTGAACTTCGAATCCACCCAAATGGGTCATTATACGACACCCCCTAATGAACTTTTTTTCATTTATTTGGAAATTGCTACCGCTTACTTGAATTCTTAATAAAAGCAGCACAGGGAGAAGCAGACACTTTGAGAAGAGAAACGTGGTGGACGTTTTCTGCCACATTTGCTTTTCTCCCTCATGCATGAGAATCTTGATTCTTGTTGTGGTTTGTTGTTTCTAATTGTGTTTTTCTTTAATGTCTAGATGCATTTATCTGACAATCAGCTGATTCTGTCACGGATAAAAGCAGCTTTGCACTGTAATGCGACACTACATTGGTAAAGTGTTTCATAACAGTGTAAAGCTGATATAAGAGGACGCTTTTGTCCGCATCAAAAGCCGCGGAATAACATTGATCGTGTAAACAGTTGACGATTTACGATATTTTTGCTGTTATTTAACTGCAGCCGGCAACAGCTTTAACATCAAACATATGCAAACTATTAAACTGGTAATGACTTAATTCAAAAGAAAGGCTTTATTGCATTTTATGGACAGACATGTCACTTGTACAGTTACGATGCATTTACATTTTATGACACTTTTCTGCTGAACTTTTTTATGAGGTTCTAATAAAAATGCAAATTACAACAATAAGAAAAACTGCTCAATACATCAGCATGCCTTTCAAAATAGAGAATTAGCGAGATACAGCAACTATGAGAACTGATATGTGATGCTAAAGTCAATCATTTACAAGATAGAAGATGTGATCTGTCCAAATTGTAAATGCGTAGTTGAATAAAATAAAAAGATGTGCAAACATGTATGCGTCTCCAAGTCTTGTAAGTTTTCTCTTTTGACACACAGACTTATGCTAACTACTAAAAGCATCTAAAGCATAAATCAACTCACTGTGAAAACACGATACTCACCCAAAGGACAGTTTAATATCACAGCATAACATGCATGACCTTTGTTAAAACTGCATGCGCTTTTTTTAGCTCCTAATAAATTCCCATGAGGTGTTTGACGTCTGAGGAAAATGAGGAGCGCAGTGAATATTAGAAAGTACAAGACATTTTGTTTTTATTTTCCCATCATTCCTAGATTGGAAGCCAGAAGGATTTAGACTCGCATGACAAAAAGTGGAAAACAGAAAAGAATAAAGGTTCCCTGGAGAGAAATATACATTCTTGTTCTAAAAAGATACTTTAGTGCAAACTATATTTACAATTATTCTACTTCTAAATGGTTGCTTGTTTAAAACAAGATTTAAAAAAATGTCATTAAGGGAGACAAAAAGGGGGTAAGAGTGGCAAAATCTGTGACATTCTTTAGTTTAGGAGACTTTTTGATCGGCCGTACCAGGAGTAGGGTTTTTTTTTATCATCAAACCAAGTTACTGAAATGAAACACTTCTGTGTTCCAAATGGTGCCACAGTTTACCACTGCAGATGCACAGAACATTAGCGGTTCTTCTTGAGCAATTTGTTCTGAATTTTGAAATCCGCCATTAGGACTTTTAGGGGACATTATTAAATTCCAAGCAGAGGGGACACCAAAAGAAGCTTTTGTGTGAGTTATCATACTGGAAAACATTTTTGGGCTAAATGAAACCAATGGAAAGAGGACTTTTTATTCTCTTTTGGGGTTATAAGCCATGTACAGTACTTACATGTCAAACAAAAACAGGGCGTTTTCTGTGACTGAAAGCAGAACAGTAATTGGTCAAACTCTTACATTTTTTTTAAATCTGTTTTGTGGGGTTTTTTTTCTGATAGCTCCTATTTCCTTTCCTAAAGTTTTTTACATTTCAGACATTTTGGATTTCCTTCTCTTTCCACAACCCAAATCTCATGCTATCCTTGTTTGTCTGCCCGAGTCACTCCTCTCTTTGTCTGTGACTGGCTCCAGTCCTTCCCTTTTACACTGTAATCATGTTTTTTGGCTCTCTTCATTCGTCCTCACAGTAAACACACCAAGAAACAAGATTAGTGTCTATGGCAAATGCAACAACCATAAGACCTATATCAGTTAAAACGAATTATGCTTCTACTGTTTTATTTCCTATTATTTATACACTAGTGCTCCAATCGTGTCCACACATGTAGTATAAGGTCAAACAGAACAACTTTTAGAGGATTTTTCAAGCATCTACTGTTTTTTTTTTCATGATCTTGATGAAGATTCTGTTCCAAAGTGGCTCATTCTTGACCGTTCAGCCCTGTCAGGAACTTTCTGCTGAACTCCGCTTGTGTTTTTACAGGAGAAGTGCTGGCAGCTCCCCCATTTTCAATAGGCTCATTATTAAAGCCGCTCTCCCTGGACTTCTATAACCGCAAAGGGTGCATTAAAAACAGAGTGGCACAGTCAGAAATCACACTGCCGCCTGCACAAAAGTTGAAGTTTTTTCTATTTTAATGACTTTTTGGTGCAAGCCCCCTTCACACATGATGTGGCGCAGTGTGTGTTTGTGTTATGGCTACGCTTTGGCCAGAAAAAAAGACGTCTCCGTGCACATAGTGGGTTTGGAGAAAATGCAATATCCCATGCACAAGTGTGGGCCTCCTTCCCAAAGCTTTTGGGGCTTTAATTGGCATTCAGAGCTCTTTGAAATGAACTACTCAGGAAATTCAAGCGTGCACACATTTCACTCTGTGGAGTATAAAAAATCCAACTGGTTACTAGGATTTGTTTCAAATAAACTCAATGTTTGCAGTGCATCTTAAAAGCAAACAGCTTTGAGTTTTACCAGATTAGAAGGAAGAAGATTTAAAAAAAAAAAAAAAAAAAAGCAAGCAAACATCTCTGCAAACTCTCCACTATAAAAGCTGAAAGTAAGAAAACAGAGTTAATAACCTATACATGATTTTTATTTTACCAAAATAAGGCATTCATTTTCCCTCAGAGCAATACCTTTAAACAATTATTTAATGAACCGATTTGTAATTTAATTAACGAAAGCTTAAATTCAACAGATACCGTTCGACACGATCCAAAAGAATTGGTTTTCCAATGGAAACTTGAGGAGAAACAGATATTTCATTGAGATGATTTGGCGTTTTGGCAGTGAACCCCGGCCTGAGTAAACACACATGTTTTGTTGCCATAACACAGCATAACAGCATCCGTGTGTGTTATTAAAGCACACGCTTGCTTAGAACATTATACACAGTTTTGGTCCCGATCGCTTTCACTTCATGGACGTCTGTTTTCAGCTTCTGTACATTAAATACAAATGTTTGCTTCATTCAAACACACACGCACACGTATGCAGAGCGCCGTCGTTCAGTCTGTCAGTGATGTGGGAAGCAGAACCAACAGAGAATAAATCATTTTTCCGCAGACGAGGCCAAGCCGGAACAAAGAGCCTGTGTGTTTTTGTGCAAGTCTGTGTTTTGTGTCCATCTCCCCGTTACACTCTGAGCTTTTATTTTGACACACTGTAGAGGCGCAATTGGGCTTTCTTATTTCACTGACTGCCTGAATATTTTATGAGTAGATTAACAGACAACAGTGTTGTGACGCACATGTTAAAGCACGCACAACTTCTATCGTTTGTAAAAGTCTTAAGCTAAGCGCAAAGCAAGCAAAAAACTATTAGTTATGTGACAAAATAAACACATAGTGATGTTTGATAAATCTAAACAAGACTGTAGTGCAGAACCTCAACAACGCTCACATGCAGGTGCTATAATTGCATTCCACTGTTTCTTTTGAGGCAAAAAAGGGAAATATTTGTATTATTTGACTGTTTTAACCTCGGCCTAGTAAAAATCCTCAAAGTAAGAACCAAGCACGCTGACCCTGCATCAGTAACTGTGAAGACTGGGCCCCTTTGTGCCTCTGAAACCACACTATTGTACAAAATGTGTGCAGGATGAGGTTTAACATTTCATGCAATAACAACCGCAGGCGTTTCATTGGCATGACAGCCTTATTGGCAGCTTCGGTCTCTGAAACGCAGCGTTGGATCAGTGGTAATGCGCTCCTTGAACATGTCATGTGACCTGCTGCATCCTCACTCTGCTTCATTTTTGTTTTTGTTTTTTTTTCATTTTTTTCTTCTTTTTTCACTTGTTCTGTCCAACAACTTAGCAAACAGATTACAGCTGCAGGCCTTTTGTGTTGGACAGGTTTTACTATCACAAAAAGAGGTTATAGAACTTTAGAAGCCAGAGTGTAGATCTGAATTAACCCCTTTTTGTTGTATTATTTATTTCTTTATTTGCTACATTTAGTGTGTGTGGGGAGGAAGAGGGAAAATGTGTGTCGGGGGGGTGGTGGAAGAGAGTAAAAGGAAGAAAGGTGAAAAAAGGGGGGATACAAGCACTGATTTGGATCTGTTATTCTTTTAAGCTGAAACAATTATACCAGATCTGCTGGAAAGACAAATATTCCATCATGGGTAAAAATCTGACACGAAGATGAGTGGAAAATATCTGTCCATCAATACACTGTAGGTTAGAAGGAGGGATGAAGCAGACAGGGAGCAGTGTGGCAGTGTGCACGTGCACGTGGGGGTGGAGATACATGCACGCTGCCGAAGTGAACCTTGTGTTGTGGGGAACCAGATCCTACCCAGCCAGAGCAGCCAGACCAGAAAAGGGGAGGAGAGGCCCCCCAAGGCAAGGGCCCCCCCCACACTGGACCCAGGCAGCCCGGGAGGGGGGGAGGCGGGGACCGCCCACCCAACCAGCTAGGCGCAGAGAAGGCCCCCCTACAGGGGCCCCCACAATGCCCAGAGGCATAAGCGAACCCGGTGTCCGGCCCCCAGGCCACAGGACAGGAGCGCTTAGCCGTACCAGGCGGCAGCCATGGGGGCCGCCGGACGCCGAGACAAGGGCCAAGGACGAAGCCAGGGCCCCAGAACCCAAGAGCCGCCCACCACCCGACCGGTGCCCCGTGTCCGCGAGCCAGCCACGGCACGCGACCCGAGCAACCCAGAGATCGCCACGCACCCACAGCCACCCCCCCATAACCCTACCCACTACAACCCCCCCCCCTCCCCGGCCATATTATCTGAGCCCCCCTACCTTACCCTTTAAGTGCCCTACCCTCTCTGTGATGGGGAGGGAAAGCCCCAGAGGGTCCCAGTGAGCCAGCCCCCATGTCCGTCCACCCATGCACTCACGCACACATACTCACAATCATCTGGTTCCCTCCTCACCCCCCGCCACCACGCAGTAACCCCCCCCCGCCGACCGACCCCCAGCGCCGTACGCCCGACCATCACCGCAGCCGACATGATACCCATAAGCCTGGCCGCCCTGAGAGGACCAGGCGGGTGAAGACCGGCCAGCCCCCCCCGACCCCACCCATGTATGGAGGTGTGGCAGTGCTGTGTGTGTGCTGCAGGTAAAAAACTCACTATCCTCACTCTACTTCAAACAGCATCGATCATCATGTACCACTCAGCGTTAATGCATAACATCATTACAATGATGGGGCAAAGTGAGTTCAAAGTAGAGCCAACCATCGTGATCCCAGTATGAAAGCTTATGATTCTGCATATGATTGGATCTCTTTTTTTTCCTATTAAAAAGCAATTTCCTTTGGTACAACAAAACATATCTAATGATAGAAACTAAACAAAAGGTGGATCTTTCAATGATAAAATAAGGAGCTCTTACATCAAAACTTTCTGAAAATTTCCGTTTTTGCCTCAAAAAATACAAGAAGTTAATGTAAAGGAAAGTTTATGGATTTCATGAACTAAGATTTAAATCCTGGACTTAAGGCCCTAGGCACATGCACCCATAAAGGGGTTTTTGAGTTTTCCGGACCTGTGGGGGGTCCTATAGAGGGGCGGTTGAAAAAAAAGCTAAATCTGTACAACAAGCCTGCATCTCACCTATTTCCCCCCAATTTACCCGTACATGTTGTTCAGTGTTCGTTACGACCTCCGGCCCGCAGTATGCCCATAGAAAAAAAATATGCATAAACATTTTTTCTCTACGGGCTCAACGAGCTTAAAAATTGAGGCTGCGTGCCTGGTACAGCTTCTCTCTTTTCTCACCCGCAGATGGCCTGTATCCACTCGTAAGGACAGTTGTGACAAAGGCAATCAACTCTTTTTACTCATCTTTTGATCGTATTTATAGTGTTGCTGGATAACAGGAAAGCAATGTTGTTAATGGATCGATTTGTCCGCAAGTGAATGCATCAGAATGGAGCAAAGCAGAAAGCGTGCAGACCTCTGATAATCGTTTGTACGTAACAACTACAAGCTTTTTTTTGGACAGCATTTTGAGCCCTTTCAATCTTAATTTTCCTTTATATATTTCATCCATCATGGGAAAAAATGCAACAAGAACATGTTAAAAAACACCAAAAGCAACATTCTCTTTGTAGCGGCTCTTTAAATCGAAACGATTGAGAAAAAAGGAAAAAAAAAGGTCAAACATGAACGTTTGGGGGAGTTTCATGAGTTGTAACAGGTTAAAGACAAAAGCTTAGCTCTTGCAGAATGTTCCCACTCCAGAGTGATCGGTATCTTAATTGGTCCAAGGATGAAAGAGTTCTGGCAACGCGTTCGTGTGAAACCAGAACACGTCTTATACACAATAGTGAGAAGAAAAGAAAAACTGTCCAGTGGCCCAATTCAACAAAGGAGCTACTGTAGCTCAGATTTCCCTAGATGTTATTGCCAGTTCTGATAAAAAAAAGTCTTAAGAATTTATACAGCACATTAACAGTGGGAATAGTGCACAGCATAAGTGGAACCAAACACTTTTATTTCTACCTAAAAGTAAGCTAAAACTTGGGTTTATCTGTGTACAAAGAATGTGCTCATTTTTTTTTCTCTTACCTGCTGCAGTTTTGCTTTATTAAAGTGTAACATCCCTCTACATCCTCTGAGTTCTTCTCCACGCTGTAAGACTGACCACACGTCCTTTTTGCTGGGATGCCAGCATCTGTGATCAACAACAACCCCCCAGACATCGTCGGAAATGTGCCCCGAGGGCAGAGTTCTGACGATCGCGATGGTTCCCGCACACACGGATTTGGTCACCTTGGAGGAGAAAAAGGAGAAGTTGAGAGTTTCTGTATATTTAACAAATGCAGTCATGAAACATAAGAAATGTGATTGTGATTGGTAAGTACCTTTTGATTATTCTTGAAGAACCGCCTCACGAGAACGGTAGAACGGTCCTTGCGGTTTCTTAAAAACTCTGCTTCGTCTAAGGGAGCCTCCTCATCTTCCTCTTCACTGCTGCTGTCCCTGCCGCAACTTATGGTTCCTGGAAAGGATGAGTCGAGGCTCAGGGTACCCACAGAGGACCGCGGAAAGAACAGTTTCTCCAAAGGGCATTTCTGAACCCGGGGTCTTCGGTTGAGTCTCTCCAAACTGGAGAATCCGTCTTTAAGGCGGTGCTGGGGGAGGTTTCCTTGATGGGGATAATGCCGGTGGTTGAGACAGGGGGAGCCACATGGAGACGACGCCAAAGAGCCTGGCTCACTTGAAGGCTCTCCAGGTAAGGAGCGGGGAGATGATGTCTAGAAGCATAAAAACATGATAGAGTGGGTCATTTCCTTGTGCTACACCAGTAAAATGCTGCAGAAATGTCTTCTTAATCACCTTGTAGAACGCTAGCATAGAAACAGGAAGGCTGCCGCGCCGGATGTGCCTTTTATTGAAGCAAGAAGTGCAGAAATTTGGACTGGATTTACAGTCACAGTTAGTGTTCACACTTGTGGAATGGTCAGACGGGATATGGGAGCAGCTGGCTCTGTCTGGTTTGATGATCTCTGAATCCTCCAAAATGTTCTTCATCCCTTCACAGTTCTTGTCAGCTGACGGTTCTGGCAAAAGTTTTTCTTTAGTACTCAAAATCTGCGAGCTGTAACTATACTCCGCACACTCCTCAGCAGAATTAACCCCATTCACACTTTCACATGACAACTTCCTGTAGAAAAGGAGGGAGGGGCTGCTCCGCTGTTTTGAGAGCCACAGCTGGTTACAACCTCGCCATACTTCCTGTCCAGAACTCGTGTGCGCCTTATCTCTGAGGGGCCTGCTCCCCATGGAAGGAGGGGGAGAGCGCTTCGAAAGCATGTCAGGTCCAGCTTGCATCTGATGTTCTTCAGTGGCCATCATGTCTCTTCGTGTTTTCCTTTTTTATGCTGCAGCAAAAAAAGAAAAAAAGAAAACAATTTTGTATTTAATTAGTCACTGAGCCTGAGTTTTCAACTTTAAGAAAACTTCAAAGACCCACTCCAATGAAAATGTATTTTTAGCATGTTTTTGTGGCATTTTTCTCGTGATGGAGGACATCTATAAAAGAATGTAAGGGTAAAACTGCATTGCTCACCATTTTTGTTGCACCGCTAATGTTAGCACCAACAGCTCATAGGCAATTTTCTAATAAATTACTGGTCAGTTAAAATCAGATAAAAAACGGATGTTTGGAAAAGCTCGTACCTATGATGACGCTAGTGCCGTGGGCGGGTTCCTTCTAGCAGATAAATAGATCCATGTATGTTTTATTTTCCTCGTCTAAGCTGACATCTGGCTCAAAACTGTGCAGCTGGATACCTCTAATATTGCTTGCGTATTTTTTTTTTTTTTCCATGCTAATGTTAGCTTGATTTGGATTTTGAACTTTTGATACTTGATGAAATTTTAATATGACAATTCCTGAAACAGTGTTGTGTCTATTTTACTGATATAGTTTTATGTTTTAATCGTATGAATGACTTTTATAAGTAACATAATCTGCATATATTTTAGATGACTGATCTGCATTTGCCATGTTGATTTCTAAGATAGTTATTTTTTACATAATAATTAAGTAATTCATCTTTGTCATGTGCTTTATTAATACCTTATGATTCTTAATTCTGTCTGATAAAAGCTAGGAACCGGATATTGATAAATCATTTAATAAAATGGTTATAGTATAACGGGGTGGGATTATATAAGTTCGCTTCCTTCCACTCCCTTTCAAGCAATATTTATTAATATGTCTAATTATACAAAGTTTGATTAGTTACTGTATGAATGTATAACTGAAGATTATACTGCTTTCGTGTATTGTTTCTACTTAATTGCTTGAAATAAACCATTTCAAATCAAAAAAAAAAATAATAATTTGTGAGGCCTTGTTGCTAGCGGCAAATAGTGTAAACAAAGGCATGCTGGGAAATTAGCTAGGCTAACTTCCAAACCAACAACCCAACAGCAAATTTCTAAATTACTTTTCGAGTTTAACTAAAAACTGCTTTTACACTTAAAAGACCACTGGGAACAACTTTATAATAGAAGAAAATATAGCTGGAGTGGAACTTTAAGACGTTTTCCTAACAGTTCTAAAGTTTAGATGTTTGTTTGTCCAAGCAGAGTTTGCCAACAGGAGCTTTTCCAGCAAACACAGACATCATTTCCCAGCTGTGACTCCCACTATCAAATATACTGAACTCTGCAGAGGGGCATAACCTTAACTCCCTGTGCCCTTTTAAGTGTCTAAGTCAGCTCAGAGCTTTGGGCATTTGTGTTGTGGAAACAGAAGCTTGTGCAGCTGCACAGAGCTGCAGATAAAAAATGAAAATAAAAACCCACCTAAGGGCGACCCTAGAGAGCGCAGGAATTTCCTTGATGGTGTGGTCACAGCTCACAGGGCCACGCGTGTCCCTGTGAGGCCCGACGCCGTCTCAGCCCGTCTCTGGATCTGCAGCATAGTCGTCCAGTTTTAAAGCCTGAGAGAGAGAGAGCAGGAAAGACTATTACAGCACATTTACTTTAAGTGTTATAACCATATAAAATACAGTAAAATGTGGAAAAAAACTAAACTCAGAGGCAACCAAAGCACGTTTTTGGTGGGGGGGGGTTTTCCATTATACTACAAATACGTTTTATCTAAACAACAGCAAATAACCACAATCATTAAAGATCTGATGGAATATTGTCTGAAGAGCAGACTTAGTGCAGCCTAAACAGTGCTGCCTTTAAATAAAAACAAATATACTGTGACGCTTTAACTCTGACCCTTAAGCAGAGCAAGTAAACTCCCATCTAAATAGCTAAACTTACTTGTCCTCATATTTCTTTCTTCTCAGATTTCACAGAGTAATTTGGAGCAGATTGAGTTTTAAATCGCTCTTGTCTTCAGTAAACAAGAAAACTATGAAGCTATAATGAAAAGAGGTTTGATTTAAAACAACTAATTATCAAAACGACATCAATTTCAAATGTAATATGAATTAACAAAACCCATTTATATGTCTTTCTGAAGGTTCTTTCTAGGGCTGCACAACATGAGGAAAACTATGCGATATTAGTAATCATATTTATATTAATTAAATCAAATATTTCAAGCTGCCATAATATTGTTTTAGCACATTTGAGGTAACTATTTATGGCAATTTTTGTGATATGTGTATTGCACAGCTTGATATCGCGATAACGATATCGGCTAGTCCTTTCTTAAAGTTTATCAGACCAAAAAACAGCTTTTCTATTAGATTTTAGGATAAAACAGTATTTTTTTAATTCAAGATTCAAAGTGTTTTCATTGTCATTTGCAACAGGAAAGCTAAGTTCTTACTTTGTCGTCTACCCCATGCCAACGTACGTAAACAAATACACAAAAAATACAAGTAATACATGTAGTCTAAAAATTAAAATGTAAAAATGTGGAGAATCCAACCAATTAAAATGCAAAATAAAAATAAAGAAGAAACGCAAACAATTGGATGGACTCTTTTACATCAATGACCAATCAGATTTATGCTAGCTTAATATGTAGACGGGGGTCATTTGGAGTATAAATTAAGTTATGTTGACTTTCATTTAAATTAAGTAAAATGGAAATGATGTTTTTAGTTGTTTTGCTGTTTGTTCATGTATCGCGAGTTATATTGCCTTATACAGCTGTGCACGGGACAGGGACGAACCCAACGGAAACAAAATACACAATCAAGACACAAAATCCCACGACGTGTTCTTATGTTTTAACATAAGGAACTGGAAACAGTTCTAACATTTGAAACCTGGTATGAGACATTGTGGCTAAAGAGGCCTCATTATTGCTGCTTAAATGTTTGCATTTGGAATGTGAAGACTGTGAAGACATTCAGTCTGAGGCTTCGTTTGATAAAAAGGTACACAGACACGGCCAGACACTTGGAAACGGCGGCAGAACCGTTTTCACGTCTCTGTGCAACATTTACACTGGCAGCATTTCTGTCAAACTGATAAAAAGCAAAAAAACAGGAGCAGCGGAAATGTTTACTATCAAATTCCTACAGAAGGTTTTTGGACATAAAGTGGTTTCCAGTTTTCCATTACTGAACTTCATCTTTGTAGTAGAATACAGAGAAAACTAAAAAACTACTGACCGACTACTGACTACTGAGGTTTAGTGGCATTTCAGAAAAAGAAGGAAAATCTAAACATTTCAGTACTTTAAACAAACTTTTTTTTAATATAATCAAACCAAAAAAAAAAAAATAAAAGTCTTGCTATAGGTTCCTCACCTTTAACATCATTTCAGTGTGGTCTTAAACGAAAACTAAAGGTTCTGATAACTGAATAGACAACACTATTTATTTTACCAGCGTTATAAACCTTTGAAAGTGCATTAACCTATGGAAGGATGTGGCTTCAAATCATGTGTGGGTATCATTTCCTCTGATGCATTTTTAAATATCTAGATCACCAACTCATGTAATAGCCTGATGTGAATTATCTCAAAGGGGATCTAATGCTGTTCTAAGGAAGCCCCCACTTTCCATTTTCAGGTTCAAAGCCAATCAGCAAATACGGAGTATGACCACTGGAGGCTGGCATCAGAAGGGTGCAATGAAAAATCTGATTTTACCCCAAAAATAAATGTAAATGTGTCCAAAACCTTTGTTCTATTTTTCATATATATAAAAACCACGACAGGGTGCATTGTCTTTATCTAAATTTTGAATTTCTTGGAGCTCAAATGTTTATGAAAGGTGTTCGTTGGTTGGTAGTCGGGTGCAACTACTGGTGAATTAAGCAAAACGTTCACTTGACTTTGCCCCGCCCCATGAGCAGCTTTCACCACGATACTAGACTACCCATCTGCTGTATATTTTTAAGTAATATTTGTCTACCTTTATCTCAGCATTGATATTGTTGTCATTGACAGACATGCCGCGATTGTCTGTTAAATATTTGCTTTAATAAAAATTTTTTTTTTTAAAAACATCTGCTGTATGTGTGTAACTGCAGACAAACATGACTCATATTGGGGCTTAAACCTGTTGTTTTTTTATAAGGTCAGGAAGAGAATATCTTATTAATACTTTGGTTTCAAAGAAATAAAAACTGAAGCCATATTTTAGGGTTGCTTATTTTGAAGTAAATTTAAAATACTGCTAAAAATCTGCATCAAGAGTAGGAAAAGTAAATAATAGGGTGTGATTTTATTTGTTATGCATATTGTACAGGTTTGACTCTGACAATGAAAAAGTATTATTAGAAATGTTTTCTTTGTTTGTTTTTTTTTAAATCTAAAAATAAAGCCACACTAGCCCCAGCATGGTGAAACACTGGCTCTTGTTGTTATCAGCTGAACTCTGACCCACGCTTGAGCCAAATTCCTCTTCCAGGTTAAATCTCGGCCCGAGGCTAAAACCCAGAACCACACACAAAGACTTAAGCAAACACAGCCGCTTACTGGAAAGCGGGTCAAACAGAGTGCCGAGAGCACTGACCAACAAAATGTCCCATCACTTCCACTTCACCTCCCACATTATAAACAATATTGCACAACGCATGTAGTTTTTTTTTTTTTTTTTTTAAATCAACATATGGAGCTCTCAGTCAGTCAGTCAAAAATCTCCTCTTTGCATTGATGCAGCTGTGGAACAGTATGCACTTACAATGCTCCGCAAAGACTCCAAGAGATCCAGGCCTCTGTCTCCTCGTGGGCTCAGAGACCCCGAAGAGTGAGAACGGGTCCACAATCTTTTCAAGTGGAGCTGAACTACCAATCAAAATGTTTCTAGAGGGGTTCCCACGTGATGTATTTGCTCAGCCAGCCAAGCAGAATAGGAGTGCAGTGAGCCACAGCTCTCATTGATATTGGGTTCTGGCTAAAATTACTATTTATTAATCACGATAATTGATAGAAATTCACTATTATCATTGTTTTAGACAAATATGGAAAAGAAAAGAAAAAACCATGAATACCAATAAAGTGAATAAAAACAGGAAAGGCTCAGTGTTTTGTTGAACCTGCTGGTGTGGTTTCAAGGTTTGTTTGGGTTTTTTTTTCCTCTCCCGGCAGGAACTGTGTCACCATGTAATCACAGAGCGTCTAAAACAAAACAAGTCCACGACCAACGTTGCTTTATCCTTCAGGGTTGGTAATGTTTCAGTCTGTGCTGGTTGTTGAACTCTGAGCGTTTCAGGTTTTTTGGGTGTGTTACAACCAATTATTCAACTGCTTCTTTGTCTTATAGATGACCCAGTTATTAGTTACTAATACGACTTTGGGCATGTAAAGCAGTTTTTTTTGTTTGTTTTGTTTTTGATATTAAGAGCCAAAAAGTAAATTCAAACACTGCCTTTAGACACAAGCCCTAGCTCCACCAGAGCATCACCTTGTTGTTATTTAATGTAATAGGTAAAAGCTATAAAGTCGGTGTCTTAGGAAAGCGGACATGATTTAAATCAGATTTGTTTTAACCATCTGGTGTTCTCTTATTTTGAAAGGTTATTCGAAAACCGTCAAATATTAAATAAAAAACAATCAGATATTTAAAATGATAACAAAGAGGAAACGCATTAGTACATAAAGTATTTATTTGTTTTTTTAAAGACCCACTTCAAACATCTTTTTATATGTTTTTAAAGTGGGTCTTGTGATTATGATTAGGACATTTTAAGGCCAAATCCAAAAACTTGTTTGACGTATTCTAGGACACAGTTTCTGCAGAGCGGCAGTAGTTAGAAATATGTGTCCGAGTTGTGGCACTGAGCAACCCCGCCCCCCTTCCCCTCCTTGTTGCTAACTCTGTTCACACACTCTCCTGCTAGCTTACAGCCCCTCACACCCCCCTGACATTACTGATACAACAAAAATGGCGAGTGATATAGGAGCTATCCATCCGTATAAAGTTTTGATTCAAACAAAGAAACACCCAGAAATGCAATGTTAAGCTTCATTTTCTTTATAGATGTCCTCTATCATCAGAAATATGTCCCAAGGACATGTTCAAAAAGCCAAAACACAATTATCATCAGAGTGTGTATATAAGTATCTTTATTGGAACCATTGATCCTACAATTGTTGATTATTTGAACCCAGAACTGAGGGCAAGTAACCTGACGAGAAATGTTTTCAGTTTGAAGCTTGAACCATAATTGCTGCTGGCAAAGGGTAAATAAACAAAAGTGACACATCAAACTCATCCGGTAACCACTTGTGACAACCAGTTTCAGCTCTTTGTGTGCAGATAGGTCTAAACCAAATTATTTTCTTTAATGAGTTTCTTTCTCAGGCGGTGCAACTGTTTTTACCCCGTGGCCTAAATCACCATTTATCCCCTCAAAAGAGGGGCCTTGAATCTCAGAGAAAAAAAAGAAAAGGGGTTTTATTTTGTAATGTTCATTCATGAGGGATTATTTCACAACTCATCCAAAGGATGAGTCACACACAGCCCGGTATGTGATGTGATCCACCCACACGTGGTGGAGCACAAAGAAGCAAAGCGCCGCCAGTGAGGTGGAGAGCAGCCAGTGCGGTTCTGATAGGAAGTCTTAGACTTTGATCAACGCCATCGCTTGAACGCCGCACAGTAAGTGGGTGAAAGCACAGGAAAATGCAACAGAGGGCTGGATTTCAACTTTCGTCCACATTACACCAGAGAAATGCTTCTCACAAGGACTCAGCATCAGATCTCGGATATTTCTTCAAAATAAAAGGCAGGCTGGAGTAAAAATGTGTTCAGAAACATTAAATAAAAATCAGAATAAAATCCCACTATAAACATACAAGTGCATCATAAAACTAAACTAAAAGAAATTCCTAAAAATGTTGTAAAAGGTTAATGAAAGTCATTTAAAAAAGTTTTAAAAGATAAAATGTTTGACATAAAAAGAAGAAACGTTACGTCTTTTTGTTTGTTTGTTGTCCGGAGCTCGTTTTTGGTGGGAGGGGAGTGGACAAGCTCACTCCTGATTGGCCACAGTAGTTGCCATTGAAACATTGACTAAAGGCCCGTACACACCGGGACGAATTTCGCCGGCGATTTTCGTCGGCGAAATTCGCCTCGTGACTAAACAAAGGGCACCAATGAGAGTGTGCACACCGACGCGAAAAAACGCCACGCGTCAAAGCGTCAAAAAAAAAAAAACGCCTCGGGTTCGTTTTTTCTTTTTGACGCCTCGCGTCGAAATCCATTCAACCAATGAGAATGGCGCTTTTGCTCACGTGTCTGGAGCTTCTGAAGTTACAGTAAAACACAACTTGGGGGCGCTCAAACACAACACTGCATAGCTGAGCACACATACCAGCGAAGAAGATAGACGCCAAGTAACGGCTACAACTGCCGCAAGAAATAATGACGGACATTCTAATAATATCCCCGAAAACGCTCATGAGACATTTTCAGCTCTTGTACCAGTCGATAAAACTCACCATGTTCTTCTGACAAGCGCGTAAATAGTGGCTCTCTTCTTCTGAGTGACAAGCGACTACCTTGTGTACAGCGCCATCTAATGTCAGGGAATGAAATTGCATGTTCAGTCGGCTCATCGTCAGCGAAAATCGCCTGGGTGTGAACACAAAAGATGTGGCGAAAAACGCTGGCGAATAACGCCTGGCGAATATTCGTCCCGGTGTGTACGGGCCTTAAGAGCACTCAGACCAATCGCTGTCGTCTGGCTCCAACATGGCGATGTCCGTAACACGGAAAAATGATGACTAAATTGGCTTCATTTAGTCAACAATATCGATATGGATTCATTTGATTTGTTAAATACTTCAAGTCGCAATAAGATTGTTTTGGCTCATTTAAGGTAACCACTGCACGGTGGCCCAGTGGTTAGCGCTCTTGCCTCACAGCAAGAAGGCCCCCGGTTCAAGTCCCGGCTGGGGGACGTGAAAAACTACATCAATGGGGGACCTTTCTGTGTGAAGTTTGCATGTTCTCCCCGTGTATGCGTGGGTTCTCTCCAGGATCTCCGGCTTCCTCCCACCGTGCTTCATAGGTTGATTGGCAACTCTAAATTGTCCATAGGAGTGAGTGGCTGGGATAGGCTCCAGCAGCCCCGTGACCCCAAAAGGGAAAAACGGTACAGAAAATGAATGAAAAAGGTAACCACTTATTGGAATTTTCGCCGTCTTTAATATTGCACAACTTGATATTGCCATAACCCTAAATTTGCGATTTATTGTGCAGACCTATTCACTATCTCCAGTCAACAGTCCCACTCACAACTAAGCTGTGAATTTCTAATGAACTCCTGCCGCTCTGCAGGAAACTATGCTCAAGAAAAGGACACAGATCGCAGTGGGGCTTTACATTTCCTGGAGATGAACGCTCTCTGAGAACACAAACCCACCTCTCTTTATAACACCAGAGAAGACAAAGCGCATCACGTGACAACAACAGTCACATTCCTTTCAGGATCCCAGCAGCACTGAACTTCTGCTCAAGAACAAAGAAAAACGACAGCAATTTTACCCACAACCCAGGCTCGCAGAAGTCTTCATTTAAAGCAGAAATGTTTAACTCCAGCCGGCCTGCAGTTCATCCATAAAACACAGTGCAGCCACAGAAAACAGAGGTCATAATGACTGTTCTCTGAAAGCTTTGGACTCCAACAGACCAAAGGAACATATGTACAGTTTTTCCCTTTGAAAAAGCGACTCCTCCTGTCACTGACGGCGAGTTTCACCAAGAGCAGAGCTGCAAACACAGCAGACTCTTCATGCAGGAGAACATATGGCTTTGATTATAGAGCAGAGGCGAGAAGCCAATGGAAACAGTCCAGAAGGAGGGAAGCTGACAGAGTATGGACAGAGAAGTAAAGAAAGAGGCGTGTCCTCTGGGACGAGAACGTGAACGCTGGCGTGTGTGAACGTTGGTGCTCATTAATGAAGACCGAATGAAGGAGAGAGAGACGGTTGAACCCAGGAAAACAGTGCTGATGGTGAGCATGTGCATGACTGTGCACGTAGATTATCATCTACAGATGCAGCTCTGCAAGCGACAAGAACCACTGTTTAGACTTATAACCATCCTATATTTCATTTTAAAAAAAAAAGTTCAATGATTATGAATTTTAAACACTTTCATGCAAATAAGCTTTGGAAAAAAACTCAAATATTTATTTTTAAAGATGAAAATCAAGTTTTTTTCTGTGGCATTTTTCTCTCTCTCTCCAATTTCTGAGTATTTTTTCATCAAACTATTGTGAAACAGGAGCAGACAAAGAATCGACCTTTGAAAAAGATCGTATTTGTGATGTAGAAAATATGCTGCGAGCTCAGGCAGGGGTTGCTCCACGCCAACAGCCCCCCCCCCCCCCCCCCCAAGTCAGAGGTGAATTTCTAATGAACTATCTGCAGAAACTGTCCTTAAAAAAAAAAGGCAGGTTCTTTTATGTTGACTAAAAGTCATAATTAAAAGTCCACTGGGAATAATGGATCAAAAGATGATTACAGTGGGGCTTTAAACTTCCTGGTGAATTATCTTTTTGTCTCATGAACTGTGGTGTATTGTTTAAACAAACGACCAGACACAGTTTGCTTTTTTTCCTGCCAGGAAAACCCAGAATTCCCCCAGATTTGGAGGATGTTCAAACGCTGCAGGTTGAAAGAGTCCCTCCCTTTTAAGACAGAAGTTTCCTCCATTTTTGTCCGGAATAATGATCAGCAGCAGGTTAACAAAAGCTACACACACGAGACATAACTGATTAAATTCAGTGCAATAACATGTTTCATCAACTAAAAAAAAAAAAAGCTTTTTTGGTCAACAAATTATCGAATGCCGACTCATCAAGTCTCCTCAAAGTAAACATCAGAAAATCTTGTGATTTGCAAAAAAAAAATGTAAGACTTTGTGGTGTAAATTGTGCATTAAAAAGTCAAATCAAGTTTACAAAAATAGAACAACAGAATAAATCCATGTTTTCCCATAAGTTATCCAAAAGAAAAAAAAAGCATAAAAGTGAGTTAAATAGTCGTTTTACACCCTTTTCACTCATTTGGATTAGGCAGATTAAAAACCCACTGTCATAAAAAAGGGGTTGTTGGTGTTTTTAAACATCTTCTTGTGGTTTTTTTCTCATGATGGAGGACATATATAAGGAAAACTAAACTCGAAATGTTGCTACACTGCTAATGTTAGCTTAAGGTTGTAAGGCAGGGGTCCCCACAAATCCAGGCCTCTAGGGCCTGGTCCTGCTGGTTTCCCAGAAAACCTGCCTTATCTCCTGCTGATTACCTGGATCAGGTGTGTTTAGCCAATAAGGAGCTACAATGGCAGGTTGGTTGGGAACATGAAGGACAATGGCCCCCGAGGTCTGGATTTTGGGACCCCTGTTGTAAGCAGCTGTAAGCTAGTGGGAGAGTGTTAACAGGATTCGTGGGATATCTGCAGAGGCTTACTCTGCACCAACAGTCCCACCCACAAGTCAGGGGTGAACTTCTACTGAAGTACCGTATTTTCCGGACTATAAGTCGCCCTTTTTTTCATAGTTTGGCAAGGGGTGCGACTTATACTCATACAGTGACTTATATTAGAAATAAATGGAAATAAATCCATTGTTAACCCTCCTGTTCTGTTCATTTGTGAGGAACAGAGAGGATGTTCCTGGGTCAATTTGATGTGTGAGGTATGTTAAGTGTTTAGAGTTTGTTAAGTGACTCAGAGAATCAGCAAACTTTTATTTACAGTAAGATCTTGAAGGCTAACAACATAATATTCTATTTTCCAATGATTTCATAGATGCAGAAAGGCAATAAAAATGACAACTGTTTCTACAAATACAGGATGAAAACAGTGAGTCAATGATGCTTCATGAAAGGAATAAATAAGTATGAGAAAGAATTACTGTGAAATCATGAGATAAACAGTCTGCTATGATTGTGTCATATGAGGTTGTGCAAGTTATTAGTTCCTGGTCTCAGATTTTGTCAAATTAATTTCCCATCAAAATGCGACTTATAGTCCAGTGCGACTTATCTGTGTTTTTTTTCTACTTTATAATGCATTTTTGGGCTGGTGCGACTTATACTCCGCAGAAACTTATAGTCCAGAAAATACAGTATTGCTGCTCTGCAGAAACTATGTCCTACAAAATGACAGGAGTTTTGATTTTTGAATCATGATCAAAAGACCACCGGGAATGCTTTGACAGCAGATCAAAAGACGATGGGAGTGGGACTTTAGGCATGCTAGTAAATTAACATACAGGCGTGTTTTTGTCAAACAAGCAAAAACAATTAAGGTTTGCTAAGAATACTTTCATTAGAGAAAGCTTAAAGCAAAGGAAACAACAGAGTTTCCTCAGTTAAAGCTCGGAAGTAAAAAAAAAACAAAAAAATGAAGTCTTCTGTTCAAACTCATGACGCAGTGATAGGTGGAGCTGGACTGAACCCAAGCAAGTGCATTTCTGGAAGGGATGTCTGCTACAACCTGGAAAAACGTGTCCAACCAGTCTCTTCCCTGAGTACTCCATATTTCTTAACCCAGTTTCTCTAACTGCCATCACCGCGTACATGTACCTCATTGGAGGCACCAATAACGAAAATCTAAATCCACTTCAAGAAATCAAACTCTAAAAATTAAAACAGTCCCTTTTTGAAGGTAACACCCTTTCAAAGACCCACTCTGATCATGTTTTGATCTATTGTAAACGTGTTTCCATAGGTCATTTAATTATGATCTTGCTGTTTCTAAGCACATTTTTTCTAAAGTGTTGTTTTCTATGACACGGTTTCTTCCGAGCAGCAGCAGTTCAAATTCACCTCCGAGTTGTGGGCGGGACTGTTGGCGAGAAGCGACCCCTCCCTGCCCCTCCCCGTTGCTGAGACCTCTCTGTTTACAATCTCTCCCACTGTCTTACGGCCCCTCACATAAGAATGGAGCCCTGAAGGGACCTTGTGTCCCCCCCAGTGTACTTTCCACGTCATTATGAGAAAAATGCCACATGATTTTCATCAGAATGGGTCTTCAAGAGAAAAATTCTCACCATGATGAGTTTTTACACTGCTGATGTTATCTTTTTGAGCTGTTTACCTAAAAGAACATTTCATGTTTTTATTATTTATTGTATTATTATTTTGTTTAGTTCTTGTGCTCTTTGCCCAGCTTTATATCACCTCCTCCCCTAAGCTTGATAATAAACCAATACAATATAGGGGGGGGGGGGGGGGGGGTTATTATACATCTGCGTCAAGTACTTTGCTTCAATTGTTACTTTAAAGTATCTAAAAGTAGTACATACCTCTGCTTATATAATTCAAATAGAAATTGTGACTTTTTTTTTTTTTAAAGCAATCGGCTAACTGGGCATTAGCTTTCCCTGATGATGCTAAGGCGGGGGCACCAATGTAAACACCTGAGCTCACCTGTCAAACTGTAGTGTCAGTGAAAGCAGCACACATTGATAATGTGTTTGAAACTAACATATAGCTGGAACATGACTACCCCATTGCAGGTGTTTCCGTTTTCCCCACAAGAACCCCCCCAAAAATGTTCCAGTCTGTCGGTGGGTCTCGTTCCAAACTTCATGTTTGGGGATAGCCTGAACGGATTCAAGCTAACACTTGATACAGAATTGCAGGAGGATGATTTAACTATCGTTTAGGCGCTCCGAGTCGTGCTAAACTTGGTATTTGAGGCTCAAACTTACCGACCCGCTGTTGTCTCGTCGGCTCAGCATCCAAGGAGTCTCCGCCTGAAGGCTGCTGCAGCTCCGCTCCGGTTCCTGTGACTCTCCTCACAACTTTGGCAGAAAGTTGAAGGCAGCGCCTCGCGCTGCTGTGGGAAACCACTCACCTCTGTGATGCCTTCAGGTGCTACTCGGAAATGACAAATATAGCTATTATTATTATTATTATTATTATTATTATTATTATTATTATTATTATTATTATTATTATTATTATTGTTGTTTTCTGCTCATTTATGAACTAAAAAAAGTTCAAATGGCAATGGAATGGTGTCATTAAACAATAAAAAGGAGAAAAAACGTGTCTTCAAACTAATGTATTGATTCAAAGATTTCGATTTGTATTTCATTTTTTATAACAATCGCAAACGCCGAAGTGCACGTTTTTCTTACTGTTATGACAAAGTCAACACATGTAAATTCAAAAAAATTATTCGCACTACTTAACACTTTGATGCTTTGTTGTAAGATGTTGTAGATGCAGACACTGTAAACATAACAAAAAAAATGTTTTAACTACTTTCCGTCTTATCGCTATTGCATTATAACATTTTTAAATATTTCAAGTAACCCTTTTAGCTTAACCGCAAAAAAATCCAACGGCAACTAAACGCCACATGGTCTATTCTTCGGTGTGTTGAATGATCGCGCGCGCGAGGACAATATACGCTGTCGCTCGTTTTGTGCGCGCGCAGCATGTCATCGCACTGGAATGCCAGGATAACCGTGGTCACCGTATATCCATTGTTGTGCTGTACTGGATGAGCCAAAGCGATTCTGAAACGCAGCATCTGAACTAAAGTTGGGGTAATTTCCCAGAATGCCACCCTGCACTGAACATGCCCTGTAGGGGGGAAAGTTGAGTTTTATATCTTCTTTTCTAACCTTTATCTGAACTTTTGCTTCGAACCTGTTGGATTTAAGTGAGCAGTATGCCTGAAATATGCTGCAAGATGTTTTTTTCTGGAAAAACAATTACAGGTTTAACATTTTTTCTACCAATAACGTGCCATTTTTCTGCCTCGAGCTCTATAGGCACCCCATTTATTTCAGTCTGGAAAGAAAAACGGGGCTATTTTCCAATTTGCTCTGGCTCCACTGATGGGAAGTCTTATGCCATCAAACAGGAATGTGCAGCCCAGCCATTCTTCCACCAGCTCTCCCCCACCCAGGAGCATGCAGAATTATAGGAATCCTATTGAGTCTAATTAAAAAGGAGGATAATTAGGCACTCTTGAAAAAAAAAAAAAAACCATTAACTGATTGCATGCCAAAGATCACGTGACCAAATTCTTCTCAGAAATCTTCCTTAAATCTCAGCGCATTTGATTTTTGGACTCAGTAAATAAAATGTTACTGTTGTTACATTTTATAGGTGTGCAATTAAGTACTAAACAGGAGGAAGTGTCCTGTTGTTCCTTTCTATCGCAGGTGCCAAATAAATGGTTTTCTCAGACCCCATGACATAAAATAAATGAATGAAAGGACATTGCGCTTTGGACATGACCCCCCCCCAGCCAAAATCAATCCCCTTTATTTCATAATTTGTGGTCAGAAATTTGCATTTTTTTGGCCACAAATGAGCATTTCATTTATATTTTGTAGGTACAAATTGGTATTTTAATATAATCTATTCCTACTACTTCTTTGTGTCCACAAAATGATCATTTGTGCATGCTAATTTGTGTGTAACTAATCTGTGTGGACAAAATGCCAACTTGTGAAAAAAAAAAATGCTAATTTGTGTGCCCAAATTACTAATCTGTGTACACAAAAGGCTGATCGGTTTACACAAAATAAGTTTGTGCACACAAAATGATAACTTGTGTACACAAAATGCTCACCTGTGTGCAAAAATTACTATAGTCTCTGCACAAAAATGCTAACTTGTTTACACTAAATACTAATCTATGTGCACAAAATGCTAATTAGTGTACAAAATACTCATTTGTGCGCAAAAATGCTAACTAGTATACACAAAATACTAATTTGTGTGCACAACTGTACCCTCAAAATGCTAAAAAAAAAAAAAAGAAAACATTTTCATGTGCATGCAAAATGATAATTTATGCCAAATAAATGCTTTAAAAATGCCTATTTGTGGCCACAATTGTTTACACTATTTTTTTTTTTTTATTGAATTGTGTCCAGGGCACTGCAACATTGACATAAAGTGTAAACCAATTATTTCACTGTGACAGCATGAAGTTTTATCAAATAGCCAAGCTTATACTACCATATAATATTTGTGTCTAATTTAGTCAGGAGATTGGACATTGATTGGACAATGAGAAAAGGAAAACACACCAAAGAAAACTTACTCTAAAAATAACTTTTAAAAGAAATAGATGTACATTTACACTTCACACCTTCTAGTGAGGCTTCAACCAATGCTTCTCTAATTGTATCTGTATATGTCACAGTTAACGTGCTGTATGTCTTCCGCCCCCTGCTGTCAGAAAAAAGAATGACATTTGATCGTTTGAAATTACAACTAATTACCTTTTTCAGTAAATGCAATCATTTTAGGACATTTTCTTCATATAACCCTTTACAAGCCAAATAATAATATTACAAATTCAGCCAGAATAATCTGTTTTTTAAAGATAGAATGCTGGAAACCTGATTGTAAATGTTTCTATTATGCTGCTGCTGCAATTCATGAATTTAAAGTTATTTTTACCACTAAGTTCTATGAATACATAAAATATTTAATAAATAAATAAAATATTTTTTTAAATAATTAAATTATAATTAATAGCTTAACAAACTATGCTAACTTAGAAAAGAAGAGTATCCATACACTCCCAATATTTAGCCAAACAAGAGACTGCAGAGATTTTTTAAAGGAAAAGGATTTATTGAGAAACTAAAATTTCAATCTTTTGTTGTACAGAAATACAAACATCTGAAAAACCTCCAACTCAGTTTCTGTTCTCAACACAGACATCCAAAATGATGCTGTTTCCGACCCGCTGCTTGTAACTGAGCCATCAGCAAAATATTACTCTCTCTTTTCTCCGATACATCATTCATATTCAAGGATTGATTACTTTTTGGTGGATAATATTTTTTCTTCTAAGATTACTAACTGTAAGTATCATGCTATTATCATTTCGGATCATGCACCTGTGCAAGTAGATATTTCATTTCCTACTGCTTATGCCCCGCAACAACGGGTGTGGAGATTTGATTAAACTCATCAAGAATTTTGTAAATATATTTCCTCCCACATTGATCTTTTTTTAGGGAATAAATGACACACCCGATGTTTCTAAAACTGTTATTTCTATGGGGGTCTCTTAAAGCATATTTATGTGGGCAAATCGTTAATTTTAAAGCTCAAAAGAACAAAAAGTGTGGTGAGAGGCACAACAGTGTTAGATTTTTAAGCTTTTTGAGTGTCAGACTGCTTCTGGCATCTACTTTTGAAATGGGTGCAAAGATTGACGTTCAATTCGTTATTCTCCTCATTCATCGATATAAAAAGTGACTTTAATTTTGAAATGATTGCATATATGAAAGGCAAAATTTTTATACATGCTTTCAAACCAATATTTATATGATAGAACATCGGGCAACAAATTCCAATTTGAATTTTCATAAAGCAATTTAAGAGAAGATCAAGTAAGACGAACCCAATTTCAGACACTTGTGGTTTTCTATTAACTGCAGTAAAAGTACTTTATGAGAAGATTTGCACAGTGACACAAGAAAACACAGCAGTCTTCAATGTCTTACCAAAAACTGAAAAGAAAATCGTCACAAACAAAGGCATATCACTTAACAAACAGTTGTTTGTTAAGTAAACATTTTCTAACATGTATTCACAGATGATGAAACAAACTAATTATCTTAAAGGCACAAGAGGCTGGCAAACCAAACTCATTGTATTGTTGTTTTTTTTCAAAACCATAATCTTAATTTTAAAGGATAAAATGTTTTTTTTTTTACAAAAATAGAAATAAACAGCAGAAATACAGCATAGAGGGTTTTTACTGCTCAGTTTTTTTTTTTATTGCAATTCCTTTAAAAGACAAACATCTCGGTTTCTGCTAGATATATTCTTACATTTCAAAATAGAGTTTTTACTTAGTAGCGGTTAAAGTTGAAAACTGAGTAAAGGAACAATGTCCGTGGGAATTCTGATCAAATGCAAAGGAAAAAAAGACAGTCAGTGCAATAAGTGGCAAATAAGAATAACCTTAATGTTGTTTTTTCATGACAGTTTTAATTAAATTAGCAAAAACATATTGTCTAGAATTTAGCATTAACCTTTTTTTCGTTTACACCAATAGTAAATATTAATGGCGAAAAAAAAACAGAAAAGTCTTTTAAAAGATAAAAGTGCAAATAAGCCGTTTTATTAACTAGGTTCAAATTCTAAGTGAAGGTTTTATCCAAAAGTGCCAGGAATGAGCTGGAACCCAAGTCTCAATTTTCCAAATGGAAGACATAAAATAAAGATTAAAATTAAATAAAAAATAAACTTTACTCCATTAATAACTTTTTTTTTCTTGGACTTTTGTGTGAAAAAAGGGTTTTAGTCACACACAAGTGTGCGATCAACAGGGAAGAATTTAGTGTTCAGCTTTGAGTTTCTTTAAATAAACCAAAGTTAAAAAATCTCTGAGAGTAATTGATTATTCAATTCAGACGAGAGAATAAAAAAACGGATAAACCCGTTACTTTGAGATAAATCCAGCTGTAAATGCATTGATTGCTTCTTTGTTTTATTCTTTTAGATGACTGACCCATTATAACAAAGTTTAATAACAAATAAACTATAGGTCAAAATGAAAAGATTATTACTCATGTAATATCTACTATTCTGTAGAATTTATGCAATACGGTATAAATGATTCAGAATCAGCAAAAAAGAGAACGATTATAATGAAATGGACATGAAATGTCCTTAAATACATTTAAATCAGCATTTAAATGCTGCATATGTTGTATTAGTGCGGTATGAACAAGCCTCACAGCCACAAAAAAATGATATTATTTCTTATATATTATTACCTACTATCAGAGGTGTTGTCAATATCAATAAAAAAGGTGCGACTCCTCACAACCAACACGAAGGAAAAGTGCAGTTTTAACAAAATAAAAGCTCCAAAGGGAATATTTTTTGGACGCAGCTTGGTAGCACTTTGACCTGAACACCAAACAACTGGAAATAAAACTATGGACTAAATAAGGATTTAATAGCAGTAACAAAAGGCCTTCTTTGTGCCCGACTCACTTCCTGCGAGAGTTGCTGTACCACTTCCTGAGCGCGACCCCACTCGTGCTCGCCACAATACACAGAGATCCCCCCAGGCTCCACCAGGTGGGGGCGCGGCCAAAGAAGATGAACTGGAAGAAGAAGGCCAGCACCACGTCCACGGTCCTCATCAGAGACACGGGCCCGGCCTTCTCGGTCTGCAGCGCCTTGGTGAGGAAGCTCTGACCGGCGATGCCCAGAACGGCGATCAGAACCAGCAGCCAGCGATCGCGGCCACAGGCGGGGATCTTCCACTCCCCGAGGATGAACACGGTGATGACGGTCTCTATGAAACCAATAACTGCATAGTACCACACAGAGAGGTAGTAGTGGACGCTCTTCCCCATCTTACGGAGGATGATGATGGTAAAGGCAGCTCCAATCGCTCCTAGAAGGACAGTTTTGGAGAAACTGTTATATGCATGTTGCACAGCTTCATATCACGATAACGCTGAATTTGCGATTTATTGTGCAGGCCTAATATTGACAATATGCAACAAAAGCACTGCAAGTTCTTAAATCAAAACTAAATCAAAACTTGGATATGAATCATCATTTTTGGTCTTTATTTTAAACAAACAAAACTATGATTTCACACGTTTAATAGCGTTTTACTATTTTTGAAAAATCTAAAAAAATATATAAAATGATGTACGGAAAATCAGAAGTATCCTCCTGCTGCTTCTTCAGGATTTGGGATGGTAAATAACAGAGAAATGGATTTTTATTTAAGAATATCAACTGCTGTAGGGGCTGATTTTGACAAACAAAGAGCTAAGACAAAAAAAATTCAACAGAATGTTCTAAAGTAGGGCTGTTTGTTTTGTTTATTTTGGCAAATGGAAAGCTTTTAATACAGCTATCGATCCTAGACGAGTCTGTATCCCACTCGCTGAATTGACTAAATTTGCAATAAAGGCCCATAGAGGCGAATTTCAAATGAAATCCTGCCGCTCTGCAGAAACTAGGTCCTAGAAAACAACATTTTTATCTTTATTGTGGCTAAACGGCATAAATATAACCAAAACACCACTGGGAACGCTTTGAAAAAACAGATCAAAAGATGTGGAGCTTTCAGAACTACGCTTTGAATAACTTTTTTAAAAATTACTTGAGATAAGGCTGCAAAGATGTGTGCTACATGGGATATTTAGTTTCATTTTTGTTACAAAGACAATTGTTATTATAAAGTACAATTTATCAACCCACAATGACCTCACTTATCTTTGTGTCTAAAATCTGGCACCTTTTACAATGTATTGACCTTTCTAAACATTTTTTTTAAATATTAACTATGTGAAAAACCACACCATTTTGTGTCACGTTTTTGTTTTAAGTGGTGGATACATTTCCTCACCTAAGGCCCTTTGACCTCTTTTGTCTTCTCAATAAACCCAGCAGGACTGTAACTCAAGCCTCAGTCGATGTCAGAATAAATGTCTCCAAACACCTACCTTACCTAACGATAACCCTTCAGCCATTTAAAAAAAAAACACAAAAAATATGACACACACAGGGCCTACAACTATTATTATTGTTTGGTCTTATATGTGGGTTTGATATTAACAATTGTTTCTTTATTGTGCAACTGAATGTGAATTTCTGCAAATGAAAAAATGTGCAATAAAGTTTATTGAAAAAAAAAAACAAAAGACCCCTTCGGACTGCACTTAAACAGGATTTAAATGCAGAATAATCAGAATTTGAGTTGCATCCCACACAAAAGCCTGGATTGTAGAGCCATCCTATCTGAATGACTACTAAGAAATACATTTGCTGAAATGTTATATATATATATATATTTTTTTAACGGTTCATTTATTAACCTAAAAGACCTCTTTGAGATCCAAGTACAGAAAGGAGGAGCCTCCTGACAAACTGAGAGGGAAATGATTTATTAGGTAATCTTCCTGCTGAACTGGATGCACGGCTTCACTTTTCCTGGTTGCCAGGGTGATCTCAACCTGACCCCCCCCCCAGACACATTGCTGGTGGTCAAACGAATTGATAATCACATCACCTGCAAAGGCAGCGACAGTCCCCTTGATGTGGTTGCTGTAGTTGCCCTCAATGCCACCAAGGTGCTCGCCAAAAAGAAACGGAGGGCGGGCGATGAGGATGACTCCGGTGAGAGTAAAAACTGTGAAAACACAGTCCAGGATTGTGCATTTTTCTTTGAGGAAGATCCACGCCAGCAGGGAGGTAAACACTGGATTGCTGTTGGGTAAGAAACAGACGAGGGAACAGAACAACTTGAATCAATTTTGGATGCTTTAACAAAAGCTTGTATGTTCTACACCAGAATTCATTTCCTCACGGAGAACAAAGCCTAACATTATCTAAAGAGCCATGCAGTCTGCACACAATATTCCGACATCAATTACTGGGGAAAAAAACCTGAAAAACAACTAGCACTATGTGTTGAACTCCATTTCTCATGTGACTTTAAGAAAAGAAGTTTTATTTAGGCTTTAAGTCCAAAGGTTCTGTGGTATAAAAATAGTTTTCGGCGACATTTTATTCATAAATGTCAACTAAAACAGCTTTTGATGCTGTTCTTGCTGTGATGTCCAAAAACTAACCAAAGTGCAAGACACAGTTCTAATGCTGGAGAGAGAACAAACCTGTCTATAGATGCTACAACAGCTATGAATATGATTTTATACACAAATATGGTTGGTTTACTTGCAAGTGAACCCTGGTGCAGCTCTGCACACTGAAAATTTGCACAAACAATCCAGCACACCGTGAAAGAAAGTGAACCCAGGGGACATAAATGCAGAATATTTCGTACAGGGGGAAAAAAAAAGTTGACCACAAAACTAAAGCCCAGATCACAAAAAGGTGGAAAATTTTCTCATTGATAAAGAATCTTTTTTACTTAAGGTAAGGGGGTCTAGAAAACGTTGATTTCCTTGTTCTTCCACGTTTTTTTCCATAAAGGTCAATGTTCATTTTTTTGGGGAATATTTGGTGAAATTTCTCCGTAGTTTGGTTCACTTAAAGACTCACTCCGATGAAAATGGTGAATTTGGTGTTTTTGACATGTCTTTTTTGAAGATGAAAGACATACAGTATATGAAGAAAACTAGCTTAAAATGTATTTTCTGAGAATATCTTCATGCAAATCGATGTGAATTGGGAGCAGACGAAAAAAAAGACAAGTTTGAAAAAGAGCTTATTGTGACGTAGAAAATATGCTGGGCGGGCCACAAGTTATAGTCGACCAGATCCGTGAACATGGCTCAAAACTATACGGCTGGATAGCTCGAGTATTGCTCGACATTTTTGCTGCACCAATATTGTTAGGTTATGGGTGTGAGGGGCTGTAAGCTAGCGGGAGTAAGCGTAAGCAAAGAGCTCTCAGCAACGGGGAAGGGAAGGTGGGTGGCGTCGCTCTGCTTCGAAGGTCCCTCCCACAACCCAGAGGGCAATTTCTATTGAACTCCTGCCGCTCTGCAGAATATGCTCTGGAAAACAACACGATTTTAGCTAAAAACGACATTATCATAATTAAACAAACACTGGGAACGCTTTGAAAATACCTCAAAAGATGGTCAGAGTAAGACTTTCAAGACGAAGACAAGTCAGATAAGTTAAAAATGTAAATGACCAAACGAATGACTGAAACATTGTTTAGTTCAAGTGTCAAAGCGCCCTTAGCGATATCTACGGATTTACAGAAAAAGACTGCATGTTTACCTATTCCCGATTCAATAGAGGAAAAAATGTGTTATCACAACACAAACGGGAGTTTTCCCAACACTTACCTAAACATGATGACTGTGGCGTCTGCCAGCGGCATCTGCTGAACTGCATAAAAGAGCATTATCATTGCGTTGGAACCAAGGAAACCTCGAAGAACCAGATAAATACGTTTATCTCTGGGGCCAAGGAAACCTGTCCTAAAGGAGCACATAGATGGATGGGTGGATGACTTGATCAACTGATACGAGATGTCAGAAAAAATGCATGAAAGGCTGAACAGAAAAACATGACCAAGGTTTGAGGAGAAAAGGCTGAGATTGAGGTATGACTTCAGTGGAAATGCATGTGACGTTCTGAGATTAATGTGCAAATGGGTTAAAGATGAACACATAAACAAAAAGAATTGTTAGCTTCTTAACATTCATTTTCAAAAAGTTGTGAAAGTCAGGCATGAGAACTGGAAATGGCATTTCAAAGTACAGTTTATGTCTAATTAAAAAGCTGATATCATGCAAAAGCTTATAGAAAAAATAAAAAACAAAAGTTTTAGTTTTGCCTTCAAATGTATAATTAGGGACAGTGAGAAAGTACTGTTGTTTTTTCATGACCAGCATGAGAGTACTAAAGTACATCTCTCACAATATTATGATGGCTTAAGGTTTCAGAGGGGAAATCAGATATTTTTCCCTCAATTGGGTGAAAATACACAAACACAAAAGCTGGAAAGTTTCAGTGAAAATCTACCATTTAACTGCAAGCTGGTTTTATAGCCTCTAACAGGAAAAAAAAACAGTCCAGGAATCTAGCCTTGTTATTTTAAGTCATCCTTACTTGTTGTAGATGAGTAACGGGATAACAAAAAGCATCTGGAAGAAACAGCGAATGGCGCTGATCTCTATAGAGTGAAGGTCCTGAATGGTTTTCACCAAGAGTGCAATGATGGAGAAGAAAACGCTGGACAGGAAGGCATAGAACAAACCCAGACCTGGACACCTCTTTGGTTTGTCTGTGAATTCAAAACACAAGAGGAAAGACATTGTTATCTAAATTGGAGTGAGACCATATATCAGCGGAAATGTGTACCGATTCATAGGGGTGATATGCTAACTACACATAAAATAGCAAAGCTATACTAAACTCAGTGGTGGCACAAGAAAAGCTGTTGTAAAATACAAAAGCTAAAGAGTTCCTTAACCTTTTTAAGTGATTACGATCTGCTATGAGGAAACACAAGATATGTTTGCAGAGATTAAAGCTTAACTAAAGCGATGATGTCATTTTTTGTTGAACCAACGGTTCCATTTGGCACACCTACACTGTGTCTGAACTCACATCCCAACCCCTAACTACACAAAAACGACTTAGTACGGCACTAAATTTTAAAATCAATTCGGACACCATGCTCACTACTCTTTTTTTCTTTTAAACGGATATAATGTCATCCATTTCACAAAGTTAAAATCTAATTAATATGAGCGTTTTGTGACGTTTATTTATGAGTCCACCGTCTATGCCTCGTATCGGGTAGCGACAGTTCAGTTGAACACAATGGGCCGGACTCACATTCTCGAATGCGCGTTAACCACGTTCTTGAATGCATGTCATATGCCCGGTGTGAATGTAGCCTTAGCGATGCTCCGTTTGACTTCACACAAAAAAAAATCACAAAAATGGCAGATTGAGTGGAACAAAGTAGAGAGAGACAACAAAAGCAATAGACAGCCACACCAGGTTGTACAGAAGTCATTTTAAGAAAAAGTTGTTGTTGTTTTAAAAACGGGAGTGATCTCCTCTTTTGAAAGCAACCACCAGTGGTCATATAAGGAACGTTATGTTATACTTCTGGCTTGTCCCAAATCCAGGAACAGATAGTGGGAACTTGTCCTCGAAGACTGCGGAGATAGAAAACAAAACAAAAAAAAAAGTACAGTGTTCTCTCGCTATATTGCATTTCACATTTTGCAGTTTTGTTGATTTTATTTAGTGCAATTTTGCAAGTTTTCTTTAATAGAAAAACGTGTGTCCTGATTGGCTGTTGAATTTGTCAATTTATCGCCTACATGCCATATATCGAGTACAGAATGTGTTCAGCTTTACAAATCTTCTTAAATCTACTATCACGATCAGATCTTTGCTTTCATGCTCTAATACTGGGCTTACTTTTCTATGAAGGTTTGGACTTTGAGAGCTTAAACAAGAGTAAAGTGTGAAAATGTTAATTGCCTGTCTAATAAAAAGTTTATAAAGTGTGTAGAGGGGGAAGGTATTTTCACACCTTTAAAACATCTTATTTCATGGATTTCACCTATTAGAATACAACTTCCCCAATAAATAAGGGAAATTTAATCATAAAAAAACAAACTATTTACTTATATTTTTATTTTAATGTTTAAAATATTTCCTCACAATTTTAAAATTCAAGTTAATTCAAATTATTTTTATCTACAGTTAAAACAGGTAAATGGAAAAAGGCATATTTTACTTAAACAATTTTTTTGATCAATTTCTTAAGTAAATTAGAACATTGAAATATATATAGACTTTTTTTTATCACAACTTTTAAAAGGTTTGTAAGCAAAAAGGAACCCATACATATGACTGTATGAATGTAAAGGTGCACAGTCATGCATCCACTCAGAGTAAGGGTGAATTTTGATTAAGAAGTCTTTTCAAAAACACTTTGAAACTGACCTTCTTGTCGTTTAAGAAAATGAAAATACCTACTAAGATGTATTTGCATCAGGTGACCTTAATACAGACAGGCGCAATCATAAAACGGGTTTAATCTCACTACGCCGCAGCTAATTGGCTGATATCAGACACGTGACACCCTTTTATCCACGGAACGTGACGTAGGACGGTTGTATAATTTGAAGCTTGTCAAGAAAGTGTTGTTCGCCGGTTTGTCTCCATTTTGACATCTTTTCTTCATCGTAAAGTCTCCGCACAGCGACGAGAAGTGAAGAAAGTTTAGGACAGGGAAGTTTTTTTTTTTAAATGACCGCTCTTTTACCTTCATCTCCAGGAGTTGCCGGCTTGTTTGTGACGCAAAAAGCCGGCGGACAGACTAGCGCTTCCTTCTCGCTGCTTTCCAGTGAATTTCTGCTCTTTTCTTGTGCTTCTTCTTTCTCCCTCCGCACAGCATCATCATCCTCATCATCACCAAAGCAGCGCAAGTGAACTCGCTCTTCTGTCCGTTCGTCACTGTCGTTATCTTGGTGGCAGTGACTTAGTTTGTCATGGCTGACAAGTTTGTGGAACACAACCGACGCGCCATGGTCCTCTGCGGCTGAAGCCCGTCCGCGTGCGCAGTTGTTGCTGTCGCTCATGGTAGAGAGTGGCGGCGGAGCGGCAGCATGGCGCGATGAGAACACTGTCGGCCGTCTCTCGTGTCCCGGGAGACTGAGAAGACGAGGTTAATCAGCAACCCGCGTCTCTGTCATGCTCTCATGCGGAGCTTTCTTTACCCGCAGGGGGGCAGGAGTGCTCCCAACCCCACACCGCTGAAACGTTAACCCAAGTTCCCGCCCATTTTAACGTTAGTCATGACGACATGAAAGAGCCTGTCTCAGCTTTCTTTCATATCTTTATTAATATCTGTTACCCCTAGTCATACATATATATATATATATATATATATATATATATATATATATATATATATATATATATATATATATATATATATATATATATATATATTAGACATAAAACTCTGCAGAAACGTCTAGAATAACTTGCTGACAAAGGTCGGACTTAATTAAAAAATTGGGATACAAAATTATTTTCTGTAGGTTGAAATGTTATTTTCGCAAAAATATAAAAGGTCTTTAATATTTGTCATCAGTACATATTACTCTTTACTAATAAAACATGTCAATGGTTTGGCCGCCCTAGGATATTGGTAAAAGGTATTATTAATACCTCAACTAATATTGACCTGTGCTAAACCTTTATCAGCAAGATCCAATAAAACATCAGTTGTTTTCCATTCCCGTTTTTATTACTACTAAATATAAAATACAATGAGTAAGACAACAGAAAAATAATATCCTCTAGATTAGACACACATGAATTTGTACAAGCAGGTTAAACTCATCACACTTGATTCTACAGGCTATCAAAATTACAGTGCGGTATCTACGTAAAAAGATTATATAAATTACTTTACATGGTACTTGTAAACATGTCAATACTATTTGGCAATATTTTTTTTCGAGGGACACTGTCAACCGTTACCAATATTCAGCTTGTTATGTTTCTGAAAGAGAGGAGTGTGTGAAAGGACAGGTAGCATTTGCTGCACAGTGGCCAGCTTTTAGTTGTGGAGTAGAAAAAAAAAACAACAACAATGGTTTTTTTCAGAGAGGGAGAAAAAGGAGAAGTGGAGAGAAAGCTGGATGATCCAGTGGGATGCTTCTGGCGAGTTATTCATTACAACGCTATGAGTGTATCCACCGCACAGGCAGTCGGTTGTTTGCAATTTTCTCACAGTGTATTTTTGGACTGTTTTCACAGTTTTGTAAGTGGAAAAAAATTGTTAAAGACCACAGCTACAGCACACTAATTGCCATAGTGAAGATGTAATCCCTTTTAGTTGGTGTGTTAGCATGTCATAGGCGCATTTCTAAAAAGGGGAAAGATATTTTTGCACATTTGCGAGATTGTCCATTTATTAAAAAACACAAATATTTTTACAGATGACTCTAAAGATCTTTTATGACTGTGTAAGAATTAAATAAACGCCTGTGAGTCAGCAGTAACAAGCAGGATAAACATACACAGCAGACTGACACCCAAGTGGCACAACATCACATGAGGAAATTCAACGAATAAAAAGTACAGCCAAAGGAAGTTGACATCTTGTCTGACAGTTTGTGATTACACTTCCGATAAAATGTGAGACTTCCTCAAAATTTAAAAGCAATCTTTAGGGAAGTACATATTATCCTTCACCATAAGCCGCATAGTGGCAGACACTAATGCACAAATAGCTAGACGTTATCACCATTGGTGGGGTGCCGTCACATAAGTACCTAAAATTCCTATAAACATTTTATCCTATAAAGGGTATATTGGGTTTGACTCACTGGGTATGTTACAGAAAAAAGCAAATACCAGTCCTCCAATTCTTGACATTATTCACTATTTATTATCTTGATCAAGCCAATTAAAAGCTGTTCTGACAGCAGTGAAGCAGAACACCTGCTCTTGAGGAGTGTAGTTGTCTACCTCTAGTGTTGGGTTATCCAACCAAGGCCATGAGTCAGTCCTATTTAGAGTGACCTGAACCAGAACGGTTTGATGAATCTAGCTTTCTTCAAAGACTTTTGGAAGTTCATCCCTCATTTCCCTTTATAAATATTTCCCTTTTTTCATCAAGCTCTAAATGACCATCAACACTCTCAAACCTCTAGGCTGTTTCTATTACTAAGGTCTACAGTAAACATGTGAGCAGATGAGTCACATTTTTTAGCAGTAACAGATGAAAGTGACTTCATGGCATTTACTGTATGGTATTTACTGTATAAAATGCAAAAGCGTAATTTATATAGGAAGGATGATGCTTTTCAGAAGAGACAGGGACGTCAATATCCTGTTTTATAGAAAAAAACAGTTATCTTTACAATCAAAACTACTACAACTGCATGTCCAATTTCCAATCATGGTCCAGGTCATGTGTGTTAAATCCCTATAAAATGATTAAACTTCACTTAATATTTTGTTGTTGTTTTTTTTTTCTTTAGAAAATGTTTTGAATGGATCTTGCAGATAATTGAAAGCCTTTTTCTCTCTTTCAAATATTGGATTCAATTGCTCAGGTCAATCTCATGATGCTCAAATATCTGACTTTTCCCCTTGAAGCTGGATGCAAGCAGGAAAACTCTATCGTCAACTGAAACCACAGAAAATGACCGGGGAGCTTGGATATTCAGCTCCTGGGATGGAATGAATTGGCCCCTCTTGGTGTCCCATTGGTAGACCTGCGTCAGTGAATAATCGCTTCCCAGGATGGCATACTGCCAGTTGCTGACGGAGACGGGCTGGAAAACCATAGAGCCACGGGAGGGAAATGTTTGAACCTCTCTGAACATGGCACCGTCCCAGCGCATCACCCTGGAGTCCCCGATGAATCTTGTCAGGCATATGAACAGATCACCTTTGTAAAGGACAAAGATTGAAGGAACAGCTCTGCTGGGAAATGAAGCTAAAGAGGGATGTAAAGTAGGATACAAACTAAAGCAGAAAATGCTGCTTTGAAAATGATTTTTTTAAAGAACCAATTTAACATAATCTTTTAGCACCAACAGTTATCTTTAGATCTATAGATTCAAATCTCTCACCTTTTACCCAAAAATGTTTGACAGAGAAGACATCCTCCATATCTGGTATGTCGGTTCTTCTGTCAAACTTTTTCTGGCTCCTGTTCCACTGGTACACCACAGGCCTCTGGGAGCTGCTGGACAAAATCAGGTGGGGCTTGTTTGAAATCTCCAAATATTCAACGTCTGTGTCCCTGTACCAGGGGTGGAGCGACTGATGGGTGTAGAAGCCGTTGCCATTCCATTTGTACACAGTTGTGGAGCCAGCCTGTAAGAGGAAAACAAGTGAACATGACCTATTGAAAGAAACTGGCACAAGAGAAACAGCATCTAAGTTTAATTGTTGGTGATTTATACTCATATTGACCACAAAATGTTCAATGTTCAATCTAAATGAATTCTGCTTGAGTCGAACGCAGGAAAAGATGAAGACCTTAGAGCTGTCAGCGATGACGAAGAACGATTCCCCGTTAATCATGAATGTCTCAATGTCATTGGGCTTGCGAATCTTGAGGATATCGATGTCCTGGATCTTAATGAACTTGTTGGCAGAGGAGTCGCGCTTATAAATGTGAGAGCCCCTGAACAGCTGAGCCACAATGACAAAGAGGTGGTGGTCAATCACCATGGGCTTGCAGACGACAGTGGAGGTACCTCAACAGGAAAAGAAATAATTACAAATTGTAATAACACAAAAATAAATATTTTTGGTAGGTGGATGTAGTATACAGTTTAGATATCAAATCAAGGACTAAAGGAAATATTTAATACAAGTACTTTTTCATTTCCCTAAATGCTAATCATGCCAAACCTAAAGGTATGTACACACCAGGCATTTGACGCATGTTCTTGAACGTACATTTAGCCCATGTGATTCAATGAGGTTCATTGTGTCTATAACTTATACTGAGTATACACTCAGTATTTAGCCCATGTGTTTACACTGGACAAACAGAGAGGGGCTTTTTCTTTTTCTACTGTTTTCTATTGGATGTTCCCAACCTGCAGTTGGAAGAGGCTTGGTGTGAAATGTTGAAGCAGTGCAAATGCTGCAGATCTTAATCCAAGCTCTTTCACAGCTCTGTTTCAATATATGAAAGACTTGGTGTCACATTATTTCGTGCAGGGGTCAAACCGCAATTATTAATTTCTCCTTCATGATCAATTTTCAAATAGTTGGCACTTTTGTGAGTTAAAAGGGACACCAAATCCAAGTCCCTGGTTGGTCAAAGTTTGAGCTGGTTTAACTTGTAACACGTGTTTAATGGCCACAAGTTTTGTACGTAGAGCCCAAAACCAGTCGTAACAACTTGCCTAGCTACATGTGAACACAATAGTTTTGAATGTGAAAGTCAGAAACGGGCATTCACAGACTTTTCATTGTTTGAACGCACATTGCTAGGGTGCAGTGTAAATATAGCTGAAGACATTAAGTGTAGTACCAAGGCTTTCTGTCTTTTGATGTTTTCAGATTTTTGCTTTAATGCCAGAAATACATTTTTAGTAGTTTTAAAGAAAGAACAATTTGTTATATTTTTTGTCAGCTGTTTTTTTATTATTATTTAGAATGTTTGTGATGTTTTTATGTGGTGATTATATACAGAAATAAAATCAGCTGCTTTGGTGTGAACAGAGAGCCCGAATCACTGCCAAAGCAATGAAAAGTTTTGATCCATGAAGCACAAGGACAGCCTCGTTTTAACTTTATCTCAGTTAAGCTTCAGTCAACTCAGGCTTGGAGAAACTGGTTCAATTTTTTTGATTTCTAAAAAATGTTTTTAGCATTTGATGTATAAAAATGAACGGAGCTCTGTGGTTGTTCAGAAGAATATCTGAGCTCCATTCAATATCTCAGGTAAATAACCAACGTCTAGCTCACATTCACTTCTTTTTCCCCCCTGCATCCTAAAAAAAGTCCTGAATCTTTTGATCTGAAATGTCTGCAGGAGGGTTCCCGAACACACAACTGCGCTACTGAACTGCATGATGCAATGTTTGGTATCAATCTTTAGCACCATAAAGGTTTTTTCTATGAGTGTCTTTTGACCCATTTGGCCAGGATCCAATCCAAGGTAATATGGCAGAGAAAACATCATTTTCATTTGTCAAACATGATATATTGGTCTATTTTAACTGCAATTTTTACATAATTTGTAAACTATATTTTTTCCTAAATAAATTTATAGTACAAAGCAGCTTTATAGACGATCTTATTGGTTTTTAAATGGATATTGTGGTATTGTAATAGCTTGTTTTGAATCCACCGGGTTAAGAAAGGGACGCACAAAACAAAATATTGACCTTGTTGTTACACACAATACTTACATTGATATGTGTCATCTTAAACAGAGTTCTCCAGTCCAGGTGTGTGTTTTTGAACTCACTTTCGATGGTGTCATATGTTCTGAAGGTCATCTCGACATGATCCCATTCCAGGAAGCTGCATGTCCCAGCAAAAGGTTGAGCAAACACGACATACTGCTCGTTGATAAAGGTGAACGCCTCCACCGAAATCGACTCAAACTTCAGTGGCTGATAGGAAGCAAACTCTGAAAAGGTCCACATTTCCGTCATTCAGTTTCTTGCACAATAATCACGGATTAACACAAATTCAAGGTTCCTTGCTCTTGAAATGACTTACTTAAGGCCGATACATATGAATTTGTTTTTGCAGGGATTCAAATTTGTACTACTCATTTCCTTTTGTTTCAGTTTGCTTTTTCATTTTTTGCTCTTTGGGGTTCAATTATGTCAATTACATTTCTCTTAACATTTGTTTTTTATAAGAAAAAAACTAAATGAACTTGAACATAGATCATATTTTTAACACAACAATCCTTTAAATGATCATTAATTTGGGGGAGACCCCCTGAACACATTTGCCCGTGGCCCCTAGAGACACAGCAGCACCCCTGGTTGCTCCTGTAAAACCCAGAGTGGACTTCAGCAGAGGAAACCTGTTGTAATGCAGTCAAAAGAGTGTGGCAGCAGGTCGTTGATCTTCCTCCCTTGGTAAATGGGGGGGCCGCTGCAGTGGATCTGGTCCAGGGTGGCATTGGTCTGATGCATCCACTCCACCAACCACTTCAGCTTGCAGTCACAAATCAGATTATTGCCTCGCAGATCTCTACATATAAGGGGATCAAAAGGAAAAATCTTGACATTTAACTTAAAGCTTTTTACCTCCAGCTTTTTTTTTTTTTTACCTCCAGCCATTAATGAGCCATCCATTTAGATTAGAGTTAAAAACCCTTGCAGATGATTTTCTGTCTGGTTGATTTACCAAAACCTGACCTAAGCTTTCCTCCACTTTTCTAGTAATCTAATTATTTTCAGCTCATAAAGAAAAGAAAAGAATAGGAAACCTCAGAGGATTTCTACTGTTCCCTAAAAATTTGAGTCATAAAAATGGTTGTCTTTCAAGAGACCCCAAAATACCCCAGCCTGCAGGTTTGTATTGCTGTTATTTACAGAACTCCCTGAAATAAATAATAAATTGTTCAACAATATAATCAGAGCAGAATAAGTAAAAAAAATAAATAAATAAGTGACTCAAAATAAAAGAGTAATCTTAAATAAAAAACAGACTTTGTCTGCACTAAAAACTCACACTTTGCTCAAAGCATCCATGCCTTTGAACACATCTCTGGGCAGCGTGTCCAGGTTGTTGTAAGCCAGACTCCTGATTTGAAATGAGGAACAAAACATACATTATGGTTAGTGTAAAAGAAAACTGAACTGAGATTTTTGTTTGCAACCTGTAATTTTTATGTCTGTAAGAAAAACTGAGTACATATTTGTTTTATAAGTAGTTATTTAATAGTTAAAAAAGCACATTTATACAGTAGAACTCATTATTTTTATGTATGAAGGCAGTTTTTTTTTTCTTTGGGACATTTGAAATATCACGTTGAAGCTGCTTCTGAGGCAAATCTGGGAAAAGATGGGGCTTTTTTTATTTTTTATTTTTTCAAATTGTTTTTTGCCATAAAAGTAGTTTGTCAATAATGAGCAAAACTTAAACAGTACCAGCACAAAATATTAACAAAATGCAGGAAAGAGTCTGTACACTTGAGCTGTGGAAGTTTGTATCAGTCAATGCCTTCACATAGAGCTTTTTAAATATCCTGAAAATAGGACTTAAACTGTTGAAGTAAAGCAAAAAAAATGTGCATAATAGAAAAAGCACTGTTACATTCACCTAAAAAATCCAAATTAGTGACACAATTTGAGGCAATCCGACATTTTAAATCCTGCCTTTGAGGTTTTTTTTTTAATTATTCAAATAGTTATGAATCAGGACCCGCCCATATTTGTGACATAGAAAATACGCTAGGTGGACCAAATGCTCCCTACGCCACTTCACTCTGCTGAATTGAACATGAATAGATCCATGTACGTCTTTGTTTTCTTTGTCTGAGCTGGTACCTGGATTAAAACCTTGCGGCTGAATCGCTCTGATATTGCTCGCCATTTTTTGTTGCACCGGTAATGTTAGGTTAGGGCGTTTGAGGGGCTGTAAGCTAGTGGGAGAGAGTGTAAACAGAGAGCTCTCTCTCATGGGTGATGAGAGCGGGGGACGGTGGCGGGGTTGCTCTCCACCAACAATCCTTGGAGGGGAATTTTAATCAAACTAATGCGGCTCTACTATGTCCTTGAAAACAATACAGTTTGTGTTGTTGTTTCAGATGACGATAATGAAAAGATCACTGGGAACACTTTTACAGTGGATCAAAAGATGATCGGATTGCAACTTAAAGAATTAGCATTTAACCTAAAGGCCCAATAGGGACAGCAGATCAGCTGATCTCAAGCTTCCGTCAATAATCCAAACTCCTTGCTTTTGAAACTCCTCCAAAAGCCTTTTAGAGTGGACTCCTGGTACGAAGCAGCCTCCTGCTTTCACTCCATGGCTCACTCCTCATCAATCAGGGAGGAGTCCTGAGAGTAGAAGCTGTCCCTTCCCAACACGATGCTTCAACCCTAATTTGAGAATAATGAACTGGATCACAACATCGCATGCAGGTGATTTCCCTGGGGGGGGGGGGCATGAGGGTCAACAGTGATGCTTGTTTTGCAGCTGAGACAAACCAGACTGTCAGGAAGTAAAAACACTGACTTTTTTTAGGGTTTTTATTTTCTTCTTTGCACACAGAGTTGGCTTGCAGCTTGGGCATATGGATGCGTCAAGTTTTGATTTGTTGAAGGAAAAACGTTGTTCAAGTTGATTGTTTTTTAATCGCTTACAAAGCATGTTTTCAATTTAAATATAATATTAATCACTGACCAAAAATAACATGATGTGATTTTATTGTTAGTTAGTTTTTGTTAAATTCTAGTTAAACGGTTTTCTTTTAGAGAGTCCGTCTTCCCCTTTTCCTTTCCCTGCATGGTTCTCACTGGCCTTGAGGAGCAAAAGCTCTCTTCATGGTTGTTTGTTGAGTAAACTCTATTATATTTCAGGAGCTACATCTAGTTGAACTTCTTGTCTCTTTGTTCCAGTAGTTTATAAAGACGTATTTCGTCTCTTTGGCCACCTCTCCCAAATCAGTTTTTTTTACTTCCTTTGACAGTAGAAACCGTTGAAAACCTTCTGCAAATAAGTTATGTCCTATTTTGATGAAAATATATGTTCAATCTCTAGATTCTAGTATCTTTTCTGTTCCAAAAGCTTGTCTCCAAAGAGGAAAAGTCGATTTCTTGAGCTTTCAGAGATTATCAACCTGGATCTTGAAGTCTCTGATTCCTGCTGTTGTCTTTGCGCTTTTGAGGCCAAACCAGCTACTTAACTACATTGGCTAAAGGCAACTCACTTCCCAAATGCTTCCAAGGTTACCGGCCTGAAATGTTTCCTCCACACTAAGAGCAGATTGCAGTAGCATCAGTGCAATAAGTGTCGTCACACAGTTTGGCTGGGGGCCAAAGCAGCTCTTCTCAGGACCTGTGACCTTCGCTTTGGCTGACAGACAGAGGAGTTTCCAGACAGGGGACAAAAAGTTTGCCTTTCCTCTAAACACCTTCCATTAAAGTGATGAGAAAAAGAAAAAACAGGTAACATTAGCTTTTAAAAAAAACCGTTCCAATCATCTTTTGATCTATTTTCAAAGCAGTGATCTTTTAATTATGATGGTGCTGTTTTCTGTGTTGTTTTCTAGAACATAGTTTCTGCAGGAGTTCATTAGAAATTTGCCTTTGAATTGTGGGCGGGCACTTCGACGCAGAGCAACCCCACCCCCCTTCCCCTCCCCATTGCTGAGAGCTGTCTGTTCACACCTTACCAATTTTTTCTATGAAGCAAATACGATCGATTTTCTAACTGCATTTATTTCATCTGCTCCTGATTCACAATAATTTGAATAAAGAAACACCAAGAAGTGCAATTTTGAGCTTAATTTTCTTTATATTTGTCTCTACATTCCATCATTTTATCACTTTTTTATCATGGTGTGCATATGTGTGTCTGTGTGTGTTTAGGGGGGGTGTCGGCACTGTTTGTCTTGTCATCTTGTTTTTAAATTTTATTGTATTTTATAACAGCACTTTGAGTGACATGTGTTGTCGTAAAAGTGTTATATAAATAAAGTTGCTTTGATTTGATTTCTTTAAAAAACAGACAAACACCAAGAACCAATTTTTTTCAACAGAGTTTGTTTTTAACAGTTAATCGTAAACATAAAAATGTATTCCTGTGATAAAAAGTATATTTTATTTTATCCCTGTGTCTTGCAAATTGTCAACATTTTGTTTCATCTCACAGATTTCACAGATGTTCCACTTTTTTTTTTAAACTTGCTTAATAATCTTTACTACATCTTTAATCTGAACACCTTTACTGATTAATTGTACTTGGTTCTGATTATTTTCCTCAATCTTAAATGTACGCTTCTATATCTTGGTTTTACCATTTCAGTGGGCAAAACATTTGTACAAAAAAAATGAAATTCAGTGTATGGATTTAAGCAGTTGATGCATTTGAACATTTGTTTGTTTTTTGGTCAGTTTTGGGAAAAGGATAGGACTTGAGTATGGCACACACTCCCACAGACACACTATGGGTCATTTAGTTTACATTAAATAATCACTATAAATAACTGACCTGCCGGTCTCTAACACTCCAGCTTTACCGTCAGTTTTGTTAACTCCAGAAAACAGGAGCAGAAAAATCTGCATCACATCGATAGTGAGATTTTATGCACCAAAATGATCATTTTCAGCATTGTTCTTATTTAGAGGAGCTGCTTAAATATCCTTTTTAAATTACACTGATTTAAAAAAATCGAAATTATTTCTTATTTAGAAAAAAATATAAAGGTATTTAAAAACACTAGAAGAATTGTCAGAGCTCTCTTTTTTTGCAACTAGATCCCGCTGACCTCTTTAAACCTTCAGTCACCTTCCCTGCAGTAACACTTCTGCCTACCTTTGCATTCCACACAGCTGTAAAGTGATACGGTGACGGACAGGGAAAAGGGATGCATAATGGTGATTAAATTCTGGTCTTTAAAGTTCTATTATCACAGTTAATACGCTCAAAATGACATTTTATTTATTTATTTGCTTTTTTTATGTACTGCATGATGTCTGCAAAAGTAAAAAAAAAAAAAAAAGAACAAGAAAAAATGACTGATTTACTCACAGGTGTATCAGTGCCTTCAAGCCACGGAAAGCATTTGGGGATATTGATGCGATTCTGTTGTTTTCAATGAATCTGTGCACAAAAAAAAGAAAACATAAATAATTTCAACAACAATGAAATGTTTTGTAAGTCTCAGTTTCAGTCTTAAACATCCCTTTTAGCAAAATTCAATTTTTTTTAATATTTAAAGAAGGATGTGGATGAGAGTAAAGAATAATATTTTTGCATTTGTTATTTTTTCTTTAAAGAAAAGGCCTAAAACTCCCATTTTGACCTTAATACATTTTTGTTCAAATACAAATATTTCATTAAGAATTCTAAATAAATGAGTAAAGTTTAGAAATCAAGTTTAAATTCACAAATGGAGTCCAATATCCAGACAAAGTTGTGGGATTTCTGGGTGAAAAGTTAAAAAAAAAAAGGGAGAAAATGTAAGAACCACATTTAAAAAAATTAAAAAAATTATTAAATAAGAGCTCATTTGTCATAAACGTTTCCTGCAAGTGTCCAGAACTGACTGCTCCTGGTAGCTTTTCTGTGTTTTGTTTGAACGGGCAAAGTAAGGAAACTGAGCACTGAGGATGAGTTTCCGACGGGTCACTATAAGGATCTCAGTGCGCATTTGATGTTTATTTTTTTAAAATGCTGAAATGTTGTGTCTTGAAAAAAGTATTGGAAAGAAAAGTGGTTTGAATTTTTCTGTTTGAAAAATACGAATTTGAGGATTAAGTTATTTGACCAAACGAGTCGACCTTAAGAACCACTGTAAGGCATTCCTGACGTGGCTTCATTATCACAGGTATGAAAGCTATCAACAAAACAGAAAATCATTTTTCTAACCCCAATTTTGGGCAAAAACTAACCCTGAATTGAAACGTATACATTTTACTCACATCTTTTTAAATTATCCATAAAAATGCATTGCTACAAAAAACAAGGTATTTTACTTTTCTTTTGAATCCAGTCATGAATGAAACCTTTAGCTAAAATGTTTCACTGAAGGTTTGACGACTGAATAAGGAAAATATGAACCGTAAGGCCCTTTTGGCATTTCAAAATAAAATACTTACAGATATTCCAGGTGAGGTAAACCAGCAAACGCATCCTCATCAATAACATCAAACGTGTTTGCTGTGAATAATCTGTGAAGAAGAAAAACATATTTTTTTATCAAAGCCAAAGGATAACTTTAAAAATTATTATTAATTCTTATTAGAAAAAAAGCCCCTTTACGCTTTTTAAATGGAAAAGTTTTAGACTTTTTTTTAACAGAAAAATTGACGTATTCTTTTAGTGATCTGAAAACAGAAGAATGTCGCTTCTTTTAAAATTGTCGTTCTTACGGTCAATAACAAAAGCATGTTTGTGGAGACACACAAGCTTTAAAGTCAGAAGGATGAGCATTTGTTAAAATCGGGCCCGATGGTTGAGGGTAGGCCAGGGTGGGCCACCCTTCCCAGGACAGGCGTTCCTAGGTATTGTTATAACCCAAATTGCAAAAAAAAGTTAACATTAGAACTTGGCAAAAAGAAATAGCATGGAATGCACAAGCAGTAATGAAACTAGACATCAGCATCAGCGAGGAAAGTGAGGCCAAGGGCCACGGCATCAGGCAGTGTCTGCTCCGTCTCTCCACTTCATGTTGTGGAGCAAGGTCAGATATACGGGGTAATACCCCCAAAATCCGGTGACTGCCCCACCCCATGCCATAACTGCCCCCCAAATGTGATAGCCCACAAATATCCACACTTAACTAAAAGAATAAAAATGACAACAAAAAAAACACCACACAAAATCAAAACAAAAACAAGAAAAAACAGAAACCAAAATAGAATCTAAAAAAAGTACAATTAGACGGACAAATAGACAAACACAAAAAGAAACAAAGGATAAATGCAGCCTCAGTAGAGCGCATTCAGTGTCCTGCTTGTGCCTGTCCCAAGCCCGGTAAATGCAGAGGGTAGTGTCAAGAAGAGCATTCATCTCTACACTTATCAAATCAAATCAAAAAGATCAAAGGAAAAGATAGATAAATGGATGGATCCGCTCATCGGGTCCAGATGACCCTAACGAGTGAATCTGAGCGATAAACCCAACCAAGTGTGTCTTGAAAATGATCCAGCAGAATATTTCACAGGAAAGATAGTTTCTAAAGATCCTAGAATATTCAGTACAGAGTGATGCTGCACATGCAGACATCCCAATCTGATTTGATCTCAGTGATGTCTTCCGAATTCTCCTTTTATATGTTTGTCTTTTAAGGTTTGAATTGTGAGATTTTATTTAAATTTGCACAAGATATTCAAAGAAAATGTGCGATAGTTGTGCCTCCCCCCAAAATGAGCAAGATTGTCACTAAATGACTTAGTAATTGAATTTGTCAGATGACATTTCAGTCGTGGGATGTCCAAAACTCAAAAAAGGATGGATCATGTCTCTTCTAACCCAGTGATTGTGTCTTTTGTCACAGAGAGAAGCCCTATTGATTGAAGTGTGGGTCTAATGGAGGTGAAAACAGACTCATTAGTTACCCCCCTCCCGGCCCCCTCCTTCTTGTCACGCTCTTTTGATCCCTGATGCCTCCTCCTCCTCCTCCTCCTCTGGAGAGCTCCTTCTGCCACAACTGAGAACATGAAGATGGAATCCTCAAAGCAGAGGCTTTGTCTAGGAAACCTGTGCTCACTGACAGGCTGCTTTCATCTGACTTGGGCTCCTTCATGATGGCTCCAAATCAACCCATCAACGCTGAGGAAGGTGGCCACGCGGAGAGGAGAAAAGGCTGTATTTTTGCTCCTCAGTCCCAGCTGTTTGTTTCTGTGAGCATGCGGTTCATTGCATAATCCTGACACCATTACAGGGAATCCCATTGAATTTGCATAACTCCCCTCCTTTGTTTGTTTCCTTCCCAAATGGATGTAAACAGACATACTCACAGGAGTTGCAGATGGGGAGTGTGCACAAAGCTCCCCCCGGTGATTTCACTGAATCCTGACTTGACAAAAGACCTAAAATTGGAGGAGAAATGAGTGGGAACCTGTGCGTGGCGCCCCGGAGAGCAGGCTGGAGTTGCGCTTACAGAGACAGCACGTCGGAGGGGAAGGCGTGCGGCACGGAGCGGACATCCTCGCACAGGGCATTATCTTTGGTGCAAGTGCATCCAGCGGGGCATCTGGGCTGCTTCACCCTCCGTCCGTCAATCAGCACCAAACTGGCAGCGGCGACCCAAACAACCAGCAGCCTCCAGTCTCTCCATCCCGGCCGTCCCGACGCGCCCGGCTTCAAACTTGCGCGCAAAAACATGCCAAACGGTGTTGCGCTCTTCTTTTTCTCCCCCTTTTTTCTTTGCAATAATTAAAGCTGTGATGCAGGCTTGAGTCGATGGCTCTTGTGTCTTGCGAGGAAGGCACCAGTCCAACGGATTTGTTCTGCAGGGGGCAGGATTACTAATGTGGGACGCAAGAGCGCAAACATCCCAGACTGCTGTCGTTTGGTGATCTCATCCTCCCAAAGTGAAACAAGGTGTCTGAAGTAAGAAGAGACGCCTCTCTCTTATGCCTAGAGGGGCTCCAGAAAGTAAAAAGAGAAATGGAGAGGACAAGGAGGAGGAAGAGGAGGAGGGGAGGCCCTTAGGTGCACTTTTTAAAGGCGCTATTATTTATGCGCGCCTCTGAATCTAATGGGAAGCTGCTATTCATGAGGCTCTGTGCAAATGCACCTGCCCCACTCATCAAATGCTGCCTCCTTTCTTCCCTGCTCTAGCCTGATAATGATGGGAAAGGGGAAAGAAGATGGATTTATGGAATAAACAGGCCAAACCCAGACTTGGGTTCCATTCGAATTTAAAGCAAGTAGGAAATATTCTCCTCTTCCTGTCCTGTTTCAGAGCTGACATAAAGTCCTTTGTTGATTTCAGTGGACTTGTGTTTCCACAATGTGTCGAACTTTCTACACAGGCTATTAACTATAATCCAAGCCTTGAACTCCCCCCCCCCCAATAAAATGGTCTTTTTATTTTTCCATCTATATTTCCCAGGCCTGCAGACAGCCTTTGTTCCTTAGAGATCGATATGAGGCCAGATAAGCTATTTAGTGTGTAAAACTGAGCCATTTGTTCCCAAATGAAAGTCTGAATGAATAGTCTGCTTTCTTTTTTCAATCAAATTCCCGCTGGAGCATGTCTGCTGATAATAGTCCGGCCTTAAACGGCCTCATTGGAGGACTGTTTGGAAAATTTACAAGCCATTCATCAAAAACTTCACAGGAATCAAGAGAAAAAGGAAAAAGGAGCAGGTTTGTTTCTGATTTGTTTGTGTTTTGCTTTGCAAAAAGTTTAAGCAACTGAAATAATAAATAAAAGAAAACACAGCGGGGTTAGGAGGGAGCATTTAAAACGGAAAATATTTAATACAAAATAGTTAAAATAATAATATCAACGATACATGTGACATAGAGTGGGCCAGACCACAGTAAAATAATGTTTTTTCTCTTTTTTGTTTTCACTATTATGAGCATTCTGTTGGGCTTTAATGTTGAAAGAGTTTTATCTCTCATTTTGATTTTCTTTAGTTGCATATTTTATTTTTTTAATGTATTTTTTTTCTTTAAACGTTCAAAGGAATTTAAAAAGCATGAATAGAGTTAAAAAATGGCATTAGAGTGGGAACAAATAAATACATAAACAGACATATGCGTATAGTTATTTATATATGATCCCCCTTGGGAGACTCATCTTCAATTTTCCACATTTCTCATAATCTATATGCTGATGACATTCAGCTTTATCGGTCAGCATCAAGGTGTGGTTAAATGACAACCATTAACTTCTGAACCCTAATATCACAGAGACAATAATTTTTGCCCCTGATGATAAAATACCCTCCATCAAAAGACACATTAGTTCACTGAGCTGCTCTGTCCAGCCCAGTCTAAGGAATCTGGGTGTCTGGTTTGACAAATCTACGTCTCTAGACTCTCACTCAAAGCTCCTAGTTAAAAACAGTTTTTATCACCTGAGGAACATTGTTAAACTGAAGACAATTTTATCCCAGTCTGATCTTGAGCTGATCGTTCTTATCTCTTCTCATTTAGACGACTGCAATTCTCTTTTTACATGTTTTAACAAAAGTCTCTGAAACGTCTCCAATTGGTCCAAAACTTTGCAGTGAGGCTTTTATTAGGAACAAATGAGAGCTCTCATCCCACCCCTCTGCTTTTATCGCTGCATTGGCTTCCCATTAAATTTAGAATAGATTTTAACATTTTCATTTCAGTTTTTAGAGTCTTGCACTGACAAATCCCAAACTATACTTCGAACTCCCTACACTCCTGATGAGAATCTTTTGTATGGTCCAAAGACTCAATTTAAAACTAGGGGAGACCTCGCCTTTTGGGCAGTCGCTCTCGACTTTGGAATGAGCTCCCTGTGTCTCTGAGCCAAATCGACTCAGTCAAGGATTTTAAAACTCAAGTTAAGACATGTTTATTCAGGAGAGCTTTTAGCTGACATTTACTTGTGTTCACTTTTATTTGTTGTTTTGTTCACTCATATGCCTGAGTGCGTTTTATTTGGGTTTTACCTGCTTTAGACTCCCTGTGCCATTCAGTGTTCTTTCTCTGATTTTATTTTATGTTTTTAACATTTTGAAGCACTTTGTGGGTCGTTCTCTGTGAAAAGTACCATATAAATGAAGATTTACTTACTTCATTACTTTTTTTCTCCAATTCGTTCAATATTGAATTGTTTGCTTTTGTTCAGAAATATACTTTTTTTTTAACCTAAACATGATGTCCATCATACTTACATACCTAAACGTTCATGTACAAATTGTATTTTGCACTGATGACAGCTTTTAAACTTATTGTACAAGTTGAAGGTGACAATAAAGACAATTAGTTTCAAGTTTGAAATAAATAAAAACGACACTAACAAGTATGCCAATTTAAATGCTATTGTTTTATATATATATATATAAATATATATATATATATATATATATATATATATATATATATATATATATATATATATATATATATATATATATATATATATGTGTGTATATATAGCGCTGAAGCGCTCATCCTGGCAGCTCAGGAACAAACCCTGAGCACCAGAGCCATAGAGGCTCAGATCTACCACACCAGACAAGACCCAAGGTGTAGGCTGTGCAAAGAGGCGCCTGAAACAATCCAGCACATAACTGCAGGATGTAAGATGCTGGCAGGTAAAGCATATGGAGCTGCACAATCAAGTGGCTGGAATAATATACAGGAACATGTGTGCAGAATATGGACTGGAAACCCCAAGGTCAAAATGGGAAACACCTCCGAAGGTGGTAGAGAATGAGAGGGCAAAGATCCTGTGGGACTTCCAGATCCAGACTGATAGGATGGTAATGGCGAACCAACCAGACATCGTAGTGGTGGATAAAGAACAGAGGAAAGCCGTTGTGGTGGATGTGGCAGTGCCAAGTGATGGGAACATCAGGAAGAAGGAACATGAGAAACTGGAGAAATACCAGGGACTCAGAGAAGAACTGGAGAAAGACTGGAAAGTGAAGATGACAGTGGTGCCTGTGGTAATTGGAGCACTCAGGGGCAGTAACCCCCAAGCTGGAGGAGTGGCTACAACAGATACCTGGAAAGACCTCAGACCTCTCAGTCCAGAAAAGCACAGTGCTAGGAACAGCAAAGATACTGCAGGACCCTCAAGCTCCCAGGCCTCTGGTAGAGGACCCGAGCTTGGAGGAGAAACCACCCGCGGAGGGTGAGAGGGGCGTTTTATATATATATATATATATATATATATATATATATATATATATATATATATATATATAATAAAATAAATAACAATAATAATATTGATAAAAACGATTTTTTTATTTTTATTTTATTGAACAAATGTAACATACAAAACAAAGAAAATTTACAACAATTATGCACATATAATGCATACATTACAATTCTGAGTACAGAATCAACGTGTTACATCCTTAGAAAGATTCTAATTATTAGCAACAAACACAAAAATTGACAAATAAAAATAAAGAAAATAGAACTAAACATAGGAAAAAAAACTGATAAAAAAATAAAGTAAAAAGAGAAAATGCGAGAGTAAAATTATGTCATCATTACAAAAGATTTACAAATGTTAATTGTTTTGTGAGCTTTTGTATTTTTTGAAGCAGAAATTAAGTTTAAATAATACTGCAGTTCCATTTTGAACACAAAGAAATCAGTTTTTTTCTTAGAAAATTTGCTTTTGTGAATATGAAATTTAGCTATAAATAACAACATGTTTATACGAAAGAAAGCATCACGATCTTTGACATCAAAGCTGTGAAAACCAAATAGTACGTTTTTATAATAAAGTTGTATATCAGCAGAAAAATAGAGGCAGTGATAAATTTGTTAAAGTTTTTCCAAAATTTGTATGTGAATTCACAAGACCAGAATAAATGAGAGCAGGTTTCAGGTTGTTTCTGGCAGAAAGTACAGCTGGTGTTTATGTCAGCCTTAAATTTAGTTAAATAATGTTTTGCATTAATAAAAACGAATGCTGGCGACGGAAAAAAACAAAAACAAGAATGACGTCACCACACCGCGACGCTGTTGTGCTCACTGACGTCATCATCAGTCGACGCTCTGTCAATGTAAACATTCGTGTGCAGCTCCGGGAGAAAAAAATACTCATGGAGAATCTTGTACAGGTAAATAAAATATATTAAAATGTTCACATCATATTAATGGGATTCTAATAGGATACCAGCAGAAAATTTCGCGATTTTCTTGATTTTTTAACAAAACACTTTCCGTCTAATAAGAGCCGAGAAGAATAATCAGGGATGACAAAGATATTACTATTGTTTTTTTTCTTGTTTTTTCTCAAAAAGGTTTTTAAAGCTATTTCCGCATTCGTAATATGATATTACGGCGGTAGAAAAAGAACATTTCATGTCTTACATGTAGCAAACTAAACCCGGTTGTGTTTTAAACACAAAATGAGTCCATGTTGTCTGCTGCACACTTATTAAAAAAAGTTTTTATATGAATTTTTATTTTATTTGAATGCTTTAGTTGTACTTTATTCTGTAAATCACTTCAATGACCTTGTGTATGGCTGTTACAACCCAAAGAAATCCGTCCATCCAGGTTAGTTAGTGAAGGTTTGATTGAATCTGCAGGTCCATGGTGGGGGAGACTATGACTCAGACTTTAGTGATGAAGATCAACAGGGAGAATCCTCAGAGAGAGCTCGTAAAAGGTACAACTTTCATCTACAAGAGTCCACATTTGTAAAGAAAAGAGATTAGTACAGACATTTTTTATCAAATGTCTTTTATTTGCAGCGCTCAGTTATTATTTGTCTTGTAACTGTGTTATTCTAGCTTTAAGCTGAAATTAAGAAAGATTTTTATTTGATATTTAAATTATTTTATCCATTCATAATTTTTCCCCCATTGTTTGATATAATCCTTTTTATTTATTTATCTTTTAATCCACTTTTAATCCTTTATTGCCATTTATTTTTTTTATTTTCATGTAATTCATTATTTTTTAGATGTTTTTTTTAAATTGAGTGTTTTCTTCAGAGGGATCCTCCACACCAGCCTCCTCAGTGCACAGGGTTGCTCGCCACAGCGAGATTCTTCCTGGTCTCGCTCATGGAGCGTATACAGAACTGGACTGAGCGGCTGTGGCATCACCCTTAGGAAATGCCTCGCCTTCGGCTCCAGCGAAATGAAACCAATTCAGCCGCCATTTTTCAGCCATTTGGAGCCAGCTGACAGTGATTGGTCCGAGTTGGTCGTAGTCTTGTTACTATGGCAACTGCTGTTGAGCAAGCTTGTTGGAAGTCCACTCCCCTTCCACTGAAAGTGGCTCAGGATAATCTGTCAAATGTCCAAGGTGGGGGCCAGCGGGCACCACATGCTTTACTGAGGCATCTGATTGGTCAGTTTATACTTTCAATAACTTTTTTATTCTGACTCATTCTGGTGAATGACTGATAAATAACTGTTTATTTCTGTATAGAAATCTATGGCCCATTGGAGCCAGCAGGTACTTCCTGTTTGAAATCACTCTGTCCAGTTCTGGTATACAGTCAATGGTCTTGCTCCTTGCTTTGATTGGGGGGAGGGTCCCCTAGAGGGGAGGGTTGCTGGTGTGGATAAGTCCATGAAATATTGTTTCCTGACTCAAATACGATGCCAGATTCCTACTTTTCCCACCCCGCTTTTTTTTTTTATCTTAAAGATTTAAAACTTCTGTGTGTTGTTTTCGCTTTTTGTTCCCCCCCCCCCCCCCCCCCACCACACACACACAACTTCATACTAAAGAATGAGTCATGACAACGCGGTATTGTATGACATGTAACTCAAACAAGTATCTACACACAAACAAACAAATAAATAAATGATGATTACATAACCCAGAAGTTAACAATGATTATTGCTTCTCTGATCTGACACCGTCACAACACTCCTTCACAAAAAGCTCGTGAGCTGAGGTCGCAAAATTCCATGCAGATGAAAACAAAAATCTGTTCAATTGTCTGTTAGGTCTAGATTTTAATATAATTGATAAAGGGTCCCGAAATTTCTCTAAATAGGTTGGGTTTCATGAATAAACATTTTTTCCAAAATGAGCCAATACAACCTTGCATCTTATTTATAAATCATTTTATGCCGTATAATTATTTTACAAAGGTATTTGTCTTTGCTTTTTTTCATTAAAAAAGTTTATTTTTTATTATGTATAGCTGTTACATGAGTATGAAAAGTGCTTCAAACTTTTGATTTGATAAACACTCTATGAACTTCTGAAAGGAAACACGAGGAGGATCTCCTGCAGAAGCCTTTCCAGAAAGGTCAACATTCAAAGGTGGCTCACCGCAGTTTGCACTCGAGTGAAGTGGACAGGTAACTCACCTGACACACACACACACACACACACACACACACACACACACACACACCAAACTTCCGTTCTGACATCTAACACTTAACCAAAAAATGAACCTGAAGCCCATTAGAATTTTTCCACCAATATTTTCTTTACTTCTTTCCTTGTTCTTTGTTTATGTAGCTAAATAAACCTCAGAGGGGCAAAATGAGTTCTCTTTTTCACTTCAGAATGTTTTTAAAACTCTGCTGTTTTTACTCAGTTCTGTTGTAAACCGCATTTCTTTTTTTTATACAGAGAAGAAGCCAGGAACAGGAGAGCCCACCTGATTTCCTTGAACGCCGTATCCTTTTTTGATAAACATTGATTCAGAATTTAATAGATTGGGATGGATGATTTTTGGTCATTATGAAACATTTTAATGCAGAAACTGATTTATTTTGCACTTTGCAAGTGATATCTCTCAAAAACAGGAAGACCTTAAGCTTATGACTAGTTTGAGCGGCATAAGAAGTTTGTCGGCGACTACATCCTCTACTATGGAGGGCAGATGGCTGACTTCAAACGCTCTGCGTACGTAGAGATTCAAGCATCTGCTTTCCTGAAAAGTTCATCTGCTGGGAATCGGATTCTCGGGAACCTGTGTTGGTTTTTGTCAAACGTTTTTCTTCCCCTTCAGGGCGAAAGATAAAACGGATCTGGACGTTCTGCGCGAAAACCACCGCTTCCTCTGGAGGGACGAGGACGAGGAAGACATGACATGGTGATGGTCCAGAGTCCCGCGTTTAACTCGGAAGCTGTCGATGTCCCCGCCTCAACCGCTGCGTTTTCTCCCTCAGGGAAAAGGAGCTGGCCAAGAAGTACTACGACAAACTCTTCAAGGAGTACTGCATAGCAGACCTTAGCAGATACAAGGAGAACAAGGTGAAAAAAACAGAATCCAGAGGCTTCTCTCCATGTTTGTTACACTTTAGCCTTCAAAACGATTACAGTCATTGACGCCAAAGGTCAGATTACCTTTCTGGTTCGACGGCGATCTCAAAAAGCAACTGAAGTAATTTGAACGATTTTCATATTTACGTCTATTTGACTCTTATGGGGTTTACAGATGTTAAGAACAGATTTAGTCAAACATCTCTTTATGAAAGGAATAAAATAATAAATAAATACGAATAACACTGCTTTGCTACATATGACTAATTCGGATTCTTTTCAAACAAATTAGACCAGTTTGACTGCAAAAAAACGGAATCTTAAGAAAGTAAGAAGACCTTGATTCCTTATTTTCTGTAAAATACTCTAATCAAGAACGTTTTTGATAGAAAATTAATCTTAGCTTGAAAAAAAAAACATAGAAAAACTTTCTTAAAATTAGTATTTTTGGTCAAAAATGTTCTCTCACCCCATTGGCAGATTTAGAAAAAAAAAAAATTCTGCTCAGTTGAAGAATTTGAACAATTTTTGACTTTCTTGGTGGCCTGTTTACTTTATTAACAGGAAATGATTCAATAATAAGGCAACGTGAGCATCACTCCAACCCCCCTAGAAAACGGAAAGTAGATGTTTAATTTTGTTCTAAAGGGAACAAACAATGAAAATCATAGTTCGTCATAGTTGGGCAAATTTGACAAATGACACACAAAGTTATTAACCCTTGTGCTTTCCCCACAAGAAAGCACAAGGGTTGAAAAAGAGGTAACCAATCCTACCATCTGTCAATCTTATGGACTCATGATGTGCGTTTGACTTACTTTGCTGAAAATGTCAACTAAAACAGTTTGTATTGTTTGAGACAATTTGTTTGGAATGACTCAGCAGATGAAATACGCAGCATTTACTTCAGATGTCAGAAGGCCGTTTCATGAATTTCTGGGAGTTTTACCTGATTTGGTTGGTCAACGTGTCTGTCTTTATGCAATCGACAGTTTGGGTTTCGATGGCGGACGGAGAGTGAAGTTGTGTCTGGTAAAGGTACGTCTCACTTCCTTTAGTCCTCGTATAAAGAAGGACAGACATTTTATGTTGTTACACAAAAAGAAAAAGGATTTAAAGACCCTCTCCGATCATCTTTAGATCTATTTTCAAAGCATTTCCAGTGGTCTCTTAATTATAATGATGCCATTTTTAACCAAAAATCATAAAACCGGTGTTGTTTTCTAAGACACAGTTACCGCAGTTGTTCATTAGAAATTCGCCTCTGAGCTGTCACTGGGACTGTTGGCGCAGAGCAACCCCGCTCCCCCTTCCAGTCACCCGTAACTGAGCTCTCTGCCAGCTCACAACCCCAACCTAACATTAGCGCTGCAACAAAAATGGCGAGCACAATCTTTGTCAAAATGTTTTTTTTTCACCTGCTCCTGATTCCCAATCTTCTTCTTTCTCTTTCGGCTTTTTCCCATCAGGGGTCACCACAGTGAATCATCCTTTTCCACCTCACTCTATCATGAACATCTTCTACCCTAACATTAGCCAACTTCATGTCCTCTGTTAAGGTTGCTCCTGATTCCCAATGATTTGAATAAAAAAAACACTCAGAAAGGCACATTTTTAGCTTCATTTCCTTTATGTACGTCCTCCATCCTCAGAAAAATGCCACAAGAATATGTTAAAAACAGCAATAGCGAAAAAATAAAAAATTAGAATGGTCTTTCTTGCAATTGACAAATCCGTCCACTAGATGGTGCCATAGGTAAATAGACTCCCTGCAGCATTACATAACGCTTCGTCAGTGCTTTCACCAGAAGCCTGTCCTCAGGAGAGACCTGTTCACATCTTTGTGTCATTTTCATTCAGCTTATGCTCTGATACGTTCTCTCATGTGATTTTTGTCTTTGTTTTCTTGTTTTGTTTTAACGCCCAACCTCTGGGAAAAGGATGTGTTGACGCAAACCGTGCCCTTCAGGTCTCTGTTTGCTCATCTCCACTCTTCCTCCTCAAAGTCAAGATGTTTCTGAGGAATCCTGATGATTAAAGCCTTTTTCATGTCCAACATTTGTGAAAGTTATTTGCAGGATTACCTCCAAAGGTTGTTTTATTCTGCTTGTCAGACAGATTAGGAAGAGGTAGTAGTAAATCCCTATCAACTTCTTTGCTTCTCAATGGTGGAATAAAACGGCGCCGGACGTCTCGTTTGCATATCTGTACACTGGTGCAGTCTCACAAGCATAAAGTGTGTCTGAGAAAGCTGACTAAGCCAATATATTGTTCTAGATTAAGACTTTGTAATCCTGCTCTCTGACAGTTCATCCTCTGTTGCAATACAGAGGATGAAGCGCTCCTACAGGAAGTGGGATTAGACAGGTCGACCTCACTTCACTTCAGCCGCCACGCCTGAGGTTTGTCCGCCATCATAGTTCCCAGAGAAAGCGAGCCGCTGCCGGACAGACGGAAGTCTGAATGTCTGCAGAGGACACGTTTCAGTGCTTTTCTCCGCCTCCTCACTCGGAACAACAACAAACCCAAATTTAAGTGAGAAAGCGAAAGTGTGTTTTCATTTCCCAGAGTCAATGTTACTCATGTGGGGGGCAGATGGTTCTGTGTGTATATATCTCCTTAGAGGGACACAATTTGTCCAAATCCAGGCACTTCCAGATTTTTTTGTAGCAATTCTTCTCTCTTATTGCGCCTTCAAGTCCCCCAACAGCGCACACTCAAAAATACATGTTGGGGATGGTGAACAACCCCCCCCCCCCAAAATGATGACATCACAGCAGGAGAAAACAACCAAAAACGAATGGGGCCAAAACTTTCCAAAGCCAAGATTCACTGACGAAACCAAAACACACGTGTCGGGATATCTAAAAGAAGTTTGGAAGTTATTATGGGATGGCAACAGCTTGGCGCTTTGTTCTTGTACTGTAGCATTGTGATTCTTATTTCTGCTGGAATGATGAGCAGATCGCTTCAGGTTAAAGACCCTCTTCAATGAAAATAGTGTTTTTTCTGTGTTTTAACATGTTCTTGTAGCATTTTGTTCATGCTGGAGGACATATGTAAGTCTGAGGATTTCTTTATTCAAATAAATTAATGCTGTTGGAAAAAGCCAGTAGCTTTGACAGAGCTGCCACAGTCGGCGAGCCGCACGCTCCCGGCTCCGCCCCATTCGGATGTGATGATGGATTTCTGATGAACCCCTGCCGCTCGACAGAGGCGCTTTGATTATGGCTACAAACGGCATGAGCATCCTTAGACCACTGGAATGCTTTGATAGATCAAAACATGATTGGAGTGGGACTTTAATGACGATGGTTTGAATGTTTTTACCAAAGTGAACAACACAACAGCTATCAACGGCAAATAAAACAATAACTCACCCATATATCAGCCTTGACGAACACTTCATGGTACATTTACTACACAGACAGCAATAGTATGTTCCATTTTTAACGAGAGTCAAGGGAACTCGAGGCACACCTGCACTCCTCGTATGAAGCGACCGGTCCTTTCTTTGACCTTTCCATGACCCAAACAACCCCAAAATTTGCGGAACCCTTTAACCCATGTACGGATGCATGGGACTATACCTTTACCTCTTGCATCCAAGCCCTTTTGGACGCCTGACAACTGTTATGTAAGAGACTGAGACCCGTGCTAACACCTCAACACCCTATTGGCTTTATATTAAAATGCCTCAGATATGTGTTTGCATTTCTGTACCTAACAGTCGCGTGTTCTGACAGGCGAACTCATAAATTCTCCAGAGCTTTAAGCAAAGTTACTTGCAGCCTCATGTCTGACAAGGTGAAGTTCTTGGATCCTGAGAAGACTTGTTTTCCTCTACGAAGAGACACATTTATTTGAAAATGTCCTTACCGGGTAGTCTCGCAACGCGATTGATGTGCTTGATTGATTTATTGCTGAGTCTTTTCTGATGTCTTTCTCCCTTTTCGTTGATAAAACATCTTCTGTTCTCTAAGCTTTTAACACTGTTGCCTTTGCAGAAGCTTCTTTTTCTCGGCGAAACAAAAAGCCTCACTAACTGTGACCCACAAGGAGAAAATGTTGCCCCAGTCACCGGCACTCAAACGTATACTCGACTTAATTAACATTTTATGAAGAAATGGTGATTTAAAAGCTGCCATGAATGTCTGTTACGCTCTGGCAGCCGTTCAGCCGCGGTGCAGAGGCCGTGCTTTCATTCCAGGTCGTGTTTTTCTCCCTCTGGAGCCCCAGAGTGGAGTTGTCAGCACGAGGAAGGTTAACGGGCCAAAGGTCGTAGAGGTTACACTCCCTTCTCGAGGGGTTTCCTGACAAAGCAAATAATGAGCGTGTTGTTAACCTCAACAAATGTTTTCAAAGTGCTCCCAATTGTAATTCTGCTTCACCTTTATTATCAAATCTCTTTGTCAGCTGCCAAAAAGAGTACTCTTCGCATCACCAAACAGATAATGTCACACCCTGATACGTTTCAACGATTTTCCTTAAATGCCTTTGAAAGGGAATTGGAAAAGACTGTCCAATTTAAAGGTGAGACAACTTGTTCAGCCTTGCTTTAACCAGGTCTATGCTCCCCAAAGGGTTTGTTCTCTATACTTAATTATATCCTGCAAGGCTCTAGTTAGTCAAACGAAATGTGTCAGTTACTAGCCCAAAGCTCCCCAGCTTTCAGCGTTACTGTCTATCAGAGCCTCAGCGATGGCTTTCCTTGTTATCTATGCATGCATGACCATAGTGGAGAACAAAGCAACATGTGTAATAATAATAGGTAGAAATCCTAATTTGGCATCCATTTCGGTGTCTATTGTGAGTCAGTTACAGCCCGTCGACTTCAGTGCTTCGTAATCATCCTGCCATCTGTCCTGAGGTAAATATCCGTGTTGATCTCAAGCTGCTGGCTGGCATTATTAAGCATTGACGTAAAAGGAAAGGAGTTTCCCTCTCTTAACGAGTTTACCAACCTGTTGTCAGCTTTATTTTTTTTTCTTGAGAAGCTTGTCAGGGCCATCTAGCCTGATGCGTGAGGAAACCGTTTGCTCATCAACTGTCCTCCGTTGGGTACGAATTTGACTGACTGGATCTAAAGCTGTGAAACAAAAGTGCCCCTTTATGTCTTTGTTTAAAAAGTCCCATGAAAACCAAAGTAGTTATTACCTTTTATGTTAGACATTGTAGGGCCTAAAGGGTTGAATAATGTCTGCCTTTGATCCCATATGGCTTTTGTAAGAGAAGCTGCTGTGAAACTGATTTATACTCATTTCTCTTCAATGGCTTTCATGCCTTAAGAAGCCTGAGGGAGGTCAATAGTTGCTTAATATGTTCATTTATATTGTTTATAGAAGAGCCTTCTTTTTGGAGGAGGCAAGATGTGTCTGCGTTCACTCTGGACACAAGATTGCAGTAAAAAAAGATGAATCATGTCAGTCAAACAGAAGATGAATAAAATGCCCTGATTGATATCGTGCTAGACCGTAACTAGATTGGTTGGCTTCCCTCGCAGAGGTAGTGATTTAATAATCAAATTTGTTCAAGATGATCTCCTAACTACATATTGGGCATTTGAGGTTCTTGAATGTGTACATGGCCCATGGTGTTCACACTGGACAAGCAGGGAGGGGCTTCTTCTTCTCTTTTACCACCTACAGTTGGAAGAAGCTTGGTGTGAAATGTCGAAGTGGTGCAAATCTCCCAAATCTTACTTCAGGCTTTTACATTTACAGCAATTCTGGTTGGGTACAATCTGCATTCATTTTTTTTTTCTCTACGATCAATCAAAACAGTTCACACATTTGCAAATTCAGGGGGACGTCATCCATTTGTCAATAATCAATCCAAGTTCCTGACTGGTCAGAGTTCAACCTGGTTTAACCTGCAACACGTGTGCAATGGTAGGGCACGAAAACAGGTGTAGAAACTTGCGTAACTACACATGAAGTTTTGAAGCCCGAAACACACGTTTGCATAGACTTTTCATTGGATGTGGCCACTTGAACGCAAGAGGACCTGGCTGCAAGACATCAACGTGCAGAAGTACACCCGTATCACTAAAAAAAAATCTTTATTTCAACTGGTGACCTGGTAAGCTTTAATACAAGTTTTTCTACAAGGCTGCACAATTTTGAGTAACTTTTATGGTTATGGTTGGGGTAACTTGTATAATTTCCCTTTCCAGCCAATGATCCATCTTGTCTGCGGCCAGGTCCCTCTCCTTAAACTCACATTGCAGAGAGAGGAGTATATGTAGCTTCAGATTGAGCCTCATCCTGTAACTTCTGACTGAAGAGTTTGGGTCCTTTGATGTTTTTCATTGGTTCAAATTAGGATTTGATTTAAAATCATCAAAGAAATATAATGTTTTAAAGGTCTGTTTGAATGTAAAGACTTTCTATCGAGCTTTTAAAAAAAGAATCCAATGTTTTTGATTTCTTAAGGCACCTGCAGAGAAAAAATCCTGTCAACGCAATTACAACCCACCTCTGCTGCTGGAAGTGGCTTCTTTTTTAGCTGACGTCATTGCATCCTAATCCAGCACGTGAAGAGCAAACCCTCTCTCTAGTCCAAGTGGCGTGTAGCCACAAAGACCAGCATCACCTCGCGTGAATGTTGACAGAGTCGTGAGCCCTGGCAGGTGAGGGCAGGTATCACTTTCCCCCCTGGAGGATCATTCTCCTGGTCTTTGAGCCAAGCGTGGACAGCTCTGACGCATTCAGTCCCTCTGTTGCCATCAGGAGAAACCCCAGAGACCAGATCAGTGCCACCTTAAGCTCCTCTAGGGATTTTAAGCTGGTTGTAGAGCGGCTGGACGGTGGCCTGAGGCCATGTGGTGAGATGAAGACAGCGTGTGGAAAAGAAGCAATAAGGAGGAGCAGAATTGTTGTAGGATAAAACATTCATCCTTTATATACCGTTTTGTCTTTAGTGTGTCAATCAACATTTTTTGGTCTCTGAAAGTAATGCATGTTTTGGTTGCTTAGTCATGTAAATTTTCAAAGATGATATAGTTCTGTCTTTATCAATTAGAAAAATATAGCCAAGTTTTTTTTTAAGAAGCATTGGAAATGAATCAAAGTAGCAATATGCCCTTCGTATGTAAGTGTTTTGATATTTTTTATTAATTTTTGCACATGTAGCCGTCAAATAATTTAGCTAACAACAATTTTGGAGTAGCCTGGTATCATATTGAAAAAATATATATATTTTTTAATATATTGTACATCTCTTCTTTGCATTGAAGTACTTGGCTCAAAATGGAAATAAAGAATATTAGATTTTAGGCAATTATCAAGACCTGTGGAGTTAAGCATTTTATTTAATTGCATAAAATTCTTCCATTGGAATATACTTCTGATTGATGGTGATATTCAGTGGTGGTTCTACACTAACTTACTCCCTAACCCACAATGCAACAGTAATACAATCTTTTATTTCATTTTATAACATAACAGTGAACTAATAAAGTTACTAAACAACATTTTTCTATCCAGGATGAGTTGGAAAGGACTTCAAATCTCCCTCGGTGGCTTTGTTAAAGGACTGTTTAGCACAGAAATGACGTTGTTGCAGCCTTACCGGTTTTGAAACATGAAAATGTTTGCTTTGGCTTCCCTACGTCTGACTATTTTCTGCTTTTTTCTAGGTCAGTTCCAGTGTGGAAACAAACGTTGTGAGAAGAATGAGGGCCTAAAAAGCTGGGAAGTCAATTTTGCTTACGTTGAACACGGCGAAAAGAAGAATGCTTTGGTGAAACTGAGTAAGACATTGAGCAAAAAAATTGTACCTTATGTATATATAAAGGACCATATAAGGATTTTCCGCATTAAATCTGTGGCTCTTTACTTTGTATTTAGCACAGTAATAACTGTCCTTTTACTTTTAACCTTTACTGCTACAGTCTCATTTAACCAACAAGTGAAAAGAACATAACTCGATGTGAAGTGAAGCATTTTGACGAGTTTCGCTTTGCATAAAAAGAGCCTAAACTTTTAAGAGGAAAAAAAAACTCTAATCGTCTATAAACGTCATAATGGAAATGAAGGTGTGAAAGCACCGCATGTGTGGGAGTCAAACATCCAGTTCATTATAATCCTACGAACATTCCCTTATGCAGAGAAAGAAGCGGTCAAAGGGAAGTCAGTCAAGCACTGAGAAATTGCTTCTTTTTTTTTTTTTTAAATAGATTAGCGCGGCAGGTCACAGCCAGACACTTTTAAATCGATTTTTTTGACAGTTATGAGATGTAACTTGGCTTTCCTGAAGTGTGAGAGAAACATAAGGGCAGCAACTATCTTCCGTGTTAGATTTTTAAAAAGGATTAGCATATTACTCTGAAAAGCTGGTTGCAGCACTCTAGCCCTTGTGCTATCTTGTGGGGTCAAAATGACCCCACCCTTACATTGACGTGTTATCCCTACCGTGACAAAGGTGGATAGGACACCAGTAAAGATCACAAATCATTGAAGAAAAAAGGTTCAGTGCTCTGTCTTGTGGGGTCCAGATGACCCCACTCCCAACGTTAACGTGCCTCCAAGGAGGCACGTTAACGTTGGGAGTGGGGTCATCTGGACCCCACAAGATTGCACAGGGGCTAGAATGTAGTTTGGCTTACATTTTATTTCAGAAATGAAGCTGAGTGACCGTTACAGCCCCCAAAACTGATGGCAATATTTTAGGGGGCTGTAACGGAAAATATACTTCCTGGTTGAATGAACGTCAAAATGAAAACAAACACACAAAAACAGCTGCAACCCTCTTTTTTTTTTTTAAGAAGACAAAAATATTTAAGTTTAAGTTCCTAAGTTTTATAGGACTTCAGATATTTTTTAAAAAGTGCTTTTTTAGGGGACCTGCAGTAACAATGCTGCTCTGTTTCAGGACTGTGTCTCGAATGCTCTTTCAAACTCAACTTCCATCACAAGTAAGACACTTACTCTATTATACTGTGTGATGTTTCTGTTGAAAGACAACTTTGTGAGTCTGTGAAAGGGGTTGAGAAACACCCCCCCCCCCCCATCTGATCTTCATCAAACAAGCTACATCAATTTCATCGCAGTTATTTGATTTGTGAAAACAGTTTGGTGAACTTGCGTCTCCTCAGGAGGAAAGAAGTTAAGGCGAAGAGTAAAAACAAAGCGTCACAGGAGAACCAGGAGCCCGCAAAGAAGAAGAAAAAGAAGAGGAGGAAAACATCGTCTCATTCCAAGAAACACAAACACAAGAAGCGCAGAGGTAACATCCGTCCGCTCTCCTCCTCACACCAGATGCTGTAATCCCATCAGAGCTCAGGAGAGGAGCCATGTTTACTTTTGAAACCTTGAACTCTTTTTTTTTTTTGTCCTCTTCTTTTTCCTCAGATCACTGCAGCGCTTCCAGCAGCTCCGAGTCACAAAATTCAGAAAAAGGTAGCGTGCACACACAGCGCTAAAGTATGTTCCTTATTCATAAAAGCAACTCTTCCCCCTAATTATCTCTGACACTCCAAGCTGCTAGTGTACAAACAACCCCCACTGTTGTTTGTGTTTCTGGAGATGCAGTTGCAAGAAATGGTATGTGAACCCTTGGAATTACTTAAACGTCTGCCTCAATGTAACAGAAAACATGTTGTGATGTTTAACAAGCTTACAACAAAAGTTCATCAAAATCATCTGCATAAACTAATATCACAGAAAATGTGTTTTTATGTGTTTATTTAGGACAAACTCACAGTGTAGGGTGGAACAAACAAGTGAACCCTCAGACCAATATCTAATTCAGAAGGGTTCTCATACTTTTCTTGCAACTGTATATTCATTGGTCAATTGGTTAATGAAAACAGTTTATATCTCTTTGGTTTTTGTCCTTATTCCACCCGCTTGCTCTTGTTTTCCTTAACATTCGTCCATTAACAAGAAAGAACATGAATTGATGTAAGTAAGTGCGCCATGAGCCTGTTTCAACTAGTCCAGGGTACTGATGATAGGATGAAGACAAAAACAAACTTCTTCCTAATTGAAGTTACAGGATTGAGCTTTGGGTGAAATAAGAGAAAACACTTTTTTATGTTTACAACATATAAAGGGCTCTTATTTTGAAAATAAATACAGGACAGGTTAGTAAAGGTAACCTCAAATACATAATTATGAACATTTTTAAAATTTTCCACCTTAAAAAAGGCAGTGTCACGCTGTTTTAAGGCTGGCCTATCTTAGCTTATAAACAGACATAAACATTTGGTTTTTAAATAATTCCACAGCTTGAGGTGAAACTATCACAGCTTTGTGATCCCTGCAAGCATTTATCTATGAATCTGTTTTTTTGTTTATATAGTTAAAGTGAGATTTATCTGGATATGTAAATTAAAAAAAGAGAAACTTTGTGATTTTTTTCGACAAACGGTGGTTCCTAAAGAAGTGAGTGAAAACAAAACCTGCAGAAAAATGAACTGCATCCACTGCTGACAAGTATAAAAAACCTTCGACTAAAGGAGACGGTTTTCCTCCATTCATAAAACATGTCTGGATGAATCGAAGAGGGGGGAAGGGTTGTTTCATATCGGCAACAAAACAAACATACTTGCAAAGTTCACAGAATAAATGATTCCGTGTTCTGCACCGCCCTTTGGGACTTGTTTTTTGTCTTGCAGTCTTTAGATTTTCTGACATCAGGCCGTCAGAAGGCCTTCGAAAGAAGTAGGTTAAATGTCAAAAAAGACGTCATTTAAAGGGACAGAGGAAATATTGATCTGAAAGGCAACAGGTGCTGGTTTTGACCTTTCACACCATTTCACTGTTAAGGACTTTGTCATGACATGCACCAGTAGGGGGCGGTTGACTCGTACAGGTGCTGTGGATTTTTGGGTTGTCCGGGCACGTGGAGGATCGTAGAGAGGGGTGGCCTCATCCCTCAAGGCTCGTCATGCCACCTTAAGGGAAGTCGTGAAAATGGAGCGTACCATTGTTGCTAGTGTATTGTAAAGTATTTGTACGAATGACGTTCGGGCGATGCTGTCGTATGTTGCTCACTAGGGTCGTTAGTAAGGTGCAAGTACTGGCCTCCTTCCCTACGGGCTCACCAAGCGGTCCATGATCTTGATATTTTGGTGTGGGTCATCTGCATACAGGTTTCCCTATTTTGTTGCCTGCATCCCCCTGTAAGAGCATCACAGTAGAGAAATGTAACTCAAAAATGTTGATAGATACCCTAAATCTTGATCGACAACCCTGACCCTTTTCTAGAAGACAGTGAAGCCGAGGAGGAGCCAGAGGGCCAATCAGAATCAGACCACTGGCGTGGACCCGCCCCAGCAGTGGAGGAGAAGTCAAGGTAAGCTCTCTGTGTGTCCACTATCCCTGCTCCCCACTTCCTGCATCCTTCTTTCTCTGGTTTTCCATGCGCTGAAACTGTCAGAAACCCCCAAATGACGGTGATCACAGATGACGTGTGCGTTTTATCTGTTCAGGGAGGAAGAGTTCGACGACTACTTTGAAGACATGTTTCTTTGAATCTGCTGGAATCAAGAGGCAATCCTGCTGTGGCTTCAATTCTCCTTTTTTTTTTTTTTTTTTACTTCAATAATGTTTACTGTGTGAGCTTAAAACCACAATGCTTGTAGCTGTAAAAGTTTTGTTTACATGCTGATGTAATAAAGTTTCCAGAAGTTTGGGTAAATTGAAAAGGTGTCACTCATTTTGGAACAAGAGTCAGCTATGAAATCCTTCAGCTAATTTAGACAAACAATTCTAATTACCTTTTAGTCTATTTTCTTCTTTATGAATAAAGAAGTCTTTTTGGAAATCCAACAAACAGGTTGACTAATCCTCTTGCATTTGAAGGCTTCTCTTCTTTCAGCTTTGAAGCAGTCAAAGCCAAGATATTTAAATAAATTATTTTTTAAAAAAGAAACACAATTAAGCACAGGAATTAGGTGCTAAAGTCAGTTTTCCCCACATTTCCCAGAATTTTGTGATTTCAAATGATTTATTCCTCTGCTTCTCTTACAAAAGTGATGTCACTTTATTCATTTTTGTCTTGATTTTTGTAAAACCGCCAAGAGGAACAGTGAAGGACATGTTATACAATCTTACTCCAGCCTTTAAAAGCGATTTTAGAAACCAGCAGAGAGCTGTACTGAAGCAGATTCAAGGTAAAGAAGTTCATCTGTAGAACTTTGCAAATAAATATATATATATAATAAAAAAGAAACTTTTTATCTACAGTGAACTTTTGAAAAGTTTCCATTTCAACAGAACTTGCGTAGGTGTCATGTGGAAAAGTTTGACAGTTTTTAAAGATTTGTAAAGTTTAAAATTGCATTTCGGACTATTTGGTTGTTGAAATTGTTGTAAATCAGGAGAAGATGAGAAAATGCTGTTTAAAAAAGGGTCTATTTGTTAGTTAGAATATACGCTCCATTCTGATACATCCACTTGTAGACGAACAGATCTGCGCACATCTTTGTTTTCCTGGTCCGAGCTGGCATCTGGTTCCAAACTGTACGTCTGGATAGCTCCAATATTGCTCGCCGTTTTTGATGCACCGGTAATGTTAGGCTGGGTTTGTGAGGGGCTGTAAGCTAGCAGGGGAGAGTGTAAACGAAGGGATGATGGGAAATGAGTGCAGCGTTGCTTCCTGCCAACAGTCCCGCCCACAACTCGGAGGCAAATTTCTCAAAAGTGACAGTTTTTTTTTAATTTTGGCTAAAAGCGGCATAATTATAATTAAACAAAAAACCTACTGGGAGTGTTGTTAAAATAAATCAAAAGACGATCGGAGTGGGTCTTTAATGAGCGAACTATTGCGGTGTCGTGTGTTAAATTATATCCTGAAAAGCTTTGCTGCTTCAAAATTAAATGATCAAAGTACAGTTCTGCCTTCCAAATGATGTTATCTTGTTAGAAAATTAAAGAAATGCATCATCTGTGATGTTGAGGCTCCTTGAAAAATTGTATATTTTCAGTAGAAAAGCATAAATCCGCTGCTGTTTTTGCCTCAATCGTGATTAAACAGAATATTCATGACTTTTATTGCATCATTTGGCTAAGTACAGTATTTATTTCCTTTTGCATAAAAAAACAACCACTTTATGAAATATAAATGAAGAGATAATTGCGCCTATATTTGATGCACAATACATTTTTTTTTATTATAACACTATGATAATTTTAGATCTTTTATTTTCGCATTCAGTATAAAATGTTTCTGAAATAAAGTAAATGAGTTAAATGAAATATTCAGGTTTGCACAGGTTAATTTAAGTTTTCCTAAGTTATTATTCTTATTATTTTTTTTATGTAGTCCCATTTTTATTTAGAAACCTTAAAAAGATTTATGAAAAGTAATCAATATTTTATGTCTCAGAGTCCTAAAACAACCAAGAGATGTTTAGAGATTTCTCGTAGACAAAAAGCAGAATGAAAGACTCGGGCTGGGATAAAGACGGTTTACCTCTCTGCGCCGTTTGTTTTCACTTTCTCGCCGTGGTTCACGGCGGTGCAGCAAACAGGTGCTTAAGTGCAGAACATTGGGCAATAACAGCATGTTCTCTTGGAGCACGGGAAGATTCGGGCCCCCGGCTACACTGGTGAATTTACTTCTGATCAATCATTCTGTCAACATCTGTTTTCCCAGGACAGGAGTTCCTGCCTGCACATGCGGGCACAGGGAGGCATTTTTTTTTGGATCATTCCAAGAATTTTTTCTTCTTCCACCTACTATAACATAGGAGCTCAGTATTTGGTTCAAAGCTGAAAAAGAATGATCTTAGTTTTATTGTAAGAATAAAACAATTTTTTTTCTGTCAGAGCAGCGATTTACTTTAATTTTTTGTTGTAATTTTGTTCGTTTTTTTTATATAGTGACAACATTGTGCAATCCCCTGGTTTTGCTGTAAACAGACCAGAAGTTGGCCAGACAGCATTGAATCAGGCAGGGATGAAAATCAATCCACTGATCCTCTTTCTCCTGAGGCTCATCCAGCTTTGGAGCCTCTAAGATCCTGCACGATATATGACTGACAATGAGCACAGTTGCAGCTAAGCCCAAAGATTCCAGCGTTCATTCCTCCATCTCTGTCCCAAAACGTCCTTTTCCTGTTCACATGGGAGAATTTTCACCAAGGAAAAATAAAAAAGACGCCACTCCTCTGTTTAGTCCTTCATGATTTCCTATATTTGCTTACACATATTACTTGACTTATACATGCAGTTGAGGTCATTGCATACAACAAACAGATTTCTAATGTCTCAAAGTATACTTAAAGCATCAAAAGTAAAACTGTGGAGACAGAAAATTTCTTCAACTTTAATAAAGTTCACCCCAGAAAATAGCTATTTCAGTAGGGACTTCTTTCTTTTGCTTTTGACAGAGTTCACAGCAGCAAAAACCCTGCTGATAGGATTTAACGCCTCTGATTGATGCCTCATTGATTAGAGGAGACGACGTTGCGTAAGAGGAAGAGCCACGACACGGCAAACTCAGACCGCCTTAGCTTTGAATTTTACAAGAAACATTGATTTACAGTGAGTTGATCAGTGCAAAAAGGCAGAGAACTTTGCCCCAAAGTCTTTTGTCGTAAGATGCTGCTGTCGCTGGATTGATTTGCACAAACTGTCTACACATGATGAGGCCTTATAGCCTCGGTTGCCTTCTCAGTAAGAAGGGTATTTAAAGTCTAAAGCTGTGTGGATCTAAAACACTGGCTGGCAATCAAATCCCATCAAAGCTTCTTACAGAGGAGGCAGATCTGCTGCCCGACCAACGAGGAGCAAAAGTTTTTAAAAGCTTCCAAAGCAGGTAAAAGTTGACATTTGTTAAACCTCCATGTGGTGAGATATATATACACGTGAGGGGAGGAAAAGGAGGCGAGAGGGGTTTTGGGCTGGATCGAAACGCTCTGTCTCGCGTTAAAGTACGAACACGGTTCAAAAACGCGACCTCCCCGCCTGACCTCTGGGCAAGCTTGTCCCCCACCTCCTCGCACATGAATACAAAACTCAGAAAAATAAATAAATAAATGGATGAATTGCACGTGAAAGATAACAGACATTCGCTAGATTTTTTTTTGGAGAAGGTAAGCCGCACCTTTCCCCTGTTCTTTCCATGCAGCGCTTCCGTTCCTGTGCAGTCCAGATTAATATTCCATCACTCAGAAAAAGCCTAAGACTTCAGTAATTGAACCACAAGTAGAACAGAAGTAATAATGTTGTTGCTGTCCCTTTGTTCAAATGAACTGCATCTTTTTAAATGCGACGCACAGAGTAGTAACTTCTAGAGATGCTGTCTGCATTGGCGTACGCGTCTTTTGTCTGATTTTTTTTTAGTTTTGAGCGAACTAAACGTTTGTGTCTAATGGCTGTAATTCTGAACAAAGCGGTCGATCACAGAAACTTCACACACGTCCTCCATCTTTGGAGTCATTGTCTTCTACAGTCCGAGTCCCGCCGGTTTCCGTTCGACCGCTCTCCGCCCTCCCTGAGGATGCGGTCCAGACTGCACTGCAGAGCGGACGTGCACACAATAAGAGGAGGAGGAGAGACCTAAGGTGATGAAATGTCCAAAAAAGTAGGGATGACAGACAGGAAAAGTCTAGTTTTTTTGTCTAGATGATGGCATCGGTCCGGATCCAGAAGGTCTTAAGAGATCGTGCAGGTCTTTGATTTCCCAGCTTCGCCTCCACCAGCTACACAACACACAAAAACACAAGCTTTTAAATGTGGTGAGGAAGTTAGATTAAACACAACTCCATGTTTTTGTTCTTTACCTTTCTTGGCTTCCTCCTCTTCCAGTCTCTTTTTCTCATCTTCGATAGCCTTCATCTTTGCGTTGTATACCTCAGCCAGCTCATTCCAGTGTGCCCTGTTGTTGTTCAATCCATCAAACATGGGCTGGATCTCTTTGTGGAACCTGGAGAACTCCTGACAAACAAACAAAAAGACACACATGTTAGTTAGGGATCTACGGACCCCTTAAAGACATACAAAGACATACAACTAAAAACTATTATTTCTGGTTTATGACGCACCAGAAACTAACTGGTGTTTAGTACCAGCAGATTGTTTCTAGTACCAGCAGATTGTTTCTAGTACCACCAGATTGTTTCTAGTACCAGCAGATTGTTTCTAGTGCCACCAGATTGTTTCTAGTACCAGCAGATTGTTTCTAGTACCAGCAGATTGTTTCTAGTGCCACCAGATTGTTTCTAGTACCAGCAGATTGTTTCTAGTGCCACCAGATTGTTTCTAGTACCAGCAGATTGTTTCTAGTGCCACCAGATTGTTTCTAGTACCAGCAGATTGTTTCTAGTACCAGCAGATTGTTTCTAGTGCCACCAGATTGTTTCTAGTACCAGCAGATTGTTTCTAGTACCAGCAGATTGTTTCTAGTGCCACCAGATTGTTTCTAGTACCAGCAGATTGTTTCTAGTACCAGCAGATTGTTTCTAGTGCCACCAGATTGTTTCTAGTACCAGCAGATTGTTTCTAGTGCCACCAGATTGTTTCTAGTACCAGCAGATTGTTTCTAGTGCCACCAGATTGTTTCTAGTACCAGCAGATTGTTTCTAGTACCAGCAGATTGTTTCTAGTGCCACCAGATTGTTTCTAGTACCAGCAGATTGTTTCTAGTACCAGCAGATTGTTTCTAGTACCACCAGATTGTTTCTAGTACCACCAGATTGTTTCTAGTGCCAACAGATTGTTTCTAGTACCAGCAGATTGTTTCTAGTACCACCAGATTGTTTCTAGTACCACCAGATTGTTTCTAGTACCAGCAGATTGTTTCTAGTGCCACCAGATTGTTTCTAGTGCCACCAGATTGTTTCTAGTACCAGCGGATTGTTTCTAGTACCACCAGATGGTTTCTAGTGCCAACAGATTGTTTCTAGTACCAGCAGATTGTTTTTAGTACCAGCAGATTGTTTCTAGTACCACCAGATTGTTTCTAGTACCAACAGATTGTTTTTAGGGCCACCAGATTGTTTCTAGTACCACCAGATTGTTTCTAGTACCAGCAGATTGTCTCTAGTGCCAACAGATTGTTTTGAGTACCAGCAGATTGTTTCTAGTACCACCAGATTGTTTCTAGTACCACCAGATTGTTTCTAGTACCACCAGATTGTTTCTAGTACCAGCAGATTGTTTTTAGTACCAGCAGATTGTTTCTAGTGCCACCAGATTGTTTCTAGTGCCACCAGATTGTTTCGAGTACCACCAGATTGTTTCGAGTGCCACCAGATTGTTTCTAGTACCACCAGATTGTTTCGAGTACCAGCAGATTGTTTCTAGTACCAGCAGATTGTTTCTAGTACCACCAGATTGTTTCTAGTCCCAGCAGATTGTTTCTAGTACCAGCAGATTGTTTCTAGTACCAGCAGATTGTTTCTAGTACCAGCAGATTGTTTCTAGTACCACCAGATTGTTTCTAGTCCCAACAGATTGTTTCTAGTACCAGCAGATTGTTTCTAGTCCCAACAGATTGTTTCTAGTGCCATTAGTCCATTTCTAGTGCTGCCAGATAATTTTTGTTGCCTGCCAGATCGTTTCCAAGGCTACCAGATCATTTCTAGTGCTGCTGGATCATTTTCTGGTGTGCACTGTATTGTTTCTAGCGTGCATTAAAGAGTTGGCCGACATTCATTTCTATTGTGCATTGGATCATTTCTATTCTACAACAGCACAAATTTTTTAAAAGTCCCTTTTGGGCCTCAATCTCAGAATAAAACCAAATCGTGTGTTAAATAATTGAACCGAATTGTAGGAAAAAGGTATAGTTTATAGCCAAAATCTTCCAGAAAATATATTTATAATCGTGCCAAAAAAGAAAAAATCAGAAGACTCTTTTGAGATTCCAATGAGAACCAAAGAGGAAGTCTCTAAAAACAAAATAAATACATTTTTCAGCGAATCCCCACAGATTTGCATCCCTTATTGTGTTTTCCCTGCATAACTGTGAAAAAACTGTTACCTTGTACACAAAGGAGCACACAAAGTCGATGAAGCCGCACTGCATCTTGGGAAGCTGTTCAGCACAGTTTCTGTCCATCATGGGCTGAGGTAGAAAAATTCAGAAAAAAGATTTTTTTTAAAATAAAAAATCAGCTTAATGAATATGTCAAAATGGGAGGGAGGAACTCATACAATTGGCTGCTGGTCCAAAACAGATCTCTCCAAATCTCCCTGTTCCCAGAATTCAGCAGCAACCATGAGAGCCACCTGGAGAGAACACGATGAGGGGAAATATCAGATGTTATTTAGCAGCAAAAAGCAGTCGTGCACTCAGCTCAGCTCCTCAATAGAAAATTCCTTTTTAATTACAGCTAGAAAGATTCCGTAAAAAAAAAAAAAAACCTTGAATAAACTGTTTGGTGAGATTTTTCCCACTTTCTTGTCACTTCAAGGCCGCTCACCTTGCTCTGCACCTCCCAAGGCTTGGTGATGGCTGACAAGTCACATCCTGTCATCATCATGGCCCTGGAGGTGAGAGACAGCCAGTCAGTAAGGGAAGGTGACTGTGCTGATGATTTTTAAGTGCCGCACTAGAAAACCAGTTAAGAGTTAAGAGGGAAAACTTTTCTCAGATTTTGATCAGACACGTACATGACGATTTCCTTCCTGATGGAGTTGTTGGAAATGTAAGCCGTGGCCTCCTTTTCGTCCGTCATCGGCTCTGTGGCGTTCACAATGTTTTGGAACATGGTTCTCTTTCTGTGTGAGGACAAAGAGGATGAAGAGTGGACAAAAGAAGAAGACAGACATCAACAAAACACTAAAGGTTATATTAAAACTCAGCTTTTCAGTTCAGAAACAATCCAAAAGTAAAGCTGCCAGCTGCATTGCATGCCTTGCTGCCCCAGTAAGACCTGCCCTCACCAGCTGAGAGGCTGTTACACACCCCTCAATCTACCCCTCTGCCCCTGCCACCCTGGTCATGCAACATGTGACAAATTCGGGAAAACCCCCCACTTTTTTCAAAATGGCGACTTCTGTCGGTTTTAGCTCCATAGCAACCATTTTGTTTTCTGTTCACCTGGGGATGACGAACACGCTTTTGTAATTTTTAGATGAATCAGCAAAGGTTAATTTTTGGAATTCCTTGGCAACGGAGATTTTTTGCTAACTACACTCTTAATATGTTTCCATCATATGTCATGTCGTTTCGTTCAGCTTGATTCAATGATTCAATGAATTAAATGTTCACAACATCCCAGTAACGCAAAAAAAGTCTTTAGAGAAATTAAATGAGAAAAAAATTCCCATAATTCTGCATATTTTAAAAAACAGATGTTGGCTATGTGTGACTTTTCTCCTCAGAAAGTGCGCACTGGCATTGGATCAGAGGATTATGTAGGTGTGTGAGGCAAAAGCTGGCCTCAGCACCCCAAATATGAGAGAGATTATTCAAAACTGAAAAATCTTTGTGTTGGGTGTTCTGTAAAATCAGTCGCTCTGTCTCTTCATTCATACATTTTGGAATTATTTTAGGTGATTAAATGTCAGGAACAAACATGTTTAGTTTTTCAATGATACAAAATTGTATTAAAACATCAACAAAGCAGCTGAAATAAGCACAGAAAATGTATTATTCTAATAAAAATACTCCAATGTCTCCTCAAGAGTTGACCTTCCTCCTCCCACTCCACACAAACACATGCGCTTCTTTCCCCTTTGTGTTCAGGTGAACCTACTTGAAGTAAAGCGCCAGGTCTGTGGCAATGATGCAGACGTCAAACAAGTGCTGCACGTTCTCAAACTGACGCTTTTGGAGGTTACAGAAGATGTTCAAGCACTGCAAACAACAAAACAGGCATCCAAAACACAAGCGTTAATGCAACGAAAATGTTTTCTTTTTTTTTTCTTTTCTTTTTGAGTCCCACCTCTTCCCCCATCAGCGTTTTGCTGTACTCCAAGTGATGCCTCTCCATGATGGACGAGCCGTGAAGTTTGGCCAGAGGGGATGCACTCCTGAAGAAATCGCAAAAACAATGAGTTTGACGAAGATCAATGTTGGGTGTTTCCTTCTAAACTTTAAAAAAAAAAAAAAGTGGACTTGCTTTGTCTGGTAGAGGTTGTTGGTTCCTCTGTGGTCGATATCGTGGCAGAAAGCGGCGGCCACCATGGCAAAAGCATCTAAATCGGAGTAATACTTCCTCAGTTTTCCGGTCTGTTGATGGGAAATGATGACTTTTAGCCGAACAAAATTGTAAAGAAGGACAAAAGGATTTTGAAATGGGGAGGTTACCTGCAGGAGGCAGAACATGGTATGACCCACATTGAAGCCATGCCTCCAGTTGTGGTAGGTGATGGCACGGTAACCCTTCCTCACCGTGTACATCCACCTCACCAGCGTCTATAATATAAACGATGAAGATTAAATGAATGGAAAAAATGGATTTGTTGGATAAATGGAGCAGCCAGTCGTTGGGCAAACTCTCCGGTCAGACTGACCTCTGCAGGAACTTTAAACTTCTCGACAACTCCAAGCTCAAAGAACATGCGGATGCCCGCCTTGATGAGGCCGAACTCCGATACGGGGAAATCGCTGAAGGCAAAGGAGTACAGACTCTCCCCGTCGACGTTGTCTGCTGCGGGGATGTTTGATTTCTGGACCAAAAACATGGTTTCATTCAGCGTGGATCCAGACTCTCTGCGGTTTTCATTTTACCGGCACATACCAGGAGTTTGTACATCTCCTTTTGGTCACAGTCTTCGGGCTCTGCGTCAAATTTCTCCTTGGTGTTCTGGTGGAGGAAGGAGCCTTCATAAAAACTGCTTGATGGGTCTAACGATGAGTTTTAGAAGAAGGAACTAACCAGAATGGACTGAAGCTCATCTGGAGTGCACTTGGTTTGGTACATGAGCATCTCCTGGGCGATGTCTTTCCTGTACTCCATTCGATTGAGCCTATCGTAGGTGTCGCAGTTTAGTACAGACCATCCGAGGAACTGTGTCAGGGCCTAGAAAAAGCCAAAGGAGGGAGGAAAAAAAGAAAAAACTCTTTATCCACTCATCTAGAACAACTGGAGGAAGCTTCAGGAGGAAGAAAGCAGACCTCAGTGATCTGCTCATCGTGCTCATCAAAAGGTTTGCCATCTTTCCTGTTGAAGAAAGTGGCGATGCCCACGATTTCTTCCTTCTTGTTGACGATCGGCAGGGACAGAACATTTTTGATGACGAAGCCCGTCTCGTCCACCGCCTCTTTCTGTAAAAAGCAGACCGACCTACGTCAAACCGATGCTCAGAGCTCCTAAAGGCATCATGAATTGGGTTCTGTGGAGCAAAGCACACCTGGAAAGTGAAATAGTCGTCTGCCGCCACGTTCATCATGTTGCAGATCTACGTGGATTAGGAAAATGCATTAAGTCAGTTAATTTAAGCAGTTTTTCAATGACATTTTAAGCATCTGTTATAGCCGTTAGCGTTAGCTGCGTTGTATGGCCTACAGGCGCCACCCCTGTAGTCCCCTTTCCATTTATCTCTCACTGGCTGTACACATCCCTCACTCTTCCACTCTTTTTTTCAAAATGGCTGCTTTACTATTGGTTTTATCTCCGTAACAACCATTTTATTTTTTTGTTGCCTGGAGGTGAGGAACAGGTCTATGTAATTTTTAGAAGAATCTGTAAAAGTACATTTTTGAATTTCCTTGGCAACAGAGGTTTTTTGTTATCCACGCCCACATTTTAATATGTTCATATCGTATGTTATATACCTTTTATGCAGCTTGAGCAAGGAATTCATGTATTAACGTTTCAGAATTTTCTGGTTAAAAAGGTGCAAGCAACAGGGAAACAGCACTTTTGCAAGCTCGCCACATTAACCCCATCCAAAATCAATCACTTATAATTCCAACATTTATCGCAGTGACTTCTTTCCAAAGTCAAAGGTCAATGAACTGTGGATGGGGTTGTAGATTTGTTGAGTTTGGATTATATTCATGTTTTTTGACCAAATGTGGCAGAATTTCACATTTTGCCCCAAAAATGGCTGCCAAGCCATAGGCCCTGTGGCCATCCCATAATAATTTCAAAACTTCCTTTGACCATGGCTGACAAGTGAGATGCAGAATTCATTAGTAGATTTTGAAATGCTTGTTGATAGTGTCTGCTGCCTCTTAAGGGGCACTCCTCTGCACTCACAAAGCCGTTCTCAGCGACATAGGTTGGTAGTCCGCTGACCAGAGCCCAGTGATCTGCAGGGGGACCCCTGAAAAAACCAGAGGAAAATGACATGTGATGGTGAAATGCAATGACCAGGTCACTTCTGTGCCTTCATGGTAGCTATAGAAATATGGGAAATACTTTAACTTGTGTTTTGAATAACTACAGATGACTAATAAACATTTATTTTCCTATTTTTCAAACATTTTATTTAAGTTTGGTGAGTTTGAGTGCGTTTTTGCTCACGGTATGACTTTGATTTCTTCTTTGGCTTCTAAGAGGTAGTCAATGATCTTGTAAAAGATGATTTCCTGTAAAAAAAAAAAAAAAAACGTAAACTAAATCTGTTCTTAAAAACATTCATTTAAAGGGTCATTTGTGAGCAGAAGGCTTGTTTTATCACCCTGCCGTCCGGCGTTTTTGGTCCCTTGTAGGGCTCCACGTCTCCCAGTTTCACAGGCCACTCATCATAGAACTCCTGTGGGGGAAGACGCAGGAAAGTGTTTTTTTTTTTTTTTTTTTCAGGTTGGAAACTTGAAGCAGAACTGATCCAATGTCCAAGAACCGACCTTCTCTTTGGTCATGTCCAGCAGACCCACAGAGTAGCGCTCACATTGTAGATAGATCCTCACGGTGTAGAGAGCTTTGTGGAACTGTCGCTCGATGTCGGTCAACTCTTCAAACACTTTGCTGGCCGACCAGAGCAGCACCTTGAAGCAGAGAACAGGAACCCAAGCCGTGTTCCACTTTGACTGGAAAGATTTGGGAGCGCTTCATCTGCGATTCACCTGTCCATACCTGGCTCCTCCGGGACTCCACGTTGAACATGTAAGTCGTGTAATGCTGCAGGGTGATGACTTGGGCGAACGTCATGTACTTGTGGAAGAGCTGAGGACCAAAGCAGAGGTTTGTCCGGCTTGTTAGAGCATTACCTTGTCTCAGTAAAAACGCCCTGAGCTTCCAGGCTGGCTATAATGTACTTTTTACCCTCCAGCTCCGTCTGCTTTGCTCTCATTGCTTTTCTACAGTTGTGCAACGGTTCGCTGTAGCCCCGGCCTTCCAGCATCCGTGCTGACAAGCTGATGGATGGTTGAGCCGAGGCCAGAAATGTCATATTCTCCTAATTTATTGCATTTCTCAGCAGAGGTCTGATGAAACCTTGTGTCTACATGTTTATACCAGGAGTTTTTAGTCAATGAAAAGCAGCAGCTTTTTTAGTTGCTCTCACTGCCTCTCTAAATGGCACCAAATCTGAAGGTCTAACACCGTTCCACATGTCTTCTGCTTAACCTTTGAAGGCCTAACTTGAATGTGACGACTCACACGTACCAACAAAAAGCCTTTTGAAGTACTCCTACGGAGATTTTGCTGCCTTCACGCGAAAAATTATGTAAAATCAATTAAATAGGAATGTTGTTCTTTTTTTTTAATCACCAAAATGATATTTGCTGTAAAAGTTTGCATGTAAACAAAAGTTTTGGGATTCTCTAACCAAAGCAAACATGTCCTGTTCAGGATGATCCCTGAAAAGCGCCAACAACTATACAGTGACCCTGACCCTTCACAGAACCTTTAGTTGGTGCCACATGGATGCAAAAACACAAAAGAAATCTGTACATTTCAAGTGTTATTTAATCGTAAGTTTATATAAAGATTTAGTGATTTTTGTGGGCTTTGGCCTGTTGGCATATTTAAACAAACAAACAAACAAACAAACACATAAATAAATGTTGTTCACCTTTTGGTATAAGACAGTAATTAGGTAAACAAAAAAAAGTACATTTTGTTTACCTTTCAGCATGAATAATTAAATAAATAAGCAAATGCATAAATTAATTCACATGAGGGGCAAAGCAGCAATTCATACCAACAGCATCATTTTTGTCAAATTTTCTTTTTTGCTTTGTTTTTTTTTAATTGGGTCGGAAATGGTCAGCCCGGCCACTCGGAGTCCTCAAAGCCAGAGCGGAAGAGCCTAAACCGACTGCAGGCGTCTCTATTTACCTTCTCGTCCTCTGCGGTGAAGGCATCCGCTCCTATTTTGTTAAGCATCATGACAACTCCAAGACATTCTTTTTCCGCCATGAGGGGGAAGGTGAGCATACACTTGGTCTTGTATCCAGTCTGTTTGTCCACAAAGTCACTGAACTTTGGATTCTGAAACACATTGAATACATAGATATCGCTTTAAAAAAATGTCAGTTTATCAACTGGATTCTTGTAATATGAGTTATTTTGAGGGATTTTTTAGGTCAAAAACAGCTTTTTTTGTTGTACAAATTCAATCATTTATCAATAAATCTTCAATTTTATTCACCAGTTTTGTGAAAAAACTGTTCATAAACAAAAATTATTGTAAATGTAACAATATATTCAGAATACCAACAACCAGCCTCTGATGGGTCAAGTGCTTTATTTTATGTGATTAATATATTTTAAAAACAGTTTCAATTAGTAATTGAAACACTGGGTTTTTTAAAGGTTCCATAATTTTTTTTCCCTTTTTTCTTCTGGTTGCCAATTTTAGACCTAAAGTCTCCTTTAGCATTACACTAAACGTCGAAACTTTATTGCATTACATTAACGAGGCTATAAATACTTACTTGTACCCTCAAAATAAAAGAAAAAAACTTGAAATATGTACGAAGTTAACAGAAATGAGTGTCTCTGCTCCTTTCAGGTCATTTATCTCCATATTTCTCTCATTTTCCTAAAAAAAAAAAAAACCTGCGTGATTTCTCACCTTTGTCACATCAGGGACATTTTGTGGCTTTTTGCAGTTTGCCGTGTGCCCGACTATTCCCATGTCTAAGGGGAAAACAATTTCCGCCTGTGGGTTGACCAAGTTACTCTCAAATTTGGACGTTGGGGTCACGTCAAAGAGGCTGCTGGAGAGCTCGGGTATTCCGTTTCTGGAGCGACACTGGAAGAAGCCGACCCGGTCGGCTTGCAGGATCAAGGCGACTCTCTGCAACACTTTGTGGAGGCTCTTCTCCATGTTTTCCACCTTCTGCAGCTCTTTAACCAGCTCAAAGATGATGGCGGCCTCTTGTATGGCGTTAACATCCTTGAAGGAAGCAGTGTCTTTGACATCCACAGTCTGAGAGAAAGCGGCGGTCAGAGCTTCGGCGCGAATCTTCTTATCGAAATAGTCTTTGGCGACCTGCGGATTGTTGTCCAGGTACTTCTCCACGCTATCCTTGTCTGCCATTTTGACTTCTTTCCCGCTCTTTTCTGTCTCACCAAAGCATAGGGGGGGGGGGGAAATGAAACTGCAAATGTTTTTTTCCTTATTTTCTGGCCCTCAGGTCCGTCTGGTCAGCAGCATCCCTCTGAACGGACCAGCATCCTCCTCACCCGCAGACAGAACAGAACAAAGTTGGGCTTAGAGGCTGAAGGGATCAAACCGGCCCCTAATTAACCTGACGTCATTGCGTTTAAACCCCTGCTTTAAGCGCCCTTAACTCCCAAATCCCAGCACTCGTTATTTGTCTTGTTGCAATCTCTGCCTCGCTCACAGAGACGGAGAGGAGCGATGTCATTTACAGAAGAAAACAAACACTTCACTCATCTTTTTGGAGGTTTCGGATAATAAGGATCCCCATGAGGAACATGACAACCCCTTAAGGGGTGTCAAGTCTTATCAAATGTGAACAAATCTTTATTTACACTACTCATTTTACAAACAAAATTGCTTTTGATAAGTTTCCTCTCATTATTGTCATGCAAAGTATTTAAATATACTATGTTAACATATCGCTACGGCACAACCTAGAACCATCTGTATCTGACTTTATAAACCTCTTTTCCTCTTAAACTTTTCAGAAAATGAATTGAAAAATTAATTAAAATTAAAAGAAAATATTTAAAAACCAAAACAGTAATTCGTTTTGTGACTAAATAGACACCATTGATACTTCTTTTTTTTTTTAAAGAATCAAAAAAGACTCTAGTGTTGGAGTTTTCAATGTTGTCAGGTTGAAAATACACTACACTGTCAAAATACACTGCCAGTTTAATTCAAAATTCTTTAAAAAAAAAAGTGATTTAATGTTTTAACTAATAATTTTGACATTTATTTTGTACCTAAAAAACTGAGAATGACCATCAAGTGCCCTGTCTGGGAACAATTGATCTAAGGACTCTGTTGTAGAGGCTTAGCTGTCTTTTTTTAAGCTTTTACGGATTAAACGACATTAAACCCCTGGGAACAGACTATTTAAAGACCCTCGCACCTTCCATGAAGCTGGTTTTTGTCCTCGTTGCACATCGATAGAGGAGTCAAACATGAATCCTCTTGAGGTGTTTATAGTTCTTTTCAGTTTCTGCGATCCATTTTAAGTAGCAGCAGGAAAAAAACATTTTAGTCCAATTATACAAATACTTTTAGCAATAAAGCTATTGCTAAATCAATGGTAATGAAAATGTATTAATATCACACAAATCCAGTGTATTGTTAATATTATTAAGTATAAATGCTGAAGTATTCATTGTTAGTGGGGTCATGGGTCTGTTAATGGAGGAGAGGGGGAATAAAGGGTGGCTTGGTTTTTTATTGTAATACTTGTGTATGTAGAAGGTAAATGTACATGTTTTTTTTTTATAAATTAAGTTTGATTTGATATGTTTATGGTCAAAGATACCTGATTTATTCAAAATCTGAAGCAAATCATTTCTGGCCATTCTGATGTCTTGAGGTTATGTTGTCTGTCGTTAATTATTTTATTTTATTTATTTATTTTATTATTGTTGTCGATGCACCGATTTCTGCAAGTGTTTTATTACAGAAAAGAAAACTATACTTTTTTTTTTATTCAAAGACTCTCATACAATGTAAATAATTCTCAGTTCTAGGGGAATTTTTCATTCATTACCCTAAATTTGAGGTTTTTTGTCCATCTTTTCAGTACTGTGAATAAAACAGGCTGCTCCCCTCATAATATGCTCCACAAACATGAAATGTGCTCTACATATACGCACTAAGTGTCATTGCTCCAGTATTTCATGAGCTCAGGCTGCTTTTTGGGAGCCAGTTAGCAGGCTCACACCAGCAGCTCCTGCACACACCATCCCCTTGTTCAAACAATTTGCACAGTGAATGGACAGAAGCTTTTAACCTCCCAGCGAGCTCCCCTTGTAGAAATTTTAACCATTGTTTCTACGGCGACAGAGGTGCCTCCATCGTGCCAATTGACAGGTATGATTCTGTGGAGAGCTGTAATGGAAGTACATTTAACGCCGTGGAGTGAGCTCGTCTGCTAATGAAATTATCATGGAGGTATCTGTCCAAGTGTGGCTGTAAATGGATTTTTCATTTGTTTCATTGTGACCCTGTTATCCGAGGTGAATCCCATTCCAAAGCAGCTCTTTCGGAGACTCCTGAATGTTCATCCTGAAGCTGAAGATGGAGGACTGAATCCGTTTTTAATGTCTACCTTTTTGCAAAAAGTACCAATTTTTGTGGCTTTCACTAAAAAACATTTTATGAGCAAAAAGAAGGGTGTCTCTGAAGTCTCCGAACTGTTTGAGAGACAAAAACGGAGATAGATGCAGTTTGTGGTTACATTTTACAAGTTATGTTCCTGGACGTTGCTGATCTGGAGGTGAGTGTTTACCAGGAAAAAAAGAATGCGAATAAAAAAGGCAATTGGAGCAGCATTTGTTGGTGTGATATAGTAGTTACATAATCAAAACCAAAACCTTCAGAGGTGGACAGAATTCAGCAAAGTTGCCCGTCTTTCCAGGAATGAGCTCTCTGAGGTTAGTCTGTTGTACCCAGAGAAATAAACCCAACCAAAGAAGTAAGTAAGTAAGTCTTTCTTTATATAGCACTTTTCTCAGAGAGTGAAAAAAATATAAATCAGAGAAAGAACACAACATAGCGCAGGGAGTCTAAAGCTAGTAAAACTCAAACAAAAGTGAAAACAAGTAAAAGTCAGCTAAAAGCTCCCTTAAATGAAAATGTCTTAACTTGAGTTTTAAAACCCTCGATCTGCCGCAGACACAGAGGGAGGTCATTCCAAAGTCGAGGAGCGACTGCCTGAAAAGCGAGGTCTCCCCTATCCTTTGTGCCATCTTGTTGGGTCAAAATGACCCCACCCTTCCATTGACGTGTTCTCCCTACCATGACAAAGGTGGATAAAGGTGGAGAGGATTTCATGTCATCCATGGACACCAGTGAAGATCACAAATCATTGAAGAAAACAGGTTCAGAGCACTGTCTAGTGGGTCTAGATGACCCGACTCCCAATCTTAAAGTGCCTAGGATAGGACAAGGGATAAAAATCGAGTTTTTGGAAGACATAAAAGATTCTCATCACTGGACCTCAAGGAACGTGCAGGAGTGTAGGGAGTTAGAAGTATAGTTTGGGATTTGTCAGTGCAAGACTCTAAAAACTGAAATGAAAATATTAAAATCTATTTTAAATTTAACAGGAAGCCAACGCAGCGATAAAAGCAGAGGGGTGGGATGAGAGCTCTTGTTGGTTACCCTTTAAAAGCCTTGCTGCAGCGTTTTGGACCAATTGGAGACGTTTCAGATACTTTTAGTTAAAACAAGTGAAAAGAGATTTGCAGTCGTCTAAACGAGAAGAGATAAGAACTGAACGATCAGCGCAAGATAAAAGTATCTTCAGTTTAGCCATGTTTTTAACTAAGACCGGAAGAAAAAAGTTGGGATATGACACGGAATTTGTCAGGAAAATGTCGCTAAAAAAAGCTAAAAAAAAACAAGCTGCATGAAAGCTGTTGGATGGCAACAAGGAAAAGTGAAACAAAAGTTTATAAAAATATTTTGGGTGATGCTAATGTAACAGCTAAGAATTGTTTAAAATAAAGTACTTAATCTTTTAAAGTACAACAATTCCAGAATTACAGTCTGATTGTGATGAGCAATAGAAACCTCATTAGGAAAACTAAATTGGATAAACATTGCTACACAATGGCTGCATTAAAGCTAAATTAGTTCAGCAAATTGAAAAAAAGATGAGGATTGAAGATGTGCACCACAGGATCTGAACAACCTGCAATCATTTACTGAAACAATGATCTAAAGTAAGTCATTTGTTGTTAGAACTAATGAAAAATGAAAAGGTTTTCTGAGAAAAACACCATATCAAGGCTTTGTTTTTAAACTGAATCAAACAGCGACTTAATAATTTAGATATGTATGTGTTAAAACCAGGGATGTAGTGATATAAAGGTAAATATTGGTTGGTTTGAGGCCTTCCTTTATTTGGTAAAGCAGATTTAGAAAATAAATGTAATGTTATAATACAAATATGAATAAAAGAGGAGCTTTTTGTCAAAAATATTTTAAACTAGCTTTGGGATTGATAAAGATCAAGCTGAAATTGATTTTATGTATAAGACTTGATTATTTTATCTCCATGGCAACCATTATATGTTTTGGGTCACCTGGGGGTATTTAAAGTTTTACAGGTCTGTGTCATTTTTAGAAGAATCAGCAAAAGTACATTTTTGGATTTCGTTGGCAACAGAGGTTTTTTTTGTTAACCACGCCCACATTCCTAATATTTTCATATCATGTGATAAATACTTTTGTGTCGCTTGTGCCAAGGATTCATGTGTTTACTTTTTACAATATTCTTGTAGAAATGCCTGACAACAGTGAAACTACAGTTTTGCTCAACTTGCCATGATCGCACTACAAACTTTATTTCCAGCATTTTCTCCCAAGTAGCTCCCCAATGATGCTCATCAGAAACCGTCTCAGGGAAGCTCATCTGCATGCTCGTCGTCCTCATCGAGGTCTCGACCTCACTCCAGTTCGTCGTCGTAACCGACTTGAGTGGGCAAATGCTCACATGCGATGGCGTCTAACACGTTGGAGAGGTGTTCTCTTCACGGATGAATCCCGGTTTACTCTGTTCAGGGCAGATGGCAGACAGCGTGTGTGGCGTCGTGTGGGTGAGCGGTTTTCTGATGTCAATGTTGTGGATCGAGTGGTGGCCCATGGTAGTGGTGGGGTTATGGTAAGGGCAGGCATATGTTATGGGTGAAGAACACAGGTGCATTTCATTGATGGCATTTTGAATGCACAGAGATACCGTGACGAGATCCTGGGGCCCATTGTTGTGCCGTACATCCAACAACATCACCTCATGTTGCAGCATGATAATGCACGGCCCCATGTTGCAAGGATCTGTACACAATTTTTGGAAGCTGAAAACATCCCAGTTCTTGCATGGCCAGCATACTCACCAGACATGTCACCCATTGAGCATGTTTGGGATGCTCTGGATCGGCGTATACAACAGCGTGTTCCGGTTTCTTGTGGCCAGTCTAAGGCACACCTGTGCAATAATCATGCTGTCTAATCAGCATCTTGATATGGCACACCTGTGAGGTGGGATGGATTGTCTTGGCAAAGGAGAAGTGCTCACTATCCCAGATTTAGACAGATTTGTGAACAATATTTCAGAGAACTGGTTATTTTGTGTATGTGGAAAATGTTTCACATCTTTGAGTTCATACCATAAAAAATGGGAGCAATAACAAAAGTGATGCGTTTATATTTTTGGTCAGTGTAATATAAAGGTTATACAACAGTGGTTCATGCATGAAAAGTCCTTTAGACATGAAAAGGTTGTGAAAAGACGCAAATTTGCGCACGCACAATTGCACACGATTTACCAAAGAACTGGCATAAAACACGCATAAACTGCGCAAAACTTCCTTTGGCTATCCCTTACATGCGTGTTATGATTTTGTCATTAGATTTTGAACTTTTTTTTGAGCCCCAGAGACTTTTTTTGAGGATTTTGCGCGCTGTGATGTAAGTTTTTTCTTCAGGGGGAGGGGGTGTTATATGTCAAAAATTCGATTGGTAAGGTTTAAGTGGGGTGGCGCACAATCAGATATTCGATTGGGTGTTGCAATCAAACAGAGCCATCTGATTAAACGGGAATTGTCTGTCTTCTGAGGTATCAGTGGTATTGATAAGTCACAGTCCATTTTTGTCTAAAGTGTTAGCTTCCATCCTCAGTTATATAAGGCTTGGGGAGTTACTTAAGTTTAGCGCACCATCTAAAAACAGCGTTTTCTTGCCAACAAACTGCTGGAAACGTTAAATGCACAAAGGAGCCTGCCAGAAAAAGACATTCATCATTGAATTGTCAGTCTTCCAGATTGTGAAATGTTGCACTGCCTCTGGCCAAATTCCAGCTGTTACTTATACTCACATACTTAGCTTGTTTGTGTGTTTTGTCTTTTTCCCCCCTCTATTTTTCTTGCACTTAAAGGGTTCCTCAGTTATGCAAGCTGCAGATGTTTGGCTCTGCTCATTTAACCCTTTAAATGACGGCTTTTCTAGTCAAAGTGCAAAAGCAGCAGCTTCAATTCATTATCTGGGTACCAGGGAAGGTCTTCTAGAAATAGGGTGGGAACAAATAAAAAAACAAAAAACAAAGTTGAATATCAGTTTGACCTCAGTCTCAGTTTTCCACAGTCTGACATTACATCAAAAGAAAATGGACTCTGGTCTCCTTTTGGTCAAACTGAGTGGTTCAGAGGAGAGGTCAGCCAACAGCACACAAATCAATAGGCTTCAGTTATGTAAGTGTTTGTCAAACCTGAGCTGAGCTGACTGTGGGGAGAGCTGGGGAGGTTCAGGTCCCCCCCAAAGTTACGCAATCCCAAGCAGCTGTATATAAGGCGGACTGGAAAGTGAGGATCCTGTGAGCTGGATACACGTGTAATCACAAGGTACGACGCTGGATTGACTTTTCACAAATCCTTTTTTATTTTGCCAAGACTTTCTTTCTTTTTTTTTTTTTAAAGTGTTGGTATCATGGAGATTTGGGGGATTTGCATTGAAATTCAGGTTCTTTTTGCTCATCTTTCCCCGTTTGTCTTCTTTTTCTGAGGTAGAATGCTGCGGTACGTTGTAGCCCTCTGTTTTCTGGCCTCCTCCGCCTACACCACAGAGCTCGAACCCTTGGAGAACAACTGCCAGATCGCCAATTTCCAAGTCAAGCAGGACTTTGATAGGACCAGGGTGAGTTGGAACAATTCTTATTGGTTTGTGTTTCTATGTGAAGGCCAATGGGACGGAAAACATGTCTGGCTAACTTGAGAACGTGGTTGCATTAGTATGCAGGCGTGTGGTACGCTGTAGGGAAGAAGGACCCCGAGGGCTTGTTCTTGCTCGACAATGTGGTGGCCGAGTTCAAAGTGGAGGAGGATGGCAAGATGACCGCCACCGCAAAGGGCAGGGTCATCATCCTCAAGTAGGTGTCACGTCTTTCTGCAGAAGCTTGACCCATGGGAACCCACGGCGACAGCAGTGTCATAGAAAAATCTGTGATAATCCCACACCTCTTTCCTTTTTAGCAGAAATGCTCTGGGTTCCTATGGGTTACGGACATTTTTTTATTTTCTTTTTCCTCTGTCGTATCCCAACTTTTTTTCTTTCTGTCATTTTGATCCCCAGCAACTGGGAAATGTGTGCCCACATGTTCGCCACCTTTGAGGACACCCCTGACCCTGCCAAGTTCAGGATGAAATATTGGGGCGCTGCATCCTATCTGCAGACCGGAAGTAAGTCAGATTTGTAGCTTAGCATGTTTAGACCAAGGCCGTCCAACTGTTGTGTAACACCTACTTGGTCACTCGGGCAATTGGCCAGGTTTTACTTTCCATTTCTTTTTTTACGGGCCTACTAAAGGCTAATTTACACAGGTCCGTTTGCGGTGCTTCTCCGTTACGTTGACACAAATAAAAAGGTTTATTAATCAGTTGGAACGTTTACATTGCCTCCGTCAGATCTGTGTCTGGTGTCCATCCCTTCGCAATGCAACACAAGCTTTATGCAGGAGTTGTATTTCCAGTCCGTGTACGCGTCAATATCGCAGCAAAAAGCCAGAGACACAGAAAACAGGTCTGGGTTTCGAAATAAAAACTTTCGTTGTACTTTTAAAATAAAATTTTACTAAAAAAGGGGACGTGCCCAGAGAATAAAGCTCTTTGACACAGCAGATAACAACCAAAGTAGGCAGTTGAAAACCATTAAATCATTTATGACAAGAAAGGCATTTTACAAGGACTTTGTGAGGAAGGAGAGGACATGGGGCCTGATTGCCAAGGTTTTTGGATGAGCGAAGAGAGCAAGACAATCTACTCCACACGAGGGTGGCAGGACAAACCAATCCTCCGGGAGGCAGGGGGAAGGGGCACGGACCGGAGACGCAACGGAGAGAATGTGAACTTTAGAAGGAGACGGACTCCCCATGCAACGGAGATGCACCACAGACAGACCAGGGTCTGTCTTTAGGGTCACATGACTTGAGTTTCTGCCTGCATTCAACATAAAACATGGCGGAAAAACCCCCCTTTAAGACTGGGCTGCAAGAAAAGGACTCCTTGTAAATACAAGGAATGGTGCAGCGGTCCTCCAGTCACCCTCTGGTCAGAAAAGCGCAGGTTTGGTTCCTGCCCTGCCCACCCATGTGTCAAAGTGTCCTTAGGCAAGACGCTGAATCCCGCATTGCTCCTTGTGGTTTTATGTTGGAATTAGTGTTCAGCAGCACAGTCGCCAAATATTTACACTAAACTATTAATGTTTTGAAATTGAAATACTTTTTGGAACCATGCTTGTAAAAATGTTATTCCTGAATTGAAAGAGAAAATCGAAACCTTTGTCTCCTCCCGCAGATGACGAACATTGGGTTATTGACACCGACTACGACAACTACGCCATCCACTACTCCTGCAGGCTTCTGGACTCGGACGGCACCTGCCTGGACAGCTACTCCTTCGTGTTTTCTCGTCACCCAACGGGCCTGAGGGCAGAGGACCAGGCCATCATCACGCAGAAGAAGAACGATATTTGTCTGCTGGGCAAATACAGACGCGTGGCACACAACGGTGGGTAGACCTCTAGTGAGAGGGCCGTGAATGAAGGGAGATTTTTTCTATCTGTAGACATAGATGACACATTTTTTTCTGGGTTTGTAACAAAGTGTTTCTTCTGTGTTGTAGGTTTCTGCGATAACACAGCCGACTTGAGTCAACAGTGATCCCCCTTCTTCTAGATCCTCATGGACTTTGTTCCAATCTGCTAGTTTCCTCTCGCTTTCAGCCTTACAAGAGAGTAAATTCTTAGGTTTTTTTTTTTGTAGAAATGTGTAAATTCTCATTCATATTCTCACTTTCACATCCTCCCATCTTCATAAAGCTTTTATTTTCCGTCATGTAGGAGTAGCCTTTCATATGGAGGAAAGATCCTTCATTTCACAGAAAAATCCCACATTTTTGAAATCTCGCTCAGCTAAGGTGGGAAATACAATCTTTTGCAGCATATTGTAGCACAAACATTGTTGATCAACATTCCTATATGTGTCTTAGGTCGAGGCATGTATATTTATGTTTCAGAAATAGATGATGTATACCTTTTTGTTGTCAGTTTTTCAAATAAAACAGTCAAACCATGCATGTCTACTTCCTTCCTGGTCACATTTAGAAAAAAAAAAAAAAGATGTGAATCCAAATTTTTTTTATTTTTGACGCATGAAAACAGAGTTTTTAGAACAGAAAATGTTCCATATGCTAAAATAAAGACACTATTTGTGGAAAATCATTTATTTTTATAGGCTGTAGTATCTAAACGCTAATTTTTTTAGGTTGTCACATCCTCTGCTGTTCAGCACTAATAAAAAAAATGAATCAAATGCTGTTCTTTTATTAAAGAACTGTTGTTGGAAAAGCGTGTGGAAAAACTCCGGCAGAGTATTTGTCTAATTTCCCGGGAAATTAATATAGTTAGGATCAATAAGAAACGCAGCAGGTCACATTTTCCTGAAGGTGGTGTCACACAGCCACATTTTCCTCGTATGAAATGTTGGCGTCACATAAAAACCTGTTGTTCTTTAGGACATAGTTTCTGCAGAGCGGTTGTGAGCGGGACTGTTGGCAACTTCCAGATTGCATTTGCAATGTGGTGGGGCAACATATGATCTTTTAAAATAGGTCGAGACGATTGTAGTAAGACTTTAAGCACAAATACAAAAAGTTTCCGTTTCAACAGTGAGCTGATTTCTAAAGTCCTGACCATCTGCCAGAAACAAAACGAGTGTGCAACTTCATATCCTCCTGGGTTTATTTTCCTTTAAGGTTTAATATTTTCTGCTAATTTAAAGAACACAAGGTTCCTACAAGTGAAATATGAGACCTTTTAAGGCCACGCATATGAAAAATTAAGACCAATGTTCTAGTCCGTTTCCCATTTTATGATCAGAAGTGTAGCTTCTTATTTTGTGGTCATCTTTTTTCCAAACTGGCGGTAGGCGTTTGCCGTTTAGCATATTGGTGCCCAACGATGAGTTCTGCCGCTGTTTATTGGTTGAAAAATTACGTTTGACAAAAAAAGTGAAACGGAAAAGTTTCAAGCAGATCAGTTTGATTCAAACAAAAGACTTAAAGGATATTATTTCCAAATTCATGAATTGAATGACATTTTTATACATGAAACTTGGATAAATGAGCATGTTATGCCTCATAACTTTCACACGCTACATTATAGAGGAGATAGCAGCTGCTAATGTGGTTTTAACATCTATTCACTGTAATCAGCATGTATTAAGGAGACACAGGACTGTGACCATTTATAGCTTTATTGCACGCTTTCATACAGTACAGAGCACATCAAAACACATGATTTCAGATCAGCGTTCCTCTAGAATACTATCAAAGGTAAAACAAATAAAGCGGCGTGAGTTTTCTGTAGGTATTCTTGGTCACATTGCCAAGGCTGCGGTCCTGAAGACACCTTAACCTTTTTCTCCTACAGAGACCTTCAGTAATCCATGCTGTAAATAGTTTAGTACAAGGAATTAACTCATGAAATCTCATTCCAGACTTACACGGCTGCAGGTCTGAAAAGAGATTCGAGGGAAGACTGCGCCGTTAAACCGACACGTGTGACGGCGAGGACGACCGCGGCTGTTTGCTGGAGATAGACGAAGCGAAACCAGACAATTCCATGTGAATAAACTATATGCATCCAGCTGGATTGCCTTAAAAAAAACCAACATGGAGCACAAAACATCCCACATCTACTTCTTTATCCATTTATATATTTTCACCAAAGTTGCTGGAAGGAGTGAAAAATGATTCTTCTACAGCTGCGTACGCCAGTGGAGCTCTATGTGGTAATCAGGGAGGTAAAATGATAAAAAAATACTATGATTACACACAAAAAGATTACATAAAAATTCACTCAAAGACTTTCAGTGTTTAGAAAATATACACTTAAAAAAACCCACTGAATAAATACGTTGGTTCAAATCCCTGCCTTAAAATAAAACCAAAAATTCAATAAGAGCTTAGTAAACTTTAAAAATTCACCAATTCTTTGGAGAAAAACACTAGTTTTCATAACAAACGTAAATGGAGTGATGTATTTCTGTTCCAAAATAAGAAAAACGACACTGGAGTGAAAAAAGAACATTTGGAGTCATAAAAATACCCGCAGTTGTTGAACTTTAGATTCATCTTTGGAGTATTACCCTCATGCCCAGAAATATATTTGTAAACTAAAACAGAGTTAAGGTGGTAGGCATGTTGTCAGCCTCCTAGATGAGTTTAAACATGATTGTTTTTTAAATTATTTGTAGGATTCTTGCACCAAAATGAACAATTCCCAGCTTGCACCTCTCTAGTATTCATAATCCTCCAGATGTTCCACAAACTGAGCTCTACTTTAAGAGTGTTAGGAATCAGAGCACTTTGTCAAACTAAATAAATAGGGATTCGAATCAATCTTAAGGTCATAGTACCTACTAGGATCAGATCAATGTGGTGTGGGTGTTTTTTTTTTTTCTGGGTGGGGTCTGGATGCGTTGAGAAAAGGCGGACGGTCCGGAGAATTTCTGCTCAGGCGAGGCAGAAGTCAATGTGAGCCAGGAGCTCGCGGTGGCGACTGGTGGGGTACGGCGCCCGACACTTAGGACACTCCAGGAAGCTCTCGTCCAGCAGGTTGATGACCTTGGACGGTGAGGGGGGGCAGCGAGGGTCGTCCACTCTGAGACGCTCAAACTCCAGGCTGTTGTAGGAACTGGGCTCTGAAAACCTGGCGTTTGGCTGCTTCTGAAATGAGACAAAAGGATGCGGAAGATGCTCCGATGAAGAGCAAATGTTGCCTTTCAGCTAAAGTTTTGGCCCCCACCACACTCATCGTGGGTGGCCAAAAATGAGGACATCGCAGCTGGAGAAACACTAAAAAAAATAAAAATAAAATTAAAAAAAATGGGCCCAAAATCTCTTATGGGGCACAAAAAATATTTTAAAATCCACGAACGAAACCAAAACATGGCGGTGATATCAAGGAGTTTTACAATGATTATGGGATGGCTTATGAACATTTGATACATGAATCCCTGGCTTAAGCTGAACGAAACAATACACAAGATGACATGAACGTATTAAAAATGTGGGCGTGGTTGACAAAAAAACCTCAGTTGCCAAGGAAACCAAAAAAAAAAAGTACTTTGGCCAATTCTTTTAAAAAGGACGTGGACCCGTTCGTCAGCCGACCAAAAAATAAAATGGTTGCTATGGAGATAAAACCAACAGAAAAGCCACCATTTTGAAAAAAATTTTTTTTTAATTATTAATGGTCGTCTCAAGTGCAGCTCTGACAAGGGTGGCAGGGGCAAAAGGGGGAGAAGAGTGAGGGTGCTAAAGGGGGGGGGGGGGGGGGGGCAGGTAGAACCTACAGGCCATAGAACGCAGCTCACATCACTCATTTATAATATTGCTTTTAATATTCTTTATTTCTATTTTAATCGTATCCAGTATTTTGAATGTTTTGTTAGTAACATTGAATTCTTGTATCTGTTTAACTCTTGGTACATGAAGCACTTGTGTTGCTTTGTTTTCATTTAGAGAAATTTATCTTTTTAAGAAGCTGACGCTCACTTTTTTTGAAAGCAACCCTTCCGGAGTTGCGACACTTACAGCAGATTCCAACTTGGCGATCTGATCTCGAGCTCGCCGGAGTTCCTTCAGCACCTTCTGCAGCTGCTGCTGCATGCTCTGACGGTCAAGCTTCTCACTCTCAAAGTCCTTGGTGGAGAGCTGGATCTAATGGAAAAGCATCCTTCCTGTTAGCTTTTAATAAAACGGTTTCCTTTTTTTTTTTTTTTAAAGAGTCGTGTGTAAAGTTTAAGGACAACTGATGCAAAAACTGTTTACGTTTTTGACAAATAAATCCGATTGGATTCAGCAAAGTCCTGACTCAACCCCCTCTGGACCCCAGCAGGTTCAGAAAGCCCTCAACATGTCAATCACCTGCTGTTCCAGGGCTGCAATTCTCCTCTGCTCTTCGTTTTGGTGTAACAGAGACTTCTGCAGCACATTGAGCTTGAGGCATAAAAGACAAGAAAGCTTATTTGTGTGCTTTACGCTGGTAGGATATAGTTGTTTTGGCGTTTTGTGTTTGCTTTGTGCGGGATGGGGTTTACCTGAAGCAGGAGCTCCGCAGATCTCCTCCTTTCTTCCTCCAATCTGACGTTCAAACTGTCAAGCTCGGCTTTCATTCTGTCAGCCCGCTCAGACGACACCTTTCTTTCATCGTGCACAGCATGTCTGCGTGTTTGTGAAAGCCACACAAGTACTGTCAGCCTTACCTATTTATAAGCCTTGAATAGTAATGCGCCGTTTCAAAGAATAAATAGGCGTCAGGTTCAATTTTCGACTTGGTCGTTTCTCATCACAGCTTCGGTTTGATTTATGATCTGCTGATCTTGCAGCCGTCTCTGTTTTCCATCAAGCAGACTACCTGTTGCCGGCTCGCTCCGCCTGCAGCTGCATCCTGGCCTCCTGCAGCTCCCTGCTCTTCTCCTCGCACCTCCTCTGAGAGGCCGACCACTCGCCGCACTTGTCCTCGTACTTCCTCTGCAGCACCAGCGCCTCTTCCTCCGCTTTGGCGGCCTGCTCCCTTTGACGCTGCAGCTCAGCCTCGGCTTTCAGGGTCTGCAGGGAGAAAAGAAAAACAAGCGGGAAGAGAAAAAGGAAAGCAGTTCTTCAATCAAACTCTGCAGATCGATTATAAAGATGTCGGAATCCAGCGGATGCTTTGGCTGCATACTGATTTAGTGAGGAAGCAGTCTGTCCAACAGAAAGGAGCTAGGATACTGAAATACTAAGCACAAAAAGGGGAATCCTGAACGACGGCTTGATCACCTTTTCCTGTTGAGCGCTCAGTTCCAGCTGGACTCTGATGGTCTCCTCCCTCTGCCTCTGCAGGTTCTTCTGCAGCTCTGAGAGCTTCTGCTCATAGTGGCTTTTCAGGTCAGACTCCTTCTCAGAACCTGAGGAAGCAATAAAAGCTACAATCAAACATGTCCAAGCATTTTTCCACATTGCATTTCTACTCATTAGCATTCAGATCTGTGATTTCGGCGGCACGCTTTTTTAAATGTTCTTTTTTTTTTTTGGCGTGAGGATGGAGGGCGCTCACCCTCCGCGCCGCTCTCTGCCTTGTTTTGCTTCGCCTGAGCCAGCTGCTGCTCCAACTCCACAGAGCGAGCGACGAGGGACTGGACGTAGGCCTCCCGCTGCTGGTCGTAGCACAGCCACTGCTGGTTCTTCTCAAGAGCCTGGAGGGTGAACGCACAAATCCTCACACTGACGCACAACATTCCTTTGGGAATTCAGCACAACTTTACACAACGTTTTCTTCTATTTTTTGTAGGTTTGTTGCACAAAAAGCCAAAATCCGGCAAAGCAGGATGCATCTAAATGCCTCATCTGACAGTTCTAAACGTTACGGTGACGTCAGGGGGGGAGTTTGCCATTTTCCCCCCTGGGGTGTCCGAATCCACGATTCCAGAATGCAGTGCCTTGGAAATTTCCCAGAAGTCTCTGCACAAAACTAGCGTACGGTACATCAATGCTGACTAGATTGGTGAATATAGACCACAATGCATTGCATTTGAAGGATTTGTGATTTGAAAAAGTATTGACATTTATTTTTCATTATCAAAACACAGTGGATTCCTAAACAGTCTTTGTAAAAACACGTTATGCCATATTTCAGTGTTTTTCAACCAGCGTGCCGCGGCACACTAGTGTACCCTGGGAGATGGTCAAGAAATTGCCCTAAAAATCTAAATCTAAAACATTTTCCATCTCCAGGATTTCAGCTCTGTGTTCATCCAAACAGGCCCTGATAAAACACTGAGGAGTTAGGAATATGAAAGATCGTAAAATACTTTTTTCTTTGTGTTTATTTGATTCTATTAAAGACATTTTGATAAGAATGACGGTACCGATTTACGGTACTGTTGTAGGAAAAGTCCCACCCCTTTAACTGTCTCCACCAATCATTCTTGGATTCTTAATCACATGTCAGTAGTCCGACCAATCAGAAGTGGTTAAAGTCTTCACTTCCTTGTTTAGATTCTGCTCATAAAGTCTCTCAATTCTAACAAAAATACCAGCTAAAGCTCGTCTTTAGCGGTGTAGCTTTCCATAGAATCCGGTGTCAGACTGTGGAACAAGAGAACAAAACAATGAAGCTCAGAGACGCTGGTCGTTCTGCATTCGGCGGATTAATGAACTACATCTCCCATGATGCATTGGGTTAAAAGTAACAGCGTGAGCGTCTTGGCGCACAACAAGTCTCTCCTCTTAACGTCTTGAAACCACAACGAACACAAATCAAACCGTTTTTAAATCTTCTAACTTAACTTTTATTACATCTTTTAGAGATAAAAAAAACAGCTGCAGCTTCCAGGTTTTTCTGCCACAATTAGGAAAAAAAATGAATGTGAGATTGTGGAGGAACTGTAGATCAAAACAAACTGAGTTTTTCCCGTTTTTTTTTTTTTTTTTAATTTCCCCGTTTTTTTCAATTATTTTTTTTTATTTTTTAATGCTGGTGTGCCGCGGGATTTTTGTCAAGGTTAAAGTGTGCCGCGGCTCAAAAAAGGTTGAAAAACACGTTATGCCATATTTGAAGTAATTAAAAAAAAGTGAGCAAGTGTCCAAATTGGGTTAATATCTTTACCCAAGGCCACATTGGTGCAGAACATTTGATCAATATAATTAATATCTTATATTTATGTTTCACTAAATATTTGTAGAATTCCTGATTACTTGATACCCCAGTAAAGGTCAGCTCATATTTATTGCACTGAGAGACAGTTTTATTTTTTATAAAAACTTCTATACGATTCTGGGCTTTAAACTATTAGACAACTCGGTCTGCAGCGCTCATATTTTTACTGTATTTTATTAGAGTTGAGGTCTTTTTATTTCCCTCCTTCCATTGAAAAACCTTCCCCTTTTACCTCAGTCGTAACCCAGTTCTTATCTTATTGGAGCAGCACCGCATGCAGAAGAGAAGGGGTCGTTAAATCTGGAGGCTGGACTCACGTCTTTCAGTTGATCTTGGACCAGGGCCAGGTCTGCAGGGGGGGCTTGTCCACTCTGAGCAAAGAAATGAAGAAAAACAGCCACGTTTTCTCACAGAAATATTCTGCAGATGTGCTATGATTTCTTTTTTGTGTCGTTTGCATGCAAGATGTCTAAAAAAATGTAACCTTTGAAAATATACAAATCGGGAATCTTTGGAACCCGTGACGGTCGTGTTTTCTGTTGTTTGTCCTTCAGGTGAAAAATCTCTACCAATGCAGAGACTGCAGGTCTAGAAATCAAACACTCATTTAAATACTAAAAGATAATGTTTTATAATGCAAGAAAAACACACTGGTGTCAGTCAAATGTCTGTGCACGACTTTTTACTACCGGCACATCAAGGGCGACGTTTACAACGTCAGTGGCTCAGGTGGTTGAGCAGGTCAGGTGAAGGATAGGCGGTTCAATCCCCGCTTCCCCCAGGCAACTCGTCCTTGGGCAAGACACTGCCCCCCTCCACAGTGTGAATGCGTATGAATGGCGCGTACTGGCAGCCACGCCTGTGTCAGTCTACCCCAGAGCTACATCAGTAGTTTTTCATCACCAAGCATGAACGAGGACTGAATGCATAATGGACACACATTGTAAGTGCTCTGAGCGTCTGGAAAACCCAGTCCATTATTATTATTATTATTATTATTATTTGCTCATCTCGCCGTTGGGTTCACCGCGTGCACGCCAGATCCAATGCAGGCTCTCGTGCAACCTTGAGACTCTGGCTGTGAGCAGCCAGGGTTGCACATCAGCCATTTTGCATAACAGCGGCCAGGCGCTTGGCGTTACTCCAAGATGAAGTCTGACAGAACTAAAACAAATTTAAAAAATATTCATATAAATGAGGAATTTCTGATCAGATTAACCCTTGTGCTATCTTGGATGACCCCACCCTTCCATTGACGTGTTCTCCCTACCATGACAAAGGTGGATAAAGGTGGAAAAGTTTCGTGTAATCCATTGAACCAGTGAAGATCACAAATCATTGAAAAAAAAAAAGGTTCAGAGCTCTGTCTAGTGGGTCTAGATGACCCCACTCCCAATGTTAAAGTGCCTAAGATAGCACAAGGGCTAAATGTGCTCAAACTGCATTCCTGTATATGGAGGTCAGGCCTGTCCCGTCTCAGAGCGGCAGAACCTGCTCCTGTTGTTTAAAGGCTCAAACCCATCAGCATGTCTCTGACAAGCGGCATTGAAACGCTGCAGCCGGAGCTGAACCAGCGGGAAGGATGGTGAAAAATTCAGAGTTCAGTCCTAAATCCTTCCAGAAAGCTTGCAGGTGAAGGACGTCTGCAGTCCCGTTTGATCCAAACACTCAGAATACAGGCTTACTTCCTGTTCCAAGAGTTTCTAAAAGTAGAATGGGAGCCAGATCCTCCTTTTGTGGAACTAGGTCCCATTTTGGGCTAGATCTTCTCCACCACCATCATGGTTTGGATCAGCCTCAACTTCTTGATCAGTCATTAGTTTACGGAGAAGATTCTGTCTTCTTTCTTTCTGCACTTCTACCTGCCAAGACTGAAGACTGCTGATTCAATCCTTTCCTCTTTATTTAATACAGATTTGACCTCTTAAATCTGCAAGGTATTTCCAAATATTCTGTACTCATTTTAAATATTTATTTGTATGTAAGCTGTATCTGTGCAGCTTCGAAGTACCAGTTCTATGAGAAAACACTGCCCCCTGGTGGATGTTGGAGCAAACTATCTGTGCAAGCTTTAAAATGATTTATGATCCATTCAACAAAAAAAAGCAGCATCCACTAAGCTTCCGATTCCTTTTAAAGCAGATAAAAAAATATTGATCGATTTAAAATGATTTATAGGATTACACAAATATAAATAAAACAAGCTGCAAATATATTCATCTTTCCTGACCTCAGAGGCACATTTAGACCATTATCAAACACAAAACCATGTGGAAAGTTTATGACTTCATCATACTCAGGTGACTCATAAATACGCACTTCCTGTGTGTAGTTTTAATGACACAAAACCAGCTTTTTTTTTTTTTTAAATCAGCTGCACGTGTCGGACTACTCTTTCATTTTTAACATTGGGATTTTTTCATGCTAAACAGTTCAGAAACGTGGCTTGTGCATCAGGTTTTAGCAAGAACTGATGGTCATTTCAATAAAACAAACAAACAATAAACTGATTTAGTGTCTCAAACATTTAGAATACAGTAAATAAATTCAATGTTGGGGTGACATCATCATGAAATAACTCCTCAAAAAGGTTTCAGGAGCCTGTTTTTTTATTATTTTTTTTATAGGAGTGTCAGCCTCCAGACCTCGAGGGCAGCATCCCGCTGGTTTTCCAGAAACCCTGCCTTATCTGCTGCTGATTCCCTGGATCAGGTGTGTTTAGCCAATAAGGAGCTTCAACAGCAGGTTAGTTAGTTGGAAATCGTGTGGGACACTGACCCAGGAGACCTGGAGTTTGACACCTATGGTCTGTCACAGCATTAACAGAAAATAGGTGGAAGGATATCGCAAGGAGAGGACTGAGGTTGCAGTCAGAGCATCCAGAGGGAACCGCGCAGACTGGTGCTAGTTGTTAGCTACAAACGCTGCGTTTAGCCACTCCTGGACCAATGTCAGGATCATCTCATGTGGTTTAAGGAGAAAAGGAACTGCTTAGTGCTCCAAATAATGCTTTGAGATGAAAATACATTTTATTTGGGAGTCCTGGTCTGCAGGAAAACTGGACAGGCACAGAGTCCAGGTTCCTTGAAGTTCAGTTTCCAGTCATTGGTGGGTTAAAGCACCGTTTTACAAGTCTACATTCAGTTCACTGATCTGCTTCCTGCCAACACGCAGCATGAAGATGCCGAGTTTATCTTCCAGCACAACTGAAAGCCCCGTCTGTGACTGTGCTGTTCCCCTGAACTGAACCCCACAAATAAATGCCTGTAGTCAAGAGGAAGATGAGAGACAGAGCCAACAATGCAGATGACCTGGAGGTCAATCAATCCTACGCAGAGTTAGGATGAAATGAGTGATTAGATGAGCACAATCCTGATTCCTTTTGTTTTTACTTCATATTTTCTGACAGTTCCTTGTCAAGCTGCTTTGAGTATTTGGAAAACTGCTTTTTACTTCTTTCTTACTTGTATTATATTATAAGTAACACTACTCTTAAGTAAAATTCTCCCTACCTCAGATGGAACCATTGACTGTATATGAGAACTGGACTGAGTGACCCTCCCTGCTGGCGTTCCAAACAGGAAAAAGCCAAAATTTCATAGACGTCTATAGAGACATAAACAGCTATTATTATATTGTTTTTTTCAGAATAACTATTCTTGCTCTGATACTTTTTTTTTAACACAATCTTGCGAATTCCAGTGATGAAAGCCAGGCAAGGAAAAAAATCCCTGAACTTTTCTTTGAGTGAATTTTTTGAAAAATACATGGTCTTAGATGCATTCTGGTACAACAAAGTATCTTTCTATAGCAGTGTTTTTCAACTAGTGTGCCGTGGGAGATGGTCAAGTGTGCCGTGGGAAATTGCTCTCATTAACTGATCTAAAAACATTTCTCATCTCCAGGATTTCAGCTCTGTGTTCATCCAAACAGGCCCTGATAAAAACACTGAGTAGTTAGGAATATAAAAGATCGTAAAATATTTTTTTCTTTGTGTTTATTTGATTCTATTAAAGACATTTTGATCAGAATGACGGTACCGCGATTTAGCTGCAGCTTCGACTGTATTTTGGAAAAGTCCCGCCCCTTTAACTGTCTCCACCAATCATTCTTGGATTCTTAATCACATGTCATCAGTCTGACCAATCAGAAGTGGTTAAAGTCTTCACTTCCTTGTCCCGATTTAGCTCGTAAAGTCGCTCAGTTCTAACAAAAGTACCAGCTAAAGCTCGTCTTTAGCGGTGTAGCTTTCCACAGAATCCGGTATCAGACCGTGGAACTAGTGAACAAAACAATGAAGCTCAGAAAAGCGATCTCCGGCCGTTTAATGCACTACATCTATTTAATGTCTATTAAACTGAATCCGTTATTGTCTATGGGTGACGTCACAGTCGCTCAGTCCAGTTCTAACATACAGTCAATGGCTTACTTTAGAGCTACCCGTTAAGGTGGACCTACCGCCGGCGTTTCTAGGGTCTGGCATCGAGCGGAAACCGTGGCGAGCTTGTTTTTCAGATTCTCTGTCTCCTGAGACAAACTCTGCAACAAGCCGTCTCTCAGCTCCGCCTCTTTCCGCCGCTGCTCCAACTGGGCCTGCAGTGATGCCACCACCTTAAAAAAAAAGAAAAAGGCAGGAACTTACACTCTGCAGTGACAAGCTAAATGTGTTTTCCATTCAATTATCCTCCTCACATAACTGACATTACACGGCTGGCATTTCCCACTTAGCATTTGCGTTGATTAAACTTTAGGAAAAGGAGGGGATGATTAATGTCGAGTGCCGATATTCTTTAACCTGCTTGGACGATGCAGCCTGTTGCCGCTCTGACTAAAAAGAGCAGCAACAACAGCGGAGGGATTAAATGAGGACCAACAACTGTCACAACTGTGACTGCAGATTTTTTTATTTTACAGCAAACGCAAAAAATAAATAAATAAATAAATGAATAAATAAAATAGTCAGGATTTCCTGCAGCCGCTGCACACAAACAGGTTAGAAATGTCAGGCGAGCAGCACATGACGCCAGGTGTTGGGATGCAGTTTCAGTTGTCTGAGCTTCACTTTGTTGAGCTGCTGTCAGGACGGGATGAAAGCAATTTCTCACCAAATGTTTGTGGCAGCTCATTGCAATTCCAGTAGGACCCCCCCCCCCCACTCTGACAGTTGTCTGCTGCCAGCAAAACACGTGCCGTTAATACTCAAAATAGGACTTTTTACAAGTTGCGGAAGTGCTCTGAAAGCGGTTCTGTTCTCAGCAAAGCAGCACCTTAGCACGCCCCACTTTTTGTACTTTATTTTCATATTTACAGGTGCATTCTGGGTCGTTAATTCTGCATAAGTTTGACTTTTGAAGTCCCACTCCGATCATCTTGTAATCTATTTTAAAAGCGTTCCTAGTGGTCTTTTTCAATTATGATTATGCCATATTTTAGCCTAAATCATAAATCTGTGTCCTTTTCTAGGACATAATGTGAGTTATGGCATAGAGCAACCCCGCCCCCACTTCCCGTCGCCTATCTATTTACTCGCTCTTCCGCTAGAAATACTCAGAAATGCAATTCTGAGCTTAATTTTCTTTATATATGTGCTCCATCATCAGAAAAATGCCACAAGAACATGTTAAAAAACACCCAGATTAAATCTTTCTGCAAACCTCTCCTCCTTTCGCTGACAGCTGCTGCCTGAGACTCTCCAGCTCCTGCTCTTTGCCCAGCAACTGCTGATTGTTCCGCTCTCTCAGCGTCTCAAGCGAGAGAATCCTCTAAGAGAAAGAACAAACACGTTAGGATAGCAGACAGAGCCGAGAGGAAGTGCAATTCCTAAATGTCAGGGAGCATCTCCTTTACCTCCAGCAGCTTGCTTTTGTCCGAGTCCGGTGGCCTGACGTGCCGCTTGGCCAGTTCATCAATCTTTTTCCTCAGGTGGGCATTTTCTTTCCTGACTTTCTCCAGCTCTGCGTCGACCTTGGAGGCAGAACTGCTGGATTTGAAGCCCAGCTTGGAAGCGATGGTTTCTTTTGCACCTTTAGACGCCATGATTTTCTTTGGTGCTTAAAGATTGGAGTGATCTGGAAAAACAGTTTTTCCCAATAAAGCACCATCCAAAATTGAATTTTTCATGCAATTTATATACAAAATGTTTATTATAATAACGATAAAAAAGCTGAGTTTTATTTTATTTATTCGTTTTTTTAAGTAAATGGTTTTGTTTCCTGTCAAAAATAAGTCACAAAAAATAATTGTATTCATATAAACAAATATATACATCATTTTATGCACTCCAGTGGTTTAAATGTAAGAAAAATTTATTTTGAATGAAACTTTACTTAAAATATGACTTGACAGGACACAGGAAGCGTCACGGCATCTGTTTGTTTTCATCAAATAAAACACATTTTGTAAATTTGGGCCCCATCATCAAAATTAAAACTCTAAATGAGGCTTATTCCCACAGAAAAACACACACTGAGCAACACTTACCAAGAAATAGCGCGGAAATGTGCACTTTTCCCAGCCTGCTTCTAGCGAGGCCGTTTTGTTACACCAACACTTTCAGTTCCTGAAGTTTGAATCGGAGCGCGGTGACGTCACGTCCGTGATGCACGGTGGGGTACGCCTGTTTATCACTCCGGACGGGCGCAGAATGTTGGGCGGTATGCCGTAATAGACAAACTATTATTTTGTCACATTTCATAAGTAATAAAGAATTAACAATTATAGTGTTTTTATCCCAAAATTGGTTTTCTTTGAATCATAAAATGACTCCCGCGTGATGGCTCAAAGTTTTCTGCCGAGAGCGGTGTTTAAAAAAAAAAAAAGAAAAGCATTTTCTTCGCGGATTTCAACAGCCACCAAAACCGGTTCATCCTGTATCAGAGAAACAATCTACACCTTGTTGAAGAAAACACTGTAAAAAAAAAATAAAAAAATGAAAGAGAAATTACATTATTTTTACTATTAATAATGATTTGCATCACTTGTATAAACCTGATAAAAAATTAATCCTGATAAAACCTGATAAAAAATAAATTTCAACTTTTTATAAAAGTAACCATATTAGGGGAAATTGTCAAACTTTTATTTCAGACTCAGGTGGTCCATAGGAAGAAAAGAAAAAACATAAGATACAAATACAGTATATATAATAAAAAGTAAAAAGATATAACTTAAAAAGAGTATAATCGCTGTATCCAGTGTTTCCTCAGGGCAGAAGTGTAGCGGCATGAGCTTCAAAGACAATTATGCAGTTTTTTTGTGTTTCTGTGGTATGGCAAAGGTTTGTTTAAGACAATTCTGAGACCTCGGGTCACAGAGTTCTTGTCCAAAGCTGCAGCGAGCAGCACGAACATTTTGTTCAATATCTGTTCCTACCCGTTTTTTCGTCACTAAAATATTCCCATAAGAGAAACACTAATAGCAACACTCGCAAAAATCTCAAAGAAACGTGTTTTGTAGTGATAACTGTGACCTTGGTTAGCCAAAGAATGGACCCATGAAGCTATAAACCCGGCGGGCTTCATTTAAAGCTGATCTTCATATGCGAGGGAAGACAGTTTAATTTATTACAATATGTTGAGAAATGGTAAACCCATTGGGATAAAAAAAAAAAACACTGACAATAGCACTAGAGAGTACAGATCAAAGTCTAATATATTATAATGTTGTATTTTCTACCCTAGATATAGTTTTATAGACTGTCACTGTCTGTTATAAATCAACTTGAGTGTTATGAAAGGCACGCATAAACAAAATGAATTATTATTATGGTAACCTCAATAGTCTGGTTTAGCTTTTCCATTCATGTTTTAGGCCCGTTTGACTGTTGGAGCCATTTATAGTAAAGTATGGCATAGTATGGCACATAATTGCCTAGTACAGTTCAGTGTAACATAGCAATTCTCTAATATAGTTGTTTGTTATGATGTAGCATGGCATAGTATTTTACCGGCAATAGTATAGTGTGATAAAAGTACAGTTTTCTGTGCCATGATACAACCCATATTCTTAGATAATAGAGTGCAACAGAATTGTAGTGTATTATAGAATAACCTAGTGTGCTCCTGCCCTGGTGGAGGAGTTTAAGTAACTTGGTGTCTTGTTCATGTGTGTGGAAAGATTGGGGCGTGAGATCGACAGGCCTGTGCGGTGCGGCGTCCGCTGTTGTGCGGTCGCTGTACCGGTCCGTTCTGGTGAGATAGAGGAAGCTCCTTCTCCTGGCACTCCAGCAATCTCCCACAGCCCAAACACATGCTTCATAAGTTGATTGGTAAATTGCCCCTAGGTTTGCATTTAAGTGTGACCCTGATGGGAGACCTGATGACCTGATGGTGACCTGATGGGAGTGAATCCTGCCTTTGCCCAACTGTTTTTACTCCAATGACCCCAAAAGAGATGGAGTGAGTGGCAGCATTTATGCTGAAGTTGCATTAAATGGATCAAATACATTTCCTTGTTGGCATTAACTGAATGTTTAGCTGTTTGCTTTGCTCTATTGACCCATATGTTTCAACACTATCAAATAATGCTTTGCAAAAATTTTTTTCTTCTCCATAACCCCAAAAAGACGACCATGTCAGTAACAAGAGTTCTTTGTGTGTTTGTGAAAATTAGTGGATCATCCTGAAATACACTTTGTTCTGCTGCATTTCAGGAAAGTTTAGTGTACAACAGCTTTCAGGAAATTTGCAAAGATTGACAAAGAATCATGAAGCGTCCTCATCATTTTGGTGCAACAGAGCTCCAGTCAGATCTGACGTGCAGCAACTGAACACCGCATCCCTTCAAGGTTTATTCAGCAGACTAATTGAAGTCTGCAGGGAGACAACAGCATGACAAGATACAAGCCTCCAAATGAGGCGAGCGGGCAAAATCTGTGGAAGGCGTATAATTTATCTGGACAGAACGGTGCAAAAAATGTCACCTCCTTTTTACCATCTGTCTCTTTGTGGATTCTCTGGGTTGTCAGACTCTCGGTCTGCCACTGGGTGTCCTCATCAGGGCCAGGAAATGGAATAGCTCATAGATCAACCGCCTAGTGATCCAGCTCTGCTATTCTGCAGCAGACCTCCTCCTGCCTTGCATCATTGACTGGCCTTGCTCCCATAGCCTGCAGATGGGTCAATGACCTGTGAGGGACATGGCATGCACCCACACTGCACTGTGATGCTCACAGACAGTGCAGCAAAGAACTTTTAGAGCCCCAGCGTCTAACCGCAAAGCATCATCCTCATTAGACAAGGTTAGATTAAAGCTGCAGCGTGCAGTGATGTAAATATCTAGCTTGTTTGCATCCTGAAGAAATGTTTGACTTCAGTAGTGAAACCTTTGGGTCAAGGAGGATGAAAAACAGCTATCAAAGTGAACTTTTTAATGAATTAAAAAATTACATTAAATGTATAGTTTTAATTAAAAACACTGTAATGAAAATAGGGGTTTGGGTGTTTTTCACATGTTCTTGTAGCATTTTTCTCACGATGGAGAACATATATTGAGAAAATTCAACGAAAAATAGCATTTCTGAGTTTTTTCTAATACAAATCGTTGTGAATCTGGAGCAAATGAAAAGAAATGTGTGAAAAAGCGTGTAGTTATGAGATAGAAGCTACAACGGCAAACCACAAGCTCCCTACCCCGCTCCATTCCAATGCATTCACATGTTCTTCGTCTGAGCTGGAATGTAGCTTAAAACCATGCCGCTGGATCACTCCAATATTGCTTCCCCAGTTTTGTTGCACCGGTTGTGTTAGGTTGGAGGTGTGGTGGGCTGTTAGCTAGCGGGAGAGCGTGTAAACTGATGGGTGACGGGAAGTGGGGGGCGGTCCCATCCACAACTCATGCAAATTGTCAATGAACTACTGCCGCTCTGCAGAAACTATGTCCTAAAGACGACCACAAAAGGGCGTTAAATACGTCATATATATTAATGTAAGCATTACACATTATGAAATATAAACTACTTACAAATCAAAGTTATAGTGTTAGCGTCACTAACAAGATACCTTTACATTTGAAAAATCAGCTGCACACAAGAGGGAAATAATTTTAAATTGAGCAAAGATAAACCTCTGATGCTAAAAGAATCCTTGCAGCTGATGTTCTTTTCCAAACAGGTCAGCAAAAGCTCAAATCTGAACCCAAAGCCTCATCGTTTGAGTGACCTGCTGATATTGGTTCACAGATGACCTCTAAGTTTGACTGATCTGTGATATTTGTTCATGAAAAACAAGAGAGGTTCCCAAATGACATGCTCTTCAACCTTTTTTGTGTTTTTAACATTTCTTGTAGTGTTTTTTTTCCCCAAATATAAAGAAAATTAGGCTTAAAATTGCATTTCCGAGTATTTTTTTCCCCAGATTATTGTAAAACAGGAGCAGATGAAAAAAACAAGGCCGTTTAAAATAGAGCTCATTTAAGATGAAGAAAATACGCTGGGCTGGTCACAAGCTCCCTGCTCTGAGCTCACAGCAACAGGGAGATGAAAGGGGGGCGGGGTTGTTCTTCGACAACTGTCCCACCCTCAGTTCAGAGGCAAATCTTTGATGAACCACTGCTGCTCTGCAGAAATGGCACAGATTTTTTGATTCTGGTAAAAATGGTGGCTATTTTTAATCACCATGTATACAGGGTGTGACAGAAGGAGTCTTTTTAATGTTTAAATATCAAACATACCTCATTATAATCCTCCATTAGCCGTGTTAACAATACTGTGAAAGGCTGAAAAACTCTGAAAGCCATCTGCCAGTCAACAGTCTGCCTCCTCCCCAGGCTAAAAGGAAAAAAGTGTGATTGATTTATCTGGGGCAAAACTTTACTGAACCGTTGTGATTTTCCGTCTTCATCATCGAACATTCTCAACATCGCCGTGTTTGTTTGCTTTCAAACTGTTGGAAATGTTGCTCACAGCTTGTGAGACACCAGCTTGTTCGAAAAAAAAATTAGAAAATCAAGGACAGAAAGAAAAGATAATAAACACGGAATCTGAGCAGATGCTGGTAATTGTAAGTTCGCCTCAGATACACTTCTGGGAGAGTCTTAACAACTTCCCACAACATGTGCTTATTATGACTCTTTCTTTATGTTTCATTTTGAATTTTGTGTAGTTTAAAGAGACATTAAAATGCACTTTCATGTCTTCGTTTTAAAAGAAAAAACTGGACGGCAGCTGTTTCATCGCAGAAAGAACTAAAAATATGCTTTTACAAACTAGAAAAACCATAAAATGAACAAAATAAACACAACTGTGGCTCTAGACAGACTAGAGCTTTACATTTCTGACTTTTACCTTAACCCTTGTGCTATCTTAGATGAGTGTTAATGTGTTCATTTTAATTTTGCAATGAATAAAGATGCCTGTTTCGACAGTGTCACAATCTTGATTATAACACTAATTATTGACTCAAAAATTAGTAACTGTAACTTCTTCTGTCAGAGGATCCTCTGTCCTCTACTCGTTACCTGTATTAATGGCACCTGTTTGAACCGGTCATCTATATAACAGACACCTGTCCACAACTTCAAACAGTCACACTCCAAACTCCACTATGGCCAAGACCAAAGAGCTGTCTAAGGACACCAGAAACCAAATTGTTGACCTGCATCAAGCTGGGAGACTGAATTTGCAAAAGTTTGGTGTGAAGAAATCAACTCTTGGAGCAATGTTTAGGAAATGGAAGACATACAAGACCATTGATAATCTCCCTCCATCTGGGGCTCCTCGCAAGATCTCACCCTGTGGGGTAAAAATGATCACAAGAACAGTGAGAAAAATTCTCAGAACCACACGGGGGACCTAGTGAATGACCTACAGAGAGTTAAAGGCTACCATCAGTAACACACTACACCGCAGGGGGGGGGGACTCTGATCCTGCAGTGCCAGACGTGTCCCCCTGCTAAAGCTAGTACATGTGCTGGCCCGCCATTAAGTTTGCTAGCGAGCATTTGGATGATCCAGAAGAGAATTGGAAGAATTTCCGGTGGTCAGATGAAGCCAAAATAGAAATTTCTGGTAAGAACTCTACAACTCTACAACACCACACCTACTGTAAACCATGGGGGTGGAAACATCATGCTGTGGGGCTGTTTTTCAGCAAAGGGACCAGAACGACTGAAACGTCTAAAGGAAAGAATAAATGGGGCCGTGTATCGTCAGATTTTGAGTGAAAGCCTCTTTCCATCAGCAAGGGCATTGAAGATGAAACATGGCTGGGTCTTCCAGCATTACAACGATCCCAAACACACTGCCCAGGTAACAAAGGAGTGACTTTGTAAGAAGCAATTCAAAGTCCTGGAGTGACCTCGCCAGTCTCCAGATCTTTAGAAAATCTTTAGAGGGAGTTAAAAGTCCATGTTGCCCAGCGACAGCCCCAAAACATCACTGCTCTGGAGGAGATCTGCATGGAGGAATGGGCCAAAACATTAGCCACAATTTGTAAAAAAACCTTGTAAAGACTGACAGAAAACACTTCATTGCCGTCATTGCCAACAAAGGCTATATAACAAAGTATGAGTTGAACTTTTGTTATTGACCAAATACTTATTTTCCACCACAATTTACAAGTATAATCTTTAAAAAATATTAATTCTTCAAACAGTGTGATTTTCTGAACTTGTTTTTCTCATTTCGTCTCTTATAGTTGAGGTATACCTGTGATGAAAATTACAGGCCTCTCTCATCTCATTAAGTGAGAGAACTTGAACAATTAGTGGCTGACTAAATACCCCCCCCCCCCCCCCCCGCATCTTTGTAAACATAACTGTTTTAGAGCCCAGTACAATATTACTCTATACAATGTTATCCACCTTGTTGGAATGACTTCTGTTTATTGATTTAACTGCTGCAGGGTTTTTATTTTGAAAATCTGTTGTATCTTGTTCTAGGTGCACTACTTGATTTGCAAACCACTGTCATTTTTTTCCTCCCTCGGTGACAGTAAAGTCTATTCTATTGGAAGACTCAGCATGACTCAAAAAGACCTTGAGGGCTTCATTGATCCATTCAAACTTGTGAACATCTTTGATTCATTCACTCTGACATGCATGTCTCTGAACAGTGAGAGCTGACAAACCCACCACCATGAGAATGTGCAAACCGTTGCATTTCCACTGCTCCGCCCACTATTAAGTCATCCAAATGAATTCAGCGTGAATGTGACATTTTTTCCCCCTTCTTTAAAAAAAAAAAAAAAAAAAAAAATCCCTTGGATCTCCTCAATCTGTGTGTCCTTGTGAAATCACAGCTCTTATATTAAACCTTTCGGGTCTAACGGTTAAATGATTGCTCTTCACTCTCCACAAAACTGGGTTACTAACCATGCACACAGACAGGCTGGTGTAAAAAAAAAAGGAAAAATAGATGTGACTCAGACTACAAGATTACAATCAAACACGGACCTAATGCCTTGGTCCCTGGGCTGCTGTGTTTCAAGGAGAAAGAAAAACTTATTTTCCAAATCCTGACAGCTTGATTAAATGTTCCATCACTTGACATTTGGAAAGGACTAGAACTGACATTTCTGTGTTGCCACGAAACAAGCAGCCATCGCCTCTCCAATGTAATAATAATGTTGAACAGTAACACACATCGCAAAGCATAATTAATGAGCAGCCAGAATCTGCAGAGTCTAACTCCAATAGATTCTGCAGACACTTTCCCTTCACTGCTCCATGGTGGGCAAACTTGGCTGAGATAAAACAGTGAATGGAACCATTGACTGTATAAGTGAACTGGACTGAGTGAGTGTGATGTCACACGTAGAAAATGACTTACGGCTCCAACCAAATTAAGACAATTCAGTCGCCATTTTTATTTCTATATGGACACTGCCATGTTGGAGCTAGATGTAATCAGAAAGCAGTGATTGGGCCGAGGCAGTCTGAGTCACCGTTTCCATGGTAACCACTCTTGCCAATCAGGAGTGAGCTTGGAAGTCGACACTTGAAAGCGGGCTACAGAAAATTTTCATCCAAAGTTTGACCACACACTTTTACTGGCAAAATCAGATTGGTCAGTTTATAACTAGCAGAACTTGTGATACAGAAAAATATTTTTGAAAAAAACAAAAAGAAGAATATATGAAAATAAAGTCTCAGAGAAAAGGAATCGTTCTGACGAATAAAATGACTTCTCAATAGAACGAGTCCATTAGTTTTTGAAGTCTGGTTATAACATAAGTAATAAGGAGACATTATTGTGAATTTCATGTCATCTCATTAAAAATGTTTCCTTAAGTGTGTCTGCTGTGCCGTTTAGCAGGAGTTTTTTCTCATTGTCTGAAGAAGTTCCCAAAATATTTTTTTTCTTAACCAGCCAGCAGTGGATGCAGTTTCTTTTCTCTAAACATTGCGGAAGAGCTTCATTTTTTCTATGATTTAAATAGAACGACATCTGGCTCCAGTCTTTCCATCTGTTTTTAACCTAAAACCTTCTTTGCTTCAATGTATGAAGATGACTGGATCACACCTCTTAATTATTCATTCATTCTTTCAACTTCTAAACCCGTTTTGTCCCTTTCTGGGTCACGGGGCTGCTGGAGCCTATCCCGGGCAATCGTGGGCGAAGGCAGGGGACATCCTGGACAGGCCACAACCCCACACCCAAACACACCATCCTCCTCCATCGTGCCTCCTCCTATCTGGATGTAGGGGGGCTGTGCAGTGAAGATGCCATCTTTCAGTTGTTCTCACAAGCAGACTCTTCTAGAGGACACCGCAGAGGTGACGCATGTCAGAGAGTGAAGAGGAGAAACACAGGGGTGTGGTGAAGGCCTTCATAGTGATGCTAGAAGGTCAAACTCCATCTTGACTTCTCTGAAACCGAAGAAATATACCTGCTGGACTCTCAGTGACATCCACCGCCCCCTTCAGCCCATCACTCTTGATAGGTGGAGGGGGTCAGGTCATCCAGATAGCTGAATGTGCAGCTGCAACAAGCTGGAATAAATACCCTTAAAGCTTGTGTTTTCTTTAAAAGGAAACTGTTGTATTTAAAATCTGAATGTAATCATTTTTTTAATCCATTTTAAAATTGTTTCCAGTGATTTTTTAATTCAGATTATACCGTTTTTAGCTAGAAAATCCAAATCTGTTGGAAAACTTTTAATTTTCTTTAACAGTAAAATAATTACTTGTGTTTTAAGGCTCAATATCTTTAATAAATTCTAAAACCTTGTCCTTATGAAAAAGTAAAACAAAATAAAAATACAGTGTCTGTGACAGAAGAAACCCCCTCAGAATTCTAGCATTTTTCATTGTGGATTTGATCTGATTTTGTATCTCTTTTTCTGCTTATCACCAGATCCCTTCAATTCTGGCAGGAAGTGTCCCTCAGAAAAGTGTGAAATGAATTGTCGGATGGGGGACCCAGGAAGGCCCGCCGAAGCTGTAAAATTGTACGCACAAGGCCCAGATTTATGCGCTCCACCGCTCTGTGGAGGCCTGTGATGAAAACATCCAGTAAATCTCATTTGGTGATGAAAACCTTTGCCTCGGCTCTCCGTGCCGTTTATGTTCTGACCTTGTGAAGAGCATTTTTTTTGGCATTACTGCAATAAATTTATGACTAATCCAGAGCCACCACGCAGAATGCAGATTAACTCGTGACTACCTTATCTAGGAGGTTATTAATCAGTAATTGCCCCTATTTCAGCTGTCAGCATTTGGTAATTTATGTAGGATTACTGAAACCCAGCATAAATATATTGTTGTTAAAGGTTTTTGCATCCTGTCTTTCAATACTTTGGACCATTTCTTTTTTTTATTGACTTTTTGTTTCACTGTAATATACATTTTTTGCAAAAGATCAAACCTTGTAGACATAAATCTGAAACCTTTGTGATTCTACAGCTGACACCTTATTCATTAGTTTTTTTTTCCCTTTTCTTGGTTTGTTTATGTTACTATTTTTCCTTTTGAGCTGGGATTGAATGAATTAATCTCTGAAAATAAAAATAAAAACCCACGAAGAATAAAGGAATGGAAGAGCAAAAATGATGATAATTGCCATTTTCTGGTGCCTTTATTCAAAACTTTCCCTTTTATCAGGTTTTGCACTCTCATTGAACTGTTTGTCATTCAAATTTGTAGATTTTACTTCCATTTATTTCCTTGCAGGCTGCAAAAGCTTTCGCATATCTCTTAAAACAGGTTGATTAGCTTGCGTGTGTGAAAGGTGTTATGTAAACAAGACCGCCTTGCCTTAATTGAGAAAGAAATTTGAACAAAACTTTATTGTGTGCCTCGACAAACAATTAAAAGTACCACAGAGAAGTTTTTCCATGGGAAAAAAAAAGTACAAATCAACTTACCATACATTTCCAATAAATATGTCATTTTTTTTATGCGTGAATGCATTGTATTTAGGGTTTAGGGTGTATGTGTTAATGGGGGGTTGGTTTACATTTTTTCTTTTTTTGTGTACCTTGTTGTCCATTTGATTTTTTTTAAGTGCTTTGAGCTTCCACTGCATCAGAAGTGCTTTTTTATATTTGTAAAGTTGTTGTTTTTTTTAATTAAAGTTTGAGCCATTGTAAAAAAAAACAGGTACAACCAGCCCCTGCTACCCCCTTTTACCTGCCCTCACTGGCTAAGCGGCTGCTTTAGACTCTTCCATCTGCCTCTGCCACCCTGGTCAGAGCTGTTTATAAATGAAAAGAAAAGCCTTTAATCCAGAAAGTAGCTATCCTTTTGGTTTTTTCTCCATAGCAACAATTTTATTTTTTGACAAAGAGATCCCCGCCCCCCCCTTCCTGTTGCTCTTTTTAACCCTAAAACACTTTCGCAATAAAAAGTTACACCATCACTTCTGCCGGGTAGTTTGTACCCAATAATATACCCAACAAAAAGTACTTGCCAATAAAAATAAATCCAAACACGACAACACAGGATGAATTAGAGTGGTTTTCTTCCATTTTCAACTGTGGCCTGTGTACAAAATGAAAAAGAAAAATATTGGAATTTCCTAAAAACATGTTCAAAAATTACAGAAAAATGTGGAATTTGACAATAAAAAATTCCTAAAAGATGATAAAATGATACTAGAACATTGGTCTTTGGTCCACCCATTCCTGTGACCTGTGAGACTTCCCTGGTGAAGGTACAGACTCCTTGACACGCGACATGTTGAAATTCACGTTATTAGTTTTGCTCAGGTGAAAATCACCCGAGCAATAGTGCTCTAGTGTTAAAATGGCGTGTTTTTGTATCCTTATGTGTGTCCACCATCATCTGAAAAATGTCAATAGAACATGTTAGAAACACAATTTTCCTCAGAGTGAAGAGTGTCTGGGTAATTGTCAGTTGTGAAGACAGAGTCTTTACGAATATAATCATTAGAGTGAAATAGAAGCAGTTCGTTTGTCACGACATTGTGTCTTAAAAGACTTTGGCATGCCTGCAGTCAGAAGATTCTTCTTCCTCCATCAAGCTCCTTTTCAGTCTAAACTCTGCAGGAAATGCTGAAACATAGACACGGGGACAGAAACGCTGGTTTAAACATGGTGCATGATGTCTATAATCGACTTAAACTATTTGCTCATTTTATCTGTTTTTTAAAAGACTTTTGTCAATTCCTTTGATTTACACTAAGACAAAAGGTTCTGTGGTGGAAAACATTTGCAATCCTCCAACTGGCCCACCACATAAACCCCTATATATGATGAGGGATGGTGCCAGAGGCAGAGAAACTTAGACAACTTAACTTTATCTTAATCTACAGTTCATATTTGCTCAGTATAATAGACAGCTATACAAGTTTATTTCACTCTGAGATGATCGAACAGTTTGATTATTGTTTTAAGAGGAGGGTAAAGATGAGCAAAGCTGCAGGTGAGCAGACCTGAGTGTGAAGTCCTGAAACCAAGCTTGCTTTAAATCATTGCAGAAAAGTCATTCTGTTTTTCCTTTTAGTGTCTATTGTGTTGACATGCACACATTGCATGACCGGACTCGCAATTATTGTGTCAAATATTGATTTTTGTGGAGGCGTTTTAGCTTTAAATACAGGAAAAATGCTAAATGGAGTTTATTTTCTGTAATATTTCACTCCCTTTCAAACTCAAATGTATTTATAGAACACCGCACAGTGCTTTTACGTAAAATAATTTAGTAATTATGACAAAAGCCCCCTAACTCATACACATTTCACAAAAACAAGGAAAAAAACGGTGCATACAATCACATTAAAACATGTAAAAAATGACTTAAAAGTTTAACTTAAAAGATAAATTTTAAGGTTTTTCTTTGAAAAACTCCACAGTGGGACAAGCCCTCACATCCTCAGAAAGACTGTTCCAGAGGGCTGAAATGTTTTGCACTAATGAGTGGCTGTGCGAATCACTGAATGATTCAAAGCACAATAAAGTGACCACTTTTTTCTGTTATTGCAAGTAAAAAAAAAAGTGAAATCTTTAAAGAAAATGCATTTAGGTTTCATCCAATCAAATAGATTGTCACAATGTAGGAACACATCTGCTGGATCAGGAGCTGCTTCTTAGACTCATTGGGCTTCCTTTAACGTGGCAGACCTTCCTCCAGGTTGATCAGACCTCGATCTCCAGGTTGTGTCCAGATGGCGACCGGCTATGACTCCATGGGTCTCGTCTCCTGAGACACGGCCATCTTGGGGGACTTTGCTGCTTCCTTGGATCATTTTCTACAAAGTTGCTAAGATCAGGTGCAAAGAATCATCCAAAAATACTGCAAAATAAATTTATTGGTTTCAATTTTAGTTAAAAAAAACAACTAAAAAATTTAAGTCAAAAACTAAAATTTGTTTTTCTGGTGTTTTTCTGTCATTTTCTGTTACATTTTGGAACAATTCAAACAAGCCCGGTGCTTCTCCGCCTTCTTTATTAGAAAATACTGATACACCTACAGTGCCCTCTAGTGGTTGATGCCATTTATAATCCGAAAAACACGATTAGTGTTTTAAAGTTTGCTTTTTTATTATTCGCCTCCAGTCTGTCAGTTCAATAAGCAAAACCCAGAGCTGAAACTTGAACCCACTTACTTTTCAGACGTGCCAGTGATAAAACTGAGCATCTTTTCCTCAGACCCAGTGATCAGTGAGAAACCCAGATTTGCTTTGTCCAAACATTTTCCTCCAGCTCAGCCCTGAGCCAAACACTTTGTTCCCATTTCATTGATTACACACTTTAATGGTCGTGAGGAGGATATGTGGAGCTCCGCTGCAGCTCCAACGCACTAAGCACCTGCTAAATCACAGCAGTTTTTCTGCAATTGTGATTCTCTCCAATCACTGCTCTCTAAATCCTTCTTTTTTAGAATTTGGCTAATATGTGCCACACAAAAATAAAGGTTTCTGAGGAATTCTTCCAGAAAATTCTGACAAAAGCAGCTTGATGTGCCAACATCGTCTCCGATCCGGATGAAACTCTTTAAACAATGTTTAGACATTTGATTACTAAGAAAACTTCTGGCGAAGTGACTTCTCCAAATCTTTCCAGTGCCTTTCAGATTAGTTGACTGGAAAAGTGTTGTATTATAAAAAAAACCAAAAAGAAGTTTTTCCTAATAATTTTGTGGTTTTGGTTTTCTTCTCTTCCTACTTTATCCACAAACATTGCAGAACAAAAATTTTTAAATATTGACCAGTATAAATTGTTTATTTCTGTTTGTGAGTCAATCCTGACAATGTCTCAGGAATCCCCCAAAAGAAAAGAATAAAAAATCTTGAAAAATCTGTATAAAAAAAAATATATATATATATATATATATATATATATATATATATATATATATATATATATATATATATATATATATATAACAGGAGAAAAATTAACAAAAAGCAATATTAGAACAAAAATAATTTTATTGAATACAAAAATGGAACAATGTCGGGCACTTAGCAGTGAAAAAAATAGAACAAAGAATGTTTATTTTTTTATTGAATATTATGGACGCATATCACTTTCAGTTAAAAAAAATATTGATGATCTTAGTTCAAATTGTTTGTGTATAAAAAATCCCCCAAAGTACTGAGCCCCTAACGGACATTTTAGGGAAAAAAAAAATGAAGTTATAAAGAAAGAAAATAGTAACGGGTGCACACCTGTTATTTATTTCTATGACTTACATTTTTTTCTACAACGTCCCTTTGGGGGCTCTGTACAAAACTACCCCCCCCCCCCCAAAAAAAAAAAAAAAAAGTGATCTTCGTTCAAATTTTTTTCATGATTTTCGTTTTCATATTTTTAGAACTACAAAAGTGGAGAATGGAAACAGGCGAGGCACCTAACTGCTTATAAAAACTGAAAGTCAGCAAAGTCCGTGATGAAAACGAGTTGTAGTATCATTAAAAAAACGTTTTAAATGTAAAAAAAAAAGAAAAAATATAATGAAAAACAAATAAGCACGACAAAACAAAAAAATAAAAAATGAAAAATGTGTTTGTTTTTATTATAAACAATTCTATAGAAGTGTATTTTATAAAAAAAAAAAATAAAATAAAAAAAAAACATGATTTTTGCAAAAATTGTTTGCCTGCTTTTCACTCTAAGGTTTTGAATTCTGAAGAAATCCTCGTAAAATAAAAAAAAAAAAAAAATTAGGGAAAAGTTGCCTGAAAAACAAAAACATTGAACTAAAAATACTTTATTTAATAAAATACCCTTCCATATAGCTGGTTGTGTTGTAATGTAAACATAAAAAAGGAACAAATGCTTAGATTTCTCAGTGACGAGCATCACTTGGTCCTTTTTGTGGGAGGAGCAAAGAAAAAAATGCTGCAATAGTAATTAGAATAATGTGAACTAAAATGATGCTTCAAAACACAACAAAAAATGAAAAACAAAGTCAATTTTTGCGAGCGTTTCAGTAAGAAGTGACTCCATTTTTCAGCAGAGCTGCAGTTTTAACCCAGCAAAGCTGTTTCATCCGACAGCTGTTCTTGTCCCGGGATACCTGAGCGAGAAGAGCATTGATTTAGGGAGACAAGAACATTCCACTTTGTGTTGTAGCTCATTACATGTTGCGTGTTTTGTACATTGATTGCATTATATATGGGTTGCACGCGGCCCCAAGCGTTCTGTCACTTCCTGGAAAAAGCCCGGAGCGGAAACCACGGAAAACGTGCGGAAAAGCTGCTCTGCAGGAGTCATGCAGCTCCCAGCCGCTTTTATTTAAATGTGTTTGCTTTACAGTGTGACAACAAATATACATGTTTCCTTGTGCTTTAGAAGTTTTAAGACAAAACATATTACTATCAAACCCCCCCCCTGACTACAAATTTAAATTCGTAACTCAAGAGACTGTCATGATTTCTCCTGGAATTAATTTAAAATTAACAAGTTTGTATCCCATTTATTGCTCCAAATTCTGATTAATTTAAGTAAAAGCTCAATTTTGAACATTATGGGGTGGCAAGAGTTTGGTTGTGATGGCAGGGGAAATGGGAAAAGGCTTAAAAAGAAAGCTCTGCATTTAACTGTTGCTTAATGCACCAACTTTAAGGATTAGCTTTAAAACTGCAAATTCATATTAAAAATAGATAAGATGTCTGCACTAAAGCCTGCAAAGATGTGTAAAAAAAAGCTTGTTTTTTCAAAGACGTTCCAAAAGGAAAGGAAAAATGGTCACATGATGCTTTCACAGCAAGCTGATCTGAGGTCTGTTTTTGAGAAAGATGGTCTCTTAAGTAAAAAAAAAAAAAAGGCATCATCATAGTCATCATATAGAACATTTGTGTACAAATACAAGGTGAAATAAAAAAAAAAATATGTTCCCCATAACTTGAGTTATAAGGGTTTTTAGACTCCAAGCTTTGATATACGTGGGTTGTTTGCGTTAGAGAACGTAAGGACTGACTTCACCGAATTAGCACCTAGTGGTTGTTTCATGAACTACACCTGGCTTTGGTTTTATTTCATTTTCTGAAGTGCAGCAATCAAGAAAAAAAAATGAATGAAATACATAAATGACGTTCAATGAGAAAAACAATACCGTTGTTACTTTTTTTGTTGCAGAAAGAGCATTTGTTAAATTTTCCTGTAATTGTAGAGTTTAACAATATTATCACTCACTTTCGTAAACTAACACACTTTTTTAGGTGCTAAGAAAATCTTTACAAAATACACTGACCAAAAATATAAACGCAACACTTTTGTTATTGCTCCCATTTTTTACGGTATGAACTCAAAGATGTGAAACATTTTCCACAGACAAAAATACCAAGAATTGTGTACAGATCCTTGCAACATGGGGCCGTGCATTATCATGCTGCAACATGAGGTGATGTTGTTGGATGTACGGCACAACAATGGGCCCCGGGATCTCGTCACGGTATCTCTGTCCATTCAAAATGCCATCAATGAAATGCACCTGTGTTCTTCACCCATAACATATGCCTGCCCATACCATAACCCCACCACCACCATGGGCTACTCGATCCACAACATTGACATCAGAAAACCGCTCACCCACACGACGCCACACACGCTGTCTGCCATCTGCCCTGATCAGTGTAAACCGGGATTCATCCGTGAAGAGAACACCTCTCCAACGTGCCAGACGCCATCGCATGTGAGCATTTGCCCACTCAAGTCGGTTACGACGACGAACTGGAGTGAGGTCGAGACCTCGATGAGGACGACGAGCATGCAGATGAGCTTCCCTGAGACGGTTTGTGCAGAAATTCTGTGGTTATGCAAACCGATTGTTTCAGCAGCTGTCCGAGTGGCTGGTCTCAGACGGTATTGGAGGTGGACATGCTGGATGTGGAGGTCTTGACCTGTTGTGGTTACACGTGGTCTGCGGTTGTGAGGCCGGTTGGATGTGCTGCCAAATTCTCTGAAACGCCTTTGGAGACGGCTAATGGTGGAGAAATGGACATTCAATTCACTAGCAACAGCTCTGGTGGACATTCCTGCTATCAGCATGCCAATTGCACGCTCCCTCAAAACTTGTGACATCTGTGGCATTGTGCTGTGTGATACAACTGAGGATTTCAGAGTGGCCTTTTCTTGTGGCCAGTCTAAGGCACACCTGTGCAATCATCATGCTGTCTAATCAGCATCTTGATATGGCACACCTGTGAGGTGGGATGGATTGTCTTGGCAAAGGAGAAGTGCTCACTATCCCAGATTTAGACAGATTTGTGAACAATATTTCAGAGAACTGGTTATTTTGTGTATGTGGAAAATGTTTCACATCTTTGAGTTCATACCATAAAAAATGGGAGCAATAACAAAAGTGTTGCGTTTATATTTTTGGTCAGTGTATTTATACAAATGTATTGATACAAATTCTGCAGCATTTGGTATTTCCATAGAAACAATAATGATACTTTTTTCTGTAAAACTCAATTAAATCTTCTCATTTTTGGTCATATTTTAAGCTTTTCTGCACTGTGACATGGCAAAATGTCAAATGCTTTAAAGTCCCACTTCAATGAAAACAGTATTTTTTTTTTTTTAAACATGTTCTTGTGGCAATTTTTCTCATGATGGCGGCCATATGTGACGAAAATTTTGAACATTTCTTTGTTCAAATCCTGAATTAAATCCAGAAAAGCAGACCAAATAAAAACTGTTTAAAAAAAAAAAAAGGATAGCATTGTTGAGGGAAAGGAAGGGCGGGCTCGTTCCACGCCTACAATTCCGCCAACAGGATTGTAGGACAAAAATCTTCTGTAGAAACTATGTCCTAGAAAAACTATTCAAGTGTTTCAATTTTGACAACAAAAAAAAAAGGCAAAATCAAAAGTAAAAGAACACTGGAAACACTTGAGGTAGTTTAGAGCAGTGTTTTTCAACCTTCTTTGAGCCGCGGCACACTTAAACCTTGACAAAAATCTCGCGGCACACCAGCATTAAAAAAAAAAAACAAAACAAACAAAAAAAAAAAAAAACGGGAGAAACTCAGTCTGTTTTGAACAGTTCCTCCACAATCTCACATTCTTTTTTTTATAATTGTGGCAGAAAACGCTGGAAGCTGCAGCTGTTTTTTTCTCTAAAAGATGTAATAAAAGTTAAGTTAAAAGATTTAAAAACTGTTTGATTTGTGTTCGTTGTGGTTTCAAGACGTTAAGAGGAGAGACGAGTTGTGCGCCGAGATCCACGCTGTTACCTTTAACCCAATGCATCATGGGAGATGTAGTTCATTAATCCGCCGAATGCAGAAAGACCAGCGTCTCTGAGCTTCATTGTTTTGATCACTTGTTCCACAGTCTGATACCGGATTCTGTGGAAAGCTACACCACTAAAGACGAGCTTTAGCTGGTATTTTATTTGAAACTGAGCGACTTTATCAGCAGAATGCACAACAAGGAAGTGAAGACTTTAACCACTTCTGATTGGTCAGACTGATGACACGTGATTAAGAATCCAAGAATGATTGGTGGAGACAGTTAAAGGGGCGGGACTTTTGCTAAAACGGAGATTAAGCTGCAGCTAAATCGGTACCGTCATTTTTATCAAAATGTCTTTAATAGAATTAAATAAACACAAAGAAAAAAGTATTTTATGATCTGTCATATTCCTTATTTCTTAGTGTTTTTTTTAGGGCTTGTTTGGATGAACAAAGAGGTGAAATCCTGGAGATCATAAATGTTTCAGTTAATGAGGGCAATTTCCCACGGCACACTAGTGTGCCGCGGCACACTGGTTGAAAAACACTGGTTTAGAGGATGATCAGAGTGGGACACTAGGGAAACATTTATGTTTCCTGCTATGGTAAAGACAAAATTAAAGGCAAAAATACCTTCAAAGTCGTGTTCTGCTGTTAAAGGGAACAGTCCTGAGTAATGCTAAGTCCTTTAAACTCCAACACCAAAGGTCACTACCTCAGTGTCGCTAATAGCATCCGCCGCTATGCAAAAAGGAAGCACATATACCTGTAAATAACTGAATAGAAGCAGATCTGTCAGCTCTATTCTATGGGAAACTTTTAACGTCAGCCCCTCTTTCATCTCGCCATCCCACAACTCCACTCACGTTTTTGTTCTACTTGGGCTTGCATTTTCAAAAGCCTGTGAAGAATTTTTTTTGAGAGGTGACAAGCTCAAGGAAATTGAAGAAAAATTAAAAATACAGGAACTTAAAAAGAGAGAGATACGAGACCTGCGGGAGAGAAGTAATTTACCTGCATTGAAGAATATACTGGCTGAAATTGAAGCATGGCACTATCACAAAACCTCGACTTTCTTAGTTTTTTCTCCCTGTTTTGGAAAGAAAAACTTGTCTTTGTACACTTTTTCACAATTTTATATACCTAGTAAATATTTGCATTGATGCTACTTCGAGGTTCTCTGGTTTTAAAATCTGAAGCTATAACAATAAGGCTATTAACAGAAGAAAATATAACATAAAAAGACAACATTTTACTGAATATTGTTCAGTTACTTAGTCAATCACACTGTTAGGATGCCAAAACTAGCTGTACAATATACTTACATGACAGCCTACAACTAACTTGCAGCTTTAGTTTGGTCCAGCTTGCTGTTACAAGCAGCGAGCTTCAGCTCCAGTTCTTCTGCCACCATGATGAGAAACCCGAGTCCTACGGACCTTCAGTGCTTCTTTTCATCACATTCTTTTCCTGTCTGCTCTCCACAGGTGACTTTTTCCCCCCAAGCTGACTTGACAGGAAGCAGACACTGTCATTAAAAACACCCTGCATCTGCCAGGGGAGTGGGAAGGAATGCTAAGTGTCCTGAGATCTGCCACTTAATGTGACAAGGGCATTTCAGCGGCTGACACTTCAGCCTTAACGATGCTGTACTGCAGGCCATGCTGCGAGCTTTACCTCTAAATGCTCTTCAGTAGTCTTTGCATTTTTTTATGTCCTAAGTAGTGTTTTAAGGCAGATAAATTGGAGCCCATTTACCCTTGCTTCCTCTCAGCCCATATGTTCGTGCTGTGTCCATTAATTATCTTCATCCATAGGTGTCAGTGAGTCCTTTCACATTTGATCACCAAGAAAACCTAGAATGAAGGCTTCCTTTGTTGGATGATTAGAAACTTAGGAAGTGATATTTATGCCAAAACAAACTTTTTAAGTAGCAAATGAAAATATTAAACGTTTGCTTTCAAAAACCTTTTTTGCATTTGCAACGCAAATGTTTTTGCATGCGTTGTGTCTCATCTCGCTTTTTCCCTTTCTTTGATTTTGGGTTCATAAGTGTCAGTTTAGCATGACAAATCTGCCATCACACAGTCTGCTGATTGGTTAGAATCTAGACCAATCAAATTGCCATATTTATCTGACTTGGCGTCTTCTACCGAGGCTCAGAAGCCAAACTGGCTCTTTTTACCCTAGATTTTGCCTCTTTGGCTGAAGAAAATTGTATTTTTAATAATTTTAAAATTAAATTTTACTTTTTATTTATTTTCTAGCATTGATTAATTTTTATTTAGTCAAATTTGTGAAGCAGCCCCTAAAAGCAAAATATATAAATAAGCACGTGTTTTGAAATAAATTAACAGCAGTAATAGGTAAAAAAAAAAAGGATGCCTCACCGAATAAAACTTAATGTATTTAGCAGAAAAAGCATTTTTACTTTTAATATTCATTTTCAAAGGGTGTCTTATCTTTATAAACTCATGTGCTTTTATCCAAAGTAAAAAAAATAAATAAATAAATAAATTATATATATATATAAAAATGTTATTTTTTTTATATTATGTAAAGAAAACATATTTAGATTTTAACATTTTATTTATGAACAAAAAAAATGGTCAGATGTAATTCTGAATCCAAGAACCATCGACACGAGTCAGAGACTCCTGATTGGTTAGAATCCAGACCAATAGGCTGGCTGTTTGATGGCAGATATGCTGCTGCACTAAACTGAAATTTATGAACCCAAACTCAAATATTTGGGTTGTGACTGTTGCTACCCGATACCAGCGCACGTACCTACGAGTCGGAAGAATCGAAGCGGTGGAAATCCTATGAATCGAGTTCCAGGCTTTTTCTTTCAGAGCTCTATTCAGAAAGACTGTCTTATAATTCCGTCCGTAAACAAACGCCAATTATTAACAATTCTTCCAGGGTATAGTTCCAAACAGTTGGCAAAGTAAAAGGGATCCATACGTCACTGCCAAATCAGAGTCCCTGATTGGCCAGACAACAATTGGTTTGACTTTCAACGTGTGTCTAATATGTGCATATGTGCATGCAAACAAATGAAAACAATGTCTGCTTTTATGTTCTCCATCCTAAATTCTTTGTTGACCAATCCAATCAACATGAGCAATGATGGATTTCTCCTAACAGTTGCTGCCATATGGTTCCGTTAATGTTTATGGAAACTGACAGGCGTACCTGCCATCATTTGTCTTTTGTTTGTAGAGGACAATTATTTTGCCACAAAGGGGTTTTTTCCTAAAGAGAAGGTTAATTAATTGAGAAATTCATATTTCATCATGGTAAAAAAGGTACATTATCTTGAGTGTGCTATATTTTAAATTTAATGCAGGTAATGAGTGTGAAAGTAGACGTCTGCTTCACTTGATTACGCCTGATTTCAGCCCTCAGGACTGCTGTCATTAATGTTTTGGATGATCCTTAACGGAAGGGCGCAGACAGGGTTTTTCTTCTCCATTAAGGTCATTAAGAGGAGACAACAGCAAAAAGCATCCACTTCCATTTGTTCTGCCGTATGAGATGCTCAAATGTAATCATGACTACGTAAATCCATTTTTTTTTATTTAAAAAGAAGCTTTTATGTTCAGTTGACAGAATGCTAAAAAAAAAAAAAAAAAAAAAAAAATCAACGTGTTTCTTATTGATTCACGTTGCGTTCATTGAAATGACGGGGGGAAAAAATTAAATTGAGAGTAAATAAGTTAAAAAATGTATTTAAATGTATTTAAGAGAATCTGGACTTAGAGCAATGATCTATAAAGAATTAATGTAAAACAATTAGAAATTGATCAAATTAGACATTTTATTTTATAAACTTAAATAACATTTTCCTTTGAATAAAGCTGCTGAGTTTTATTTATTTATTTATTTAAATAAAAAAAACTATTATAAAGCTGCTGATATTAGAATACACTCACTGTTCAGCTGACAAGTCAACAAATACAGGGACATTTGTGAAGAAAGAAAATTAAATTCATTAAAATAAAACTGCATGATTACATCCAAGCATGACTGTTAAAAGCCAACTGAAAATTATTACTCTTGACTGGCAATTTTCCAACATTCACAAGTTTTATGATTTATTCTTATCTAATTGAACAAGTTTACACACAAAAAAAAAAGAGACGCAGAGTTTTTTTCTGTGCAATTATGTTGAATTCAGAGGTTTGTGACAAAAGTATTGACCATTTGCCCCACAAAGCTCATTTTGTTTTTGCCCTAAAAAACAAATTAAACTGTCAGGGCGATAATTACAATAAATAATGATCTATGTTCAGAAGTAAAAAAAAAAAAAAAAATTGAGGTCGATAAAGCAAACCAAAAATGAGCCTGACTCCTCAGAAATATGACAGAGAAACACAAGTGACAAACTGAAGCACCTGGAATGCTGAGCTTTTTATAACAGCTGGAACCAGGTGAGGCGATTAACTCCAACCAGGTGGGAACAATTAACAAGATTCCAACAGAAACAGTCGACTAACATCCACATGCATGAAACAAGACGAGGTGTTCAAATTTAACACCAGGAGAGAACCAAAGGCCATGTCACACAGCCACTACATACAGTACATTTTGCGCATATTGCACGGATGAAAATTGGTCGGAGGTGAATAAAAGTTCTAAAAAAATTCAACTGGACACATTTTCTGGTTTGAAGACGTTTCGCCTCTCATCTGAGCTGCATCTTCCGTTCTGTCCGACGGGTGTTGAGCTACAGATATATTTTGTGTAGTTGAATTTTTGAAAGCTTTCCTTTTATCGTGATCTGGATGACTACAAATCTACAGCGACATGTCGTACGTGAATATATGTGGAAAAAGTGAGAAAAGGTGTGGTCTTTACGTGACATTTTCACAGAAATGATGAAATAATACATGTAAAATAAATATTAAAGCTTAAGTTGCAGTTATGTGCATTTTTATTAACATACCATCAACACATTAAACCTGATTGATGGCAAGTTTTTGTTATTTTTAATTGGTGAGTTTAGTCCTGTGTATAATATTTAAAAATATTTCAAAAGTGATGAATTTCTTTGACGAGGCATTTGGTTTATGTAGGTGTAATTTACACTTCTTGTTAGATGTTGAAACTTCACGCCATCCACTTGTTGCCATAGCGATCTGAAAGGCAGAACATTTATAGGAGCTGCTAAAGTCAGTCCGCTTATATGAGGATTCACAAAGAATGAATGGACGCACGTAGGAAGCTGACATTTGGCCTGTAGGATCCCAGCACAATTCGCCGCGCAAACATGAAATTTAAAGCTTAACTCTGGAGGCCCACCAATGCCGTTTTCTCTCTAGATCTGATCCGCAGACCCCACCTCTCCCCCCAGGTGGATGATGTGGTGCTAAGCACTGATCTGAGCACCTATTAGTCATGCTGCTGTCAGGCATGCATGCAGATTTCCGGAAAATACACACTGTTATGTTTTCCAAGGAGGTCTGCAGTTATTTTGCTATCATTCAATTTGCAACCAGATATAAATCTGTAATATAAAAGCAATCCAGTGATATTCATAATAAGTTATCTTGGGTGCTTCTAATTGCACCCAGACACTTCAGAGAAACTGCTTCTACTCTTTTAAAGCCTCCCCCATGTGGTGCCGTTGATATCTTAAGCCGTTCATGGAAGATTAAGCAGGTAACGCTATCATCATAAAGAACTTTCGATCATTTTTAAACTCTGCTGTCACCTTTTTAGTGCAACATTTAAGGGAGATGGGTGTTTGTTGCCGGGCACAGATCCTAGTCTGCCGAGCCTCCACCCAGAGCTCCAGCTGCTGGACATAAAAAGAAGCAAAGCAGCTTACCTTTTACAGCGAGGAGGTCCTGACCACCAAATGGGCGCAGTCAGTGAGTTATGTAGGATAGAAAAGCTAAGCCAGCAGGTTACTATTGTCCAATGTACATGAAGAGTGACGCCATACTGGAAAGGGCAGTAAACAATGAGACATGGCTTTGCAGAAGCAGTAAAATGACAATGACATGCTTCATCTTGGTCTGATTTGAAAAAGAATACAACTCTGATCATCACAAAATATTAATGGTATTAATACTTTTGTAAAAGGTGCAACAGATGATTGACATATCACATTTTTCTACATATAAATGAGTCAATATATAGTAAACGCAATGCATACCTAATGCATGCTTGTGATTATGTTCAAATCTATACACATAAGATTCAAACAAACTGTTAGACTCCTTGGTCCATGTTTTAAGACGGGTCAGGTGGGTGGAAAACATAGCTAGAGGCCCTTTTTTTTGTGGGCTGGTCCCCGCCTAGGGCAGCAAGATGTTAAGCTCACTGGGAACCCCGATCTACAGTTGTGCCCCGTCCCTCCCGCGAACAGGAGAGAGGGTGCAGTGAGCACCTCAGTCAACGGCCACAAGTGGATCTCACCCAGCCTCTATCAGAAGGACCGGGCAGGCGGGGGCTTCAGCGCTGGACTCTTCACTCGCCGCTAATGAGGGGCACTTTCTTTTCCTCCACTTGGTAAGCTGTTTAAATTCGGCGTCTTGTCTGATCTGAGGGTGAACACACATACAAATACTATAAAGTCATACTCTAAAAAACAAAAAAAAGGATGGGTGGTCCTCCCAGAAAATGTGGAAATACTGCCAAGTCTAATGCTACCATTGACTTTAACTGGCTTGGTTTGCATTGACATTACCATCCTCGCCACAAGATCAGCCTAAACGTTCACTATTCTAAGAGTAAATTAACGCATAGATCTTCCTAAAATGTTTTCTATAAGATCTCCTTTATCAGTGGAGGTTCTACACTGAATTGCCCCCCAGGTGAGCCCCCCCCCAACCCCAACGTCCATGTCAACTTCAGATAAAAGACGTCTAACACAATATAATATAAAATATATCACTCTCTACTTCAGAACAAAAGCGTCAGCTCATGGCTGCTGTTTTCAATCCTATAATTGGCACATTTCCAGTTATGACTAGTTAAATAAGGTTTTGTCCGTCTCTCTGGTGTTTTGACGCTTGACAATAAACTTTCTCACCAAAGGGGTCAACTAAACCAATTTTCACTTTGGTTCACACAAAAAGAAAAAAAAAAGCGGAATTTTATATGCCCGTATTTAAATGTATGACTGATTTTTAAAAATATTTTATGAAGTAGATACCTCCCCCATCCATCAACTTAATTTGGGAGAGACCCGCAGTCGAACTCATTCCCTCCACCCCTCTCCTTTTTCCTTACACACCTTTCCAGTGCCCTCTCAGCTGACAGAAAAGCATCGCGCTGCTGCGGGACACGCCGATTCGCTGGTTTCAGGCCGTTCCACACACTGTGATATAACAAATAATAGAAAACCATTGTGGTGCAGATTTCTTTTCTCTCCAAGCACTGAGCCAGCGCCCCTTTGAATTGGCGCCCCGGGCAACCGCCCGTGCTGCCCGTACCTAAAACTGCTACTGTCCTTTATTAGCTGAAAGTAATAATTTACTTGTGAAGAGTGACATTCTTGTTTTTCCAGCTGTTTGTGCAATTGTGATACAGCACTGAGCCGGCATCTTGCCCTTTCCAATATGGCGTCCAACCTTGCATACGTAACTCGCAGTACAGCATTTCTATCCTATATTGCTAACTGGGCGCCATGTTGTGAAGGGGATGTGGTTTATTTCTCTCAGCTGGCACAAAACGGTTGAAAATTCTCAAATTTGGTTTATGCTGGACCTTCTGACGGCAACCCCATGACCTGAGTGAGATATACAGCAGCCACTTGTTTTTGCATATCACACCCGCTTTGATGCCCTTCTCATCTGTATCACGGTGGGACAGGAATCGAGTTTTCTCTGGAAAATAAATGCATGCTGTTCCCCTTTTATGTCTGTCAACAAGGCCTGTGGATATGGCAGCCAGTGTTGGCTGGACTATGTGGAAAATTGATTTTTCTACCTGAATATATGAGAATTTAGTCTACGGATGAGAGGGAAGTGAAATTGTCAGGAAAAGTGACACATTTCAAAATGCAATAAAAATATCTGAACAGGTACAACAAGTCCAACAAACATGTTCATGAAAACACCCTATTAAAGTTAGCTTGGTCATACCCAATTTTCTTGCTGGTTCTTTCAAATATCACACTTACAGAGATAAGGCTGAAACGTATTCGCAGCCAAACCTTTGCTTAAGCCGAACACAAAATCAAATTAGAACTGATTAAATGTCCCACTCACTTTCATTTTAAAGAATCTGGGATGTTTTCATGGACACATTACCCATTTCACATGTGCAAAACGACCGACTAAACAGGCTTTAAAGCTGCAACTGAATTGATTATAAGGCAATACATTTTCAGCGATGCCCTCAGTGTTATCTATTTGCCTTTTTTAAAGTCTGATTCAGGAGCCAGGAAACATCAAAGGCAGCAGAAGGTCTATTATGCATGGGCTTTTTTTTTTCAAACAGAAAATGTGAATTCTGCTTGTTTGAAATGCCTGCTGCATCACAAGCTCAATGAGAAAATACAGGGAGCGATACACAGCCCTGCTCAGGCTTTATCAAGCACCCAGGAAGATCTAAGCACACCTCAAGAATTCTGATATTAGCGTCTGGTAATAAAAAATCAACGCAGGAACTCGTGGAGTAAAATATCACAAATTTATGTTTATTTTTGTATGAGAATTAATAATTTAAAAATGCAAACAACACACAGTGCTTCCAAATGTAAAGCAAAGCTAGAAGCACTGAATTTTGCAGTTCCTTGAGTGGCCACTGGGGGTTGGTTTAAAAGGGAGCAATTTTACATTTTTTGTACCCAGAAAAGAAGAACTGGGAAAAATCAGACAATTGTAATTTTTTAATAATTGTAATAATTGTATGATGGATATGTTTATAAATATATATATGTTGATTTAATGAATATGTATATCAATTATTATCATTCGTATATTTTATCGTTAGAAACCCTTGGTCTATGTGATACCCCAGAATTAATTCCAGAGAACTAATGACGTAACCTTTAATTTTAATTTTGCTTTTAAACCTTTACATGTGTGTAATGCGCAAACATAGCACCAGATCACATATTGAACCAGATACACGCTGCAAGTATTACAATTTAGTAGAGATGGAAAAGAGACAGATTTGCATAAAAAAATCTATCTAGTTGTGAGATTAACAGCGGAATTGGCACTGCAAACAATGCCTAAATAAATTAACATGACACTTTTATTTAACCACAAAGAACAAAAGAGTACCCCACATTTTAAATTTTAATGCTTGAGGCAGGTAAGACATTTTGTTTTCTGTTGATTAAAATAAAAAATGGCGATAAGAAGAAAAAGAGTTTCACTGTTACATACATATTTTAAAAAGTCAAAAGAATAATAAATATCTAGATACTATCTATTTAGGTCAAATAATTGGTCTATATTGTATCGAGACAAAGTTAGTTAAATCTTTTGCGTATTCGTATTGAATCATGTGAGAGGAAAAGATACACAATCCTACCTTTAATGGAAGAAGTCTTTTTGTGTTCATTCAATTTCTAATCCAGTGACATAATCCAATAAATCCAATAATTTGGAAGGGCTGTTGACTGGTCTTTGCTCCGCCCAACTCAACAATGTTTGAAAAAGGAAATTGGGTGGGACCAATTGAAGTTTCAAGCTCCGTGTAGGTCACCATTTGACCAACCAGCTTGTCAATCAAAGTAAGCGGCAATTTGAGCTCTAATCAGAGCAGCTGACATGAGTATGAAATAAAGCAATAAAAACAACAAAAGATATGCAGTGGGGGAAAAAGTATTTAATGAGATGAAAGAGGCCTGTAATTTTCATTAGAGGTATACTTCAACCATGAGAGACAAAATAACAAAAGAAAAATCCACATTTTTTGATTTTTAAAGAATTTATATGTAAATTATGGTGGAAAATAAGCATTTAGTCAAGACCAAAAGTTCAACTCATGATTTGTTATATAGCCTTTGTCGGCAATGACAGCAGTCAAATGTTTTCTGTAAGTCTTCACAAGGTTTTCACAAACTTTTGCTGGGATTTTGGTCCAAACCTCCATGCAGATCTCCTCTAGAGCAGTAATGTTTTGGGGCTGTCCCTGGGCAACACGGACTTTCATAGATTTTCAATGGGATTGAGGTCTGGAAACTGGCTAGGCCACTCCAGGACCTTGAAATGCTTCATAGTAAGCCCTTCCCTTCGTTACCCGAACATGTGTGTTTGGGATCAATGTCATGCTGAAAGACCCAGCCATGTTTCATATTTCATATATAATCAGTTTAAAAAAGGATAACAGGCTTTTAGATGTAAATTTGGACTTTTTAAAATTTGGCGGCTGGGTAGCTTGGTTGGTAAGGTGAGTGGCTACAATGCAGGAATCCAGGGTTCGTTTCCTGGAGGGGGACAAACAATGGCACTAGGTCAATTACCATATCAATGGCGAGCAATGAACATCACCCAGTGAGCTTCCCTAGGCAAGGCTCTTAATGCGACTGCCTCCCGAGTGCAGCTAGGCTGCAGCTCACCACTAGGGATGGGTATCGTTAAGGTTTTAACGATACTACTACTCTTATCGATACTGCTTATCGATCCGGTACTCGTATCGGTACTCTTATCGATACTTTTTGAGGACGAAAAAAAATAAATAAATAACAAATTAAGAACATAGAGTGTTTTATTTGCTCATTATGGAACAACACTGTTTTTTTTAACAAAACATTTTACTTTATACATGAGAATGTTCCAGACAGGATATTTATTTATTTATTTATTTAATCTAATTGTTTTTGTTCTTTATGAGTGTGATGTTTCATTTGGTCTTTTGTCCATTTTCCACAACCTTGAATAGACTTTTCTGTCTGTCAAACACCAGAGTTAAGATAAGTTAAGTTAAATGATGGAAACAAATTCACTTTGATGCAGACTCCTTTCTATTTTGCCAACTCCATTTATTTTTCTTTAAATCCAGTAAACCCAATAAATGATATTAATTTTACGGATGACAACTATCATTAGTTATTAATTATTATTAAGTATTAGGAAGCAGCTGATAGTTTGTCGCGGGTCTGGAATCAGAAGCGGTGAATCTAAGCCCCGCCTCTCTACCTGTTTGTTGTATTCTCCGCGTGCAACGCCCCCCCACCCCCCCTCCCGCTGCCCCAGCCTGTTCTGCACAAACAGCGCAACATGCGGTCATCGTAGCAGCAAGGTGACAGCATGGTCGGCAAACGTAATAATTTTTACGCAGAAACATTAGTTCTTAGTCTAGGGCGGCATGTGTCCCCTACATTACAAGATCGCCACTGACTGTGTGTGCGCTGCCTTGTCTTGTGTGTGCGCACGCGCGGCGTGTGCTGTCTGAACAACAGCCCCGCCCCCCGTGCACACAAATAGACAGACAGAGCTCTCCGCTACAACGAGAATACCGAAATTAATATCATCATCTATAATTAACGCAAAATTGACTGACTTGGTGAGTTAAATATGGCAGATAACGTTTATATTTTGTGGGACACACACAAAAAAAAAAAAAGTAACTTCTCCAGTACCGATTGCAGAACCGTTAAGGTCAGATCTTAACGATACTGCGGTCTTGAAGAATGCGGCCCCGGGGCTGGTTCAATACCGGGGCACGGTACCCAACCCTACTCACCACTCCCCCAGGGGATGGGTCAAAATGCGGAGAAGAATTTCCCCATTGTGGGATCAATAAATAAATTATTTTTATCATTATTTATTATATTAAAACAAGAGCTACCAAACTGCATTTCCCCAAAAGTAACTACAACGTTGGTACTTCCTGGTTAGCTTTGAATTGAATTTCAATTTTATCAACTTAAATCTGTTTTTTAAATTAATTCCAACCTAATAGGTTGTATTAATAAAACGCAGTTTCATGTTTTTTTTAAATCATAAGAACATTTTTTATTAGTCTGTTGCGAACAGCTTATTACAGTTTTTTTGTTAATACTTAATTAGCTTCAGTGAATTCATGATGAAACAGTTTAGGCTTCATCCTCACGCGATCATGGAAGAGCATACGGTGAGAAAAACCAGAGAAAATCAAAGAAAATGTCAACCCGGAAAGAACAGGCTTGCGGTTTTATTTCCTTTTTATTCTGTTTATAAGTGAGAAATGCAAAGAGACAGCTGCACTGTCCGTATCCTTTCTTGACAGTGAAAAACGACAGCAGAGGGTCGTAGCTGTCAACGGCAGTGATAAGATGCAGTGGTGTGATTGTAAATGCCACAGAATGACACTACATGCTGAGGAAATGCAAAGTAATAATCCACGGGAAGATGCAAAGAAAGATTAGATAATGCAAAGTCCCTCCTAATCTAAGGAGCCTTTTATGATAATAAAAATCACTTTAAATACTGATAAAGAACAGAGCAAACAGAGCGATCTATGTGCTCTTCACCATGACTGAGCACTGGCTCACCAGAGGCTAAGTTAAAATGTTATCATTTTAGAGTAATTATTTAAAAGCCATGTTATTTAAAAAACACAGACAAAAAGGATCATTTCAGACCACATGTGAATACCTCCTATCATCTCATTGCGCCGCACTCCTGCTGAAAAATGTTGATTTCTGAGCCCACAAGTAAATAAAGTAACTCTCTGCTCCACTACACCAAAAAAACTACTCTGGATCTGCCCGAGGGGGTATAACCCAGGCCTCACTTCCCTGATCCCCACACATCTTAAAGGACCAGCCTCATAACGTCCCGGCTAACTGCGACATCCAAGGTAGAAAACCCCCCACAACAAAGCTATAAGGAAGCAGCAAAAACGCCATTATTTCCCCTAAAAACAGTATTTCCATCTCATTTACAGTAGGGTCAATTCTTGCATCTGCGAAAAAACAAGCTTTGCAGATGAGTTTATCATTGAAGCTGCAGTTTATTGTGTTATTAGTTAAATTCTGATTTCAAGAGTAACTGCAAGAGAGATTTAATTACTGGAATCAAGCAGTTTTGGTCCATTAAGCAATAAACAACAACATAATTAATGTGGTTAAAGACAAGAAAAAGCATTATTAATCACACGCTGACTTCAGACTCAAATCTGTTGTGTAAAACTCTCATTTATTACTCACATTTACTATAACATATCCTTAATAAATAAGTTTATTGTCGTTAAAAAAATGTGCATACATGCATGCTATTTAGAGAAAAATGCCACATGAGCATGTTCATTTCTCTGCTGAGTGTCGGTTATTATTTATTTCACTAAACTAATACTAATACTAAGAAGAAAAGCATTTCATAACACTGAGGTAAAACAAATATAAGAAAAACCCCTTCATAATGCTAAGGTCACTAATAAAACTGCCACTGCACAACGGAGAGGCATTGTCAGAATCTTTAAGATTTAATGCAGCTGCCCAATTGTTGGTGAAAGTCAGTCAGGGTAAAGACCGTCAGGCGGGGATGACGACATTACGAAATTGGATCGCCGGCCGGCAGCAGCTCTGATTGGACGAAGTGTAAATGTGTGCAGATGGCGGCCACTCATATCAAGTGCCGCCAGCCACCCTGCCATGTCAACATTCGTTGTCGAGTTCCCACGCTGCTACCGTACAACCTCTGACAATCGGATGGCTGCAGTATGACGGCAACACGGGGGCAAGGTTGGTGACAGTATGAAAACGGCTGATAATTAGAGGATTTTGGGGACCTTGGAGACCCTCCTAGCAGTCAATTATCGCGTTGCCACCTTCCTGCCACTTACCTGTCACTATACTGGCAAAATGTTCATTTTTCGGAAATTGCACAGAGGAAAATTGGTCATACATAGAAAAAGTTCTGGTCTTTTTATGAAAATTTTCACAGATGAATCACGAATTAACCACGTCAAAACCATGGAAGAAGTATGAATAAACCATGCAAAGAACACAAATCAACGTAGAACATGATCCCTGCGTAAGTATTGCTCTGTTTATATGCAGTTCATTAGTGATTTGAGTGCCAATTACGTTATTTTAATGTGCACCATGTACGTGATATAAAAGTTATACATCGGTGGTACATGCATGAAAAGTCAGTTATTCATGGAAGAGTTGTGGAAAGCCACATAATTCTGCCTACATCTCACCAAAAATGACACCCAAATGCGTACAATTTACATAAAAATTGCGTATACGTAAACTGCAGAATTTTCAATCAAAAGTTGTGAACAACCAAATTTACGTAAAGACCTGTCGGCTGAAACCCTCGACGGACATCTGTGAAAATCGAAAAATAACAAAGGAAAAAAAACACCTATGACTTAAGTATATCACTCATGTATCATGAAAGACAGAAATTTCATATGTGGAAAATGCGCAAAATGTACGTAGTGGCTATGTAACACGGCCTTAAGGATGCTAAACTTCCAAGGCAAGGCAAGGCAAGTTTATTTGTATAGCACAATTCGTACACAAAGTAATTCAAGGTGCTTCACAAAACAGAAAAATGCATTAAAATCACAATACATCATAGAAATAATCAACATAAAATTTACTTTAAAAGAAAAGAGAAAAAAAAAGATTTAAAAAGAAAGGAAGGACAGAAAAGTGCAGATAGGACCTTTCAGTCATATACACGGCTAAACAGAAATGTTTTAAGTCTAGATTTGAACATGAACACAGAAGAGGCCTGTCTTACGGCTTCAGGGAGGCTGTTCCAGATTTTAGCTGCAGAATATTGAAACGCTGATTCCCCTTGTTTAGTTCTGACTCTGGGAATCAACAGGAGGCCGGACCCTGAGGTCCTCAGAGTACGAGATGGTTCATATGGCACTAACATGTCAGAGATGTACTTTGGTGCGTGGCCATGGATAGACTTGTACACAAGCAGAGCTGCTTTGAAGTCTATTCTTTGAGGTACAGGGAGCCAGTGCAAAGACCTGAGCACAGGACTAATGTGATCATACTTCCTGGTTTTGGTCATGACTCGAGCAGCAGCATTCTGGATGCACTGAAGCTGTTTTACAGCTCGTTTGGAGAGGCCGGTGAGCAGGCCGTTACAGTAGTCTAACCTACTGGAGACAAATGCATGAATAAGTATCTCCAGGTCTCGCTTTGACATTATGTTTTTGATTTTGGCAATGTTTTTCAGATGGTAAAATGCCGCTGATGTTACTGACTTGATATGGCTGTTAAAGTTCAGGTCAGAGTCCATGATTACCCCTAGATTTCTGACTTGATTTGAGGGTTTAAGAGACAGAGAATGAAGGTAGCTGCTGACAATTTCTCTTTGTTTCTGTGGGCCAAAAACAATAACTTCGGTCTTGTCTGAGTTTAGCTGGAGAAAGTTGTTCTGCATCCACGTGCTGATCTGTTGGAGGCAGTGGTTGAGAGAATCCACTGGCCCATATTCACCTGTTGTCAGTGACACATAGATCTGAGTATCATCTGCATAGTTGTGATAAGAAATGTTATTACTGCGTATTAACTGCCCTAGTGGCAGCATGTAGAGGTTGAACAGAAGGGGTCCCAGGATCGATCCCTGGGGCACACCACAATTCAAGCCCATGTAGTCTGAGACACAACTACCAATTTCAACAAAGTATTTCCTGTCTTCTAGATAAGACTTGAACCAACTTAGGGCAGATCCAGAGATGCCAACCCAGTCTTGGAGTCTGTGCAAAAGGATCCCATGATCAACAGTATCAAAGGCAGCGCTCAGGTCTAGCAGGATTAAGACAGAGACTTTTCCATCATCAGTGTTCAGGCGGATGTCGTTGGTTACCTTGATAAGAGCAGTTTCTGTGCTATGATGGGGTCTAAAACCTGACTGGAAAACATCAAATGAATTGTTTAATAAGAGAAATTCAGTGAGCTGTTGGTAGACAACTTTTTCAAGGACTTTCCCTAAAAATGGCAGATTAGAGATAGGTCTGTAATTATTCAGTACAGTGGGATCAAGAACGCTCTTTTTCAGGAGGGGTTTAATGACTGCAGTTTTTAAGGCCTCTGGAAATATTCCAGATTGAAGAGACATGTTAACTATTTGAGTAATTGATGGCAACACACTGTTCAAGATAGACTTTAGAAATCTAGTGGGTAACACATCAAGACAGCATGTAGACGAGCTCAGACGGGTGATGGTCTCTTGGACAGTTTGGTCAGTGACAGGTACAAAGTGAGTCAGCTTAGAGTGATTAAGTGGCCGTTGGATAGTTGTATGTGTTGTGGAGTTGATGGCTTTTTTAATGCCCTGAACCTTGTCGTTGAAAAATACAGCAAACTCATTACATTTAGGTGTACAAACCAGTTCTATTGGTAGCTGGGTTGGAGGGTTAGTTAATCTTTTAACTGTTGTGAACAGGATACGAGAGTTGCTGCTGCAACTTCCAATTATTTCAGAGAAGTACCTTTCCCTTGTTCTGCATAAGATCTGGTTGTAAGCGTACAACTCCGCCTTATATATTCCATAATGAACCTGGAGTTTTGACTTGCGCCACTTTCGCTCGGCTCTGCGGCACTGTTGTTTCTGTGCCCTGACTAGATCATCTTTCCTCCAGGGAGCTTTCTGTCTATGTTTTCTCAATTTAACTTTCATAGGGGCAATGGCATCCAGAACATTCAAGATGCTAGAAGTAACAGAATTCAGCATTTCATCAACATTGGCACCAGAGGCGTTTTCAGGGTTTATCATTTCTACAAACTGTGCCCTAGTGCTCTCATTTATTTGTCTCCTTTGGACAACTGCAGGGCCAGGCGGTGGTTTGGGAGCAACAGACAGGTCAAAGAATACACAGAAATGATCAGAGAGGGCGACATCAACCACACTGACATTGTAAATAATAACCCCCCTTGTGATGAGCAGGTCCAGAGTGTGCCCTCTGCTGTGGGTGGGGCAACTCACATGCTGAATTAGACCAAAGGTTTCAAGGACAGCATTGAGCTCTTTTGCATTTCTGTCATTGACATTATCAACATGAACATTAAAATCACCTGTAATGACTAGACCATCAAAGTCTGTGCACACAACTGAGAGCATTTCAGTGAAATCATCAATAAAACTTTGACTGTGCTGAGGAGGTTTGTACATAACTATGCAGAGTAAGGGAGGAGTTTGTTTTAGCTCAATCTTAAAGGACACATACTCAAATGATGAAAACACACCAAATGATAGTCTGCGGGTTGCAATATTATCTCTAAACAGTGCAGAAACGCCTCCACCCTTTTTATTTTCTCTTATTTCCGATTCATGTTTGTAGTTGGGGGGAGTTGATTCGACTAGAACTATGTTTCCTGTGTTTTTGTCAAGCCATGTTTCAGTTAATAACATAAAATCAAGATTAAAAGAAGAGATAAGATTATTGATTAAAAATGATTTGTTGCATAAAGATCTGACATTGAGTGCAGCAAGTTTGAGCTTAGTTTCCTTGGGACTGGTCAAAACCTTCTTGCAAGGGATGTGAACTAGATTTCTTTGATTAGACAATCTAACTGCCCTTTTTTGCATTCTACGTGGTGCAACTACAGGTATAGCACCAGAAGGAAGCTGTTCATCACAGGGCCCCAGTTTGACATAACCTTTCCTAGGACACTGGGGGCCCGTTTCATCCTAGCTCCGGAGGATAGCACCTCTAGATGCGCGCAGGAGAGGTCGAGTTGAGGGTAGTTTGGGTGATGGACCGGGAGGAGTGGGAGCTGGACGGGATTTGGGTGAACGACGGAGGGGGCGTGTTGGAGGGGGTTTGGATGAAGGACGTGTTGGAAGGACTTTGGGTGAAGGATAAGGAGGGGGCGCTGGAGGGGTAGGAGAGCTCCTGTGTGGTGTGAGGCTCACAGGTGTTAGGGGAGCCATCTTAATTCCTGACTTAATGAGGCTATCAAAATGGCTAGGTAGGGCCATGGGTGAAAGTGGGGGGGACGAAAAGGAAAGTGAGTCTTCACTGGGAGTAGATGTAGCAGGGGGCATCCACAGCTGGTCAGATGGTGGAATTTCTGGGGCCAAATCTGGTGGTTGTTGTTGTGGTTCTGCAGCTGTGGTTCTTCCATTCATTGTCTTGTAAAACGTGAACTCGGATTAGCTATCTCGGTGACTGTTGGGCCACTAAAGATGTTTGATTGGCTGCTTTCAATCAATAATGTCAGTGCTTCCTTTATCATGAGAGTAGTAGGTTTTCCTCCATACCTTCTAAGAGACTATAATGTAGTCACCTTTCATGCTCTGCTTACAACACATTTTTTTATCCAGTTGTTTATGTGTGCAGTGGTTGGGCTGAGTAAGCCCACAGCTGGCATCAGGCATGAGGTGGGATATACTCTGGACAGATTGCCAGTCCCAAGGATTGCCATGAGACAATGAACTTGGTGTTAATGTGTTTGGCTGTCTCCATGAACTGCCCACTTTCTATTCTGAGAAGCTCTTTTTATTTCTGTCTAACTTCTGTTTTTTTCTCTGTCACACACATTCACTTTTTAAAAGTTGCTCTTTAAGAAAAAAAAAACTCTTTAGGGTATAAAAACAATAGGGAAAAATGAGGTTAATAAGAGAACAGTAGAAGCTTTTACCAATACATCTTTAAAATTGGCAAGACATTTGCCTAACAGCTGTATCTCTAGATCGTTATCTCATTCATTTTAGTTTAAACAAGTAAATGATTTCTTTTTTACTAAAAATGTTGGGTAAATCGTGCATTACAGTGCTAACGCTGATGCTAAGTGCCTTAAGGTGGCGTTCCTTTAATAATTCTTTTTTCCCCTATTTGAGTAAATATTAGGGACAGAGAGTGCTAATAGCCTGATCCATCAGGGGAAATCTTAACTTGTTTAAAGTGTTTCCCTTCATGTGATCTGAACTATCCCAGAGCTCGTTTAACGCCTTGTTTGGCTAGTGTGATTGCTCTACACTGGTACTGTTGGCTAGTTCAAAAAGAAAAGTCAAGGCACAGTTCTATTTTTCTTTTTATTTATTGGTTAAGGATACATTGATATAAAACTGGATACTACCACTGAATGTAAAAAATTGACATCCATGTTTTTTTTAGAATCTTTATTACTTATTATAGCTACCGAACTGCCACATCTGTCACTTAAGGGTGTATTCAGACTGGAAAAGTCCGTCGGTCATGACCAAGTCCACTCAATTTGGTCTGGAAGTTCTACGCTTTGTAATCCTTGTTGGGATAGTTCACGTGTTCAAACGTTATATTTCGCTTATCAATCAATCAATTCGCTTATCAACGTCAGGTACAACACTTTTGACTTTGGTACAGCAGAGGCGTGCTGCAAGGTGGTTACCGAGAAGACGATGACTAAGAAGTACGCTGATAAGTGTTTATGACTTTTTGACTTCTGGGAATCTTAGCATGCAAAAATTAGAGAATTGGCAATCAGTTTGTGGTTTGTGTGGACATCCTACAGGCACTGACATATCATGTGTACACCACATGCAGTGAACATTTTTGTAGGGTCTGTAGGTGGCCAGTACTAACCTTACTTACGCTAGAGTATGACATAGGGGCATCATATGACAGCATCGCCTTTATGCCATAAGTGTGTGCAACTTACATTTGCCTTATGAATTCTTCACAATACTCTTACTACACATGACGATCATACGTTGCATTTTCAAGACGTCCCTTAAAGTCCTAATCTAATAAAAATCATGTTTTTGGTGTTTTAAAGTGTTTTTGTTGCATTTTTCTGATGATGGAGGACAAATAATTAGAAAATTAAGCCAAACCCTTCATGAGTACTTCTTTATTTAAATTGTTGTGACTAAGGAGCAGACAAAAAAATGTTGTTGACAAAAGCAGCCTTGTGCTGATATGCAAAACTGTAGAGTATAAATATTTACGCTATCAACTGATTCTGTCATGAAGAAAAGCAGCTTTGCCCTGTTATGCAATACTTTACGTTATATTGGTGCAAAGCCAATAGAAAAAGCCGCTTTTCTATGCATCAGAATCAACTGATTCACATACACAGTTTAAATAGCGAAAAGATGGTATGTCTTTAGGTGTTACCAGCCACATCTCCAGTGTGAAAGCATTAAGCGAGGGCGGGGGGCTAAAACCCACAGTTATACCTTTGTGAATTTTAAAAAACACTTGTTTGTTTAAGGGTTTCTACCTACTGAGATTTGCCACATTTAAAACAGCACTTGATGTTTCCTCCTGAATCCTGTAGATAGATTAAAACACAGGTTCTCAGTCTTTTTTCTAACGTTCTCCCTATGAAGTCGTATTTCAGGTGAACAATCCCCCTCCCCAGCATAAAGCAGCTTTACTTGAATGGCAAAGAGCGCTTTCGGAGAAATCAAACAATAATAAATCATTACAATAACATAAATGATTAAATACAAAGCAATGAAAAAATCAAAAATGTACATTAGCAAAAAAAGAACTACACATTGTATGCTTACAACATTTTCCTTTGTGGAGTCCTAAACCTTTTAAAACACAAATTATAAAAACAGTGACTTTTGAACAAAAAGAAATGACTATTGAGAAAGGAGACTACTGTATGTAAGGATAACTATTCCATTGTTCAATGTATAGATTCTCAAGGTTGCAGTCCAGAGAATTATTAATGTTATGGGGAATTTTGGGGATATAGACAATAGAAAACTGTATTCCATCCATCTTCTAAACCCACTGAATCCCTTTTGGGCTCCGCCGTGTTGCAAAAGCCTATCCCAGTTACTGTTGGGCGAAGCCGGAGGACACCTTTGGCAGGTAGCTAGTCTGCTCTAGGGCCACACAACCACATACTTTTGCAATGTTCACACTGGGCTTGGCAACGCACAAGTGGCTACTTTCGATTAAAAGCTTTTGTAAACACACGTATATGTGCGCTTCAGTTTTCTGCTATTAAAACTCACGTTTAAGTCCGCTTTTGTAAAAAACGTGCAGCCATAAAACCGGCTTTGACAGCTATAAACCAGTTGAACTTTGACCGATCAGGGACTTAGATTTAGTAGTGACAAATCGATAGCATCCTTTTTAACTCCTGGAAGTGCCAATCATTTGAAAAGGGGTCACGAAGGAGAAGTTATTAATTGGGGTTTGTGCCCAGCCGGAATTATAAGTATTTTATGTATTGAAACACATATTATAAAGGAAACACTGACATTATTCATTGAAAGCAGCTAATCAATAAATCCTGAAGCAAAATTTGCGAGATTTGTCCCGCCTCTTCCAACTGTGAGTACATGTGCAAGTATCGGGGAGCGAAGGTCCAGTGTGAACACTTTGCTCAATGCAAATGCTTTCAGCATGTTACATGCCCGGTTTGCACGTAGCATAACATTCACACCTAGGGACAACCTGATCAACATTCTTTTCCTGACAATCTACATTTCACTAACACAGCGCGGTAACTTCTTGGCCATCACCTCCTCAGTAACTGCCTTGCAACATGCCTCCATCGTACCAAAGTCAAAGGTGTTGTACCTGACGTTGATACAGACATGCAAAATTGGTCAGCGAAATACAAAGTTTGAACTGGTGAACCATCCCGACAAGGATTGTAAAGCGTAGGACTTCCATATTTTCTGCCTCTCGTTGCTTTACCCCGTATATCCTGGCCAATGACTGAAGAGATCTTTAGTCACGTGGTTTTGTTTACAAGCTTTGGCTCATCAGCTTTAATTGCTTTCAGCTTTGGTTTGATGGCAGTCTGAAAACAGACCAAATGCAAGGTTCAGGACTCTACCCAACTTAAGCAGACAGACTTTACAGACTTTCCTGGTCTTACTACACCCTAAAGTGAAGCTAAGCACATTTTAGCTTTCTTTTCATGACAGGTCATTAATTTTTCGAATGTGTCAAAAATCTGTAACAGTTCTCAATGGATATGTAGAAGAATTCTATTATAAAAAACACCTAAGGAGGATGAAAGCTTACGTCAGTCGTGGAAAGAACATCCATTGGAATTAGATCCGACTTGAAACAGTTCGTAGTTTTGATCTTTTAGAAATGCAAAACATATAGTCTTTCGCAAAATGAGTGTATTCCTGTAAACACAAAGGAACGTCAACCCAACAACATCTTTCTCTGTTCCTATCAACAGTTTTGTACAGTAGAGTGACCTGACAATGGGTGTATTTTTAGAACTAGTTTCGTAATTGTTCCTTCAGCTTCATGAAAATTCAGTGGATCCTAAATTTAAAAGGCTGATACAAGCAGCACACTAAAAGCCTCAAACAAGAGAAACCATATTTCCATGTCACACTGCTCTTGCAACATTAAAATGATGAACAAATCTGATCCATTTTTTTCTGGATTTGAATGAAAAATAAACCCAGAAAGTGGAAAACTAGAGCAACTTTAATTGTACACAAATTTTGAAGGATTCAACTGAGGTAATATCAGATAAAGATATCAAAGAAACAATGGCTCTGCGATCAATCGTGTTGTGTAATCTTGGTTTTGTGCAATGAAACAAAGTTCCTCTATGGTGGCATCTCTCGTCTCTGCCGCCGCCACCACCACCCCCTACGACTGATTGATTTGCTGTGACAGCGGCTTTTAAGTTTGCTGTGGCAGCTCCACCACTTTCTCAGCGTGGCTCCTGCTTTATTTATGACAGCGACATATCCTTCTGGTACATGTGCGGTCCAAAATCTTCCTCTTGTTGGGTGACACTATTTGCATGGCACAGCAGTTCCTCACAGCTTTGGGTAAATGTAGGAGGCATGTTCAGGACTTTGTACGAGTTTTTGCACGTCTGCAGGAGAGCTTCCAGTTGATGTAATCTCACCAAAAGCAAAGACTCCAAAATAAAAGACAGTTTGTTCTGTGTGAGAAATTGTGAACTGGCTAGGATGAAATTTTCTTTGTATAGCTTTGAGTGGGTGTGTGGTGCAAACTCTTAAAAAATGTATCAGAACTGAAGCATTTCTGCCTTTTTTCTTTGTTTTGAGGATTTGTCTTTTACATTAAGATAATCCCAATACATTGTAAGTTTCGGAAACAAGTAAATCCACCTATATTGATATTTTTGAAGGACTTTAGTGATCTCATTTGATGACAGATGCCAAGACTTGACTTAAGATCGTATAGGGATTGAGAGGTAGTCATAGCTTAACTCCTAGGTTGGCCTTTTTTATAAGACTAAAAAAAAAGGCTTTTTCCTGAGCTGGCTTGCAAAGTTGTTTTGATAATATTGATGTTGGGCTCTACTCAGTTCACTACCCAAAGAGGTGACAGACGCACATTCACTTCTCCTTGCAGCCTTGCTGTGCTTTTTTTTTTGCACAGTGGGAATGACACGATCCCTCTTTAGACCAGTCTAGACCTCTGTCTGACCTACATTAAAGCTCGTCGAGTGTAATCGACCACAGAGCCACATACTACCCATTTTCCAGAGAGTCCACATTTTTCAAAAAGTGCTTGATATGTGGATTTTGCAGCAGCACATGGCTCATTTATTTCTATTTTTTTCTCTCCTGCAGCAAAAGCAAAATCTTGTCTGAATGCAAAAATAACTTGTTCATTTCTTTCACAGTAATAAAGCTGACTGTATTCTTCTGTTATTTGTCTTTATGTAAGAAAGAAAGTACAAAAGGTTATTGCATCACTGTTTAACTGTTTAGTTTATGGACTGTCATTGACTGTCTAGAAGAACTGGACTGAGTGAGTGTGACATCTCCCATTAAAGGATGGCTTACTTTCAGCTCTAACCAATTGAAGTCAACTCAGTCACCATTTGTTTGCGATACAAACGTTGCCACGTTGGAGCCAAAAATCTTCAGTGAGCAGTGATTTATTTAAATCGCTCTGCGTCATTATTTCTCTGGCAACCACTCTGACCAATCAGAAGTGAGCCAGTTGGATCTCCACATACCACTTAAAAGCGGGATTAGAAAAAGCTGGCCAATCAAACACTTTGAACCTTCGCTGTGAGACCACATACTTCATTAAGGCATCAGATTGGCTCGAATTATGAAAACAAAGGGATTAACAAGACAATGTAATAAAAAAAAAGGTAGCAGAGCAAAAATGGTTATTCTAAAAAATAGAATGGCTGAGTGATAGTTTTTCAATAAAAGTATTTGCGATTTTGGCTTCCTGGAGCCAGTGGGCACTTCCTGTTTGGAAAACCAAGGGGAAGGGTCATTCGGTCCAGTTCTCATTTACAGTCAATTACTTATTGCATTTTTCACACTTTAAGGCACAGTCAAAAGCCTTTATTTATTTAAAAAAAATGACAGTCCACCTCATTATCAATTTTTGAGAAGCAAAATGTTTGATTTGGTGTCAATGCGAATAAGCTGAGGCAGCTAATGTGTAGCAGTGTCTTTGTGTAGCGACACGTGAACGCAAGCGTTTTGAACATGGAAGCCCAAAATTTGTGTTTACATGGGTTTACATAGACTTTTCACTGAAAGTGGCCACTTAAAACGCAAGTCGAAGCAGCCGGTGGGAACGGAGCCTCATAATTCAGTGTGGCCTACAGTGTGGCCTTGGATTTTAATCAGCACTTCATGGAGCCAACTCAGAGAACACACTCTAGACCTTTTACCAGTCTTGGCTTGTCCACTGGAGTGTCCTCTTTTGTTGACCTGGCCGCTTCTGATTGTCACTGTTTGTCTTTTTAATATCCCTGGTTTCCCGGAAACGAGTGACCTCTGTATGAACTGTGAGGAAACTCTACTTAAAAAACTCCTAAAGTGGTCGAAAAATTTATTAAGGCTCTATATTCAAACCTCCCTCTTATCTTACCAGCCCCTGTGATTTTATTGTTGAAAGATTTTACGATTAAGTGTTCAGTATCGACTCAGTCATTCCACTTAAACCAAAGGAGGTAAGAATAAAATCTGCTCCCTCATGGAGAAGTGAGCAAATTAAACAGTTAAAGAGAGAATTCAGGGCTGCTTAAAGACAAGATGGAGAGAAATCAGCAGTTATTCCAACAACTAAAATGATATAACAAGACCGTCAAACAGACTGGGACCTCATATCTTGCAAAGAAAATAAAAAATATCCTTTTTGTGACAACAAGTTGTTTAATTTCTTTGAAAGGCTTTAGAAAAGCATGATATAGGCCCTTTAAGCTAGGTTCTCAATGCCATTATCAACGTGTGTTAAAGTGACCACTTCCACTGAAAAGGCTATGTTTATATGTGCATTTTGGGCTTCCACGTTCAAAACTTGCATTCAGTTTAGGGCTATAGTTACAAAACGCAATTCCACTGAACGTGAAATTTAAGTTAAACCAGGTCAAACGTTGACCAATCAGAAACTCAGATTTGGTAGTGACGTACGAATTCCTTTTTTAATTTCCTGAAGTACCGAAAATTGATCATGGAGGATTAATTTTTAATTGGACTCCAAGTCTTTCATATTGTAGTATGGAGCTGTGAAAGAGAAAGCCGGGGACAATATTTGTGAGATTGGCACCACTTCAACAATTCGCACCAAGCCTCGTCCAACTAGCGAATATGTGCTAGTATCGGGTAGCGACAGTACACCGAATGCACGTCACATGTACGATGTGAACGTAGCATTAGATGTTCTGGAGATAAAGGATTGAGTTGGTTTGGACACATTGAGAGGAGATGAGGGGATTATGGTGGTAAAAAGCTGCATTTGTGCCATCTGGCAAGTTTTCCCACTTGGGGATTTGAGGATCAGTGGGTTTTTAGAACAATTTATGTTTGGTTAAGTTCTGTTGTGTATTGTTCAGGTCAAGTTCTCTGTTTCTTCCATGTACACACCTGGTTTTTAATCATCACACCTGCTTCCTGTTTGGTAATGAAGCCTCAGTGTATTTAAGGAGCCTGCTTTTCAGTTTCCCAGGTTTAGATGTTCTTGTCTCCACTTGTTTATTGAGTCTTGTTGGTTTGTTAAAGTTGATAAAGAGACCATAGAAGAGGATTGTAGACAAGTTGAGAATCAATTATAGGCTTTAGAGAGCAGAACTGCCAAAAATGCACATGAAACTGAACATAATCATTAAATGGACATAAAAGGAACGATTTAAAAAGGCACTTTAGGCCCCCAAATCATTACATATTTTTTCTTTCCTACCGTAAACTGTTACACTTTTTTTTTTTTTGTCAAAGCAAATACATTCAGAAACAAGCTAATTTTCTGCTTTCTTTCAGAAAAGCTTGCGCTGAGATGTGGTAAACTCATTTTTGAAGCTCTTTAAAATGTAGCACAGTTCTAAACTTATTTGATCAGGATGAATGTAGATGTATCTGCTTTAAAGTGTCCCAGAATGCATTTCTCCCATAAAATGTGCCGTCTTTTGCACAACACGTGGACAAACCAGCAGAGTATCTGTGGCCAGAGAATTTGTAAGTTTGCTGCTGAAGAAATGTGTGTAAAATGAATCAATTAATGCTGTTTTCCAGGCATCATTGCTAATGTTGGCCTAAAATTCATCTTTAAATGTCTTATGCTATATTTCTGAGATGTAAATGTTGCAAATTTCTGGTACTGTGACATTAAAGTCCATCCTTCCTGAAAGGTGAAAGATCCTTTAATTGTTAACTTTTTCAGTCTTCCTCTCCTGACTGTGGGTCCGATCAGGTGGAAAGATACTCATTTATCTGTTTCTGATGTTCCCACTAAGCCAGACTCGGTTCTGCAATGTTTCTGCAGTTGTTGGTTCAATTATTGACTTAGATTAAGGAGAAATGGAGGATCAGCAGGAAGCAGAAAGAGTGGGCTGGAGGCAACTGAGCTGGTTTACTGCAGACAAGAATGAAGGGGAAACTAAGAAGTTCTGCTGAATGCAGGAGTCAGCAGCAGGTGAAGGCTAGTTTACTGAATGATGAGCCAAACCACAAGCTCAAAAGAACACTTAAAGACACTCTATTAAATTAAATAAAATAAAATGCCCTTTAAATTACATATTCAAACGCTTTTTTTTCCCAGTTTGCATGTGTTGATCTTTATCAAATCAACCAGAGCAATAAAAGCAGCTGGAGAGTAATCGGGACAACATAGAATTGGTGAATTGGTATAATCCTGGTAGATGGTAAGCTGTCAGGATCTGGAGATCACAAAACTGTAAAGCAACAGTCATCAAAAAAATGTACATTTTTAATTAAACAATTTTTTTTAAGGACATTTGTTTTTAAAGCTGGTAAAAATGGATATCATTTTCAGATATTATAAGTCAATCAAAACCTATATTAAAACAGGACCAGTTATTAGGAAACGCACAAGCAAGAAAAAAAAATTGAAAGGCTTCCTTAAAAAAAGGACAAAAAGAGACAAGATATGTAGACGAGGAGGATGCCATGTTTGTTTTCTGGGAAAAGTTGCTCTATGTAAGACCTGGAGGGTTGAAAGATGGGGTAAACAAAAAAAATGAATGAGGATATTGAAGGGCTAGGGGAATGATCTGGGGAGAGCGCACGCACACCACCAAAGAGGACCCGAGCTCTTGGCCACAATGGCAATTTATTAGAATATAAAAATATGAATGGCCACAGGGTTCTGGTTAAAAGACACTTAAACAAGCATAAAATGCGTCTAAAACTTCTAGGCACAGATTAAAACAGTCAAACAGATAAAAATCCCAGGAGCAATTAAAACAGAATAAGAAAGAAGCTAAAAAGTCCAAAGAACGGTTAAAACCCCTTTAAAAATGCAGCTCAAAGGGAGGGGTCACTGATCCCAACTAGGGGGTGTCCCCTCCATGCTAGGCTTGGCCCTTGGGGTCGACTTCTCCTGACGCTGCGCCGAGGGTCCCTCCGGACATGCACACCTGGACCTGGGCGGCGGGGCTCCCCTCGCCTCTGGGGTTGCGCGTAACGCGGACACTCCTCCGTGTCACCTCCAGCTGGCCCTCCGGACACGCTGGAAACCTGCGGAGACAGGCAGACGGCAGCACCAAGCAATCTCCGATGCAGGCTGCCACCAGCCTTCCCGCCGACTTAGTGCGACCAGTCTGCAAAATCACGTCCGGCTACTTACAACACAGGCAGGGTCCCTGCCCTGCCACTGCGTGTTGACCGCGTTGCAGACTGGTGGTTCCAGCGTTCCCAGCTCTCCCGGTGCGTGTGTGGTCACGGTGGGTCTCCACTGCGTCTGTCGCTCCGGTGCTCCAACCGCGCCCCGTGTGTGTGTGCCCTGCTGCCGGCATGCGACTTCCCTGCGTGCGTGCGTTCTCTGCCTGCGTGTGTGCGTTCTCTGCCGGCGTGCGTGCGACCTTCTGGCCGGCGGGCGGCCTCGCGGCCGGCGCGTGACGCCTCTCCCAAAGCGCGGGCCCTCCTGTGCTTTTCCCCTGAGGACTCTTATAGTACTTTTCTAATTTGGAACAGGTGTTGTTGATCGCCAGCTGAGTTTCAAGGGGGCGTGTCCATAGCATGCAAAAACAGGTACCACAAACATGCAAAACATGCACAAAAGAAAACAACTAAAACATGCAATTTCCCCACAGCATCACATCTATGTAAAAAGTGTCATGTCCCATGTCAGCTCTGATAACAGTATAGGTATAAACGTTCGGCCTACAACTACCGTTTGGGATCCTTCGAGTAGTGCTGACGTCACATTATGTGATTGGCTGTCCGTTGGTCCGATGACATATCAGATGGTGATTGGTCAGGACAAATTACGATACTGCCATAGAAGAAGACAAAAAAAAAGTCTTTTGTAAACAAGCAGAGCTCCGACACAGGGCGAGATTATCTTCTAAACGTGCTTTCATTATTGTTATGATTATTATTAAGTGCATTTGCAGCCCAGCGGACTACGGTCTGAACCCTTCTCCAGACTAAACACTATAACAAAGCATCTTCCCTCCCTGTGAACACGAAGCTACGAGACTCCAGCTGCTCTCCTCAGAGACACTGTTCACTTGTGTGGAGCAGCAGGTTCATTCTAACAGCCACATATCTTGTTACAAAGTGGGTTATCGCAAAATCCCTCTATAAACACTATAAAGAATAATGTCAGACACTACTTAAGAGGGAAAAAGAACTTTGTTACAAAAGGAAACGTGAAATGAAAATATCTAGAGCCTGAGCAGATCTGGACGCTATGTAGTTTGTCCAGTTGGGGCCACCGTAGTATGACGTTATCCTCAGTCTTAAGGACCACGAACTGTAGTTAGAGGCCGAACGGTTATTGTACCTATAACGGCCAAACAAGCTAACTATAGTCTATCTAAAAAAAATGCTTTCAGTTTTCTTGCAAGTGAATCCCAGTGTGATTGACTACAGTGTGAATGCAGTCACAGTCCAGTAGATCAATAGGAACAGATTGACAAATGACAAAACCCATGCTTTAAAACTGCAAATCTGAATAATGAATACAAAGTTTGGGAAATATTGATGAGTATCTTAACCTCAACCAAAAAACAACAACATTGTGCAGGTAAATATTATATATATCCATAAATCTAAAAATCCAATGCATTATGATGATTGTAAATGATTGTAAATACAAAAAAAACTACAATTCCCAAAGCCCCACCCCTTAAAATTTGGCATCATTGAGGAGCCCCAAATGTCCTCTGTAGATACCAAGAGGAATTAGTTTAGGGGTGTGCAGTGGTTGGGAAATATTCAGGTTTAGAAATGTCCCCTTCAAAGGACAAATTTCCATTGCTGATAGTCATATCATTTTAAAATTGTATAGTTTTTTAGATTTTCTTTTTATTTATTTTTTCTTTATATTTTTACATTTTCAAACTAACCCTAGGTGTGTGTGTGTGTGTGTGTATGATTTAATGTCCCCACAATTCTTTCTTTCCTCGATTCTTGGGTCACAGTTTTGTTTCGGTTTGATAGTTATATATGACAAACTGACTACAAAATTATCCATCCATCCATTTTCTATACCAGCTATATCCTTTTCGGGGTCATGGGTTTGCTGGAGCGTTTCCCGGCTCCTCTTTGGTTAAGACGAGGTACAACCTGGACAGATCGCCAGTCTGTCGCAGGGCCTACAAAAACCAAAAATTCAGTAAAACAAACCCTTTTTTAAATGAGCTACAGCAAAAAACAATGAAGGAAAACCTTTGACTTGACATATACTAAATCAGGTGTGATGAAATAAAACAACATTACAACATAAAAATATGTGTGCAGTAGGAATGCAACAATTGACTTTACTTACAATAGTGTAATGTATGCTTTGGTTTTAAACCGAGAATTGTGGGGATCCTAGTGAATGGAATTATTATTTTGCCTCTTTTTTTCCTAAAACACAAAATATATTTCATGTTTCAGTAGTCCTACAATGATGTCTTAACAGTTCTTCCCAAAAATGTTCCTACTTTTTTTTTGTTGCCCAGTGTCCACATGACCTTTGGTCTACTTTAAACTCAGTAGAAGTGGGCATTTTGACAGCTGCTGCATAGGGAGCATCCCGATTAAAGCAAAGACCAAAACGGAGCCTGAGGTCAGGACCACAATCTGTCTTGCAGGCTGACTTGGGAACCCCAAAGGATGAGAAGGGGCTGCGGTCTGCCGTTTAAACCTGAGCATAAGCCACTGCCGTCATTAGGCCTGGATGTAAGGGCTGGCTGCCCTGAAGGACCTCGAATAACCCCACTTCTACCAAAACAGAAGCCTTCCGGTCATTCAATAACCCTTAAAAATTGAATTTTGTTTTTTTCTGGAAACGTGTGGAAACTATTTTGAATAACATATTACATAAACCCAAACCATCTCCCCATGCTTTCCATGCCTTATTTAGGATGCTAAATGAGGCACGCAGAGCTCCTGAAAGTACAATTAAAACAGTGCAAGTTGGACTGGTTTGGAATGGTTTCCAGGAGACAGTTTTATGTCTCTCTGCAAATGAACTTGGCAGCTCGACTTGGTGGAACAATGCTCTTTGGACGGACAAAACCGAAATGGAAGTGTTTGTCATTAACCAAACACAGCATATCAGCATGAACACTTTGTGTGAAAAGCCAATTGCGCCGGTAATGGGGAGATGGTTTGGATTGTTACAGACACGGGCACCTTACTCCCGCTAATCCAACAAATGCCTGTCTATACTAAACACTCCGATTTAGTGTCAGCTCAATTGTTCAGCATGCAAAAAAAAACGAAAAAAAAAAAAAAGATGCTGAACCAAGGACTAATATCAAATGTATCTACCGATCTGTACCACGTTAAACAAAAACAGTTTTAGTTTTTGCTCCAGACTTGAAAAAAAGTCCACAGTTGAACTTGTTCTCATGTTTTTAGGTAAAGCAACTTATAGTCAGTTAGATATAAAAAATAAAACAGGTTTTTAAAATTCACACAAGCTTAGTGTGGACAAACATATTTTTTTGAATATGCTAATGTGGCTAACATGTAGCTGGTGTCAATCTGTCTTTTATCTATCCCACATGGTTTTTATTAATAGGCCTTTTTAAAAGACCTTAGTATACTTTCCATTACTGATCAGTAAATGTTGGAATTCTAAAGATTCTGATGCCTGAGGGTGACAGAAAATGACATAAGACCAGTTGACCTCATGTTGAGTCCGCAGATGCACATGTTGGTAAAATTTTACAACAGAACAACGTTGCTTTCCCTAACTGGACACATTTAATATTCAATCTTGTCCTCAAAAAGATTGTGACCCATTTAACGTGTGCTAAGATGAGGGGCGTACCAATTTTATACTGAATGTGCTAATCAAAAGTTGTTTGTATTTTCTAATTTTTTTCAGTAAATAGTGAATTAGACATATTTAATTTAATTTAATGGTTTCATGACTGTATGGCTGAAATCAAGTAAAAATACTATTAGATAGAACTGTGCAAGCAATTGGTGTTAAAGTTACAAGGTAAATAGTCTTTACTTTAGTGGCTTTGGTTTTAAGTTTATAAGTAATGTGTGTGTATATATATATAGATATATATATATCTATATATATATATAGAGATATAGATAGATAGATATCGAGAGATATAGAGAGATATAGAGAGATATAGAGAGATATCGAGAGATATCGAGAGATATCGAGAGATATCGAGAGATATAGATATCTCTATATCTATAAACAGTGTATAGATGGGTAGATGGGTAGATGGAGGGATGGAGGGATGGATGTATCTATATATCAATATCTATATAGACATATCTATATCAAGAGAGATGAATCCCAAGGATTTCCTATTTATGAAGGTAGCACATTAGAGGTTTACCTGCCTTAAAATGAATGAAGCTAAATACATTCCTATAAGGTCATAAAGATCTACATGGATTATGCTGACATGACATGCAGAAAGAAAGAGTGCAGCAGTGTTCCCGACCTTAAAGAAACAGCAACGAGTCATCATGTGCTCTTCTGGTTTCCGAGAACTCAGAAAGCATTAAATCGTTGTTACAGAGTTTTGTGACTTGCAGAATTTTCTTTGTTGCTGGATTGTTTTGTCATCATTAATCTACCACCACTACCAGTAATAATGGGACACTTTTGATGTTTGGCGTAGACGACACTACAGACAGCCACCTTGGGGAGATCAGTAATACTCTACAAAGCAAAGCAAAAATCACAGCCAGTATACAATCAATCCAAGTTTGATTAGATGTTAATTCACATTTACTCCTAGAAGAATTTGCCCCTCTGCCATCAGCTTTATCAGTGTCACACAACGTTTCATTGCTGTTGTCTTTCTGGTTGTCATAATGCTGTAAGTTTTTCCAGTTAGAGTGCCTGAACACCATTAAACCCAGGAATTTTTGCAACAACAGCACGATAACATGCTGCAACTGCTGTCCTTTTTGACAGATTTTGACATTTATAGTGGGAAGCAGGTCATATTCTTCTCTGACCTGTCAAAAATCCAGATAGTTGTGTCAAAATCCAGGCTGTCATATCATTTAACTGGAGAACTGGTTCTGAAATGAACTTTTTCTCTGACTTGATAACTGTACTATCTGTGGCAGCTGCAAACACAGTAGGCATTATTCTAGGAGTTGATTGTTGGCTAATTAAGGACTTGGTTTGCAAACAGGAAATTGTCAATACTGCCAATATCAAATAAGCAGCATGTTCCAAATTGGCCCTTCTTTAACACAGAGGCATGCTGTCAAACTTTGTGCCACAATTGTTGGAGAAACTGGCCTGAAAAACAGACTTGCAAGGGGTGTGTCACTAAAGATTTATTGACAACTGGCGAGCAAGCTGAGATCGGCTGATGGGCTGACAGGCAGTCAGGCAGACAAAGAACATGTGGCAAAGTTGGCAGCGGACCTACAGCAGACGAGAAAAAGAAATGGTTACAACAAGATTAAGAAGATCTTATAAAAGACTGAGCGTAAGTAAACAACGATGTGGTGTGAAGTTTGAGGAGGGCTGGGACTTACAACTGTGCAGAGATGGGCGGAAAAGTAGAAGCTGTGCCAGGTAATTGGTGGGGAGTTTGGGTTTCGCACCCACACACACACACAGAGGGGAAAACAGTCGCACAAAATTGGGAAAGGGTGGGGAAAGACTAAACTGAGCCAGACCCAGTAGCCTGCTGAGATCATGACTAACGGTCTTTCATTAGGAGGCATTTTTCGAAATGGATATAAAACGAAGACTGTGGTTCTAAAATCTCATTAAAAAAACCTGCTGCTTCTTTTAATGACACTCAAGTCCCCCCGAGTCTCCCAAAAAAGGAGTCTAATGGTTAAAGTGGTACATAAATTCATATATACTGCATGGAGCAGCACTAATAAAAGTATCTTACTGATATTTATTTAAAAAATACCTAACCAATAGCGAGATAATCTCATTTATCTCCTTGTTTTGCTGTGTCACAGCAGCAATGCTGTTTTCCCAGCACAATTTGTCGTCTTTGTTTTCAGTAAACATTTGTCCATTGATTGTAGGCCACAATTTCTGGGCATCATCATGGCAAGGAGGAGCAGATGGACTATTGTTGCTAAATACAGTCGCGTCTCGATAATACTGCTCCACTGATGAGTTTACGATGTGTAAACTGCTCTTCATTGTTCTATTAATCTCTTTGAATCCCTCCTGGTGTAATCCTGGATGAGTTTGTCTTCTGGAAAACAAAGTCCTCTTTTTGTTCAGATCCATAGGTGACCGCAATGGTTGGATATCATTTGGATATTTGAGTTGCAGATGCAAAAATGATTCATTATCTGTCACTGTCAGATGTCACTGTCATTATTATTGAAGATGGTTAAATTGATTGATTTCTAATGATATTACTTCACTTGCTCCAAAAATGGAAATTGATCATCTTTTGCAATAAAGATTTTGAAACAGTGTTATGTCTGTTTCACTGATATAGTATTATTTTTTTAATCATATACATGATTTTTATATTTATATATATATATATATATATATATATATATATATATATATATATATATATATATATTTATATTTATATATGTTCGGTTCCGTCCACTCCCTTTCAAGCAATATTTATTAATATGCCTAATTATCCTAATTTTGATTAGTCATTGTGATGATTGTTTTGTTTTTCTGTGTATTATTCTTATTTGATTGCTTGAAATAAACCATAAAAAAAAATAACAGAAAGAAATTATAGCAAAAAGGCTTGATTGTTACCAGTGTGGGGACATTTCTGTGTGAACTTTGCATGTTCTGCCCCGTGCATGCGTGGGTTTTCTCAGTCGACTCCGGCTTCCTCCTACTGTTCAAAAACATGCCTCATAGGTAAATTGGTCACTCTAAATTTTCTATAGGTGTGAATGCGAGTGTATATTGGTGTGTGATTGTGGCCCTGTGTCAGACTTGCGACCTGTCCAGGATGTCCCCTGCCTTCACCCACGAGTGGCCGGGATAGGCTCTGGCAGCCCTGTGATCCTGAAGGGGAATAAATGGGATTAGAAAATGAATGAATGCATGAATGTTACCAGAGTGTAATCAACAGCCTGTTTAGCTAACGTTTACTCATAAAGAAAAAGGAAAAAAAATCAAATCCTACAAGTGCTGTTGCAATTTTCAGAAATGTTGCGTCTTAAATTTGGTCCTAACAATAAGCTAATTATCTTGCTATGATGTTAAATGTTAACTGTTAAACCAAATCCAAAATGAACGCTTTTCAGCTTGCCACATTTTTAAACTCAAAACATGTCAGACTCAGCCAACATGTCAAAGTAGCATGGTTCAACAAGCAACAGCTTTGGTTGATTTAGCATTCACCAATGAAATTGGTAAAAGTGCCTGCTGTGCTGCTCAAAAGCAGTAAATCTACAATTTCTTTGATTTATTTCTAAAAAGTAGGTGCATTTTCTATTTCCGGTGGCTGGATAGCTTAGTTGGTTTTTCCAGTCCTCAACTTTGGCACAGTATGGTCCTTAACCACCATCAGCATCTATATAATAACACTAATAAACTTTATTTATATAGCACTTTTCAAATAGGAAAGGGGTTTTCTTGTATAATTCCACACCAGGGGTGTCCAATTCCAGGCCTTGAGGGCCGGTGTCCAACATGTTTTCCTACCGTTGAAGCTCCCTATTGGTGGAACACACCTGATTTAGGTTAGAAACAGAGGACAAGGCAGGGTTTCTGGAAAACCAGCAGGAGACAGGCCCTTGAGGCCTGGATTGGGACACCCCTGATCTAGGCTGTGGTATGTGTTAGAGCAGGGTTTGTTGGAAAACATTCAGGGATGCTGCCCTCGAGGCATGGAGTTGTCAATTCCTGATCTACGGTCTGAGTTTATCCAAAGCACACAAGCCGTCATCAGCACATACCCTGACCACAAAAGATATGGACTTATTTTATGCACATCTTTCTGTATTACATCTTGCATTATTAAGATTTGTCCTTACAGAAATGTAATTATAGACCAGCCAGAAAGACAGGTTTGGTTGTCATTGTATCCAATTGAAGACACGTCAAGAAACATCTAAGGTGGGTGGTAAAGAGGATGTTTACTCCTTCAGATAGTGTTAACTATAAACCCATATGAATGGGAAGGCAGTCTTAAGGCCGTGTTACACAGCCACTATGTACATTTTGTGCTTATTGTATGAATGAAAATGGATCATACGTGAATAAATGTGAAAAAAGTAAGTAAAAGTTGGGATCTTTACGTGAAAATGTACACAAATGTATCACGAATTAACGGTAAAACCACGGAAGAAGTATGAATAAACCATGTAAAGAACAACGTAGAACTTGAACTGTTATTGCGCTGTTATATATGCAATTCATTATTGATTCATGCATCAATTACGTAATTTTAATTTGTGCACCAAATACACCATATAAAAGTTATACATGTGTGGCACATGAGTGAAAAGTCCGTCGACATGGTCATGGAAGCCACAAATTTGCACGTGCATCTTGCAAAAATCATGCACAATTGCGTATGATTTACATAATTGCGAATTCACGTAAAGACCTTTTGGCTGAAACCCTTAACAGATATTTGAATGACCAACATGTGAAACACTTATGATTTATGTATATCATGCGTGAATCACGAAAGACCTAAATTACACATGTGGAAAAATGTGCAAAATGTACGCAGTGGCTGTCTGACATGGCCTTTAGAAACAAAATACTGAAGAATCACAGATTTACCGTTGGGTTGCAAGAGTGAAAGATCTTTATATTTGTAACTGATGAGCATAACTTTTTTTTTTTTTTTTTTTACATTTCTTTAAAGGCTGAATTGTAAATTATAATTCAAGGCCCAATTCTTCACACAATTATTGGCAAGTCATCCAGTAAAGGTGTACACAGCTGGTGTCTGAATTAAACTTGCCCTTTATGTCTGTTTGGAGTGCTCATCCTTTTAGAAAAAAAAAAAAAAAAAAAAAACTTCTGCACAGTAACATTAATGGCTCTTTAATATTAATAGAAACTAATGCACTTCCGGGAACGTCAGACACTTTGCCTGACCGCAGGACATTTTTGGCTTTCATTGAGATGCTTTGGGTCTCACAGAAGGAAGCAGCACTTTTGGACCCGACTTGTGTCTTAATTGGAAATGCTTTTTGGCTTTTGTCTAGATCAGCTTGAGACTGTAGAGGTTTCCCTCCAGACAAATCAGAGCTTTTGACTCAGATTCCAAAACATTCTGGAATAAATATACCCATGATTGATGTCCTTTAAGTCCAGTTTCTTTTCACACAGTGTGTGAAGGTAGCCAGGATATTGACTGAGCAACAGCTGTTAAGACAAGTGTGTGGGTTTGATCATGATTTTGCTTCGCAAGGTAAATTCAATTGAAGGCAATTTCTCAACTAGAGGGTTTGAATCCCGGCCGGGTTGTTTCTGTTAGGAGTTTGCATGTTCTGTTTGCATGTTTGCACTCCGGTTTCCTCCCACAAGTGGATTTGTGACTCTTTACTGTCCCTTAGGAATGAGTGTATCTGTCTATGTGTGACCCTGAGACAGACTGGCAAACTGTCCAGGGTGTACCCTGCCTTCACCCTGATGTAGCTTTGATACGGTACAGTGACCCCACCACCACCACAGACCCCACATAGCCCTTAGGGGGGGTAGAGGGTGGATATCTCAATTTATGTAGTTCTTTGCAACAATTTGACTGAAATTCAAGCATAATGTGTAATGTTTACCTCATTGGTTATTGCAAAAATATTTTTATTCAATAACATATACCTGCTTATATGCTCCATATCTAACATCCTATACATTTATTTAATCATTTTTGTCTATGCAAATGTCGTCAAACTTAACCCCTTGATGCCCATTGAAGCAAGTATGCATCAAACCACTTCAGAAGTCATTTTTGTTTTCACATCTAGAAAAAAATTAAGTCATAAAGGAGTTAGTAACGTTTAGATTAGTCCTAAAGTAGATCTTGAAGTTATGCTTTAGCCCCACATAAATAAAATGTTTTTGTTTTTTTGTGTGGTTTTGACATTTTCATGCAGTTCAACTGCTGACTTTGTTTTATCCCCACAATCAAAACTGTTTATGAAAAGATGGATTGATTAAAATTCTTGTTCAACTCGACTGCATGAGAGAGCGACGCCATGGAAAATGGTTACAAAAGTCATTTCAGTCGCCTGTTTGCTACGCAGATGTTGCCATGTTGGAACCAGATGATGTCAGTAAGCAGTGATTGGTCTAATTCAGTCAGAGGCAACATTTCTATGGCAACCACTCTCACCAATTTAGAAGTGAAATTGTCGGAAGTCCACATCCCTGCCACTGAAAGTGAGCTCAGGACAGTCTGTCAAATGTTTCCAACACTCAACATGAGACCACCTACTTTTATTGAGATCTGAATGGGCAGTTTATTACTTGAATAACTACAGAAGAATAGCACGAAAATCAAATAGGATAAACAAGAACATGTAAATAAAGAAGGAAAGAAGAGCATCAATAGCTGTTCTGACAAAGTGAGAAATCAGTCTTGGCTGGTGTTTTGCCCGGTTGGACAGGAATGCCAAACGTGAAGAAAGTTCACTCGTCTATATGCTGATGACGATTTTTTTTTTTTAACAGGACAATGCTTTATGAGAATTCCCTCACTCTTTGGGACTGCATGAGCCAATTTAAATCCAATGGAAAACATTTGGGGACTGATGGTAAGAGAAGTTAGTAATAATGAAGTCGTCCATCTTCACCCCTTGGCACAACCTTCCCAAAAGCCTCTTAGAAACACATTTTTGAGGTGATCAAGAAGAATGTTTTGTTTGGACCCTTTCATTTCTGTTTTAAGGATGTAACATGTTTTTCTTTGTGTGTGTGTGTGTGTGTGTGCTACAGTCCTAAACTTTTGATAAAAAAAGTCCATATCAGTTAAATTGTTGTTTTAATGAAACTGGCCTCATGTTCCCATTTCAAGCTCCACTTAGAACTTTTTCTTTTCAAATTTAGCCGTGCAAAATGAAAATTAATGCAATTTCCAAAAGGCTCTGAAGATTTTGATCAGGAGTGAACAGGTTGGGAGCACACTGGTGCTGCAAGAGACGACAAACGGCAGGAAGAATTTTTATAAATTTTCCTTTTTCATATAATAAAGAACATTTTGTCTAAACATTTCTTCTTTTTTGAATAAAATCAGACAATATATTAATGTTTTTACTGAAAATTGTACAGTTTTACCAAGCAGCAAAAAAAACAATTTTTTTTTCATTGGACAAATATATTTTATTTGAGATTTCATTAATTTATTTAGTTTCATTTTTATGTCTTAGTATTTTATTTAGAAATTTTTTTGTCTTCGTTTTTAATTGTAAAACACTTTTTATAAATAAAGTTGTGATCCGTCTCCGAGGCTCCTGGTTTCAAAAAGCATTGTAACTGGGGGGAAAAAAAAAAGAAAAAAGAAAAATTGTTTATTTTTCTAGTGAATCTCTGTCAATGTCAGTTGCAAAAAAAACCCCAATTCAAACAAGTTGAATTAAAGAAAGAAACTGCCCCCCCCCCTCCCCCCCGGCCCCCAGCAGTAATAAACATGCCCTGATGTGGTGAAGCTGCATAGAGATTCTTGCAGACATCCACACTGGAAACATTGCAGCCCACATGCAGACACACTGTCCTCATAATCTCTGCACCATCTGGTGGGGAACTTTACTGTTCCCCTGCGCTCCTGACTCATTAGTATTCCTCTCGAACTGAGAAGGAGAGACCAGCGAGTGTGACATTTCTGAAAAACATTTTAGAGTCAACACCAGAGAGGATTAATTGAGCAGTCACGGAGCCCACCTCAGACAAACCCCACTCATTTCACATAATAAGGAGAGACTTTTTCATCTCCTTAACCCTTTTTTTTTGCTGCTTAAGTGTATCACCGCTGCTTTGCATTGTGAGCATTCCCCGACTCCTGACGGCTTTTGTTAAGCGCGCACTTAGATGCACCACAGATATTGACAAAAGAACGATTCCCTCAGGTGGGTTTTTAGCTGCTTTTGTGTGTTTTTTTTTATTTTGAAGGGCAACTGAATGGTGAGATTGCAACTCATTCACACCATGCTTCCAGCAGCATCTCAAACATTGTGAGAGCTGAGATCAAAGGCTGATCCTTTCCTTTTCAAATCCACATGGTCTCTCATTAGACCCACTATGATCTCCACTGTCACTCAGCTCTGGGTCACTCTTTGCTGCTCTACCTTTTTAGAAGAAATGCACAGGTTATTGTCATCATTTCAGGATTTGATGACGATAACTGAAATCATAGCTATTTTTCTAGCAAATTGGGAGTTTTTTAATCACTTTAAAAAGTTGTACATATTTTTTTTTTTTACCACAGATGTGCTTATAGTTAATGATAATCAGAAATATACATATAAAAAAAGTTTGGCTTATTCTGAGTTTTTTTAAAGTCCTAATGAAAGAAAAATCCTTTCATTATCTGCAACTTTATTCTTCTTTAAATAAAACTGTTTGCTATAAAAATGAATTTTGTGGAATGATTTTCTTAAAAAGTAATGTACAATAATAATGTAAATTTTTTTTGTTTCTTGAAATTAAAATCTGTTTTGATAATGCATATTTACATTAGGTATTATTTTAAGTTGATATAAAAAATGTGTGGTGTTTTTTTTATAAGACTTTTGGTAACTAATGCAAGTTTATTTTACAAAATACCTTACAAAAACACATTTGTTATATTGTATTTTTATTTTATTTTATTCTATTGTGCATTTATATTTCTATATGTAAACAAAATTGTGTTTTGGCATCTGGATGTAAAACCTTCTTTCTTGAAAATGAATTGTACCTGTGTGTGCCTCTATAGACTTGGTTATAATGGTATTACTTTTAAAAGCCTTTGCATCAACACATTCATATTTCCAGTTATAAAATATTATGTGAAATATTTCTATTAAAACTTAAAGGGATCAGTGATCTCCAGTGTATTTTTCTAACTGTATCACCTATAAACTCAGTGAAATCTGCCTCTTAATTATTTTATTTCTCATTTGCTGCTATTTGCACACCTGCCTGTGTGACCGCTGCAGGATAAATACAGTATGCAAATCTGTACCCTTCTGAAAATGTACTGGAAAGAAAAAAAAAATGTGCTGAAAGCGGGCCAGCAGTTGGTGTGTGTGCGCTCAAAATGCAAATTCTTCCACATTTATGGCAATTTTTATCTTTGCATTGCAGCTTCCTTTGGCTCCTTTTCTCCTCAAGGATCAATGAAGTTCATTTTAATCTGCACAACAGTATTTTTACAGACTCAAACAGGTTTATTCAGCAGAAAAGTGATTTAAAAAAAAAAAAAAAAACAAAGTGACACATATTTGTTCGGTCTTACCAACCTTTCGCAGTGTTAGTGCCAAACTTGAATGGTAGATGTGCTGAATACCACGTATAGGAAGAATGCATAAAAACTAAAAACGTTGCTGCTTTTCTCGTAGAAATCCTGCATATCGTCAGATTCCAACGTTGGGAAAGTCTTCTTATGCATTTCTACTTTATACATATGATTTAAGATGCAATAAGTTCAAAATCTGGCTCAGTTAGAACACAAACATGACATAAGCAGCTGACCTTCTAAAGACCCACTCTGATGAAAAGGTGTTTTTAACATGTTCTTGTGGCATTTTCTGATGTAGAAGAGTATTTCTTTATTCAAATCATTGTGAAGCAGCAGCAGACAAAAAAATGCCATTGGAAAAGAGCTTATTTGTGACAGAAAATACGTTGGACGGGCCACAAGTTCCCTGCTCCGCTCCAATCTGATGCATCCATTTATCCATGCACGTCTTTGTTTTCCTTGTTTGAGCTGGCATCTGGCTCCAAGTACGGCTGGATAGCTCCAATATTGTTCTCCAGTAATGTTAGATGAGGGGCTCTAACTAGCAGTAGAGATGTAAACAGAGAGCTCTCAGTAATGGGTGACAGGAAGGGATGACACTGCGCCAACGGTCAAATGGTCCCACCCACAATTTCTAAGGAACTACTGACGCTCTGGAGAAACTATGTCTTAGACATATCAAGGACACTTAAAAGCCACAATGTTTTTCAAAAAATGATAGTGTGTCTTATAATCTGGAGCATGTACGTTTTTTATGTTGAGTATTATTGTAAATACCAGTGGCGGACCATGCTTTACACACCTGGGCTTTCAGTAGTGCTACATCTGAATCACTTAACCCCTCAGCAACCATTTTACAATGCAAAAACGAGCTTTGGATTGCGTATTTAAAATTCCTGTGGCCACAATAAATGCCCAAATCTTGTTTTGTAACTACAGCCAGCAAAAAACATTGAATTATTATGATATTTCTAATTTCACTCATCAAAAACTTTGATTATTTGAAGACAAAATCCATCCAAAATTCTCTCTTCCCTCAAAAACTCAAAAATCACACAAATCTGTTCAGTTGCTGAGCTCTGTTTGTAACACAGATCAAAAAGTGCTCTTTGTCAAACTGCATGTGGAAAATGTTTCCGTATTCCTGAAACTTTTGTCCAATCAGAAGGTCTGAATACTGGGATGTAGGCTAAGCCTGCTAGAAGGCCCTGCTGACACCAACTCAAAATCAATGATTGGTTGAAGGAAACGAATGTCCGACACTTATTTTGCATCAGGAGACCTTCAGAACTAAATACGCTAATGCTTGTTTTAGCTGTATCAGTCTATTTTTTACGTGTTGTAAACAGTTGGAAGCTGCTGGTATTGTGAATACCCCTTGTGCTATCCTATGACCCCACCCTTACACACGTGTTCTCCGTACCATGACAAAGGTGGATAAAGGTGAAGAGGATTTCATGTAATCCATGGACACCAGTGAAGATCACAAATCATTGAAGAAAAAAGGTTCAACACACACTGTCTTGTGGGGTCTAGATGACCCAACTCCCAATGTTACAGTGCCTAGGATAGTACAAGGGTTACACAAACATGGCTAATGCTCCAAACATGTAGCGTGTTACCAAAAGGTTCTAAAGAACGCAGTTATATAAAGTCTGACCGACTGATTGATGAACTTTTCTGACTTTTTGGTCTCACTTAATGTGCCTTACTGTTTGCTGTGCGCCTAATATCACATAATTTAAGATAACAGACCGTTTATTGACGCTGCACTTTATAATCCAGTGCGCCGCATAGTGCGGAAAATAGGGTATTCATAATAAAAGGACCAGTGGGAATGCTTTTGAAACGGATCAAAATATGATCGGAGTTGGTCCTCAAAAACTGTATCTGCTTCAAAACTGTAGTAGCTTAGAAAATAATCCATATTTTTAAAATATAGGACACTTTGCGACATAAATACACAAACAGTGGAATGATCAAAGACCTCCATAACACTGTTATCTTAGTCTTTATTTTGTCACAATTTGATGTCAAATATATATACGTCTGTTAGACATATATTATATGACATATATAATTTCATTTCTTTACAATAGAGAAACAACATAGAGATGACACACTATTTTGGTTTCTAAGTAGAAGCTCCTTTTAAATAGTGGCATTTTTTTCAATAAACTGTCAAGTCAAGCTCCCACTCAAGTGACGCTTTTGTTTTCCTTATTGAGTCACATTTATTCACAACGTGTGTTTGTTTGTCTCTTTTTTTTCTGGGTGGTTTGATGTCTTTTTGTGTCAAGTTTTTTTTTTTCTCTTTCATTTGTAGTTTTTTATCCTGGCAGTTCAATCTGTTTAGTTTCCTTCAAAAATCAATCTCCATCTGTTTTTTTTTGTTTTTGTTTTTTTCTTGGTCCATGTGGCCACACAGATGGGCCCACCTGCTAACAATCCTGAGCCACCAGCAAAGGTGCACAGTCATTTGGAAAAGGTGTCTTTGTAGCTTTACAGAGTTAATCCAATCAGCTTGCAGGAGGGTTTCCAGTTCCTCTGCAGCTGGCTCCTTTGGCCAGGAAGCAGTTTGCGCCTCCATACAAGGGGGGTGTCTGACCTTGGCTCTGTCCCTGGATTTCTCTTTGGCCTGCCGCCTTCAAACCTCTACTCCCGCTGCTTGTGTGCAGAACTGTATTTTGGACACCGCGTCCCCCCGTCTCAGTCTCAGCCTCTGGCGCACAGTGAGGGATCGCGCTTTGAGATCCGATCACTGTCTTGGGGCAGGAGAGGCTTTTTCGCTCTACTTGTGTAGATTTAGGGGAGCCGACGGGTGCCGGAATGCTGCTGAGGTTCTTCTCCGGTCCCATTGGAGCATTGGCGGTCGCAGGGGGGTTAACGCCAGCTGTGTCAGCCGTCGACACAACAGTCTCCGGCTGAGAGCAAAAACTGCTAATGGGAAGCCCCAGCTTTCCAGCCATAGCAGGGGGCCACTTCAGGACCTCTGCTTGGTTCCAGTCAATCATCTTCTGGCGCCCTTCGTCCGGGTCACACGCCTGCAGTGATGGGATGATGGGCACAGAGCGGGTGCGCAAGGAAGGAGGGAGGAAACTTGTGTCCTTATCCAGGCGGGTGCAGGGGACCTCGGTCCATCCTTTCCTGGCAGTAAAGTGAGAAAGGGAGGTCCTGCTGAGAAGCATCCCCACCCTTCCACTGGCGGAGTCGCACCTGAATGCACAAGAGGAAACAAAAATAACAGTTTGAGGGAGACAGCCTTACACCACCTGACCTCCTGACTCTGGGCCTCTCACATACAAACACACGGGTTTGTTCAAGTCCTGTCAGTTTGTTGCGTTTTTCTTCTTCCATTTCTATGAGAATGACCAAAACATTAGAGCTTTTCAGCAATACATGAACAGCTCACTTTCTCAAGCTTGTTATTTAATGGATAAATATGTCAGAATTTTTATTTTCTCAGAAGATGAATCAGTTTGTTCCTAATGTACAAATGTCTTTTTTCATTGTCAAAGTAAAAACATATATGTTTTTTTTTTAAACTGTGCAGAAAAGGTCTTTTCTAGTGCACAAAAGTCTTAAGTTGTGTTCACATGACCCTCGGTAATGCGTGTTCAAGCAGCCACTTCGTTAAAAGACGCGTTTCGGGTTTCCGTGTTCTTCTCCTGCATTCACATGTCGCTATGCATTTTTTGGGTTTAGATTCAAAACGCATAGCCATTACAAGTGCATTTAAAGTCAAACCAGTTTGAATTTCTAGTGACTTATAGACGCTTTTAGTTCACAGAGGTGCTAACTATTTGAAAATTTATGATGAAGGAAAAATTAATAGCGGTTTATGTCCAGCCGAAATTCTATGACACCAAATCATTGGGTCTTGTCACACAACCACACATTTTCCACATTTTCCATGTATGAAACTTCTACGATACATGCGTGATATACGTAAATGTGATTCTTGGGTTTGTCATTTGTCGATGTCTGCAGATGTCTGTCCAGGGTTTCGGCCAGCCGGTCTTTATGTGAATTTGGTTTTGAGCTGTTCGAAACTTCTGGTTGGTTGAAAATTTCATGCATTTATGTGAATTATTATGTACATTTTACACAACTGTGCGAGATGCATACATAAAATGGACTGTTCCCCATGTGTCCATGTATGTCTAACATACTTTTCCAATGTGTAACATCTATATTGCGTATAGGGCGCACATATCACGTTAACTCTATGTAATTCATGCACAAATTTTGGGATAGATTTGACTTTAACGTTGATTTACGTGTTCTTTGCGGGGTTTATTCGTACTTCTTCTGTGGTTTTAATGTAGTTAATGTGTGCTACATTTGTGACAATTTTACATAAAGACCCGTTACAGTAACGAACTGATATTACTATATCACTGATCCCCATATTTCAAAATCTGGTGTCTTAAACCATCTGGAAGCATCCAAAATTCATTTAGAGTAGATAATAAATAAATAAATAAAAAAACTCAATTGAAATTATGTATGAATGCAATATTACCATATGTTGACAAGGCTGTAAAATGGGGGGAAAAAAAAGAAAAAAGAAGAAAAAAAAAAAAAAATTCAGTTAGAGTAGAGATTTTCACACTTTTTGCACAGAGGGCCATGTTTGTGCCGGTCTTTGGACATGCCTAACTACAAGGATCAAATTAAGTTCAAGTGTCTTTACAGAGCTGGAGAAAAGAATAACCGTACATGCAAAATGCGCTGATATTAAGGGCATGTCACAAAGCTACAACGTATATTTTTCCCATCCGTCATATGTAGTCTTATGTGAATATACACAGAAAAAGTAAGAAAAGTTGTCTTTACATGGAATTTTCACAGGTGTATCACGAATGAACCTTGTTAAAACCACGAAAGAAGTATAACTAAACCACGCAAAGAACACATAAATCAAAGTAGAACATGAACCGTGCGTGATTACTGCGCTGTTTAAATGCAATTCATTAGTGATTTGTCTGTCAATTACGTAATTTCATTGTGATATGTGGGCCGTATACGCGATATAAAAGTTTTACATGGGTGGTAAATGCGTGAAAAGTCCATTAGATATACGTGGAACGATAGTGGAGAGACACAAATTTGCGTATGCATCTCGCAAAAATCCCACACTACCGCATAAGATTTACGTAGTAATTGCGTAGAGACTACATAAAATACACATAAATTGCGTAATTCTAAACCGACCTTAAATTGAGAACAGTTTAAAACCGAATTCATATAAAGACCCCTCGGACGAATCCCTCGACGGACATCTGTGCACATCGGCGGATGACAAATGCAAGAAACACTTATGAATTACGTATATCACACATGTATCACTGAAGTCTGTAATTTAATACGTGCAAAATGTAGGTTTGTGGCTGTGTCAGATGGCATTAACCTAAAAAATTGACTTTTGGAAAATATTTTTTAAAAGCAATGTTAATGCAGACATTTCATTGGGAAATCAAGGCTATCAGGAGTCTAGCAAAATGTTTTTTACTTTCTTTCTGTGCAGATATAAAAGACGAGCTAGATGAGTATAATGATTAATGCATGTCTGAGAGTCTTTGAATGTCCTTCAAATGCATCACAAAGGAGGAATAAAAACAACAGCATTCAACTGAAAAAGTTTGCAGTTTGGAAAATATTTGTGCACGAAAATGAATACTGCTAATCTGGCCCACAGCCTTAGCAGACCACCATCCTTCAGAGGCTGTTTGTTGCACAGGCAAGTCTAAATAATTGAATCACGTTCCTCTCATGGTGTTAGATGGACGCATAGAAGCTGGAGGTAAATCCAGCCGACCGAAAAATATCTAAAAATACCTCCAAGGGCAAATCTGACTACAGTTCTGCCCTTGTCTGTGATGGATAACAGTTTCGTGGTAATAAAACTGACTGGAAAGGTTTGTTGTCACTTAGCAGGAAACACAGAACAGAGTTCTCCTATTTATTTTTACCCCCCTCCCCTCTTTTTTTGTAAACACTCTTCAGCACTCTGTCCCTCCATCTTTACTTCTTTTCCGCACTCATCATCTCTGCCCAGTCCTCCATCTGTCCTCACTTTCCCCTTGCTTGTTCTCTCACTCTCCTTTACACCTCGCATTTCTCATTTCCAGAGATGAGAGGCTGTATCCATGGCAACACGGGAGATGTGGGGGCTGGAGGAGGAGAGGGAGATGGATGTAAGCTTGCTGTTGTGTGTCTTGTAAGTCAAGAAATAGGTCATTTCAGACTCTTAAAGGCTGGCGAGTCATGTTTGAGTGACGGATCTGACAGGGAATTCTGGGATGTGAGCTCAACTGTTTAACTGCGTTGTTGAAACCCGACCCTCATCTCCTCTGTTCTCTTAAACGCTAGAATAATGCGGCAACATTTAATTGCCTTCAGCGATTTTGTCCTTTGTGATTTTGAGAAAAAGAGCCCTAATTAGTGTCTTTATCTGTTTGTTTGTTATTTTGGTGTAATTGTGTGCACATTTGTGTTAATAGAGAAATCACTCCAGGAGGAACTCTCCCTGCATCAGCCTGAAAAAATACATAAATAAATAAATAAATCTGAGGAGCTCCATGGAGCTTTGTTTAAAAATGTAAATTATGGAAATGGGTCACGTAAAGAGTTTGGCAGCTCACAGAGTGTTTTACCAACCGGGGGATCGCTGGGTTAGGATGCTGATGGGAGGGGAGGGGAGGGGAGGGTTGACGCCGCCATCGTTCAAATTGCACACACTGATAGCAAATTAGAGTCATTTGCTAAACAGGAGACGTAAAGATGTTGTTGTCCTATGTCCCCCCCCCCCCCCCCCCCCAAAAAAAAAAAATACAATCCCTATTCAATATAAATAAAGTTTAGCCTCAAAAACAAAAAGGAGTTTATACACATAAACTCCTCGTGTTTCAGAAGATTCATAATCCTCTATTGTAACAGTAAAATCTGTCCAATACAGGAGGCCTGCTGCTTTAATCTGTTTTCTATTTATTTATTGTTTTTAATTAAAAAAAGATGCTGTCTTCTTCGGTTTATTGGAGTAACGTATTGGTGTGACTTTCTGAAAGAGGAAGAGGCGGGGGAGTGGATGGGGTGACACAATCAACTGAAGGATTTTTTATGCTAAATAAAGACATTTTTATACTAGTATACTGTGATACATGAAGGCTTTTTTTATATGTTTTTTTATACTTAACCTGACAATTTGTATTTTACAAAGACTATTTGTGAATACACTGAATTGTGATGAGGAAAACTTGGAGGAATTATAAAAGATTTTTTTCAAATGACGCAATGCATTGTGGTCTGTATTCACCAGTCTTGTGAGCATCAATGCACACAAATTTGTGGCAGAGACTTTTGGGAAATTTCCAGGGCTCTGAATTTTTTAATTGTATATTCGGACACCCCGAAAAAAATGACGAAGGTCCTAGTATTGTAGCAATTCACACACAACTCAAATCTGTCAGAAGGAATTCCTCTGAAGGCTTGATGGTGATCATGAAAAGATCTGAAATTGAGATTCTGTACTGTCCAGGGTTCTGAATCAGCAGCTGAGCTTAAAACAGCTCATAAAATCACAGAAAAGTTAAGTTTGAGGTGTTTTTAGGGTAAAACTATACCAAAATGTCTAACTTCTTAGTAACCAGTGTTTGGCATGTTAATGCTGTAGATAAAGTTTGATAAAGAACACAACATTTGTATGATTTTATAGAATCCTTAAGAGCGAATAGTTGATTCCATGGTGGACAGGCAGCAAGGAGCTTCTTCTTTTTCTTTATCAACTTTTTGCTAGCGCATGACCAGAGTCTTGGTGTGAAATGTCAAAATGGTGTAAATCTCGTGGATCTTTCTCCAGGATTTTTTTTCAAACAGTATCTGATATATAAGACTTGGTGGCGTATGATTTTGGCCAGGTGCTAACCCCAATACTATAATTTCTCCTCCATGTTCGATTTTAAAAACAGATTACACTTCAGCAAATAGATATCCACATATATAGTCATATACTACATCTGGAGCAATAAAGAACGATTTTTAAATTGAAATATGAGTTATTTTTGTAGCTAATTTTCCAACTAACGTTCTGAGACACCACCTTTACCACCTTGTGGGTACCGCCTATTTCATGACATCAACCTAGAGTCGGTCTTGTCAGCGTTTCTGTGTTTCGCCCACAAAAGCAAACAGCATCCAAACTTTTGCAAAGACGGATATGCGTATTGTGCATATAAAAGGAAAGTGTTTAGCCGATCTCTGCTAGCTCCACAGAGAAGGTGGGTGTGTGCGTTAGAACCTTCTCATTTTTGTGGATTTGGAGGGGCTGGTGTTCAGAGAACAGGTTTTTAGCGAAATACTCAGAAATGAATGGATGAAAGGACTGCTTTGGGGGTGGTTTTTTGTTAGGCTATAAGGCTTTAGCATAATTGAAGCGTTGAATCTGTTGTTCCAACCTTAAAATCACTGTTTTATCACTTATTAGCTATGTCTGATCACAGTGGAGCTAAAAAAAATCATTTTTTCCTCCATGATTATATAAAAGAGCATCAAAGATTTCAGGCTTCTCCTTTAATAAGTCGTCGGATTTAAAGTCTTTACTATTTTTGGCAGAAACTCATTAATCTCAGAATCTTCCTTTTGCCACCGAAAATTAACCGCAGTTAGCCTGACAGAGCTTGTTTCTAGAGGAAAATCCTACCAGAGGATGGGAAAAAAACTACCTTCCGACGGACTCCACGTCTGTCGATTCATCCTCCTGCAAGTGTTTGTAGACGTGGCCGCTCCCTCTGGATGCCTCCACGAGATTTGTGGGTACTTTGTGTTTCCCTCTGGAAATTGGCGGCGTCCTGAAGTGGCTGGCCTCTTTCCGCTGCAGAGCTGGACTGAGCGAGAGGGAGCAGCTCCTGCAAGCAGAAGGCAAGAACATGAGATGAGAAAAATCCCCAAATGAGCACTGCATTTTGGGAAAGAAAAACTCCCATCTACTGCAAGAGAACTTAAAGCTTTACTGCAACTAGTCAGTTGTTTTTTTTTTTCTTTTTTTTGAAGACAAACCCAAAATCAGTGTTTTAAATTAATTTAAAAAATAATTTCCTTGTTTTATGTTATTTTATTGAAAATTGATAATTTTTACTTACAAAAGTCAAAGAACTGTATTCACCGGGACACTTAAAAAATACAAAAGCAACATACAGTAACCCTTTATTGTGTTTGGGTCAATATATAAGGGTTAAACTAAAGTTTTTCTGATCTAAGCAGAAAATGAAATTTTTTTTTTTGGAAAGTGAAGTTTATCCGAAAGTCTTTTAAAATCAGAAGTCTCCTACTTTTGTTGACGTTTGGTTAAAATTATTTTTTTTTGTGTATTTTGGTGAAATCAATTGTTCTTGATTTAAATCAAATTCCATAAAAAAATGTTTCTTTTTTGGACTGCATGGTGTGAACTGGCTCTGCTCTGATTATTAAATGTATTAGTTCACCTAAATTTTTATTTTAAGAATTTAGCCTTTTTTGTTTTATTTATTTTATTTAAAGTCAGACTTTTTGTTTAGTTATTCTCCATCTCTCTCCTCAGTCACAGCACTTTGTAGTCCACCACCTCTTTTGATTTTTGCAATAAAATCCTTTAAGTTATATGTTTTAAATTATTCCCAGATCTTGTTTTTCCTGGTTCGACCTTCTTTAGCTTTAACATTTCTTCAATAAATTTCGTTTCAGTCTTGCTTCATTACATTTAGGTCCTTCACAAACTTTTATTTCCGACAGCAGCTGCTTGTTTTATTACCATTTTTTCACCACATTTCATAATTTTTCACAGTTTTTTCAGATTTCATCTTTTTTTCCTTTCTCCAGTTATTTTAGTTTGTGTCCAATTTAAAGACCCACTTTGATGAAAACTGTGCTTTTAACATGTTCTAGTGGGATTATACTGATGATGGAGGATATCTATTAAGAAATTTAGCTTATAATATTGTTTCTAAGCATTTATTTATTCAAATTGCTGTGAATCAGGAGCAGACAAAAAAATACAGTTGAAAAAGAGCGTTTTTGTGATGTAGCAAAAGCACTAAGCCCCTGCTCTGTCCCATTCTGATGCATCCACTAGTAGATGACTAGATGTTTGTTTGTTTGCAAAGTTTGGAGTGTAGGGGGCTGTAAGCTTGCAGGAGAGAGTGTAAAAAGAGAGCTCTCTGTAACGGCGAAGGGAAGGGGGCGGGGTCGCTCCATGTTTTTTTCCAATGAACTAAATTTAGATTTTTTTTATTTTGGCTAAAGACTCAAATTAATAGATCAATAGATGGTCGTTGTGGGACTTTAGGAAGTCCTGCATTGGACCTTCAACCTCATAGTTGGCTTTACTTCATGCACTTAGAACTGCTGGAACATGAAATTCTTATCTCTAATAAGACTTCTGGTGTAAACTGTAATTTTACGATCAAATCTACCAGATTTTTCTATAGTGTGCCTGCTGGAATGGTTCATGTCAGCGTTTTGCTGCTTTAAATAAAAGCAAAAGCAGAAATGTGCTGGAGGCTGCAGGAGAGTCTGCACTGACAGCGCACCCTCTAATAAGAACCCTCATTTTGGTGTTCTTATGTCTGTAAGTGACTACCGCACTACTGCTGGTATCTGCACGCCAGCGGCTTCACTGTGACTGAGCTAACCAGTTTAGAGCAGAATACGGGAGGATCGCAGCCATTGATCTATATACAAAAATTAAAGAATCAGATGTGGTTTTAAAAGAGGGCCGTCAGAAGCCATTGCAGCTTTAAGAAGAAAATAGCCATTTGAAAATAGCAATACATGCAAGAGAAGCTTCAGATATTCACTTTCTGCTTGTAGGAAAATCCTTTTTAACCAGGTGACATTGGAGTGACTTACAAACGACACTCAAATAGGAATGTACGGCAGCTTTTATGTCAAACACCGCAAAGGCGTTTCTCTGGGTAAACTTTTGAAAGGCTTTTGCAGGAAACTATATGCTCGAACACAAACCTGCGCCGCTTACACTGATGTCCCGCTGCTGTCAATTGACAGAAGCAGTCTTCCTTTCCAGGCACACTGTTTTTAAATTTTTCCCAGCTCTATAGGTGGTCTACTTCAAAGTGGATCCCCAACTGACTGCAGCCGTAAAGAAATCACATCAAATGTAAATCAAAGTTTTTAAATGGCACAGACCAAAATGCATCATCATTAGTTGGTTTTATTTTAAAGTGCTGCAATCAATATTTTTTTAAGATAAAAAAAAATGTAGGTTAAGCAAGGTCAAACCTGCGTGGGGATTTTTGTCTTTTAAAGACACACCTTTTACACCATTAATCTAATGCCAGCGTATTCTGATGCAATTCAATTCAATTCAATTCAATTTTATTTGTATAGCCCAAAATCACAACAACAGTCGTCTCGATGGGCTTTGAAGTAAAACATGAACTCAAAAGGATCATGAATACAAAGAGTCAATAGGAAAATACTAAAATAAACTAACAAACTGACTAAGCTATACTGGCATCCCTGCCCTTAGACCCCCCTTCGCGGGGAGAACAGCGCCGAGAAGACGATCAAACTTGACTATCTAGAGGAAGTAAAAGTCGTAATGAACATTAATAATGTTCATATCTGCGCCAAGCTGATATTAAAAGCTGCTTTTCTCTGCGTCAGAATCAGCTGATTCACGTTGCAAACGGTCAAAGTTACGGTGTGTCTAAAAGCGTGTTATTTAGACGTCGCTGGTGACATCTACGATGTTAATGGTGGCGTTGCACCAGATAAGTCTGAACTGATTTGAAATTTGCTTGCTTGCTCTCGTTCTGCACTCTCAAACTATGACTTTACTAAATTAAGCAGTTACAAATTGAACAGTGTCGTTGAAAAAAACTTAGGGTTTATATCAAACTGGACACATTTAATTTACTAAAGGTGAACCAGTGCTTGCTTCCCTTGATAATCCAGAAAATTTTTTTAGTCTAAATACACCCCAGGTCCAGGACCAGGAACTGCTTTTGGACCGATCTTTGGATTTGGTCTCGATAATTTCTAATCGGATTCAGTTTCGGTTCACTCTGAGATTCTTCAATCCGAATAGGCTCTATGTTTGGAGCGGAACAACTGGACCAAAACAGCCACCGTCGCCGGGCAACACAGTAACGGAGCGACAATGAGATCCAATAACTCACTGAAGTGTGGCAGGATGAATGCAGGCTCATTAAAGCAGCTTCTAACGTGACACACATTGCAGGGAAGTCTGGGCATCTTTGCTTAGATTGCTGCCCCTGCGACCCGGTCCTGGATGAGCAGAAGATGGATGGATGGATGGATGGATGGATGGACACGTTGCTACTCACTGATTTCCCAACAATCTATATGTCATAAACATCAGCGTACCTTTCGCCGTTGCCTCAGCAAATTCCTTGCAGCATCACTCAGTCGTACCAAAGTCGCAGGTAAAAAGTGTTGTACCTGACGTTGATGCAGATGTTCAAAATGGCCAACGAAATATAAAGTTTGAATCAGTGAACTATCCGCAAAGACCACAACTTCCATCGTTGTTCCTCTAGCTGCTTTGCTCCGCCCGTATAATTCCTGGCCAATGAGTGAAGACGTCTTTAGTCACGTGGTTTTGTTTTACAAGCTTTGATCCAGAGCAGAAATATGCGGTTGACGAATACTGAATACAGACCAAATGCAAGGTTCAGGGTTTGGTCCAAACCTAATGATTTGTCTAGTATGAATACACCCTCAAAGAATTTGATCCAAACCAAAAGCTGTGATCTAAAATAGGAGCAGTTGAGATGATTACGAACTTAAACCAGATGTGATTGCCGCAGGGTCTTCTTTTGGTGACTTAACACGACCAAACTCAAGCAACAATCTTCCTAAAATGTTATCACCTATTTACAATTCGGTTCTCTTTGGATTTACTCTGTAGTAGATTTTTTCCAATTCAGATTAAGGCAGCAAACAAAAAAAGAACAAAGCAAATTACCAGAGTTGGACAAGCGTTAAACACTTCCAAAACAAAGCTGACCATTTGGACCAAACAGCTCAGTGTGAAAGTGTCCCAGAAAGCAACAAAGATTTCCAAATCTCAAAATGTTCTCACCCGTTTTGGAAAGAATTGTTCCTCCATGACATCAGAACAGTTGAAGATAGCTGACTAGAACATGGTGTGAATAATATCCTGTTCTCCATGCCTGTGGAATAATAGGCATGGGTAATGGAGGCATAGTTTGCATTACTGGTAAGTGAACCCTCCTACAAAATAAAAGCTGGATTTACTGTCCTTTTTGGAATAATCTGAACTGAGGAGAAATGTAAAAATCTAAGGGTTTCGTCTTCTGAGCCTGGAGCCGAGGCAAGCCCATAATTTAACTAGTTTCTCTCTCGGGTAATGGATTTACTGAATTTATTAGGGAGGACTGACACACTGAGGGGGGACAGAGTGTGACAAAAGACCTAAACTGAGCTAAAAACAATAAGTCACATCTTCTCACATCAGGATGCGGCGCCTCACTACTGATGCTCTCTGCTGACACAGTTTCCTGCACAGCACGCAAAGAAAATGAGCTTTCCTGCTTGTTCTCACCTATTGATCAGCAAACACAAAGGAGTTTTTGTCAGAGCTGATAAAGGAATCCTGAATCTTGATTGTAGCCCCCCCGATGCTGTGCTGCATTTTGCAGTACAGTGTAGTGAAAAGCCGCCATAGAAAACATCAGCGTGATTGATCTTCTCCTGCTATCAAAATGGCAGGAAGAGCAGCTGCTACTGTATGCAGAGGGGGTGTGCAAGTCTGACTGTTAATGATCCTTGAAGACGCGACACGACGATGACATCACCACGCTCCTTAATCCAATATTTCCAATATTTCTTTCTGCACAAAAAACAAAAACGAACCTGCTTTCATAACCAAAGCGCTGCTCACTGTTGGGTTAGCTCGCTTTTGTTTGGTGACAGAAACAAGCCGTGCCGCTTGGCAGAAACGGGAAAGATGGGTAAAAAGCCAATATTGTTGAGTGTTTGAATTTCCTGACATCAGATTGAAAGCTCCATCTGTAGTAATGCCCCGTTTTGAGGCTGAACAGAAAAGTGAATTTACAAACTGGGTCACTCACATGAAGCTGAAAACACCTGTGGTTACACACATATAGCGATATCCTAGCCTCAGGAAGAGATCTATGTCATTTTTTGTGTGAAATCTAGCGAGAAAAATGGCAAAAACACTTTCAAATAGCTGTAGATGCAATTTTTGCAAAACACCGAACCTTAAATTTACTCATCCAGGCACTTCCAGTCCTAAATGTAACTCTAAAGGTACTGTTTTCTGCTCAGAAAAAGGATATTTAATGTGTTGGGCAGCTTTTGCAACAATCTTTCTTCAAAAATAGTCCCAGAGGTATGTCTCAAAGTTCTATCCTGATGACAAATCCAGCCGTTTTTAATCACTTTGTCTACCATCCATGCTCAGTTGGATTGGACAGGGATTTGGGGAAAATGTCACACCTTTATTTAGTCCACCCTTTACACGGCATTTTAATAACTCCTACTTTGGTGGTAAAATTGTCCCACTTATCTATAGAGAAAATAAAGAAAACAATCTGGATGGCTTTAAATAAAAATAGGCAGTGCAGGGTCTCCAACAAATGATGTTCCCTCGCTTATCATTTGAGTTCTAAAAATAACCAAAGACAAAATACATAAAGTAGTCTATCTCAAACTCTCAATAATCAAAATAAGTCTAATTTGATAGAATCAATTCAAAGATCTGCACTGATTCGAAGGTTTATGAAAGTCTGGCAAATTGAACACATTCTGTACAGGAGACAGGTTATGGAGGAGATTGATTGACGATGGTCTACAGCCAATCAAGTCGCAGACACAATGTGTTTAAAAGAAAAAAAAACTCATGCCAAATTACACACGAAACACAAAAAGTTGGCGTAACAGTGAGACCACAAAAGGTGAGGTGTTTAATAGTGAGAGAATTGTGTTGGAAAACCAAACCCAAGAGGAATGCCTTGGATTATCTCTGCAGGGCAACCTCTACAGTTGACATCAACATCAGCACAGAGTCAGGCAAACAAATCCCACTTTCAAACAGACAGAATATGGCTCCAGGTATAAGTTGGCAAATCCATGTGCATTCCTACTGTAACAAAACATATAAGGGTTTACTTGCAAATGTTTGTTTTTTTACCCAGACAATGGTTGATAGCTTCTCTACCCCTACAGCTTCTCCCTTCTGCTTCAATTGTAGGGCATTTGGAGCTTTAGCTGTGTCCGAAAGGTTTTTTTTTTTAAGGAGCTGCAGCAACTTGGTGCTTGCTATCCCTCCGCCGGTAGGGTGATCCACATGGCGCTTGTGAATCAGAGTAGAAACATATTTCTTCACGTGGGTGTGCTCTGCAGTACAGAAGATTACATTTAAATGTTAAATATTTGTTGTACATTTTTGTTTTTGCATGACTTTTTAAAGTTATAAAACCAATCTTATGTATTTTTCGAGCGCTGGCAGTCTACTAATGTAGATGACCGGTGACTGTTAATGACGTCACCAAGCGGTAGTAATTCAAAGACACCGTTTTTTCCATATCACTCTGCTGAGGGATAAATATAGGGATAGGAAGAAGCCTAGAGGAGGAAATCAGATTTGGCCCAAGTTTCCACTTCACTAGAATGGAACCTTTTTTACGGTGACTTTACACCGAATGGTCACATCTCCACTGTGTATTGTTACTTTCGGTTTACAGGTTCATAAATGACCAGCTACCGGTACATTTTACTGGATGACTGCTACCGTATCGGAAAGTGAGCTTCTATGTCTCCTTGTAACCTTGTGATGCTGAATACCTAGATTTTTCCCCTGTTCTCCAATCACGACACAACAATGAAGCGATTATTCTGCTCCATCATCTTTCTCTCCAGTATTGATACCCCTAATAATGACAGAGCCATCGGAGTTAGTTTCTTCCATTCTGAAAGTCGTCACTGTCAACCACGGAATGGCCATGTGACACCATGCAGTCGCTAAATTACCTTTCTGCAAAGAAGAAAAGCTCTCCTCACTTTCCCAGCACTCTCACTGAAAATATGAACATGCACTCAGAGCTGTACTTCCATCAGGGTCAATAAGAGGCAGAACAGATCAATGCTCTCAACTTACTCCAAAGTCATTTGACGTGGGACTGTAGTCCAATTAGACCATTTCTCGCTGCACCCAAAGGACAAAATTTAGTGACCGTTAGCTGGTTTCTTTTGACTGGAGAAAAATCGGTGGAATTGAGTGGAAATCAATGTGGCGCCGAGTCTCACAGAGCCTTTAGCATGGTGACTGTACACACTGGTCCAAAAGGAGGCCACAGGTGTGTCTTTTTATTTTTGGATTGTTTTTTGCAGACACGCTCTCATAAATCAATCAGTGCATGCTCATGCTCACTAATAAAACCTCGGACACACAGGTAAACACTCGCAGTAATCCTGATGGGCCAAAATGACATGTTTTTAAAAGGGGTTTCTCCCAATAGCCCCTGATGTGGTCCATATTCTGGATCAATAGCAGAAAGCACCTTGGCATCATCCATCACCGTCTAGTTCTCCCTGGTCTCTTCACGCTCCACAGAAACAGATCACTGACTGTCAGCTGCCCTTCATGAAACACCTGCACAAACCCGAGGAGGACAAAAAAAAAAGTCAGGTGGCAATGGCGTTGTCTTTGCAGCCGCATTTAACAACCTTTCACGCAAAAAATGTTCCTTTCCGACATGAAACCGGTCCATTAAACTGCTGTCACTGTCAGATTTCCGTGGAAGTAGTCGTCGATGTCAGCCAGACCTGCAAAGACTGTTGGTGGACGTGCTCTGATACTCTCTGTACATTCACTGTCCAATGCCTTAGTTACATGCACCATACCAGGATTGACCCATATGAGTCCTGCACATTTTTGGGTTTGCCAGACCCTTAGAAGGTCATAGACAGAAGGGGACCGCATCTTAAAGTGTGTCTTTGAGTTCCCTTGAGGCTCACATGGTCACCTTTGTTGCCAGCAGGATGACCATAGGAAAAATGTGCATGAATATTTTCGCCCTACATGCTCTCAAAGTGGTTTATGACTTTGATATCTTGTGCAGGCCACCTTTATACCTGTACAGACATGCCCATTTTTTTGTACCAGCAGACGGCTCAAGTCCACCCGTAAGAGCAGTTGTAAGTAAATCCTGATTTTCAGTGGTCTGTCTGCAGTGTCTCTCCTTGCGTTTTGTGGGGAGTTAGTCTCCGTCAGTAAGTTGCCATCATCTATGTTGCACCTTTGCTTTGTCCCCCGTCCCCCCTGGCTTCCAAAGGAGGGGTTTGACCTGCTATCCCATGTCATCAAAAATACAAAACTTTGGAAATGAGGCCCCATCTTCCTCACTGAGTCCTCCTTCCTCGCTTCACTTGATTACCACCATGAAGGCTGCTCACGAGAAGCCCAATGGCAGTTTTCTCCATGCAAGAACGGGCGAAATCCATTTGTCATCATCTCCAGCTTTAGACTGGTGCTCTGATTTGATTTTTGAAATCCAAGTTGGTGTAAACATTCTGATTGATTAATGAACGATTGATTTCTTTGTGTCAACGCAACAGTGACGCGCTGCAGATGGACCTATGTAACTCAGACGTAAGGCAGAAACCACAGCTCAGCTGGATCAGACAGTGTCTGTTCTAGATCTGAAGGTACTGGAGAAAACAAAGTATTGTGCTATGTTTGGGCAGGTGATATGTGCTCTGGCTTGTAGGATGAGGCTATTGTTGAAGCGGTACAAATCTTGCGAATCTTGCTTTAGGCTTCTTTCCTCACAGCTGTCTTCCAACAGATGAAAGACTTGGTGTTGTGTAATTCCAGCCGGATACAAACCGCAATCATTAATCATTATCAATTTCTCCTTCATGATCAATTTTCAAATGGTCTGTACTTCTGTGTTTTGAAAAGGACGACACCTTTACTTAACTACCAAATCAGAGTCCTTGATTGGTTGAAGTTCAACTGGAGTCACTATTGATAGACGTTTAATGGCCGCGTACTTTGTACGTGGAGCCGGAAAACTGTCATAAAAACCTGCGTAGCAGCATGTGAATACAAGCGTTTTAAACACGGAACCCTAAAGATACATGCACATCGCCTGCATCACCTTCTGTTCAAGTGACAACTTTCAATGAATATTCTATGAAAACGTGCATTACCCTGAATTTCTGGTTTTTCGCGTCAAAAACTCTTGCATTCACACGTCGCCATGCAAGTCTTTAAGTCTGTTCGCAGCTCCTACGTACAAAACGGGAATTCATTGATTAGCTCTTGAAGTTCAACCAGTTGAACTTCCTGGCCGCTAAAATGCAACAATGCTCAACTGTGATCTATCAGGAGGTAGGACGCAACCTTTAAAACATGGAAGTGCCAACCGATGTGAAGATGATCACAAAGGAAAAATTACTAATTGCGCTCTATATGCTTGGCCGGAATTCTACAACACCAAGTCGGAACAGAGCTGTAAAAGGTCTGAAGCAAGATATGCGGGATTCACATCGCTTTGACATTTCGCACCAAGGCTTAACCAATTGTAGGAGGTGGATAAGCGCTAGTAAACAATAAAAAAAATAATGATAAAAAAGAAGATTCCCCCTCCCTGCTTGTCAGATGTGATGCGCTTTCATGAGCCAGTGTGTAGGTACCTTGAAACGCGCACGCTTACATAGACTTTTCATTGGAAGTGGTCACTTGAACACACTTTTCCGGTGTGAACGTAACATCAGAGTTTCACCAGTGACTGTTAAAGCAGCCCAGCACCCCTATTATCAAAGCAGACAAAGCGTCTCCTTGAGCGTTGCAGGCAGGGCCATCAGAGCATGCTGCACACCCACAATCCCGTGCTTCTCTGTGGATTAGAAAAGCAGCAGCTTGTGAATCTGACTGCTGTGATCACAAAAACACTGCTGCCTTTGAGATCAGTCGTAGCAAAAAACGCTGTTAATTTGCTTGAATGCTCCACTGCTGAAAGGACGGCCTGGGAAATTCCGAATTTGTAACTCCATGAATTGAAATGCACTTCTTCTCTGAGGATGTGTGTCTTCTTTGTGTACCACGTATGAGCAACAACTTCCAAACCTCATCATGATGCCATTTAATATCACAGTTTTGCTTTTTATAAACTAGCCAAACCGGTGAACTGCGCCGACTTTAGTGAGAAATACACAAACACAGGCGCTTCCATTTATAACATTCTTTAAGGGTGCTTTTCTCCTTTTCATTTATTATTTGGGGGCTCGTGTTTTATGACGGCGTGGATTTCTCACTTGGCTGCCTTTTATATATCTTGATGTTGGCTGAGATAGATCTGAGAAAATAGTTTTCACCTGAAGCGTTTCCCTTTAGAGAGCGCTTTGCTGAGAATCGGCGGGGTTGCCGCCGAAGTGCCTGGTGTCACGTTGCCGACCTTAACAGATGATCCATGAGGACTGCAGCCCTGCGGAGACGAGGGGAAACGGGGCCAAGAGTAAGTGACAAAACACAGTTGTAATGTCAACACAGCAAAGACAGTAAGAGCTTTATGCATAATGTTGATAATTGCAGCGGGTTTCCGAGCCCTCAGTCAGGTTGAGGATGTTCTCTTGGCGGGTTTATCCGTTCTCACTCAAGCAGAGTGTCTTTAATTACATTTTACATTTTAAACTACAGATTAGGAGGGGGCACTCTGTGAATAAGCTCAACGTTGGCCCCAACAGCACTCCTGTTACACTCAAGAATTAATCCAACAGAAGATTACATTAATGGCTCACTGAAGAATTTCCCCTCTTCTTCTTTTCCTTTATTCTTATCAAAATTAAAACCTTTATCTTACACGGGGCCACAGTCGGAGCTGTGGCACAGGGGCCGCAAACGCCTCAAGAACCCTCTGTAAAAGATAATTCCGTTATTCCAGCCGCACTTCTCTCCCAGTTGCCCTTTCACTCGGTCTGATTGCACGCCATTAAAGCTGCTGCATGTGACTTAGAGCTGGTTCGGGGCTGTCATCCCTTTTTCTCCCTTACACTGCTGACTCCCAGAGGGAGCTGTTACTGCTGCTCTTAGTTGTGCAGGATAAAAAAAAAAAAAGAGTGGGACTCAGGCCTCCCTCTCATATACCCTGCGGGCGGAGAACGCCTCGCTTTCTGAGGAAAAAGAGTCACAGCAAACCTTCCTGTGGGATGATATCTGTGTCAGGGGATAACATAAATTGCTGGTGGCAGACAATGGCAGAGCTGCATGCCACAGCCTTTCTTTACTTTTTCTTCCACATCCTGCTTTTTATAAGTCACTATTGATAAAGAAAAAAAAAAAGAAAAAGCAATGTGGGTGTATGGAAGAAGAAACAAAAGTACCACAAAAGTCTATATTTATGATTATGCATGTGAGGAAAAAAAAAACCCAGACATCTAAATTCAGAGTTTAATCAATTTAAAAGTCATGATTTTAAAAGATATGTTTATCAAAAGAAATTAAACATGTTTATAAAACAAAGCAGTTAAAAGTGAGTTTCAAGGACTAAAAATAAAGTAAAATATCAATAAATTTGCAATATCGATGATTCATCATTGATTGACAATTGAAATAATTCGTCATTGTATGAATGTATAACTCATGATTGTATTGTTTTTGTGTATTATTCTTATTTGATTGCTTGAAATAAACCATTTCAAATAAAAAGTCAAGTATCCATAAATTATTTAATAAAATACTAATTCACACCTTTAAAAAAAATTATGCATCTGTTATTATTATATACAGTTTTGTTTTTCTCAGAATCATTGCTAAATAATTTGGATTTTCCTGCTAAATAGAAATGATAAGCAAAGTACATAAAATTACAACTTTTTTCTTTAATTAAAATGAATGTCTCATTACATCTAATAATTTAATGCCACTTGACTTATTTCAAAATGCAATAAATACTTAAAACCTTATTTTCAGTTCAATTAGACCATATAAAATGTAATTTTCCACCTTTTTTCTTACATTTATCACTCTCAGCTTGCCATTCACCATTCAATCTGGTGTTCCTCAACAATGACATTCCTTAGGCGGAAAAGAAAAAAAAAGTTGACAGAAAACACTATTTTATACTTGACGCTCAAAATTCTGCAACTCAAAAACTCTTTGATGCAAATTATTATTTTTTTTTTTTACTGTGCTGGTGTTTTATTTAAACCCCAGGCACTATACTGGGGCTCTTACCTTTTTTCAATCAAGTATTTGCACATTATGCCCACTCCTTAAGCTCCGGCTAGAAAAGTCATTTTATTTTACTCATCCTTCAGCGGGGAAGATCCTGCAGAGAAATAAGCTCTCCTTTTCTCAAGAGTCCTGCACAGATTGTTAATACTTATTCAGCTTCCAGCTGATGTGAACCCTTGCTATTTTTTTAAACCACCCAATTATTTCCTGTTCAACATGTGTTTAAGAGCTTTCTTTTTCTTTAAAACATAAGATTTTTACAAATGAATTACAGCTGAAGCATATTTATTTTTATAGGGGATCAACAATTAAATTAAAAAGTTGAAATTGTTGCATTTTTCAAATCCTTAAGTTACTTTTTTTTTGGGACCATTAGAGCAGTTTAATAGTTCTTTTGAAGTCCATCTTTGCTTTTTTTCATATTTTTTCTGGGTTCTTATGTTTTCTGAACATCTGCTGAAGCCTTAAGATAATTTGCAACTAAACATTTGCTGTTGAGTGATTTCCATTTCCTTAGTTTTAAATCCCAAGCGAACCCTTTTCCTTTTTCTATAATGCTAGCTACCATCTGTTAGCTATGATAAATGGCTATATTAAAAAGGTATTTTCTGTTTTTTTTTTCATCTTAAGACTGTCAATCATTTGGAATATTAATAAAATGTGAAAAACTAATAGAGTAGCTAATTCTGCTAAATTTAAAATCGATTGACTAAATACTACATTTTTCACACTATATGGTGTGCTTGAAGGCATTAAAGGGCCTAAATCATGCTATTCGGCACACTAAACAACACATTTTTTCATGAAATATTAATAATTTTTGCAGCTTATTTTCCCACCCGGACGTAAGGCGACTCGATCTCTGAGGCACCGCCTTTCCGCCGTGTGGGGGCTGCCCATTTCATGACGTCAGCATGTCTGCATTTTGCCCACGAAAACAAATTACATCGGAACTTTTACAAGGATGGCTGTGCATATTGTGCATAGAAAATGAATGCATTTCAGCAGATCGGTGCTAGCTCCACAGAAAAAGTGTGTGTCTGTGTGTGTGTGTTAGCCTGTGGGCGGTGCAGACTCCTCCTGGAAGGGGCGGTTCTTCACTTACTTACATCTAAATGTGAGGACCCGGGTTTTTAGAGGAATGCTTAGATATGCATGAATGGATCAAAACACAGATTTGGGGTTGTTTTTGTGAATAATAATAATAATAATACAGTTTATAGCTCAGAACGTTGTTTTTGTATGATGTAGGCTTTCATGCATATATTCATTCATTCAATTTTCTTCATATTCTGGTAAAAAATTTGCAGTCAAAAGGGTAACGCTACTTTTGTGAGCTCCCTACAATAATTCCCAATGATACTCAAGGACTTAGGAGGCGATAGATTGAAAACAGCAGGAGGAGTTTAAATTTGTCGCTGGTACCAAAAATATATATATTTTTTTTAATTCAAAATGGCGGCCTCTTCCCAAGGTCAGAGGGCAAGAAAAGCCTTAGTTACAGTTGTAGACTTAAGCTGGTAGTATGTGGGGAAACAATTGAGAAGGTCGCTCGAACAAAAGTTTTCCTTCCACACATTGTGGGAAACTGTGAGAATTTCACATTTTATAACAAAATGGACGCCAAGCCATAGGTCCTGTGGCTATCCTAGCTTTCGTTAGTGGATTTTAAACAGTTTTTTGAGGCCTTTTGAGAGATTTTAGCCCAGTTATATTTTTTATTGTTTTGCCCACTGTGATGTCATAACTTGTTGGGGGGGGGGGGGGGGGGGGGGTTATTATTTTTGCCCCAAATTCCGTTTGGCCGGGTACTAGGTGGGTGCAAATATTGGTAAATTTTTGAGTGAACTTTATGAATCATAGAAATGGAGAGAAATTATTGGATAAAAAAAGATTAAATGAAAAGACAAAATAATCATTTTCAGAACAATCACAGGATTTAAGATCTTCAAATCTGCTGAACTTGAAAAAAAAAGGATTTTTAACAATGTTTGACGGCAAAAGACAAACATCTGAGAACCTAGTGGTTGAAAATGGCAGGTTCTTCATGTCTATAGAAGCTCATTTGTCATCTCATAAAACTTTAAGCTGGAACTAGGTATTAGTCATGCTGCCTTAACAATAAGCGGGACGAGTTTCAGTCGAATTCTCTGAATAACTGTGACATTCTGCCCCTGGAGTGAAACTGATATTAGAGCTTTGTGATGTGGCTTTATCCTTTCAAAGTTGAACGCCGTCTTTACAGCAAATCCATGTAGTAAAGCTGAAGGGTTCAGCGAGATGGAATGAAAGTGACCCCTGAAAAACGGCGGGTCATTCCATCCCTTCTAGGTGACAACAGGGCAACCTCTCAGGCTTTGAGCATGTCTGCATCAATTATTACATCAAGTCATGTAAATGTATTCCACTGTACAGGCCTTTGGGTGCTTATGCAACGTGCCTTGAGGGAAAACGTCTTTGCCAAAAAACATTTGCTGAGATATTTTTGGGGCCGTGAAAGAAAAATGGGACAGCGCATCATTTTATCATGGAGTTGGAACGGCAGACAAAGCCCAAAATGGACCTGAGCTTTATCCTTCCCTCTGCACCTGCCTCAGCAGAACCAACCTTTTGTTTCTAGCTCACTGCCCTCATCCCCCCCCATCTCCAAGAACACAAAAACACCATTGTGCTCTGATGCACCAAAAACATTTCGAGCCGTTCTGCAATCACATCGCTCCCTTCTTCCTTGCAGAAATACTCTCATTTTGTGAGTGCAACTTCAAAAAAGAAAAACAGAGGAGCTCGGCACCACCCACAGACCGTGCTCTCTCTCTCTGGATGGTTCTGAGCTGGAGTGGGAGGCGAGGAGCAGTGGTCTAGGGTCGCTGTGTCAAATTTGTGGAAAAATGGGTTTCTCGTGGTAATCTTTCTTTAGTCTCTCCAGCTCAGCTTCCTGCTGTTGGTACTTACGGGCAGTGATCATCCGCATCGCCCCTTAAAGACCCACTCCAATCACCCCGGTGGCCTCCTAATTATGATTATGTTGTTTTTAGCCATATTCAAAAAACCTGTCTCGACATAGTTACTGCAGCAAATTTGCCTCTGAGTTGTATGCGGGACTATTGGCCCAGAGTAAGCCTATCCTTATTTCCCATCATCCCTTTGTTGACATTCTCTCTTGCTAGCTTACAGCCCCTCACAACCCCAAGCTTACAATACCGGTGCAACATAAAAGGCAAGCAAGATCTAAAATATCCAGATGTCCAGTTTTCCAGCTCAGACAAGGAAAAGGAAGATGTACCTGGATCTATAAACATGGGTATATATAAAATGTTAAGATTAAAATAGATTTTCTGAGTATTTCTGTTTTGAAATTGTGGTGAAACAGAAGCAGTTGAAGAAATACCATTGGAAAAAACAACAGTGAGCGGGCCACAAGCTCCCTGCTCTGCTCTATTCCGACGCATCCACTTGTAGACGACAAGATCCATAGACGTCTTCCTTTTCATTGTTCCAATTGGCATCTGGCTCCAATCTGTACATCAGGATAGCTCGTATATTTTGCTCGCACACTTTTGTTGCACTGCTAATGTTAGGTTGGGGATGTGAGGGGCTGTGAGCTATTGGGAGAGGGTGCAAACAAAGAGATGATGGGAAATGAGTGCGGGCTTACTTCCTGTTAACAGTCCCGCCCACATCTTAGAGGTGTTTTCTAATGAACTTCTGTCCTATTTATGTCCTAGAAATGGTTAAATTCTGTTTTTTTTTTAATTATTATTTTGGCTAAAAGCTGCATAATCATAATTAAAAGAACACCTTGTCCTGTCCAACAGCTGGGCAGACAGATGAGAGCTGAAGGCCTCTTGTGTTGGACATATTTCACTTTAACAACAGGGTTATGAATCTTCTGAACCAGAGGAATATCTGAATAAACCCCTTTTGTAATTGAGGATAAACTTAATTCATTTTAATCGTATTTGAAAATCTTTTGTGTTGGACCGGACGGAAAAGGAAAGGAGGGAAGAAGAGAGAGGGATGTTTTAGAGAGGGGGGGGGGGAAGGTGGTTATAAGGGGGGGGGTAAAACCATAAAGCGGCATAAAGCCACAAGTTACTGGATGTTTATCATTACGGTGAGGTTCAGAAGTAATACAAATCTCAAAGGGGCGGGGCCTGTCCACACACACACTCAGATGTTATCAACACACCTGCTAGCTGCAAAAATGTCCACATGTCAACATGTACAGAATACAGATAGTGTTCACACACTCATACTTATGCCTTCAAACCAAGTAGTGTGAAATATTTCATTCATTCAAACACGCAAACTATTAGTGCAAAGGTGAGCTAACACCTGTGCTCAGGTGAGTCTTTATGTTCTTCTAAAATGGATGATAGAATGTGAAATGTGAAAAGAATGAGGGAGAGTGCCCAGCCATCCCCACGCCACAGCAGCCTACTGCAGCCAGAACCCCCCAGCACCACACGGCAGCAGGCAGCGAACAAGAGAGTTGGACGTTGAGCTTAATTTTCTTTGTGTTCTCCATCATGTGAAAAAGGCCACTAGAACAGGCTAAAAAAAAACCCCCACAATTGTCATCAGTGGGTTTTTAAAAAACTTCCTCTGTGTTTTTTTTTTTTTTTTTTAAAGACATTAACGTTGTCTTTCATTTGTCTCCTCTACTCCCTCCTGACCTCTTTTCTGCATTAAGCAATGAAACCTTTGTGCTTGGAAACAAGGTTTCACGTCATGCGGAGCACCAGCACTTTTCTGTCACTACAATCTTACCGCCCTGGTGTTAATGTAATAGCTCGCTATTTTGCCACAGGGCCTCTTCTGACTGAACCACATCGCACTCTGACAGGCATGGGACTGCTTGGGGTTTAACGTTTTTACAATCTGAGATCTTGTGGATCATCAGAAAGTTAAATATATTTCCTTATTTACCTAAAAAAAAAAGTTCACTTCACATGCGCACCTCTTCTCAGCTGTCGGTTGCTCCAAACTGGGATTTTATTTGACGTGTGCAGGAAAAAAAAAAAAAAAACAAGCTTTTAAATGGTGCCATCTGCAGTTCCGTGGGTGGGGTTAGCTGGAGGGGTGTTTGTTTTTCAGTGGGTGACACTAGACACTGTTCAATTATTAAGAACCCCACAACAGAGTAAACACAAAAAGACAGAACAAGGCTGAGCTTGAATGATGAATTCCAAATGAGAAAGATATCAGCAAAACATTTATACCAAAATTGTAATTATTCAACCAAAAGGTGAATAGCTAGATAATTAGAAGTCAGATACGTAAAAATGAATGAAATAAAATAAAAAAAGGGGGCCACATTTAGCAGAGGGTTAATGCGTCATGACGAGCGATTGCACTTATTTGATGAGATCTTTGCAAGTGTATATTCGAGTATAATTACCTCTCTGTGGAGACTTGAGCTGCATCTGTGCCATCTACAGCCTCCACGTGCCCCACGGGTCAGCTCAGCTCTGCAGAGCTTACCTCTGCAGGCAGCCGTGGCCTGTGATTCATACTAGGCCACTTTTTATATATTTCATTTTTTTTGGTTGGCACCCTGCCATTTTTCTTGCAAGCAGGAGTTTGATTTGTGTTTCTCTTTTACATTTATATTTTTTCAAAGAAATAGGTTCATCCTGTTTTTCTCCGGACTGATTTGGTTTTGTGACTATTTGGTGATACAACATAGCTTCATAAATGGTTTATTGGGTTTTATTTTTGTCAAAAAAAAAATATGCTGCAATGGTTTTCTGTGTTTTAAGCAAAACTCACTCTTTCAGAAATCTGATTTTCTGAACATGAATTGTTACTGCATCCCCACTACCTGACTTTTTTGGTATATTAATCATGTTCATTAGTCCCAAAAGGTGTTACGATCCCATTAATATCTGAAAATTTTATCCTGTGATAAGCCACTCCCCTTTAAGAGGGGCAAAACTTCCCACTGAAAGTTTGGTTCTCTCATTTTTCATACGGTGAAATTTGTGTCTTTTGTGCTGCCTCAAAAGTGTAAATCTACAAACTCTTGGAATGATCAACATATTTAGGAAAAATACTAGAGAACAATAAACCCCTTAATTCCTGAATTTTATTCCAATTATATTAAAAAAAATTCTTCTGTTGTGCTTTTTTAATTCAAGGTGATGCTAAATTAAGTGGTCTTAAAAATTGGGAATTAGGGATACACAGCATGAAGGGGATCAATTCATTAAAAATATGTATATTTTGTAATTAAAAGTGGGAATTTGAAAGTTCTCTTTCTTCATGGTACATCATGAAGAAAAAAAAATAAAACAAATGATTTATTAATTTTATTAATTAATTCATTAATCAATTATTGAAAATGGTTAAATTGATTGACTTTTAATATTACTTCACTTGCTCCAAAAAATTGATAAGTTGATTCATGATTTTTCCTAATGAAACATAATTTTGCACATATTTTTAACTTTTGATACTTGATCAAATTTTGCTATGAAAATTCTTGAAACAGTGTTATGTCTATTTTACTGATATAGTATTATTTTTTAATCATATTAATGACTTTTATAAGTAACATAATCTTCATATATTTTGGATACTTCATTGCCGTGTTGATTTCTAAAAGTTATTTTCTACAAAATAATTTAAGTAATTCATCTTTGTCATGTGCTTTATTGATGTATCAAGATTCTTAATTCTGTCTGATAAAGTTATGAACCAGATATTGATAAATCATGTAATAAAATGGTTACGGTGGAACAGGGGTGGGATTATATAAATTCACTTCCTTCCACTCCCTTTCAAGCAATATTTATTAATATGTCTAATAATCCAAAGTTTGATTAGTTATTGTATGAATGTATGATTGTATTGCTTTTGTGTATTATTCCTATTTGATTGCTTAAAATAAGCCATTTCAAATCAAATCATAGAGGGCGCCATAGAACTGGCTTTAATGACCCAAATCCGGATGTATCATATTTGGCCAGGAGTGCTTGAAAACACTGGTAAATCCATAAATGTTATGTTTGCATCACAGTTCTGCGTGAAACATGTAGGCGTCCAATTTCAGGTCTCAAGGGTCCTACATGTTTTCCTACCAACCTGCCATTGAAGCTCCTTATTGGCTAAAAAAACCACACCTGATCAAGGTAATCAGCAGTAGATAAAGCAGGGTTTCTGAAAAACTGCAGGAGTTTGACTTCCCTGGTATAGACCTTTAGTGTGAGAGACGAGTCAGCTTTGTTTTCTACATTTGCATTAGCTTGCAGAAAACAAGACAAAAACTTAAAATTAGTGTGACAGCACTAGTGAGAGTATTTTATCTGCGAATGCAGACGAATTAACTGCATGAAGGGTTTATGTATGTTTTTCCCTGCCTTTTCTGAGCTATTCAATGAAAGCCGCCATAGGATCCCATTAAAGATTGACCAATCAAAAGGAAGTCTGTTTCAGCAGGGGCGGGGCATCACTTTCAGTAGGACATACTAGGTGAGACTCGGAATGAGAGAAAAGATTGTTTTCCAAAGATCTCTAAAAAATGTCTAAGCATTTATTTCATTTTGCCTTAAAAATATTAAAGTAGTATAAAATGGTGTTTTTAATAGCATTTTGTGTGATTTTTTTGTTTTGTTTTCGTGTGTGAGAAAAAGTCTTTTGTTTTAACTTTTACTTTTTAAGTAACATTTTTTCTTTACTATCTAAAGCATTTTAGGTCATGTACACACAGTGCTTTATATCGAAAGTTTGATTTCTTCCTTTCGCCTCTGTCAAACACGAAAAAAATCATTAAATCCAGTGGACACATTTTTAAAACCCTCCTGGTCTTGCACAGTGGAATTACAAACCTCAACACCAGCACAAATGTAATATTCCAACTTGCAGATTGTCACAGAAATCTGCCACTAGAAACATGACAAGCGGTATTTTCCTGCATATCGTACAGCTAATTTACGCCTCACGATTTTGCCAATCACCTACCAACCCATGTCAGATGATTAGAAACAGAATGCTACAGGCAAAAGAGAGAGCGTCAAGTCATTTCATAGATCTCTTGCTCAAACATAAAGTGTTGATGAGGATGATTAGGACGTGTCAGGAAATCCAAATCAGTGGGAGCTTCAGACTTACGTTCTGTAGATGAAGGCTGTACTGAAACCTTGGAGTGGATTTGGACATGAGGCCGGAGGCGTTGACGCTGCAGTCTCTCAGACTGCGGCTGCTGGAGAAATGAGCCTGGAGCTTTTCACTGTGTCTCCTTTGGAGGAAAATATATGCGAAGAAAGAAAAAAAGAAAAGAAAACAGCCACGTCATGTTTCAACATCTTCTTCTATGACAGTGCAACTACGCTAACAGAATTAAAACAGAACATTCTGCATGCTCACTATTAAATCTCTGCTTTGCTTGTGTTGTTATACACAATTTACTGCAAGTAATTAACTTGTTTCATTCATGAATTTGCTTAGAAACAAAAAATGTAGGTTTGTTTTCAGGGGTCAAAGTAGTAAAGTAAACACTAAGTGTTATAGTTCTAAATTTTTGCACAGTTTTAACTGAAAGTCATGAAGATCATGTCTCTGTAAACATATAGAAATATTTATAATAAAAGACTGAGAATCCATTAAAAGTACAGTATTGTTTGTTTTTGTTATGGATAATAAGGTTTCAAAGCGGTTTTTAACCCTGTAACGCTCCAGCTTTTGCTCCAGTGTTGGCATTCTTTCGACTACTGTAACTTTCCAACTGTGACCCCAAGCCACAGTTACACTGATCGTGTGATATTTAGGTGTAACTGGCGACTTCTAAGGCGTTGAAAGGTTACAATAAAACAACTTATTGTTGATCTGGAATGGAAATAGAGGGTAGTAGACACCAGCAGCATCATTCCACAGTCGAATATTCACATATCGATGGGTAAAATACAAAACCTCCTATTTGAAAAAAACAAAACTATTTCAAGAAACAAGAAAAATGTGTTTCAAATATTCCAGTCAATGCTGATAAGAGGTTTTTCTCTTGTGACCTTTGTCATAAAAAGGGCGGGATTTTCTTGAGGGATTATCCTTGTTCTCACCATCTAATGTAAAGATAAAAAAATAGCCAATAGGAGGTTTTGTAATCAAAATGTTAAGACGATTACAAGTTGGTTGTGTGATAATTGGTCAAAGTTTGTCAACCTGACCTCTTCTTATCTGCAAATCGCAAACATCACCCCAATTTTGGTGTTTGCTGTCCTTCAAATGGTAGTAGTCAGAGACTCAACCCCTCCCACATCCCATATATCAAGAGTAAAGAAAAAAAAAATCATTTTCTGCAGTTTTGATCCCAGCTGAAAGTGTGAGACACCTATTTTTATTTTATTTTACTTAGTTAAAGCCAACAACTTAAAATATTTGCAATTTAACCATCCCATCATGTGCATCAAGTTAGACTGTGGTAACGTTTTCCACATTAGAACTGGTACATTTGGGAACAAAAATTTACAAGGTGTGATGAAGTGTCTCTGCCTCTGTCAGCCATGGCGCGCACACTGTCATTCATTTACTGTGGGTGTTTATCAAATGTGTAAATGACTGAATTTCATAAAAAAAGTGCCATCTGTTTTCTGTGATCTTTAGAGATAAGTCTGCACTTGTTGTCTGGCCCAAAGTTAAGTACAATCTAAAGAACAATTCATGCATTAAAACTGAGGCGATTCAAATATTTAGCTTTTTTTTTGGTTTGTTCTTAAGCTCCAGTTGTTCCAGTTGCAGCTAATTTATTTGCTTCATATCTTATTTTTCTTAATTGTTAGTAATTGCTTGTTAATGCTCTAATGTGTCTGCAATAAAGGCGTCAATGCCTAAAAGCTGAATCTAACAGGAAAGCCAAAAACTGAACAGTTAACTAAACAGCGCAGCAAGATATCATAATAAAGCAAAAATGATAACTTTCTGGGATGCAGAAGCTGTGATTAAAACCATTATTATGTAGCAGTGGAACCACTAGTGGCATCTGTTAGAAATAAGGCATGCCCAGAGAGTAAACAGGCTCATGCATCATACTGCATGACATAATGGACCGCTTACTGCTTAATAAAGCTCACTTAAATAGAAATCTATGATAATAAAGATGAAATAGATGCTCTGGTAAACATCAGCAATATGTGCAGCCTTGCTTCATGTTACATATTTACTGTGGGGAAAATTCTATTTTGACCGCAAATATGAAAGAAGACTATGGGGTAAGAAAAGTAACGGCTGCTCATAGGAAAGTTGTGCACACTTAAAAAAAATTGATTTCTTCAAATATTTTGCTATAAGTTTTAATTTTTTTTTTGCATTACTTTATTGTTATGTAAATGTACAGCACTGAAATATAGACATAATGACTAGGTTCAAATTGGAGGGCAGCGTTCTTCCTGGGCTGCATTTGTAGGCTGCTTACGTCACAGCGCCGCCACACGTGCTGTCCAAATTCAACGACTCCTTCACATGGGACCAACAAATACGGCCAATTTTACCCAATTTCAAGGATTGGTCTGGTGTATCCTTCTACGCTGTCCATATCCCAAGATGCACTGCGACTAAACCTGGGGATTTTTTTCCGACAACAATGGTGGACTGTGAAGTTGGACCCGGAGTTGGAAATAATAATAATTACACCTTTTTATAATTACACCTCCAAGGTTAAAAGTTGGAAATAAGCCAGGAAAATTTTGAGCTTCATGCCTGGTTCACTACTCCTCTCTGTTTGGGACTTTCGGTTGCTAGGCGACAGGACATTCGCCGATGTAAAAATTCACAGCCGTCAACATCCGGCCCACCCGCTCGACGAAGGACCTGGCCCACGTCGCCCAGGAAGGCCGCGGCCATTGAGGGAAGCAGCCCTTGAATTTGGACACACCCATTATCCCCCCCCCCCCCCCATCCTTCATGTCTCAGCAGTGATGTCATAAGCAAGAGACAGTGTAGTTTATGAACAACAATACAGTAAAATAAATCAATTACACCACATTTAGGGGTGTATAGATAAAGCTAAAACAGAATGACTCAGAAAAATGGGTATTCTGATACTACTGACATTTTTTTTCCTCTTTTCTCACGAGTTGCCAATGCTTTTTACTAGTTATCCTGTTTCATCTCAGAGTTAGCTTGTTTGTTTCATAATTCTCTATTTGTCATCTCTTTATACCTAATAATTGGCTCTTTTTTGGACTATTTTCCACCACTTGTGGGTATGAAACGATCTGCAGGGGCATTGTTTACATGATCAGCTGTTGTCGCATGGCAACAACAAAATGCAGCGGAGATCACTGTTATTACTATTATACGTTTTCTTTAACAGACCTTTGGTGACAATATAATTTCCCAATTGGATCAATACAGAGTTCTATTTTGTATCTAATTACAGGGCCTCACAAAGCCTGTGGATTTGGTGTTATTGATGTTTCGTGACTGTAACCCTAGTGATGCACTTTTGACAGTAAGTTAACACAGGAAATTTCTTATTAAAGACAACAGAAAGATGTACTCAAAACAGACATGTTGAATGTCAAATTAAACACACTCTTTTGCAGAACTTTGTTTTTATGCATACTTTTCTTTTTGACCTTTATTTGACTCCGTAGAAAACCAAAATGTTTGTTCTGTTTTCTACCCAAACCTCAGCAGGCGAATCTGTGCAAAGTACAGTTTTGAACGAAAACCGGTGTCTTTGCTGAATAACAGCGAAGACGGAGGCTGTTTGTCCGGGCAGCACTGTCAAACAACATTTGAAGAAAAGCAAATCAATTAAACAGGATCTGCCTGTTCCGATAATTTGCGGTGCATTTATTCTGCAGACAGAAAAAGAGACTGGGCTCTCCGAGATGCACCTCAGAACGCTTGCCTGCTGAAAAACAAAACCCTCTTTTTTCGGTGTGGAACCAATTCAATCAACACTACCTCTATTAACTCCCTTCTTTACTCTCTGCTTCTCTTTGTCCTCTTTATTTTTTTCTTGTTTCTCACCTGCAAGCAAGTAATTGACTTTGGGGATGGAGGGAGAAGTGTGCTTTCACACAAACCCTTTCAAACTGAAGGTCCACCGTTTTGTGAACTGGCCGTGGCTCGGGCGTATTTTGTTTTGGGTGAATTGTTTGTGACATACCTGTTTGCTAAAACCACTTTGCGAATAAATCTTACATGAGTATCTGTCCCAAATGCATCCCGCACAATTTAGATTTCATGCCTTGCTAAAACATCCTCTCGCTGACTCACACTTTGGTTGGGCTCCATGCCATGATAGTAAAGTGCTCTTGTGCACAGCCAGGGGCTCACTGTACTAATGTGGTTCTGGCTGGCATCACTCACTTGTTGCGGCGGTAGAGAGCCATGCACGCCACTCCAAGAAGACAGATCCCCGAGGCGATGCTGAAGATGGATAGCACCTGCCTCTGGTAGGTGTCGCCGCTCTCTGTGGAGGAGAGAAGACAATTCCAGAATTTCTAGCGGACGGACTGTTGTGATTGTGCCACGCGGAGAGGCTTCTTGAGTTAACACTCCAAAGCAAAACAATAAAATGCTGGACTACACACAGACATCCACCCACAATCTGGATTAGCATAAAGCAACCAGCAATGCTGTCAGTAAGTGTCAGCGTTTGAACATGCGATGGGGACATGGCAGACACAGGCTGGGCTCGATGACATGTGCTAACTGAAGTGTGATAATCATTTTGTTCAGAGAAACCCAGCAGGCAACAGCGATGAGGCCAGGGCCACTCCACATTTATATATATATGTGTGTGTGTGTGTGTGTGTGTGTGTGTGTGTTTGAGGACGGCCTCCATGTGCATCTCAGCATCCAGAGACTGATGGTGACAGGGAATTAGCGGCAAACGAATGCTCCCAGAGCTTCTTGTCAAAACTCTGCACATCAGCGGCCCAGGCTTAAGGTCATAAGCAGCCGGGATAGAAAAAAAAAAAAAAAAGCAGTTGATCCCGACTGATATCTTTGGATTGTGGAACTCTGCTAGTGTGATACTGACGACTCTGAGACCAAACACAGTTTCCAAGCCATGAACTGACACCGTTTATTCCAAATCAACAAATGTAGCTGACAGAAGGAGAGGCTCCTCAGTCCCACTGTGACTCCTGACCTTCAGCTTAACCTCCTGTGCTCTTCTTCAGGATCTGACGAAGGCTGAAAATACTCCATGTTTGATTTGTACCCAGCAGATGCAGGGAAAAAGAACAAAAAAAAAAACCTGGATGAAACCTGCAAGTGACCTTCAAGAACTCACCTGTGGCTTCTGCTGTTGACACAGACTCTTTTTGTTATGACAGCGGAGGAAGAAACACGAAAAGCGCTACTAGACTGGGCCAGAAAAAAACAAAAAACTGTTGATTTATTGAGGCTACAAGCAAAAAAAGTTAGTGGTGCCATGAATGATACATAAAGTCTCTAAGACTAAACAAAAAAAGATGCAAAAATAATACATTTTTTAAACATTGTTCTTCTTTGTGGGTTTATAAATACATATACCAGTACATAAAATAGAAAAGTGATATCACTTAGGAAATATTATAGCTTTTTGATGCCTCTCTGATGAAAATCATGTTTTTAACATGTACTTGTGCATTTTTTTCATGATGTAGGACATGTTTAATGAAAAATCAAGCTTAAAATTGCATTTCTAAGTATTTCTTTGTACAAATTGTTGTGAATCAGGAGCAGAAAACTACTCTATACTGACACGCCCACCCATAGACGACTCGATCCATGTACATCTTTGCTTTCCTCATCTAAACTAGCAACTGGCTCACAACTGACTGGATCGTTCCAAAATTGCTCGTTTTTTTTAATTTTATTTTATTTTTTGTACCGCTAAAGTTCGGTTGGGATTGTAACGGGCTGTAAGCTATTGGGAGAGTGTGTAAAGAAAGAGCTCTCAGTAACGGTGAGTGGAAGGGGGGGCGGTGTTGAAGTTTTGTTCACAATTCAGCGGTACATTTCTAATGACTCCTTCCACTCTGCAGAGACTTTTTATTTGGGCTAAAGATGGCAAAATTGTAACAAAAAAACCCCACTAGGAACACTTTAAAGTAGCTCAAAAGATGATTGGAGAGGGTGTCTTGAAACGTTTATGCAATGACTTTGTAATTGTTTTGGGGGGATATCTACATTATGGTTCTTCAATACACAAAAAAAATCTAACTTGTGTACAGTTTTCTAAATGGATAATAAATCGCACAGCTAGTAGGTTCGAAATCCCAGTTGGGTCCTTTCTATGTGGAGGTTGCATGTTCTCCTCATACATGTATGGATTTTCTTCAGGCTCTCCCATTTCCTCCCACAGTTCAAATAAATTGCTTCATAGGTTCATTGGTATCTCTAATCTAGTTGGGACTGTGTGGGCCTGCATCAGACCAGCGACCTGTCAAGGCCAAGGCCTTCCCCCAACAGGGGCAAAGCTGGGCTCCGGGAATGCTGTGACCCTGAAAGCCATTCAGTGTGAGCAGTGAATGGACAAACCGATTTTTTTTTCTAATTTATGCTAAATACAATATTAATCTAGCATTATTGATTTTAATCTCCTGAGTATCTATTGCAGCAAAGGGGCACTGACTGACTTTTACTAACTTGTTTACATTTTTCCAATCAGGAAAATTCTTAAAAAAAAAAAAAAAGGCTTTGTGTTCTTTTGCATGAATAGAATCATTTTTACTTTCATTTTTTTTCTTTCTTTATAACTTTGCATGTGTAACAGGGAATTTTATAAATGTTGATTTTAACGGACAAAGAAATCCTAAATCTTCCTTCATTGCACACATCTTGACTTGATTTTCAAATACATCTCAGCACAGACACTGTGCTTCATGAATCCATAGTAGGCTGCACTGCTGGTCAGATTTTCTGACGTTCTCGCTCCTTCACCGTCTCGCTTGGTCCTCTTTATAGTGAGCCTCACTCATTCGTGGTGTTAGTTTCACAGGATGTGCTCCATTAATGTTCCAAACAAACTCCAGCTACACAAGGTGGAGAACTTTGGCTTTGCAGTCTTTTTTTTTTACTTTTGAGATAAATCACTCGTTACACTTTGTCTTGTGGGGAAAAGGCTGTTTACACTCACTATTCTCCTGGAAGACGTCTCCCCACAGCATAGGGCTCCTCCTGTTTGTCTGTAGCAGGGCTGAAGCTGATGTAATCTCAAAGTCTTGTTTACACTTCTGTGGAAGTCTGACCAAATAGTTCAGTGTTTGTTTCACCAGATGCTTCAGAGAGGAACACAAGTGCCTTCATCCATTTCCCAGTGGATCTTTGTTAGTCCACTGTGTGTTTTGAGGAAGTAACAGGCTTGGACTGACAATGCAAAGATGAGATTGTGGGGAGAGGGGCTGCTTTTTCAATTCCAGAAAGGAACTGAGAACCAAACTCCCAGAGATGCATTGGTTGAAGTCTCTGGGTAGCACCAAACATCCTCTTAATTTGGAAAAAAAAAGCCAAAATCTAGGGCTTGGGGCGTTTCATATCCTATATTTGGAACAAAATGGGGACACTCATGGCTCTTGAAACTTGCAAGACTTTTTCTTCTTTTTTCCTCAAACAGACAAATAAAAATTAAGCTAAGTTAATTATACGTTAATAGATTTTTTTAAAACATGACGGTTTCTGCATCTCTCAGCTATTATGGCTAAAGGATTGGAAAAGATTTCTACATTTTCAGTGTGCTTCTTTCTAACCTCTGAATATATATATATATTTTTCCAGCAGAGTGACTTAAATGATCATCAAAGTAGCGTGACACAGCAGTCACCTCTGGCTGCAGACCGGGCTCATGTGTGGGTGGCTGAAGACATCTGATAAGTTGAAGGGGGAAGATCCGTTTCCAGGACGATCCCTTAATCAATTCAGTAACTGAAGCAATTTGATCTACAGCGCCGAGGGGAGGGCCCTCACCGGCCTCAGCAGTGTGTGCCGCTCACATGTAAGGAAAAGGTGAAGCGGGTGTACTTGACTGAGACTCCAGATCCAATACCAAGCAGATGTGAAGGTCATGGAATATTTATTGGGAGAAAAATGAACAGGGAATGAGTGGTAAGTAAGTTTGTGGAGGTTAAAAAACACTTATTTCTGAGGAAGTGAAGAAGACTCTCATTATTTGAAACATTTCCGAAAAAGTTTTTTTCTTTCACTTAAAATTGTAATTATATTGGTGTAGTTTTGATGTAAAATTAGATCTTGGATGTCATCTATTCCTGATAGGTGATATGGTGTGCAAAGTATTATGGTTTCATAAGAAAAAAAGTAGAAAATCACATAAAGAAATAGACTTTTCAGTTAATTAAGTAAATGAATGTTTGTCGACAGCTGTTTTTGCAACGTGTTCTTGGTGATTTAAGGCATAATAACTTGTTAATTACACAGTACATCTGCTCTGGGCTTATTTTTATTCAGTTAAACCCCTAAACATTCATACCGAATGTGATTTGCGCGTCAGGGGCTTTCAGTTCCAATGTTAAGTCAAAATACAGATGCGATCAGAGGTCCTGCAGCGTGGTTTGAGCGTTGGGCATGGCGTGGCGTTTCGGGAGTCCACTAGAATTACGTTAATTGCGTAAACAATTTAAGAGTTATGGTAGTTGACAGAACGTAAACTCGAGCCAAAGCTCTGGTGTAAAAAGGACATTTTTTATAAAAGAATAAACCCAGACATATGACCACATGACCTTTTTTACTTGTCCTGTCCAACAGCTGAGCAGACAAATGAGATCTGAAAGCCTTTTGAGTTGGACATATTTTATTGTTATAATAGGGGTTATGAAACGTTTAACACACTAGGTGTATATTCAAATAAACCCCTTTTGTAATTTAGGCTAAACTTTATTCATCTTACTCATATCTGCAACAGTCTTTTGTTGTTTGTTTTCCGGACAGAAAAGAAAAGAAGAGAGGAAGAAAAAGGCCGGGGGGGAAGGGGGGGGGTTGTAGGAGGGTAATAAGTAATTTATAAGTCATATAAATCCAAAAGGGGGCGGCTGGGCCCGCCCAGACACACACCCAAATGCCACAAACATACCTGTGGGCTCCAAAAATGCCCACATACAAAACCTGTCAACATGTACACAATCCAGTCATTTTTAATTACTCTATTTTCCACCAATTCTTCCAATAAAAAAAGCATATTTTTTTTTTGTTTCTGTGCACTTTACATTTTCGTTAATCAAGTAAAGGATAATGCCCGACGAGGTGCTCAGTAGCAGAAATGAATGGAGCTTGCAGAAGCAACTGTCCTACGCTTTGCATCGCTCATCGGGCCTCTAAGGGCATTATCCTGGTTACGCCATGGTTGCTTTCTGAAGAGATAAGTGTTAAATCAAAAGTAGACTATTTGATGGGCGGTGCGTTGTCATGGTAACAGATCGAGAGCCTGCACCAACCTCGCTTTGCAGCAGTGGAGGAATGTGGGACATACACTAAATGTCATATTAAGTGATACAAAGCATCATTTCAGTGGAATGTTCTCCTCTTACTGCTTGTTTTTTGTCCAGATGATGTAGCAAACATTTGTTTTAAGGGAACACAGTCCACAAGTCATTTCCTGGATTGCTTTGATTGCCAGCAACCTCCAACATTAACTCTGATCATTGAATGTGTGTCAACAAGCAAACAATATATGTAATTCATGAATAATTCAATTCATAAAGACATATTCACTTTATATAATGGATGGCCGTGGTTCAGAGGTAGAGCGGTCGACCTCTGATTGGAAAGCTTGCAGCTTTACTGCTCTGTGTGCCCACGTGTCGAAATGTCCTTGGGCAAGACACCGAAGCCTATGTTGCTCCTAGTGGTTATAAGTTGGCGCCAGTGTTTTGCAGCAGAGAAACTATCAGTTTATGTCAATGGGTGAATGGAACTGGAAAGCACTTTGGGACTTCTAAGAACGTTGTAAAGAACTACGTATGTATACGCTATTTACCATTTTATGTGAAGCAAAAAATAGGCAAGACATAAAGAAGTATTTAAAATGAAAGGCATCATTGTTCTTAAAGGTCAAATTGGATAGAGATCCTGATATATCAATCATAGAGACACTTAAAGGACAGATGATCTTTTCTGCTGTCTTGATGTTGGGATAAACTGTGGAATAACGTCCATCCATGTTCCAAATGTCTGCTGTTCTGCTAACTAGCTGGTGATTAGGCAATGATCTACAACATTTAGGCTATTTGAGAGAAATTTATTTTATCACTTCTTAATTCACACCCTGCAGCCAATCAGAATCGAGTATTCACCTAGACCATGGTATAAACTAGAATTGGAATCTATCAGCAAAATAAGTATATTTCTTTAGTAGTTTTCTAAAAAACAAAAAACAAAAAAAAAGACATTCGTCTTTGTTTAAACAATGTTTCACAAATAAAAAGCAAAAGTTGCCAAATCCCGGATGTGCAGCTCCTACACCGTTGTCCCTGGCAACCCCTCTGGCTTCTGCAGAAATGATCCCTCAACAGTTGCATTCTGAAACAAAGGGGGTATCTTTCCCAACTGCAGCATCATCAGTGTTCATGTGGAGCGCCACCTGAGACCCGCCTCGGTCTTCCTTTTTTCTTTTTTTTTTTGTTTATGGGTGAAAAAGCGGCTACTAAACTCCAAACACAAAAACAAACTATGTACGAAGTTTGAACGCCTGCGGGGAAAATCCCAACATGCAGTCTGAGCACAAAGGCGTTGCAGGCCTTTCAAGCTGGATGCCTACAAGGCACTTTTGAAATTAGATGCAAGAGCGTGTTAGGACAGAACAAAGTCAACAGCTTTAGCTAAACTTGCTACACCGTGTAATATTGACCCAAAGACGAGACAATCCCAGAAGGCCACTTACACGTAGCAACCAATCTACACTTTGTGATAAAAATGCTACAATAAAGACCTGCACAAAGTGGGTTGTTCAACCTGAAATACATCAGAGTGAGCTGGTGCGACAAGCAGAGCTTTGCTCACTGGACTTCTGGGGCTTAGACTATCATATTTAGAGCACTCAATCCTCCATCAAACAAGGCTCTTTTTTAGCCTCACATGAGGGATTTATATAACAATTATCAAAAGGTTCATTGACGGAATAAGGTAGGATCTCACAAAGGAGGACGTTAAATAATCGAGTCTGTGTGCAACGCTCACTTCAGAGGCAAAACAATCCGTCTGTCATCTGTCCAGCTATCAATCGATCAATCCTGTTCTCATTTTCTCTAATGCATCCGCCCACATGCAGTAGCATTCCCAGCTAATTTGGTCCCCAGATTAAAATCAGTGAACTGAGAAATGTTGTGCAGCACCAGCCTTTCTTCCTCGGCGTCTTCTCGCCTCCTGTATTTCCCGGAGCTGGAGTGTGATGTGACAGCAGTTTATGAAGCCATGTTAATGGAAAGCCTCACAGCTATGCAATGCAAGGGAGTGGCGGGGCCAAGATGGCACACGCTAAAACAAAAATAATTACCAGTAAAAATGGGATGAGACCACATTTTTCTCCTGATAGGAGGCAATCAACCATCTTTTTTACACATCAACCCTACTATTAGACCTGGGGTCTGCCATCTGCGGCTCTTTGCTTTGAATTTTGAAAAGTAACATATTTTTTGGGACTACAAGACACAACAAGCAAGACAAAGCAGTCAGATAAGTCAAACTCTATTAAACTCATTCACATTCATTTGGAGCATACAGTGTATGGATTCTGTGCCTTACTTTGGATTTTCATTTGTCTTCTTGGTTTTGGTCATGTTTAGAGTTGTTTCTCTATCAGTTACTCCAGGTTCATTTTGATCATCCACAGCTATTTTTACTTCTGTCAATCATCCTCAGTGTATTTAAGTGTCTGGTTTTCAGTTCTTCCTTGTCAGGTCATCTGCTCTGTTGTGTCACCTTTTTGGTTCTCTATGGGTTTTGTCTTATTAAATGTCTGAATTTCCTCCACCAAGCCTGGTCTCCTGCATTTTGGGTTGTACACCACTACTTTGACCACCTTGGACCCAGCTAGAAAGTTTTTGCTGCAACAGCGGGGCTTTCTGCCACTATAGTCCATGTCACGCCAGGTCACAAGGGTGTCCTGCAGCCATGTTATGCCATTCCAGTCTATTCGTCCCCAAGGGCGATTGCCGGGACCATCCTTGAAGTTTTCTTTGGCTGTGGAGGGGTCATTGGGGCCACTCCTCTTCACGTGTCTTTTCCAGAGGAGGGTCACCGGGACCGCTCCTCTTCATGCCCCTTTGTTTCGTTTCTATGGAGATTCATCGGGGCCCATTCTCTTCATGTGTCTGTTCCCAAGGAAGGTCACTGGCACCGCTCCTCTTCACGTTCCCTGTTTTGTTTCTGTGGTGGCTGGGGCCACTCCTCATGTCTGTTCCAGAGGAGGGGTTTGCTATGACACCCCTCACTTCTGCTAGGCTGCATGAACCCAAACTGTTTTGTGGGATTTATTTGTTCTGTTCCTCTGGGTCCCCTCCTTTTAGGTGTTTGGGCATCTGGGATCTGCCCTTTTGGGGAGGGGTATTGCAAGGGTTCTGTTGTTTAGTATAGCTTTTATGTTTTTGGTCATGTTCTGAGTTGGCCTTTGTCAGTCACACCAGTTTCAGGTTAATCATGATCCACAGCTGTCTTCATTTAGTTAATTGCCCTCCGTATCACGAAAAAGTGGCACCTGAATTGACTTTTAGTTGGAGTCAAACGTAAGCCGTTTTCTATGGGTGACGTCACACACAGTCAATGCTAAACTCAATAATAAGCCAACAATAATCACCATTTTATTTAAAAAAGTTAAACAAAAACATGTGCAAGTTAGGATATCTGCTGCTTACTTTTGCACTTTTTACTCATTGCGTCACTACTCTCTACTGTCTCTTCCTCATGCAGACAGATATACTTAATTCACCACAGTGTTTCCATGGCAACTGGCCCACAATAATTTACCAAGGTGAGCGGCCTTGTGCAGGATTGTGTGTGTTTTTTTTTCTCGAGCAGATGTGAGGCAAATGAAAGATTCAATGCATCGCAAAGTCAATGACAAGTTGGCTTACCCATGAACTCGATCCCAAGCTCATCTGCTGTTCCATTCAAGGCCGAAGAGCGGTGGTGGTGGTGGTGGTATTGTTGGGGGGGTAAAGAGAGATATAGGAGAAGGGAAAGGACAGAAAGAAACCGTTAGGAAGCAACGGCATCCACAACATAAAGGTGGTCTGAGTCCTCGCAGACACGTCAGCTTTTCCCTGCACCGTGTAATGAGCCGGCGAGCCTCAGACACTTGGAATCCTTCACCACGATAATCTTAGTCCGCTCAGGCTTCAAATAAAGACACCCAAACAGCGATATGGAGGGGGGTTGAAGAATTAGAAGTGGGATCAGAAAGAAGGAAGAAGTTAAAGATGACATATCATGCAGCTTTCCGCCACCAATGTTGCTTTGCAACGTGGCTTTTCTACCCGTTTGAGCCTGAGGCATCGCAGTAATTATTCTCCTCCTTTCTGGCTCGTTTGCTTGCAGATGCAGCATATGCAGCCGTACAACATGTCGTCCTCCCCCCCTCCATGATACTGAGTATCTACAGGTAAACAGTCCAAGTCCTGTCCCACAATCCCAATGCAGGGGGAATGGATGTGTTTTAAAAAAAAAGAGTTGTGTTCTCTCTATCCTGACAGTGCCCCCTTTTCATGTCACTGGAGCGTAATCTCATTTAAATTAAAATGAAACCCTCACCAGTAATAGCTTTTTCTGACAGAGGTGGTCTGAGTTTTTTAAAAAGAGCATGGATTTCCGAGACCTAACAGATTATGTGGTGCTCCCCTCCCATCAGAAATAAAATGAAAACTGAGCCCAGAACATAAAAAAAAGAAAAGAAGACGTTTTGATGTTTAAGCAGGAAAACTGTCAGCACTGTAGCTTATATTTTAAGAATGAAAACCCCAGGGAACTGGAGTGAGATTCATACAGGCAGGAGATGAATTAATTATTTTTGCATAGTCATCTCACTCTGTTGAAGGTTTTTTTTTTTTTTTTTTTTTTCATTTCTATGTGACAGCTTGAATCTAAAATGTGGCGAGAAAAAACTCCTTAGATAACGGCAGAGGCAAACTTTCCTCAGAATCAAATAAATGTAAATTGTCTGGCCGCCGGTTGATTTCATTGTCTTGCTATGAGTTTTAGAGGTTTGAAAATATTGGGCAGGGGCACATCTGTCAACAACAATATCTCCTTCCACAAATCTTTAGTCAATTCCAATATGTAAAAATAAGAAAAATACAAAAACAAAGAAAAAAGGGAACATTTTTTGATAAAATTCTTTTCTTTCAACCCCAAATTGTATAGACTCTTGAGAGAAGTGACCCAAAGCTCCAGCTCACTAATTGGACAGGCAGGACAGGATGTAGACATGCCCCACCTAAATCCTGTGGCTTCCCTCTCAAATGTGATGGCCCAAAACAAAGAAACAAATATATAAGAAAAGAAAAAAAGATGAAAAAAACGTAAGGATGAATGGACGGATGGACAAATAGTCAGATATTTTATAAAAAGAAAGAAAAAAGTCACATACTAGCTTCAAAAGAGCACAAACCGGTGCCCTGCGTGTGCCTGTCCCAAGCCCGGTAAAGATAGTGGGTAGTGTCAGGAAGAGCATTCAACATAAAAAAACAGAAACTATGTCAAATGACACGTTTTTATATTTCGGCAAAAAAAAAAAACCTACATAATCCCAATTAAAAGACCCCCCGGGAACGCTTTTACAATAGATTAAAAGATGATCAGAATGGGACAAAAATCAGAAAATCAGTTCACCAGGTTACCAGTAGGTGGCTTGTTGCACATTTCCTCCATTAGTCCAACTTCACAGCAAGAAAATAAACGTGCTAAATATTTGTCTAAACATCTTTGTAGCAATGTGATAAAATGTAAAATCTAAAACAGTTATATAAGCTGCAAATGTTTTCGTCAAACGTAAAATAAAATTGTACGCAAAAGGGGGCGTGGTCTGTTTGACAGGAAGTCCTCAGCTCTGCAACAGCTTAATTTGTCCCAAAAAAAGGTGGAGCTGTCATGATTCAATCATATCTAGACGGGTTCAAATGGGATCAATACAAATCAACGGATCACATTTTTAAGTTTATGGTTCATCTTCAGATTTCTATATTAGTCTTTCCAATTCTAACTGTTTTGACTCAATCTGGCAAAGCCAAATAGGCTTGCCCTGATCTGATATAACCCATGGCAACAGCCAAGACCAGCACTCCAAGTGGCCCTGTGTCACTAGTGTGCGGATGATGTCATCCCAGTGCTGATCCACACTCCCTTCTCTGGCTTTGTCTTGTCTGGAGGCCTTCACCAATCACGATGTGTGCAGGCTTTCAAATCTCTTCAACTGGCACCTCAGAGTACCACAGGGAATCATTTATGACACCTTACGGGAGCCTTGAGCAAGCTTGGAGAATACCTGTGCATCATGTCGGAGGCTTTTTGGCCCGCCGAGGATGCAGAAATCTGGCAGGTGGGAGAGACAATGGCATGAGTAAATCAACTGCTTAATCCCTTCCTTCACTTGGGGGAGAATGGAAATGAGAAGCCAGTGTTTGTGCAGTTGTGCGACTGTGTATTTTTGAACTCAATACCCTTCTTAGACACTCACTCCAGGCTTTTATCTACAGGAGAAACATTTCTCAAATTAGAGAAACGCTTACTTTGTTTTAAATCGGCAAAAAAAGAGCCGACTCACCTACTTTCTTCCACCATTTTCTCAAAGATGAACACCATTAGCAGAATACCCCAAAACTATCCCCTCATTAAGAAAAAAATTTACTCTTTCAGGTGGTGCACCAAGAAAAGAACTAAAATTCCTCCAATTAAAGGCCGTTTCCTACCGCCGTGCCAGGCTGCTGCACCCTTCCCACCTCGTTTCAAAAGCATTCAAAGAGTTCAAAGGCGTATCGCTGCAGTCCTTGGCAGGGAGTCGCTTTCTGCTTTTGTCCCTGTGCTTATGTGATGCACACAACAGCCTCTGCTTCACTTTCACCCTCTGTAAAGATGTGAAGATGATGGAGTGCTGCTGCGTGCAAGCCAGTCCGGGCAGCTCTTTTAAGTCTTTTGCCAGTCAATAATAAGACAAAGGAGGAGGCGCACCGAAGGATTTGTGTCTGGAAGGTGCACACTGATTGATTTCAGGAAATAAAAAGGAGAAAGCGAGGAAGTATGCAAACTTTTTTTCTCACTCCGGGGTGTGTGTGACGCTGCAGAATGTGAGGCTTCACCCACACAAACAAACACTGTAGTGTTTCACTGTAGTTTCCCCAGCATGCTTGACTTTTTTATTTTTATTTTTTTACATTGCTCAGCCACAACATTAACAACCACTTTCGCTGAGATCAAATCCATAATAACTGATGAAGGCAGCACTCCTCCCCTACAGATCAGAGCTCTTGTGTTGGCATAACAAGGGCCTACTTAAAGCTAAGCTGGTATTGACAAATCAGTGCATGTGTTTTGTTATTACATGATTTATCTTTTGAAATCCCCAATAATCTCCCAAACCCCTTCGTAATCTGGGGAAATTTTGGATCAATCGCCATCAACAGATCAAAATATGCTTCAGGTGCCAAATATGTTCAGCTGGGGTTTCTGATAACATTCGGTCAGATGTGTCTCTTGTGGTTTAAAAGTGGGGATCCCAATAGGGATCTCTGCTTTTGTAACTTTGCTGATGTTTTTTTTTTGGAGTTAGCAGTCACGGTATTGTTTGTTTTACCAGTATCAGTCTGTGTTTTTACATCTAATAAACAAAGTTTGGAGCTACAAGTATCGTGAATACGCTAATGCTTCTAACGTGGCCAATGCGTAGCCTCTTAACAAACAAGGTCTGAAATTATTGTGAGCATAGTTTTTAAAGTCTGACCTTTGTCTTATTTTATGAGTCTTAAAGTTGTATGCACCTTATGTGTGACATAAATTTGTTAATATATCATTAGTTGATTGTGGGCCTTAGATTCTGGTGCGCCCTATAGTGCGAAAAATACATCATCGCTGTCCTTGTCTGTGCTGGTATTTGCCTCAAATGTGTACGGCTGGGTAGCTCCAACATTGCTCGCCGATTTTCGTGCGCCAGTAACGTAGGGCTGGGAGTTTAAGGCGACCTCTCGGCAATGTGGAGGGGAACGGAGGGCGGGGTTGCTCCACACAAAAGGTCCCTCTCACAACTCAGAGATGAATTCCTAATGAATTACTGCTGCTCTGCAGAAACTATGTCCTAGAAAACGACACAGATTTTTCGGATTTTGGCTGAAAACTGCATGATCATAATAGTAATTATAATATTCATAATAATAATAATAATTAAAGGACCACTGGGAACACTTTTACAGTCAATCAAAAAGTGATTGGAGTGGGTCCTTTCGTGGATGGCAGGTTAACTGGGCATTCATTCAATGTTCACATCTCTCATAGAAAAAGTGAATAATATGCACCAGAGTCCTTAAAACATGTCCACGTATGAAATTTTAGTATTTCGTGGTACATGCGTGCTATTCATAATTCATAAGTGGGTCCTGCGTTTGTCATCTGTCAATATGCACAGATGTCCGTCGATATGCACAGATGTCCATCGATATGCACAGATGTCTGTCAAGGGTTTTTCAGCCGACAGGTCTTTAAGTTAATGCGGTTTGAGCTGTTCAAAAAATGTGGTTGGTTGAGAATTACGCAGTTTATGCATATTTTACTTAGTTTATATGCAATTATTACATACATCTTACGCAATCGTGTGATTTTTTTTTTTTTTTTTTTTTTGAGCAGATCTGTGGCTTTCCAGAATCATTCCACATATGTCCAACAGACTTTTCATGCTTGTACGAACTTTGATATCCCGTATAGGTGCACACCTCACATTAAAAACATGTAATTGAAGCACAAATCATGAATGAATTGCATATAAACAGTACAACAAACACACACTGTTCTTGCCTGTTTGGTGTATTGTGTGACAGGTATATAAATCAGCCGATCTTTTACCCCGCTAAGATGGGTGCTGACCATGGTGCTGAAGTGATGTGATTTCGTGATAAATCATGTATTAAAATGGTTATAGTATAACGGGGTGGAATTATATAAGTTCGCTTCCTTCCACTCCCTTTCAAGCAATATTTATTAATATGTCTAATTATCCTAAGTTTGATTACTGGTAGTTACTGTGTGAATGTATAACTGAAGATTATATTGCTTTTGTGTATTGTTTCTACTTGATTGCTTGAAATAAACCATTTCAAATCAAATCAAATCAAATCAAATTTCTGCCCAGTTCTGAACGTCAAAATGAATAAAGTAAATGACGCGTGGGTTTGCGTGTTCTTTGCATGGTTTATCCGTACTTTTTTCCTGTGGTTTTAACGTGGTTCATCCGTGACAGATCTGTGAAAATTAAAAAAAAACAAAAACAAAGCTTTTGTCACTTTTTCCACATATTTTCACGTATGACCAACTTTCATCCGTGCAATATGCGTAACATGTTTGTAGTGGTTGAGTGACATGGCTTATAGAGCGTCAAATTTGAACAAAGGTCCAAAGCAAAACAACAAAACAAAAGCACACATGTACCTGTTTAAGTAGTATGTTTGCTCTTGGAGCTTCTAAATCCTGGAGATAAGCAGAATTAAAAAGTAAGACTGTAGCGACAAAATGTCATACTCGGTTCCTGGATGTTGTGAACGTCAGAAGAGTTCACGGTAGAACTTAATTGGAAGTGTATCACGTGTCATTTAATTAGGATGAGAGGCACGAGAAATACCCAAAATAATAGAAGTTTTTTGTATTCCACCAACGCAGCAGAACTCTATAAATAATTTTAGGAGCAACTTTAGCTCTTCAAACATCATCTTAGCTTCTCTGGGGACAGACAACAGAGTAAAACAATCATTTGAATAACACATAGAAAAAACAACAAAGAAGGTAAACCAAAGTGACAAAAGTAAACAATGACGGAGAAGAAGAAAAGAGGACTAAACAGAAGACATGACCTAGATCAGCTAAAAGAATCACTTTAAATACGATGAAGGAAAATTATTAGGAGACTCTGTCATGACTTGGTGTCACAGTGACTTTGGAGAAAAATTGGAAGAAAATTGAATGTTGAAAACATAACTTAACACAGCTAAAAGGCTGAATCCATGGATAAACTGGGATACTTTGTTTCAGGCTGTAGGTATATAGACTATATAGGTTTTGGACAAACACGAGAAAACAATCCCATCATCTGTCAAAATACACCCAGGAAGCCTTTTCAGGGGCTGGGAGTTCAAAGGTTCAATCGAAAGATTATTCCCCAAAACAACTTTAAACTTAAAGGAATAATTGACACCACGCATACGCGTCATGGAAAATAAATCTAACGACAAAGGGAGACATGATTTCAGAAATTGCATCTGCAAAGTTAGGTTGTTTTACATTGGAGTGAATAATGGCTGAATGCTTGAATAACGAGCCACCTAGTGGTTATCTGGTGAATTGATTTGGCTCCATTTACATTTTCATACCAGCTTTATACAGGAAGTGTAAGTGTTGCATCTTTCTCTTAGAATGACACAGTCTGGATTCTTAGTTTTAGCGCTGTGGTTCCTTCATTGGTTTCATCTGCTGAATGTGTAAAGTCTGCTTTTTTAGTGTGTGTTTTTTTCCCTGTGAACTTTATCATAAAGTATGTTTTTATATTTTAACATGTTCTATAAACGTGGTGTAAATTACTTGTGTCCCTATTTCTGCAAAAACTACAATACGATGCAGCTTATTTCAAAGAACAACATAAAACTCTCCTGAGCCGGACAAACAGGAAAATTTATGTTTGCCTATAGAAGATAAAATAAATCCCAGTGTGGAAACTGTGCCACGCTAGAGCATAAAACACGCTTTGTGGCAATGGCTTGTGACCCCGTTAATGGACTCTCAGAGAACCTGAGTCTGAAGGATACAGGAGTTAAATTTCTTTCTGACTCCTGTAGCAAAGTCTGTCCCTGAAATCTGTGGGAATTTGTAAAGCCACAGCGTTATGAGAAAGGCTCGGGGCCATCAATTTCTCTTCCTTGTACATCTGAGTTCTGCTTTAGTTTTTTTAACTTAACCACAAAGGTGTCATGGGGATGCAGAGGCTCCAGGGCATTTTTTAATGCAATAAGAAATAGAAATGCTTCCCTCCCTTTAGTCAGACTGAAGGAGAAGAAAAAAAAGAGGATTAAAGACCTTAATTAAAGATAGCACAGGTTTAATGCATAAGGTTTAACCCTATTATCTGTGAGGTGAGCTGGATTATAGTTTTTTCCTATAAGTAAATAACAATATTTTATGGTTTAATAATTGTTTCCATCTTACCGTATCTTCTGCACTGTAAGGCGCATTTAAAAGCCTCCACTTTTTTTTTAAAACACCAGTTTATAATAAACGTATGCACCTTATATTGGCGTCCCGCGAATGACGAAAGTTCAAAAATAGACCATTGTGCTTCATAGTGTGGAAAATACATTACATTAAAATAGTATCCTCTATTTGATTTAGATGAACCTTTAAAAATAACCTTTAATCAAATTTAACACCAAATTTAACAACCGTTTAAACAATTAACCTAATTCCAGCGGATTCTATTGAAAAGAAAAAGTGACTTTGTGCTGTTAAGGAACAATTTCCGTTTATAATGTGCTGCATATCAGTGCAAAGCCGATATGAAAAGTTGCTTCTCTTGCGTCACGCTCAAACGGTTGAAAGGTTATGGTACTTCAGCGACTTTGTTATCTAGCTGTATCTCAGGTGACTTGACCCGTGTTAAAGGGTTAAGAACATGTTCAATGCTAATGTTGATCTTCCAAAAGAGGAGTGAAAATAAGTCGACGGCGTACCTGGATCGGACAAGATAGCGTCAGTCTTGGGAACAAATTGGTCACATCGTAGGCCGTGGTAGCCCTCCTTACACCTGTGATGGACAAAAAAGAGACAAACTTAGTTAAATGGCAGAAGACAGACAATCCAAGCAAGAAAACCAAAGCAAACATGAACCGCAAGTCAAAAAGGCTTTCAGACAAAGAAACAGCCAAAGTGGAATGACACAAAGTAGATTTCTCGCTGTGTGCTGGGATGTTGAAGGGAGATACACTAATGTTGTTGAGATGGGTGTGGGGTAGGAGGAAAAAGTGGAGGGGAATGACGCTGGGCAGGCCCAGCCAGCGCCTGCACGCTTGCTGATAGTGCTTGAATGACAGGAATGCCAAGTCCCACAGGAGGAAATAGGGATGGAGAGTCCATGGTGAGATGCAGACGAAACAAGATCCGCAGTGGAGAAGAATTCCTGACACAGACCAAATATTTTCTTTCATATCCATTTACATTAATAGTTGACATTTCCCATGAACCATATCCCTGTGGATGTATATAGTTACTCAAATTGTGCTAGTATGTGGCACAATTTTACTTTCCATGTAAACCGCAGTATGTTACAGGATAGTGTTTTATCCATTCCTGCGTATTATATTATACTGCGCAGATTTCTATTTATCAACAATTCTTGTGTCAACTGTAGCATCTTATCTCATTAGCAATTAACATTCATCTTAATGACAATGCAAATTTATGATGTTCATAAAATTAGATCAACTGCATAGAACCATAAGAAGTCCCATTTTGGGTGAACAACCATAAAAAGTAGCTCTTTTACATTTTCTCCGTAAGTTTCTTAATTGATTGGAAAGGTAGTATTCATAAATGTACCATGACATGCAAGCAGATACAGCATCAATAATCTTGAGTTTAATTTGATAACCATTTTTAAACACCATGCCGTAGAAAAATAAAAAAACAACACTGGTGCCAGGTGATTTCTCATGTCGTAAACATGCGTTTGGAATTATTGAAAACTGCAAATGCGTTTTTATCATTATTCCTTGTTAAGTCCTGAGCCATGACCTCATTTGTCATGAGATATGTCACCCTTACGCAACGCAACATGCCACACTGTGGTCATCAGCCAATATTGAGTTGTTATATAAATCCATATATCCTGGATATTATTTTCACAAAAGGTTGCAATGTGCTACTGTAACACAAATCAAAACCCCAAAATCCCAACAATAAGGGATTTCCGTTAAATCGAAAAGGATAATTTTATTAAAAATCTTTAACTTTGTTCTAAATAAATCTTTCAAATTAGAAAAACTCTACAGTGATTCATTATTGGTATGCCATTTGTGTTTTATGTGTTCTGAACAGTTTATCATCCGTGTGTTTCTGTAAATGTTCTAATAAACTTTGGCAAAATAAAAGAATATTGCAATAAAGATGTGTAATTTGGGAGTGGCCGTGGTGCAGCGGTAGGGCGGTTGACCCATGATCATAAAATTCCAGGTTCGATTCCCGCCTTGCACGCCCATGGGTCGATGTGTCCTTGGGCAAGACGCTGAACCCCACCTTGCCTCTGGTGGCAGGCGGGCGCCTGTGTTTGGCAGCGGAGTGGCCACCAGTGTGTGAATGTGTGCGTGACTGTAAAAGCACTTTGGGCCTTGTAGGGAGAAAAGCGCTATATAAGTATACGCCATTTACCATTTATGACATTTAATTCGTAATAAAAATCAGTCTTAATTGACTTAAATTATTTTATTTTATTTAAACAACACATTCTTTACATTTACTTGTGTCTTTGAATACAGAACTACCTTGACTATGAAGAGTTAGTGTGCAGCACAGCACAAGAAGAGCTTAGGATAGGCGGAAGATGTAAATTTGATCATCTTTAAAGACCCACTCTGATATAAAAAAGTGTTTCGGGTGTTTTAATATGTTCTTGTGGTATTTTTTCAGATGATTGAATACATATATTAAGAAACCTGAGCTCAAAGTTTTATTTCTGAGTATTTCTTTAAATCCAGAGCCGTTTGAAAAAGGGCTTATTGGTGAAGTAGAAAATACGCCGGGTGGGCCAAAACTTGCTCTACTTAAATAGAGAACTCTCAGCAATGGGAAATGGGGGCGGGGTTGCTTTGAGCCAATGGTCCCACCCACAACTCAGAAGCAAATTTCTAAAAACCTAGTGCTGATTTAACCCTTGTGCTGGGGGGTCAAGATGACCATTGGCGTGCTCTCCCTACCATGACAAAGGTGGATAAAGGTGGAGAGGATTTCATGTCATCCATGGACACCAGTGAAGATCACAAATCATTGAAGAAAAAAGGTTCAGCGCACTATCTTGTGGGGTCTAGATGACCCAACTCCCAATGTTAAAGTGCGTAGGATAGCACAAGGGTTATAGTAATTAAGTCTGAAATCTACAGGACTACAAAAAAGCTAAATGTAAAAATAGCTTTCTTCTTTTCCTACTCTTTGTTAACATAAAGACAGGAATAAGTGATAAACTGCAAAAATTCGTAAGGCATTGAAACCTGATTTCAAGGGTAAGTCTCCTCTCCCTTGACATTGCTCGGCTCTTGCACAGATGACACTCTTTTATCTTATTGTGTGCGCCGAGGCACCCTGTTAGTATTCTGAATCGCCGGCAATCTGTTTATGTCTGGGCTTGCTTTCTGTTTGTATACCCCCCACCACCCACCCCGCCCCATCTTTGTGCAACAGTGAAATAAGCTCAGCTGTCACTCAGCGAGATACAAACAATGCTTTATAAATGTGACTCCATGAACATGGCGCTGAGCGCCTGAATGGGTGATAAACAATGTGAGATAATGACGCTTGCTATGAGTGTGCGTTTATTTATTTTATTATTTTTTTTACATGTGTGTGTTGAAGGTTGAAATCCAGATAAGAGGTGTGTGCGTTTGGACTGGAGTGCACGTGACAGCTTTCTTCAGTGTGTGGGTTTATCTCAAGTCGAGTGTTTTTTTTGTTTTTTTTCTCCCCTCTGCGGCTCCAGAGTTGTCTGCGACTACCCAGCTGCCTTTAACACATGCTCTATTAAGAGGGGGAAAAAAAAAAACAGTCTGGAGGACAGGATGATGGAGGGGTGGGGAGATGTGCCGCATAACTAATCACCAACCTGCCCGTTAATTAGCACAAAGAAAAATGGAGGGACGGTTTGCGTAAGAGGGGAGGGGAAAGGGGTTCCAGGAGGAGACAACACGATCATGTGAGCCACCCTTTCGTTTACCTTCTGACACACAAGCAGATAAGCTTCCACATGTGTTCCAATACCAACTCCATATGCCGGAGTTGCGCTGGCATAAGGGAAGTGTTGAGCTCTTGTTCAGTTGATTCATTTAAGACGCTGAGCTCAATGTGTAATAAAGGCTTCGTCAACATGTTTCCAATGAGATAAACCGCCTAAAAAAAGGGAAATCTTTTCTTCCTTTATCAACGTGGCTTTAGGGCGCTGGATCGAGTTGCTCTCTTGGCTGTTTGCTTCATGGCCTTGACAGTTGACGTGTCCTTGTTCAGGCTGTTGCTCCCAACCTGTTGGACCAAATGTCTGCCAAATAAGTCAGCCAGAGATTGGTGCTTTTGTCTCATAGGTTTCAGTGGTCTTCAGTCTGAAGCTTAAGGTCCACTCATGACCTTTAGGAGACTGTTTCTGAGTTCATCTGAAGCCTTATGCTATGTACAGACTGGGCATGTGAACATGGTATTTTAAACGCTTTTGGCATGCAGTGGTCACACAGGTCTGTCCCTACCCAATACTAGCGCATGAACTCACAGCTGGAAGAGGCTTGGTGCGAAAAATCAAATCACGCAAAACTTGCTCCAAGTTTTGTCTTTCACAGATCTATTCCGATTTGTGAAAGACTCTGTTTCATATCATTTAATTAATTCCGGCCAGGCATAAACCACAATTATTAAGCCCTCCTTCATGATCAATTTTCACCATTTGGTTGGCACCTTCATGTTTTTAAAAGGACGCTAACCATATGTTACTCCCAAATCTATGTCCCTCTATCTCCAAAAAGATGGCGAGATTTAGTTCTGGTGTGACACATGAGAACAATTACAGACTCCCAATAAAAAAGTGAATTTTTCAATAACAACAAGAAAAAACAAAAACAAATCCAGTCTGAGAACATTTGGTTTTTCACATGAACGAAAATATTTCAAACTGTATACTGAAAATCACTAGATTGAATAGTATGAAGAAATAAAATTACATGTAAATTATGAACACAATAAAGAAGGCATTTTATTCTGAAAAGCAAAATGTTTAAAAATGGTTTTAACTAGTTATTTAAACATTAGTTAGCTTCAAAACAGGAGTTCTTGTTGTGTTTAGCTTTTTGTTATAATAAACCTGCTAGGTATTCCTACTTTTGTCTGTTTTCGAGCCTTTTCAGTTGCACATTTGAATCCAATAAGGACATTTTCCTATTAGAATAAACTACAGGACGTGTTCAGACCAGGATGGTTTGTTGGGGATGATGGGAAATTATTTTCTTGGGACATATTCTCTTGGTGGACCAACTTACCGAACAAAATGACTCAATGAGGATAGTAATAACCGCTGACCAAGAACAAAAAAATAAGCATACGCAAAATAAACAAAGACAACAAATGGTGTTGTCATAAAGACATAATCTTTGACATTATAGAGTCCTCATCGCAAAATATTTTGTTATGTTTTAACATTTCTTTTTCTTTGGATTCCTGCTCTGGTCAAAAGTTTAATGACAATTTCTATATATGCTTTTCTTTTTTATTTTGTCAAATAATATAAATATGTAAGTGAACCATGCCAGTAAATAGTTTAGATTAACAAACGCAACCGAAATCTGTTGAGGAGAAAACATGCGTGGAAGACGATAACACGCTAATGCCAGAGCTTCAAACTGCAGCGTCTGGAGGCTGACAGAAGACTGACTGCTTCCAACGTGACACTTAAGAGGTCCCTTGTCTTAACAATCGATGACTCTGAGATGCTTTGACATGGCAAAGGGGCTCAGTCAAAGATAGGGAGATGGTTTTAATCTTCTGTGATGGACTGTCGACCTGCCCGGGGTGTCCTGTGACTCCTGCTCAGGAGATCCGGATGGATGGTACAGAAAATGGATTTTATTTCAAGGCAGTTCTGAACTCAAGAGCTCATTAAACAGCAATTGGTGACAGAACAACTAGAAAACACAATAATTAAAGGTAATAAAAGGCTTGATTTGAGCACTGTTGTTCAGTCTAGACTGATGAAATATGTCTTTTTTTTTTTTTTAAAGAAATGGCTTGTCTAAAATGAGGGGCAGCAATAAAAGGGAGAATTTTAACTGCAAACTACAGCTAGTGGATCGATTAATAAGCAGGAAACTGACAGAATCAAACCTAAAAACTCCACAATATGATGACTGAATAAACCAATTTGCCTTTAATTATCCAAATTTAGAAAAATACTTTCTCATGATCAAAGGCAATCTTTTTTTGGCAGCGGGGGCTCTCTTCAAACTCAGCAGACATGTTAACAGGTCTTTTAACTCGAGCCTCTTTTCAGATGACACACCAAATGGTACAGCTCATTTCACTGAGCCAGGTGTTACCCTTTCTTTTCATATTTGACCTACAAGTCAACCAAAGTAAAATCGGCATTTGCATAAGCACTGGAGCACAGGCACAATATGACATGATGTTAATTACTAAATATTGAAATAATTAAAAAAAAAAAAAAACCTCTGGGTTTGCTGATTAATGTAGCAATCTAATTTGCTCACTTCAAAAAGTGGCACCTGCTGAAGTCCATGACACACTTAACATACATGAATAAAACCCAGCTGCGTCAAGCTACACCAGATTCCAATGCTATTAAATTTCCTCACATCAGTTATTAGAAATCTTTAGTATATATATTCATTCATTTTCTGTTTTATCCCTTTCGGGGTCACGGAGCTGCTGGAGCCTATCCCGGCCACTTGTGTGTGTATATATATATATATATGCCCCCCTCACCCTTCCGCGGATGGTTACTCACACAAGCGCGGGTCCTCTCTCTCTCTCTCTCTCTATGTATATATATATATATGAAACCCACAAAGCATCCCATGCACACAAACGTTTCCACATGCATTCACACAGATTTCCCATATCCACTCTCAGTGTTTAAAGCTTACATTTATTAAAAGCCAAAGTTGGCTGCAATTTTGCATGTCTCTAAGGTTTAGAAAAAAAATGAGAACAATTCAGGGCCTAGTGCCTGGAATAAAAACAATATTTTCCATTTACTGCAAAAGCAACTCCTATCTGTCCTTTACAGCATAGCAGCAGAGAAGCTGCTGTTGACATGATTTATACTTTGAGCCAGTTTGACGGATGCCTCATAGTAGTGCGTTTTGAGCTACACACACCAGTGATATGCATATGCCAGGATGTGTCACTACTCCAAACTTTCCTCTTAAGAAGGAGCCATGCAGGCAAAATAAACTGAGGTGGCAGCCATGAAGTTTTTACCAATGTGATGCAGGCAATTTATGATGTGGAACTGCCAAAAAAAGATACCAAAAAAACCACATCTGTTGTACGTCATGCGTAGCTGTATTGTTCTGAGAAAGTCAATTATGGGTGGCTGCTTGTGGGTAAAAAAAAAACAATAATTGAGAAACCTGTGCAAGGCATGCAGGTAGCATAGACCAAATATCAAAGTCCTAGACAGTTCTTTGAACCTGTAGAGTAAAAATATTCATGCACATTTTTTCTACACGCATACTGTAAGCAACAGGTCATAGCAAATGCATGTATAGCAAATACTTATACCACACGCAGGGGTAGGTAAGGATGAAGTAGTACAGATTTTTTGATAAATGATAAATACATACATGATAAATACATGTTCCTTGCAAGCAGACTGACTGTTAGAAATTAGGATATTAGACAAAAAGAGTGTAGTTTCTATGGACATCCAATGGGCACATATTGGAGTTTAATGATAGCTTGATCATTTTTTTCCTGCCATCACGTGTTGTCCTCTGTGATGCAGTTGGTCATTTTTAAGTTATAGTACAATAAATGTACTGTTCCTCTATCCAAACAGTGTTTTCCAATTAAGATTACAATCTATTTATCTTATTTTAAAAAAGTTTTTATAATGCTATATTGCTCAATTCGATTGACAACTTGCCTCAGATGGATCAATCTGGATGGATCATAGCAATACTAAACCAATTCATCAATTAAGTAGATTAATCATTACACCCCTACCCATCCATCATGACTTACATTAGCCTTACATGTACTTGATGATACTGTTACCACACGAGCAACAATCTTATGTTCCATTTTCATGATGTCCCTTGTGGTGGCCGCACAAGCTTCAAAGCAACTGCAAGACACACTCATGCTCCCCTTAGGATGCATCCGCTCATGTCTAAGACCCTCCAAAGCCTGGACAACCCAATAATCTGCAGGTCGCCTCCCCTACAGGTATGTGACAAAGACTTTACATTAAAATACACCTACTGTTCAATGGAACATTTCAACTAATAAGCCTATTAACTGTAGGATCATTATGAAAAAATTAAGATAGATAAGGCCATCTTCTTTTCCTCAGTCTTGACTGCATTCTGTGTTCATGATTTACCGATTTACAGTAGGTTTCATTATCTGGGGCTATACCTCGATGTAGCCGCTGCTGTGATGTCCCCATTTAGCTGCAGGGATCATTAGATTTTCATCAGCTAAGACAGTAAACAACCCTGCTGCGGCCATCTCCTTCATCTATAGAAACACACAAACACACTTGCGCTCGATCACACTCTGAAATGTCATTTGAACTATAACGATAAATAAAATATCTCAGTGGGGGCTTGGCACAAAAAGGGGAAAACGCAGCATGCAATGTTCTGGTCTGGTGTGTCCCATCCACAACGTTCCAAGAACTCATTAAGCTCTCTGAGGATGAAGATGTCCTGCCGTATTTGCCATGCACATCAGCAGGGCTGAGCGTGACGCTAAGAGCGGGTCATGCAGGCGTGTGCACTACATCATGACAGAGCCTGGAAGATGTGAGACCATACCAGGTGCTATTTCAAAGGACGGGAGATAACACAGGAAGAAATGCTGATGGAAGATGAGCAAAAAGGGGAAAGGTGGGATGTTACTAAGAAGATATACACTCTCCTTTCTCACTTTTCAAGAACAAAAATAAGGACTGTCAAATTAGTGTATTTTATGTCAAAGAGAAAATTGAACATCAGCATCTGCCCGCTAGGATTAGCGTCCTGAGAAGGAAGCTGTTTCTCAAAGTTCTATTCCAAAGTTGTTTTTCTGCTTAACAGGGCGCTCAGATGGAGCTCACAGGATATGGAGCACTGCAAATGAATGGTCTATTTTTTAAATATAGCGCCCAACAATCTTCAGGAACTTTCAGCAAGATAAAAGAGTAAAAGATTAGTATGTCAGTCAGTCAGACTTTATTACCTGCGCTCACAGTAATTGTAGTAATCTGTTTATCCTTGTTAGTCGTGTCAGCGCATTAAAAATACCTGTAACTCCCATTTATTAGCAACATGTAAGAAATCAGACTAATATCACTAAAACATGCTACTGTGAGTACGCTAACTTCCATCTTTGTTAGTTACACATAGAAAAACGTAAAGCTTTTAAGTGCGTACTATACTGCAGAAAAGAGGTTTTCTTTAATAACTTAAAAAAAAAAACCTTTATAGATATATTTTATTATGTCTTTAAGGGATGTTCATGTCGAACCAAAATGACAAAGATTGCAGAGATGGTATTTAAAATGCAGACTTATGAAGAATATTGTGGTTTGGGACTTAAGACATTTTTTTTTGTTTATTCTTGTTTTTAGGCTCCAGGAGATCTTTGTCAGATCTAAAAATAAATGTCTTTGCATTGAGAATACAGAAACACCAACTGTCTGTTTTTTTGTGTTAGAAGTAGTATATTGTCAAATTTTTGCCAATAAATATTAATTCTGTGTTTTATGTTTAAAGCCATAATTAAAGTTACAACTAAAGACTCGAGTTGAATTAATCATCAAAAAAAGGACTTGCGAGTATTTCTGAAAGATTGGCCAAACAATAAAAACATTTAATAATTCATTTCAGTCAGAAAAAAAAACAACTCAAAGAACAAGAGAAAAGACTAGGGAACATCATAGATTTAAGTGGCAAAAAGACAGAAAAAAAAACTGCAGCCTTGACTGCAAACTGATTACAATGATCTAAATACAGAAACTATATGCAAAATTCAGACATGAAATACAAAAAAATAATTGAAAATATGATCCCTACAAAATTTGCTCACTGATGTGTTCTGCTTTGTGAAACCAAACTCAAAGGTCAACAAATTAAACTTCTGTCTTGCATAATGTCAAGAGTAAACACAGTGATTCCTAAAAGGAAAGCAGGCTGACCTTTGAGTTGTAACGTTCAAAACAAAGACAGCTATTAGCAAAGTTAGCTGCCAGACCAAGAAAAACTACCAAACTGTGTGTATGCATTCATTAAAAACGTAAGTATTAAAGGGCCTTTATCATGCATTTGAGCTTTTAAGTGTATTATAACTGGAAGGAGCTGCATTTCCAGAAGAAAATGCAGGGTTGAATGCTGTTGAAATTAAAGGGTAATAATTGGCAAAAAGAAAAAAAAAGAAAGAAAATGATCAAAGTTGACTATTAAATAAAGTTAAAACAGCACAATAACAAAAAAGTTTTTTTGTAAATGTTACGGCTGTGGCCGTATTTGATTTTGTTTTGTTTGTTTGCTCTGTGTTTTGTGTATTTTTGTATCAGAGTGGGACTTCTGTGTTTTTTGTGCATCTTTGTGTCTGGTTTTGTCTGATTATTTTCAGGTGTGGTGGAAAGGGTGTGGCCTCCCATTGGACCAGCTGGTGGAGGCAGCCTTTAAAGCCACCATGTGGACATCCAGTCGGTGGGAAGGGAGCCTTGCTGCAACAGTCTCCACGGCAGCTTGGCCCTCTTCTCCATTTAGTTTATGTCTTTGCCACTTGTTTAGTTGTGTGTTGCACTTTAGTATTTTGTATTCGTAGTTCTTTGTAGTTAGTGCCCACTCTGTTTAGTCCTTTGGTTTATAGTTTTGTTTAAGTGAAGCTGTAGGGGTGAACTGCCATTTTCTTTAGTACTTGTTTTCTCCTGTTTTTGTTAGGTTAGGGAGGTAAGTGTTTGTCTTTGTTTTCCCTTTTCCTTTGTACAGGTAAGAAAACATGTTTCAGTTAGGTGGGGTTTTTGTTTGTTATTTTGGCCTGGGTTCACCCTGAAGCCTTTTAGCTTCACTTTTAGTTCGTGTTGGTGGTTTATTTATTTGTAAATAAATTTGGTTATTTTATGGAGACATTCGTTTGGTGTTTTGTGTTGCAGTCAATTTAGTAGCCAAAAACATTATTTTTTTTATGTTATGCCGCCTCGGTGCCCCTAGACTCGGAAGGGGGCGTAACATAATTGGGGGCTCGTCCGGGATATTTTGAAACCAATTGTGTTCACATCATTTGTGATTTGATCTTTGGGTTTGTGTTCAGTTTTGATTGTGATCGGATACTTTGATTAACAGTTTGTCTTTCTCTTTTTTCGGCCAAGACATTGGCAGTTTTTGACCTGTTGGCTTTAGAGACAGAGCAGTTGTTGTCTGAGCATGGAATGCTCCAACCCTCAGGCAGACCTTGGCTGGAGACAAGTTGGAGGTGGTGTAGGCGACGGTGTAGGAGTGGAGGCTACTGCAGGTGTTGCCAATGCCACTAACCCAATTGGGCGGAGGCAGGTGCGTAAGTTCCTGCAGTCGTAACCAGTGCAAGGGCAGACCCAACACTATTGTTCCAGACCAGGGTTGCCACAGATGACGTTTACTGCTCTTCAATGTTTATTTGAAGTTGGTGTTTTAAGCACACCACCAAGTTTTTGTGCAACTGGAAGGAGAAAGCTGTTAACCAAACTTGCTTTGAATTTTGTTCGGTGCAACACATTTGTTTTGTTTGTTTAATTTTGAGTTAGTCCTGTGTGCCGGTGTGACTAGTGAGACTAGTCTTGACGGGTGCGTGTCCTGTGGGGCACGCACCCCGAGTTTGATGGTCGCGTGCCCAGAGGGGTGCGCGTCCTGAGTTGGACGGTCGCGTGCCCAGAGGGGTGCGCGTCCTGAGTGGACGGTCGCGTGCCCAGAGGGGTACGCGTCCTGAGTTTGTGTGATGTGTCTTGTGTGGTCAGTTAGTTTCTGTGGCGCATCTTGAGTTTGTCGTTAGCTTTGTGTTGTGTCTTGAGTTTGTGTGCTTCGTCTTAAGGCCATCTTGAATTTATGTGGTGTGCTGTGAGAGCCACCACTTTTTTTGTGTGTGCTCCACTTAGGGTAAAAACTTCTTTTTGAAGAAGTTTTATCTTGGGTAGGGGGGTGTTACGGCTGTGGCCGTATTTGATTTTGTTTTGTTTGTTTGCTCTGTGTTTTGTGTATTTTTGTATCAGAGTGGGACTTCTGTGTTTTTTGTGCATCTTTGTGTCTGGTTTTGTCTGATTATTTTCAGGTGTGGTGGAAAGGGTGTGGCCTCCCATTGGACCAGCTGGTGGAGGCAGCCTTTAAAGCCACCATGTGGACATCCAGTCGGTGGGAAGGGAGCCTTGCTGCAACAGTCTCCACGGCAGCTTGGCCCTCTTCTCCATTTAGTTTATGTCTTCGCCACTTGTTTAGTTGTGTGTTGCACTTTAGTATTTTGTATTCGTAGTTCTTTGTAGTTTGTGCCCACTCTGTTTAGTCCTTTGGTTTATAGTTTTGTTTAAGTGAAGCTGTAGGGGTGAACTGCCATTTTCTTTAGTACTTGTTTTCTCCTGTTTTTGTTAGGTTAGGGAGGTAAGTGTTTGTCTTTGTTTTCCCTTTTCCTTTGTACAGGTAAGAAAACATGTTTCAGTTAGGTGGGGTTTTTGTTTGTTATTTTGGCCTGGGTTCACCCTGAAGCCTTTTAGCTTCACTTTTAGTTCGTGTTGGTGGTTTATTTATTTGTAAATAAATTTGGTTATTTTATGGAGACATTCGTTTGGTGTTTTGTGTTGCAGTCAATTTAGTAGCCAAAAACATTATTTTTTTATGTTATGCCGCCTCGATGCCCCTAGACTCGGAAGGGGGCGTAACAGTAAACAATGCCAGCGCCGGGTCTCGAACCAGCGAGCTTCTGCACCAAGGATTCCCTATGTATTTCAATGGAGGCAAAAAAACCTGGAATATCTTGAAAAGTTCCAGGATTTGAAGGACCTAAAGTCCTAGCTGGAAAAAGCTGAACATTTTAATAGTTGAATGGTTAAGATAGCTGAAAAATTGTAGACGGAGTTAGAAGAAGGCTGAAGATACTATGATAAATAAAGACAAAAACAGGAAAACAATGGGTTGAATGTTGGTATTTTGATCTCAGGCTTTCTGAGCACCAGCCCCTCCCAAATCCATAAAAACGAGCGAGTCCTCACATTGTGACGGCACAAAGTTAAGAACAGACTCTTCAGCACCGCCCCCAGGCTAACACATACACCCCCAGTCTCCATGGATCCTTTAATATGCAAAATATGCACATCAATCTTTGTAAAAGTTTGAATGTTGTCTGTTTTTGTAGGCGAATCACAAACCCACAAAGAGTGAAAGGCGGTGCCTACTTCCGGGTAGGAAAATAAGCTGCGAAAATAGCTTATAGTTCCTAAAAAAATTGTCATTTAGAGTGCCAAAGGTAATATATTACCATGTATATATGGATATAGTTTACTCTAAAAGGCTTAAGAATAGCATGATAAAAACCCTTTAAAAGACCACTATAATAAATAGTAAAAACAAAATCAGGGTGGATCTTTGCAGCTATTTTAACCTAACAAGGATTAATCTATTTGAAAATTGAGTCATTATTTTTTCCTAATGAAACTTTTCAATAAAATGTTCTACACTAAGCTTTTAAAGGAGAGGACGCGCCTCATCTATGATTGAAAGCTTATAAAGCAAACGCCTGTAAAATGCACACAGGCTCTTTTTCAGCTCTTTAAGAAAACAACTCGATTTCAGCACTTTCAAGATTTATGTGCACTCAAATCACATTTCCTTTATATAGTATGCAAGGGATCCAGGAGGATACCCAACACGAAGACAAAAGCCACCATTTTCTCTGATGTGTCCAGACAACACCACCATGTTCCCCACATCTTCACCTAGCCATTACTGAAGGGGCCCTAAATTATTCAGTCAGTGTGCTGATGCTGTTCAGAGTTCACCGCACTTTTAGTAAAGTTGTGTCAAACAGGCTGTTCTCCGATAAAAATTTTAGCTCACATTAGTGTTATTTTTTATTTTTTTTTTTCATCCTTCGGAAGGGCGTGAAAAAAAAGGAGATCAATTACATTTTCTTTGCATCAGTCCTGAAGGGCCGTGTAAATAACAACAAGCAGGATGAGCTTTAGCACACCTCGCTGACAACCGAGGGGCCCCGGTGGCTTCCCGTCTCTCCCTTGTCATCTTTCATAATCACATTATGTCCTCTCAAGGTGCGGTTCAAGCACCCCTGCTAAATTTGTAATGTACTGCATCATCGTGGAGGCACCAAGCAGAATGTGTTGTGGCTTTATGCCACTGGCACTTGCTTTCAGGGAGCGATCTGATGAATAATACAAGTCACAGAATTGTCTCAAGTGGTTTAGGCAGATATTGTGTTGGTGGCTCTCATGAGCTCTTTGGCATCTTTAAAATAGCAATAAAGGCTCTCGGGTGAGAATTTCCAAAATTATTTTTGGTGGCTGATGAGCCTCTAGTCCTATTCAGACCCACTTAATCTGTAATTACAAAACAGGAGGTGTAGCCATAAAATTGCAAACATTTTGTATACTTCAGTTTGTTTTAGCAGTGTTAACATAATGCTAATTGCTTATTTTGCTATTAGCAACATGAGCTAATAAGCTACTTTTTCAAAATGCTTAAAAAATGTGTTCTTGGAAAATCTACATTTATATTAAGAAAATAAACATGGCATATCAACAATTTTTAAAATGCAAAAGTAATTTAAAAAAACAGTTAATATCTCTTTAAATATGTTTTTAATGATCAATTTCCTTTCAAATTAAAAAAAATAAAGAATAGTAAATATTAAATACTCCAAGTATTATTTATTTTATTTCAAAGCATGAAATAAATGTGTTAAATTAAGTCCTTATTAAAGTCACACACTGATCATCTTTTGAGCAATTTTCAAAGGATTTTTATTTATTGTTGACTATGCCATTTTTAGCTAAAATCAGACAAACTGTGTTGTTTTCTAGGTCATAGCTTCTGCAGAGAGGAGCAACCCCGCCCCCTTTCCCCTCCCCAATGCTGAGAGCTTGGAGCGGGGACGTTGTGGCCTGCCCAGCGTGTCTTCTATGTCACAAAAACGCCCTATTTCAAAGGCATGTTTTCATTTGCTCTTGATTTACAACAATTTGAACAAAGAAATTCGTAAAAATATCCTTTTGAGCTCAAATTTCTTAGTATATGTCCGTCATCATCAGAAAAATACCACAAGAACGTATTAAAAACACTGTAAGTGTGGATCCGTCTAATTTCTGAAGTACACACTTAAGCTGTAGAGTCAGAACTTATAGTTGACGCGTCTTTCATTAATGAACTTCCACAGTCCAAGTTCTTCGTTTGAATGTTTAATCCTCAAAAAGGTTGTTACAAAATGTAAATACAAAAAACATGTAAACAAAAGAACTGTAAGTACGGTCAAAAACTAGTGCGCTCTCTAGCTCTTCAGCTTCGTTAATGGCCCAAAACAAACCTCCTCACCTACGTCATACATCTTCAGCCAATAGAACAGCTGGGCTCCACAGTTGACCTACATATCAGTACCAACGTCTTAGAATGTTTAAAATGGGTCTAACATAACCTGCCCCTAATTGATAAGTATGAAAACTTATCTATTATTAACACAAACACAAAGAGCCATTTTACTGTCTACGATAACACAAATTTACTAAACTCGTATGCATTTGCGTAAGGCACAACGTAAATGTCTGCTACTCGTTCAGTCCGTTAACCCTTGTGATGCCTCCTCCAAGAGACATATCTTGGTGATGGGTCTCTCCAATGTGCCTGTTTTTGTCTGGACAATGACGCTCCGAACTGCCCCCTTTGAGTCAGGCATGGTCTTGACTATTTTTCCTATCAACCAGGAATTCCGTGGTGCGGAGGAGTCTATAATGAGGACAACATCTCCCACGCTGTAGCTTCTTCTTGAAAGGCTCCATTTTTGCCTTTCCTGTAAAAGAGGTAGATATTCCTGTGTCCATCTGCGCCAGAACAAATCAGCCATGTACTGAATCTGTTTCCATCGTCGGCGCGCATAGATGTCATCCTTAGAGAAGATGCCTGGGGGGATATTTGGTTGCATTCTCATTGTCAGCAGATGACTCGGTGTCAAAGCTTCCAGATCATTGGGGTCGTTAGAGGTTGTCGTTATGGGTCTGCTGTTGATGATGCTTTCGACTTCACATAAAAGTGTCTGCAGTCCTTCATCATCCACGATCTGCTGTTTTAACAGGGAACTCAAAACCTTCCTGACTGACCGTATTTGGCGTTCCCAAACACCTCCGTGATGGGATGCGGCAGGGGTGTTAAATATCCACTGTACTCCTCGCTTCATCATAGATCCTTGGATCTTTGTCTGGTTTAGAACTTGCATTGCTTCTCTTAGTTCTCTCTCTGCACCAACGAAATTTGTGCCATTGTCTGAACGGAGGATAGATACTTGGCCTCTTCTGCTTACAAAGCGGCGTAATGCATTGATGCATGAACTGGTGTCGAGTGAGTATGCTACTTCTATATGGACTGCTCTGCTGCTTAAGCATGTAAAAAGCACGCCATACCTTTTTACTCTACAACGACCTCTGCTGACCTCAAATGGTCCGAAGAAGTCCACACCAGTATTTGTGAAGGGGGGCTTGTCTGGCAACACCCGATCTTCCGGCAAGTCAGCCATTTTTTGTTCACCTGCCTTTGCATGTATTTTTCTGCATATGACGCACTCAGATATTAGCTTCTGTATGGCTGGGCAGGCTTTGGGTATCCAAAATTGTTGTCTCAGTCTCGCGAGAATGTAGTTTCTTCCTGAGTGCCCTGTCTCTTCGTGTATGTGACGAAGTATGAGCTTGGAAATCCAATCGTCTTTGTGCAGGATAGCTGGATGTCTGGCGTCCAGTGGCATTGCGGCTCGACTCAACCGACCACCCACTCTTATCACACCATCTTTCAAATAGGGATCCAACTTGAAGATATGACTATCCTTTCTCACATGACCTCTTCCATCTTGCAAAGCTTTAAGTTCCTCTGCATATTTCCGTTTCTGACTCAGGCGAATTAACTCCAACTCTGCCTTGGCGAGGTCGTCTGTTGTGAGCGCTTGTGTTTTGTAACTTTGCTTGTACTCGATCATCCTCTGTTGGGCTTTAGATGTTCCAGCTTCATCACCATGGAGCGATTTTTGAAGCTCCTTCCTTTTTTGTCTCAAATTTAGCAACATCTCTTTAAAGCGCATTAGCCAAGCAACTGACTTTTTGAGCTTGTACCAACTTGAAAAGTGGGTCACAAACTGGGTCACTGCATCCGGTTTCTCATCAGCTTGTATAACGGACACTTGAGCTGATCTTTTGACCTCTGTATCTTCTGTGTCAGAAATCAACTGATCTGGTCGTTCTGGCCATTCGCAATTTGGTTTCAACAGGAAGTGCGGTCCCTGAATCCAGTTTTGGCTCTGAAGCAGGCCATCTGCGCTTAAACCTCTGGAAGCTGGATCAGCAGGGTTGTCTTCTGTATTCACATACTTCCATTGGGAAAGGTGTGTGGCCTCTTTGATGAATGAGACACGGTTTGCAACGAATGTTTTGTATCGTGCAGCATCGTTTTCTATATACTTGAGAACGGTGATGCTGTCTGTCCAGAAAATGGATTCGATCAGCTCTAGCTGCAATTCATTTTGCAGCATTATGTCCATCTTTACAGCTACTACGGCTGCTGTCAACTCCATCCTGGGAATGGTAACCATCTTGAGCGGTGCCACTCTTGACTTTCCCATCAGGAATGAAACAAACTTCTGGCCATTTTTATTTGTCAGCAGCAGGTAGGATACGGTACCATAGCCGTTATTGCTAGCATCTGAAAAATGGTGAAGCTGTGCTGTTTTGATCGCTCCGAATCCTGTGGGTTTGATGCACCTTTTGATGCAAAAAGATGACAGCTTCTGCAAACCAGTCAGCCACCTTTGCCATTTCTTTGCTTGTTCTTCTGACACTTCCTCATCCCAGGACCTTTTTTCTTTGCAGAGATCCCTTAAAAGAATCTTGGCAGTTAGGATGAAAGGTGCCAGGAATCCCAACGGATCATAAGCTGAACTTACAACTGACAGGATTCCTCTTCTGGTACATGGTTTCTGCTGTACCTCGATCCGGAACTTAAATGTGTCAGATTCTGTGCACCACTGTACACCTAGTGCCCTCTCGGTTGGTAACTGATCGTTGTCCAGATCAAGATCTTTTATTCCTGAGGCCCGTTCTTCTTCTGGGATGGACATTAGGAGCGCTCTGGAGTTGCTTGTCCACTTGCTCAAGTTAAATCCTCCGCTGAGACACAATGCTCTCAAGTTCTTTGACAGCTTGATGGCCAGCTCATCAGATGACACTGAGCTCAGGCAGTCATCAACATAAAAGTTGTTCAGGATCGTTTCTACTGCCTCAGGTGCAGCCCAGTTTCTTCCATCTTCAGCTGTTTTTCTCAGCGCGAATGAGGCACAACTTGGGGAGGAGGTTGCTCCGAACAGATGCACGTGCATTCTGTAACCTGCTGGTTCTAAACTCAGGTCACCATTAGGCCACCACAGAAAGCGCAGCAGATCTGAATCTTCTTCGGGTACCTTTACTTGATAGAACATGGAGTCTATGTCTGCCATCATGCCCACTGTGTCCTTCCTGAATCTTGTCAGAACTCCTACAAGAGTATTTGTAAGGTTTGGGCCTTGAAGAAGTTGATTGTTCAACGATACTCCTTGATATAAAGCAGCACAGTCGAAGACAACTCTTAATTTCTTCTTTTTGGGGTGACGAACACCATGATGGGGAATAAACCATACTTTCCCATCTCCTCGACCTAGCTCTTCATCTGGTACTCTGGTGGCATATTTTTTGTACAACAAGTCTTTCATAAAGTTGTTATACTCACTGTGGAAGTCAGGATCTCTGTGGAACTTTCTTTTAAGGCTTGTAAGTCGCTGTTCTGCCAGAGTTCTGTTAACAGGCATTTCTTTGTTTTTGTCCTTCAGTGGTAGTCCAATTTGGTAGTGACCATTGACTAATTGCACCGAACCTTTCACCGAATCCAGGAACTGCTGGTCCTCTTTAGACATCTCAGACTTTTCATGACATTCTCTTTCTGGGAATTCTGCATTGTACAATTGAGTCAACAAATTTTCAATGCTGGCCACGGAAATGTGATTGACTGAATGGGTTGCCATACCGTGGTAAGCTGCAGTGGTGGTTCTGAGTGGGCCATTGACAACCCATCCAAGGGAAGTTCTTGCTGCATATGGTCCATCACCTCTGCTGTTTATAATCTGCTGAGGCTCCAAGGCTTTATGGACGTTCGTGCCAATAAGCAAACCAATATCTGCTTCGATGTGTGTGATACGAACTTCTTGGAGGTAGGGCCACTGATCCACGTCTGCCTGAAGAGGTATGTTGCCTTTTTTGACTGGTATGCTTGGCTGGGTAAACACTGGTGGGAGGTCCAAGTAGTTCTCCTCATTCAAGCCACACACTTCTAGATCTGTCAATACGTGAGTACTAACTTTCTCTTCGGCTCCCATTGTAGTGAGTAGGAGCTCTGTCTTTCTTCCTCGCAGGTTAAGCTGGTGCATAACCTTGTTAGTACAAAAGGTAGCTGTGCTTCCTGGGTCCAGCAGTGCGTAGACATGTATTAATTTGTCACTTCTTTTGGATTTCAACTTCACCGGTACTATAGGCAGAATAGTTTCAATGTTACCTGCCCCAGTTTCACTACTGGATTCTTTCTCTGCCTCAATGAGGGCGCTTGTCGCCTCTGTGATGATGTCCCTGTCCTCATCTTCATCTCTTTCTGCTGAGACTGAGGTGTCCTTTGTTACATGCAAAATACTTGGGTGTTTTCCTGAACATTCTGTGCATCGGATCCTCCTGCGACAGTCTTTACTCCGATGGCCTTGTGTGAGACAGCCAAAGCAGAGTCCTTTGCTTATTAAGAATTGTATTCTGTCTTTTGCCCTTTGTTCCTTTATCTCCTCGCAGACCTCTAAGGCATGGGTCCCGTTGCAGAAAATGCAGGGGGCTTGAAAAGCATTGAGCGGTTTTACTGCACCTTGCTGTACCTGCTGTGTTTTTGGAGTTCCTGGTGAGGAGACATGTGTAGCAAAGATACTTTTAGGGGCACTTCTCTTGATGTTTATCTTTTGCTTCGCTTTTCCATCCGTGCTGACATCCAAGATATCTCCAAAGAGCGGGTCGTTAATAACCTCTGCTTGATGATTTATAAAATCCACCACATCAGTAAACCTTGCTCTTCTTCTTGTTTTTGTTTGTATTTCATATGCTTGATTTCTCCACCTCTCCTTCAGTTTATAGGGAAGTTTTGAGATGACAGTCTTCATATTGCTGGGATTGTCCATCTCCTCCATGAACTCTATGTCATTCATGGTGTTTCTGCAGCTTATCAGAAACAGTGCATACCCATGTAAAGCTTTCTTGTCTTCCGTCTTTATCTGTGGCCATTCGAGTGCTTTGTTCATAAAGGCTGTAGCTATTCTAAGTTCATCCCCATAATGCTGTTGGAGGAGCCTTCTTGCCTCTTTGTAACCTTCATCAGGATTCATGTGTTCACAGCTACAAACCAGGTCACGAGGTTCTCCACTTGTGAACTGTTGAAGGTAAAGCAATCTCTCCTGTTGATCTGCAGTTTTACTCTCGATAGTTTGCTCAAATGATCTGATAAATGAGCGATAACTGAGAGGATCACCGTAGAATATGGGAATATCCCTCCTTGGGAGTTGAGAAGAGTGCCGCTGCTTCACCATCATCTCTGTTATTTCATTTTGGCGCTGCATTATTTTGCAAATGCTGTCAGTAGTAACCACCTGCTGTAGGTGTTCTGTTGTTGTTCTTAACCTGGCTGCTTCTCCAGTTGAAGCTCTTTGTTGCTGCGAACTTGGAGGTTCAAGCCGGTTTGTTTGTGGACTTGACTCATCCTCTTCTTCTTTAATGTGACTGGCGCTTTGTGATGTTACTCTGTGCACGCTCTCTTTTTTGTAGTATTCATTCATTCCATCTTGGCCATCTTCGTAATCTTCGTAAACCTTTAATTTTGCCTCTGATGCTGCAATCTTGGCATCTAGCTCCAACTGTTCTTTGCGTGCCTTTAAGCGTGCTTCTTCTAGCTCTATATTTTGTTTTTTCTTTAAAAAGGCGGCATGTGCCTTTAGTTCTTCGCGTTCTGCTGCCAGCTTTAAACGCGCAGAGCTCGCATTGGACGCCTGCGATGAGCCACTGTACACTGAGCTTGTTCTCCTTTCTTTCTTTGAACCACTGTACACTGAGCTTGTTCTTTTTTCTTTGTTTGAGCGACTGATGACCTCCGAGATGCTATCACTTGGTTCTATGTCATCTTCTTCATTGTTCTCCTCTTCACGATGTGTCATCATTCTTTCAGTCCACTCTTTTATTTCTTTAATAAAGTCCTCTATTTCTGCACATTTTGGACCATACCAGTCATCCTGATCCTCTTGTTTTTCTTCCTCATTGAGGAGAGGTAAAAGCTCTGCATTTATTTCTTTAAATTGCCCATAAAATTTGTTAAAGACAAATAATGCTTCTTCTTTTATTAATTCCACATTAGCTTCTTGCTGTAGGAATTCTATTTCTTTCCTCTTCCGAGTAAGTTGAGACAGTTTTCCCTTTCTCTCACTCTTTAGCCGGTTCACCTTCGCTTCTACAGCCTTTGCTGTTGGTCTTGATGCCCTCTTGTGGCCGTCCGCTGCAACTTCCATTTTTTACGGAGGTGCTCTCAAACGTTAATGCAAACAACGGTCGTCTTTTCTTTTCTTTACAGTAGCAGCTTCTCGTTCTTCTGCAGACTGTTCTAATACTTAAAAGAGCTTTGTCTTATGCGCATTCTTATTGATGACCGCCGTAAGTGGCTCAGTTACGTCCGGCTTCGGGCGAGCAGAGGAGGGGCTTCTGGTTGACCGGCGGAGACTAACGTCTGGATTCGGTAAGTTTCTTACTCACTTTTCAGCTTGTCCGCCGATAGGGTTCTTCTTAAGTTACCTTCTTTCTATTATGATCCAATTGTCTTCATCCAATTGTCTTCTTGTGAAAAGTCCTTCTTTTAGCGCCGCTTAAAGGGGAGCTTAGTTTTTGACTTAAATGTAAGTGTGGATCCGTCTAATTTCTGAAGTACACACTTAAGCTGTAGAGTCAGAACTTATAGTTGACGCGTCTTTCATTAATGAACTTCCACAGTCCAAGTTCTTCGTTTGAATGTTTAATCCTCAAAAAGGTTGTTACAAAATGTAAATACAAAAAACATGTAAACAAAAGAACTGTAAGTACGGTCAAAAACTAGTGCGCTCTCTAGCTCTTCAGCTTCGTTAATGGCCCAAAACAAACCTCCTCACCTACGTCATACATCTTCAGCCAATAGAACAGCTGGGCTCCACAGTTGACCTACATATCAGTACCAACGTCTTAGAATGTTTAAAATGGGTCTAACAAACACTAAATTAATCAATTTCATTGGAGTGAGTCTTTAAATAACGTTTTTTTAAAAGTATATTTGAAGTACTAAGAAATCCTATCCGGTAAAATGGCTTTAAAAACATTATTAGATAAACTGTTAAACTTCGCTAAATAACATATTAAAATGTTTTGCTTTCTTTTTAGCTATTCTTACATATTTTAGATATTTTTATATTACACATTTAAACTTATTTAAAAAGCTAAATCTGAACTAGAAGGTAATAAATACCTGAAATGAAAATAAATTAAAGTGGGAAGATCAGAATGCCAATTCCTAAATACACTGATAAAACTAACAAAACGTGAATCAAAGGAGTACAGAAACCAAACTGTACAGCAAAAAGCATTGAACCAAAGTTAAATATGCACTTGTATGACAAATATTATAAGTAGTAATAATAATTATGCTAAACAAGAGGGCACAATGTTTACACATATATATTATACATCTCTGCTCAACCACTTCTACAGCTTATTAGAGTCAAAATAACTAAAATAGAGCAAGTTTTTAAACATCAAAAGTATAAAAAGTACCTTTACTCCTATAAATCTGTAATATAAGCCGTAACCATATTCAGTCCACCCACGACATCTTTAAAAAGGAATAATTCTTTACATTTTTGTCATCGCATTTCACACTTTGTGATTTTCACCTAAGAAATCTGGGTTAAAATCTCCGACAGTGCGAATGCCCTCAAGAGCTGCAAGTGAATAACGCCATAATGCACACAACATTATGATGTGGTTTGTTTCATAAACATCAATGAACTCGGTTATGCCCGCCGCCTTGTTTTGAAACTCGGCCTACATCTTTTGAATCAGGCTCTTGTTTTTATGCATCTGGAGAATCGTTTTGCTCTCTGAGGCGTGACAGAGTGCAAACGCCATGGCGCCGTGCAGCTCCAGGTGCAAACATTGATCAGCATTCATATCAGGAGCCCTTCAAAGAGGTCAAACTCAGTTAACTTTTTGTCTGGGAAGCCATGAGCTACTTTTACTTTATCACAGGGTTAAGAACTTTTTTTTTTTTTTTGGAAACAAATGTTTTTGTGTAGGTGAACAAAACACCAATGGAATATGTGTGATTTTGATAGCTGCAAAATCTACCCCCTCCAGATTAACCTGGCTGACATGCGAACAAACACACACCCAGTTGCTATTATTACAAGCAATTAGAGCTTGATGAACTGCCTTAAAGACAAATCCCCAGATTTAGAAACAGAATCAGCAGGTAGGAGATGGATTCAGGTTTTCTACAACAACTCTCATGCTGGTGAACAATGTAATGAGGTTTAATGTGTTTTGGTTGCAGACAGAAGTGGAAATATTATAAGTGACTACACGCTGCCTACTGAGCCTTAAATGGAGCATTTACTGATCCAAGCAGCCAGGATTAGACGGTCACATTTCAATGTCATATAAAAATAGAGATCATTTTGTTCATCTTCAAATGTGTTCTTTATATTTTTGTGCAAAGTTCCTATTTTTTTATATCTTAATATTTAATGTTGTGCAGGAAGCATTCACACACATAAGAACTGACACAAATCAAGTATACGTTAAGTTACATCATCTTTTTTATGGGATTTGGAACCCATTATTTGCCATACTGATATATATTAACAATAAAAAAAATTATAAAACAAAATTACAGTGTTTTTTTTCTTTGAATCATTTTGCAAAAGTGGCACCCCTTATCTGAAATGACGTCACTTTAATTTCCTTTAAAAGATGTTCTGCATCTCAAGTAGGCTGTAGGACAGCGTGACAACCCTCAGCAGTTCATTCTCTGCATTACCGGGTCAACTTCTAATTGTGTCTGCTGTGCTGCTTAGAATAGGCGACAGCATGATGGTTAAGTGCAGGAGTGGATCATGGGAAATCACAGTTCAATTCCCAGGAGGTGCGATGAGCTTCATCCAGAGTGGGCTTTTGGGTAAGAACCTTCGTGCTACTCCTGCCTAATTATGTAGAAACAAGGGGGGCCAAGTCTTGGTCTCCCCGGGCCGGTCCCAAGCCTGGAGAAAATGCAGGATTGTGTCAGGAAGGTGTAGAAATCTCTGCCAATATTTTTAGACACCTTACAGTGTTGCAATTTCTTTACTGAAACTCATTCTAAAAACGGGATTTTTCCTTTTTTTTAAGAATTACTTTAAATTCGTGAAAAATGTGCTGAAAATCTGCATCTGTGTTTATAAAAGTGGGATGACAAATCTGCTTTTAATAAAAGTAAAGTGTTGAGGGATGATGTTTATATAAAAAATCATGGTTAATAGGAGCCAATTGGAACTGACTCTGTTTACCGATTTCTCTTTTTTCTAAATGATGTTTTTGGTAAGGTTTATATGATTAACAATGTTATAATCCTAGACTATGGCCTCATTGTTGCGTGATCAAAGTTTGTGCAATGCAAAAACGGGAAAGAGGGAGCAGGATGGATATATGAGGATTAGGGTCAGAGCACAATAAAACCAGCCTCTCTCATTCATAAATCGAAAGTATCCAAATAGAAAACGACAGTGACTCGTTCTTTACAGAGAACTGCTGCTTCACCTCAGTCCAGCATAAAAAAGTACGACATGTTATAGTGAGTGTTTATGACAAAAGCCTCACAGGACTCAAATGGTGTTAATAATCGTTTCCCAGTTATGCCATAACACCGTTTTTCATGAGCATGAGCATGTGCATTAAAATGCCTTTGGTAACGTCAGAAGTAACAAAGAAATCCTGTTTCTTTTGAATCTCTATGCATCAAAACAAATATGATGCATATTGTCAAATACATTCATGAGAGGTTCATTAACCTCTAAAATATGGGAAATAACCTATCAGAGAGCTGGGATGTAGCTGTCCTGCAGAAACTAAGCACACTATAAGGAGGTCAATGCCTTGGCAGAGCACAAAGCTGAGCCTGGCGATTGAGCTGGAGCACATAACAAATATAGTCCTTAGGCGCTAAGATAACAAAATCCCTATAAAAGATTCAAGCAATGGATTTGGGAATGAAAAACGAGGCAACGGAGCAAAGTTATAGCTGCGATGCTAATTGGAAGAGAGCAGAGCTGGAGAAATATCCCGCGGACACACTGTTGATGTCTACAGTATGGATTTCTGTGTGGACAATGATCTATATTTACTATGGACTCTAAAGACACAGAGCTTTTATGATTTACATGTTGGTTCAAGTTTTTTGTGTGTGAATAAAAGCCATTTTTTAACTTGTGGACAGCAACGGATGAGTATTGATTAAAGTCTAATTCAGTTCATCTTGTGTTATTGCCAGTGCAGGCTCAGGTGTAGCGTCTGTCCGGGCTGGTGCAACTCCAGTCCGGAAATAGATGACCTCTGTCTCTTTAATTACCCTTGATCCCATGCTGCTCGGCCACTGTGATCTTTTAGACTTGCTGGAGTGAAGGATTCACAGACAATGCCTTTGAATTGTTCCCCTTTTAGTGACAAAGCAAAATATAAGAGGCAAGCCAAAGGACTACAATAAGACTAAATATGATTGTCATTTGTTTTATTCGCCAAATAAAGCAAAACCCAGCAAACGTCTGCGGTAAAGCAAGCTCACACTTGTCAGAAAATGCGCCTCCAGTTACATTTCGGAGATATCCATGTCACAGTTTAAAATTCCAGCTTAAAGGATCAACGTTAACGTGACGGGCAGCAGAAATTAAAATAAAGGGTGGGCGACTTTGGGAATTAGAAGGAAATTGCCAATGTGGAGTTCATCAATGTCACTCACGCTGCATCCCCAGTGATTGTGGTTAATTAGATTTCCCTATCCCGAACAAATCAGGCTGATAGAAAGAAGCATTCTGCGACTCAATAGTGAGCCGACATGCAGTGATGGCATTGTTGAGAGTCAGCTGTGAGCTTGGGGGATCTGAATATAGGGAGATATTCAAATTTGTATTTTTCTTCACACAAAAAGTGATCATAATCGTATCGATTTCAGGTGGTTTTGTTTTTTATGTTTCTTGTCTGTACACATGTAGAACAGCATGAAAATCCTCTTCTCAAAATGTTATCAATGTATTTAAATCTCATTCTTTTTTAACCCGTTAATGGTAAAACCATTAAAAAAAAGTGTTATTTCATATACGGCATTTATTTGGATAAATTTGGCAATTTTAATACATTTGCCTGTAGTAATTTTGACATGCCTAAAGTGTTTTATTTATTTATTTTATATTTTGTCACTTGGAAAGGTCTCTTGAAGCCCCAACAAAAATAAATGAATAAATCAGAACACAACTTAGAATTTCAGCTTAAAGTCCCAGTCTGATTATCTGTGGATCTTTTTTCAAAGTGTTCCCATTGGCTTTTTTAATAATGACCATGCCATTGTTAAACAAAAATAATCAGAATTGTACATTTGAGCTTAAATGTATTTTATAAATGTCCAGCATTCTCCAAACAATGCCATGGAACATGTAAAAAACACAACAGGTTTCTTTGGGCTTCTGGGACCTGCCCTTTTGGGAGGGGTCCTGTGTTTATTTTGTATTTGTTTGTGTTCTGAGTAGGCCTGTCAGTCACACTAGTTCCAGGTTCATGATCCACAGCTGTCTTCATTTCAGTTAATTGCCCTCAGCCTATTGAAGTGTCTGGTTTTCAGGTCATCGGCTCTGCTGTGTGTTGTCACGCCTTTGTTGCTCCCAGGGTTTTGTCCTTTTTTTCAGTTTATTTATTGAATGCCACCAAAGCTTCTGTCATCAAACCTGGTCTCCTGCATTTTTGGATCCTACACCACCAGTTTTAAACGGAATGACCTGACCTCCTTGGACCCAGCCAGAGAACTTTGGCTGGATTTTTAGCCACTGCAGTCAGTCCACATCACGCCACACCAAGTCAGTTAATTCAGCTAATGGAAACACAATAATTTCTAAAAAAAAAAAAAAAAACATTTCTGCGCTTGCAGGAGGAGGTTTTTAAGGTGTATTGAAATATTTTGCAAAACTGCGATGGAAACTTTTTTTTTATTTCATTTTTTCTCATTAAACGAGTCACATGACCAACAACCGAATGGCGATGCTCTTCTTGGTAGGAACTGGCTGTCTTGGTTGCTGCACAGCAGGCGCCACAAGAGGTCCCACACACAGCTCATCAGAGGTTGAGCGTGTCATGTGGAATTGTTGGATCCACAGCTCCTCTATAAAATCACCAACCATGATTTCTCAAAATAGCTTCATCCATGGCCTGAATAAGACGCCGACGTCTCCTTTGGACGATGAGCGCTAGAGCCGTGGCAGAAATTTGAATGTATCTGCTGTAAATCAAAGTATTGTTCACATCCCTGTTTATGAATGACTTATTGTGTGAGTTGATTTGTGTTTATCTGCATAATAATGGTTTAACTGTAACAGTAGCCGCGGTTAAACGGGCAAAATATCTTGATCGGATCAATGGTCGGGTTAAAATTCACCCGTGCACATGGGCACAGAAAACCTTTTTCCGATTAGAATAAGCGTTCCCATGGTCACACTTTCGGTCGGAATGAATCATTTGGGCATGCGCAGTAGTGTAAAAACGCCCGGATGAGGAAGTACGTCCCGTTGTAACAAACCTTAGCTGTCATTTACATTTATGCAGCAGCTCGGTAATATACGAGACGATCTTCCAAACGTGCTTTTATTAATGTTGTGAATATTATGAAGCGCCTGTTCGCTCTTCATTTTAGATTTAATCCGTGTGGTCAGTGCTTTTTTTGTGGAAAAACGGAGCTGGAAGCCAGGGTTAGGAGAGGCTAACAACACGGGCTAACAACATTAGCCTTTTGATGGACACAAAATCCAGGATCATGCGAGAAACGCATGTAAATGTTTGGGAATAACATCAGCCTTTATTTTGTCGGGGTACAACTGGAAACATAAATCCATGTGATTTTTTTTTTAACAGTTTTTAAGGACTGAGCGGCATTTCTGCTTTGAAGCTCACACACCGCCCCAAAGCCACTCTGTGAGCTGACGGGCCGAGTCAGGCCGAGTTCTCCTGAGTCCTGCCCCGCTAACACAGAGCGGCGGGTCGGCTCGCAGTCCGAATTCTCACACATAACAAAACAACAAAACGCACACTTACCAACCCCCCCCGTTTACATGTACCACGATCGGATAAACGATCGGTATAACCCACCTATCTTGATCGGAAAGAAATTCTGATCCGAACGAGTCTGACCGGGGCAGAGTATTCCGAACGGCGCGTTTACATGACACATTTTCTTTCAGATCAGGCATTCTTTCCGATTACTTTTGCCCATGTAAACGCGGCCAGTGTAATTGCCAAATTGTCTTTTTTATATTTCGAAATTACTAGAATTTTTGATAACGTTTTGCACATATTTGTAACGGAAACACAGCTAGTGAAACTACGAGTCATTTAACACCAAGGAAAGGTTTGAATCTTTACCCTTTTGAACATCAGTCATACAGTTTACTAAAACTAAAAACCATGCTTCACTCAATGAAGTCAAATCCTCCTATTTTCACTGAAAACTAATAATAAAGGACAGAAACTTTATTAAATCCATTTTAATCTAACATAATTCTGTTTCCATCCACGTCCGTCACTGGTATGTTTATCTGCACGTACAATCTGCTGGCCGGCTGCTTCTGATCCTCAACTCTTCATCTTCCTCGCTTGCTTGCGTGACCTTCATGTTGCATCTTTACAGTGTTTTACAGAGATTTAATTAAATTTGAGCTTCAAAGCCTTTAATAATCTGTCATGTTGGAGACACAACATGCTGTTGCTTATATCCCCCCCTCTTGTAACTAACGGTGCAGTGGAGGGAGGCGGAAATCTTCACTTGCAGCTCTGGAAAGAGCTTTTGAATTAAACTCTGAAATGCAGCGCTGAAATGGCATCATCTTTATGGACACTTTATTAGCCGGGATGCAGAAATGCAACAAAAGGGTCATGTTCAAACAAGCCGAGTGAACAGAGAAAACGTGGTGGTGATGGTAGGTCGTTTTCTGAAATGAACATATTTTCTCGTCCAGCTGGCTTTTGCATGTGAGGTTCTGCTTTAGTTAACTACTTTCAAACACACTGCTGATTAACTTTGCCTCAAACCCAAAGCTCCAAGTGTGCGCGCATCCTAATCACTTACAAAGGCAGCACATCTGCAAAAATCAGTTTGATTGCTGCAAGAAAGTAGTCATTTTTCATGAAGATGAAGAAAAATCAAGGTTTGTTTACAGCTTTGGTGCCAAAATTGGTTTATTTAGGACGATTGGTGAATTCTGTTTTTGGGGTGCTGCTGAATTAAAAAAAAAAAAGAGCCGGCTGGAATCTCACTTTCACTTTTTAAGCTGCATTGATAAGGATCCATTAATAACTAGAAGTGTCTTAACTCAGCGAATACACCTGCCTGCTTTACTGGCAAAGACCTGCTCACCTGGAATGGAGCACAGCCTGAGCTTATTAGTAACTAAATCACTGTCATTTCAACACCATTTCTACTGTAAAGTTTGACTTAAAGCACAAGGAAAGTTGAAAAATTCACAAATATTTGTGATTTATTTCAATAAGATGAATACACTCACTTTTTTTCCTGCCACACATCTTATCTTTTAATTCAATTATCTGTTGGTTCAGCTTTTCTAAGGATTTTCTATCCATGCCCACTGAAATAATTGAGGCTTTGTTTTATTCCCAAAAGCTGCACCACGTGCTACAAATAAAATCTATGATGCTCTGCTGCTGAATCACCTAACTTTACAAAATTTAGCAGACAGGAAGTTTTCCGCAAAAAAAAAGAAGGGAAATCTCTGGATTTATGACATCGAACTCTATGTGGCCAGTTCACACTTTACCTTATCTCCTGGTTCCCGAATTGAGAGTAAATTGAGGTACCCATATGTTTTTGGTATGTGTAAGACACAAACTGCAATTATTAATTTTACGTGTATTTACATCGGCTTTTCATAGGAGAAAGGGGAACATGTGTTGCCGAGGGCGATGTGAACGTAGCTTAAAATTGCAGACCTGACTATTTCTTCATTCAAATCGTTGATTCAAATCTGTCAAACTGCAGTTTGACAGAGATTGTATTTGTTACGTAGAAAATTCAATCTTCAGGCCACAAGCTTCCTGCTTGAGCTCTTAGCAATAGGAAGGGGGGGCGGGGTTGCCCTGCGCCAACAGTCATGCCCACGGCTCTAATGAGTTCCTGCAACGCTGCAGAAACGATGCACTAGAAAACAACTGGTTTTGGGGATTTTGGCTAAAAATGGCGAAATCATAACGAAAAAACCAATGAAAACACTTCAAAGTAGGACTCTAAAACTCCACCGTAGTTTGAGAAAAACAAAAAAAGGAATTGTTCTGACAGATGTGTTCAAGTCTCTTTTTAGCAGCCCATTTTGCAACCTAAAAGCACAAATTGCTTTGTCTTGTATAACTAGGTTTTACCAAACTAACAATCTTCTCAGAAACATCTTTTAAAGGTTTAAAACTCCTGGGAGGTCCTGCGATCCACAAGAACATAGGAAATCGGGTTACATGCTGTAAAAATACGAGCATGCACCCCCTTGAGATTATCCTCTGTTTGTGGATGTTTTTTTTTTGTTTTTTTTTTTTGGTGAAATCCTGTGACAATGACCTGGAGAACAATAAGCGACCCCCCTGAGCTGAAGCTTGAGTTCCACCATCGCTGTGGCTTCGTTAAATCAGAATGGGGTCTGGGGTTCACACTCTGGGTTTTAAAAGTTCTGCTCAGCTGAAGGAGGTTAATAGATTGAAATGCTGAATGAAATCTCTTTTTGATCTAGGTGATGGAAGTTGAACTTGTTTTTGCAGTAATAAAAATTTAGAAAATTGTCATTTAGGACTAATTTTAAAGGGAGGGTTTTTTGAATTAGTGAGTGATAATTAAGTGTATACCCAATGAAAAATGGCGTTGACCTTTAAAGAAACGCATTAGCTTTAAGGTAGAGGAGCATACGACCACGGTTCATGGCAGTGACGTGCGGTGAGGTCAGTGACTGGTGAGGCACTGAATCCTCTGGAGTCAGATTTACAATGAAATAACTGAATATTTCACCATTCATCCAACAGCAGCTAACAAGCTTATAAAATACACACAGGAACATATTTGTCCTACAGAGAATAATTCTTTTATAGAGCGATAGAACACTCTTCTTGTATAAAGTATTCATATATACTGTAAACAAATGAAAGTGTACATATGTGTTCAGAACACATTTGACCCTCAGTAACTATTTCTGGTAATTTTTCCAACTTCAAATTCTAATCAGTTATCAAATGTTGTCTGAGAATGAAAATAAATGATTTCACTTACATTTTTTCCACTTGCTCCCAAGTTATTTTTAAAAAACAAACTTTGAAAAACATGTTTGTCCTTACTTTTTGAGTCCATATGTTGATTCTTCTCCACAAAAAGCTCTATGATCTGTTTCCAAGCATTCCTTATTTTCCTTTAGTTTATATGAGTTTCTCCTCTTAATGGAGAAAGACGTTCCTAGTCTGTTTCTACGGCACCAGTGTAGCTACAAAGCAGCTGTCAGCTCACGTCTGCCCCCTAGTGAGGCAGGCCTCACCTGAAGCCTATCATGCTGGCCTGTAGCAGTTTTTTTCAGCGCACGTCTGTGTTAACATTGAGCCCTACTGTCAGAGGTGAGGCACAGCGCTGCCGAGCCTCACCCGCAGATTCAGCTCCGTCTGTGATCGCGCAACACTCAAATTCGGCGATTTTAACCTCAGAAATTGTGGAAAATGTGTTGAGTTGACTGAAAAAGTATATTTACTACAGATAAGTGGAAAATAATATTTACCTCATTTAACTTTTTCTATTTTATCACGATTATGACAGGTGAGGCTCTGCCTCACCTGACCGCACATCACTGGTTCATGGGGGAAAACATACATATTTTCCATCAAGGCAATTATCTGATCAGAACTCTTACGATTCTCTGGCGAAGCTGTGGGAGCCTTCTCACTCCTTCGCTCTTCTCACACTGTCAAGTCAGCACGGTTGCTCCCACACTGCGCTTGCCAGCAGAAAGGCCAGCGCTCATTAATGCCAGTGAGCTGAAAATGAGTCACAGCCCCTCGTCACGTAGCCGATCTGTGCTCCACCGGCCTGGTAGCTAAGAAACCCGGCTTTTCCCGCTCGTTTGACAATCACTGCTGCTAGGATAGAAGCTGTTCTCTGAAGGCCTTATGTTGTGGGCGACAGATCATCTGGCTGCTAGTTTGGGGATTTACTGAGCATTTCTTCTCATTTGATATCCTTTATTTTGACATTTCAATGTCAAACAAAAATGTAATAGTATTAATAAATATAAAAATGAATTATGCAAAAATCTGCTTTCTTAACACCGAAGCTAACAACCTCCTTAGGCGTTTGAGGTGTGTGTTCGCTGGGGATGTGGGAGGGTCGCAGGACAGTACCCGCTGCTGTGCTCTGGGAAAAGTAGGATTGTCGTGTATAAGTTGTCATTATTGGTTTTTATGAAGGCTACAGCCACAACTGCCAACGCGCCAGGCCGCCATCCCATTTTGTTTTGTGAAAATCCTTGGCATGGTCATGAATGTAAAATGCGGCCATTGGGCGTCAGTCAGACCAATAAAAATCAGGCAACAGCTGGGTGGCCACAGGGCAGCGACCTGCCCTTTTTGGACTATTTGGACAATATTTTTAAAAACAACACAACAAAAAACGGGCCATCCTGCCTGTCAACCACTGACCAATGTCCAATTTTAGAAAAAAGTTTGCCAAAAAATTGTCACTTCTTCTTCAGACTTCCCAGCCGTTGCGCAGCGTGGTGTGACTGTCTCCTGTTCACAAGAGTCGCAACATGGCCACCTGCCAACATCGCTGAAAAACGTACATTTAGGTCGCCGTGCAGTGGCATTTTGGAATATGTGACCTAAACATTACACATGGAAAAAGTTGCTAGATTTGTTGTTTGGAACCCTTTTGATTAAACGTCATCAACCAGAATGACCAAGTTGGCAAACTAGTGTGTTTAGTGTTTAGTTTTTGTCTTTAGAAATAGGGATTGTTGGTGGCTTTTAACATTTTAAGACCTTGGCTGCAAACTGGTTCTTTCTGAATGCACTGAGCTAAAAGAATAGTGACCTGTCAACTGTTTTACCCTGTGTCTTTCCTAACACGCCATTAAGCTGGTAAGGACAGGGGCGGGGCATCCATTCCACTCTAAAAGACAAGGTAGTCTGGTAAATGATAGGATTTCAACCTCTACTTTATCGAGGTTGTCAGATGTTTTTGCACATTTGTATCGATAAATATCTTTTCAGGGAAAACGAACATTGAAAAAAACTTCAACAGAAAAGAAAATGTTTTCTTTATTCAATATTTCTTCAATGAGGCAGATAGACAACTGAAGTGAAAAATATTTTCACCATTATCCCATGACTACTGTGCAATTACAACCCAGGCTTGATAAGAGTGCGTATAATGCTGAGAGATAATCATGGTGTTCTGTGTGATACGCCTTTGCTGCATAAATCACTACTTTAATGCAAAACAAACATCATAGACATGTCTAATGATGGCATGCACGTCATTAATGCTGCTCGGCTCCTAACTGATAGCCTACAACTCTGTTAACACAGCAAACAGAGAAATCCCCGAGGGATCTGAATCTACATTCACTGTGCAAAAAGCTTTAAGGCAAGCTGGCAAGTAAGCTAAACAGATTTGTGTTGCGTAATGTCAGCAGGTACCTATAAACAATGAGCCAAATGACGCTAAAGACCTGCTACACATAAAGAGGCAGCGTTTCTTTTTCTGCAAACATGTAGAAAGAAGCATCGTTTCATCGTCTTATTATTTACCAATTACCTAATAATGACTTTTGTTGATTAGGTCTCATCAGGTTTTTGATGACTTCATCAAACACTTCATTCAACACTTAGCAAAACTCATTTTCCCCAAAATGGACCCTTCAACAGCTTGTTGAAGTAATTAAGAAACAATAAACCTTTGTTTTATGTCCCATTTAAAAAAAAAAAAAAAAAAAAAAAAAAAAAAGGGTTTTAAACTAACATGTTCATTTGCATTTCCCCCTGCAGGTATGTTATGTCACCCACAATGTTTCACGGTTAGTGCAAGCTAAGCTGCTTGGTAATTTGGTTAACATGTTCTTGTATGATTTTTCTTATGATGAAAATTAAGCCTGATATTGTATGTCTGATTATTTATTTATTTAAATCGTTGTGAATCAGGAGTAGAAAAAAAAAAGTAGTTTGTGACGAAGGAAGTAGGGCTACAAGCTCCTGGTCTGAGCTGAACATCTGGCTCAAAACTGTACAGCTGGACAGCTGCGATTTATGTTGAGGCGGGGTTTCTCCACACCAATGGTCCCGCCAACAACTCAGTGGGAAATATTTATTTAATTACTGCCGCTCTGCAGAAACTGTGTACTTGAAGGTTACATTTTTTTTTTTTTTATTTAGGCTAAAAATGGCCTAATTATCATTAAAAGACCACTGGGAGTGCTTTTTAAAAAAGATCAAAAGATGAATAAAGTGGGACTTTAACACCAAAAATAAAACCTTTGTGAAAGCAAAGCCATCTTGGAATGTCAGGAGTCTTTATTTGGTTCATGTCAATAAAAGAAAAGTTCATGTTATTCTTGAAGCGCTGAAAATACACAATGTTCCTTTATTACTCTGCTTTAAGGACCTAGATTTCCATCTCCAGCTACAGCAGGGAGGTCTTAGAGACAGAAAGCACTGGCATACACCAAACGGACCAACTGGCAGGCACAGTGACGTGCGCTGAGGTTAATGGCTGGTGAGGCACTGACGTCATCAGTCATATTTACAAACATATGAACCATACTGAGTAACTTATTCACCATTTGATTGACAACAGTTAACGTGTTTTGTTTAAAATATAATTTCAACATGTTTTTTTCCATATACAGTGATCCCTTGCTATAACACGGTTTACTTTTCACGGTTTCGGTACTTCACGGATTTGCATCGTGCATTGTGTTCTGCATTCTGATTGGCTAAAAAATCACTCCGCTTCTTCTCTACCTGTGCGTCAATAACGTTGCAGTTTAATATGTGCACGTACGTAAAACAGCAAATTCTCTTGATGGTGGCATGTCAGTGTATAAGGATCTTTTTGCAAAGCAGAAAAAAGAGCGACAACAACTGCCTATCACTGTCTTCTTCTCCCGAACAAACAAACACACCTGCACCGCGGCTTCAGAAGTCAGGATGCAGCGGCTGCAACACCTGAGTCACTATTTGTCCCACTGTACTTTGTATTTTTTTCATAATAATTTTACATTTTCTCCCGTTTCATCTAATCACTCGGGTCGCGGTGGGCGGGGCTAATCTCCGCGATTTCAAGCCTTCTGCTCACATTGATTATTAAAAATTATTATTTGACAATACAGTACAGAAGTTATTTGTCTAAAAAACGTTTCTAAAGCAACAAACGTTATTATCATCTTACCTTTACTTGTAAATAAAGTCCATAAGCCGCTCCTTCTGAAGAAAATGACTTGCCGCTTGCTATCACTTCAATTACTTTTTAGTGTCATAATCTCAGGGCTCACCGGCGCCCCCTAACATGAGGCACGAGAACTTCTGGCCTCACCCAGCGGCTTTTTGGCCGGCGTTTAGCGCTCAGCACAAGAAACACGTCCCTCACATACAGTTATTTATAAAAACAAACACTGTACATCATATACATCTGCTAAATTATGTAAACTCAGCTCATATAGTACAAGTGATTGAACCGACATACAGAGAGACAGCAGTACCGTCTGATTGCATAGGTATTGCGCAATCCAAGGTGAGGCTCAGCGGGCTGGTGCCTCATCGCACGTCGCTTCTTAGTATCTGAACGGCAAATGCGGAAATTCAGCGATTTTGAAAAGAAAAACACCCAAAAATAGTACATTTAAATGGAAAATGACTGCAAAGCACAAATTACTGATTAAATATAATAAATGAATTTACTTTTTCTCTTTTCTTCCCATAATGACAGGTGAGGCACAGCCTCACCTGCCTCCCCTGACTGCACGTCACTGGGCAGGCAAGAACTACTAAAAATAAAAGAAGAATTGTTTTCAATTCTATTATAAAGATCCTTCAAAAAGCAAGGCAGTCTCTAAATGTCTGCTTTCGCTTCATAGCAACAACAAACTTTTTTTTTCTGGATGCTGAAAAAGATTTTGGAGATCAAAACAGAAAAAAAAAAAAAAAACTTGAAGCACATGTTTTGGGTGACAGCTCACACTACTCCAAATAAATGTTTATCTTTTATGTTTGCCTGATGTTGGAACATGCAGTGGTTTGCAAACCTGTCAGAGCAGATGAGGCACAGGGAGATACCTGCATACGGCGCCTTCAAAGCACAATTCGGCTCTGATTCCTCGCAGGCTTTCTAATTATCAATGTGGCTTTCAAATCACAAGAGCCAATTTGAGTTTCTAATTTGAAGTTATGGATTCCCAGAATATTTTTTTCCTTTTTTTTTTTTCTGGGGTTTGATGGGAAACGCTAAACGCTAAAAACTCTGCAACTTGGTAATTAGAATAGTGTTACCGCAGCAGCCATAAGATCAGCGTCAGGTGTCTCGATTGAAAGGGGCTCTGCACAGGTGATAGCCAATGAAATAATTATGCAAATTCAGTTCTGAATATTCATCATCTATCTGACTAAGCTGAGAAATGCATTCTGGCCTTGATGGAACAGTGGAGACTAAAAATATCAGAGAGGAAGTCATCTGTGAGAGCAGGTGCTGGGGAGCGCTTGGAAAATGAGCATTTTAATCTGTATTATTTTCCTGTGGAAGGAGGCGGCGTTCGAAAAACAAACAAACAAAACAAAGCAAAGTTGATAATGTTCCGCCACGGCAGACAGACTAAAGTGGTGAAACCGGAAACTTCTAACTATAATCCAGACGCCTTTGATGTCGGATGGAGGGTGAGCGGAAATTAATAAGATAAGGGGGGAATCTTATTAGGCACAAACCCAGTGGAGGACTGTCAGAGGATTGCAAAGCACCTCGGTGAAAATGCTGGCTTTTTGTCCTCGGGTCAAAGCTTGTAAATGTATCGTCCTTTCAGAACTGCGAACTCGGCAAGGATCTGTTTATTTTATTTATTTATTTTTTTTGTAGCTTTTAGTTTACTCTGTAAAATTGATCTCTGTGAGAACTCAACCAAGACTTAAGATAGCTCCTGTTTGTCAAAAATGTTCCATAAATGTGTCTTTTTTATTGAATTGCTGCTGGGAGGCTTTTACGAGCTGATTAGCTCGCTGTCATGGCAGCCTGCGTTGCTGTAGGAACCCCTCAGCTCGCACGGCTTTACAGAAAAATACACTAAAATTAGGAACATAAAGTAGGACATGACAGTAATTTCTCTTGGACCAAACACACAGCGCATTAGGACATATACTTTCATCCTTTCATTCTTAAATACCCAATTTTGACATTCTATGTTTTAGGTGATTTCACCTTTTAATTTTGTGTCACAAAGCAGTTTGTTTTTCTTAGAATTAGAAAAATTTCTCATCGTGACACACGGGTCAACAGAGCCCGTCCCACTTCATGCAGAACTGGACAAAACGGGCACAAGTGCACTTGTTCAAACCCATTTCTGACACAAAAATGCCAAAAAAATTACTTTTTCACTTACTTTTTTTTTTTTTTACATTTGAAAAGTGCACAAAAAAATTTCAAAGCGTGAGGAAAAAAACGTCTTTTGCATTTTTACTAATGTTGATCTGAAAGATTTATAGACTATAAATCAACTTGATTTGAGGCGTGATGAAAAATTCAGGTTAAAACAAACCCAGCCCTCTTTCTGTCAACTTCAGCTTCAGCCAAACTGTAAAAGTTTTAAAATATGATTTTTAAATTGAGAAAATCGAAGACAAAAACCAACAAAAATTGGTAATTATTCCATACAAAAATCTTCAATTGACCATATTATTTGTGAAAAATCAGTTTCTTGTATTTCCCTTCTGGGTGTGGTGGTGCCGGGTTTACGCCAAACGCATTGCGGTGGCATTTTTTTTGGTGCAGAACTCTGTGCTGTTGTTCAAACGTCCATCTCAACTGATCTCTTCCTTTTCACCACCTCCTCTTCAGTGGCGGACGGCCCGCTGATGAATAATTGACGCAGCCACTAACATCCTCAGATTAGACAGAGAAAATAGTTTCAGGAGCGCATGAATGTTTAAAGAGCAGCCACTGAACCTCTTCGGCGTCTAGAGGGGGCTCGCCGCTATCGTTAATATCTGCCACAACTGCTATTAGAAGGTTGTGGCGATGGCATGGGGGTCCATGCAAATTCAGCAAAAAAATGTTAAAAAAAAAAGCAAGCCATTTTGTTTCTGCGCCTTTTCTCTTTGGATAAAAAAAAAGGTGTGAAAAGCTTTACATCGCAGTGAAACACCAGCCTACTGTCATGAGGCAGGGAGGTGAGTTTGAAACTATCTCCTGGCACCTGCTGCCAGGGTATCTGCATGTTCTGGCAACAGTCCCCTAAAGCTGTACATACAGGGAGTCGTCCGTAAAAGCACATTTTTGTGCCGTCATCCGCCCGGTGCTGGCAGCGTATTAATGTTAACATCCACTCAAACCAGGAACGGGAAAAAGAACTAAATGTTTCTCAGAATCTTTCTCATCCTTCACGTCATGACACATCATTTCTTTTTAACGAACTAGAACATTTTTCAACACTCTAGGCTCCACATTGCAGCAGGAAAAGGCTTTATATAAAGCAGATATATTATCTGTGGGGTAAAATGTCACGATCATTTGGGTATTGTAATAATGAGTGGACAAAGATCACTGAGGTGTGTAATAACCTCGAATGTGGTGAGAATGAAGAGAGGAAAATATCTTTAATTGCTTCCTCAATTTAAAAACTTGTTTTTTTTCTTTTTTGTTTTATGAAATTTAAGAATTTTTACACCAAAATTTTGAGAAAATACAGCTCTTCATTTCTGCATTTGCACTGTTTGAGGGTGAATTAACCCTATTATTTATTTATTATATTTTTTATATTTATTACATTTATTAACTTTTTATTTTTAAAAGCTTGTCTCCTCAAATTAATTTATTTATGAATCATTGTACTTCAAAACTGAATGTTAATCCTGTAAAGCTCTGTACTTTAAAGAATTGTTTTTTTTGGAAATAAGATTTTTGTAACCCTTTAATGATATTGCTTTATTGCTAAATTGCTTTAATTGCTTGAATGTTATTGTTTCTTTTATTGTGTTTCATTGTTTAGAGATGTGATTTTTATTTGACTTTATGTCCGGCTCTTTGGTTGCACTTGCTCTACAAATAAATTGTCTTATATAAAACAAATCAAAACCAAAATGAGATATAGGTCGTATCAACGATGCCACGTTGGGTGATTTGATACATTTTTGCTCACAAAAATATTATTTCAAAAAACGAAAATATGAACATAAGGAAAAAAGTGCTTCTCATTTTGCCACTGGCAAACGGATTCTCTATGAACTAATTTTGCGTTTTTATTTTTTCAGTGCACCAAGTATTTATTTCAAAATTCCCGGTTTCATGTCAACAGCAACAGTCGCACACTGGCGGTCACGCTCTACAGTTAGCACCATCTTGAAATTAATTGAACGCAAAATTACTTCAAAAAAGAGACCTGATCTTGGCCCTGAAGAAATACTAACCAGCAAATAACAACAGAGACATAAAAAAGCTGTAGAAGATTTTATGTATATATATTTATATGTGTATATATATATATATATATATATATAAAGTGTAAAAGTGTATGTGTAAGATGCTGGCAAGGAAAGCCTAGAGACGCTACAAACCAAGTGACTGGAAAAATATACAGAAATGTGCAGAATATGAACTGCAAACCCCAAAGTCAAAATGGGAAAGAGAGGGAAAGAGATCCTGGCAGCTCAGGAACAAGCCCTGAGCACCAGAGCCATAGAGGCTCAGATCTACCACACCAGACAAGACCCAAGGTGTAGGCTGTGCAAAGAGGCGCCTGAAACAATCCAGCACATAACTGCAGGGATGTAAGATGCTGGCAGGTAAAGCATACATGGAGCGCCACAATCAAGTGGCTGGAATAATATACAGAAACGTGTGCAGAATATGGACTGGAAATACCAAGGTCAACATGGGAAACACCCCTGAAGGTGGTAGAGAATGAGAGGGCAAAGATCCTGTGGGCCTTCCAGATCCAGACTGATAGGATGGTAATGGAGAACCAACCAGACATTGTGGTGGTAGACAAAGAACAGAGGAAAGCCGTTGTGGTGGATGTGGCAGTGCCAAGCGATGGGAACATCAGGAAGAAGGAACGTGAGAAACTGGAGAAATACCAGGGACTCAGAGAAGAACTGGAGAAAGCCTGGAAAGTGAAGGTGACAGTGGTGCCTGTGGTAATTGGAGCACTCGGGGCAGTAACCCCCAAGCTGGAGGAGTGGCTACAACAGATACCTGGAAAGACCTCAGACCTCTCAGTCCAGAAAAGCGCAGTGCTAGGAACAGCTAAGATACTGCAGGACCCTCAAGCTCCCAGGCCTCTGGTAGAGGACCCGAGCTTGGAGGAGAAACCACCCGCGGAGGGTGAGAGGGGCGTTTTTACGGTTATATAGGCAAGAACTAAAAGCTACAGTAATTAAAAAAGCTTATTCTAATGGTATTTAAATGAGCCTTTTCAGAACATTGTTTGGGAATCTTAAACACACACAGACACGCACAAACAAAAAAAAGGGAGAAAATGAAATGTTATCTTCTCCCCCACAGGTTCCAGCAGCTCAGCGTTTGAAGATTTCCAGACGCCAGTTTTTTCACTGTCGTCCTTCACCTCTTGCTCTGCGCCGTGTAAAGGTGTTTATCAGTGCAGAGCACAGCGCTCGGTTTGAATGGACGTCTAACCTCGCCCAGAACCAATCCCAGGAAAAATTTGGAGGAAACACTTGACACTGAAATGCTTCTGACCTCAGCGCTCAACTTTTATTAGCGAAATGAAAAGACGACGAAGCACCATTCATCCACACGAAACAGCCTTCTCACACACCTTCGTTAGAGGAAATCTTTTATCCAACATAGCAGTCCAGAATACTGATTATTGGCATGCTTTTATTATAGTATTAGTTTATTATAGTATGTATATGGATATTTTGATTTATTATTTCCAAACCATATTACTCCTGATTGAAAAGAAATGGAGTATAATAAATGTAAAAAAATAATTTTCTATGTTTTAAATCATGAGTTTTAACATTTGAAATGTGGGTATTAAATGTTCGATGTACACTGAGAAGATAAGCTGATGTAAACATTGTGATTGAGGTGCAACCACTTTTTTTAAATATAAAAATAAAATCTGCATTTTTAAAAGAAACAAAAATGAAAAAAAGACAATAATTTAGCATCAGAAGGGTTCACAAAGCAGGAAACTCTTATGTATAAAGAGAATAATCCTAAAAAAACTGTTCTTTTTTTAACATTTGTCTGTTAACCCAAAGCTCTATTAAAAAATTAATATACCGGTAGTCAATGCATACATGAATCAGTACAAGCATATAGCAGCTAATTCAAACATTTATGTCATTTAAGATAAAGGAAGCATCAGTATGATTTATTATGAAGGACAAAGTTACGATAAAGATAAGGATTTTGGACACTGACATCTTCTTTATTAATAAGCAATACAAACTCTAACATTTTTTTGAAAAATAAAGGATTCTGAGAAAAAATAAATTTGGGAAGGCAACTAACATATCTTAAGACTGTGTAATACAGCTACAATGCACATTTTGCACAGAATTCTCAGATGAAAATTTGTCATAAAAAAATATACCCTGGAAAAAGAGAGAAAAGTTGTGGTATTTACGTGAATTTTCACATAAACCACGTTAAAACCACAGATGAAGTACAAACAAACCATGTAAAGAACATGCAAATGCAATTCATTAGTGCTTTGTGCATCAATTATGTAATTTAATGTGATATGCGTACGCAATGTAAAAGAGATGGTTGATGATGGGATTTATGGCTCTTTTTAGGAGCCGAATCTTTTGGATCAGTTCATTTCAAAGAGCCGTTTAATTTTTCGTTTTTTTTTAACTTGTCTTGTCCAACAGCTGGGCAGACAGATGAGAGCTGAAGGCCTCTTGTGTTGGACATATTTTACTTTAACAACAGGGTTATGAAACTTCTGACAAACCAGAGGAATATCTGAATAAACCCCTTTTGTAACCGAGGACAAACTTTATTCATCTGTGTTGGACCGGACGGAAAAGGAAAGTTGATTATGGGGGGTAAAACCATAAAGCGGCATAAAGCAACAAGTTGCTGGATGTTTATCATTACAGTGAGGTTCAGGTGTAATACAAATCTACAAGGGGCGGGGCCTGTCCACACACACACTCAAATGTTTTAAACACACCTGTTGGCTCCAAAAATGTCCACATGTCAACATGTACACAATACAGATAGTGTTCACAGACGCATACTTATGCCTTCAAACCAACTGGTGTGAAATATTTCATTCATTCACACAGAAATACCGGCTTTATGTATTCATTTTTTAAGAAGCCAAGTGGTGGCTTTGGGACATGACATTAAAGCTAAATCTCAATGGTTAAACCCTTTAAAATACATTTCAAATATATAATACACTTTAAAAAAGATTTAATTCTAATTATTGAAATGTATATTTTTCTGATATTTACTGTTTTTAAACATTGATCTGAAGAAAGAATGGGTTCAATAATGGTCAGAATTTTTTTGTTTCTCACAAATTATGGCCAGACTTCTTTGTGATTTTTTTTTTATTTTCGTTTTTTAGCATTGATTTGAAATAGGATTTTGTAAGAGTAGAGCCAAAAAGACTTCTAACCTTTTAAAATAAAGCCAGTATTCGAATAATCGAAATAACCTTCTTTTTCAAATCAAAATAAAAGCCTAATAAAAATCTGAAATTTAGGGAATATTTAAACTGCAAAATGTTATATATAAACATCAGTAGCCATTTTCCTTTCTGTCTGAAGCTGTGGACTCTATAACTATAAGGATTTTTTGAAGGATTTGGCTGTGCTGTACATATTCATCCCAGCGGCATCTTGTTCTCAGGAATCTTCGGCTGAACCTAAATCTAGCAGGGCACATATGCAGGGGACTCCTTTGCCTGAAAATAGCCCTTCCAGCTGCAGTCAGCAGTTCAGCAAAGTCAGTGTCCTGTCATTCCCTCTCAACAGCTGAGGCTGAAAGAGGCAGACTACAGGATAAGTGGTATCCAGGAGGTAGGCTGCTGTCAGATTATATAACCACATAGAGCGACCTGAGGCGAGGACGTTATGTGATGACATGTGCCCTTGATGGATACTTTCTCCTGCACTTTTGCTGTTTTTACAGGGTGAAGCCAGCTGGTAATCCAGATGATCACGTCACTGCTGGTTAAACAAAGGCAGTGCATAGTCACCGCCAACAAGATTTTCCCCTTAATTCTGTGTAACAAAAGAGGTTCTTCCACTAATGTGGACAAAAGTTACGACTCTGAGTCAGTTAGTGTGTCAGAAACGGAGTAATTCAGAAATAATGAAAATAAACACATTTTTCAGGGTCCAAAAACCAAAAGTTACCATATGTGCCTCGACCCTGATTCTGACATTAGGGCAGAACACTTTTATGTTTGACTTGATCTGGGTCAGACTTTACTAAGACCCCTTTTTGGACTTTAGAAAGGTTGTTTTTTATACTATAATAGTCCGGTGATCTGCTTTGATCGGGCAGAAAGTGATCACAACCTTCCCACCTTTCTTTCCTTTCATTTGCTTTCTTACTTAAACTGCGTTCACATATCCCATAATGCCACTGCGCTGTGACCTAAATGCACAAGTTTTTCAGCAAATTCGGCAGGTGGCCGCGCAGCGGGCTTTGTAATCAGGAGGCGACAGTTGCCTCTTTACACGCCGCACGCCGGATGTTTTAAGAGAATGTTCAAAATATACGACAAAAAAAATAACAACATTTATTATATCCCTCCCCAATTTAACCCAATTCATCAGCGTACAGGAAGCCAACAGAAACATTCGTACAAAACAATCACACGAAAATAGGATGACTGAAAGGCCTGATGGGGTTTTTCAATCAGTCCTCTCAAGATACGATCGTCGACAAAGATGTATAAAATCAGACGTTGCTTGCACTTTTACTGCACTGTCAATATTAGAAGTGAAACCAAGTCAGCATTGCATTTTGAGTCCATCCATTCCACCAATTTACATGCTCATATAATAAATATATGGTGTTGCAGATACACTATCTGTTTTATCTACATCCAAACACATTCAACAAACACAGAACGAACCATCCCAATGATATTTTCTGTATTTTATGATGTCAGCAGGTGGTAGGTCCTGGTTTGCAGCTCGTTTTGCAGCCGCTGGGAGGACTGTCATCCCGTCCACGCCACACGTTTTATGGCGAGAATCAAGGAGCTCTCTGTGGCCAATTCAACTCCCCAGCATTGTATTGATCCGTCACTGACACGGCTGTAATGCAGGACGCTGCTGCTAATGGCGGGTGATAAAGTAACCGTAAACCCGCCAGTGCATTACAGCGACAGCGGCCAAGACTAACAAATAGGATTTTTACTTTATGTTTTTTTTTTTTTTTCTCCTTTTTCTTTTAGACTCCCACTTAAAAGCTGAGAGAGCATTTATGGATTCCTAAAGAGGACGACAACGAGGAGGAATTTCACCACAGAGAGCAACAAATGTAAAGTGTGCTATTCTTCTGAGACTGTATGCTCAATGCAGTGGTTACTTTCCACTTGCGCCTTAAATATGCATGCACTGAGAGCTCAGTGGGAGAAAATAGTTGGCCTTTTTGTTTGTTTACCATGTCTCTGGGGAATTTTTGTAAAATGGCTGAAGAGAGCTAATTGCTTTTTTTGCTACTCCTAACCTTTCACATTTGAATGCATGTAAGTTGCTGTGACTACACTGTGCCAAAGGATATGTGGTTTTTATCCCACCCCCCCTTTGGATGTCAGTAATCTGCTCCCTTTGGACTCCACTCACTGATGTGCATTAAAACAGCCCAACAATAAGACCATTAAACGGCGCTAAATTAGTAACGTTTTTTTTTCTACGACATCTTCTTGCTGAAAGGGTTTGTTCCCCATCATCCAGATGTTTGTCTTTCAGGCAAATTTTAATCCAAAACAAATGAGTCTGTGACAAAGTTGCACTTTGGTTGTGTTTTCAATTCAAAATAATCATGTTTTGGACTAATCTGTCAATGAAACATGTTTTATAGGATTGTGGTATCATGAAATCATGAAAACAGCATCACCAGATTTATTTTTTCTCTTTTAAAGACCCTTTTCAATGAAAATGATGTTTTTGGTGTTTTTAATATTTTTTCTGGTAATGGAGGACACATTTGAAGAAAACGAAGCTTAAATTGCATTTTTGAGTGTGTCTTTTATTCAAATTGTTGTGAGACTTGCCCTGAGAACCCCTAAAGACCAGTATCCTGCTTTTCTTTGAAAGTTTTGCCCAGTGGTCTTTATAATTGTTCTGCTTAATCCAAAATAAAAACCTGAGTTGTTGTTTAAGGACACAGTTTCTGCAGAGCAACAGCAGTTCTTTAGGAATTCACCTTCAAGTTGTGGGTTGTTTGCGCAGAGAAACCCCGCCCCCCATTCCTGTCATCCCTAGCAGATAACTCTGGCTTACAGCCCCACACAACCCAAACTTAACATTATTGGTGAGCAATATTAGAGCTATTCAGCCATACAGTTTGGGGTCAGATGCCAGCTCAGAAAAGGAAAACAAAGACGCACATGGATCTATTTGTTATCAAGTGGATGCATCAGAATAGACCGGAGCAGGGAGCTTGTGGCCCGCCTAGTGTATTTTCTATGTCAACACAATTTAAATAAAGAAACACTTAGAAATGCAATTTTGATGTTAATTTTCATGTATAAGTCTTTTATTGTTAAAGTCCCACAAGAACATGTTACACAAAAAACACAAGTTTCATGGGAATGGGTTTTCTTTGGAGGAAGATACCTGATCCAGGTTATCAGAAGCAGTTGGAAGATGTGGAAACAGAACCCTTGAGAAATTGAGTTTAACCCTTACTTCTTCAATAAAGCGCAATTTAATTAACCCTGTTGATAAATCCGGCAAAGTTGCACCAAAACATCAATCCTTAATTATTTTACTGATAAGATCCTCCTTATTAGCGATCTTCACATGAATGGATTCGATTGTTTTCCCCCTGGGATGTACCACCTCGTTGGATTAGCAGGTATGAAAGCCTTGCAAAGTTTAGCAGACGAGGGTGCTTAAGTATCTATAAGAAAGTTGGTTCAATTTTTCTCACTTTAAACACCAGCTGTTGAAGTTCACAAAGACTTCGTTCTTTCTAACAAACCCACCAGCGGTCAGTCATTAGCTGCGGTTACATGGACACAAGTAACCGGAATAAAGACCTGATCAGAATAAAAAAAGCTTCATATAAACACGCCATTCCTGATCCGAGCAGACTCAGTTCGATCCAAATTTTCATTTGTGGTGCATGTGACCAATTTATTCTGATTGTAGGTCATTACTGTGCTGGTTTGTACGTCATGTAAGAGGCTTCAGAGCATAAACAGGCATGGTTCCGTGTTTCCAGCAGCTTCAGGATGATGTACGAGCTCAGGAGGTGGCTATTGAATGTTGAATTGGCGCTCGAGCAGTTCAGTAAAACCGTTCAGTAAAACCGTGCAAACAATCATGTGAATTTGTGTTACCAATCGTGTCCAGAAAAAAAAAAAAAAAGGCTGTTGTTATTTGCACCCAATACGTGCAGCCAAGATGCACTTTGCTGCATTTCTCGCATGTATTTGAAGAACACCCATGGCTAAATGTTGTTGTTTGTTGCATGTATTGACCCAACCCTAACCTTAAACCCAACCCGTCCTTTGGGTATGCGTGGCCAAGGAAAAAAGTTCAGCACTGGCCGCACGTATTTAAAAAACTATGTGCGAAAATGGGACCAAAAAAGGCGTGCACAGAAGATCGCCTGGCTACATGCTAACTGCAGCCAAGTTTGTTTACAACAGAACTCCACTAATACTTCTTACGTCTGATTCCAGTATTTTGGACAGCTCTGGGGATGTCAAAATGATTTATTCTGATGGAACGTGTGATGGATGTAAATGTTTTATAATCCGATTACAAGGTTTTTAGAGCCTATGCACGCAGTTCAATTCGAATCCATTTTGCACATGTACACGCAGCTACTGATCACTAACTAGTTCCTATTTTTATTACTTTAAGCAATAAAAGTTTAGTGGCTTAAAGTCTTAAAGCCAATAACCATTCATCCTCTTTGACCTTTCACCATTTCTAATACTCTAAAGTCTTAAAACTTTGAAGAAGTGAACCGGTTTATTGCATAGAAAAACCTAATTTCCACAAGCTCATTATGACACACAAACCTGACACGACGTTCACAACACTAAACGGCTGTAGAGCTTTTTGAAAAAAAAAAACACAGTAATATTCCTATAAACATCAACAAGCAGTTATGAGGTCGTTACTCAAGGATAATTACGCCCAATCAGCTGGCGCTCACATGTGTTCATTAGTTAAAGTTTCATCAGCGACTAAACCCTGCTTTTCTGTCTTCTCTTGTTTGGAAATGAAAGAGATTTTCTGGCGGATTAGCGCGTGAGGCAGGAAAAGGAACTGCTGGCGACAGATACGTTTGAAGGTGGAACAAATGGATCGTGGTGTGGTTGCTCCAAACGGGAAATTAAGGGAGATCAGAGAGGTGCATTTTCATTATGCATCCAAGCAAAGTGCATCATTAGAACAATAAAAACTGTATTTATAAGCTGCTTTTTAACCATATCATGCAATTTTCCCCCCCTCATTGCTGCCTTAAAGTACTTCATATGTTTGCACGTGTCGGATCTCTAAAAACATATTTGTGGTCGTTTAAATTGGTGCTTTCGTCGGTTTGGTGTAGAGGAGGCTTGAGAGCTTCGCCACAAGTGTCACGCATCTGCGGTAGCTTGCAGGGCAAAAACAACATCTGATTGAAACATATGTTCAGCGTGCATAAAACACATGTTGAAAATAAATACCCTTTAGCTGTGTACAATCATCCTGTCAATGAGGTCGGCTGTATGAGTATTTTGGAAATATAAATTAGTTTGACAAAAATCACTTTAAGTCAACATAAAACTGACGTAACCAAACTCTGATTACATTATAGGAGCATGTTTACATAGTTTAGCAATATGTAAAACCATATGGTAAGATAACAACAACTTGATCCCTGATGTAAACACCATATTTTTAGGGGAAAAATGTCACTGATATGGAAAGAAAAGCATTTTTTTTTCCCCAATATATATTCAGCAATGTGCCGAAACACCATCACAGGTTGCAGAACCGCACCTGAATAACAACTTGAGTCTTTTTGTTTTCCTCTCAGTCCATCAGCCACGCCTCTGTCCATTTAGTTTGAATGTAAAGAGCCTGTATTATGCAAAATCAACAACCCCAAACACGCATCTCTGAGTATTCCTCTAAAGCCCCGCTCTCTGAGCACCAGACCCTCCCAATCCATTAAAACGAGTGGGTCCTCACATTGTGACATTACAAAGTGGGGAACGGCCCCTTTCAGGTTAAGCCTGCACTGCCAAATACCTAAATGTTGGCACTGAAAGCACAAAGTAGCTTTCTTTTCCAAGCTGTTTCAACATAACAACTGCTTTTCTTCCTTTTTTAGTTCTGCTTCAGTATCATGTTTGCACTATCACCACCTGGTAAAATCGGTGAGTGGAGTCGTCGTCGTCCTTCTTAACACTTGTCCATCACACTCTCACGGTCTTCTCTTAACACGCTTTGTCAGATGACAACACTGAATCCATATCTGCTCCTGCGATCGTCTTTGACCTTCTCTCTTCATTTTCTGGGAGAATTCCTTGTCAATCTGCTCACCTCCTTCCTGTCTGAAGTCTTGCAAATTGAGTGAGTACATGTTCAGCCGGCTGAAAGAGAGCGCTTCAAACCTGGCCCGTCTGATAACCTGTCTCAGTTGCTCTTGCTCCTCGCCATCTTATCGGCATTTAATTCAGCTGCTACCTCAGCCCTCTTCATCTAATTCCAATCCTGTACTTTTAACCTCAGCTGGTAATTCTCTGTGTATCTCAGCTCCCCTCCGTCTTCTTGCTTCACATCTATCTTAATCCTAACGCTTCTGTCATTCTGTTTGATGACGCTCCAGGATCCTTCTCTGCCCCCAAGACTCCCTCGAGGTTCCTCCACTTCCCTCGCCGACCTCCCTGACTTATGTTTAAATTATCCGACTCCTTTTCTCCGCAGCGTCTGGAAACTGATCCGCCATCATGTCTCATTTGCTGATCGCTAGTCCGACGGTCGACTGATTTGTATCTGAGCATTTGTGAACTGAAATAAAAATGGCAAGGGAACCTTATCCACTTCAGGACATAATCACTATCAATTATTTATGTTTATTATACTTTTGTAAAAGCACCTTTGATAAGTATGGATTTGTATCTACAAGTGGAAGGGTGGCTTATCTTTCCCTGGCCTCTCCACTCGTTTTCTTCTGGTCATTGAGTTTTGAACACTGAGGGAATCAATTTATTACCTCTGTTATTCTATTTATCACTCTTTCCTCTTATCTTTTTGTCAATTTCAATAAAATACATTTAATCTCTTACCTCAGAAGCAAACTATTTTTTATCACGCGTTTGGGAAAATCAAAAACGTGACTCATTGAAGCAAAGTTGGGTCTGACTAAAAACCAAAACAGTACATTTGCAGATGTCTTCATTTTAAAAGACTTAGTGACATTTCTGCAAGTTAGCTTCTAGCTTTTTGCCAGAATTGATCTTCAAGATTCAAAGATCTCGAGTCTTAGATCAAAAATTCCTCCAAAATGAAGCAACAACAGAAGATCTTATAATGTTGGATGGTTCCATTCATAAATGTGACCTATCACTTGAGAAAAATAGCTTAAAAGCTTTGTTCAGTCCATTCTCTAGTTCTAAAATTAACCCAAGAGGGGAACAAAAAAAATTAAATTGAGGGTCTTTTTTTAATTTTTTATTAATGTCTCAATGAAAATAAGACAAAAATCAAAAGCCAAAGAAGCTGAAATGGGCAGTTGAGTGCCCTGCAGAAGGAGCTCTGCTGTGGGTGCCGTCGTAACGGCATATAGCAAGCGCCGCTGTCCAGGGTCCACAGTTATACTCTCGCTTGATGCTCTTTCTCTGCTCGTCTGCTCTCTACGGTGAGTTGCCGGAGACTGTCCCGGTCACCGTTGGGTAAAGGTGGGATGCAACCTGGACAGCTCATCAGCCTGTCACAGAGCCTATGGAGCTGGAGCTAGTGAACACCGCTGTCCAGGGTCTGGCCAGACCACAGGTGCCGTCGTAGCGGGCTCGATCGCTGCCGACCTGTCCTGGGTGTATCCCGCCTTTGCCCAACAGTAAACTGAGACAGCCTCCAGCCACCCAGAGGCCATAGCAGCTTAAGAAAATGGATGGAAGTTCAGGACGAAAATCCTTGCAATATTGGATACATTTTTCTACTCTTTGATCAGTCACTGAAAACGTCATGTGCCAAAGCTGAGTCCCTGATTGGTTGATAAGCTGCGCCCAAATCGTGCAGCAGGACCTTAGATTGCACCTGTACATTGACTTAACATTGAAACTCGGTGCCCCTGATGGGCGAACTGCGTTCAGTGTAAATGCAGCATAAGAAGCAGAAAAGCTGTCATGGGACATCGCTGATTGGATAATGAAGTTTTGAAGGAGAGGGAAAGCAGAATGATGATTTGCCAGAAATTATGTTAGAGGGTGACCAATCAATCACTGACCTTTCACAGTGGGTGTGGCCAGAAGGTTCAAGAAATATCATTTGTTGGAAGATATTGCCCAATATTTTCTAAATGGAAGGTGTGAAGTCCCATGGTACCTACCTCAGGTTTCCTATTTTGTTTCATTTTTTTTAACATTTCATTTTAATTTCTGGAAATCTCTTTTGTTTTTTGACATGTTGACTAATTTTGTTCTTTTTGTTTTTGGAGGCTGCTTTTGTTTTGATTTCTCATATGAAATGTTGCTTTTTGTATTTATTGTTTTGCCTTTTTCAACTGTCATTGTGATCTTTAAAATGTTTTTGCGTTAAGTGATTTGTTTGTGATTTGGACTCCAGGGCCACCATAATTAAGGTATTTTCATGACAGCAGTAAAATTTGTTAAAAAAAAGCCTGAAATACTTTCTTAAAGGAACATCTTAATTGTGGTTCTACAAACTTAGGAAATGGAGACATTGTACGATGGCCCAAGAACGATTTTAAACTTCAAGACAGTTAAAAAAAAGCAATTTCTTGTAGGTTAAATTGCATGTATCAAAACAAAACTGTTTCACTAAATTATCCCTACACATACTAATAAATATAAGTTTGCTCTTTCAATTTTGTTGAGCTTCTCTGCTGTCACTGCACCCCTCGTTCAGGTTTGCGATCACTCAGCTGTTCCTGTTTTGTGTTGATGATCCTCAGTTTATTTAAGTGGCTGCTTCATAGGTTTGTTCCACTCTTGTTCTGCTGTTTTTCCTTTCTCCTGTGCTAAATTCAGATGATCTAATTCAGATGTATTAGTCAAATTCATGTTTATGTTTCTGCCACAACCCTGGACTCCTGCATTATGCGCCCCACACCACCCAGACATGACAAGAACACCCTTTGTTTACAATTGCTTATGCAGTTTCTATCATAAAAAGTTGAATTCCTTTGCAATTTCCTTTGCATCACAAGTTAGTTCACCAGCATTCAAATTTGGGACATCATTATTTATGTATACTGTTGCTCTTTTGACCCATGCTTTGCATTATAATTGAAATAATGCCGCTAGTCCGTGCATTTCCTATTATAATGGGAGACAAAACTGAAAGTGACAAAGCAAAGAGTAAACTGTTATTTATTCCTACCTTTTTGACCTCTAAAATGACGTCTGGCAAAACCCGGCTGTCGCATCTGCATAAAACGGCAGATGAAACGAACACAAAGGGCCTGCAAAACTGGTCTGGAACCAAAAGTCTGAGTGTGTTTGCACCGCGCTAAGCAACGCCATCTGTGAAGGTAACTCCAAGACACGCTGCATGGCAGCAGATGAAAGAGACTGCCTGACAAGGTAGGAGTTAAGTGGATTGTATGCTGTTCTGCCTTAATAGAGTCTGGACTTAAATCCAGAGACAGCGACTGGTTTCTTAACAATAGCAACTCGGTTGATTCCAGAACTTTAAAGTTTCTATTTTGCCAAAAAGAAAAAAACAGCTTTTTATGTGTTGTTTATCACAGTTAAAGCTGACAAAACAAGCAAACCTATTTCAGATAGCAACAAATAAAGGTATAGGGCACATAGAAATGCTTAAATCTATATGAACTCATGCATAAATAACTATTATGTTGCTTTGGCTGACAAATACAGCATCAAATGCGGCACTCATCAGAGAAAATAAGGACTAATGCAGAGCTCTGGTCAAAGTAGGAGTCATTTGTTACTTTCATTATAGCTGTCTCTTGAGTTACCGTGCAGTTAGGCGCAGATTCATCTTTGTCAAGGAAAGTGGAAGAGTAACAGAAGAATTTGTCATTTATTTTAGACCTTTGTGTTGCTGATGAGCTTCTGTATTAGATATTTTAATCAAAACAGCACAAAAACCTGTTAGGGAATTATGGGTAAAACAACATCTTGGTTGTTAAAAACACCAAATCAAATTTGGCCTTAAAAGTAAAATAGTTTTATTTCAAGGTTTGTTCATTATAGACAGTTTTGTATGATTGTGTACCAGTCCCTCATTACCCGTGTGTATTTAATGTGGGCTTTTCACCTCTTTTGTCAGATGGTTTACTATGTTGCTTTTGGTCTTTTCCTTTGATCATAGACTCTGTTATTTCATCTTTTGTGATCCTGCTGTTGTAAAAAGCTTTTCTTCATTCCCCATGCTTGAGTTAGTATTGACCATAAACAGCTTGAATTTTGATTTTTTACCTGGGGGTGTATCCAGACTGGAAAAACCCATTGGTCTGGACCGAGTCAGTTTTAATTTGGTCCGGATCAGAGTCCTGAACCTTGCATTTGGTCTGTATTCAGACTGCCTGTTTTTAACCAAAGCTTGTAAACAAAATCATGTAATCTCTCTAATCATTGGCCAGGAAATACGAGGATGGGGCAAAGCAACTAGAGACAGAATGTGTGGAAGTCGTGCGCTTTGCAAGTCTTGTCAGGATAGGTTACTTATTTTAAACTTAATTTCGCTGACTAATTTTAAACGTCTGTATCAACGTTGGGTAGAACACTTTATTTGTTGTTTATGTACTGTTCACGTTCTACATTGATTTAAATAATTTTTTTCGTGGTTTATTCGTACTTCTTCTGTGGTTTTGCCGTGGTTCATTCGTGACATTTGTAAAAATTTCACGTAAAGAACCACATCTTTTCTTACTATTTCCACATGAATTCACTTATGACCAATTCTCATCTGCGCAATATGTGGAAAATGCACATACTGGCTGTGAGACACGGCCTAAAATGAGCCTCCATTCATCGGATCAAATTTCAATGAGTCGCTGTGTCTCTTTTTTGCTTCATGTTTGTCCGCGGTTCTCTGTTTACATCCTAATGCCTGGCTACAGAGCCTGTTTTTGTCCAGCTGTTCTGCTCCAAGTACGGATCATATACAGACTTAGGAAAGTCAGAGCAAACTGGAGCTCAGTCCAATTGGAAATGAACCAAGACCACCTCAAAAGATTGGTCCAAGAGTGGTTACTGGTCTTGAACTAAGGTCCACTTGGGTGTAGTTAGACCAAAAATTTGTTCAGGATCATTAGGGGAAATGAACTCCGGGTTACTTTGGGTGATCAAAATGTGCCCAGTCTGAATACACCTGTAATAAATGTATTAAAAAATAAAGTTTGCATATGAACAAAACATATTCTTTAGTTCCTAATAATCCATTTTCTAAGGTTTTACTTTCTTACTTGTTATCAAAAGAAAACTACAAACGATGAAGGAGAAATTACACAAACCATGCACCAATCTATATAAATACATACATCATAATGACTTTTAAAAATTCATCATAATTCAGAAAAGGGGAAATCCCAATTATCCACACTCCACAGATCCTTTAGATGGATTACAGTTATATCACTGTGAAGCTCTAAAACTGCTGACTCCAAAGGTGCAGTGAAAGGAACAGTGTGAGTGTCTGAAGGGTATATTTCTGGCGGAACTGGCTGGAACTCTGCTCGGTGGCTTATTATTCCAAACCGCACGGATCGTTTCAGGTCCCACCGCTTCATCTTCAATAGAATAACTGCAATCGTTCATTTCCTCACTCATTTATAATTAGATCAGGCTGGAAAGCTGGCTTTGGTGCTTTATCCATATCTTCATTTTTATAAGTTAAAGCATATGGAATTGTCATGAGTTTCATTGAAATATAGATCATCTATGAGCTTTGGGTTTTGGGGTTCCTGGAAATGAAACCTTTTTTTCAAATTTTAATCTTGTTTTCCTTTCAGATTTTTTTAACCCCTTTTTAAAATGTTTTGGTTGGTTCTAGCTTTGAATTGGGTCACTTATTTTTGATTGGTTTAGCTTCCAGGGGTGTGAAGCGCGTTTTTAAGAACGAGCCATTTTCCTTCTTAAACACATATGGTATTCCCACTGGACAAGCAGGGAGGGAATTCTTCTTCTTTTTTCGTTTGCTACCATCTACTAGTGCATGTCTGCCACCTACAGTTGAAGGAGACTTGGCGCAAAATATTGAAGTGGTGCAAATCCCTCAAATCTGGTTCTTTTCACAGCTGTATTAAAATATATGAAAGACTTGGTGTCATGTAAGTCCAGCCAGGCACAGACAGTAATTATTTTATTCTTGACAATGATCAATTTTCAGATGGTTGGCACTTCCATGAAATAAAGGGGACGCCATGCAAACGTCACTCTCAAATCCAAGTCCCTGATTGGTCAAAGTTAGGCCAGATTTAACTTTTAACTCATGCTTTGTACGTAGAGTCCCAAAATGGTTGTAGAAACTTCCGTAGCGACATGTAAACGTACGAATTTTGAATGAAACGTGTGTTTACATAAACTTTTCATTGGATATGGTGGCTTGAACTCACCCAATGGGGGTGTGAACGTAGCTTGAGAAAGATCTAACGTGCATCACATACAGAACTTATCAGGCCAATTAACAGGTTTTCAGCTGTTGGTTCTGTTCACAAAGCTGTCCTTTGAAAAGAAGCTAAAACAAGCAAAGCCTTGACTCTGTCCAAAAAAGACAAACTGCATCCACTGCTGCCTGATTTAAGAAAGAGAGGATGTCTTTCAGAGCCCAACTAATTCAATTTACTGGATTAATGGACTCCTACATCCCCCACATGTAGTTGTTTGGATGTAAGCAAATTTAGTTCCTAACCGTTTGACACCAGCTGCTATTTTTGTGGTTTAATACATTTCGGAAAAGTGGCATTCTTAACTATTATTTATCATATTACAGTATAAAATTTTCACAGGAGTTGCTTGTCTGATATTCATGTTCTTAATTACTTTGTACACAGTGTAGAAAAAAAAAAGCCGCTGCCTGTTGTGGCCTATTACTGGAATCGAGATCAACGATTATGAAAAGAGTTAAAAGTGGCACATCTGTTGTGTCTTATTATTTTAACACCTATCTCTTTAAATTGCGGCTATAGATGCCCAATTATACAACCCAACACATACTTTAACTTGCACATTCTCACATCTGAGGCCTAGTTGCACTCTGGTAGCCGTAGAAATAGCACCATAGCCGTCTGTTACCAAGTCCCAGATGGTTTGCATATGTGGGGGCAGAAGCCATGTAGGAAGTTTGAAACTCCAACAGCAAAGGCTGCTTTTGTCTTTGGACTCCTGAGGCGACTTATCCGTACATTTAATTGTTAACCGCAGCTGTGTAACCAACTAGAGCCCATTGTGCCAACTTCTATCAGTCTCATTCATTTTAACAATCAAATGTGAAATCCCTATTAGAGGCTTGGTTGGGAGTCACTGTTAGGACAGATTATCTGGTAGAATGAAAGCATTACAGATTTATCCATCCATCTTAATCTCTTTAATTGACCCGTGGGCAGTTCTGAGCCGTTCTGATATTACTAAAACTTTGCGGCCCCAGTACAAGAGGGTTTTTTTTTTAAGTAGATCAATGTTTCTCACCTGTCACTATTAATTTTGATCCTTTTTATCACTACACATTCATTTTTTGACAGTTGAAAGTGCATATTCACTCATGTGATCACATGAGCTCAGTTTTAGATTGGTCTTTCAGGTATTTCTACATTTGAAATTGAACTAACAAGGCCCCTGTGTTTAAAAAAAGCATCTTTTAATCACTTGACTGTACATTTATTCCCACCTCTCTTATTAGCACAAATATTCAGCTTGTCACTTACTTTTCCAGCACAAGCATTCATAGCTTTGTTTTTAAAGTAAAGCTTCACCAAAGCTTTTAACAGTTACAAAACGGATAGGATTGCCATCTTTCTCCATCGCGCACATAGATTTGTGTGTCAGCTGAGGTGATGGGATCATTGATCTGTTCGCTCAACCCCCTATTTTCCTTGCCACACGTAGCTAAAAAAAAAAAAAAAAGTTTTGCTGCATCATACTGTTGGCATTTTTAGCAATCAAATGTAGCCATATAAAACGAAAGGTAAAAGGCCATAGCTCTAGAGTCCCACGGACAGACTGTTAGCGCAATGCGGGGCTTTAAGAACAAGAAAAGCTTAGTTTGTCCTTCAATGGGGAAGTCGGCTTTTTTAAATAGCTGCAATAAAAAAAACTTTCATGGCTAAAGTGAAGACGAAGAAAGGAATTGAAAAAAAAAACTTCTGTTAAGATGTAAGGATAAAATTTGTCTGCAAGTACCACTTAGCCTTAAGTCACAACTGCCCTTAGGGGTGGATACCCCAACCTGCGAAAGGATCCTGTTAGTGCTGTTGAAGTAATAAGTGATACTGTTTCCTACCAGCACTCACTATAGATGCACAGACCAAAGATACATCGTAATTTTCTTTTTTTGGACGACTGCCCATTAATCTTGGTATGTATTTTAATTTTGATCTAATTTAATTATCACTTTAATGTCACTTGGCTGCTGCAGACAAAATAATTTCCCCATCGTGGGATAAATAAAAGTCTTATCTCTGTGCTACCACTTTGATCTTGAGGTAACTATAATGTTTTTTGGTGACTTTAGGTAATATTTAATTTAATGCTTTGTGCAACTAATGCAAGGCTACACTTGTCAACTTTACCCTGGACTTTTTAGGCTAGCTTACTCACTATTTAACTCAATGAGGTATACAGGCTAGATGTGCTACACTAGTTTTTTGCATACACGAAGTTGGACGCCATATTGGATATATCTAGATGCCTGTTTACTACTATGCTATAATTGCACAAACAGAGGTATGGTAGGATTACCCAATAAGGTAGGAACATTGGATGGCTGTATCTATCATTTTGTGCTGCTGGTAGGAAAATCTCGGAAAGGTAGGGTTGTTAGAACACCAGCCCTTAAGGCCTGGAGTTTGACACCCCTGGACAAGAGTGTGGCATAAGGGCACCAAACAACAGCATCACCATAAGTGTGCGTAACTTCCATTATCCTTACAAATAGCTCATGATACACTTACCACAACACACAACAATGGTACCTACCATTTTCATGACATTCTCTAAGGTGGCTGTGCGAGCCTTTAGGTGCAAGACAAACCTCCTCTTATGATCCAGATGCACCTGTCTACAACCCTCCACAACCCAGAAACCTGCAGCACCCATATGGGTCCCATGACTAAAAATGTAAGATATTATGGTAAGAATTCTGGTAATTGTTTTGGTAAAATCTGCCAATCGTTTCCAAATAGGAACGATCTGTACAATTCCTCCTCCACACAGCAAGTGTGGAACAGTCTGTCACTGAAGCTGCATTCCAGGGTAAATGGGGCGTCCTGCAGCTAGTAATTTGGGTCTTTTGGTCCAGCATGAAGTTAGCTTTGACCAGACTACTCTATCACCCAACTCCCTGACTATTTCCAGGGGGTAGAGCTGGACCTCCTGATTACTTTTTCCACCTCTCTCTCATGCTGTTGCTCCAGCAGAGGGGTAGATGGTCCTCATGAGTGACCCAGCATCAGGTTTGGTCTTTCTCCCCCTCTTGGGTTTGGCTCCAGGAGGAGGGGGAGGAAGAGAAATGGGCTGTTGGTCAACATGGTCCTGTTTTTTTGTCCTCTGCATCCTCCAGCAGAGTTGGAACCGCCTAAGCAGGTGTCTCCTTGGCACTCCTGCCTCTATTTACTTTACTTTCTCCTCTGAGGTGGTCATTGCAACTTCTCAAAAAGTTTTCGATCACGCTTATGATTTACCAAGAGGTTAAGACACATCCATGTGTTACATTTTCCTTTTATTTACATCTAAGTTCTTTCGTATTTTACACTTTTCTAGGAAATTAGGTCCATTTCTACTTTTTATTAAACCCATTTTGACATCAGTCGGTCTTCTTTTGGTCCTCTAAACTTGAGTATTCGCATGCTAGCTATTGCTTCCATTTAAAATGCCCCAAACTTACTTACACTCCCATTCTTTATAGACAAATACCAACCAGGAATTTCACTTACTGAGTGAAATTCAGCGAGAGTATTGGGGGGGTGGGTGCACACACTGGTTTGCATGCATTACCATGTCATTAGCACTTCAAACCTGAAAACTTGAAAGGCTTCCCTTGTGAAGACACTAATCTTCCTCTCTCGCTGTTCTCCCTGCTATACGTTCTCCCAAGTCTCCGCTCTCATACACAAGCAATGATTAAGAAGCTCAGGACATCAATTAGAAAGTTTAACCTTCTGTTCATATTTACAAACTCTGTAGGGCATTGGCATCTGCGACATGCCGGCGGTGTGCTTCTGCTCGTTTGGGTTTACAAGCTTGTGCCAGACAAAACTGGAACAGATCTAAACGGCATCACACACAAAAAAAGGATGCAGCTGGGAAGTAAATGGGATTCAACTTTTGTCATCTCAGAATGAAGTTAAGGTTTTCTTATTAACATATTTTTCACAGTATAAAAGCTATGAATTGTTTAAAAAAACATCAGTGCGCCTTATGGAGCACCCTTTTTACAGATTAATTCTGGTTGTGTTTACTGATGTTGAAGTGATTTTGATTGGTACACGTCGCTTTATCAAAAGGTCAATTGTTGCAAATATAGTTGGGTGTTTTTGTGAATATGCTAATACAGCTAACGTGTAGCCGTTGGATTTTTTTTTTGGTTGGGAATCAGTCTAGTTGCAGTAATGTGTGTTTTAGCTGTATCCACCTATTTCTTTTTACGTGTTGCAAACAAGTTGGAAGTCACAGGTGTTATGATTAGCCTCCTAGCGTGTTTCTTTGGTTTATTTCTTACAGTTTGGCTGAAACTTCTCCTGTATTCCCTCCCCTGTCTGAGGTCTCTGAGACAGTCACAGCTGCCTGCAATCTCGCATTAGGCTCACTGTATCTCTTGTGCTATCCAAGGCACTTTACCATTGGAAGTGGGGTCATCTGGACCCCACTAGACAGTGCGCTGAACCTTTTTTCTTCCATGATATGTGATCTTCACTGGTGTCCATGGATTACATGAAATCCTCTTTACCTTCATCCACCTTTGTCATGGTAGGAGTAACACGTCAATGGGGTCATTTTGACCCTCTCAAGATGGCACAAGGGATATAAGGAAGTGTCTTTTGTGTTCCGTGTCTGAACATATTTGAGCACTCCTAGGTTTTGTAGTGTAATCTTCTGAACCTGTTGTGCCCTAAATCTTTGGAATATGAGGAACTCTTTTTATGTCGATCAAGCCATGACAACAGGTATTGTGATTAAGGTAACATAGTTAATCCTTCTAACTTAGCTAACATGTGGCGTGTTACAAACATGTGCTAGATGTTCTATTAAGTTGGGAGTGTAGGTCTAGCGCACAGGAAATCAAGGTTCAATTCCTACTGTGTGGAATGAGCTTCATCCAGTATAGGTGCTTGGGACAGACCTTTCACGCTACTGTCTATGTAGCCACAAGGGGACTCAGGTTGGATCTCCCTATGCCTGTCCCAAGCAAGTATAAAATACAGAGTTGTGTCAGGAAGGGTATCCGGCATAAAAATCTTTGAGAAAAACAAGAAATTTGATTCAGTTTTGTTGGGAAAAGTTAACCCCATCAACAAATTCAGATCAAAAGACAAGCTGTGTAGTAATCCTGTGTATATTGTTGTCCTTCACTTCCTCTGACCAACTGATCTTTTTAATAATGTTCATAAAGTAGTTGTTGTAAATTGGAGCTGGTTAATATCCTTTTGTCTTAGTCAGAAATTAGGGTTTTCTAATTATTAATATGTTGGATTCAGTCCCCACCTGTAACCCTAATTTTGTGTTTTAAACGGTTAAAACAGCAAAACTTTATTAAAGTCAAATTGGGACAAATCTGATATGTGAGCACCAACAAGACATCTGACACAAATGGCACACAGCTACTTAGATTAATTAGAAATGCTTGTATGAATAAGTATCTGGAATATTGGTGACAGAAGCAAATAAAAAAAGTAACACATTTCATCCTAATTTTCTTACAAAGTCATCAAATTCTAAAAAAAAAACAAACAAACAAACATATATTTTTAAATATATTTTAAGGGATTTACTATAGTGATTAAAAAAAACAGTGCAATGAATACACCACAACTGGTCAACTCCCAAGTTTGTCAGCTTCCCAGTAAAGTGTTATTCTGTGAAACTAGTAGCTTCTTTAAGCAAAGCAATGAACCCAAAGACTGCAGGTGCTCAGAGTGCCGGGTTTCAGAGGAATACTCAGAAATGTGTAAATAGATCAAGATACAGCATTGGGGTTTGTTTAGTGAGGAATGAACATCATAGAAACACCTAAACCTAAGAGCTAAAAAACAAAAGTTGATTTCACATGATGCACGCCTTTAGCCCTCACTAGTTAAGGTAAATTACCTAACAGGCTGTTTCACGTGAGGTTTCTGTGGAGGGTCATGCTCAAAATGGGCGAGTACATCCAAACTCTTGTCCACTTTCTATTCTTAGAATAACAATCTGGTCTATCTGGTTGCCTCAAGCAACTAAGGGATTAGAAATATCAGATGATTGGATTTCTTCACTCTTATTTTGAAGTTTTTTTGGTTGGCTTTTTCAGTATAAAAGCAGGAGATTGACCTTGGTTGTTAGAAGGCACTCACAAAATAACAATTTTATTTACGAGTAATTTGACTTTAAAAAAATTATTATTTGGTCATGAAAAAGTTAAATAAGCTACTGTGTGTGTGTGTGTGTGTGTGTGTACACGTATACGTAATGTTAGCAAAAAAACATTTGTTTAGATAAAAACATTGAAAACATTTTAACTGATAATTTGGGATTTTTTATTTTATTCTTTTAATTTATTTACGTATTTATTCAGATTTACTGTGACCAACCAAAGGAAATTCCATTACTAGTAAACATTGTAAATATAATATAAATAATTATTATTATAACATTTTGGTCATTTTGATGGAAATTCTATCAAAAACACAAAACTCTATTGAATTATGGACTTGGAAACTACCATACTTCCATGTTTCAGCAGATCTTGACAGGTCGAAGAGTGATTTGTCAAACACATTAATTATATAGTATTTACCCACATGACTGTAGCTTGAGACTTGAGCTGTGTAAAAGACTGATCTATATGAAAACATTGGGGTTTTCGTGTGTGTAAAGGCGCTTTTCTTCTGTTTATCAAAGTGGGTTAAAACTTTTAGTTTCATTTCAAAGTATGTAACTTTGACATCATGTACTTTATAGTCATAACAGATATATTTCTATGCTATACATTATGCATCATCTTTCTGTAGTGAACAGCATGACATTAGAGGTTTCCAGTGAGAGTTTAGAGTCTTTTCACATTTAGCTCCCAGAGATCTGCTTAACATTCAGTGACACATAATGCAGAAATTACCTTCAAAGCAGGGAAACCAAGCTTGTGGCTCCGCCCACATACTCAATGAAGCTGAAGTAACACAATCACCAATAAAAAGACAAAAACATACTGACAGGTATCAGCCCAGACAGGCAAAGGCAATCCCTCAATTCATTATTCAGCACAAACAGAGGTCAAACAAAGCACAGACCTGGAACAACAGTCTTTTGATTGTTTCTAACTAAGCATGAAGCATTTTTTAAACTCGATTTTACTACTAATGTGACAATGATCGAAAATAAAAGCAGAGCTTAAAACTAAACCCTGTGCTTTTTTTTAATCACCTGGTAATGAGGTGGTGTCAACCCTGTCATCTTGTGTTGTTGTTGCGTCTCAAGAACCAATTAAAAAATTCTTCAGTTTTTAAGAAGACTGTAATAGTTTTAAAAAAAAAGTCAAGGTTTAACAGAGGCACCTCGAATTTTTTGTAAAACTGTCTGAAAAACTGTTAACATTTGTTATTTTCATAGAATTATACGACTTTTTCTGTGATGTGCAAAGTCAACCGGGGCCATATCAGTGCCCCCCTTTTGCAAAAAAAAGGTGTTTTCAAAAGACAGAAATGAGTCAGCTTAAAGCAGTGCTAATGGTTCCCTAATTACCTCCACCTCACTGAATGAGCCACCAGCAGCAGGTGATCTACAGTTTTCAAATGTAAAGAAAAAGCTTTTATCTCTGTCTGTGTGAAATCAAAGATAAATTATTTCCAATGAGAGAGTCTGAGCTTGACACATTCATTCATAATACATGTAAAAAATATGGATGGCTGCAGTTTTCTATAAATCTTTTATATTCATGATGATAAGTTTATTCTGCAAAAAATGCAATACATTATTGTACATATATATCTTTATTAATTTTATCCATCCACATGTCAGTGGAGGTTCTCATTTATCCATGCATCGTTCAAAATAGCTTAATCCATTTCGATGTCACTGGGTTGCTGGAGCCTATCCCAGCCAATATCGGGCTAAGGGTTGCCAGGCCGTCACATGGCATTTTTACGTAGTCAGTGCTCCTTTTTTTTCTTCTCCAAAAGAATTTTTTAACTACCAAAAAGTACTAAAAGAAAGTTTTCTTTGTAATGAAAAATAAAAAAGACTAAAGGCATAATTCTAAAAAGTCTGTTTTTGACAAAGACCTTGAATTATTTTTTTCAAAGCTTGATAAAATGCAACCAGCAGCTACCTTTGATCCAGGGTAAATATCTTCTATAAAATCGGTTTTCCTTTTCTATTTCTTTGGTTTTGATGTTTTGCTAATTTTTTTTCTCTCCCATGTGCAAAACGTCCAGTAGTTCATTTCCACTAAAACATTAAAAATTCAAATTAATAAATACATTAATTAATTAATTAAATTAATTACCAACAACAGGCCTTCAGCTTGTCTGTAAGTACCAAGCTCACAAAACAGATTAACTACATCTTGTAGTTCCATAAATCACCACTAGAGGCTGGTTTCAACTTGAAGCAATGCAATAAAATAGTCAAACCATATACCAAAAATTATCTTCTGTTCAGCCAGGTATTGGAAAAATTGACAGTTTTTTGCCAAGTTCCAACATATTTGAGAGAATATTTAACTTGTACACATCCAAGGCTTTGCTTTATTTTCCTTTTTTGTGTCATGGTAGACAAGTGGACACAAAGTTATACTTCACAAAACTCCCTTTACTTTTTCCATCCAATCCTCGATTTTGAGAACGGCGTGGAGTGAACTTCAATCAATACAGCCAACCTACTTCAGGCTCCATCTGAACTTCTTTTTCTTATTATAGAAGTTCCAGTTTTTATGCGTCTCTCTTCTTCCCGTCCTCTCTGACCCCGACCCACTACATACCGTCTTAGAGTTTATCAGTCCAGCATCCATACATGTGTATGACGGCAACACACTTACCACCTCTCCACATAATTGCGTTTTTTTTTTTTTTTTTGCTCCCTAGAAAGCAACAACGGAGATTTAAAGGTAGATATTATGGCCACGTTGCATGACTGAGCTGTCTGACGGATGCTTGATGGATCTGTTTAATCTCCACTCCTGGTTTTCAGAGAACGGTGGAGTTGTTCAGAAAAATACATTGTAATTTGATGATGAGTTTTTTGGGAGAAAAAACAAGATGTTTCCTATATTAGGATTGGCCAGACTAATGTATTATTGAATGAAACAGCAGTTTTACAGGTAAAGACTGCAGAAAAGTATGTTTTGTTCAAATGAGCTTTAAGCATATTTGTCATAATCCACTTTTTCATCTATTTATGTTGGCAAATTAACATTAGTTTCCAGATTTTCTTGTTTTTTCCTTCTTTATCCTGATAAGCCAGAGTGAGACAAAGTTGGAACAATGGGATTTCTTTGACTGTCTTGTGTGAACTCCTTTTTTTTTTTTTTTTTTGGTGCAGGCCTTCTTTTCCGTTAGTCTCTGCCTGTTGATCTATTAAATATGTGTTTGAAACACCATCAAGGATTAAATATACGATCTGCAGCTCAGGAAAAGCCCATTAGGAGCGGATTTCTTAAGTAAAGCAACAATTAAAAAACATGAGAGAGAGAGGATGACAATGGAGGCTGACATTTGAGAACGGTTCAATTCTTTGTTATTCATCCAGCAGAAGATTATTCTCTGGCAAAACAGTGGAGCTTGGCGGGAAGAGATCATTTGCTGTAGTTCATTAGAATATAGCAATAAATCTGGAAATATGATCTCTTGACAAAAGGCAGCTGTTACCGAGCGGCTCAAAGACAAGAGCAGTGGAGGTGAACCCAAACATTTATCTTTCCTTGTGACATCTTTACCTGCGCTGATAAAATCAGGGGAGCCCTCTGGTGGAGTACAGATGGCAACCCCGAGCACGTCTGAGGAGGGATCTCATGTTTGAGCAAGAAGGCGCCTTCATACAAACAGGTAAATGTGTGCATTTAATGGTCTAAAAGCCTCCGTCTGGTCCGACTGAGGCAGTCTTTAAGAAAACCTCTGAGGATCCCATCTGCACACAGACCCTACAGAGACGTCAAAGTATTGTTTTGTGCTCTGTCCACTCCTGAAAATCATTTAGTTTCAACATCAGTAATGAGAAGCAGCTGTTCTCCTTCACCAGCTGAGCTGACAATGAAATAACAAGCAAAGTGCTGCAGGCAGAAAAACACAGGAGCTGTGCTGCTCCATTTTAAATCCAATATTGTGTCTATATAGTGCCACAATCAAGTGCTCTGTATTTACTTTAGCTGTTTCGATGCAATGAAAAAGCACAGGGAGATGTGGTGTCCTGTGTGTCACCTAGAATCTTATTTTCCTGCTTTGCAAGACTGTTTGTGCCCAGATTTTCAAAATAAATGTACAGGCAGCACATTTTTTCAAGTGTTGTAGTCATTTTCATTTCATTTAAGGCTAAAGTTGGGGAAAAAAGCTGTCTTTATTTCTATTTCTATTTCTAACATAAAAAATAAGGAAACACATTTTAATAAAGCAGGCTGTATTGTTCTGACATAGTAATCCCAATTTATTTTATTTTTTAATTTTTTTCAAATTTCACACAAAAAGACCAGCAGGATTGACCATCTCATGAAAATGTTAAAACTTTCTTTGGATGTCTCCAACACATGATCTGGTTTCGGTAGTGGTTCATTGTTAGTAGTTTTCTTCAGCTTCCTAAGACATTTGGTCAACGTTCATTTTTTTAATAGTCTTGCCTGCAATGTTTTTTGGGAAGGGGTTATTTATAAGCTCAAAATGTGCTTGTGCAGGGTACTACATGTGTGTGGGAAAGATAAATAAAAAGTTCAAGACTAAAAATTCCACTTACTTTATAGAAAAAGTACAGCCAGGTTGAGTGTATCTTTGTGTGCTTACACACTGTTGATGTCTGTTTGGACTTAGGTCTTTCCTTTGAGTTCTTTTGACATTTTGTTGTGCATTTTTCATTATTTTTCGTTATTGCAAAAACAATATGATCCTTGTCTGTGACTGCTGCAGGCCATGATAGAAGGAAAAGCAAGCATTTCAGGTTTAACATTTAACTTAAAACATCCGCTATATAAGAAGTATCAAAAAATAAAAAAAACATAGACACCTTTTAACAATTAGGTTGCTGGATGTTTGTCCCTGTTCTCACTGTCGCCTCACACATCAACACAATGAAATCTGTTAGTTCGCTCACCTTAAAGGCCCTATATCATGCAAAATCAACTGTTTGAACTTTAAAGTGTATCATGATGTTCATTCCTCACAAAAACCAACTTTAGGCTTAAGTGATATATTGATCCATTCTTGCATCTCTGAGTATTCCTCTAAAACCCTGCACCAGCCACTCGCAATCCACGAAAACGAGCGGCTTCTCAAACTGTGATGTCACAAAGTGAATAATAGCCCCTTCCAGGAAGAGTCTGCACTGCCAGCACCGTCCCCAGGCTAACACACACACACACACAAACACACACTTTCTCCATGGAGCTAGCGGTGATAAATGCTCTCATTTTATTTGCACAATATGCATACATATTTGCAAAAGTTCGCATATTGTTTTTTTTCAGTGGCAAAACACAGACACGCTGCTGAGGCCGACTCTAGATTGACGTCATGAAGTAGGCGGCACCCACAAGGAGAGAAAGGCGGGGCCTCAGAGATCCCGCCGTCTTACTTCCATGTGTGAAAATTAAGCGCAAAAAGAACCCATTTCATTAAAAAAAAATGTGTGTGTCAAAGGTAATATATTATCATATATATGGATATAGTTTACTCTGAAAGGCTTATTAATAGCAGGATATAGACCCTTTAACATTTAGCTTGCTTTTTTTTCCTTTCTGTTTGTTTTGTTGGTGAAATCTTACCGTTCCACTTATTAACAAAAAAAAAAAAATTTTGTGTTTTTTTTTCTTTCTGTTTTTTGCATGTATTTTACTAGGGAGCACAACAGCATGGTAAGACACAACTTGTTTTTGTATTTCATTATATGTATATTTCTCTTTTGGCGTTTATAGGCATCATATTTTGCATGTGTTGCTGTTTGTAAATAGTACGGGATAATTTTGATTAAAATCAGCAGCAATGAGACTAAAATGTATTCTTTGTTTTCTTGTGCGAAGTAGAGAAACACAGACTTTTTACAGCCAAATGTGCTCTACCGTTTTGATCCACACACTGGAATCCAACTCTAAATGCAATGAGTACGTCGATGTATTTCATTAATGATTGCACATTTTTTGTCAAAATTTGTACTGACCTTTAAAATAATTAGCATTCCTTACTTGAGCATCAAACCAGACTTCCTTGGGACTTAATGTGCACATTTGGAGTGCGGAGGAGGTGACAGACATGTGGATCTGAGTCAATCCTCTTCTTGACAGATGATCCGCTCGCACAATTCGGAGGACTCATCTGAGTTTGGGTCGGTGACAGAACCGGAAAACTCTGCCTCCATCTGGGGATGTGACGAGCAGGTCATTTTGTTCCCCATGTTTACGATTGTGTGGCCTGACCATGGCGGCTGAGCTGGGGGGGGGGGGGACATGGCCCATTGGCTTTAAGCCTGGAGAGCGTCGTCCCCTGCAGAATGGATCAGCAGTGGAGCGACGGCATCGTGGATTAGTGCAGCCTGTCAAGGTCTGACGGTGCAGTGACAATTTAATCGCTGAACTGACTCTCCACAGTAAAAAAAAAGGGGGAGGATGTGAGGAATAAAAGCAGGAAGGGGACGGTAAAGGGGTGAGGTCTTCATTTAGATGATATCATTTGTCACATCAGATTCTGCTAATACTGCTGTCAATGTCTCCTGGGTTGTAGAAATGGAGGAGAAAAAAGGAAAACACAAACAAGCTCATGGAGACAGACAAACACACAGACACTCTCAGCTTATCCATGAGCCTACAGCAAACTATCAATGGAAATAGCTGTTTCTCATGGGGACCACAGGCTTTGCCCAGTTTTTCTTTTCTCTCTGTAAAAAGTCTAGTGCTTCATCTTTAGGATAAATGAGCGTGACATTTAGATGGGCGCATTCACAAGTACTTTTATTGTGAAATAATCATTTTTAATAAAGTTATCCATCCGAACAGATGGAGCTTGGAAGGGAAGACATAAAGCAAATCAATGATCTCATGCCTCACGTCAGCATAGCGCAGAGAGAAGCAATCAAATGTGCAAATTTGGGACATGAATTATTCATGGCAACAGTCCTTGGTGCCGCTAAGTGGCAGTTATTTTACTGTTTGATCGATCAAACACTCAATGGAAAAAAAGTAATGCAAATGACAAAGCTTTTCATTCTAACCACAACCTCCATAGCAGTGAGTCAACATTCATTCGGTTAATGATGCAAACCTTTTAAAGCAAAAATGTGCTTTTAGGCCACATAGCTCATCGGAATTGAAAAGAATACAAGCAAAAGCATTACATTTGTGGTCATTTTGAGATAAACGAATGTAAAGAAACGAACTCTCTTGCGTTCACATGTCGCTACGCAAGTTTCTACGACCGTTTGAAAGTTTAAGCATGGATGGCATCACTTAAATACCAACCATTTGAAACTAATAATTGCAGTTTATGCATGGACAGAATTTTATGAGACCAAGTTTTTCATAAAAAGTCTAGAGCAAGATTTACGAGATTGGCACCGCTTCAAAATTTTGCACCAAGGCTTCTTCCAACTGTGAGGAAGGCTACATATGCTAGTATCGGTACGCAACAGTCCATTGTAAACACTATTTGCTTAAAAACATTGCATGCTTGGCGTGTACGTAGAATAATTGGAGTTGGTTAGTTGTGTTGGACTTTATTTTTTACAAAACGTCAAATATAATGAACAGTAATAGTCCAATTTTTTCTTTATATATTTTGTTTTCCTTTCCAGTAAAGGCTAAAATCCAGGTCATACAGCCACGTTGCACAATTTGCGCATTTTCAATGTAAAAAATGTCTGTCTTCCATTATACATGCATGATATTCGTAATGTATAAGTGGTTCAAATTCATGAATTATGCAGTTTACACATTTTTTTCATAGTTTATACCCAATTATTACGTAAACCTGACGCACCGTTCCACATATGTCTAACAGACTTTTCACGCACATACCACCAATCTGTAACTTCTATACCACGTATAAACACATCACGTTAAAATTACGTAATAAGGACTTTTGGGTTTTATGTTGATTTATGCGTGCTTTGCGTGGCTCATTTGTGATAAATCTGTAAAAATTTCATATAAAGACCACAACCTTTCTCACTTTTTCCACATATATTCACGTATGACTGATTTTCATCCATGAGCAAAATGTACATCAGGGCTGTGTGACATGGCCTTAACGTGATTCAAATTATCAATAATAATAAAAAAAATCTTTCTGTCCAGAGATTCGTCTTCATCTGCTGATGTATATAGTATATTACATTGTCTTTCATGATGTAGGAAATTCACTAACTTATAATTTTTACAATATGCAATAAAAATAGGTAACATCCAGAATGCAACACCTTCTTTAGTTTTTCTACGTCAATAGAGACATGCAAACTTTACCCAACTGCAGCATTTTGCATCATGTTTGCATCATCTGTGAAACTCTGAAGTGTTTTACGATTCTTATACAAATCAGGACGCATTCTTGTAAAAACTGACAAACTAATTTATATTTTGAGTTTGCATGGCAATGACATTTTGTGCAATGTTTGCATGGACGTCCAAATAGAGCTTGTAAAAATTCTGATATTTGCATGTTCTGTGTTTAACGAGGCTTCAGTGTTTCTCTATCACTGTGGGCCACAAATAAGCAACAAAATATTGCCAGTGTGGCTGACGTTGGAACTGGAAATACTGTTACGGAAGGGCAATCACACACAAGAATATCAGTTCCTCCCAGGAGCTAATTTAAAGAGACTACTGTATTTTATAGAGTGCTTTGAATTATAAGGTGCACTGTTTTTTTTGGAACAATATAGTGAGGATTACCTCACCCATTGCAGATGTTTTTGGTCAAAGCAAAGAACCAAAAGTAATAGTATCCTGAGGTAAAATAAACACTCAGCGGGACAAAGTCAAAGACCACTAGTTTGTTTTTCCACATTGACACTGACAAATATAATTAAAAAAAAAAACAGAAAATTGGCTTATTTAGTTTTTACTAAAGTGTCTCTTTAAGTCAGAATTTCCAATAGGAAATCAAGAAGTCTGCCTTCTGCTTTGATATTCAAAACCAGAAAGAAAAAATGATAATTATTCATTTATAATATCATTATTTTTATGACAGACGAATTAAACTTGCTTTGAATTAAGCAGATATGGTGACACGGTATCTGTATATTGACACTAAAGAACTAAATAAGCTTTTTTTTTAAAAATTACTTTTGAAAAATAATTATTTATGAAAACAAGTCCTGTCTATTTGCTAGGAGCAACCTTCGGTTGGAACTTTTCCATTTGCTTGAAATTAAAATGTCAGAGGGTTCTTGTCAGCTTGTATCAACACCTCTGCAGGAAAAAAAAAATCAACTTTTTTTCCATATTAATGCCCCACTAACACCACATTCACATTCCGTGCATTTTTCACAGTAACCGTTTGGTTTCCTGTGAAGAGGCCTGCTCCAAAGGAACAACTTCAATAATAAATGAACACGCAGAGATCTGGTTAAAAAAGTAGACATTTTTTTTTGCTTCTCTGTGGTGTTGTGACCAAAGAAATTGGCTGAAAGTCTTAAAATTACATCAACTAAAATAAGTCTCCATCTGAGGTATTTTAATGGAAATGACAACTAAAAGTGCAGAATAAAAGCTCAGACAGCCGACAGCCTATATCACTTTAGTGGTGTTATTAATATAGACTTCCATCTACATCCATATGAGTGCCGTGGTACTGGAATTCAGATAAAAAGACAAGTGACATGAGTGTTAGAAAGCCAGCTCCCCCACACTTTGGGGGGAGTGTATATCATTATGCAATTTTTAGTGAATGTATACTTTTTAAGTCATTTTATATTAACGAGGGAGTATGCAGAGCCAAGCCTTTAAAAAAGAAAGAAAGTTGCATATACATTCAACTTTCTCCTTCTTTCTCCCTAGATCCACTCGTACACTGATTTACCTGAAGCCATCTTGATTCCATCTTGTGTTAAAGAAAAATGTATCAAAGTTGATAAAAGTATAGACAAAAATATGCTTTGATGACTTTGCTATAAAGAATTTATTGAATACAATAATAAATCAAAGCTGAGGCGCTACCCGCTCCTCCCACCCTGGTCAGAGCTGCACGTAAAATTAATTAATTTTTCTTTTTTTTTTAATGGCGGCTTTTCTGTATGATTCATCTCCATAGCAACCATTTTATTTTTTAAGTCACCTTGGGGTGACAAAGACATATATGTAAGTTTTAGGAGAATCGTCAAAAGTAAATTTTTGGATTTCCCTGGGAACAGAGGTTTTTTTTTTTTTTTTAAATTAACCACGCCCACCTTCCTAATATGTTCATATCGTAGGTATATCTTTTCATTTAGTTTGAGCCAGGGTTTATGTATTAAATTGTTTACAATATTCCTTTTAAAAAATGTTCGAGCAACAGCGGAATGCCACTTTTGTGAGCTTACCACGCTAACACTGTTCATAATCTACAAATCCTAAATCCAATATTTTTTCCCAAAAATGCTCGAGGAGTTAGGAGACAAAAGATCAAGATTCCTTGGAGGAGTTTTACAGAAGGTACTAAAAGTTTTATTTTTCTTATTCAAGATGAGATGATGGTCTCCTCCTTAGGTCAAAACTCAACCAAACTTCAGTTGTGGCTGTAGACTTAACCCTGTGGCATGTGTGAAATTTTGCAAAGATTGTTCAAGCAAAAGTTTTTTTTTTCCCATAATGCAAGAAAATCATCAAATATTCCACAAAATGGTTGCCAAGCTGTAGGTCCTGTGGCCATCCCATAATAATTTCAACACCTTTGTTTTGGTTTTGTTATTGAATTTTGATCTTTTTATTTAATTACATAAGAGATTTTGGCCCCTTTACTCTTTCTATGGTTCTCTTGTTGTGATGTCATTTCCATTGGGTACTAGGTGCACATACATTTCGGTGAGTTTCTGAGCATGTGGCGGGGAGGGGATGTTCGCTAAAATGCTTAATAAGACCAAAGAATTGCGGAAACAATTAAAATGGTCCTTCTATTCCAGGACTGCTAAAAGCCAGAATACGTCTTTAATGAAAACCTTCTTATTTTACTTCACAGCTTTACTTTATCATTAAAAAATATATACAAAAAATAAAAAAATAAAACAAATGATTAATCAATTATTGAAAATGGTTAAATTGATTGACTATTAATATTACTTCACTTGCTCCAAAAAATTGATAAGTTGATTCATGATTTTTCTAATGTAACATTATTTTGCACATATTTTTAACTTTTGATACTTGATCAAATTTTGCTATGAAAATTCCTGAAACAGTGTTATGTCTATTTTACTGATATAGTATTGTTTTTTAATCACATGAATGACTTTTATAAGTAGCATAACCTGCATATATTGTGGATACTTCATTGCCATGTTGATTTCTAAAAGTTATTTTTTACAAAATAATTTAAGCAATTCATCTTTGTCATGTGCTTTATTGATATTTAAAGATTCTTAGTTCTGTCTGATAAAATCTAGAAACCGGATAATGATAAATAATGTAATATAATGGTTACGGTAGAACAGGGGTGGGATTATATGAATTTGCTTCCTTCCACTCCCTTTCAAGCAATATTTATTAATATGTCAAATAATCCAAAGATTGATTAGTTATTGTACGAATGTATAACTGATGATTGTATTGTTTGTGCGTATTATTCCTATTTGATTGCTTGAAATAAACCATTTCAAATCAAAATCAAATAAAAAAACAAAATTTAAAAATTTTGACCAGTCGAAAAAAGAAACGCAATTTCCAATTATTAGCAATCTCTTGAAAGCAAAACCCATTTTTCTTGCAACAGAAACTATTTGATTGAGGGGAAGAAAAATCTGGTTTCACCTCTTTAACCTCAGAAAACTTCTATAAAAGTAAAAAAAAAAAAGCTCAAATAGTAAAAATAATTCACCATAAAATGTGACCAATTTTTCAGGTTTTCAGTGAAAGATGTGAAACGTCTGTAATAACTTGTTGTGACTCTTATTAACTGTGCGCTATAAATTCCCGTTTTCCACTTCACTGATAATCCCGCATGTGTTTTTTTTATCATCTCCTGAGTTCAGCGTGCAACAGGAACTTCACATTCCTTGACACTTATTGCACAAAAGCCACAGCAGTGATAGAAAGTAGGTCTTAAGCTCACATTTGCATGTTTATTTTGGGAGCCTTATTAGCATTGGCAGACATGAGCATCAGGGCGGCGCGCGGGGGGGGGGGGGGGGGGGGGGGGTTGTCGAGAGAGCAAAGAAAATGTTTCAACAAAATCTAATGATTCTTTAATGGATTCATATCAGAAAGTAAGTTGATCTGATATTGTGGCGTCTGAAGTTGGAAAAGAATGTAGTTATTGAACGTTAGTGCCCTTGAGGACAAGGCCATGTCAAACAATGCTCTTATGACAGGCCCATTTTGAGTATTGTACATGCAACAAGGATGGGGAGATTAGTAGATTCCACTTTAGAAAATCAGACAGGATTTACAGGCTGGACTGATCTCTACAAATACCCCAAAAGTAGGGATCCATCTTCTGCTGATTGATAGCAGAAGATGGAATACCAACCTTGGACAATGGTCAAAATTTGGACCCTTTTATTTCATAGCACTACCTTATAATTATAATAAAAAAATAGCTTAATCAATTATTGAAGATGGTTACAATTATTGATCATTGATAAATTGATTCATAATTTTTCCAAATGAAAAGTAATCTGCACATATTTTTGACTTTTGATACTAGATTAATATATTCTATGAAGATTTTTGAAACAGTGTTACGTCTATTTTTTCTGATATAGTGTTATTTTTAATCATAGTCATTATTTTTCTAATGAATATAATCTGCTAATATTTTAGATAACTGATCTGCATGCTCTATGTTGATTTTTAAAACAGTTTTGTCTATTTTGGCATAATAATTAAAAATGTATTGATACTTAAGGATTCTTAATTATGTCTGATAGAAGTTATGAATCCAACAATGATAAATCATGGAACGAAAATGGTGGAATAGGTGTGGGATTTGTACATAATTTCGCTTCCTTCCACTCTCTTCCAAATTATTTTTAATTTAATGTCTAATTATCCTAAGTTTGATATGTCTTTGCATGAATGTATAACTGCTGATTGTATTGTTTTGTGCATTATTCTTATTTGATTGCTTGAAACAAACCATTTCAAATCAAATTAAATCAAATCAAAGGATGTTGAATTTGTCTTTATTTTTAAAATATTGCATTAATAGTATAGAATAAATTTTGCTCAACTTTTTCTTTGGCACCTTTGCAGTAAGTGTGCTAATGTAGGAGTGCACAGTTAAAGTCAGCATGCTGGTGGGGCTGACATCCGAGCTCCATATGTCTGTTGTGAAGCTGCAGTAAGCATCATTGTTTTTAACAAGCAGGAAGTGAAACTCACATGCATTTCTTTCAAACACACATCAGAGAAAAGCTGCCTCTTCGGTAACGTGTAACATGGGAGCCTCCTTTTATAAAGCCTCCGAAGCCCAAAGTCTTCCATCATCCTGAACGGTTGGTCGTCTAATGTATTCCATTACCTTTTTGATTCTTCCATTCGCTTTGGCGCAATCCCTTGCAAATATTTTCTTCTTTTCAAACACGTCTGACACGAAAGGAGTGCCGCTGACACCGCTAGCCTTCCTTTTAGCCCCTGCAGCCATCTTTTTCTCGTATTCCTCTTGCAGTTCCGGGTGTTTAGCTTTTAAATGCCTGCTTAACGGGGATGTAGCAATTTAGTTCCGCAGCTGCTGCAAACAGCAGATCTTTAATCGCTGTCAAACACTTTGAAAATATTTCCACACAGCCGACATTTTTAAAGAGGAGCTAGATCGTCGATGCACATTGATTGCGTCTCGCGCCGCTATTAGGCCTCATTCCCACCAAAGCCGAACATTTTTTTTAGCAATATTCTGTGAAATACATTTGTTTGCCAATTATTCGGTGCATCTTTACGCAAAACTTAAAGCAAATTCTCCTTTGGCAATGAATTATAATTAAATTCTCCTCAACATTTCAATTTTGGATGCCACCTATACAATATCAGACTTAAAAAAAAAAGCTGTTAGAAGCGAAAACAGCAGTTGAAAACTGACTGTAAACAATCAGATTGGATGTTCTGTTTAGTATGTTGGTGTGAGAATGGGGATTAAAGTGATTTTAGCTTTAGGCTTCAATAAAAAAAAAGTGTGTAAACAAAACTTTTTTGTGTCACTTTAGTCTTTCTCCCACAGAACCAACAAAACCTGATTTGTTTGTGCATAAACACACTCATTCTGTCCCAGTTTAGGTCTCCAAGTGTCAGAGATAAGCTTGGCATTGGGTTCGCTTTAGTCAACTACAGATGGCATGCTTAATCAGAGGGCCCAAATATGTGCCCTGAGGGACGCCAACATTCTAAGATGAGCTGATTTAACATTAAATACTCATGGAAGTAAAAAAAAAAAAAAAAAAAAAGTGGTGTAATTTATAGTGACCATCTTGGACAAAAGCAGTTTTGCAGGCTTTGTCAGCCTCTGACTATATCTAAACTGAATAGATTTGATTTCTGATGTCAGATTTATTTGTTGTTTTATATATTAAAAATCTATACCCCCTGTAACTCTGCCCCTGAATAAAATTAATGATAAAGAAAGAGAAAAAAGTAGGTTTCTCCATTTCCTCCATTTCCTCAGACCAAGGCCTTCCCATTCAAATGAATGGGAACGTGTGTCCAAACCTTTGGTCTGTACTGTATAACAGAAATGAAAGAAAATGTATTTTTATGGCTGAAAATGTAAATCAATCACCAGCATTCTGGGATCTCTTACTTTCAGCACATTGAAAAATGATGAGTGGGGCTCACCCAAAGCATCAATATGTGATGGGAAGGGGGGCCAAGCGTCCATGTATGACGAGTTTGGGTTAACATGTTGAAGATTGGAGGACAGACACTTAAAACATAAGATAAAAAACATTTTTTGGAATTTTTCCTGCTTTTATAAATATTGCAAAACCCTATTTTTTTTTGGCAAATATCATATCCAAATACGTTTCCTTTCAATCTGCAGTCTATTTTCTAGAACCTTTAAGTTAGTCAGTGTCATAGTTTAGAATAAAAAAAAAAATCTTCAATCAGCACCATAAATCACTAAATGCAATAGCTTTTTTCCAAACTCACATTTCCATTTGCTTTTAACAAATATCGTACTATTTTTAGTAGTTTTAAAGTCTGAGGAAACATTTCCAAACATCGCTCTTGGTGATCACGGCGGTGAATGAGTGGAACATTTCATTGGCAGTAAAGTGCGGCCATCTAAAAGTGTGGCTAACTCCAGCTAAAATCTGTCACAGTGAATATTAAAGTGAATAATAGCCCAAACTCAGAAAAGCAGAAAATCAATGTTGACACGTTGCTTTAATATTTTAAAGAGGAGATTTTCCTGGAATCTTTAGTTCTTAGTAACACCATCTTTGCACACCAAGTTGCGCCTGCTTTAATTAAGAGCATTTATATACACGCGTGACCATTTTCATTTAGGTTAAGGCCACAAAATACAACTCACTACTGATAAACACTTAAGCTTATATAAGCCATTCCTTCCATTTCTTATCTATACTTTTTAGATGTAAAATGAAGGGACCATCTGTATAAACTTTGACCGCACAGTCACAATGTGCATATGTCCAGCAGGGATACCCCTAAGCATAAGCCCTCCGACATGTTATAAAAAATAAAGCTGCGTTAGCCATCACTAGCTCATAAAGGCTAACGACAGCGAGTCTGAAGTGTAAAATGACAAAAATGTAAAAAGTTTTAGTCTAGAGCTGCAAAAAAAGAGAAAAAAAAGTACTTTGGCAAAGCTACCGGCAACTACTTTGAGGGTAAACCCCGCCGTCAGACTGTGGTTCCTGGATCATAGAAGGCACAACACTAACCAACAACACGTTAACAACACTAAGCCTTTGGTACAACTGCCCTTACAGGTGGGAACGTACAGTCCGTGGGCGAAAAATGGGCAAACCTGTATGCAGGTGATTCACACAAAAAATGAAGGTCGTAGACCACTCTATGAATCATAGCAAACATTTAAACATCACCTATGGGAAAAGCAGGAGAAACACTGGCAAGCTGTACACATTTTTCTTTGTTTTTTAACCCGCTAAATCCTGCGCAGTGCACAAAGACGCATTTCAGGTGATAACTGCATGCTCCTTACACATTCTTGCGTACACATTATTCTTACACATACGTCATGACGCACCAAACACATGTACAACAATGGTATGTTCCATTTCAAGGTAGCCGAATGAACCTTAAGGGAATAAAACACACCTGAATTCCTCTTAAAATGCAGCCACTCCTTTCCATGACTCTCCACAGGCCATGACGACCTAAAAACCCGCAGCCCCTGTACAGGTGCATGTGACTGAGACTTGACATTTTCTTTTTCTTTTTTTTTATTCCCAAGGATGCAAAAAAATATGCACATAGTTGTGTTTTTTGTGTGCGTTTTTTTTAATCCCTCTTCGTCATCCCAAGGTAAATTTTTTTTGCCCGTGGCATTGAGAAGAATGTTTCAAGTGATCAACTTGTTCACCAAACACAGTGGGGCTTGCTTTGGTAGTAAAAAAGATAAAATAAAATTTAAAAAAAGTTTTACTGGTAAAAATAGTTGAAGTTTTCCTGATGAGAAAGGTTTTTTTTTTAATAAAAAATCTTGTTTGTACAAACTGTTTTTTTTTTTAAAAGTTCCAGTAATTTAATTGCAAGATCCAAAGAAAGGACATCCATCAGGCAGAATACATCAGCGATCTCCAGCCTTCAGACATGTATTCACAGATGAACAGCATGTTATTCCAGAAGTTTTCATAAACAGCAGAATAAGAAACTCTTTCTGTAAAAAAAAAAAAAAATATAAGAAGATGATTCTGAAAAGTACATTTAGCAGGTACACTGCTAAGATGACACCATTATTGTCTAGCAGCACCTGCACAAACATGCTGCTTTGATCGAAAATAAAAGAATGACTGACAGTCGCTACGATGGTACAAGAATCTTTTTAATGCACAGCTGTACACAGTTGTTCTTTTTTCTGGATTCTTTATGAAAAGCTTGCAGTTTTATGAATCAAGATAAACTAAACATGTTTCTAAGACACCTTTTTTATCCTTTACGTCCTTTTAGGATTTCACTACAGCTCAGATCAGGTACATTTTTCTTCATCATAACTTTACACAGCCTTTATGCTAAACATTTGTGGTGTCCGTAATTGTAAAACAATTGTTAAAACTGAATGTAATTTAACTTTTCACTTGTCAAAAACACCCCAGAAGACATGTTTTTACCAAATTTTTGGTAATATTGCTTTGAATGGGGCCGCTCAGTTTGATTCTGCTAATTGGAAGCGTTTAAGTTTCTCTGGCCACGCAGCAGAACGAGTTCAAATCCACTTCAGATCAATTTTTCTGGGAACATTCATTCTTTTATGTAATCACGGAATAAGCGAGTCTCTGGGTAAAAGAAAAAAGAAGCAAAGAGGAAAGAAAAACCCACCGAAAAAAGAATAAAAAAAAAACAGATTCTTTTAAGGAAGATCAAAGAAAGATCCAGCAGGAGCTCGTCTTTACACCTTCCATTAAAAATCTGCACTGACTGAAAGGGTCATATCAAACAACATTTATCACGAGGGTAATACAAGAGTAGAGAGCAATTTCTCAAAATTACTGTCATTATTATAGCTTTTGTAAGACCAAAGGGAAGACAAAGGTCACATCAGGTTTTTTTCCTCATGTTTTTCCAGGTTTAGTGGTGAGAAATTCTGCAGATCCCAAGAAGATGGAAAAAAAAAAAACATTTCTGGATTGAACCGAACTATGTTTGTGACGAAGAGGCCGAATAACAAACGCCCATAAGTCATATTGAATCTCGGCAGGGGCAGAGCTAGGGGGGAAAGGGGGGCAGCTTCACCCCAGTTTTTGAGTCAATTTTATGGTATCATTAAGGAAAAAAAAATCAACTCAAGATTTTTCACATTTCAAATTTTGCAAGAATAACAAAATCAATCTTTTTTGGATAAAATCTTGCCAAAATTTCTACACATTATTGTCATTTTGCTACTGCTTTACATTGCTATAGTAATAGCCCCTCATTAAAAAACTGCTGTTTTAATATTAATGATAATATTAACTTTTTGAGCTTTTAAGTGTGTCATCATGTTCATTCTTCATGAAAAGAAACCCCAAAGTGGTATTTGGATCTGTTCCCTCATTTCTGAATGTTCCACTAAAAACTTGCTCTCTGAGCACCAGCCCCTCCCAATCCATGAAAACAACATTGTGACATCACAAAGTGAAGAACAGCCCCTTCCAGGAAGAGTCTGTACTGCCGGCACCGCCCCCAGGTTGACGCACGCACACCCACCTTCTCCGTGGAGCTAGCAGTGATCGGCTAAACGCTTTCCATTTATATGCACATCCATCTTTGTAAAAGTTCGGATGTTGTTTGTTTTCGTGGAAGAAATGCAGACCCGTTGCCAAGGTGCGGTCTAGGTTGACGCCGTGAAATTGGCGACACCCACAAGTAGAGAAAGGCAGTGCCTCGTAGATTGAGTCGTCTTACTTCGGGGTAAATGAACTGCGAACAGAACTCATATTTCATAAAAAATTATTCTTTAGTGTTCAAAGGATTATATATTATCATATATATGGATATTGTTTGTCTAAAAGGCTTTAAAATAGTATGATATAGGCCCTTCAATATAACTGTATTTTATAACATTTCATTTGTAGTGACCTTCCACTCTGCTGGTGTGATCTGCCCCCATTTAAAATGTTGTAGCTCCGCCTCTGACTCCCGGCGCGCTCACCTGCAGTGTCTGTGGACCCCGGCCACCGTTTCAATGATGGAACATTCGCCTTCGTTCAGGCAGAAGGCCAGGTCCTTATCCTCCACACACGGCTTGAAGACCTCCGAGCGGACACTTGGAAGTGTAGGGGCCAATGCTGCAGACAAAAAAGAGATGACTTTAGTACAGAATAGATTTTTTTTTTTTATTGCAAATCATAAGCCTTTCTCATTCTTCAGATGTTTTTGATGTGTTAGTGCACAACGCTTGCAGCACTTTCTCCTCCATAATAACTCATATTTTGCGGTGAAATGACCGATCTCCTTAGATTAGAGGAGAGAAATTTGTTCATTTCTGATTTATGAAACTCAACGAGCTAAAGGCTGAATATCTGGGGAAAGCTTGACTTAATGGGGAATGTTCAAAGTTAGCTTGGAAGTCTCAGGGATTCATGAAAAGACGAGAGCAAAGCTTGTGCATTTCTGATTGATTCCGTGCTTGTCGTGTTTTTTTTTTTTTTCCCCTGCAGTGTGATTGCTTCGGAAAGCCGCACAGGAAACGCCACAGAAAGAAGAGACAGAACTCAGAGTGATGTGCCTGCTGATGTGGCTTTAATTCTCCTCTTGGAGTCTGACCCTGAGCTGCTCCCCACATAAAAAGAGCAGGGCTGCCATGAACAGGCACTGCAATGCAGGGTTCTCCACCCAGTGAAATATGCACAGCTGTCAGCCCAGTTATCACAGCAACATAAATATTGCGTGCCCCGTGTGTGACTGCACACTAATGAGTGCAAATCAAAATGGCCTGTTTGCAAGTCCGAGAAAATCTGAGTGAAATTACTCAGGTGTGTTCCCTCCGAAAGCTCTTACTCCAGCATAAAGTATTAAAAACCAGATTGACAACTGGATAACGACGGATTTCTTTTCATCTGGTTGTTCTGTACATCCAGGCTCACCTGTGACAAACACATTTGTTCTGGTGCCACTTTGATAGAAAACCCTGACATGTGTCACCGTCAGCATTTTCCTAGGCTTGTGCCAAATCAGGATCAGATTACAGTGAATGAAAAAGTAGATTGTGAGTCAGAAACCTTAATCTGAAATGGTAAAGAAAAAGAAAAAAAGTACACATTGTAAACCTTAAGGAGATAACTAGAGTAAAAAGCATGTCAATTTGAATAAATATTGTGAACTTAAAAAAATACATGTAAAACTGTACATTTTTGTAACAGCTATTGTTTTGTATTTATGTTCTTTGTCTATTTGTTCTCTTTTCTTCTTCACTTTCCATCTTCAATTTACAATTTCTATTCAGAATGTTGGTTTTCAGAGTTGAGCCTAATTTTACGTGGATGTCAGACTGGGATGTGGTTGCTAGAGGTTATGGTGACATCGTTTTTCCACTCCAGAAAAGCATTTGTGTCATCACTCCTCTGATCTAGTAAGGTAGTAATGCCCTCGCAAAGCATTGTCTGACTTTTAAAGTCCCACCCTGATCATTTTTTGATCTGTTTTAAAATCTTTCTCAGTTGTCTTTTAATAATGCAGCTTTTAGCCAAAAAAAAAAAAAAAAAAAAACTGTATCGTTTTTGCAGAGCAGCAAGAGTTCAATAGGAAATAGCTTCTTACTTGCTGGTGCAGAGTAAGTCTTCCTCTCCTTCCCATCATCCATCTGTCTTCACTCCTTCCCATAACTTACAGTCCCCCACACCCCCTACCCAACATTACTGTTGCAACAAAAAAGGCGAACAATATTGAAGCCATCCAGCTGTACAGTTTTGAGCCAGATGCCATCTACAAGTAGATGCATCAGAATGAAGCAAAGCAGCTTGTTTTAGTCGTCACAGCTACAAGCTTTTTCCGACAAATTATCAAATTATCACATCAAAAACATATCAAAAACACCAGAAACACAATTGACATTGGAGTGGGATCTTCAGTCAAAGGGTCTTCAAGGGGTAGTTTGCCCTCTCTGGGTGGGTGAAGACCTCCTGCCCCAAGTGGAGGAGTTTAGATATATTGGGGTCTTGCTCACGAGTGAGGGAAGATCGACAGGCGGATTGGTGCAGCTTCCACAATTATGCGGTCGCTGTACCGGTCCGTTATAGCATAGAGTGAGCTGAGCCAAAAAGCAAAGCTCTCAATTCACTGGTGGATCTTCGTTCCAATGCTCACCTATGGTCATGAGTTATGGGTCATGACTGAAAGAACAAGGTCCTGAATACAAGCGGCTGAAATGAGCTTTCTCCGTAGGGTGGCTGGGCGTTCCCTCAGAGACAGGGAAGAAGCTTGGTCACCCGCGGAGGGCTCGGAGTAGACCCGCTGCTCCTCCACATCGACAGGAGCCAGTTGAGGTGGCTGGGGCATCTGGTTAAGATACCTTTTTCACACCTCCCTGGTGTTCTGGGCAAGTCTGACTGGGCGAAAGCCGCAGGGAAGACCTAGGACACGCTGGAGAGACTAAGTCTCTCGTCTGGCCCAGGAAAGTCTCAGTCCCCCCAGAGGAGTTGGGGAAAGTGGTCAGGGAGGGGGGAGCCTGGGCATCTTTGCTTAGACTGGTGCCTCCAAGACCCGGTCACGGATAAGCGGAAGAAGATGGATGGATGGGTGGGTGGGTGGTTGGATGGATGGATGGATGGAGGGATGGATGGGTGGATGGGTGGGTGGATGGATGGATGGATGGATGGATGGGTCTTCTTTTGCAAAGACTAATTTTTATGCCAAAAAACTTTTCAAATATGTTTGCTTGTTGCTAGCTTGGGGCCTTTAATTTAGCAGTTGGTAAAAACAGCTGCTTAAAAAGGTATCAAATTTATTTCAGATGCATGAACAAGACGGACAGATGTGGTGTTCAAAAAAAAAAAAAAAACTTCCCTTGAATAAGTTATAAATCTTTATTCCCTTTTTTAAGACCTTGACAACCTAAAAAAACATCCTAAGTTAAGGTGTCCAACCTAAAGAGGAAGTCAGGGAAGATGGGAAGAATCTGTTCCCTGCCTCAGTGTCCAGGTCTTTTTGTTTATGGCTATTGATCAGTAAATCTTTGGGTCTCAACATTAGACCCAAAAGATGAAGGGAGATCAGCGAAAACACCTGAAGGAATCTCCCTGTTAGGGAAGATACTGTTTGGCCAGCGCCATAGTAGCTTATCTCAATGCATTGGACACGTTTATCTGTTGCGCAGATTTTATGTACTGTCCCCTTGTGTGTGGCGAGTCTGAAAGTAGGTTTTCACTCACTCAACGGAAAATATGTTGTATTATTAATTCTGCAAATTCCCTGAGCGGGGTGTTTGGAAGGTTATCTATTCCAAGATGTGACTTTAATAATAGAAAGTAGAACACCGTGTCCGCTGTGGTGTGCACGTCCCTTGCAATTATTGTCATTGCCTTTACAGTCCCTCATATCTCCAATTCAGAAAGCAGCAGCTTTAGAGTGCATTACACCACAGCTGATGTTGGAGATAACTGCCATTGCGTTCAGTAGATTCAGCTACGTCATCATAATGGACCAAAACTTTGCACTTTTTTGAGGATAGTGAGGTAAATACTCCAAACCAAGCCCCTAAAATCAAGGTCAAGCGGAAAATTCCCTCAGAATTACAATCATGGGAAGTTTTATAAGAACTAAAACATGCTGGCAATGATTGGACAGAAGCATTTTAGCTGTTGCTGACATGAAACAATGGTGAAGTCATAATGCGACTAAAAAAGCAGATACCGAAGAGTCTGTGACAATGGGCACCCGTGAATTAAGTTCCCGTTTTCCTGGAGTCAGGCTTGGTTTTCTTAGAAAACACCACTTAAAATGTACTGTTACGGCTGTGGCCGTATTTGGTTTTGTTTGGTTCTGTTGCTCTGTGTTTTGTGTATTTTTGTATCAGAGTGGGACTTCTTTGTTTTTGTGGATCTTTGTTTGTATGTCTGTGATTATTTTCAGGTGTGCTGGCAAGGGTGTGGCCTCAATTTGGACAAGCTGGTGGAGGCAGCCTTTAAAGCCACTACTTGGACCTCCAGCCGGTGAGAAGGGTGCCTTGCAGCAAAAGCCTCCACTGCAGCCTGGCCCTCTTCTCCATTATGTTTTGTTCTCCATTTTGTTTTGTAATTCACCACCTGTTTAGTTTGTGTTGCACTTTGTTTTGTACTTTGTAGTCCTTCGTAGTCCTTCGTAGTTTTTCTCAGTGCCCACTCTGATTAGTCTTTTGGTTTATAGTTTTGTTTAAGTGAAGCTGTAGGGGTGAACTGCCATTTTCTTTAGTACTTGTTTTCTCCTGTTTCTGTTAGGTTAAGGAGGTAAGTGTTTAAATGTACAACAGAATCCTTTTAAGCCTTCATGTTAGAACGCAAAAACCTACATACAGTATTACGACAACAATGGCAATGCCAATCCAAGTTTAGGTGAAATGTATCATTAAAAAGGACGTTTTTGGAAAAGCATTGTACAAAACAATTCTTAAGAAAAACAGTTTACTTTGAAGAGCAAAACATAGATTTTTGGAGTTGGGGATGTTGACTGTATATGAAAACTGGACTAAATGACCCATCCCCCCCTGAGTTTTTACTGGCTCCAAGAAGCTCCAAAAATCCCATAGACTTCTATTGAGAACAGCTTCTATTGAGAACAAATAGCTATCACTCAGTCACTCTATTTGTTAGAATTACCATTCTTGCTATAATATCCTTTTTAATGTGTTCTTGCTAACCCCCTTTTTTTTATTTTCATAATTTTTCTTCATTGCAAGTTATTCAAGTTTTAAACTGGCCAATTAGAAGCCTCAATGAAAGTGTGTGGCGCCCGCTCAATTGTCATTCTGGAGTTGTAGTCACGATTCGAAGTTGTTCTGTTTGTGAAAATGTTCTGTTTGTTAAAATGTTTTACTAGAAGTTTTTTGCATGGAGCTTCATACTAGGTTTTATTGCATGTAGAAAATGGGTTTGCTGGTTGCATTTTGTTACCATATTTAAGTTTATGTTTCAATGAGGTGATAATAGTTAAATTATAGTTAAATACACTTTTTTTAAACCCTTCTGACATGAAACTAAATTAAGAGGAATAATGCACATGTCAAAACTGAAGCAAAAACAGGTAGTGAAGCCAGTTATCAAAATGTTCTTTTGTACAAGCACCAAATTTGGCATGGATAGACCAATCATATCTCTCATATACCCTCATATCTCCTGGAGTTTCAGTTGAAACGTGTTTGAGTCATGTTACTTGGTTACACTTCTATTAAAAGTCTGTCATTCTTTAAAACCAGGCTTCCCTCCTCCATACTAAAGTGAAAAGCCCTCCAAACAAACAAACAGTCTGGACTGACTGACTCTCAAAAGTCTGCAGAAACTTGTTCATACGTTTACAGATTACTTCCACTGTCTTGTACTGTTGGCTCATCAAATCTCCTCCCTATATGTTTGTCCTTGAGCAATACGGGCTGTCAATTTGTTATGGGTTTGCATTTCATCACTATGACAGCTGGGAAATGGTGGGGGGAAAAGAGAGAGGAGAAGTTCCCCGGCATAACAAGCACAACTCTGGCACTTTTTGAATGAGTGGCTGTCAAGTGGGATCCATCTAAGAATGTAGCATTTATTTAAACATTCCCTGTCAGGAATTTTGCAGGTGATGCAGCTGTTTTTTTTTTCCAAACTATAATAGAACAGAAGGGTGGGACGTTTGACCTTTCCTGTTGAAGGATGCTAATCAGATCAGTTTATATCCTTAGGCAATCAAAACCATTTTCTAGGAATATATATTATTTAACCAGGAATAAACTCATTTTGCCTTCAAAATATATAATTATTATGGAAGCCAGGGTTGGATATAGGGATTGGCAAAGCGGGGGTCAATGTCCCTATAAATGCCGAACTTGCCCCCCGAAATTTGATGGCTAAAAATTAAATTAGCTAAAAAAAAAAAACAAAATGTCTCATTATAAATTGCTCATTCCAAGCCTGGTAAAAAAAAAAAAAACTGTACAAGACGTATCTGATAGATCAAAGAAAAGATAAATATATGGATGGATGAACTGATATGATGATAGCATGTTTTTTCAGGGGCTTGGACCACACCCATACTTGACCCTCCTGATATTGTGCCCGCAACCCATAATAAAGCGGATAAATGATCTGTCTCTTGCTTTAAGGTTCTATTAGGAAGTGGTGTCCCAAATAATTCATTACAAACACACAATATGCTTTCAAATCAATTTATAAAGGGTTTTATTGAGTTGGTTTTTCAAAATAAAACACTGCAACCTTGACGCAAGCTGGGCATCTGTTAGGTAGAGAAAAAAAAAACAACTAAGAATGTGCTAACAAATGGTAGCTGCAGTGGGAGCATGATTCATTCTGGGCTCTTTGAAATCATTTTCATGTTTACCCCCCTCCTCCTACCTCCACCCCGTTGCACAAAGGCAATCCAGATTGCTGATTCCCCGGTAACTTTCAAGGAATCTGCCGGCTGGGGATCACAGAGTCAGATGATGCTTAAAAGATGAGAGCTGTCTAGAAAGAATACCAAGACTCAAGCTTTCAATCAATATCTTTAAGTTTCACACCTTATTTCTCTTTGTCCTCAATTTCACCTTCCTTTTTTTTTTTAAAGCATTTATCATAAGAGGATTTGTTTGTATCGCAGGCAACTTCAACCAAGTGAAAATCCCATGAGCTGAAATGAACTAAAAGTCCTTTATTCAAATAAGGTTAAATGTGTTCTGACATTCAAGGGAAGGAGGGTTATGATAAGGAATAATAATAATAAAAAATCCTGCTTTCCCAGAATAAACAGCCAGGAACTCACAGATCTATGTTTTTGCCCTGCAAGTGCAAAAAAGAGCTGATGAAAGTGCAGAGAAAGTGGGACAGTTTCTGCAGCCAGATTTAAAGCAGCGCAGCGGGTATCAAAGGTTTAGCACCGACTCCTGATCCATTTCCGGATGACACAACTGAAACTGAGATCTAAAACCTCCTTTTTTTCCTCTAACACATTGGCCAAAAAAAGGCAGATTTATACGATATTGCCCCTTTAGAAACATATTTGACAAGCAACAAAGCATGCAGGTGGAAAAATGATCCCGTCTCCAGCAGTTAGATGGCAACAATATGCATTTTATACATTCTTATGCATCTCTCTTCTGTGGTCTGTGATTTTCTTAAATGGCCTAAACTAAGGCAGTTTAATTAGTAATTTTACTGCTGTTATTGTTAGTGAAATCTAACACTTATGTTGATCGGTCCTGCATTTCCGTTGAGCTTTAGACCCATCATTTTGGGCACATGTTAATGATGAAGTGGCTGAAAGCTGTGATTGTGAAATCTTGAAATATGCTTCAATATTATTGCAAAAGAAATGGTGTCATGGTGGGCCCGGAAATGTAAAAAGGGATGGGGATGCAAGAAGAAAAGGGCTTCTTTTTCCCGTAGACAAAGCATTTTACAACACAGACAGCACAACAGGCGATTCAGTTTACAGCAGAGGCATTTTCCTTCCATGGCTTCTTTCTAATGTGCTTATTAGTGTTCTTGTGCTGAGCCTTATCTCTCAGGAGACTGTGGTTTGGAGAGAACCGGCTGTGTTTACTGCAGCGCACTTCAAAGAGTGCCTCTCTATGTATAGAGAAAGTCCTAAGAGAGCTTCCTGATTGGTTACCCATCATGCACCACTGCTTTTTGGACAGAATCAGAGACATACAAAATGCAACGAGTATGGACTGCACATAGACCCTTTCCCTGGTTAGGAAGTGACAAGAACTCTTGGAGTGTTTTACTTTATTGCTGGGATATAACTCATTTTTCAGGCTTTGGTGGAAAAATAATGCTCAACTACAAAAAAACATTCTGTAAGGTCTTAATTCAAAGTGTCTGGGATGCTCAAAACTTAAGCAATTTAAACGTTTTCCAAAAATGTATATAAACTATTTCTTTTTAGCTTAAACTTAATTAAAGCTTCACCTCATTATTTCCAAGGCAGCTCAAAGTCTGAGAAAACACATTGATTAAGAAGCTATTAACTGCATTATTTTCCTCTTTATTCTGCACAATGCAAAGGCTGCTATGCGTCAGAAAATGTAACTTATTTTAGTAGTTGACATAAAAAAAGTTTAAAAATCATAAACAAAACAAAGTATCTGCTTTTCAAAAAGGTGCCATCCCTTCTGACAGGTCTTTAAATAAAAGGCTGTCAGTCTGGCGCAGCCACCATGAGACACATACTTTGGTTGATTACTTCTCACAACTATTCTTTGAATGAGTCAAGACATCTGTCAAACAGGTACATCACTGTTCTTAACTAAAGCCAATGCAAAAAAACATTTTGTAACATGAATATTCAAAGTTAGCTTTTTCTGCTAAAAGAATGACATTAAAGACCCACTCCAATGAAAATAGTGTTTTAAGTGTTTTTAGCATGCATCTTTACTCTTGATGGAGGATGAAAATTACGCCTAAAACTGCATTTCTTATTTTTTTTGTTCAAGTTGTTGTGACTCGGGAGCAGATGAAAAAAAAGAAGCTATTGTTCGCCATCTTTAATGTAAGCTAGCAGGAGAGGGTGTAAACAAAAGGATGATGGGAAGTTAGGCCAGGCTTACTCCCCGCTGACAGTTCCACCCACAACCGAACCTACAACTATGCCTTAGAAAACAAAAAGTTTTTGTTTTTATTTAGCCTAAAGACTCATAAATGTATAAAGCCTAAATTAAAGCATAATTAAAAGACCACTGGGAACGCTTTTGGAATAGCTAAAAACATAATTGGAGTGGGACTTTAAGTCATGAACATTCGGTAACATTATGTCTCTTATTTCATGATGTGACCCTCTGCAGGCAGAGGAAAGGGCTTATTCTAGTTAATAAATGAGTTGTCACACTTCAGAAATGTCCCTGATGCAGCACCATCTTTACAGCCGCTAAAGCCATACAGGATGACATGAGAGCCGGAGCCAATCCCAGCTGTTATCACACAAAGATGGAGCAGGTTTTCACTCCATTAAAGGCCTAGAAAGTCAGCGGGAGCAAAAAAAAAACTGGATTAACAAAGTTTTTCTTTCTTTTTTCTTTGCTCACAGGAATTGAGTCTATTTTCTTTTACCAGCTGCCAACTGATCAAATAAAGCCTCTCCATCTGTGCAAATTTATATGTTAAGGTGACTTTTCCTGTGTCAAATATGCAAATAGGTCCATTACAGTCACACTATAGTGGCAAAATGCAAAGGATTCATGCAGACATGACACCTACATACTCAGTCGCCACTAGATTAATGGAAAGCAGGTTATGTCTAAAAAGAGCTTAAGTAGTGCGAACAACACACATAAATATTAAAGAAATTATAATGCAGAACTGCGACAACGATGAATACATTATCCAGAAAGATAAAGCAGAGCATACCTACGGAGTGGTTCTACTTCCTTTAGCTTGGAGGATCTATTACTGGAGGAAATTGTCACAAAGGAGAGCAAACCTATAGTTTCACGCGTGAGGCGAAACCTCCTATGGGTTGTGTTTTTCAGTGTTGTTTTCCTGGACGAGCAAATATCCCATAGAAAATGCATTCCTCTGGGTTTCTCGCATGCTCGCCGTGCTGCAAAGCTTTAGGAACCCCTCTGTCCCAGGCGGAACAAATAGTAGTCGATCAGCGGAGTAGAAGGTTAAAAGTGGCTGTTGCTGCCAAGGTAGGGGGAAAGTGGCCATGACAGACCAGTGAGACCTGTCACTGTGAGGATTGTGTGCTTTAGTTTGGGTTAGGTGGTGTTTTAGGTCATATTTTGAGTTTTTCCCCTGTCACAGTCCCCATAGGTTCATGTTGATCATCCACAGATGTTTTCATTTCTGTTAATTGCCTTCAGTCTATTTGATTGGTTTGTTTTTAGTTGGTCATTGTCAGGTCGTCTTTTCTGTTTTACCACCAGTTTTGTTTCTCTGTGTGGCTTGTCGTGTTCTAGTTAAATCCTGCCAGGATGACCTGACCACATTGGACCTAGCAGGAGAAATTTAGCTGCAGGGGCAGAGTTGTTTTGCCAATGCAGTCCACACTGTGCCATGCCACACCACGCCATGTCAGATGACTTTTTTTCTGTTCAAGTCATGCCATTCCATGTTCAGCTAATCAATTCCTGGAGGGGATTGCCAGAGCCACCCTTCAAGTTACATGTTCCTGTCGGGGTCGCCCTCTTCATGTGTCATGTGTCTTTTTCCTGAGGAAGGTCAATGGTCTGCTCCTTCTGTTCCTGGAGGGCCACCGGGACTGCTCATTTATGTTTCTTGTCCTCTTGGTGAGGCATCTGGACTGCTCCTCTTCTTGTCTGTTCCTGAATGGTTCTCTGATACCCCTAAAATCTATTTGGCTGCATGAACCCATTGTTCCTTCAAGTCCCCTCCTCTCCAGTGTTAGGTTGGGTTTAGGCATCTGGGATCTGCCCTGTTGTGAAGGGGTACTGTGAGGATTGAGTGCTGTAGTTCGGTTTTTAATTTGTGTTTTTGGTCATTTTTTAGAGTTTTCCCCTTTTCCAGTCACCCCAGGTTCATCTTAATCATCCACAGATGTTTCCAGTTATTGCCTTTAGTCTATTTGAGTATTTTGTTTTTAGCTGGTCAGTGGCATCGTTTTCTATTTTGCCACCAGTTTTGGTCCTCCATGTGGTTCGTCATGTTCTCGTTTATCTGTGACACTCACAGCTCCTGTGTTTCTCCTTCACTTTATCCAGTTTTGCATTCTTTATTTACACAGAATGCTATTTCACAATAAGATGTTCATAAGTGGGGAGAACAGCTTTTCTTCAAGGTCAACTAAGATACCCTTGAGTCAAGTAATTATGTAGCATAATTAATGAAATGACTAAGACCTATTATACTTAGTTTCCATGGCGACAAGGCCAAAGCACAGGGTTAATAACATAGATCCAACAAAACCTTAAAGCAGGGCTGCCAAAATCTTGCTCTGTAGATCTTCTACTCTGCTTGTTTTCAAGTAATCTTCTCCTTGATTGGTGCTGATTAGATGGACTGTAATTGACTGAACATACTTAATCAAGAGTGGTGGATTTCCAGAACCAGGGTTGCGCATCCCAAATAGATAGTTCTGGACCTCAAGCCTTAATAATGCACATTATCTTCCTCCCTGAGTTGAACTTTTACCACAGGAAAGATGGCCATTGGAAACACAACAAATCAGGCCCTCAAGTCTGTAACCTCTCTTTCTCTGACAGAAGAAACTACTCATAAAGTGTCCAGGACACCCCCCCCCCTCCCAGCCCACGCACAGCCAAGATTCTTCACTCTGAGTCCAAATTACTTGTACTGCGCTTTTGCAGGAGGCTCAGGTTGCTTGTTGTGTGATGTGCTGGAGCTGCAAGGTGTCTGCACTGTCAGACACAGCCTGCATGTACAATAGCTGAGGTTGTGTAAACATCAGGGGAGATAGGACTGCTATGTGGAGAGGATCCTGAAGAAACTTTGCTTAAAAAAAAATAAAAAAATCCATCAACTTGATCCACAAGCCATCTGCAAAATAACAAGCTTGCAGCACTGGAGCTATGCAAATCAAAGCCTTGCATTCATAAACGAATCCGTTTTTTATTATGAGCCCCAGAAATCAAACCTTTGTCAGAGCCTCAGACGCTTTATTGGATCTTCTCAATAATAATTTGCAACCTCCATTGCAGATTTCTTTGTCTCTGTGGGCAAAATGCCCAAAAAACAAAAAAAAATGTGTATCAGCACAGCAACTCCTCCACTTCTGGCCTGCAGAACCTCCTGTAGAAGCTTCTGAATGCAATCTGCCAAATGTTATTGACTCCTGTGTAAGACTACGATTAGTAATGATGTTTATAGACAGTCCAATATTATTAGATCCAATTTCTTGCGCACTAATTTATCTTCACAACCCACACGCTTTAATATGGAACTCGACGGATAATTTATCCTGATTCATTGATTGTAATTCGTGGTGTAATTAACATAATATGCCACCAAGAGGGACAAAATAATGTTACTGCTTATGATCTCATGAAATGAAACAAACATGCAATTTGTGCTGTTGTTTCGATCGCCTATTATCTCGGTATTTTAGTAATGCGCTGCCATCTTTCTTTATTTAGCGGCAGGATTGTACGTTTCTGAGTGCCCATGTTACTGGAAATGGCCCGTGTTACAGCACTATGTCGCTCACATCAGATTACCTAAAGTACCAGGATGGAGCCATTCGTGGACAAGCAATAATATACCCATGAAGCAATGCATAGAGCTATTACATATGGGACAAGTGCATCTTCCATATATTAGATATGAAGAGGAGACACTTAAATGTCATTATCTCCAAAATGACATAACAAATAATAGAATTACTTGCAAAGAGATCAACCTAAACCAAGATAGATAGATAGATAGATAGATAGATAGATAGATAGATAGATAGATAGATAGATAGATAGATAGATAGATAGATAGATAGATAGATAGATAGATAGATAGATAGATAGATAGATAGATAGATAGATAGATAGATAGATAGATAGATAGATAGATAGATAGATAGATAGATAGATAGATAGATAGATAGATAGATAGATAGACAGATAGATAGACAGATAGATAGAAACATGCTAGGAGACTTTCTTACTTGACTTTGGTTTGATTTCAAAATAAGGTTTTTTTTAAGTGTTTCTTTTTTCTTTTTTTTAAAGGTGATGCTAAATTAAAGACCCACTCTGTTTAAATTAGGGTTCTTGGTGATTTTAACTTTTTCTGATGATGGAGGACATATATAAAGAAAATTAAGATTAAAATTGGATTCCTGGTATTGGTATGATTTAGCAGCCTAGGTCTCATGAAAAAAATCTTATTTGTTATGTAAGAAATACAACAGACACAAACTCCACCCTATTCTGATGCATCCACTTGTAGACGACTAGATTCATGTACAGCTGAGCAAGTATCTGGCTCAAATTGTACTGCTGGATACCTCCAATATTGTTCACCAGTAATGTTCGGCTGGGGGAGGGGCTGTATTCTATCTGAAGAGCGTGTAAATGGAGAGCATCAGGGAGGGGAAGGGGGGGCGGGATTGCTTTGTGCCAATGGTCCCGCCTACATCTCAGAGGTGAACTCTGCATAATTTATGACCTAAAACATGAAACAGTTTTATAATTGTAATTAAAAGACCAGAACTTTGAAAATAGATAGAAACATGATCGGAGTGGGTCTTTAGGAAGAAGCTGTTTTTTTCTGGATTTAATAGTGTGTTTTCAATTGATGACATACGGTAAAGGGTTTTACTACTGACCCTTCTGAAAAAATTAAAGCATCTATTCTGTGTGCTTCTGAGGGATTCTAAGTATGTGCATGGTGTGCATCAATCCAAATATTTACTTCCGCAAAGCATCTTGTATTCCTCCAAAACAATTTATTAGAACTGTCAACAAACACTCATCAGTCCTTGCGTATCTGGCGTGCATGTTAATGTGGGGATAACTGTTACCACGCCGCCGATAGCAGACTCAGTCCTGTGCTGGCAGGGCCCGGCCCCATCTGGTTGAATTTAAAAAGATAGCATAAAATATTAATCCTGAGGGGTTCTCGCGGATTGTGCTGTGCCGGCATATTGGCAGATAGATTGGGAAGTGCAGTTAGATGAATCCTTGATTGTGACATTATTTGCTTACTTTAACAACCAAACTGACATGATGAAGCTAGAAAAAGCATAGTATGTCATGTTTAGCAAAAGGTTTTTTTTTAAGGAGAAGCTACTTTGGAAGGCACACCATCCGAAATGTAATTATTGGTGTTTTATTTCTTATCTCAGGTGTGTGGTTAAACTTTGGATCAACCATCCAATCAAGATGATCTGCTCATTTTAATTATGGTTATGCCGTTTTTAGATCAAATGTAAAAAAAAAAAACAGTGTTTTTTAGGACATAGTTTCTGCAGAGCAACGGTCATTTATTAGAATTTCACACAGTTCCTTCCCTGTTCCTCAACCTCCTTGCAGGAACTCAGGGATGCAGAGGAAATGCAACATCAAGATGCATCCACATCTCGGCATGGAATAGGAATAGGAGGGGAGGAGCCGAGTAATACGTGGACCAGAGTGGCTTCCTGTCAGTGCAGTTGATTAAAATTCCTGGGACTGAGAATGCAGGGTGTGATGTACGACTAGCAGGTGGTGTGGGTTTAATATGCATGAGCAGACAGCTACTGCATCTGCAGATTGGCAGTCACTGAGCTCTCCTGTCCACTCTCCTGGCAGCTCTTTGGGTATGTGTAGCCACTGAGGGCATGCATGAGTATAGCAGGGAGGGGGTTGGTCTAAGCACCCTATGACAGTCTGTCTGTTCTTGTTCTGAATGGGAGCCAACTAGGTTTTTCCACAACCGATGTCCATCTTGAGAAAAACAGTCTTGTTTTTCCTCCCTGCGTCTTGCAAAAATACCCGTTTTCACAGCCCGTGCTCCTGGGATAGTTACTGTGGCTCTTGATCTGCTCCTAGTAGCCAAATGCAGGTGAGAAGAAGGCATTATTTTTCTGTTGTGTATTTATTTATTTATTGATTTCATACACAGACCAGGAAACAGCTTAAGGGAGTGGGACTGCAGGAGGCAATAAAAAATTGACCCAAGATGCGAGGTGAAGGAACTCACTGGAAAGTGAAATGAGATTAACCTCTGCATAATCCAAACTGGTGATCCTCTTGATATGGAAAACAAGCCAAGTGACATTTCAAGATTTAGGGGAGAAATGGAAGTGTGCTAAACACCAAAACCGGAACCTCAAATCTGTTTACAGCGTGACTACTTTTGACTCTCATAAGGAGGAAAAACAAATTCTTCAACTTTTAAGGAAGTTTTGTGGCACATTTCAAGGAGTTTACTTGTCTCTTTTTGCAAGTCTAGTTATTTCATGTTCTCTCAAGTGGAAGGATGAGTGACATAAAAGAGGCCAGAAATCCTCCAGTAAATTGGGATATTTAAATCACACGTTTTATTATTCCTTAGGAATTCAGGAAAACCTGAATTTTCTTTCTTTTTTTTTTTTTTTTTATACCAGCTGTGTGCGGGTTGTGAGCTTTGGTTTGTTTTTTTGTTAATGTTAAGGTTTTGGTTATGTTCTGTTTTGAATTGTCCCTCAGTCACACCAGCTTCAGGTTCATTAGGATCCACAGCTGTCTTCATTTCTGTTGATTACCCTCAGTCTATTTAAGCGTCAGGTTTTCAGTTCTACCTTATCAGGTAATCTGCTCTACTCGATTGTCCCCGCCATGGGTTTTTGTCTTGTTTCAGTGTAAGGAATAAAATGTTTTTAATTTCTCCCACTATGCCTGGTCCCCTGCATTATGGGTCGTACACCACAGGTCCCTGACAAATTGAGGTTCTGGGCAAAATGAAAGTCTTATGTAGACGGACTAGGCACTGATTGTCCAGGAGGTTGGCACTTTTGCTTCTTCTGAGTGAGACAAAAGGCAACAAACTCCAAAGTGTAGTCTACCATTGTATTTATTTCTTGTTATCAGGGTATCCTGCTGGTTTTGTGCCACTATGCTTTAATGAAAACTCTGGTTGAGAACAGCTTTCAGGTGCTATAAGGACTAAAAGAGCAAAACTAAGAACTGAAATCAAAGTTATATCAAAACTTTTTATAAGGCACCTTTCATGTCTCTTTTAGTCTCACAAATCATAGTTTTTTTTTTGTCTTTTCAGTGGGCACAATAAACTCAAGTTAACCAGTCCTCTGATAACATTTAACCATCTGACTTGGGTCTAGGTTGAGTTTACTTGAGATTCCTTCTATAATTTGTTAAATTTGTTAATTGTTTTTGGGTTCAAACACGGATTTTACTCTAGCTAGTTTGCAGAGTTAAACAGCTGTGTGGCACCGGGTACTTTTGATGCTACCTTCACACCAGCCTCAACGACACATTTAATAAATTCCAATGAAAAGTATTTCAACATCCGAATAGGAGCGTTTCTGGTTTCTGCGTTCAAAACTCGTGTCGCTACACAAGCTTTTAAGTCTGTTTTAGGGATCTACAGACAAAATGCGCAACAATTGAACGTGTCTTGAAAGTTAAACCAGATTGACCAATCCGGAACTTGGATTTGATAGTGATGTATGGGTAGTGTCCTTTTCAATACACTAAAGTGCCAATTTCTTTTTGAAAATGGATAATGAAGGAGAAATTAATAATTGCGATTTGTGATTGGATGGACTTGTATGACACCAAGTCTTTCATTCATCTGAATAGAGCTGTAAAAGAAAAAAACTTGGAGCAAAATTTCCACCACTTTCACACAAAGTCTCTAACAACATAGCTAGTGTTAGTTAGCGACAATCCAGTGCGAGCACAGACTGCTAAAAGCCTGCCCAAGAACTCATGTTTAGTGCATTCTTGATCACCTACTTGTTGTGCGTGCAGCATCAGCCATTGTGTCCTTGGGCAAGAAACTTCACTCTCTATTGCCCGTAGTAATGACAAGCCCATTTGCTACTTTTATGGGAAGTTTCGACAAAACGTATCAAGCCAACCAAATGAGGTATTGATATAAATTTTGTTTTTTGCTTCCAAATGCTGCTCTCATCCTGTTAAACATCAAATGTTTTTACTTGACAAATGTATAGAATTGGCTTCTCTTTCCTTTCATAGCTATACATTTACAGTAAATGGTTCATAATGGTCAGAGAAGCTGTGTAGCATAATAAAACATAAATGTCAAGGTTTAGAGTGGAAGTTGAATTATCTATTCTTAATTTGTTGGATAACTTGTTTGAGTAGGTTATTATAGAATAAGGAAGATAACTTTTCTATAAGTCTTGTGTTTGTTCGGTTGTGACAAGACACATTTAATGGCGGTTTTCCTCTAGATTGGGAATCCAGTCCACATTCTTTGTTAGAATACAAGGGACCTGGACCAGTTTCTGTGGAAAATTTTGGAGTTTGCATCAAATAAACACTGCAGGGACCGGGAGATTTTTTTGTTTTGTTTTTTTTACTCTACCTCTTTGAAAATGTGACCCAAAAACATATGATTTTGTTGCTAAACTATTCATAAAGTGTTCCAGTAATTTGGCAAACTCAGAATGTGTGATCTTTTGCAGCATTTTTATCAGAACGATGTGCTTCTGCTTATTTTTGAGGGATCGTTTAGCTTGCACTACTCACATAATATACCTGTCAGCCCCAAATGGTTGAGCTGTAACAGAGAAATCACTAGAAAAAGTTAGTGCCATTCAATACATTCTGTTCTGAGCAAAAGCATAATTCCTGAAAATAATTAGCCTCTAGGCTCAGTGTTGGTCCAATACATATTTTAACAAGTCTTTTCTTTATGCAACTGCTTGAAATGCTTTATTTAATTTATTAAATAAACTACATATTACTTTTTTCCTGATGCAAGACACTTCAAAAGAAACGCATGTATGAACCTGCAAAAGGTTATGGATTTACTTCCATTAGAGAACTTTCTTCTGTATGATAATTTAGTCAACATTAAGGACACCTGCGATGCAATTTGGAAACAAATCTGTAAGCACAGTGATAATAATTGGATTACATGAGTGATAAATGGCTTGGAAAAGCAACATTTAATCCCAATTAAGAATCCCTCTGACGGTGTGTCTGATGGACAAATTGAAAGCCTCCTGCGCTCTCTAACCCTCAAACAAGCCGTCACCCTGCGGCCTGTTTCTGAATAAACACACGCAGAAACCCGTGAAACCCTTTCCGCTAACAAACACCTGCTGCTTTTCTGGGACCGTGGGAACAGGTTATGACTTCTCCAATCACAGCGAAGCAGGCAGAGCATAAGCAGAAGGTAGCAAGGCAAGACTTTAGAAAGGTATGAACACATGAATCAAAATACAGTAACACGTTGTCAGAGATGATAGCTTCATATCATCAGCACAAACTTTGGAATCCATGGTGCTGGATGAGCTCTGGGAGTGCTGGCCCTGATGTGAGATTAGCCATATTCTCTTTAGCCCCCACGACCTTCGAAGAGTGTCTGCCATTGAATTCAAGCCAAATCCCGACTTGTTTAACACATCACCACCTGCTAGCTTTGTTTGCATGTGTTCACAGATGAGAAAAAGAGAAGCAATGTGGGTGATCATGGTTTTATTATATCAGGTTTTTCGGAGTATAAGTCACAATGCAGCTGGGTAGCTCAGGTGGTTAAGTGCATCATTTGGCACTTGGGAAATCAGGGCTTGATTTCAAGGGGGTGCAATGAGCTTCAACCAGTGTGAGTTCCTGGGCAAGACCCTTCGTGCTACTGCCTAACTATGTAGCCAGTCTGGGTCTCGCTGTGCCGTTCCCAGGCCTAATACAGGGTTGTGTCATGAAGGGCATTTAGTGTAAAAATCTCTGCCAAACCACCTGTGCAGATCAGTGGAAGCTGATTTGATAGGATATGGGGACCCCTGAATGGATGTGTTGAAAAAGTACGTTTTTTTTTTTAAATATAGACCACTTTGAAATATACATAGTTTCAATATATATATATATTTTTTTTGGCTAGGGTTAAAACATATACACGGAAGTGACTTATCTGTGATTTTTGTTTTAAAACAAAAATAGGATCATACATTTCTTATTTTAACACTTATAATTGTCTGTTCTTTAGCTGTTGTTTCCCGCTAACAACTGCTATATATGCTATATATAGGAGCCCTATAGGGCACCGTAGCTGTGTATGTCAGTATTTGTTACTGACAGCACTGCAGAAGAAGAAGCGCCGGGCAAAACATACATAGAGAATCTGATTGTTCTCCCCCACAACTTTCTTATTTGCATCAAGACATTTTTGTTATTCCTGTTTTTATTTCCTTTCTCTGACTAATGCAGAAACAGCAGCTCATCAAACTTGCTGTTCTGCGGGTCACAGAGAAACGGAAGTATCGCTGAAAGCGCCGTCATTCAGATGCAGCTCCTGCAGTAGATGGTAAAGATCCCAGTTAAAAAAAAAAAAAAAAAAAAAAAAAAAGACAGAAAGAAATCATTAACCCAGATATGGTGATGCGATCCTTTGTGTTTTCCGTGGTTTATAAACAATATATACAGTCAATGCTTCAATGTAGCGATGAAGCAAAAACGTGGGAGATACCACACTTTTAAGATTCGATACAATAGCTATTATCTCTAGCATAAAATATTTAATTACAACTACCGATACCGATTACTGGTAATTTTTTATTGGTGAATTCATTTTCATGCATATTATTTGTAATCCTAAAAACAAATACCATTAAACTGGCCTGGCAAGAACTTTAATGAGCAAGGTTTAAAATATAAAACCGTTATGTGTTATTGCCATGAAAACATGCAAAACTCATGGCTCGTCTGGTCATGTGGCTGATGGAGCAGTTCAATATGCAGTGGGCTGGGGGGGTTCGGAACAAAACATGTGTAACTCACCTAATAACCAAAAATATCTAGAAATGATACACACACTTTCCTTTTCTGATTCATCAATTGATATTTAATAGATTCTTAATAGATAATAGAGTAGACGAAACCGAAATTGGTGTTGAACGGGTATTGATACTTTGACATCTTTGTATCGATATTCCCATCCCTACTTAATGGTAGCTCCTCCCACTTGCAATGGGAACATTTAGTTTTTGAACACATTTTTAGACTAAAGAATCAAATTTGAGGTGTTTCAAAGGAAACAGTGGACGTGAATTTGATGTGTGAATCACGACGGGCTTGGCAAATTTGTTTAGATGCGGCGCATTTTTCTCCCAAGAGTACAACTTGTATATCAGAGAGTGAGCCAAGTGACCGGAGTAATTTTTTGGCACCTACGACTAATACTCTGGTGTGACTTATATATATGTTTTTTCCTCTTTATTCTTCATTTTTAGGGGTGGGATTATATAAGCTTGCTTCTTCCCACTCCTTTTCAAGCAATGAATCAAACTCTACTTATACTTCAGTTAATGATCACTGTATTTAATTAAGCAAATGTGATTTAAGTGACATTTTTGTTTTGTTTTCTGTCTTTTTAATCTATGCATTTCATCATTTATGTAATGAGTTTGATAAATATGTGTAATTTCTTTATTGCTTTGACTACAATGCTTGAAATAAATCAATAAATCAAATTTTTTGGATCGTATGTCTAATACTTAGTGCAACTTACATATGAGAGTGACCAGAGTGACTTATATATATTTTTCTTTCTTCTTTATCGTCCTTTTTTTTTGGCTACTGTGACTTATACTCTGGTGCGACTTAAGACTCTGGAAAATACGTTTTTGTGTCCCGGTGTTCTCAGAAGCAGCTCAGATGCACAAAGGAAACACACTGATAACTATGTAGCCCGTTAATTGAAAGACTAAGTGGGGATTTGATCTTAATGCAAGTCTACCAGCATGAGTGTGCAAAGTGATTAATGGTGATGATTCACAGGCCACTCGGGACTTCCTAAGATGCAATACTCTCACAAAATATTCTTCTCCATCCTTTTCCACTGCCTCCATAGGAACCCGATGGACAGAAATGCTGAAGGATCGCTGTGTTTTCCGAAGCCAGTCCTCTCCGGTGCATAATACTCCCGAACAGACATATTAATCAACCAATTTTCCCTTAGAGCCATTTGAGGATAAATGCAAACGGTCCCTTCAATCCTCCACACAACAATATTGGCTGTGCTTGATGTGTCACACTCACTAAAAGCCACAGGCAAATATATTTTAACTACTGGATATCTGTCTTGAAATTACTTTGGAAGGCTCTCTCGTGAGAAAACAAAGGTAGACAATTCAAGCTTCATGGATTATCTGTGAAATGCGGTTACTTTTCTGCGTATTTTGTTTGTGTCTGAATTCGTCACGTCAATAGCAGAACGTTGTATTTTTTTTTTCTTTTTTGTTTGCTGTTGTTTTTAAACCTCAGAGCAGAAATCCCAAGCTGAGGCAGAAGATAAAGTGCTTTGAACAGCAGACAGAGTTTGAGAGGACAGTGGCTGGGGATGAATCAACGTGGGTAATGGCAGCAAATTGCAGCGCCAATTGTCCCTGACGTTCACAGTCACCTTAAACTAGAACCGCGTGACGGCAAAATAAATCATCAGAGAAAGGTTAAAAAAAAAAAACCTTACACCCATACATGGAATATGATGTATCATTGAATTGCACATTTTTATTCAAACGTGTAAATATTGTGAGTTTTTAAAGAAGATGGATGTCAATCGGGTTTGTGACGACAAAGAAAGAGAATGAAAAACAATTGATGTTCATGTAGCAAATCATTATGGAGCCATAGCTGCATTAATTTGATTTAATAAAGATTCAATTAAATTTAAGCAGTTTGTCGAAATTTAAAGTAAAGACTGCTGCACTAGAAAGTTGATTGAGAGTCTGTAGAGTTTGGCTTCAGACTCGATTTCATTCACATCATCTCTCTCTGCTTTGTTGAAATTAAAGTCTGGTTTAATTAGAAAAGTGTGAAAGATCAAACTTTGGGGAAACAAACACTGATCTACCATGGAGTGTAAACTACTGATTGCAAAAATCAATTGATGCCGGTTCATGCCAAGTGAACTATTGGTTTGTATTGGGGCAATTTGAAGCCAGTTCTTTAGAGTGATTGGGATGTCATTTGGTGGGACAAACAAGCTTAACTAGCAGCTGCTTAGGTGTAAATCCAAAGACTGACCAAAAGCTCTTTGTCCAAGGGGTAAAATGTGAAACAGTCTCTTTGAATAACCCAAAAAATCTGTCAATGAAGTAAAAAAAAAAAAAAGGTCCTACCAAGAATTCTTATTTTAGGAAAAAAAGATCTAGTTATTAAAATGGGTTTTCTTAAAATTAGATTATTCAAATAACATTCTTGATGGAATTATTTTTCTTGCAAGACAGAATTTTTTTTCTCTCTAAAATGTGTAATATATTTAATGTGTAATAATCTAATATGTGTTTATCTTTAATATGTGTTACAAATACATCTACCCCCCCCCCCAGTTCATTAATATTAAGGGTAGCTACAAAAAGATAAAAATATATATATAACTTTTGTTTGTACTGATCATAAATTTAAATCAGAGTAAATGGTAGTTGTCTCTGTTGTCTAACAACCCCTCGAATTGATTAGTAAACTTAGTAAACCCAACTTCAAATACTCATATGTGCTATAAACGAGAAGTAAAACATTTGGTTTTAAACTGTTTACTTAAAAAGACTGACAAACACTAAAATTCAATCTAAAAAAAATAAAAACAAAAAAAAGGTCAACATTTATGCATGAAATCAATGTTTTTTGTTTGTAAAAACTGCTTCCTGTTAGTGCCACCTTTGGTCAGTTTACACCAGTATTTTGAAGACCGTTTTCTTCACCCCAAAAAAATGGTTTTGGATTTAAAATGAAGAAAGTATAAATGTATCACGATTAAATTATATTTAATCTTAGTTGTGTACTTCTGAATCAAAACTGATGAAATTCAGTCGTGTGATAACCAGCTATCAATCACCAACAATGACAACAATATGTCTATTTAACAGTGGAATAATGTGTTTATTTGACAGTTTTTTTAACTTGTGAAAGCTAAGTAGAAAATTTATAAAAAGAAGTAGGAAATACAACAGATTAGAAAGCTGCAGTTTGCTGCTTTAGTAATTATTTGAGCCAATAAATCATAGTAAAGCTGTCATTGTTTCAGAAAACTAAACCCCAACAGCTGAGATCATTAATTCCCATCATATCGTGCCAGCTGACGTCTATTTGATATTTTCTTTTTGATAAATTGACCTGTTATAACAGACATGTATACCACCAGGTTTCTGTTAGGGAGAGGCAGAGCAGAAAATGTGAATAAACATTCATCTTTAGGTTCATTACAGACGTAGAAAAACAGACGTCGGGTGATATTTGAGCCTCTACTTTACCATAAAAGAAGTATTTGATGATTAGATCAAAGGTAATTGTTGGTATGAGAGGCTGGATACGCTCTGGACTTTTCAACTGGCCATCAACTGTGGTGAACAAACACGGACTTTAGATTCAAAAGAAAGATTTTGCACAATTTTCTGAATTAAACCATAGATTGTAGATACTGACGATCATGCAGAGGCATCTTTCATTTTTTCTAGCCATAGCACAATGCAATTGGCCACTTTAAACATCCAGTCTCATTAAATGTATTTCTAGTGTCCTTCCACAGCAAATGCAGTTCCTTTCATTAAAAAAGGGAATGTTCAGAGATAAATTTCTGGTAGAGATCCTGTCAAAGCTGATGCTGATTTTAGTTAATGGTAGGTGAAGCTGTTATCAGCTGATAGATGTGTGCTGTGATCTCTGAACCAGTCTGGTCCTCGTTGTTGTCAAATAGGAGGGGTTTTTTTAAGGAAAAAATTGAAGGTTTTTATTAGAATCTTGGTTCAAGCCATGTTTCCCACCAGACTGTATCAATCTTTGAATGTCAGATTTTCACGGCAAACTGCCTTCAAATAGTATTTCATTAATCCTATAGACCTATGATCATTTCTATAATTTTTGATACGTATATTTTTGAGACCTCTATCTCATTAGCATGATCAAAACGTTCCTTAAAATCCCATTGTGGTGAACTTGGTGCATGTTTTGTGCCCTGTAGTGCACCATCCTTCCACTAGGGACAGTAGACAAGATTTAAAGCTCATTTTAAAATGGCTGCTTCAATTAAAATCTCAATTAAAAATTTTAGCTAATTTTGAAAACTTTATGGTGAGAGTAACTGATCTATTGTTTTTTTTATTTATTTATTTTTGTTTTTTTATGATTACTTACGAATAGAGAATAAACAAGATGTTGATAACAAACTATTTCAAATGCAGTTACACCATGTAAAAAATGTGTAGATAAAATTTGAGACTTTTTCCTGAACACTCATGTCAATATTGTTGATACAATCAAAACATTAATGTCACAAATTGTTCTTGTTGATTTCAAAGGGTTTAATAAAACATTTTAATTTTCCCAAAAACTGACTATTCAGTTAATTCTGTGATGTAGTGCGATTTAGAGGGCTGAAACAAGCCCTGCTCATGCAGCACAAGCGCGAGTCTGCACAATATGCGCAACACATTGTCGTAATCCCAAAATGATGAGCATGTGTTCTCTTGACGTAGTTGCTGTCACTCTATAAGAGACAAACCACCAACCCATGCTGCCAACTGTGACAGTGACCTATAGCCTAATGTAAGTGAGACATAGGCTCTTGCAGGGTTTCTAACAAAGCCACTGACACCAATCACCACCAAGCATGTGAAGAGAGCAACTGCACACATGGATAACACACTGGTCAACTGACTGGCCTGACAACATGGGAGTGCTATGAGACAGAGGGCAAGAGAGAATGTTCTGCTTGGGAGCTTCAGGCTTTTCAGTTTGTATACAATGCCAGCGTCTGTCAAGCATTGGCAGCCTACATTCTGAAAGTTGTGTACAAGAGAGGCAGCATGAAATTGCTGGCCACAGGAACGTCGGCCAAACAGTTGACAGAGTTCTGCATACTGCAGGTAGGATTACTGAAGCGTGGAAAAGGCTGGCCATGAGTAAGCTTATTTGGGTTAAGCTACAAGATGAAGGTGCGTTGCAGAGAGGCGGCCTCTTCATTCAAGATGCAAGTCAGAGCATTTCACTTGCTGATATGTGATGACAGCAGTCGGGCTGTTCCGAGCCAAATACCCTCAAAGTTAACCAATTAAGTGGATGCTGAGGCAGGATGCTTTTACTGGTGGTACTAATAGAAGCACACATGCTTAAACAGCATGAGGATGATCTGTATATTTTCTCCAAAACCAAAAATAACATACATTTTCATTTCTTACAATTGTAGTTGCAATCATCTACAATACTAACATAAATCAATATGATGGCTTTTAACATAATAAATAACAATCAATCTAATCTTTTTGGGAATTAAAACAAACTAAAACGCGGTAGTTTATGTGACAAAAAATACTTATCTTTAGCATAACCATGGTAATATCACTTCTCTGAGTTTTGTGACTGACATGAGTAAAAAAACATGACAAAAAAGGTAAATTATGAAAAACTCTGAATTTTCAGGCTAAAGCACATTTGGAAAAAGATTAAACTGGAACCAGATCACTATACCAAGTAACCACTAGGGGGTGGTTCGTTAATCCAATAGACACCAATTATTACATGAAAATAAATTGGCCTGGTATCAAAATCTTTCAAAGTGGTGAAAAGATTTATAATCAGGATAATAACATTAAGAGTGGAATATTTGTCTATAAAGATAATTTGATAAATTATGTACAAAGGTTGGTGTACAATTAAAAGTCAGTTGCGTTACCTATGTATCTGCTACATCACATTGGATTTTTTGAGAATACAACTGTTCACAAACTGATGTCTAGATTTTTTTTTTTATGTTGAGCTCTGTAATGGCTGACAATAACAAAAAAGTCTGAAAAAGTGACATATGGAATCCTACTATTGACTGTACATAGAAACTGGACTAAGTGGCCCTTCCTTCCTTGTTTTTCAAACAGGAAGTACCCATGAAGCCAAAATAGCATTCCACTTCTCCACTTCTATTGAGAAATGAACAACTGTTGCTCAGTCCTTGTACTGCCTATTGTAGATGTCTGGCTCCACACCACCAAAAAAAAAAGTAAAAAAAAAAAAAGACAACTGAATTGACTTCCTTTTATTGGAGCTATTTACTGTGTATGGTTGATGTCACACTCACTCAGTCCAGTTGTCATATGCAGTCAATGATTCCCACACATGTAAGACTGCTCAGTCCAGTGAAACTCATACTCATGTATCATAATTGGATCCAACAAATATGTACTTTCTTCTACTGAGACTACATCCCACATACGAATGCTTATAACTCTAATGTAGGGATCATTTGCAGTGAACCTTGATCATCAGCTGATTGGGAAATAAACAAAGCTAATGTACTTAACGTACACAGTTCAGTTTAAGAAATTACACAACAGACCAAGGGTGCCAGAACATGGCAGTGAATCAATGGAACGTCATTTACATCTTGCTTATGGCTGTTGTCATAACTCAACACATATCTGTCAGAGCAAGACACAGACTCTAAATCACAAAGAATACACCCTATAGTAAAGCTGCGCATGGATTTCAGTGAAGCAGAACCACGTGCACACATACGCACACAATCACACAGACTCGCAGCAGCCTCTGCAGCCATCAATTCACAGCAGTGCAACCAGGTCCTTTCTCTCTCCCCCCGTACTAGAATTAATTTCTCCCTAGAGCTGATAGGCTACGCTCTACTGCAGCCAATCCATATAATTAGGCCGTCAGCAATGTAAACCCTTGGCTTAGACTTCAAGTCCATTTCAATATTAGGTGCAGACATGACAATGGCTTCATCAAATCTGTTTTTTTTCCCCTGTATAAATATGATAAATTGTTCCCCTTTTATCCTTGTATGTAGCTCATCACTACACAAAACTGACTAATGGTTCAGCTGTTTGGTTCTGTTGTTGTTGCTAAGTGGGGAATAGTCCCCTTTTCCTACACACTTTACCATCACTAGATTCAGTATATGAATGTGTCACTTGGGTTTTAATGGGTATTAAATATTAGCAGCTGCAGAGACCAAAGTGTCCGCCCTCTCGACTTCCTCCCTCCCCTTTCCTCTGCCCAGTTACGTAAGGATTTTTCCCTCACTGAGCCAATTATGTAGGGTTTTGACGGCTGATCTCACTCCGTATGGCAACAGCTCTGTTAATCGCCACCTCCAAGAGAAGTGCTGCATGACAGCCTGTGTGTCAAAATCACCATCAGAAATGCTGAGGCGTGTAAAGGGGACAGTGGGAGATGAATGGAATGTGTGTTTGAGGGACAGGAGGCAGGCAGCGATAAGAATTAGCCAGAGAAAACAAAGTCAATGAGGCATGAAGGAGGCGTACCGCTCCCGCGTTTGGTGGAGGTAGTCATGCCTACTCATTCACTGCTACCACCAGAATGAAGGGCAAAATGTCTGAGACTGAACGTGGAAAAATACTCCAGCTGTAAGGTGGGGGGCATGTTGAGAGTCTTCTTTTTTTCTTTATTTTGTGACTGAACACCTAGAAGTACAACCCCTCCACTCCTCTTCCAGTGTGTTTGAGCAGACACAAGCAAGTGAAATGCATTTGCATTTCCTCCAGTCAAATAGCATCTCCTTGGATTGAAATAGACCTTTGGGATGTGGTGTCAGGAGGGCATGTTGTACACAAAACAACTATATCAAGCTTCGGAGCTATTACAATTGTAATGACTTGCTTTGTGCATTGACTGATTACCATGGGCGAAGAGGGAAATAGCCTGCATCAGCTCGAATCCCCGTCTTACATGTTTACTTGAGAAATGTATGATAATAGCTGTGATCCTTTGCAGACAAAAGAGCCTCTGACACATCCATTTGCTGCTAAATACACAAACATTTTCAAATTAAAAGAAAACACAATGTTTTGCAAAAGACCAACAATATGTCCCATATGCATCCAGTTAACAGATCATTTGTAGTTTATTATGGCTGACATAATGGGTCGCTAGGCAGTTTGTGCACAAACGAGAATCTTAGATGGTGCACAATGGGAGTAAACATTTAATTTATATAAACATGAATGGAAAAGTCAATACTAGAGACAAGAACCTCCTATTCTCTGCGCTCTCTTCCAGAACACTGAGGCATGTCTAGCCAAAAGATAATCTCTCCAGAGTGGAGAACCTGCCATCAGGCCTCCGATCAGTTGGGCACGCTTGCCTCCCTCATAAGAAAGGGGTCCAGGTCGCATTCTTGCCAGACATCCAAACCCCCTCATATAGCTTCTATTGATGCAGAGAAGTGGTGGCTTTATTCCGAGTTCCTCGCTGATGACTGATCTTTTTTACCTTTTCACTTAGAGGGACTCCAGGAACTCCCACAAAGGAAACTCATTCCTGTCGCCTGTATCTGTGATCTTATCTGTGTGTTTACAACCCACAGCTCATGGGCACAAGAGACACTAGAAAGAATGATTGACTAGTAAATTGCTTTCTCCATCTTTTTACCGTTGCACAAAGTCTGAGTTACGGCAAGACACATCATCAGTTGGCCAATCCTGATGTAAAAATGGAAAGTATCAAGCTAGAAACGCAATACCAACATTAGTGGAAAGAGAACAACTTGACTGATTTTACAAAGTTGACGTTGAGATTTGATGATCAAGATTTTGGCAGCTGAATGTGATGCAAGTTCGAGAACCCATGTTCAGCGTGTTCTTGAACACTTGTGATCACACTGGACTGTCGCTACCCGATATTACCTCATGTATACACAGCGAGTCCCTGATTGGTCAGTGTTGGATATGTTGAATATTTTCTTATGTTGTCCCAAAAATAGACTTAAAAACTTGAGTAGCAACGCACATACGAGAGTTTTGAATGCGGACGTCGGAAATGTACCTGTGTTTACATAATCTTTTCATTGTGAGCAGTCGCTTGAACATGTGTTTACAAGCCCTGTGTGGACGTAGCATGACAAACAAAAAACTAATAGACCTCAAAAGAAAACAGGAAATAGCAGTGATAATCCTGCCATCCCACATAATAAATTTTGTAACAAAAATTGAGTAAAGGCCAGACATAAACCCAAACAAACCCAAGTAAAAACAAGATGGGAGGGGCAGAGCTGAGATTAGATCTGACTTGAGTGGATCGATGACAGTGAGATGGATTCACAGCAAAGGAATCGTTTTCTTGCTGCCCTGCCTTGGCCAACTATGAATACATGTTTTACTAAAACACAGCCAACCCTATCTCAAAAGATCAACTGCACTAGCAAGGGACGTATAATGCAACAAGAACAAATAAGGGTACAGCCTGCAGTCTCAACGTAGACCGAGGGTTACATAGTTACAGGGTTTCCCATGAGATTGGTTAATGGTGGTGGAAATCAATACTCAATTGGTTTCCTGGCAACCTCAGCTTGAACTCAAGATTCCAACAAGACTTTAGAGTCTTAAACCATCAGCAAACAGCTACTTCCTTTCTAAAGACATAGCTGTCTAAAGATCTTTTTGTCAGAAACAAGAGCCACTTGAGTCTGTGTGCCATAATCCAAACTGTTGCGTTGAGGCACAGAGTCAGGCTGTGATTCTGGAGTATAATGTTGTCAGAGAAGTCCCACATCCAGATTGTTGTAAGTAAGATAGGTTCTTGAACTAAATAGATTTTTGGGCAGCTCTGGTTTTTCACTTTGTCTCTGGAAAAAGGATCCAAAAGGTTCATTAGGGTCAGAATTACTTTTAACTTTTATTTTGTTGGCGTAGTGGTTAGCATTACAGTGAGAAGACCCTGGTTCAAATCCCAAATGGGACTTTGCTGTGTAGAGATTGCATGTCCTTGTGCATGCAGGTTACTCGACTTCCTCCTACTGTCTAAAAACATTATTCATAGTTTATCATACTTTCCCCACAATAGGGCGTTCCGGACCATCAATGAATGGCCTGCTTTCAAACATATGTCATTTAAGGCAGTGGTCTCCAACCCCCGGGGCGCGGACCGGTACCGGTCCGTGGGTCATTTGGTACCGGGCCGCACAGAATGAATAAATAACTTGCATTACTTCCGTTTTATTTATTTCGGAATCTGAAAGATGTTTTATTTTGAAAAATTACCCAATTCTCTGTTACATCAGTCTATGTCAGGGGTGCTCATTACGTTGATTGCGATCGACCGGTAGATCTTCAAGGACATGACGGTAGATCGCAGGCGGCATAGATAAATGAAAAAAAAAAGTACTTCTAAACAATCCACCAGCCAATCAAAATCCTTACGAGAAGTACGGGACTTGATTGACATGCAGAACGGCCAATCGGACATCTTCTAATACATACGTCACTGCACTGAGAAACTACAAATACACTGAGCGCAAATTCTGTCTGTCATCAGAAAGTCGCTTTCTAACCGCAGCGCGTCAAGTCCCCGGGAGAAAACCACTCTGGACAACCGGAGTGTTTATTGAAGCCGCTCTGCGTGTCCTCCTGCTACCAGCTTTGCGGTTCTTGCCCGATAAATACGAGCTCATTAAGAAAGCTGTTTTTTTTTTCCCGTGGCACGCGCTTCGTACGGAGCCAGCAGCGCCTTTGAAATGCCATGCTAACACTAGAGCCTGACATACGATAGTTGCTGCTTTTTGTCTTAGTAGTAAAACGCCTCATATGTTAATACAAAAGTATCTTTGTGTAATCTTACTGTGTAGTTTTTAATCATCAGTATATAAACAACAATGTACAAATAAACATGTAACTAGTAAACATTTAACGGTCTGTCATTTTTGATGCATTCCAAGGCGCTCTTCTCGGTCACGTGATAAGTTACCGCTAAAACAAAACCCAGGATCTAGCAAAATGAGTAAAAAACAAACGTCTTTGGAAAGCTTCTCTGCCGAGGGGAAAAGGCCCAGCCAGGAGATAGAAGGAGCCATCCACTTTCAAAAAAGAGAAAGCTACATTTAATAGACAGGGCTTCTTTTTTGCACCATGAGTGTGGGAAGGGGGGAGGATGATGACACCTGTGCCATGTCAACTGTTAAGCATGTCAAAATAAAAGCACAGGATTCGTCTTGACACGTATTTGATCCTCCATTATCCTAGTATTGCTACAATAATCATCCGCCTATATTTGAAAGACCGGTCCGTGAAAGTTTGTGTGACGTCATACCGGGCTGTGGCATGAAAAATGTTGGGGACCACTGATATAAGGCCTACCAAACTATAAGGCGCATTAAGTAAGACAAAAAAGTTGGCGATAAGTCAGCCAGTCAGACTGTATTAACTGTGTTCACAGTAATCTAGAACTTATTTGCTTTAATATGCTACAAATTAGCTGCATTAAAAGCCACACATTAGCCACGTTAGCATATTTACAATAACATCCAGCCTTAGTTGCAACTCGTAAAAATAATTGCAAATTTGTCAAAGCAACATGTACCTATCAAAATTGCTTTGATATCAGTAAACACAACCAGAATTGATCCATAAATAGGGGTCTGGACAAGGAGAGTCACTACTCTTTAAAAGTAAAAAGCCCTTAAAGTGAACCTTAAAGTGCAGAAAATTAGGAAATCAAAGATTCTCAATTGTCCCTAATTGTGACTGTGAGAGTGTGTGTGTGTGGTGTGGCCCGGGTGTAACTCACCTTTGCCCAACTGCAGCTGGGAAAGGTTCCAGCAACCTATGACCCCAAAAAGGGATTTAGCTGGTTCTGAGGATGGATGGATTTTCCTGTTCATTCCTAAAATCTGTTCCTAAACTAGTCTAGTCCTTGTCAGAATTGAGACATGCAGTGGCCACTTCAATAGACCTATGTATTCCTCTTTATTTAGGTCTGTGATGAGTCTTAAAACTATTATGTATAATTTATTCTATTTCTACTCCATCTTTAAATCTTTATTTCTTAAATGATTTTGTAATGGAGCCCTTTGGTTTCCTTTTAGAAACTAATGAACAAAATCAAACTGAAGGAAGTTTATTTTTCTTTTTTCTAATGAAGAAAATACATTCTTTATTCTCTTCCATCTTAGAAGTTGTTCAAACATTCTGTGAATCACACTCAGCACAGCCGTTCTTATTCCACATGAGGGCTTACTGACAACACTGCGCTGCTCAGCGATGTGAATAATATGAAAGCAAGGTAAGCAGAAAGTACACGACACAGTTTAGTCGCGGTGCACCGAGGGTTAGAGTCTGTCTGAATCACTAAGGCTTATGTCAGAAAGCCTCAGAGTCTGCTAACTCACACACTAACCATGCGTAAGGTCAGTGTCAGAGCCCTGCCAAGGGTTGACCTTTGATCAATCAGGGAAGTGCTATAAACTGCCCCCAGGTTGCTCCCTGTGCATCCAAGAATGGGGTAAAAAAAAGTACAACAGAAGCTGCTAACTGTCTGAGCTAGACTTTCCCCTGCCTGGAGAAATGTGAACAAGCTCTGTAAACAAACAAGTGCTCTGAAGCAAAACGCGGCGTGACGCTGGCGCTAAAGCTTCAGCGGTGGCACAGATATCATACAAAGCCAAGCATTTTCCCGAAACAACCTGTGGAAATACTGAAATGCAGCTGATTTTCACCACAGTAACATCATTTTCTTTTCATCTCTTATAGAAGGGGAAGAAACGTAGCTCTTGATGCCTGTGAGCTGCAATCGAGGTAGAATGCACAGCACCATGATAGCAGCGGCTTTGGGGATGATTTGCAGTAAAACTATTGGTTTTATCTCCTGGAACCAAACAGAAGCTTATTGAACTGTGTGGTCAAAAAACACAGGAAACAACAAAGGACCTCCTGGTTGGAAACAGGGCGGAATTGGTTTGAATCCTATTTATTTAGCATCAAACACACAGGCCGGATTCTTCTCCCACTCGCATAGCTAAAAAAATATTTACCAACATCAATTATTTTATGTACAAATGCAGTGTTTACGCTGGGCTGTTTTATATGTAGCCTTATGGGATTTATGGGTTTCTTTCATGTTTGTTTTAGTACAAACAGCTGGAAATACATGCACCTCAGACTCTAATAAACATGGGGATATTTGTCAAAACCCACATAACACTGTGCACTGACTTATTTCAATGGGAATACATGTCAAAAATGGTTATCGGAAATAAGTCATCAGCTAAACAGATTTATATTTATAATGCAAATAGTAAAAGTTGTGTTTGGCAGGTTGTAAATGCTATAATCTTCTATTGCGGGCTTGGAAAAGCGGGTTTGAGCGATCGCTTCAAATCAAAAGTTTATGTAAACATGTGCATATGCACGTTTCAGGCTTGTGCAATCAAAACGCTTGCATTCACATGTCACTATGCACTACTACGAACTTTCTTCGAACAAAATCTCTGTCACCAGTTGAACTTTGACTGGAGCTTGAAGCAAGAGATTTGCACCGCTTTGACATTTAGCACCAAGCGTCTTCTAAAAGTAGGTTCAAGCACTAATATCAGGTAGTGACAGACCTGTATCAACACCATGTGTTCCAATACAACGCCTTCTTGAACACGTGCCCGGTGTATAAGGCTTCAAAACCCTCGTTTTCACTGAGCAGTCCAGTCCGGTTTGGTTTAGAATGGTCCAGGTAATTCAGATGAGTGTTTCCACTCAAAGTTGGACCCTCACGGCACATGCGGGGGGAAGCTAAAGCAGCTCAATCTTTTCCGCTTGGCTTTTGGTACTTTGTAGATACGAAGCATTTAATGTTGTTTGAGAGAAAATTAGGGCGATAAAGAGGAATACAGCCACTTTCTTGACACTTTTTTGTTGTTGTACTGACTCTTAGTCAATCAACGGGTTTCAACTGTAGCTCCGCCCTAACGAACCGGTCCGTTCCATTTTTCTATGGACCTACAACCATCTGGCGCCCAAAAGTGGCATGGTTTGGTTTGGCTTAAGGGGTCCATTTTATAATGAAAACACTCAAAATCCCGTACTGGACTGCTCAGAGGAAACAAGGCTAAAACGTTTCCTTGTGCTATAGCTGTTTACCACCTCCAACTGAACAGCGGTCAAGTCTCCAATCGGAAAGTCTGTCTTGATTTCTAGAAAATATCTGTGCTTTTCTGGAAGGAAGTCAGCATTTTCTGCTATGGATTATTTTTAAAACCCAGAAGAAAAGGAGGAAAAAAAAAAACAGAAGCCCATAAGAATGTACGTGATATTACATTTCCAACTTGAATGGAGAGCGAGGAGGAGGAAAAAAAAGGGGCGATGTTGATGTGCGAGTGAGGCGTGGAGAGCAAGGACGAGAAAATGGATAGAGGAAAAAGGATATGAGGGAAAAAAGAAAGTGAGAGGGAGAGACAGTCACAGTCGGTTTGCCTCATCTATGGCCGTATCATCTGGCTTGCAGGGGGAAAATTACAGTACCAGTCCCCCAAGGGCCAGAGTGACTTCCTTAAACACTTGAATAAAGTAGAAGAGTGTGATTGCCCAGACAGTGGTGCTGTCAGCATGTTAATTAGACACTGTGCTTTATCAGAGCTGGCCACTCACGAAGAGATCACACATATATCGCAAATAGTTCACCATCAGCTGGCATGGGGAGCAAGCTTACAGCATATGATTTAGAACTACTATTGTTAGCTCAAATAATGTGCTGCATATGGAAAAGGAAGCCTGATCTAACCTTTAAAAAATAATAGAAAAAAACTGACTACAATCTGGATTTTGGAAATGTATCCATATTTTTGCACTTTTCTTCTATTCCTCGTTATCCAGTAAATGCCCTGTGAACATGAACTTTTTTTTTTGGGAGCTTAAGTGTGCTGCTCAAATCTGCTTATCAGCATATTTTTCCTTATTATCATTGCTCTAATTTGAGAGTGCAGTTCTGAAGAGTAAAGCAAGTGCCTGATACTTCTTTTCCCCCCCGCAGGTCAGCTGTGCTTCAATTTGTATTTTTTTATCTGATTAAATAAGAAGCCGTAAGAAGCAGCATAAAACATAGAAAATTGTGAAAATATTTTTTTATGTCCTTGTGGCATTTTTGTCATGATGGAGAAAATAAATTAAGAAAATTAAGCATCAAATTACATTTCTGAGAATTGATGTATTCAAATTGCTTTGAATCTGCGGAGCACAAGTTTCCTGCTCTGCTCCATTCCAATGCATCCACTTTGCAGACAAATAGATCCATAGATCTTTATTTTTCTTGTCCAAGCTGGCATCTGGCTCCAAACTGTACGGTTGGATAGCCATTTTTGTTGTAAGTGATATGTTGGGGTTGTGAGGAGCTGTAAACAGATGTAAACAAACTCAGAGGCGATATTCGAATGAACTCCTGCTGCTCTGCAGCAACTATGTCATAGAAAACGACAGGTTTTATTATTATTTAGGGCTAAAATTGCATAACAAAAATTAAAAGACCACTGGGAACGCTTTGAAAAGAGATTAAAAGATGATTGGAGTAGGATTTAAAAGTCGGACATGCAGGTCTACATGCAGAAATATGTAGAAGAAAATAAAAAAAAATCTTTTGCACTAATAATGAGCAAATGATCATCACTGGAGGGCAAGAAGGATAATATTAACTGTAATAGGATCATAGGTATTAATCAATGTAGTCAAGAAGATATATGAGCTTCCTGTTTGATAAAGAGTTTCAGAACCTTGGTTTGCAGAAACCCCCATAGCTTCATGGTCATTTCCCTCCTCCACTATTTCAAATCACACCACATTGAGAGTAAACAAAGCTCGCAGCTACCTCATATTGTAGTCGATGTATTCATCCTATTCATCCCCGGAATATACAGTGGGTAGGGGGAAGCAAAAGCAACAGTGTTTATTCACCCTGAAGACAGTAGATATAATAATCTTCTCCGGCCCAAGTTTTTTTTGCAAAAATGAAACTAGGCTACTGAATAATTCATGCGCTCTTAGTGTGTGTCACCATCTCAGCATTTAGCTTGAAGAAACCGTGGGAAAGCTCTGCAAGGGTTACTATTGTTCCCCTTTCATCTCTAATGTGTACTTGGTATATTTAAAATTCACTTCATCGTAATGAGCGGGAAAAAACATCAATCCCCAGTGTGCTTGACTTTGACTCTGCAGTGTAGACACAACCACAACAAAAACAACAACTTGCCTAAGAAACCATTCTGGAAGAAAAAAAAAATAATTAAAAAAATAGAGAAACATCTGACTTTGCAACAACCCACTAACATTTTTAACATTCTTTACAAAAATATTTGTAAAGAATTACATTGTTTCTTACATGCCTGTTTACAAAGGTTAAAAAACAATGTTTTTATTACTTTTATGTATTTCAATAATCTACACAGTATTTGTAAATGCATTTTTCTTTACTCTTTAAGAGCATCTTCACATGTTGGGTTAAAAACAACTTTACTGTGTTTAGTTAGATTACTTGCAAGTGAACCATGATGTGGTGCAGCAACTGCATGAATGCAGAAAGACATAAAACAAACAAAAAATTGACTTCCGAAGTTGGGTTTGTTTACAAGTGTAATTGCACTAATTCACGCTTAAGTTAGCTTCATTCCGTGGAGCAGTTATTGAGCTTGGCAGGTGGGACTAAAAACTATTTTTGTGGTTACGATCATAAACAGGTAAGTTGTTGCTCCTCTGTTCTGATTCCACCGAAGTTCTGAGTGCTGCAACGCGTGAATATTACATATTGAGGCCTATTTGTAATTGCTTGGTGAAATTAGATACTAAAAATTGTGCCTTCCCCCCCAGAGGGAAACAGTCAGGGTGTCACAGAATAGATGAGACAAAACACAAAGAGATCTGACGGAGTGAGGAGGAGGTGGCCTGGGAAATGAAAGGAAAGATGAATCCCATTGAAGTGAGCAGAGTAGGTAGAAGGGGTTGGTGTGCTTCTCGTGTCTTAATCTATTTCCAGAGGCTTTTGCCTGACTTCTTGCCCTTGAGCTCATTATTTCCCAGACTGTGGGGAGAGATGACGGATAACAGGTCATAAGCAGGATACTTGATCGTAAGAAATCTGAGAGCGTACGGTGAGAAGGCAAATGAACAATCCTAACTGTGTTGAATAGAATTTTTCAAAACGGAGATATTTAAACAAATGCATTTTATTACATGCTAGCTAATTGTAGTTGAATGTGATGTTATTTCCAGAAATGAAGCCCGGGAAATGTCACTTCAGTTTTTGTCATAGGAGTGACTTAGGAACATAATTGACCTGAACACAAAAAATAGAAATTCTCAGGAACATTGGAAGACTCTATTTCTGACTCGTACAGACTTGTTCAGAGAAGCCGGAAAAGGACTTGACTTTTAGAAACAGCTTTTTTCCCTCAAAGGTTCACATCTGCATTTATACTTAGAAGGAATTTGTACAGCTTTCTAAGTATAAATGCAGCTTTCTAACATCAAACTTATTTTGAATAACAACGGAAACATCAACACAAAACCACAGTGCACCAAGTGAGGAGTCAAGAGTGGACTTTCAGGTCAAAATAGTGCACACACTTACTTAGCCCTTCTTAAATCTGGCCATGCCCGAAAAAGTGCCAGCAAAGAAGCTCTGTACATGCAGTGATTTGATTAAGTGTGACACTGCAGAGTTTTATGTGGCTCTCCAGTGCTAGGATCTTCCCATTGGAATGTTTGTTTTGTTGCAATGAAACGCCTGTATATCAGAAAATCTAGAAGCATTTTTTGTGTGTGGTACCTTTTATATGGTTGCTTTTGGAGCATTCTCAAATGGTATGTTTTTTTTGTTAGTTGTGTTTCTAAAAAAAAGTCATGATTTTGAGCTATTCCTGTTTTGCAGGACACAAGGTCTAATCGGAAAGTCAGATGGGGCAGCTTGTCTAAAACTTGAAGTTTGGCTAATTTATTACTGTTTTGACAAAGTAAATTGAATTAGTTTCTGTTGCATTGAACCATTTTTTTGTAAGTAGTTATACATCCTCTTACTTTTTGACAGGATCCTTTTATTTTCATGTTTAATTTCCATTCGTTTTGGTCAACTAGGAGGATTTGAACAGGATCCTGATCCCCGACAATGTGTCAAGAAAATGTACTTAGACAACAGGTAACTGGTGAAAGATTAAAAAAACTGTTATGATTAGAGCTTCAACTTTAAACGATCATGTATTGTTTGTTTATAATTTTTAAAAAAATTACATAAAACATTTTGTTCAAACATCTGTTCTCATGGTGCAGCAGCAGAAATATCTCTGGTTTTTACAAAGAGTTGTGAATTGTCCAGATTAAATAGTTTGCCATTCATCTTCATTGTTTAGATGTATTTCATTTTCTAGTTCAATCTAACTAGAGTATTAAAATATGTGTCAGTATCAGGGTTTAATTTTATTTTCAAAGTTGCCTTTTTCATTACAGGGCTACGACAGCTATTTCTAAACTTAAAGTTGCAGAAATACTTTTTTCCAGTGCTGACGTTCAATCCTGTTGTGTTTAATTTTAGTGGGAAATACTTAATTTGTGATTTCATCTAATAGAGACAAAAAATTTGCACATTATATAAAATGTCTTAGACTAAAATCACCATTATTTGTCATAATTATATTTCCTGTCTTCAATACCTGGTAAAAAGGGCCACAAAAAATGTATCTCTGCAGATAATTACTCAACCATTGAATTTTTTTTTTCTTATTTATATTATATTACAGAATCCAACAGAATAATAATAATTAAAAAAAAAAGAAACAGCAGACAGCCATCAGACTTCAACTAGAAATGCGTTGTGTGGGTCATAGCTGCAATGATTTCACTAATTATTAAAGTGTAAAAGCTTTAATCTGTTCACAGAATCACAGAAATTGGTATGCCAGTGGGCTGCCACAGCAGATTTTTGGGCTGCTTTAATCATCTGGTTCTACAGCAGACTATTTTTCTTTCTTTTGATTGTTTATAAGATGTGCTTCGTGATTTTTCTTTATGTTAAAAACAGTTCTCTGCATCATAATAACGAAAAACATTATAATATTCACGGTGACTAAGCGTGGCAAGACAACACTTTGTCTTTACAACCCTTAAATAAACATCATGCTCAATGCCGCATGAAGCAATAACACACCCTTCAGCACCTAGTCAGTCATAAACATTAACTGTGGCATCTCTCGTTTGACATAAACTGTAATTGAGCATAGAAATGTGTTTTTGTAAAGATGCTGGAAGGGAAGATTAATACTTCTCTGCCTCCTGATAGGCTGTTTGTAGATTGTTTTTTAGAAAGATGAAAGGATTTCTAAAACATGGCTCAAGCTGGTTTCCAACTCCCTTTTTATATTCCTTTCTATCTTTCAATCCATCTGAAGCTCATAAAATAAGTCGGGCCGGCTGCCTTGCATGCAAGTTGCTGTCTCTTCTTCCCTGTCAGATCTCAAAGTCTATCTTCCTAACCCTCCAACAATCCCCTCAATTGAGATTGCAGCTCGTGGCTTGGTCAAATAAGACATGATCTTCCACTGCAGGGTGATGACATTGACAGAAACTACTAGTTGCTGGGATTTGTTTAGACAGAGTTGAAACATGGGTTATCTGTGGCTGGAGGTTTGGTGGAGGGGGAACTGGAGGTGAAAGGTCGGTGATCTTTTCCACGACTCAGACAAACATGTCCACTCATGGCCAGATGATGCGATGTGATGTCCCCCCTGGCCATGTGGACAGAACATGCAGGGCCGTGACCTGAATTAATATCCCTTGGCTTTAGAGAGATGCCATTGCTTACACAACCATAATCGCTAAAACTGTACTTGGTTGAACTTACAGTGTGGTTTTAAACGACTTACATATGTGCTTGGAGCCATTGGAAAGGGAAGAGTCTATTAATAAATGCCTTCAACTGTATAACAATACAGACTTTCTCCATACAATTTCTTTATGCCTCAAAGTAAGAGATATCAACTTTAATCTAGACTAATGGAGCTTAGAGGGAACAAAGTCTAGCTCAACAGCTGCAGGCACTCAGGAACTACACTCAAGTTAAAAAAAAAAAAAAAAGCAGCATGCAAGGTATAATATGTTGGAAAACCTTCAGATTTTCAAAGAAGATGTACAAAATTGCCAGTGTATGCACACTGCTTTTTACAGAATGTGACATCATCAATTCAAATCAAGTATATATTGTTTTGCATTCAGCTATTGGAGCCGGAAATGACACAAATCTGATTTGTTGAGAAGGTTGAACAGCTTAGAGTGCAGTGATTTGCAGAAGAATGAGACTCTAAATCCAATACAAAGTTGTTTTTTTAAAGTAATCCAGCTCTGCAAGTCATTTATTTGACTTTTATGCTACAGCTATCCAAAAAATATCAATGTTTGTGTGGTGATAAGTTTAACTGACAAGAGTCCTGTGAGCACATTCTACATTTGTTCCTCCGTTTTGCTGTATAGTTACACACAAATAAACATGGAAAATAGGAGAAGAACATGAATTGCCCCCTGCAAACAGCGTTGCCCTCCCCCCATTTTGGAGTCAATTATGATTAACAAAGATTAAAAAATCATCAATATAAGCTTCTTTAAGTATCAGCAATAGCACCTCAGCTAAACTGAGCTGTGTTTTACAAATTTAAACAACAAAAGACCAGTTGGAAACACGTATTTTTGATCCTTTCATTAATGGCCGTCCACTCTGCTGTTCTCAATTATTTCCATTTATATTATTTTATATAACTGGATATAAAGTCAGGCATAGGGGAGCATTGATTTGCCTCACAGCCTGAAGGCCTTGGTTCGAATCCCAGCTGGGACCTTTCCATGTCTCCCTGTGTATGTGTGGGGATGTCCAGCTCCTTCCCACAGTCCAAAAACATGCTTAATTGGTTAATTGGTCTCGAAATTGCCCCTTGGAGGGATTTTGAGGCTGTGTATGAGTGTGTGGTCCTTCAACAGATGAGCAATCTGACCAGGGTGTACCTGGCCTTTGCCTAACAGTAGCTGGGTTGGGTCCAGCAACCCCTTGACTCCAATGGATGGATGGGAGACAGGCATGAAGAGGTGAAAGTGCTCCAACTTCACAATGGATTCATATATCATCCATAGGGGTCATTTACATTGACTATATTGTTTCATTCTACATATCAGACTGATAATGCACTAAATGAGAGGTGTTTGATTGATGTGTAAATGTTAAATTTTTAGCTGTAGAAAAGTCTGACTATGTCAGTAACTGCCAGGCTTGCCATCCTCCCTTAGCCAACCTCCTGACCATTTTCAGAAGGGGCTAAATTTGTAACGTCATTTTTTTTTGCCAAGATGATGACCAAGGGCTGAAAAAAAACCTGCTTTAAACTGAAACCAATGGATGAAGTCAAAAACCCTGTCCCTCTGTTCATCTATTTACAGTCATTATCCTGTCTGAGTTTCATATACTGCATGCACCGTGTGTCATTGTAGTCTGTAAACTACACAAAAGTTCTACAAAATATCCCCCAAAAACTTAAGAATCTAAATCTGCAGCAGGAATATATCCATAAAAATAAGTTATTGTGGTTGGTTTTTATGGATACAAATCTGATTTTTGTGTCTCCACACTCATCCTAGAGAGAAATTGTAGACAGAGTTGGCAGGTATTTCTGCGGTGGGTTCATTTTAGTTTGAAAACTGAATATATATATGAAGCTGTGAACAACTAAAAAGAAAAAAAAAACTGCATATTAAATGGAAAGACGAGTGTGTTCTGAAGTTATTTTTAAATCGTGACGTCTACTGGTGAGCAGGGGGCCGCTTTCTCTACTGACGGTGTTCAAAATTTTTTTGTCCAGAGTCAGCACCTCTGTTTCAGATCACACAGATTAGAGGCCAAGAGTGAGCATTGTACGCAGAGCCCTGGCACAGAAAAAGCCTGCGCTCTGCCAGCACTCTTTATCCATTCGTGCTGGCAGCCTGTCCGTCATTCACACGCCTGACGCACGACTTCTAAACACATTACCAAGGCAAGGGCCCCTTCAGATCATCCCAATCATCATTTCGGGGGGGACTTTTATCACACTGTCAACAAATTTCCTGGCACCACTCAAAGCACAACAGAAAGGTAACCAGAGTGTTGCCACTGCAAACCACTTCAGACCTTTCTGACTGGAGGTGAAGTAACACTTGATCTCTTGGAGCACCAACCGTCAGCTTCTTTCCATTCCTCTCATTGGATTTTGTTGCGGTTTTTAATAGAATCAGGACGCAGGCTGGCACAAATGCAAGTCAAATTAGTTACTTGCTCTCCTGCCTCATTTGACCAACACCCTCTCCACAACAGTAACTATCAGTACTACATAATTTGGTGCTTACATTTCCCGTGTGTTCCCCTGTGTTCTCATTATCTTTCTTTCATAGGATGTGATTTTGCAGCTCAGCAGCAAACAAAATAACTGAGCTTGTAATAAATACAGCCCATCACTCTTTAGATAAGATAAAGGGCCGCACTCTTGGTTTTGGCATGCTGAGATGTCTGAATTTTTACTTTACTGAGCTTTTGGGCTCACAACAGTGAGTTAACTAACATTGAAAATGTGCTACATATTGCATGAATCATCAGTGTGACTATTAAGGAGTAGCACAACAATGCACAAGTCATATATTTGTCATGATGTGCCCTATATCGTTATGTTTGAATATATTTGACTTTATGATTTTGTTCCACAGGGGAAAAAACGTGAAAAAAAGAGTTGCTTTTGATTTTTATTTTATTTTATATTCAACTGTCTACATCATATGTTTATTTTTTTGTTTCACACAGAATCATATGGTCCACATACAGTAGAATATTTCTATTTTGGGTCTAGTGGATCCAAATGGTGGCATACTCACACTGACCTACTTTTCACTGCTAACTCCTTGTTAATTTACAAAACAACATTTTAAAAAATAGGCTGTCAGCCAAATGCTTATTATTCAATGTAAATTGTTTGTTTTTTGCCATATGTCATATTATTCCTTTTTTATTTCTTTAATAATTGTCTTTTGCTAATCCGGGGGTGGTCCGACCATAAGCCTTGCACCTCCCTGCAGGCTTTAGTGTTCTTTTCAATGTAACTGTTCTTTTTTATTTTCTCTTCTTTCTTGTATCTTAACTTGTGTCATTGGATAAATGAATAAAAATAACAAAACCATAAAAAAGCAAAGGGAATATTTGAATTTTTTATAGAATTTAAAAACAATTTGTACATCAACATTTGCACAAATGAAGCGTTTTTAAACTCACTATATCAGTCTTTGTTTATAAAGGAAAGGTTTTTTTTTTTAACAATTTGTGGTAAAGTTGTGGTAAATAAAGCAAATGTAACAGTTACAAATAAAAACTGAATTTTATCATTTCCTAAAACCATCGTTTTAGGAACAGTTCATTTATTAAAACATGAAATACCAAAAAAGTTCCGATTTTGAATTCAGCTGCTGCAAAATATAAACAGAACAAATCAATGAGATTTTTTTTAATATTTATAATATCTAACAAGACATCTTTCACCTTTCCTTTAACACGTCCAGGAACTCCACCCATAAAATCTCCACCTTGTTTTAAAGCTCATCCGTCCACTTTTGACCGCCATTTCTTCACACAATAAGAGAAACTCAAACAAATAAAGAATCGGAAATGTGATAAAAGTTTTTTTATTTTTTAAATCCCATTAACGATAAATCACTCAAATTTGAACCAGAAAATTATTTTACATGACTCCTCTAGGATATTTACTGTTTTGGAGTAGGTCTCTAATAATGGATGATTATTAGCTATACAGTAAATGCTGGCATTTTTTTGACATGGCGCCATAATCACAAGTTCCCTCCCTATAATAAACTGTTGTTTACAATATGACAATATAAACTGAGTGCGTCTTATTGAGAACCAAGAGCATGCATTCTTGTGAAACACCTAACAAATATTACATCTCCATACAAACGCGCCTCTCAAACCCCTGGTAGATCAATCGATCAATCGATGTTTTGTTGAACTTTCTTTCCGGTGAAACCAAATTGACGATGTGGTTGATGAGGAAAAATTGGATACGGGGAGTTGGGTCTGATGATGTCCTGTTTCTTTTTAAGAGACTTTTGGTGGCTAGGTATAGTGTTGAGTTTATTTCTTATAAGCTCAAATACGCACTTGATGTTTTTGACAATATTTTGGCTGTACAAAATGTTGTGTGCTGTCAAGGATGACTGTTTTCTTTAGTTTGTGATGTGAAAAGTTTCTTTGGGTTATGATGACTGGTCATTAAAGTTGTTTTAAAACTTTAAAACTATCTCTCTCTCTCTCTCTCTCTCTCTCTCTCTCTATCTATCTATATAAAGAACAGGCCAAAGGTTTTGACACACCTTCTTATTTAAATGAATGGAAAGGTCAAGCTTTCCAAGCTGTCCAAGCTTTTGGTTTGTACTGTATATATATATATATATATATATATATATATATATATATATATATATATATATATATATAATCGAATAGAGGTTTACTATCATGTGCAAGACTCTTGGTCAACAAACTTTCAGGCAGAAATGTATTGGACTGAGGCCTTCATCAGACAAACATAATCAAGATTCCCAGAAGCTACCTGATAAAAGGAGTTTTTGTGGCAATAAACCCTTTCCCCTTCTTTCCAGAGGCACAAATCATAAATCAATAGAAAAACAAAGGGAGACATATTGGATTCTTACTCTGCAAACTCCTGCCCCAAAGGGTCTCAGTAATAAACTCAACTAAAGTTTCCCCTTAAGCATGGGGACATTATTTTAATTATTATCATTTTTATATATATTTTATTATATATATATATATATATATATATATATATATATATATATATATATATATATATATATATATATATAATTATTATTATCTTTTTGTCACTCTGTGGTTATTGTCCATGTGTTAACTTTTTTAAAATGTTACAGTTCTTGTATCAGTGGAATAACACTTGTTTTTGTGGTGTGTGGTAAGCTTGTTGCTTGAACTCTGATCTGTTTCAGTAAGTAGAAACTAGAACAGAGAGAAATATTAATGTTTTCTGACAAAGCACGTCGCATGCAAATGGTAGCCCACAGTGTTTATGTTGGACTGTCACTCCCCGATACTAGCGCATGTCTGCTACTCACAATTGGAAAAAGCTTGGTGCGTGATAAAGAAGCGGGGCAAATCTTGCTCCAGGCTTTTTCGTTCACAGCTCTATTCCGATATGCAAAGGACTTGGTGTCATCTAGTTCCTGTCGGTCACAAATCGCAATAATTAATTTCTCCTTCGTGATCAGTTTTTACATGGTTATGGAAGTGAACGTCATCCATACATTACTACCAAATCTGAATCCCTAATTAGTCAAAGTTCAGCTGGTTTCACTTTCAAAGTGCGTTCAATGGCAGCGCATTTTGTATGTAGAGCATTATGTATGTTTACACTCTCTTCCGCTAGCTTATAGCCCCTCACACGGCCTACCTAACATTACTGATGCAACAAAAACAGCGAGCATTATTGGAGCTATCCAGCTACAGTTTTGAGCCAGATCGGACCAGGAAAACATAGACGTACATGGGTGTAGTAGTTTGCAAACGGAGTGGGCAAGAAGGCCTGTGGTCCGCCCAGCATATTTTCTACGTAACAAAAATGATCTTTCTCAAATGACATACTTCTGTCTGCTCGTAAGTCACAATGCAAACAAATAAAAAGATTTTCTTTATATATATTCTCCTACATAAAATAAAATGCACTTAAATAAAACACCCAAAAATAACATGATGTTCATGGAGTTGGTCTTTAAATTGATTTTTTTTTAGTGAACAGTAACTCTTTTTTTTTTTTTTTGAAGTATTGCTAATAATACTTGAGCATTGATTATCACAAATGAGTGAATGATTTGGAGAGAGAATGCTCTCTTGCTCAGCATGGACTTCCTTTCTATAGCTTCAAAAAAAAGCCTTTTTGGAAAAGTTTGAGCACTCCACAGTTGTAGCTTTGGGCTGTGATTAATTGACATGATGACTGACAACTCCACTGCCAGAGTGTCATTACATTCAGCTTTCACCTACAAGCTTGAAGACATTTCCTTTTGCCCTTCAGTGGACACAAACAGTCCCGACAGCTTGGTTTTCCCTGACTGCTGTGGACTTCAAATTATCACTCATTCCTCTCTGCGAGGGTTCAAATCTAATCACATTTTCTGAAACAAATTAACACTTCTGTCACACATGTAATGGAACCGCGTCTCTGGGGAGTTCAAGAAAAATGATGACAGTTAAAGGCCACAGCTTTGAGCCCCATTTAAAGTTTAAAGTTGTATAAATATGTACTTTTATTTAAAAGAGCAACACTACTCTCAACCAGAGAAGAATGAGGTACTTTCTACTATGTAGTCCTATAATCTCAAGAAAGGTAAAAATGTGTAGTATTTGAAAGATTTTAAAAGATTTTAAATTTTAAAAGATTCATGCATGAATTTTTTTAAACAAATTTGTATTGACTATCACATTGATTTTAATATATATAAACTGTCTTATTGAGGGTGTTTGCTTTTAGGGCAGCTTTTAACTCCAATATTATTTGCAAGTTTACACCACTAATTTGTCCTTAAACAATCATATTTACCCTTTTATTTAGCAGTAACACATTTAGCGAAAGATAAAAAAGTAGGATTTTTGGGTTTATGTATGTCGTTGCAGGAAATGTAACCTTTATTAACCACAAATACAATATATCACTAAAAATAAAGCAGGCTACAGTAGTAGACGGGACTTATTTTTTAAACTAAGCTCAAACAGAAGATTTTTTTTTTTTTTTTACTGTTGTCATTCTACAATGAATGATTGCTGGATAAATAAGTTAGATTGTTGATTTGAATTATAGTATTACTAAAAATACTGAATATCAGGCAAAATAAATGGTAAAAGCTTGTATAGGGAGTAATGGATGAATGAGCCTTATGAGCCTTTTTTAGCCATCTGTGATGCAAGTGGGATGTGGGAGGGGCTGAGTTACAGGCTGCTGCCAATCTCTGCTTATTAATAACATTATAAATAAAAAATGTGCTTCATATTTAAGTCTGACCAATGTGTAATACATCAAAAACATTAGCTAGATAGTTCCTAAGGCTTTTTAAAACAATAAAGTTCCCCGCATTAGACATGCAAAGTTTACAAAACTAAGCAAAGTGTGTGAGTACATAAGTATTATCATTTAGTGTATCACCATTAATGGTGAGAATGTTTTTTCCATAAAAATAGTTCAACCTGCTCAAATAGACTGTATATCAATAAAGCTTTTTTTCTCCAAAAAGGAAAGTTTGCTAGTTTATGCCTTGTTCTTGTGAACGTTTTAAGACACATAAAATGATGTAAAAGCTTGGAACTGTTTTTAAACTAAAGAAAGCTCATTTTAGCAAGTGGAGCCTGCATGACGGTGGATTTTAACAAGCCACCAGTGTTTATTGATGATGTGACAGAAGGCAGAAGCAGCTCAATGAATTCTGAAGAGCACAGGGATATAATGTCCGTTCAGATTTAGACAAATTGATCAGACGGTGATTCCCATCACAACATGCCGGCTTCAGGGTTCTCATACGCAAAGCAAAAAAAAAAAAAGGGTGAATCAAAACATCCTCCGACTGGAACCAGCACTTGACTCTGCAGAAAAACAGAGATAGAATATCCTAAAACAAACATTAACTTCAAGCAGCCAAACCAGGTAAGCATGAGGGATTCTGTCTGTTCAATATTTTTGACCAAATATTAAAAAAATGAGTGAGCTGTCAACTCTGAGATGTTCCGATCCCCATTTTTCTTACAGGAGTGTAAAAGTCCATCTCATATGGTTTCAAACAATACTTTCAGTTTCCAAATGGCTACAGAAATACCCTGGGGCGGAGCTTCAGGGGAAAAGCTTTGCCCCACACTTGCCCCCCCAATTTTGAGCCAATAATAGTATCATTATTGACACAGATTAAGAAATCATCCATACAAGCATTTTTGCCAAAATAACAAAAGCAACATTTTTAAATAAAATACAAAGAATAATAATTAAAGCCATGAGCGATGCCCTCAACACCTGCCTCTACACTCCCTCACGGCCTCCTGTGATCAGACCTCACTTGTTATGCCCCCGTCCTCATGGCTCCCACATTTTTCATATATTGATGAAGAAAAACCCCACTTTTTTCAAAATAACTTTTCTATTGGTTTTATTTCCATAGTAATCGTTTTCATTGTTTGGCTAGAGGTTTATTTGCTAAACACGCCCATGCTCCTAATATGTTCATATTCTATGTCATACTATTTTATTTAGCTCTAGCCAGGGATCCATGCATTAAATTCTTACAACATTTTGTCAACAATGTGTTAGTAACAGGAGAACGCCACTATTGCATGCTCGCCACACATTCCTCCACAACACCTAATTGAAAAAAAAATTTCCGCAGTAGCGTCCCAATGACGCTTTTCATTTAGGAGTTGATAGAGGAAAATTCCTAGGACGAGTTTTAATTTGTAGCTGCTACTAAAGGTTTTTTTATTTTGAAAAAGCAAAGATGGCTGCCTCTTCCCACGGTCAAAGGTCAACAAAACTTCTCCAGTGGTTGCAGACTCAAGCTGGCAGCTTGTGTGTGAAGTCACAAAGATTGCTTGAACAACTGCCACCCTTCCAAAGTCTTCTGCACCCCCCCCCCCACCTCCACCCCATATAAAATGCCATATCTCCGCCCCTGGAAATAGCTGTGACATCATCAGTATTGGTTTAACTGCTTTCAACATTCATCTGCTTTGATTGCGTTTACTTGTCAGATTTCAAAAACTAGCGCTGTCACTCAAAATCAAAATTACAATAAGAGCCACTTGAAGGGAAGGAACATAACACTTTACATTTTGTTTTTGTTGCTCCTGCGCAATTAAGTTCGACGACATTATTCTGAATTATAGAGCATACACAATATGTAATCACTAATACCTGTAGCACCTCTGGTAAACACACCAGCAGCCGTAGAAAACCCGCAATTTATAAAAGAAAAACAGACAAACCTTCAAAATTTTACATTTTTCTGAAATGGAAATAACAGTCATTTTAGGATCGCTCTCTGCTTTTATTTTGGAAAGGCGTCAGCAGGCAGGCGGGTAACCTCGGACAGTAATGCTTTCATCCTGCAGGGAAAATTTCGGATTTCATTTTTCAAAAGCAACGCTTGTCCAGTTGATGTTTCAACACTGACATAAAAAAAAAAAAAGAAATAAACATACCGGGGAGTACGTACTCTGTGATGAAAAGAGACATATTGCTTAGTGTTGCATTTCTGTTGCACCTCACTTCAAAGTCCTTGAACTTGTTCTCATGCACATAAAATAAGGGAGTTTGATTCTCAAAAGCAGGGGGGGAAGCACAAAGGCTCATTTGGAAGTCCCCCACTGGACCCTCAGTCAATGACTGCCGTTTAGCAGCCGTGGCGCCCCGTCTTCGTGAAAATTCTGATTGCAACTGCATTTTTCAGAATCCTCATCAAACTGGCTGTGACCTCAGAGTGACCACAGCAGAAAGCGGGCATGATTGAAAGACTAAGTGCAAGTGATAAATGACAAGGCGCAGGACAAAAAAAAAAAACAAAAAAAACAGACAGCAGAGAGGCAGATTAAAAAAGAAGAGAAGGAGAGCCAGGGGTTTAATCTTTTTTAATAAGAGGATTCAGATTAAATTTTTGTATTTCACTGTGATGCAACCCCTTTCGTCCACTGCTTTTTTATGTGTTGTCCTGTTGCTTTTTTCATTTGCTGATTCTGCCTGTGGATGCATTGCTTATAGTTGGAGGCACACTTAAGAAAATTACCTCACACGGGTGACCAAAGGGAAAGATTTGTTTGTTACGAGCCTTTGACTGATATCAACTTATGCTACGACAGAGCTCTGCTGTTCCATTAGTAGAGGGCGGGTTGGCACAACATCCAACTACGGCAATGGCGTACAAATCCATCCGTGTTCTCCAGACAGTGATAATCCTCACTGATCTCCTCTTTGCCTCTCTCCATCAACCTCCCAGAACATTGTACAATGAAAAGGGAAGTTAGAGGGGAGATAAACAGAGGGAGAGGGGGAAGAAAAGCCAGGAAGCAGTGGCATGAGAGGGGACCACAGAGGTTACAAAAAGCAGTCTGCGAGGGACGAGGATGGAGAGAAATAATTACTAAGCAGCTTCACATCAGCATCCCCCAATGACGTCACAAAGGCTTGCTGTGCTACCATGATGCACATGATATACTGGAGAGGATTAAACAGTAATCACAAGGGTTTGGCTGTCCTCACAAGGGAGTATACAAATCCCCCTCTCTCCAGTCAGCAGATCAGCCCTCTGCTGGCTTTGCTGATTGATGTACCTGTGCAGAAAAGATCATTTACGTTGGGGAGAGCCCAAATGACCCGTGAGGCGACTTTTGGGTACCAATAATAAAAATCCAGGAGGAGAGTAAAACCACTTTGAAGAGCATCTCCAAATAAAAATGGTGATTTTCTCATAACATTTTTCTATCATTTTATATCCAGAAAATTAAGCCAAAAAATACATTTCTGAGTATTTCTTTGTTCAATTCATCGTGAATTAGGACTTCGCTCTATCCTTTTACAGAGGAGTAGATCCATGTACATCTCAGTTTTCCTCGTCCAAACTGGTATCTGGCTCCAATTCTTCTCACCATTTTTGTTGCACCGGTAATGTTAGGTAGAGGTTGTGAGGCTCTCTAAGTTGATGGCAGAAAGTGTAAACAAATGGATAATGGGAAGTGAGGACAGGCTTACTTAATTCAAACTACTCAAAGACAAATTTCCAATAATTCGCTCTACTCTGCAGAGACGTAGAAAATGACAAAAACAACTACACTATCACAACAACAAAAGACACTGAGAATGCTTTTAAAGTAGATCAAGAGATGATTCAGAAAAATGTATTTTTTTTTAAAAAATAGGTGAAGCTCCACTAGACAAACATTAGAAGAATTTACTACTATGAGTATCACAATTATGTCAGAAAGCGTATCTTATTTTATCTTGTCGTGTATTGTCTTGTCTTGTCTTAAAAAACTGTCAAAGCTAAAAACCATTTTAAAAGCTTCCTGTTAAATTCGGAATAAAAAACTCTACTAATAGGGGTTGGTGTCTAACCTCATCGTAAACAGCTGATGTCATTGTCAAATTGACTGGTGAGTTTAGGATTAAACATCTGTAAAACAACCTATAAATTCAATAGATCATAAAAGAACAAACACTTATTTCAAAGTAATAAAAAGTTAAAATCAAAATATACCAACGTGAATATGTAATGTGACCCAAAGACCGAAGCTGCAATAAAACTTTAACTTTAAAAATCTTTTCACATCCGCTAAGGATAAAGTCAACACTTAAAATGAAGCAACACAAGGCGTCAATTACTAGCAGATGGTTGCCTAAACAAATCAATCTGGTCTTTTTGCTCAGAACTTTAGCAGCTGTCTGTGGTTAAACACGCCTGCTGGCTTTAGCTGAGAAACCAGTTAAACCGCGGAAAATCAATGTTAAAACGATGCTTTGTCAAAATGCATGTCATTAAGTCCAAATACTAATAAGAAAATCATTCCAACATGCTACACCTTAGCCCTGTTAGCATATCCACAATAATACCATATCAAGCATCTTGACAGAGCGCCATGCAGCCTACGTCTCTAAAATCAGTAGGCACATCCAGAAATAATCCCTAAAAAAACTCTCTGGATTATAAAGTGCATTGTCCTTTTTTGGGAAAAAAAAATATCCTTTTAGGTGCGCCTTATAGTGCAAAAATAAGGCATATATTAGGTTTTTATTTTTTGCGGTTTACTTGGCCTGAAAAAACAAACCACTTCCACTTTCAATTTCTACAAGTATGCATAGCTGTTGGGTAATATTGGAGGTTTTCTCTAATACTGATCTTCTAAGTGGCTCTCGAATACAGCCATGCCTATTAAAGCTGTCTAACATTCATGTAACAGTAGAGTACTTTTCTATTCTTTCTCTCTTTTTTTTTTGTTGCCATGCCAGTTGTGTCTTAATGGAAAGCCATGTGCGTCTACTTCCTGTCACCTGATTTCTTTGGGGGAAGGGAGTGGCAGGAAGAGGTTGGAAATGTTTGATGTGGCCTGGAAAAGCAATATGGCCAAAGAATGGGTTTCAAAGTGAACAGGAAACCAGTAAAGCACTTGTGTACTCCAATTACAAATGAGGTGGGGTTTTCTGTGTTAATTCTTCTTTGAATATTAACTATTTCATGGACCAAGGACATGTTTTTTTTTTCCATTGCTGGGTGTAACATCCAGAATTAAGATCGGTAAGTTTTGAGTTCTTAAGTGTTTTTTGACACCAATGTGTTTCTGGTTTGTTAACCGAGTTTGTATTATGTGTTTGTCTTGTTAATGTTAAAAGCTGCTGTGCTTTGGATTTTTGGTTTTGGTTTTTCTCCTCTTTGGGGCTTCTCTTTGCTGTACTCTACTGATAAACTTGTATTGGATTTTTATTTTTTGGAGTGACATGTTTGTTTCGAATTATGGATTCAGTGCTTTTGGCTGACTTCTGATAATTTTTTTTGGAATATTTGAATAAATGAGAGACTGTCTAGGGACAGAGTTGGGCTTTTATATTGCAGTGTTGACTTTGCTGAATATTTAGTTAAAATTAAACATGTTAAGCATGTTTTTAGCTTTTTTCAAAGTCAATTTTGCTGAATTTAAATGAACTTTTTGTGTAATAAACATTAAATTATTGGAAGAGGGGATGAAAACAGCCCTCTCTACTCTGCCAATATTGTTGCAACCCACTGTATTGTTGACACCAGCTGAGTGTTGTGTCTGTAAACTGAGAGATTTCAGTTTTTTTTAAGGTTTCTAAATGACTTCAAACGTCTCTAGAACAGGGAACGAATTTCTATTCCTCAGAGGCCTTTCCTCTTTGTCGTTTTTTGCACAAGTCAACCGCATCACCTTTGTATCATTCCCTGTAGCAATTGTTCAAGTCTTGTCTTCCTGCCGCTGTGGCGTGATGTGGAGAGGTGGGAAAGGGAGACGGCCTAATCTGTTCATTTCTGCGTGACATCTGGGTGAAACGCACAGCAGGAGGGCCTGCGCTGCGCACGATCAAAATGAAAAATTTCAGGTGTAGCAACATTTTGATACAAATACCTGCTTTTTCTTATTTCTTACAATGTTCCACTGAGCACATCAGCCAGGAAGAAGCATCCATCATGGGGAGAAGTAAAGTGAGGTGGTGCACAGCTGAAAAATGATCCCACACACCTCGAGCCCCACCTCAGACTATTACCTCCCCAAGCTATTGCTGCAAATAGTTTACAGTCATGAAATCTCATTGGAACATGAATATCAAGGCTGAGGAAAACAGAAAATACAATAATATGCATCTATGACTACACCATATATCCAACTCCCACCTGATTTATTTTTTTTGAATTATGCTTGACACAAGGCTGTAAGTGTAAATATGTGTGTAAAAGACCCAAAAATTGTAGGTCAGTTGTAAAAAAAAAAAAAAAAAAAAAAAAAAAAAAAGCGTGCTGGAAGCTGGCATACCCTCTGCACTTCCCTCGCCTCTGGATTATGCAATCTGTGCTGTTCTATGGCATCTCCTCCAATTGTCCTAATGTCTTCAAGCTGATGGCCCGACTTCAAGCGATTGTCTGCCTGATCGCCGCAGAGTATGTTGCATTATTAATGCTTTGCTCTGATGAATCAATTCCTGAGCATTTAGGCACAAACATAAATCATCCAGTCATTCATTTTTCCATTCTCTTTCTATGGTGCTGAGGCAGATGGAGATGGGGAGACACCCAGAAGGCCTCACACAAAACATTCCCATTTATGAAGTAGCTGTTGGTCCAGACACTGTATGCACAAGGCCGAGTGGGTGTGACGTCACCCGTGGAAAATAGTTCAGGCTTCCGCTGATTGAATCAATTCAATCAACATTTATTTGCAATACAGATACCACCATATTGGAGCCAGACATTGTCAGTAAGCAGTGATTGGTCAGAATTGGACTGTGTCATCGTTCCTATGGCAACCACTCTCGCCAATCAGGAGAGAGCTGGATGAAAGTCCACATCCCTACCACTTGAAAGCAGGCTGCATGAAATTGGTCAGTGAAATATTTCGAATGAGACTACCGGCTTTCATCGAGGCATCTGATTGGTTAGTTTATAAGTTGAATAACTTGCACTGTATGAAAAAAATAGAATAAAAAAAAAAAAAGGATTTCCAAGAAAATGTTTAAATAAAAAGGTAGTATAGCAAGAATGGTTATTTCGATAAATAGACTAAGTAGTGGCTGTTTTGTTTTCTCAATAGACATCGTGGAGCCAGTTGGTATCTCCAGTTTTGGAACCCAAGGGGGAGGAGTCACTCAGTCCAGTTCTCACAGTAAAAAGTGCAGACTTGTAGCTTGTGCAACTTTAAGTTTGCTTTACAGAATTCAGTTGAGCTGCCAACTTTTGTTGGCTGCTGTTTGCTTTGATAAAGCTTGTTTCAAAACTCAAAACAAAAAAAAAAATGGGACCCAATATAGTTTGCTTATGTTGAAGAAATTAAGCCATTAAATTATTTCAATCGTGCACAAATCATCCCATAGACTGTGTTCCATCATGCCACACACTTAGCAAACCGACATCTATCCAATTTCTTAATATTTTTAATTCCCTTTGGGGCCAAGGGGATGCTGGACTATCCCAGCCACAGTTGGGCGAAGACAGAGTACATCTTGGATGGAGGACCGCTTTTTAAATATAGATTAGATTAGATTAGATTAATTGTGTTCATCCCACAATGGGGAAATTATCTTATCTTCAGTAGCAAAAAAAAGACATTCAGAAATACAAACAAACATACAAATATAGTATCAAAGACCAACAATATATTAAAAAATTTAATATCTCCCACCACTTACTGCATTTAAATTGTGAAAGAAACCTTAAAAAACATTACTTGTAAGGAAAAAGCTCTGGCGGGAGTTGGTACAGACTTTAATGATGGTCTCCTCCCAAATGAAAGATTTGGTTTTTACCATTTTATCTTATCACCTCCATCGCAAATGTTTCTTTAACTTACTTTAATTTGAAATCATCATTTATTAGTAGAAACGTCTGAACTTTCTGAATCTGAAGACAGAGAAAATTGATACATAAAGCTTTGAAGTGTATTTTTTTATGACTTCTTGTGATCAAAGTCCGAAGAACCAATTAACTTTGAGCAGACACTGACTGCATGCAGATACATGGAGATACTATAGAAGAACATTTTTAAAACAATTTTGAACCTTCTACCTTAGTAATATTGACTAACTTACCTTTATTTTGCTCATTTTTGTGCACCCCGGGAATAATAATAATTATAAACTTTTTTTTTATCTTCCTGTTGGTTTGGATTCAGTGGCTGCTTCGAAACTTTGCCTTATTTAGACAGGAAACGTGTTTGCTTTTTCTTCAGGTAAGTTTCTCTAAGCTCCAGCACGCTTGCCAAAGACTAAAATTTCAGCTGGCATATTTTTCAGACACATTTTCAGACGCTGCTGCACAGAGCAGGGTGGTAACTCAGGACAAAGGCACTGAAGTGAAAACCCAGTCAATTTTTGCAATAAAGCTGCATCTGCAGCCTCCTGACAGCAGATTTGAAGTGCACCCCTGAGGACTGACGACACCAAATAGACAAACGTGGTCATGCTAAAAGAGATCCCCTGAACCGTAGTTAGAATTATCTGTAGCTTTGGGGTACATTTAGAATGGTGTACGTTTTGAAAAAAAAGGCATGGCAGACCAGGAATTAACATGTAAAAACAAAACCAGAGCTGCTGGATCATTTGACTTATTTTTTAAGCCTCAATCTAAACTACCCTTATGGTTGGATATGGGCTGCAGGCAAAAAAATTGGGCAAACCTGTGCGCAGGTGGCACTCATGAAATATCAAGATCGCAGACCCCTCATTTAACATGTAGAGTGATCTCTTCCACCCCCCACATACACACACACATTCTTTCCCTCTTCCTCCCCACACACACTAAATGTAACAAACAAATAAAAAATAAAAAGAACATGTAGAGTGAAAATGTATGTGCACATTTATTACTGAAGGGTCTTGCCCAAAGGTTTTATGAATAAACTATTGCAACGTGAAAAGTCTGTTATAGACATACGTAGAACAGTTGTGGAAAGTCGCAATTGTGTGTATGCGTTTCACAAAAGTCATACAATTGCGTAAGACTTATGTAATAACTGCGTATACACTCCGTGAAATATGCCTAAACCGCATAAACGAATTCATGTAAAGACATGTCTGCCGAAACCCTTGACAGACATCGACAAATGACAAACGCAAGAAACACTTATGAATTAAGAATATCTCGTATATATCATAAAAGACTGAAATTTCTTAAATGGAAATGCACCAAGTGTACATGGTGGCTGTGTGTCACTATTAAAGCAATCTGTTTCTTTTAGGTCCTATATGTACCTTGTTGGCCAAAGGTGATAGAACCATAAAACCAAAACTCTTTTACTTTTAAAAACCGGCCACACAGACGAACGCAAACGACACCATGGACGCTGATATCCTTGATCAAAACTGCAGAGTCTCTCTATAATTTACCTGTACGAGAGAATCTTTCCTTATCTCCATTTTCATCGTAGGTTTTGTTCTCAGCACTTTGCTGAGTAATAAAAGTTCCCCTCAGGCCAGTGCAAGCAAATAGAAGAGAATAATTCCTTATGCATCCACTGCCGCTTTCATGGTAAAATGATTATGATTCAAGATGTATTTTTAATGGGCAGTCCTCTTCCCACATAATCCCTGCAAGAACTCGCATCTAAAATTGAAGCAAGTGTCAGTCCTGCATAATGAAATCATGCGGATGACTGAGGTCCTAAGTTCATGAACATGTTGGGCATTTTTTCCGTTTTTTAGACTCGTCTGAATGGATTTTCTTTACTGTGGCTCTGACAAGTAATGCTTCATTGTGAAGAAAATGTCTGTTTTTTATCATTTTGGTTCCTTCTTACTCACTTGAGTCTTTGTAAAGAGGTAAGAAATGAACAAATCAAAACCTGAGAAAAAATGGTATAAAAATAGAGAAAAATGTCAATGGTGTCATATTCAGAAATCCTGTCATCTACTTTAACACAAATGCATACTTTTTTTCCCCTAAAGGAATCTTCTACAAAGCATCAACGGCTGAACAGTAGCCCACAAGTTGGGGTTTCAAATGAGAGGTGCTTGATAAAAGCTTTACATTTCTAAAAAAAAAAAAAAAAATCTCCTTATCTTAAAAAGCTTAAAAATCTTTTAATAACTATGATTTTTTTGTCAAAATCCAAAAACTCTCTGTGCCCCCCTGCTTCTTAGCGTTGGGGTGGGGGTGCTCCCCCTTATTTTTACATTCCATCCAATAACACAGTAGAACCCAATTTTTGCCAGCTCCCCTTTGCAGTATTTGCATGTATGATGGAATGCTATGCTTGACATGTGATTGTATGGATAGGTGTGCGAGCTGTAGTTGTGTTGTGTATGTGTTGACATGTTTGTGTGTGACGATCTTTGGAGCCAACAGGTACGTTTGTAATATGTGTCTGTGGACAGGCCCCGCAGCTTTTGACTAAAATCTACACCTGACAGTGGTAACAATAAATCTCATCTCATTCTGCTCTCTCCTTCTTGCTTCTTTTTTTTCCATCTGGTCCAATAGAAAATGTAAACAAACCATTGAATAAAGTTTAGCCTAAAATATAAAAGAGGTTTATACAAATATACTCCTCCCGTAACAAAAGATTCAAACTCTCCCTATTGTAACAGTTTCTGAAGAGCAGCAGTAGTTCATTTAAATTTTTGCCGGAATTGTGGGCGAGACTGTTGGTGTTGAGTAAGCCCACCCCCATTTCCCGTCATCACTCTGTTCACATTTTTCCCACTAGATTACAGCCCCTCACACCCCCAACCAGTGCAACAAAAATGGTGAGCATTATTGGAGCCATCCAGCCGTGCAGTTTGGAGCCAGATATGAGCTCAAACATGCAAATGTATGCTTAATTTGTCCTCATATAAGAAAAATGTCACAAGAATATTTTAAAAACATCCAAAACATCATTTCTTCTTTAGAGAAAAAAAATAAGAAAAGTTTTGAAAAAGATTTCTGACCTCCTCATATTTTTATAATGTCTTTGGAGGAATTGATGAGCAAGAAAAAAAATATGTTTCGTGCTTTTTCTATTTTTTTCTATTTTTAACTGCAGACAAATGCAGCTTTGAAAGCCTTCTAAAGAATGCAACGAACAGCAGGGATGAGAAAAAAAATCCTATGGTCCTGCCTTTTTTCCCCCTCTATTCAACAACAACAGATGTTTTAATCCCAAAACAACAGTGAAGGCTCATATCTAAAGTCAGGATGCTGAACTGCAAGCCAGGGGTTTAGAGCAACATTACTTTCACAAGCCATTGCTCTCATTGTTACCGCTCTGCAGTCTGCTCATGCAGATGCTCCATGTAATGTTGTGCTCTGGGGAATCGCCGGATTACAACTACAGTAACCAGGTGCTGCAGCGGCCTCAATAATAATCCCACCGCCACTTTCTTCCAGCATTCATGGGAATATTTCTGCTTTAAAAATGTAAATATCTAATACGTAACTGTTGCCTAATGCTGTGGCTGTAATCATGTTTATCCTTAGCTTAATCACGGCTGAGCAATTTAAAAAGAAAACCAAACGCCATATTGTTCTGTAAAGGAATTGTTACTTTTTTAGCTTACCTTATTATAAAAAAATACTTTATTACTTTCTCCAAAGTTAAATTGGGCCCTTCAACTGTAAATAAAATGTGCAATCACTGAAAATTTTCAATTTCTGCAAATATTTTTCTCCCCTGGACATTTACAGGAAGTAGGAAAAAAAAAAAAAAAGATGCTCATACAGTCACACAATTTTACACATGACTTTTTATTAAGTACTTAACCCTTGTGCTATCCTAGGCACTTTAACATTGAGAGTTGGGTCATCTAGACCCACTAGACAGAGCTCTGAACCTTTTTTCTTCAATGATTTGTGATCTTCACTGGTGTCCATGGATTACATGAAATCCTCTCCACCTTTATCCACCTTTGTCATGGTAGGGAGAACACGTCAATGGAAGGGTGGGGTCATAGGATAGCACAAGGGCTAAAACTACACAAAATTATATAAAATAAAACAATGAAAAGTAAAATAAGTAAAACAAAATTAAATAAAAGTGAAATGTATTAAATATAATTAAAATCAAAATGTATTACTCTATAGAAGATTGCCAGTTTCTGCTCCTAAACTAGGCTGTGGATCCTCCCTCTGGACAACCCCAGCCATCCCCCAACTCCACCTGGATGAAGCTCATCTGCTGGACTATTTAAACATGTCGTTGTAGAGTTACAGAAGCTAATTCTTCTCTAAGAGTTCTGGTAAATCGCCTGTCTGTCCTGGTAGAGGATCCCTCCTTCATCTGGACACCCCTGAGGGTTCTCCTTTTTTCCAAAATCTTTTTTTTTTTTTTAGGAGTTCCTTTCCTTACTGAGAAGGGTGGTCTAGGGGAAGGGATGACTGACTATTTTAGTCTGCTTAGTTAGTTCAGTTTAGTATTTTCCTATTGAAATCTATGTATTCATGATCCTTTTGAGTTGAGTTTATGTTTACTTTAGCTGTACGAAGCCCATTGAGATGACTGCTGTTGTGATGTGGGCTATATAAATAAAGTTGAATTTAATTGAATTCCCCAGGCTTATTTTAAACCCATCCTAAGCTATCACCATTTAAAATAAATCATTTTTTTTTTATTTTTGGGTTAAAACTGAATTTTGAAGAAATTAAAGATGAAAAACTCCAAAAGTCGGTTCAACAAAGAGACAGACAGCAGAGGAGAACACATTTATTTTGGCTGCCTCCCCTAGCACCCCCTCCCCAAACCATCAGTCACTCTCATTACCAACCAATTGTGCGAGGAGGGCTACTCCATCCGGCACGGCAGAACACAGCTTGGCAGCTGCAGCGCTGAAGGACAAGCCAGGACTTCTGAGCCAGGTATTTGTCTGTTGATTTTATCTGAGCAACAGTAGCACTTAAAGGACACCATTTCCCAGTGATCCATGCTCACGCTTCCTACTGACTGTGAGCAATTTGCTTTAGATGGAAATGGCCCTTTTTTCAGTTCTAGTTCAACGCTATTATGACATTCAGGTCTGTGACCCAAAGCTCATTTTTCAAACTGGAGTGGAGCTTTCCAGGAAGAGAAATGGCATGATGTGTTTCCCATTTTTCAGCTGGTAATTAAAGGCTACTACTCTAAAAAAAAAAAAAAATACGGTTGATTCAAAAATACAACACCGTTTGTATAGGAGAACAGGCCACGTTTAAATACAAACATTTTCATTTGAAGCCTCTACCTACATTTTGCGCATAATGCATGGATGTCGTCATTCAGATGCAGTTCCTGCAGTAGATGGTAAACCTCAGTACTGGGAGAATCTCGAAATGATGAACCCAGAAATGGTTTTGGAGAGCTCTTCAATATAAAAAAAAAATAAAAAAAAAACCTGACCTCTTAATATCATCCGTGTCTTCCATGTATGTGAGACATACAGTCAACGCTGCCATGAGGCTAAAAAACTCTGAACAGTAGCCCCTCCCACATGCAGGTGGAGCGTCAGGTTTATGGAGACATTTTAAAACAAGCTTAGACAATTCTGGTTTACAAACCAGACCCTGTATTACACCACAAACGGAATTGTGATGAAAGTACGTCCTTACTGAATACCAATATATTTACACTGAAAATGTCAGACAATTATGGTCAATTTAAATAAATAAAAATAAAAAAATCAGAAAATTATTTTTTTATTGTTATTTTGGAATCCACAAATCATATTTCAAACCAAAATTAAACCGTGCCCCAAAAATCCAAGGTTTAACCGAATTGTGGTGAATCATTGCATCCCTTATGTTTATCGATGTAAAGACTGTTCTTCCTGGAGTCCACTTTAAAAAGAAACAACACACAATATTGCAATAATTTAGATGAAAGATAACTATGAATAAAAATCACATTTATTTTCTTTATAGTTATTCAAATACGTACAAAATTAAAGGAAACAGTAGAGGTAGAAATATAAATCAGGCATATATTGTCATTTATTATGAATTATTGACTTCTTATGATAGCTTTAAAAGGGATATGACTACTTAGTACCATTATTTCTGGAGGCAGTATATTTGTACTAAGTGAGCCTTCCACTGTTTCACCACTGCGATACTTCAATCAATCAAACTCTGTAAATAAGAAAATTTAAAAACAATTATTATTTTGCACAGAAAAGGCTACATTATTATTGAGGAGATTTTACTTTACTGAACTTTAAATCCGTTTTCCAGGAAGCATCGTTTCATCAAACATAGGATTAGCAGTTTCAGGCAAAAACAGCAGCGAGTCACTGTTCACAGTGCCCTGTCAATCAATAAGCTCACGTTTCTTCCGTTCTTTTGTGTTGTGATAAACATCTTTTGCTGTGTTCTGACCCGACGAGGGGGCTGTCCCCGTTCTGACTCAATCCTGATGGGGTGCTCCACCTCTCTGATGTGGACTGAAATCGAAAACAAATATTTAGACTGAGAGTTTTGCTTATGGTACATGGAAATTTTTTGGAAAATATGAAATACTTGGATTGTTTAGTGTTTATTTCTGCTCATAAATGCCTCTTTTATTTCTATTGATCCCTATTTTTATGGAAAAATGTAATCTGCTTTGTTGTGGATTCAGCTCTGAAGCAAAAATATTTTTGTATCGACGCAAAAACACTGAAGGCGATTTTGATGAAAATGTTCCCAAGTTGATGCCATTGACATTTGAACAGGATTCAGTCAAAAACCATTTTTGTTTTCAATTTCCATCCGAAATCCAATCCTGTTTGATTAAACTACAAACACTTTTCACATAATTATTGATTTCTGTTAAACAAAGTACACATTTTTATGAAAAGAATTGGGAATTCTTCTAAAATAACACATTTGATTGGTTGATGTTGCAAAAAAAAAGTTAGATTTTAACTGATTTACTAATTGTTGTTTATTACAGTTGGAATAATGTTTATTATGATGTTTTTTAAAGCAGACATGGGGGAAAAAAAGGATAAAAATGTGAATGAATATGTCTTATTGTATTTGTCTCAGTCCTGTTTCCTGTTTTTAAGTATTGTAGATGTGAATATTTTTCCCTGTGTTTTTTTTTTTTTTTTTTTGCTTTTGTCAGACTAAAAATCAGCTTGTATCTGCTCTAAACCTAAAGCTGTTTTTTGGGAGCTCCAGCAGCAGCAGTATGCGTTGATGATCCCATGTGGATTCAGGAGTGATAGCGGTATTGTAATTCTTCATACGGGGAAAAGAATTTGAAAGCTATTTCCCTAATTATTGTTGTCAAAAAGAGCACTTTTCTATATGGATTACTGCAAAAGTACTTGATAGCTACAGATAACTCCTTTTTGTCCTGTTTGAGTGATTAAAGCAACATTTGCCAATGACATTTCTGTGAATTCAAGCCAATCTCTACTATAATATTAAGAATAAAAGATTGCCCAGCAACAGAGCTGCTTAAATGAGGAAAAAGGTTGGTTTCCCAAGTCTGAACTAAAGCTCAAGAAGCTGCAGATAACGAGGCTGCATTCTGCTTTAGAGACTTTTTAAAGGCAACGGCATGCGTGGTAGTTTCAATTAGGAGGAAGGTCAAAGTGAGAATGCTCACATCTTTCTGTAATTGCCTTGTCAAGGTGTACACAGGTGAGTCATCCAAAAAAAATATTGGAAAAAAAATCTGCTGCTGCAACATGTATCCTGGCATAAACGTGTATAAAAATGACAACACATCAATGTTTTAAAAAGATAGATAGACTGTACATATTTTTTTAAAGACAGGATGTAAAATGTGAAGCAAATTCTAAGCAGCAACATTTGCTTATTTTTTTTTTAATTTTTTTTTATTTTTAAAAACGTAGGCTGGAAAAATGTTTAAAACCAGTGAGAGAAATAGAATATAAGATGTAAAGTGAGACACTAACTTGTGATGCTCTGCCCTTTTATGACACAATTATTATTTGAAAATAAAAACCTTTTTCAGCAGTTTTTAACTGAATCTGGTAACTAGAAATATGCCAGAACATAAACTTGCTTTTCAAAAAAGAAGGTATATTTATAGACTTATACCTATTTTAAGAGCTACAGCTGTCCAAGTATCCTTATTGCTAGACCATTGCCATTTCAGGACAACAATCTCATATTTTAATATGATTTTGTCTCAAAAAATTATGCATAAATTAGTCAAAGTGATCAAATAAAACGTTCTAGTTTTCCCAAATTAAGTATATCAGTGTCTTGAAACAAAACCAGTCCCAATTTACAGATAAAACTTAAAAACTTTATGTAAAGTAAAAAACAACAGTCTATTCTAGAGTATAAGTCAGTCCTGAGTATAAAGGCGAATCCAAATTCTTCCCTTACCCCCTTTTCTTCCTATGGTTCCAGTTGCAGGGGCATTTGAAGGGATGGGGGTGTCACAAATAGTTTTTTAAGGGTAGAGTGAAGGGACTTGGAGTTCTAAATCCCTCCGCAGGTAGGTTGATCTGTGTCATGTGTGCCCCGAAGGAGAAACTCATTTCTTCATGTCTGAAGCACAGACATTTACAAGTAAATATAAGGAAGGATTTGCTGTTTTAGCATGATTTTTTGTTATAAAGTTATAAAACCAATGTTGTGTTTTTTCCAAGCACTAACCGGCGAATATTGATGACGTCATTGAGTGTTAGCGCCGTCCAAATGTGAAGACAATATCTCTCCGTTTGGAAGACCAAATGTAGGGGTAGGGAGAAGCTGTAGAAGAAGAATTCAGATTTGGCCTAAGTCTGAGAAGCCAAAAATATATATATTTAAAAAAAAAAAATTAAGCAATCTTTTCCAGGAGCTGCATCTGATTGAGGATGCTTTTGGCGGTACTTCCATCTCTCTGTAATCCCACATTAGTCTGAGGAAGGGGAAAATGTAAACACAAGTAACAATGTCTTAATATCCTAAAGTTCAGGCGGAGAATGATGAGATTTTTCTCCATGTTTGTTTTGGACGGTTTTGCAAACACACACCTACAGTGCCCTTTAGCTGTTTTTTAGGAAGAAGGATGACCGGGGAATTAATGTATAAGCCAGTATTTATTTATTTTTAAATCACAAATAAGTCGCTCCTGAGTATAAGTCGCATATTTGGCAAAACTTTGCAAAAAAAAAAAAAAATAAAAACACTTGTATTCCAAAAAATACAGTAGCCACTACAGCAGTATTGTTAAGAATAAGATGTTTTCAAGATCAAATAGCCAAACAGCATACTGATGATTTATTGCCTTAAAGTCACTACATAAATAGTTACTAATAATTTAGTTTAGTCTTAGTTGTTGAAATCAGCTTCCACGGCTTCGCACAGGTGGCTTGGCAGAGATTTTTACGTTTGATGCCCTTCCTGATGCAACCCTGTCTTTTATCTGAGCTGGGGACGAGCACAGGGAGACCCAGACTTGGGCCCAATGTGGCTATATAGTTATGCAGTGGCCCAAGGATCCACAATGGATGAAGCTCATCAAACCCTAATTTCTCATGTGGCTGTCCTGCATTTAACCAACTAAGCCATCCAGCTGCTTTTTGTCTTACATCAAGTATAATAAAATGTATATATAAAAAAAAAAAAAACTAGATAAAAAACATATTTCATGAGATTTTTTTTTTCTGTGTAGGTTTTAAATGAGCTCTACCCGTATTCCAGCCCGCCAAAAAATCTCAAATGCAGTGCAGTTTATTTCACAACAGTCTCAATCACATAGTAGATGTTACTACACATATTTCTTCTAAAGCCTTGTTACACACGGTGAGATTATGTCAGCTGCACATGGTTGAATTTTCAAATAGAATAAATCCACCTTCTTCTTTGTTTTGAAACAGAAGTGGCTTCCAAGATGCCAGATTTAGACTAAAACTGCTGAAAATGTATTACTGGAGTGTCAGGTGACAAAAGTCGCAGTTTATATATATACATATATATAACGTTCCAGAATCCTCCTGACTCCATATAGAGGGTTTTTTGGCTGAATGATGAGGTAATCCATTCATTCATGCAGAATCTGATGATGTTCTTGGTGGGAGGACTTTTTTTTTGTTTTGTTTTTTTTACTGCCGATAAAGAATAGTTCTTCCACAATGTTAAAATTTTGAAAAGCAACCATTTGTTAAATCTTGTAAGCATCCTTCCTGCTTAAAAACAGGATGTGCCTTAAGCTCTCTTTTGTTTCGCTGTTTCTAAAAGATGAAAGTAATACAAAGCTAACAAGGTGCATGTATCACAAAATACCGAAAATTCATACGTGGAAAAGTCGCAAAATGTACATATTGGCTGTGTGTACGGCCTTAACATCCTTATACACCACATGTGTCAAGCTCAAGGCCCGCGGGCCAAATGTGGCCCTTCATGTCATTTTATGTGGCCCATGAGAGCATGAAAGTTTTTAATTTCTTAAAATAAAAAATACAAATTGGTGTGTATTTATTCATACCTGGGGGAATTGGACTTGAAATATGGTATTGGGCAACTAAACACTGTCCATATAACCTTACCTGAAAGAATTAAATTTCAAAGGATTTATGCTAGAGTAACAAGCAAACATATGTTTTCTATGCAACTGTAATGGTCATGTTAAAAAGTTATAATGAATAAATAAATAAACAATGACTTATTTAACATTAAGGAGTAGTTATATTTAATTTTCATTGCATTTAGTTACATGTATAAGTTATATCTGGCCCTTTGAGGACAGCCACTATGCAGATGTGGCCCTCAGTGAAAATGAGTTTGACCCCCCTGTTATACACCAATATATGTCCAAGCATGTTAAGTGTTTGTTGAAGAAGCCATTGTCCTGCTAAATCCCAATTCCATTGATTGAATGGATCAAACCAAAAAGCCAATTTGAGACATTTTCGAATAGTCACTGTTGTGGTTTTACAACCATACGTATGATAGTGTCTTCTTAATCTACTGAAAACAAATGTACAATTTGTCGTCTTGGGTTGCTGACAAGGTCCTAATCGATTTCAAAAGAATCAGCTCCCTATAGCCTTTTTTTAAGTAATGACTGCTTTCCCAAGCAGAGCTTTTTCATTTCAAATATAATTTCTCCATTTGACAAGAAGTAATTAGCTCACAAGTAAACAAAGCATTTGTGAAAATGCCGCGACTGCAAAATATATCATGGATAAAAAACAAAGAGTTAAAAAGGTGAAAATGAGAGCTACAGCAACCAAAACAAACACAAAACAGGTGACAGAGGGAAGACCTTGAGGAAAAAAACAACTGGAACCAGATCAGTACATTAAGAAACCACTAGTCTGTTCCTATTTCTCGTTTATCACAGGAGTTAAAAAAAAATTATAAATAAAAAAACAACATGTTATAAATGAAATCCACAAACTTTATTTTTTAGAATAATATAGTTGTGTTGAAGACCCACTTAGATAAAAATCATGCTTTTGATGTTTTTGACATGTCCTTGTGGCATTTGTCTGACGATGGAGGACATATATTAAGAATTTAAGATTAAAATGAGCATTTCTGAGTATTTCTTTTTTCAACAATGTTGTGAAAGAGTAGCAGACAAAAAATAAATGCCATTTGAATAAAATAAAATACATAAGCTTCCTGCTCCACTCTGCTTTGCAATACGGAAGAAAAGGGGGGCGGGGTTGCTTTGTACCAACAGTACCACCCACATCTCAGAAGACATTTTTTTAATGAACTACTGCCGCTCTGCAGAAACTGCGTCCTAAAAAACGAATAAGGTTTTTTGGATTTTGTCTAAAAACTGCATAATTATAAGTAAAAGTCAACTGGGAATGATTTTAAAATGGATTGAAAGATGATCAGAGTGGGACTATAAGGCTGTCAAACCCATTACTAAACACTTAATACACTTTACTTAGACAGACATGAACATTTTCACACTTTTATCTGTTGTTTGAACCAAACCCTTCATAGAAAATATGTCCAGTATTATAGAATGAAAACAAAAATCTGCTTGCAATCATACATTTTTGTCAATTTTGCAAGCTGATCACAATTTCTACAGGAGACGATTGATGTTGGTCAACAGACAATCAGGACACGGAACACAATACACCATTAAAATAAAAGAAATACATGCAAAATTGCACCAAAAAAATCAACAAAACTGCGGAAGGTGAACTGCGACATAGCATGGGAACACCTCAACACCAGAGCTTTACCTAAAGTGTTGACAGTCTTTTTACCACCAACATTACTCTTCAGCCATTCACACAATCAACACAATTCGTATGGATTCTAAAACAATGACAACACTCTATGCTAGTAATGTGTTGCATTACTTGGCGACAAAGTGACGTTGGTCACGTGTACACTCGAGCAGTTACAAGAAGCGTGTGCTATTCAATTGAAATTTTCAAAACGTCATCTTTTAAACATTCCCATTTTCAGGTGGTGACATCCCATCAACTGAGTCTATCAAAGAAACTTAAGTCTTATAATTACAGGTCGTTTAGCCGGATTTGCTTTTCTCTGCTCTGCATGCCATGTGTGGCTCAGCCTAAGAGACAGGTAAAGAGATCTTGTAATGATAATACTGTGCGTGCTCTGCATTTCAACAGGCAAAGCCAGGGCCCTCTCCAGCTCTACATTGTCTTGTGTGCTGCATAATAATCCCGCACTTACATCAAGCCATCTGACAGCTTTCAGAATGGCACAGAGGAACATGAAGCACGGCGCTCATTACACAAAGGACATAAAGATGGTTAATATTGAAATTCACATTCCCTATTTATGTGGCCCTAAAACAAAGTGGAGTGGATTGTCAAAATTCAGACTTTAAATTGTTTTTCAATTGTATTTTTCTTTATTTCCAAGGTTGAAAATAGTAAATGTATTCAAATAGTGTATTTATTTTCTTAATTGACCTCATTTGTTACATAGTGGGTGGATAGAAGCACTGCAGCAGTGTCATTTAAGGGTGTTGCCTCTGAAAATATCTACTCAGTATGTTGATGACAGTACATTTGTGAGGAGATGCGAGGTTATTATCTGCTGATTAGAATGGTCTTGCTTTTGTTGCCGAGTTAGATGAAAGTGTAAATCCTGTAGCACTCTATGCATGTTAAATATAAGGACGCCGCCCCAAGAGCAACATGGAAACGACGGCGATGCAGAACTACTTCCTAGAAACGTATCGTCCGAATTTTCAAAGAAGACACAATAAACAAGTATATGATTTATAGAGTTAAGAGACCTGATCAGCTTTAATTTGTTCACATGCTTCAAATCTCAGCTGGCATTAAAAGCTTCTTTCACAAGCGAGTACTCACTGTAACAAGATAGTTTATTTATTTAGCACAAAAAAAATAATCACATATTAACTTGTTTTTTTGTGACATTCAAAGGTGAACGGAAAAAAGAAAATGTATTATTGCTGCCCCTTTTACTTTATTAATAAAGCCATTAGTACACTTTTTTTCTCAAAACAATAAAACAAAAGAAAAACAAACAACATCCTTAGTTTAAACACAATGGAACGGAAAAATATAGACAAAATAACAATTTTTATTGTTCATAGTTTTAAAAGATGATGTTTTTTATATTATTAACTTTAGTTCTTAAATGAGGTTTTTAGAACTTGGATGTCCTTTAAAATTGCGGATATGTAGAGATATGAATCCTAATCAATGTGCTCAATGGCTCTGAAAATACTGAAGCTAGAGTCACCAAACTTTCTGTACTAACTATAGTGACCCAGGTGTCCTAATACAACAAAGACTATATCAGAACATTACTTTGTTAGCTTCAGTACCTTTAGAGATATTGACCAAAAATGATCCATATGTAAATAAATAAAAAATCGTAAACATAAACAAAATGGTTTTCTGACATAATCTTTGTTGTAGTAAGCCAATAGGGTCAGTGTTAGTCAGTACAGAAAGTTTGGTGACAGTAATACTTTTTTTTACATAAATTGTTGTTTTTACAAGATTATTATATGAAATTTAAACAGTGTTCTGTAAAGTTATTTACATTTTTCACCAATTTTTTTAAAAGTCTTTTATTTAATAAACAAAGGAGTAGATTGGTCCAGTTAGTTCCTGTGATTATTCTTATAGCTTTTTTTGTCAAGTCAAAATGGAATTTCCCCAAATTTCAATACCATTGATCAGTTATTGAATAGTTATATAATACATAGAACATCACAAGTATCTAATGATTATTTAACTTTTGCAATTAATATAATTAATGATATTTCCAGTAAAGGTCATCAAAAACACTAATACCTAAAAATGTAATTGTTGTAATTGATAATAATGCCATTGACTTCAAATGAAATGTTCACATTTGTATCTCTACTGCAAGAAAAAGAATATAATTTTTAGAACAAGTTTCTAAAGTGACGACACACACATATAAATATAGATTGTTTGTTTGAATGTTTATGCTTTTAGCAAGACGTTAGTCAGAAATCCCTGCCAACAATAGATGGCGGTGAGCGAGTAGCAAAGGCTGTGATGAGGAGTAATAATAAAGTTGAGTTCAGTGTTAATGATGGGTTTACAGCTCTGGCTCTAGGCTCTGTTCAGGCTACACTGCAAAGCAGCTAATGAGTCTACTCCTTAATTTACTCATCTGGAGCCATCTTAACAATTTATGAGACGCCATTAATGTTTCCTTTGAGGTTGCCGACAACATTTCTTTTGCCTTTACAGTGAAGGTCATACCTTATGGATTGGCTTCTCACCTTGAAGTGCTTGGTGTGAACATGTGGGGAATAGTGTGAGAAGATCTCACTTTGTTTCCTCAAAGACGTCGCAACATTTTCTTTTGCAGGATGGGGACGGGCGGGAGACAAACAGAGGTGTAGACGCTATAAAATGATCTAATACAATAAAGATGATGTCAAACTAGAGCTCAAGATTCTACCATTTCTCATTTTTACAATGCTTCTAAGAACAAAATTATGTTTGATGCTTTTTAATAACACTAAGTGAAATTAATTACATAAAGTAAATGAAGTCAGTACATAACAGAGCTACTGATAACTAAACAATTTAAATCCTACCATAACAAAGAAAACTAAAGAGTAAAAATGAAAGAGTTTTAGTTTTCCAATTTTCTATTTTCTTGGTTTAAACTTTGACAGTAAACTTTTTTTATTTATCACTAAAGCCGAACTTTCTCTGCATTTTCTATAGTTTCTTGTCTGCTGACCAGTTTAACTCAATTTTGTACCTTACCCAAACAAAAGCACAACTTGCATCAGAACAAATGTTTAAAGCTACCTTCACATTGGGCATGGGATGTGTGCCCAATGTTCTTGATTGTGCCCTTACCATATGGTGTTCAAACGCGACAAGCAGGGAGGGGGTTATTTTTCCTTTATCTACCGTTTACTATCGCATGTCTGCCACCTATACAGTTGGAAGAGGCTTGGTGCAAAACCAATGCAAATCTCGTAATTGCTCCAGGCTTTTTCTTTCATAGCTCCATTGTTCATTCATTCATTTTCTATACCGTTTTATTCCCTTTCGGGGTCACGGGGCTGCCGGAGCCTATCCCGGCCACTGGGGCAAAGGCAGGGGATGCCCTGGACAGGTCGCCAGTCTGTCACAGGGTATAGCTCCATTGTGATACATAAAAAGTATTGGTGTTGTAGAATTGCGGCCTGGCACAAATTATTCATTCTATTATTCATTTCTCCTCTATTATCAATTTTCACACAAATGGCAATTCCATGTATTGAAAGGTACAGCATCGATGCGACACTACCAAATCGTGTGGATGCTGTCCCTTTCAGTACCCTGACAGGTCAAAGTCTCATCCATCCATCTTTTTCTGCTTATGAGGGACTGGGTCATGGGGGCAACAGTCTAAGCAAAGATGCCCAGACTTCCTTCTCCCTGGCCACTTCCTCCAGCTCCCCTGGGGGGACCCAGGCCAGCCGAGAGACGTAGTCTCTCCAGTGTGTCCCGGGTCTTCCACAGGGCCTTCGCCCAGTGGGATATACCCGGAACACCTCCCCAGGGAGGCATCCAGTAGGCATCTGGACTAGATGCCGGAGCCACCTCAACTGGTTCCTCTCAATGTGGAGGAAAAGCGGGTCTACTTTGCCTGTCAATCTCACGTCCCGGTCTTCCCTCTCTTGTGAGCAAGATCCCAAGATATTTAAACGCCTCCACCTGGGCCAGGAGAACTCCACCCACTGAGGGATGGCATACTACTTTACTCGGGTCAATTACCATGGCCTTTAGATTTAGCATTACTGACCCTAATCCCAGCCGTTTCACACTCTGCTGCAAATCGCCCCAATACATGCTGGACGTCCTGGCTCATCAAAGTTTGACCTACTTTAACTTTCAATGCACCTATGTAGAACCCAAAAATGGTTGTAGAAACTTGTGTAGCGACACATGAACCTAAGAGTTTTGAACATTACATCTCGAAATGTGCGTTTTGTTTCACATTTACAAAGACTTTTCATTGGAAATGGTCGCTTGAACACACATTGCCAAGGGCGTGTTACAAACAGGCAAACAAGGAACCTTGGCATTATTTTTATCTTAAGCCAATTTCTAGAAAACTAAAAATTTTTATCTCTTTTCTGTAAAATGTTGACCGTCTTCCAACAAAAAGGTCTTCAAAACTAGATTGAATGAAATCCTAATTTGCTGGATTAATGAAGGCGTGAGGATAAAGCAAATTTGTTTGTAAATTGGGCTGTTTCATGAAACTGTTGGGAGATGTCTTATTTTCTTTTACTTGATTGAAACAATTTTTAAAAAAAGTATGTTTTACCTACTTCCTGCTCCATTCGAAGAAAACAAATCTCATCAAAATCGGTATTAAAGCTCTTAAATACTGTATGCTGGCACTTGGCAACAACAATACATTACAGCATTAAAAAATTAAAATAAAATATATTTTAAAAAAAAGTTAACCAGGCTTATTTTAGACCAATTTGCACATTTAACTATAACCAGTACACTCTGACCTTCTTCTCCAGATGATTATCACATTACATTATGCAGTGTCATATCTATAAGGTTTGAAAAAAGCTTCTATGTAGAGCAACAAAAAAAGAAAAAATGTACAGCTGATGTTATGTATGAACTTTTTCATATATTTATTGTTTCTGCAATAAACTTTAGTTATATCCCCGAGGTAGCTGGATTCACGCTTACCTAGGGAGTGGCCTGTGGCGTGTTGGTATGTCCTGCAAACACTTTCAGCATGTTACTCTGGGCTATGAAAAAAATTCAAATTAAATATGAAATAATTGGGAGTTATTCTTCTTCACACTTTTAATAGAGTTCCCTGCATATGTAAATCACAAAATATTAGACCAAAAAAAATAAGGGTCTGTATACCCCGTGGACTTAATTATATGGATATCCACTCATCAAGTAAGGGCTGTTGCTTAATCTTAGCTAGAATCTTCTTACTTTTTGTGCAATCCTGATTAATTATGGCAAGTTTTTGGTCAAATATCTTCTTAGTATGCAAGCATGGAAACAAGAAAACTCTGATAATAGACAGCAGCAAGCATTAGATGAGTTTCAAAATAAAAATTAAAAAAAGGACTGCAAAACCAAAGCAAAGCTTTGCAGCAGTTCTTGTCTAAGGGGTGATTAGGGTTAAAATGATAAAGGATCAAAATGATTTATCCTCTTTATGATCACTGATCGCAAGTTAATTATGGCTATTTAAGCTTATAGATATATAATGTGTGTGTTTTCTATTTCCTAAGAAAACACGTGTGCGCACTCCTAATCTGTTCCCTAAAATTTTTTTTGAAACACAAATAAATGCTGTTAAGGATTTGTAATTGTTTTTAAAAGACAATTTTTTAAAATGCCACTTTAAAAAAAGACACTTTTATGGATTATTTTAATTCGGATACATGGACTGAGTGAGTGTGACATCACCAAAAGAAAATGGCCTACTTCCTGCTCCAATAAAAGAAGTAATTTCAGTAACCATTTTTGAGGCCAGATGATGTCAGTAAGAATGTGATTGGTCCTAGTCGATCTGTGTCAACGTTTCTATGGCAGCCACTCCACAAGCTTGTTTGCAGACCACACCCCTACCAATTACAGGTGAACTGAGCACAATCTCGATGTGACACCACACACTTTTATCGAGGCATCTGTTTGGCCAATTCATAACTTGCATTACAGAAAAATATGACTGAGTAGTAGCAGTTTTGACTTCTTGGAACATTTGGATACTTTCTGTTTGGATCGTGATGGGGAAGAGTCACTAAGTCCATTTTGAGTAAGATAAATTGTCCTGCAAAGAATGATGTGACTCAATATTTTTGAAGTCACTTCAAATAATGCAACTTTACTTTGGAAAGTTTCCATCATAATTTCTGTTTTTTTTGCAACTTAAAAAAAAAATGCTTTTACTCGTTTAATTATCCTTTGGTAACTTCACCGTCATGACCTTTTTTTTTCTCCAAAACTATTTATAATATCAATAAATGATAACACTTAACTTATGTTTTTTTATTCTTTTATACTACTTTGTGATAGTTAAATACCTTATTTGATCCATTTAACTCTACTTTGTAATCTTTTTTTTGTAAACGTCAAAAACCAGATGTTGCATCTCAAGAAACAAATCCTCCCATTTCTTATTAAATGTTCAAATCAAATAAATAAATGAATAAACAATGCTAACTTTTGACTCTAATTCTTAATCCATCTTTCAAATCATCTACATTTTTAGGAATTTCTATCACTTTACGTGGGTTTTGATCCTCTTGATTTGTGTCCTTTTAATATCGGAGGCTTCCCCCCTGAAACCCGCTATAACCACTGCATGCAAAACCATTAGAGCTCACCCAAGCCTGGCAGAAAAGCCTGTCATGTAATTACAGTAAGATCAGCTGGGCTGGCCTTTCACCTGCCTCTCCCATGATACATTTATCATAACATCAGAGGGATTTATTTTCAGTACTCCCGTTTATTCTCCCCGTAATTCCGCGCACAGTTCTGCATGAAACCTGAGACGTGTTGCATTTATAGTCAATAATATATGGAGTTATAATGGAAATGTGCAAACATTTCCATGACACCATGAGCGTGCACATCCACTGCTGCAGCCGGGTAATGCACTAAGGGGCTCCAGCTGTGCTGTGAAGATTTCTGCCTTCTATTCAATCACGCCACACTGATTTTAAGGAGCTGCTGGTGGCGGCTTTTTATTTCATGCAATTACATCTCCAAAGCACTTCTTATTCTTGCAATGCAAAAAGCCACGACTGGGTAAATATTTTGTTCATGTTGCATGGCGATCATCACGCAGTATAATGCAGATGTCGCACACTTGACGTATGAAGAGTCCATCCATAATGCATAGAAATCATGTACATACTGTCCATCAAACCCCCCTATCCCCACATTATGCTTTTAGTAATGTTTACTAAAGATGATCAAAAGTTAGTAAAGACTCTTAAAATATCATAAAAACCCAAACTTTGGTCCAAGCAGATGCATTATATTTAACTAAGACGGTTAAATCTCTAAAAAAAAAGTTTTTCTTTGTTTTAAAACTCATCCTTCAGTTCCAACAGAAACCGGCAGAAATAGAGCTGTAGATTTCAAAGCAAAATACTTAATCAATGAGAGTTCAGCTTACAATTCAGTTTAAAATGATTTCATAACTATAAATCTATACTAACGCCTTATATGCAGTTTTTGCTTGAAAAAAAGTCTGCTTAGAAAGTAAACAATCTGTCATACATACAAAAGTGAAGAAGCTCATTTAACTCTACACATGAACAAAATATGTATTTTGTAAAAAAAAAAAAAAAAAGTGTCTTACTGTTGAAAATACAAGAATAATGTGCAAAAATAGAAAAACAATTTCTAGATATCTGCATCTAAGTTGCCTTGTATTGTCACAATGGCACCTTCCACTCTAAATCTGCCTCTGTAAATCAAGAAAAAGCAGCTTTCTGCTGAATTTTGGCAAAACAAAATAGTCAGGGTTTTATCATCTTTCTCACCTCATCTTGTCCTGGAAAATGACATCCTAATCCTCTCTGTGCTACTGTTCCTCCAACTTTAAAAGTAGCTTATTTAGGGTATTTTTTTAAGTTATGAAGCTTATTGCCCAATTTGATGTTAAAATGATAAACCTGTCTCTTTCCACTGGGAATGTCCCAAATTTCTTTAAACATTTCTAATAAAATGCTTATTTTTTTAATCTCCCCACTAAACCCCAGTTGCTCTTTTCCCAGCATTTTCTTTTCAAGTTTTACATACAACTTTTTTTTTATTATTATTATTTCTAAATTATCTAACAATTACAGAGCTTAAAAAAAATACAAATGTTATGCAATATTAAACAAAGCTTGGGGACTTGTATTCAGATGCCTCATGTCTCTGATTTACTGCCAATAATTCGTTTTTAAATCAACAAATAAGTACGTTATTGATGTGATTTTTTTTTTCTTCTCCTAACTGTGTTACTATGGTGACCCACATGGATCACATGACTGGTGCATTAGCAAAATAAGCTATTATGTTATCAACAGTCAGTGACCCTTAAGAAAAGCCTTGGTAAAGCTGCCCCCTCAGAGCTTCATTGACAAACGACGGAGCCATAAACCAAGACCACCAAACTCAAAATTCATTAAGGCTTGTCCGCAGGCAAATAGAGGACATGTCACTTTCTTATTACTTCATATTGACTCTTCTCTCTTAGCCTTGGGGGATAGAGAGCATTTCAAGTCTTATTTCAAGTGGATTGTGTGTCGGGGAAACTGTTAGGTGGCTCATCTAAAAGAAAACCTTTGGTTTAAAATCGTTTGAAGTTTTAAACCCTTTCATTTATGTTGACAGTTTTTTTATTTGGCTCCTGGATTGGAGGGAAGGTTGGGATTTAGATTATTGGTTAGACAGCATTGAGAAAAATACAAAAAAATAGATGCCACGTTGGTGTCTAATTGTAAATGTCAACAATTCCATTATTAGAAAAAAGCCACAAGAACATGTTATGAACACCATTTTCATCGTAATGGGTCTTTAAGTAGTTTCTATGGCCATTCATTTAGCAGACGCTGATGAACTTTTTGTTACAAAAATAAGACTTTTTTTTTTTTAGGGAATTAGGTAGTCAAGTTTTTTTCTGTAAATCTCTAAACGACAATAAAAAGAGTAAGATATGAAAAAAATATTAAAAATTTATATTTATAATATTTATAATAATTTATAATGAAAAGAAATTAAATAAACATTTTTTGTGTCTGTGAAAATTTCACGTAAAAAACAGAACCTTACTTTTTCCACTTATAGTCACATATTGCCAGTTTTCAACAGTGCTAAATGTACATAGTGGCTGTGTGACATCACTTTTAAGTTCAGCTTGCATTTGATTGCCACTGAATGTGCAAAATTTCAATATTAATCATTAAATTCTGTTATTTATGCTGCAATAAAAACTGTTGCAGTAGTCAGTTTTAGTTTTTTTGTAGCAGGTCGACTGTAAAATTTTTGCATCAAAAGATTATGAACAGTCGAACAAGAGCATCATCTTCAGGGAAAAATAAAGCGATCCCAAGAAAATAGAAGAAAAAACTCCTGTCTGACACTTCAAAGTGGTTTTATTTTTTACAAAGTTTGCAGAAGTTTCACAAACATGGAATCAGCACTTCAGCACTCTCTTTGTTTGTTGATTTTTATTCTGAATGGGACGTTTCTATATAGATTTTTCAAGTGCATCATGGAGTAGGTTTGCCGGTCCGTCGCACACATGCTCTCGCCCGTTCTTCACTTTTATCGATGTGGATTACACATTTCTCACCCTGGAAGAGTCTCACACCCGTTGTCCCTGGTGATTTATCATAAGTGGCAGCAGTTTGTTCTCAGCATTTTGCATAAGATGTTCTGTTCTCAGGTTTTAGCAGACTAATTCTCACTGACTATAAATGTGGTACGAAGAAAAAAAAAAAAACTCTCCAGCAGCCCAGCCAGTCTTAATAGACTTTTTATGTTTGTGAGTTTTTAGTACGCTGAGGGCCTCCAGGGGCCCGTGAATGCATTCTCCTCACCCCAACTTTGATTAGCGCATATCTAACCTAATGACCTGCTGGTACTTTGATCAAATCGGATTCTGAGATGCTCGATGAGTGCACGCGCTCCTGCTGATTACAGACACCAACGCACACTAAATTATGGATTATGCTTATGCGCGAGAGCTTTTTGACCACATGGCTGTTGAAGATGGGATTTCGGAGTTCTGTCAGCTGTGGTTAAAGCAGAAGGGGACATGCTCAAAGAGCATTTTCTGCTCTGTATGGAAATCGCTCCCCACCGCAGAGCCCACTGGAGTTCATGCTCATGCTGACTACAGGTTTTACATTACACCGGCCGATCTGCAGACGCGCACAAACTCTTAAGCTGCTCATTCTACAGAGCTTTTATATATTTTACCTAATAAACACTGTAGCACATTGTGTTTGCCCCAGCATGCATTTCACCATGGTGCTGTTGAGCCATAACCTGTGAAGGACAAATTATAGACAGATGTGCCCGCTGGATCTCTCTTAACGACGGATGGTTTGGCAAAGTCCCACCAAGATTTCAAACAGAATTGACTATATTTCTCCGAGACTTTCATTGCTGCGAGCTTAAGTAAACATAAATGAATAATCAAGGCAGTATGAAATATGCATCCATAAGCTACAAGCTTGATACTCACAGACGGGTATGGAAAAACTCTATGCCAAAGAGGATCATAAGCACACAAATGTACTTCGCACTTATCCGTCCTGGACAAATTTGTCAAATTTCAAATATTAAGGATCAAAAACGATTAAAGGAAGCCTAAAATATAATGACGAAGGAAGGTAATTCTCCATTAACGTCTAGATTATTGTATTTTCCGTACCATAGAGCCCCCAGGAATATACGGCGCACTGTCAATGAATGGTCTATTTCAGAATTGATGTCCAAATTAGGGCACATTAAACTATTAAAAAAAACAAAAGAGTCCAATACGAGTCCGTCAGACTTTAACTTTGTTTGCAATAACCCCTAAAACTTGATTGGAATACTCCATAATGCTCCAAGGTACGTTAGAAGCCACGTTGCTGTATTCACAATACCCGTGACTGCCAACCGTATTTGCAGCACGTAAAAAAAAGATTGTCGCTAAAACAAACTTTACTGACTTCGCTACAAACTATCTGATACCACTATCATGCTCCATTAGCGTAGTTGTAACACCTGTAAAGCTACATAGAGGGGCGCGGCAACTCGCATTGAAGCTGCCACTTCCAATGAAATGAATGAATGCCTGTAAACCTGCATTTCCAGCTTCCACGTTCAGAACTCTCTCATTCACTGGTTGCTGCACACGTTTCTATCTCTGGTGTTAAGCTCTATGTACAGAACGGGCGTCCATTGATGGCACTGGAAGTTCAACTAGTTCAATTTTTGACTGCTAAATCAAAAACAGTGGAACTTTGATCACTCAGGGACTCGGATCTAGTAGTATTGTACGGATGGTGTCTTTTTTTTTTTTTTAAACACGGAGGTACCAACTGTTTGTAAAGTGATCTCGAAGGAGAAATGAATAATTGCAATTTGTGCCCGGCCAAAGTCATTTGACACCAAAAGCCTGGAGCAAGATTCCTGAGAATTGTGCCACTTCAACATTTTGCTCCAAGCCTCTTCCAACTGTGTAAAAGTGCCAGACGCGCTAGTAAACATTAGCAAAAGAAAAAAAAAAGGTCTTCCCTGCCCCTCTCTGCTTGTCTGGTGTGAACAGAAGACCACAGGCTGAATGCGCGTTCATGAAACCGCGTGTAGCACATTCTTGAATACACAACACATGGCCGGTGTGAATGTAGCATTACTCCCAATCTTGTTTGCAACACGTAAAAAAACAGATTGATGCCGCTAAAACTAACTTTACTGTGACTACGCTGACTCTGAACCTTGATAGTACCGTATAAAAAAACTGTCTGACACTGCTATATGGTAGCTACATTAGAAGCATGTCTTAGCACAACACCTATAACAGCCAACCTTGTTTTCAACTCGTAGAAAAACAAACTGATACTGCTAAAAGAAACGTTCCTGTGACTACACTAATTTCTAATGTTAGTATCACATAAAAAAAGTCCAACACCGCAACACGGTAGTCACGTTATCGAGTTCACAATGACACACAATCAAATAGTTACCCCTCCAAACCAGAGTAAACCAAACTACCAGAGTTAATCTATATATAAGGCACTTCGTCTATAAGACACACTGTTGTTGTTTAAATTAAAATAAGGCCTTTGTGTGGAAAATACCTAATATTTTGCAAGTTAATTTTGCTTGCCACAAACTACACAAATGCCAGCAGTACTCTTTGAGTGGCTGCTCCATTTCAGACATTACTTATGTCACTTTTCATGATTTTCTAGGGTGATTCAAATACTAAAAATCTGAGATTAACTTTTAGTTGAATGCTAAAAGCCTGACTTTGAGGCTTTTATTGTGACGGGGTTGGGAAGAGAAAGTTCTCATTTAGTATGAATGAAAGGGAATACAGTAAAAGGCCAATTCTACAAAATAAAATGAGCTATTATATTTAAAACGAAACAGGAAAAACAATGAATCCGTACAAGTGGAACAACGATCATCTAAAAACCCCAAGACAATTATTTTATACTGTGGCACAGAGGAGTTCAGTCTGTAAAACAACAAAACTGTTCCACTTTTTAGATATATTTTAAAATTGAATGGCATGTTAAGTCACAGTGCTTTTCTTTTGTCATGAAACCAGCGCGTGGGAAAGGAAATCAAACTGGATGATAAAGAGCTAACAGCTGCCAGATGAACTGGCTCCACTTAAAGCTCAATATTGCCATTTGTGCTGCAATGACGTAAAGATGTATGTAACCTGTCGTTTGGAAATGATTGCACACGATCAAAAAGAGCCAAAAAAAAAAAAAAAAAATCAAAAAAACTTTAGTTTGAATATTTTCTCCTTACAGACGACTCATTCCCCCAGAGAAAACAATAGGAAGTGTCCTCACCGCTCCAGACAGGCGAGGGTATCTTCAGGACGGCAAATATGTTGTGACAAAAAGGTATTTATTTGATTTGCCACAGGGCTTAAATAAAGTGTCTTGTAAATTTTTCTCTTGGGAATAGTCTGGAGAGCAACCACCAGATCAGTGTATGATAATAAAAAAAAAACAATTGCTAGGGGCAGAACAATTTATCACATTTCATATTTTTAAAACCTAAGGGAGAGTTTGATAAAAAATAATTGATTTCTTTCTGTCAATGGGAATTTATGTAGTACGTTACCAGTTTATTTGTATTTCAATCTCTTCAAACATGATCAATCTCTTCCCACGTCACATTCACATTTGCAATTTCTACCGTCTAGACCAGGGGTGTCAAACTCATTTTCACTGAGGGCCACATCAGCATAGTGGTTGTCCTCAGAGGGCCAGATATACCTTACTTATAACTTAGTAACTTATACAAGTTACCAAGTGTAATGAAAAATATATTTAACTACTCCTTAATGTTAAATAACACATTGTGTATTTATTCTAACTTTTTAAAGTGACAATTCCAGTTGCATAGATAAAACATTGCTGTTACTTTAGCATAAATCCTTTTAAATTTTGTCCAGTTATTAAAACCCACATAACTTCATTAGTGAAGGATCAAACTGTCCAAGTGAATAAAGAAAAGAAACATAAAACTGAGCTGCAAAGAAAATGTATTATAGTGTAACATTTTACAAAGAGAGGCTGCACACAGCCTAACATCCAACTGATGGTTGTCTGCATACACACACACATAAGACCTGCAAACACTGAATAACTACAACTGCAGCTACAAATAAATTACATGTAGTCAACAACAAAAAAATATTTTAAGAAATTTAAAACATTTATGCTCTCGCGGGCCACATAAAGTGACTTAGCGGGCCACATTTGGCCCCCGGGCCTTGAGTTTGACACATGTGGTCTAGACCAGGGGTGTCAAACTCATTTTCACCGAGGGCCACATCAGCATAGCAGCTGCCCTCAAAGGGCCAGATGTAACTTATACATGTAACTAAATGTAATAAAAACTAAATGTAACTACTCCTTAATGTTAAATAACTCATTTATTTATTTACTATAACTTTTTAAATTGACGATTACAGTTGCATAGAAAACATGTTTGCTTGTTACTCTAGCATAAATTCTTTTACATTTGATTCTGTCAGGTTAGGTTATGTGGACAGTGTTTGAGTGCTAATGTATAGTTGCCCAGTCTGATATTTTAAGTCCTATTCCCCCTAGATATGAATAAATAAACACCAATTTTTATTTTTTATTTTAAGAAATGAAAAACATTTATGCTCTCGCGGGCCACATAAAATGACATGGCGGGCCTTGAGTTTAACACATGTGGTCTAGACATATTCAACAAATTTTAACATTCATTTTCTGCTATTACGAATGTTTTTCCCGGAAAAAACTCTGCTGTTGTTCTCTTAAATTATACATTTTTTGTACTAAATCAATAAACTAAATCTACATAAAATGTATATAGAAACTCATCTTTTCTTTTCTTTTACTACCAAGAAGTGTTTAAAATCATATATTTTTGTGTTTTTATTATGTTCTTGTGCCGTTTTTCTGGTGATGTAGGACATGTAAAAAGAAAATAAAGATTAAAATTGCATTTCAGAGTATTTTTTAATTCAAATCGTTGTGAATGAGGAGCAGACCAAAAGAATGCAGTTTGAAAAGAGCTTTATTTGATGGCCGAGACCCGCCATCACAGCAAAAAAAGAAAACAAAAAAGAAACTGCAAAAAAAGAAAGTGCAAACTAAAAAGAAACTCTGCAAATTAAAAGAAACACTGGTGAAATAGTAAGAAATTATGTTGCAAATAAAAGAATATGAAGTTGGCTTTTTTTGTTGTTGCGGTTTTGCATTTGTTACATCATTACTTTTTATTTGCAAAGTTTCTTTTTTTTTTTGCTACAATGGCGGGTCTCGGCCACCGTAGCATAGTGATGTAGAAAATATGCTGGGCGGGGCTTTGGGCTAAATCTAGGTACATCTTTGTTTGCGCAATCCAAGCTAACATCTGGCTACAAAATGTACGGCAGGATATCTCTGATATTGCTTGTCAATTTTGCTGCAGCGCCAACGTTATGTTGGGGTTGTTAGGTAGCGGGAGCTAGGGGCTGTAAGCCAGTGGAAGATTATATAAACACATGGATGATGGGGAAGGAGGCCGGCTTACTTCACACCAACAGTCCGGCCTACCACTCAGAGGCACATTTTGCTATGGAGTGGGACTTTAATATTTAGTTATTGGGTTATTTGATAACTGAAACTTGAATTGACACATTAGTTAAAGTTATAAAGTAAAGTTTCCTCTTTCCAGAGGGCAGGCTCTTAACTTGAAAGGTTTATGTTGCATAACCTGCATGGAAAGAAAATGAAATGATAATCCAAAAAGATTCAAAACACATGTACCTGTACCTTCTCAGCCTTTGAGACCTTCATTTTGTATTTCTTTCCCATCAAGCACTGGATAACAAGCTCTTTCAGCTGAATATTTTAGTATAATGCAAAGTGAAATTGAGGCTTGACTCTTAAAAATGTATCCACAGGAAGAGATTGATTTGGAGCCCCCGTTTATCGTTTTGCATACAGTCTGTCATCTGCTGTCGAATAATAATTGCGCCACGGAGGGATGGAAGCATGCATTTGCCTTATCGTCATGCTAGTGCGAGTGTTGACACAGACCTAATGAATAATTAAATCTGGGTCATGCAGATGAGGGGATGAATACCAGCAAAAGTGAACAGATCTGTTCTTTTTTTTATTTTTTTTATTTTTTATTTTTTTACTCTGCAGACCATGAAGGCAACATTCTCAGCTCCGGCTCTCATTCAAGGTCACTGCAAACTCAACACAGACGCCATCTCAAATTCCTCAGATGTCTTCAAAGTATTGACCCTGACCGGCATCTGCATTCAGCATGCTTCCCTAAACAGATACAGAGGGAGAAAGAAAGTTCTGACAGCTATTCGGCTAATTCAAAGAAATATTTGAATCTTGTCGCTTTATTCACCTGGCCTCAACTAGGATTTCTTTTTAACATCAATGTAAGAGTTTTTTTTTTTTTATTTTTTTTTTTTTGGGAGGGCTTTTCAAAGCTCAATTTAAGCAAATGACCACCAATGTAAAGAAATTAGAGCTACAACTGCCTTGAAACATAAAAAAAAAAACATTTAAAAAAATGTGAGTAGTATGCACTAGTAGTTCCTTCTGCTCGTGTTATAGAACAGACTAAAAATATAAAAATAGAATAAAAAATTGACAATTTCATCTGCAAAGCTTCTCCCATCTTTTGCACGATGTGGGTTCATGGCAACCATTTTGAGAAAAAGGTCAGGCATCTGTTGCACAGAGATTAAGAAAGATCAGAAGATCGCAAATGCTTTTAATCTAGATTTCAGGACGGAGTGACGTGACCTCCCTCTTCAGTACTTTTAGCTCAATTACACATGATGTCACTGCGCGAGTCGACCCTTTCAATCCGCCTCCCCTGAGCTCGTTTGTTTGGAGGTGGGGGGGCTCAATAGTCATTCCTAAAAAGCCTCTCTGTATAGGAAAATGCATATAGATGAGATTTAGCCCTATTGCCCCAACTGGTAAGAGCTTAGCTATCAGTTATGATTATTTGTTTATATAACTGTTTTAAAATGTGCCACACAGGGATAAATACACACAATATTTTTGAATATGAGTTAATGATCGGCACATGCTGAACTCGAAGAAGCTTAATGTTTTCTGCAAAGCTTTGGAATCTATAAATCACTTTGAATTTTAGCATCAGACGAACTTTTACACCAACTCTTACTGTTTTGGTTTGCGGTTTTGGACATAAATCTTGCAGCGAAATTATAAATATTTAGTCAGTCGAGGAAAATTTTAAAAAATCAAAATTACCATTAAAAATTGAAGCAATCTGTAGTGCTCTGTGCTCCCCCCAAAGGAAGGTCAACTGTAGGGCAGCCACAGCGGCACAAAGCTGGCATGGATCAGTGACTTGTGCAAAAATGCTTAAGAGAAAGTAGAGGCTTACCAAAGCTGGAGCTTAAAGAAAGATCCTCCTGTTTGAGGAATGGATTCCTCCATGCTATGGCAGCCTGCCACGTCTAAAGACCACGTTTCAGAAATGACAATGGGGTTTGAGGTGCACCAGATCATTTCGGTGCTGCATTTGAATGAGAAAAATCCACTTATTTGGCCTAAAACATCATGTAATTTGATTTTATGAGGTGGAAGGTCCCTCAGAATAAAGGCACAGTAGTTTAGGGTAATTTAAAGAGAAAATATGTTTAATTTTTAGGATTTTTTTTGTGTTTGTTTTACTTGAAATACCTGCTACACTCAGAAAGTTTAGTGGAATTAAACAGTAAAAGGTGCACTCCTAACCTTCAACAAATGCTTAAAAAACGTATAAACCTTACTTAACTTTATTAATAGGCTGTTAACACTTTATTCAGTGGTTAGTTAAAGCTTAATTTTGCATTAACAACTATAACGAATAGTTATTGTTAAAGGGATATGGAAATATCTGATCAGTATGGTACTAAAATGCTTTGGATTCTTATTTTGTTTGTTTGTTTTAAATGCCAGAGTCATGAGAACACATTTCAGTTTTCAGTATTTGTTTGCACTGAAGTGAATCTACATATAAAATCCTATCGTTGCGTGTATGTGCATCCCTTCTTAAACACGATGGTAGCGCATGTTTTGACTGCGCATAGCTTTCCACATGGACCATGGGGTCTAATCACGGCTGCTTTGTTGCTTTTGGCTCTTGATACTCTGCGGTGACGAGTGAACCGCCGCAGAACTATTATCAAAACAGCTCTGGTTACCGTTTCATAAAGCTGTAATTACAATGATCAGCACAACCTTTGTGATATTTCTATGAGTCACTGCTGAGATTATTACTCACGTCTTGCCAAATATTTTGGTTTGTTCAGTGCTTATTTTCAGGAAGAAAATAGACTTTCAAGTGATGTGATCCCTTCAAAATAAAGTTGAGTTGCTGCCAATATTGATTTGGCCATTCAATCCTCCAATTCAACTTGGTTATGTCAGACAGTGTTCACATTTTAAACTAACAAAGGTTAAATATTGTTTATCTTAAATGGTAAAAGCTTGTGTTGGCGACCAAATGAGGTTTTTGCTGCAGATACAAGCAACTGCACTGAAGGAAAATCACTTATTTTCTAAATCAATGCCACATTTAGGATAAAAATAAAGTTGAAATCATACAATAATTATCATTTGGGCCTCTTATTAAAACCTGATCAGATCTGTAAGTTGATCATTTCCATATTTTCAGGTAATGTTTTTCACATTTATCAATACACAAGTAGTACTTTTTGGATTTCGGAACTCCTTCTTCCTTGAAACAAAACTGCTGTCAGTTCTAGCATGTACTGATTTTTTTTTTTTTTTTTTTTTTTAATAGAATGTAAATATCAACAAATATGGAGAAAAGCCAAACCGATTTGAAATCTTTTGCTGCTTATCACAAAGTGTAGAAGTGAGCTTGATCCCCCACTGAGTGATTCCAAGCAAGACGCAAAAAGACCAAACAAAGGCTTACGATCAATTAGTTCAGCTGGAGACATGTTCATGTTGTACTGTTCATTTGTGCCAATCATAAGTGCAAAATGGAAAAACAGCTGTACTTCAACTAATGTTCCCACTCACTCAAGGAGTCGGCTGAGTTCAGTGCAGACCCCCCACGGAGAGCACCCAGTGTTATCGGAGTGCATTTGCAGAGTGCAGAGCATTTATTGCAACAAATGATAAAAATCAACTCTGCGTGCTATAAGATGACAGATAACACAAGAAGGCAGCATTAGCAGTGCCCATAAGCTTTCATGCAGTATCATCATGTGTGGAATGATCTATAAACAGATTTTTAGTTTGAATGTTTAAAGACCTTTCCAAAGAAATTCAAAGTTTTTGGTGTTTTTAACATGGTCCTGCGGCATTTTCCTCACGAAGGAGGTAAAGTATGAAGAAAATAAAATATTGCATTCAAATTGTTGAATACAAGATTGCTCCATGATTGCCTGCCCTTTTTGTTGCACCGGTAATGTTAGGTTGGCGGGGGTGAGGGACTGTAGGGGGCTAGCAGGAGAGCATGTAAACAGATGGATGATGGGAATTGGGGAGGCTCACTCCGCACCAACAGTCCCGCCCACAACTCGGAGGCAAATTTCTAATGAACTCCTGAAGCTCTGCAGGAACTGTCCTAGAAAACAACACAGATTTTATGATTTTGGCAAAAAATATAATCATAATTAAAAGATGGTATGGAATGCTTTGACAATAGATGAAAATAGAGCTGCACAATATGAGGGAAATACACGACTGCAAGTTTAATCTGAATATGAGCCCACATCTTAAATCACACTCCAAGGAGTCCATAGGACGCGAGCATCTAACATAAAAGCGTCCATCCGATTGGTCAAATGCATACATGGATTTATTTGATTCGTTAAATACTTCAAGCTACCATAAGATGGTTTGAGCACATTTAAGGTTACCATTTAGCGCAATTTTTGCCGTCTTCTTCGGTACACGTATTGCACAGCTTGTAATGCGATAACAATGAATTTGCGTTTTATTTATTTTTTATTTATTTATTTTTTGTGCGGGCCTAGATCCAAAGATGATCCGAGTGGGACTTTAAGTTTTTCTGAATAAGCTAGTTCAACAAGCAGTAAATTGTTTGCGTAGCTCCCACATCTCAATTTCTCACAGATTTTTCTAACAACCACATTGCATCACTTTTTAACCGCTATTGTAATTGTAGATCTGGCTCTGAATGGGACCACCGCTATCGTCCATCATTTATGTCACTAAATAATCCTTTTTGATTTTTCCGAAATATTACAAATGTGACTCTTCATCGATATTTTTTAAATGTAGCTTCAAAGTTGAGAGTGGAAAGAGATCATCACTGTATGGTCTGATTTAAGGGAAGAAAAATAAACCTGAGCATTAAAAGACACCACAGGAAAAGAAGATACCTCTTTTTTGTAATGTTTACGCTCACATCAGGACATCTTTACCATCCGCTGCACTTTAGAAGCAGGGTATGTCTATCTCAGTTTGACCTGAGCAAATATTGTGACCGGTAAAACAGTAGTCGGCTCTTTGAAAATACGCTGGGTGGGACACAAGCTCTCTGCTCTGAGTTCTCCACAATAGGGAGTTAGAAGGGGGGCGGGATTGCTTCGTGCAACGGTTCCACCCACCACTCGGCCACTCTGCAGAAACTATGTCCTAGAAAACAAAAGGCATTTTTAATTTTGGCTAAAAACAACATATTCATAAGTAAAAGACCCCTGGGAACGCTTTTAAAATAAATCAAAAGACGATCAGCAGGGTTCTTTATGTATTAGCATCAAAGTGAACCACTTTTTTAACAAAACTGTCTTATTTAATGGGACTTGAGGTCTCAAATTCTGTGTAAAGCCATAAAAAGATATAAAAAGTCATCTAAAAGCAACCCTACTACTTTGTTTTTTTAAGTTTTATGTGTTTTATTTTAAGATTTTTATTCACAACCAGAAAAAACAATTGCAATATAAAAACACTGAATAAAGCAAATGATTCATGGCCAGAATATAGTCTAATGCCATCGTAGAGGGTGAGATAACAGCATTTACGGTCAGAAACAAACTTGTTATATCAGCCTTAAGAGGAGTACAACTGAACCACACTGAGACCTATGAGGTGTCTTTAAGGTGGCTCATCCGCATGGGTGTTGGCTCTTGTGAAGAGGCTGCTGTGTGCAGGTTGGCATGGCAATGGCAGGGAGATAAGCTCGGCTAATAAGGAAGCTATCAATGCCGGCGTTACTGTCTGAGCCTGCGCTGCGAGCTCCATTTGTGCTTTCTTCATCTCATCTACTCACTCCTCCTCATTTTCCCCTCACTGCAACTTCTGAATCGATCAAAGGCCACCATTACATAGGACGGTCCAATCAGCCCAATGTGACTCACAAGAGACGAGCAGCAGAGAACAGTGAGGCAGCCAGGGAGAGATTTGCAACTCCGTTATATTTCTTTTTCTACCACCGAGAAGTACTTCACCTGCTTATTGATCAGCTCGTCCGGTCGGCGGGTTAAATAAAAGAAGCGTGGGTTCCTGATGAAAGACTGACTGTACCAAACATACAAGGACAACAATGTTAACCAAGGGTGTTATATAATTTTAAGTCCCCCTTGTATAGAAGGTATTGAATATATCTGACTAAGTAGCAAATGAACAGGAAAAAACATTTTTTTCTGCTTTCTGAACCGTGTTCTTAGGCAGCTCTGACAGGTCCTTAAAAAACAAAGCTGTAGCAAAGTTGAAGAGCACTCAGACACATCCTTTCTTTAAAGAATAAAAGAGAATTTATATCATGAAAAAATGAAAGAAAGTATTTCCATTTAACATATTTGTCAGAATTTATGACAAACACCTTAATAAGCATTTTTTTTAATTGGGATTTTCTCAGTTTTATTTTCTATTCAAGAAGCAAAGAGTTACTACATTCAAGTCATTACTATAAATTAAACCTTTAAATCACTTTCTTATTTAAGGACTCAACCGTAAACTGGCTAGTGTGTATGTCCTGGAAGCAGCAGCTTTTGGGGCCACGGCAGGCTTTGCTCTATTTGCTACAGTCACACCAATAAGCACCTGCATCTACACTAAAGACATCAGCTCCGTTTTAGTGTGTCAGTCACTTTGGGGAAAGGGGCCAACCAAGTGTCTCAAATTATATGAAAATACATATGCTTCTTCAAAATTGGAACCCCTACTACTCGAAAAGTCGCTTAACGGCAACATAATCAAGGCCTGCTGTGGTTGTGTAGTTGTGTTTGCACAAAAGACGAATATTTTTAGGTACCTTAAAAAAAAAAAAAACCACATTCAGAAAAAAGGTTTAGACAACGTCTTTTTTTTTTAACCATATCGACTGCCGTAACTCCTTAACCGTGATGCAATTAACGTATTCTGAAGAGGAGAAAGGCAGATTTGTGCCGACATGCAACAGTTTATAAAAGTGAAGTTCTTAATCAACCAATGCAAATCAAACAATTCTGTCCCGGAGAAAAGCAGTAAATCGTCATGCAACATATTACTAACGTAAAGTGTTGCAAAACGGTGCAACACCGCTATGAAAAGCCACTTTTCTCTACGTCAGAGTCAGGAGATTAACATAGATTTCGCAAATGCTTGAAGAGTATGTCAATTTGCGTCTTATTTTTGTGATTTAACTACAAAATATTGGTAGATTAAATGCAGACGGTCTGCATTTAATCTACCAATATTTTGTAGTTAAATCACAAAAATCCTGACAAAAAATGTTAAGTACAGGAAGAATATAAAAAGAAACCTTAATACTATCCTTAAAAAATGTGAATCCTGATGTTTCATGACATTATGTCCAGAGATCCAATTCTTTAATCCACAAGGCTTTATACGCTAGCATGACGTGTTATACTGTATATGGAAGATTTAATGGCACTTAATCAGGCATGCACAGATCAACCGTACAGTCCTTTTGTAAACTAGGATAAACAGTTTACACCTTTAACTCACATCTGCCATCTTTGTCAAGAAGCAAATACGATGACACAAAAAGAACAGGAGTCAACGTCGCTGCATCCCTGAGTCACATTAATTTCACAAAAACAAGCTTGGAAATAACAAAATGGGTGACTGGCAGCACAGCTGTGCACTCTGAGGAGTATCGTGTACAATAACACGCCTTTAAAAAGCTGCTCTAAAGACCTGCTATTGAACCTAATAGAACCTACATTTACAGCAGTTCTAAAGGACTTCTTAAATTCCATCGTTTTTTGAAAATAAGTTAACTTAATGTCATTAAGTTGACAGTCTTACAAGTCGAGCTAACACAGATACAAGACGCAGCATTATGCATCAAATCATGACCTCTTAATTGTGTTAGCATTTGTAGATGACAGAAAAACAGACCAGATTAGAGTTCCCACATAAAGGCTTCGCTAATACAGGTAATTAGAAGACGAACTTCTGAAGACATCTATAGCGTCTAGCTTTTTATGCTGAACTAGTAAACTGGCGGGAGTGCAGCTCTATAGTTCTTTTATTCTTTTTCCACATTAGTCTGAGCCGTGACAACAGCAATAGATCTGGAAACGCCGTAGCTTCCCCTCCACGTGTGTTGAAACACTTTTTCATCTCCGTCCTGCGGGGCCATGCAGGTTTTAATTTTAGCTGCAATTCAGCTGGGATTGGACTGTACCTGAAATGCCATGTGGATGCAATTACAAAGCTCTTAGTACAGCCAATCTATTGGAGTTTTAGTCATTACTGCGCCGGGCTGCACATCTTTTTTTTCTCCACTTATCCCCTTACAACTGTAGTTGTGCTGCTGTTTTGTCTAAAAGCCAGTACATCCTTCAGCATATCGTGACGGTTGGTTGGTCATTTACTTGACTTGTTTGCCATGTTAGAGTACTGTAAATGTGGAAGTTCCTCTGACAGCTCGTGAGGACCACACTCTAATTTGGTTGGTTCATTTGCAAGCGAACCTCATTGTGAACCTCTACAGTGATTTTGCAGATGGACTATTAAAGCGGACCAAAAGGAAACAAAGTTGTTGAAATGAATAAGATTGCATTCTTTGCAGGAAAAACATGCCAAGGTGCAAAGTTCAAGCAGTATCAAACATGAAAAAGTCCAAAAGCATTCTTCGACTACTAAATCGAAGTCATCACACTAGAGGGGTGAGAAAATTTTGCCCCAATGCTTAGTTTTTTTCCTGGTAATTCTGCCCATAAATGAGTAGATGTTTGACCATTCGGAGAAAAAAGAAGAAAAAAAAACTTGCTCTTCCCTAAAGTTGCATGGTGAAAACAAACGAAATGAAGTCGAACATTTTTGGGCAAACCCGACATAGTTGAACCATTTATTGTATATCAGAACTGGAGTGAGTTACTATTCCCCCCTCTTGTTTCACAGGAAGTACCAACTGGCTCCAAGAAGCCAAAATCCCATAGACTTCTATTCAAAAATAAACAGCTTGACATTTTTCTACATGGAAATGTTACGTAATTGCAAATTATTCATATCATAAGCCGACCAATCAGATGTCGCAATAGAAGTATGTGGCCACAACATCAAATGTTCGAAAACCTTTGACGGATTCTGCTTATAAGTGGTAAGTGTGTGGACTCCCAATAAGTTTACCCCTGATTGACGAGAATGGTTGCCATAGAAATGATATCGACTTGGACCAATCACTGCTTACTAATAATGTCTGATTCCGACATGGGTGACGTCACACTCACTTGGTCCAGTTCTTATATACAGTCGATGATTTGAACTGAATTTCCCAAACTATCCAAAACCTTTTGCGAACACTTCTCACTTTTTTAAATTTTACTTTAATATTAAGAATGATTGAAAGCAGTTTAAAAACTTCATACAAAAATTATATTCAAATTAGGATTTTGTAGGCCATATTTACTAGCCTCTGGGAGGAGTAACAACAAGCTGAGCCAATAGGGAACCCAGCAGCAGGCTGCTACAGTAGATAAGATGCATGAGTTACCACCTTACTGGAATGAATAGTCAGCTCCTTATTTCCAAACAGCAGCTTATCAATAGCCACATCAGTATCTGGCTTCTGCAGGGATATAGCCTGCAACCATTTTCTCAGTTGTCTTAATTTTGTCCCTCATACTGTGCCATAAAAACCAGTCGGGTATTACGCAATTTATATGAGCTACAATATGGTTGTACTATATTTCTCACTGAGTGCGTACAACATCTCCATTACAATGTGCCTGCAGTTGCAGTTTGGAACATAAACCCACCATCATCCTGAACACTCATGCATTCAAACAAACCCGTCTTTTCCAGCTCTGGTAAAATAATCGCCAACATTTCTCTCCCAAGCTGCAAACCCACTACAACCATCTATCTGCTTGATTATTACCCTCCAGGAAATAAATAGATAATATTAAAGCACGCACGCACGCAAAGACAATTTTCTTTAATGCTGAATTTAGAGGCACCAATGTAAATGAGTTTTCCTGGGTTTATTTTTGCGCGAGAAAAAAAGTGTGTTTCTGATAAATGTCCTGCAGGATGATTCAAAAGCTTATCAATTACAGAAGCTCTAACAAAACATCTTAACTGCAAAATACTGCCATGCAGTGCACTAAACTGTGGTATTTGTGATTTAATGCTCATTATATTTGCATTTTTCCTTTTGTTTTCATTACATGGAATTGATTTGCTGTGGAGTTTGTCATTTAGAACATGCTCCTCATTTACTCCTCCGTCCATATTCCATACTGAGGAATCAAGACGAATGAATAAAGACAGAGGGATAATTACCACGGCGATGCCAAATAGCCACATCAAAATGAAAACTAGTTACAATCAAGACATTTGAACCGTGCGACTTCATGACAGGAATGCATTGATCATTTCCAACACTGCGTTAACAAGATCAAAGATATTGACATGGCGCTCAAGAGCCTCGCCACACAGAATCCGTCTCTTGGTTTGCAGCCATAATTGTGAAATATTTAGAGTAAGCAGGACTGACACCCAAAAATACTTTAGCCTAAAGGAGTTGGGGGGCCAAATGACCCGATGAGCTATAAAAGATGTGCAAGTCTGCATCCGAATTAAAAAGAAGGCAAATGAATCTGAGTGCCTGTCTCTCCCTGCAGGCCAGGCCAACGGCACGCCATCCAGACATGTCAAGCACAGAGGAGCAGGAAAAAAAGTAATTAAAAATAAAACCATTATGGCCTCCCCAACCTTCGCATAAACCCCATGAGGATGTTGTCGAGAGTCAAGCAGTAGGAGAAGACAAATCTAATCAGAGGTGCACCACATATCTAACTGTAGCAGATGAGAATTAATGCTGTTAGACAAGGGTAAAAGTGGTGGAAAATGGCAGGAATAAGTGCTTCTAAGCTAAATTGAATGTTCTTTCTCAGCAGAACGTCCCTGTGGTGGGAAAAGAAACCTGCAGACAAAAACGTATTTTTTTCAAGCATTTATTATTTTGAAATTTAGCCGATTTCACCCTAAGAGAGCCATCCTGACTAAGTTTACTCCTCCGCCCAACTCGATGTTCCAAAACCTGGCAAGTGGGTCGGATATTGTTTCCACCATTGGGTTTAGCCCCTTGTGTTTACAGCAAAACAAGAGCAAGAGACACCTGTCAATCAAAAATATATCCCAAACAGAGTATAAATCATTGATTTATATAATTGATTTATATATATATATATATATATATATACATATATATATATATATACATATATATATATACATATATATATATATACATATATATATATACATATATATATATATATATATATATATATATATATATATATATATATATATATATATATATATTTTATATATGAGAGCTGGACTAAGTAACCCCTCCCCTCTTTGAGTTCTACACAGGAAGTACTCGCTGGTCCCAAAAAATAGAATCCCTTAGACTTCTAAAGATAAATAAGTATCTACCACTCAGTCATTATATTTGTGAATGGGGAGAGTGGTTTTCATAGAAATGCTGACTCAGACCCACTTGGGCCAGTCACTGCCTACTTACATTGTGTGGCTCTAACATGGTGGTGTCCTAATCGCGAATAAATGGTGACTGAATTAATTTTGTTTCGTTGGGACCAAAAGTCATTTTCTGGAAATAACTCTGCACTAGCTCAGTCCAGATCTCATATACAGTCTATGGTATACATGTAATATTTAATCAATTCAAAGTAGTTTTCCTCACAGTTGTAAAAAAACAAAAAAAAAAAAAAAACAAAAAAAAAAAAAAAAGGACAAATATATAGCAATTACCATTATAAAAGATTTTTAACTTAAGTTTATTTTTGTTTCATAAAATGGAAATAAATGGGCACTGTTTGTTTTTTGAGGTCAACCTCCAGAGGACATTTGAAAAACTTTAGCTTTAAATTAGGGGATATCGTAGGACTGGTCACACAGCAGAAACTGAGTAAGACACAGATATTCCATGGGTTTTCAACCATGGTTGACATTATGAAATCAAGCAATTTATTAGCCATGTAGTGCTGTGGTACAAGCCAAGCAATCAAAAAAAATTGAAAACGGTCTAAAGACATAGCACGGTACAGTGCAGCCAAGGACGTGGAACTGGAGCAATTATGTTCTTTCAAAAATGTCTTTTTAAAGGCTGCATTCCGTCATGAAATATTAAAAAAAATGCTTTAACAGCCTGTTATTGTCGCTGCAACCAAGCCTGCATCACACTAATTGCAAGCTTCCCATTGCAACACATGTAAGTATTTAAATGTAAAGAAGAACAAGGTTGTAAAATGTCTACTCATTTTTATCTAACCCTTTTTGTTATTATTTGGCATTGCCTCCTAACCCTAGATTCATCTCAATTGTGGCTTTTAAAATAACACAATTGCTAGTTTGGGACCTGTACATGTACAGGCCCCAAACTGCTCTATAAACAGTGCAGCACTCATGCCAGTCAAGTAAGACCATTAAGCTACCAGCCAACATGGCAATTTGACTTAGCTGCGTCCACACTGAAGAACTCTGTGTTCTTCGGTAAATGTCGAGTACTCCTATTCTGCATGAGGAAGTTTGTTTATGTTGGATTTCTTTTATTAGTTCTGCACAGTTTGAGCCGAGAGGGCTTTAATTGGTGTTTTGCAACATTTTCTGGAGGACATTATGGAGACAAAAATGTTTAAACCAATATTTTAAGCCAACAAGACAAACCAGGGGGTAAACAGGCTGTTTCAATGGCTTCGTCACGTAATGGTATATCGTTTGTTGCTGGGCTGAGTCTAAAATTGGTCCTGGTTGCCATGGAGCTTGGGTAATATTTTACCTTTATCCCACAGCAATATTAATGTCTCCAAATGGACTCAATCTGTATACCATAAGATTGAGGGGATTGAAGTATCGAAAAACCCAAACTGTTATAGAGCAAGATGGACAGAGTTGTATCCATTTGGAGGTTTAGGGTAGATATCAGAAAGCAATTCCCAATTACTAACAGATCAATAACCAGCATGAAATTAGGACAAGCAGCCAACAACATGCGATGCAGGCATGTGTTAAATTGCTTCAGATTGAAATGAATCCTCTTTCACTTCTTAACTGCTCTGCAATGATGAGGCCAGAATGGACGCATAACATCCATAAGCACCTGCTGCAGTGGTCGGACTCTTGCTGTCATCCTAATGGCTGCCGCTCTACAGCATTATTCCCAGAATGCACATACGACTACCACTAATGTGGTCAAAACTTCCTCTTTCAAAGTCTGTCGCTGTGGCGAGCCAATGAAGGGTTTAGTGGACGGAGATAATCGTGCTCCCGCTCATTATCTCTAATGCAGTTCTGCTGCGTATGTTACAAAACATCCTTTAAAGCAGCGAGGCCCTTTTGTTTCTCCAGTTAAGCATCGCCCTGTGTCTTCCCATCTATGCCTCATTTCCCTCTTTCCCAAGGTAGTTGGCCCAGGCTCGCTAGGTGGCATCTCCTCGCTGAAGAGCAATTTAACAGTTAACTCACTCCACAGAGACCCAATTACAGGTGAATCTAATCCTGGATTAGACAATATGCAACCAGGCTTTGTTTGCAAGGCTCAGGCAAAAAGCAATGCTTGATCTGGAAAGATTCAATTTAAAAGCCCCAGACAGGGCTGCCTTGACTCACTGCACTGATCGACATCATTTCTTTTGCATTTACTTTGAGAAATTGGAATGTTATTGACTGGCTGGAAGGCACCAGAAACAGAAAAATAGGTGCAACATCTTCTTTTTCTACTTCACTGACACCATGCTTAGCAATAGGGTTGGGTAACTGATGCATTAAGGCAACCTGATTTGACGCGTGAAATCGAATTGGTCTACCGCATCAATAATTTCTACCAATTTTGAATTCAATGCACCAAATATCACAGTGTGGTTTAAAGTAGAGCACTGCAGGAGAAAGTGCATCTTGAAACTGCCTTTCGAGGAATTTCACTGGTGGGTTTTTCCAATTTCTGTGCAGCCTTGAACCTTTTTGTTGTGTCCTGTTGGCATCTAGTGTTTCCAAGTTTTCAAGATAATCAAAACATTTTTTTTCTTGTTTTTGGCACTAATTCCACTTAAAATAATGTTTTGTGCTGTAAATCGTCTCCTATGATGCTAGGACCCAGACGACTTCAACTTGTATCCTGCAAACCAAATTTCCTCCAAATACAGATGAGGAAACTTTTTTACGTTTTACATCCAAACAAAAGATACTGTTTTATTTTACTGAGTCCAGAAGGCCGCCGTTGGTTCTTTCACCACCTTTCATTGAAGAAAATTTCACAGCATAAATATTGAGACAATAGTCTGACTAAAACTGTCTATGATACAAGACAAAAAAAACAGCACAATGTGTTGTTTTATAGACTAGAATCCACTAGCAGCAACATTAGCTAGATTGGATGAGGTCAGCTAAAGCTTTGTGTAAAATCATTTCTGTTCTGTGAGCTGACAAAAATTGGCCAAAATGTAGGTCTCATCAGGCAGGAAAGTGTCATGATCTTGCACAGTTTCCAGCTCAACCACTGGTCCCAGCAGTAGAGCTTCAAAAGCCCAAATTCCCTGAGCAGATGGCGGTTTCTGGGATGCACTTCTCTGCGTATATTTTTTTGGTTATGTATTAGCTCTGGTTTCGTGTGCATGCAAACACAAAAACCTCTTGCCAAATTACAAATTGAGAGAAGAGAGGCATGATCAATATGAAATTACAAACCAGCGCTGTGACCAGGTGCACTGCAGACGTGATTGTGTTTCCATGTGCCTTTGGCTTCTCAGTCATGTGAAAAGGGTGGCTAAAAATATACCGATTTGGAAAAAAGATTCACAATTTGAATTTACAATAAACAGATACAATACATAAAAATGTTGTAATAGGAAAACAAAAATGCTTGTTTTACAGGAAAGTAGTCGTTTTCCAATTTTTTGCTGGAAGGAGTCCATTTGGGTGCCCCTCAACCCCCACAATGCATTCATATCATTGTTAAAACACAATGCTGGCAATTTTGCACTTAAATTACCTCCAGCCTGCATGATGCATCTTTGCACTTTCTGCATCTGAGTGCACACCCTGCAAACACAAGCACTAACAGATCATACAAGTGAGGCCATCACTTCCCGAAAGAGTCCAGCAAATGGCACAAGAAACATGACATGGGGTGGTGTTAGGCCCGTCGGCAATGCCTCGATCCCATCCGTCTGTGTTTAAAATTTTATATTTGAGCATCATCGTGAGGCAGGTGGGCTTTTAAGGGGAACCAGCCATTAAAGACCAGAAAATGTCCCCATGTGCTTGGAGCATTTACACAATGCGACCCCACAGTTAGATTTCTGCCAACTAACACAATAACAAAAAATATACGTTTTGTCATCGCATGTTTCATCTTTTCCTTAAGAGCTGTCATCAAAGATTGTATAAACCAGGAGTGCTCATTACGTTAGTCGCGTTGAAGGATGTGTGGGTAGATCCTGGGACAACAAACAAAAAAACAACAAAAAAACAAAATATATATTTAGAAAACTTTCCGTCGTATCACCACAGTTGATTTGGAATTTAATTTTAGCCTTTGTAAAACTGAATGGTTCAATTTGAATAGTCCTAAATCAAGAGAAAAGTTGAAGTTCAGCTTGTGGACGTGAAGTGAGCTTTTATCTTATGCAATGGGAATCTTATCATTGCCCAGATGAATTATTGCTGCTTTGTGTAGCATCTAAAATCCCCTCACGTTACGGGCACCTAAAACCTCCATTTCAAAAGCAATGTTAAACAAAAAAAAACAGAAATTCATATATCATTGAGGTTACACGTATGGAATAAAACCCGGAAACCCATCTCACAGCTTTACTGGATAACAAAAAGAGCAAGAAAGAAGGGGCTCAAGGGCACATGGGAGAGGGGGATTTCAGAGCGACGAGGCTGCTGTGATTCATTGGAGAAAAAAAGTGACAGAAACCCACCATTCATCATGGCTGTCAATTAGGAGACAAAAACTGTATTGTTTTAGCTTATTTTTCATTGAGCTGACTCTCAATTAAATTAATTTATGATACTGTACGGGCAAAATCTGGGACATACAGTAAAAAAAAAAACAGGAAAATCGATTGAATGCAGTGATTTTTTTTTTATTTTTAAATGACCATCGGTACAGTTTGACAGTTCACTCCTGCTTGAGGTTTTTCCTTCCAAAGGTGAAGATGCAGGGAAAAGGTGCATCAAGGTCAAGTTTAATAAAGAATTTAGTGGAATAATCATAATAGCTAGAACCTACAGACAGACACACAAAGCACACGTGTGTGTATGTGTCCCTGGACTCCCTTAACTCCAGAGCAATAATGATTGGGTCTCTCCACTGGGCTGAGTCCAGTCCTGCTCTGCTATTCCACTCAGCACAGTGAGAAATCACCTAGTCAGTCTAGGACTATTACAGAGTAATTGGCCTTTTAAAGAGGGGCTCCACCATGTGAAACAGTGTAACTGAGAATGATACCCTTGTTGCTCCATTCCCCATTTTTGTCCTGCATTCCTCTCCCCTCACATTTCTCTTATTTTCTGGCTTCACCTCTTGTTCTACCACTAACCCCTCTTTCCCTGGCCACCTGCTCTCAGCGCGTCTGCGCCTCTCAACATCATACTTCTGTCGGGAACCCCCCCCGTCTTCTCTCGACCTCCAAATGATCACTACTGCTGCTTCCTGTGTTTTAGTGACAGCTCCTAGACGCCGTCGGAAACGCTGCGTCGTTTTTGACCCTTTTCTCAAACAGCTGTGACACAAACAGAACCTGGAACGACAACGTTCTTTTGATGGTGAAACCGCATGAAGAACGTGGGCACATTTGATCTTTAGAGACAAAAAAACACGTCGCTCTACTGAACTGGAGATAATCAATCCAGCCAGAAAGCCCAGCAGAAGTGCCATACATCTATTTTTATGTCTAAATAATTGATTACCCTGAAAGGTATTTTCATTTGTCCGACAAAAGGCCTGGCTAAACAGGTTTTCATGAATTTTAAAGGTCTTCTAAAGTAAGTCGCACTAAATAAGTATACATAAAAGTGATCACATTGGTTTAGCAGTACTTAATACATTTAAAAAAAAAAAAAAGTTTCTTTGCAGATTAAATAAAAACATTAAAATTGTTCTGCGTATTTTTGTACCAATAATTGTCCAGGAAATACTCAAATTTTTAAATGAAAAAAAAAGATGCTAGTTCAAATGAGGCAGACAGGTACACAAACTTTGTGTGTTGGAAAGTCACAAAAATATTTAAAGCAATTAACTTTATTTATGAATCAACATTTTTTACTAACTTTTTATTCATATTTAATTCATCAAATCATTTTCTGGCTTTTCCTCTGTATTTTAAAACATGGTTTCATTGATGACAATCAATAGATATTTTCATAAAGCCAATAGTGCTGAAATAATAGTTTTGAGGAATTTTGATTCATATGAGCAAATTGACGACAATTATTTAAAAGAAAATGGGTGAAAAAGACCCAATTGTCCCTCAAAGAATTCACCAAAAAACTGACAAACTTTGTGTATTTGTAAAAAGGGAATCTATCCTACTAATTTCAGTTCACGAGTTATAGTCTCGAATTGAATAGCCATGTTCACTGATGCCTCAGGTGGTGAGGAAGCACCATTTAAGGGAAACCGGACCAGAACAGAACAGAACCAGAACATAGGGGGAAAAAAACTACAATGTAAGTACATATGTAAGTCGTATGTAAGTACGACTGAAAATGGGCGGATTAATATTAACCCAAATAAAAACCCTCCCTGGAAACACATCCATGAAACACTAGGGAGAAAAATTGGACTGAGTGACTCCTCCCCCTTCCATTTCAAACAGGAAGTACCCACCCATCAGAATAACCATTTTTTCTCTGATGCCTTTTTTTAACCTGTTCTTAATTCTATTTTTTCACAATATATGTTTTTTCTTTAATCCAAGTTAAGTTAAAAACTGGCCAATCAAATGCCTCAATAAAAGTATGTGGTCACATGTTCAACATTCGAAACATTTGACAAATTATGTGTAGCCCGTTGCCATAGAAATGTTAGCTTAGACCAATCACTGCTTACTGTCGATGTCTAGCGACGTCCGAATCGTGAAAAAAATGGCGACTGGATTGACTTCAATTAGTTGGAGCTGGAAGTAAGCGGTTTTCTGTGAGCGAATGTGGATCACACTCAGTCTGGTTCTCTGGACCAGCATGCATTAGGATCAAACAAATCCATAGTCTTCATCCTCCTAAAGAACGAATATTGTGTTTTCGAGACCAACAACAAATGGAACCCAGAAGATCATTGGTAACAAGTCCCAGTACCCAAAGGCTCCACATTCACTTGTTCAAACAGTAATATGAAAGTACAAACCCTTTGGAAGCACATGGGCATCACACTGCTTATTTTTTCCTTCCCACAAATATACATGTCATTTTTAGTGCAAAACGTGAAAAGGAACCCTAGGAAAACAATCACCAGCAGAGTAAATAAGCAGGCTGAAATCAGCAAGAGAGTATTATTTATATTAAAATAGGCTATATGCTGATATTAACTGAGAGGCAGCAGAGGAAGGAGTAGGAAGAGAATATCTGGAGACTGGTTGATGAAAACAGATTTTTTTTTTCATTTAAGGCCTGATATCAAGCTTGGAAGAAAAATAGGAAGACTTATAAACGCGTTTTTTTTAAGTCAAATCTACTTTCTTTTTTTATTTTTATGAGGAATGCCTAGTGGTCACTTGGGGAACTGCACCTTTCAAGGAAACTGATCTGAAAGTCAGTTGGGATTCTATATATTTTTGGTTTCTGTTTTATCATTTACCTTACTTAACCTCAGCATAGCTTGGTGAAGGTTCTCCTTCATGGGTTTATGCATTCATTAAGATGGCAGACAGAGTAATATAGGATAAAGAGACGGAAAACAAGGGGCAAAGACCCGCCTGTCAAACACATCGGCGCGGTAACGCGCACTGTTTGATGTGAGGAAGGGCGGTAGGTGTGTCTGTACAACTGAGGGGAGGTGAGAAGGGCTGAGACAAAATAAACAGGACAAAGAAGGAAAAAAAACAGTAAGGGGACGCTTCATTAGCATTATCGTGCATAATAAGAAGGTAAACACTTTTCCTTACTAGTGTGGACATTTTCAGAACGCCATCTAAAACAGCATCCATTCACTGGTTAATTGCAAAAAAATGCTTAAAATTAGGATGTTTGAGTTGAGGGTGAATGTCTTATCATGAGCTTTGGGTCAGCAAAACCCCAGTCGTCCAGGGAAAGACGGCGCGGCTGCATCGGGTTTTCTGGGCCAGAGTGGTTTCTGAGCAGAGACTTGACTACAGAAACAGTAGTGCAGAATACACTTCCAACAGGCTGCAGGTAAACCCTCCTGACACAGCACCCGGGGTCCTTTGAATCACACCTTCTGTGCGTGATATGAGGCTATTAAACAGACTCCACTTCAGTAAAGTCACTGGGATGGCTGCACTTTTGCCTTTGCTTTAATGTGTTTAACTTGTAGGCAGGCAAATGATCAGTCTCAATCATGTAGACCTACTTTGATGAAAATTGTGTTTTGAACAAGTTTTTCACAAGATGGAAGACATAGATAAAGACAATTGAGCTTAAAATTGTATTTCTTTATCCAAATTGTTGAGACAAAATGTCATTTACAAAAAGCTTGTAGTTGTGATGTCACAATTGCATTAGACATAATTGGAACAGTCATGGAAAGCTAGAAATTTGCAAAAATTACGCACAATTGCGTAAAAACTGCGAACAAACTACATAAAATATACACAAGTTGCATAATTCTCATCTGACCAAAATTTTTAACAACTCAAAACAGAATTCAAGTACAAACTCATCGGCCGAAACTCTCGATGGACTTCTGCGCACATCAACAGATGAGGAACGAAAAAAACACTTAGGAATTATCACGCATGTATCACGACACCAAAGACTGAAACTACGTATGTGGACAATGTGCAAAATGTACGGAGTCTGTTTGACATGGCCTTTAGCAAAGAAACATTGTGGGGGGTGGCTGCAAGGTCAGCAGCTTTAAATGGGGACCAGAAACTCACAAATGGCTTTGAGTCCGCCTTAAAAACACACGCTTGTGTGTTTGTTTAAAACATGACTTTTGTATGGAGCAATTCCTGTCACAAAAACTAGACAGGGAGGGTTTGAACAATGGAATATACCCTCAGCAAAACGCATCCATGCTGTTAGCGAGACAGGAGGACATAAGAGGGAAGCGGAAGAGAGAAGCACATTTCAGGCCTGGCTCTCTGAGCTGCCGAGAGAGAGGAGAGACAGAGCAAGAGGGCAGTAATACGTTTTCATCTGAAATATTAAAGCCCCTGCATTAATCTGTCTTCAGTCTCCCCAGGGGTGCCGGTGAAGGCTCTCTCTGTCCTACAGTTCCCTGGAAAGGACACGGACTGACTGCTGCACTTCCTCTTCAGGCCAAAACTGCCTTTACTTTGTGGACTTCATGAAATGGCTGCTCTGCTCCTTCACACCAGCAAAAAAAAAAAAAAAAAAAACTCTAGAAAGTAATTATCACATTTTTCTAGAGTTGAATTTACTGACCAGAAATAAAAAATTAGAGACCCACTCTGTTAAAACTATGCTTTTGGTGTTTTTGTGGCATTTCTCTCATGATGGAGGGCAAATATTAAGATTATTACGCTTTAAAGTGCATTTCTGAGTATTTCTTTATTTAAATCTTTGTGAATCAGGAGCAGATGGAAAAAAATGCAGTTGGAAAAAGCTTGTAGCAGTGACTACAATCGGCTCCATTTCGATCCATCCTCTTGTAGACGACCAAATCCATCTTTGTTTTCCTCGTCCGAGCTGACATCCGGCTCAAAACTGGATAGCTCCAATACTGCTCAGCATTATGTTGTATTGGTAGTGTTAGGTTGGTGTTATTATGGGCTGTAAGCTAATGGCAGAGAATATGAACAAACGGATGATGGGAAACGATGGCAGGCTTACTCACCAACCGTTCTGCCCACCTTACAGGTAATTTTTTCTAATGAAGTTCTGCTGCTCTGCACAAACGATGTCCTAGAAAGCGAAAATGTTGGCTGTAAAACGACATAATCATAATAGAAATGACCACTAGGAATGCTTTATAGAGTAGATGGATCAAAAGTTTTCAGAGTGGGATTTTCACACTGGAAAAGCAAATCTTGCAAACTTCCTAAAATTAAACTTGGAGCCCAGAAATATTTTGATATTTAGCAACCTTAATCTGTTTTTTTTGTTAATTTACTGTTATTACTTGATAAGCTTCTAAAATTATTACAATTGTAAAAATATTTTATTTCTTTATAAATGTCTAAATCAGGTTAAAACTGCTTTCAAATATCATTATTTGAAACAAAAGCAATAAATATAGTACTATTATTGATAAAACAATACTCTAAAGTGTTTTTTAAAACATATTTAGATGACCATTTTATGGTCAGTGAAGTTAAAAGTCAATAAGAAAAAATTCTTCAATTCAGAACAGCAAAAATGATTATTGGACCTTTTCTATGCCACCACTTCTTTTTGGCATTTTTAGGAAAAATATGTATTTTTATTTGTAGAGATGTAATACATCAATGTAATTCTTAAAGCTTTAAAAAACGCATCAAGAAAATGGGAAAATATTTTGCCTATAGGAGCATACTGGCAATAAATAATTTCAAAGGTCAGCACTTTATTTTCTATAATCCTTGGGTCAAAAGCTGTCCAAACACTTTTCAAGACAAAAATGAATTTACTAGTCGGAATGTCAGCAAAAGGTTCAAGATGTTAAAAGAATTTAATGAGTTGTGTTTGGATCTTATGGACAATTTCTGATTCAGAATTTACAAGTTAAAAAAACGAATAACTATAAACCATCGTCTTCCACTGAAATTAAGAATAAAAACCTTTTTTTGACATCCATAGCTAACACATTTAACACAAATGGCACAACACATATGTCAACATGTGTGTTGACATAGTTCACAATATTATTCTTGTAAATTGCAGTTGGAAATGAAAATAACTCGTCTATCATGGCTTACAATGTTAGATTAAAGCTTTAAAGTGGGTTTTCAATGGAGAAAGTTTCATTAATTGAGTGCAAACGCACTTATGTTGAAAGAAAGTTTCCCTTTTATTTCACAATTTTCATGAAAGACATTTCTCTTTCGTTTAAACCAAAACACTTTTTTTTTTGCGTAGGTCTGTTCTTGTTCTTTCATGGTGCAACTTCTCTGTTTTGTTGCCATTGCTGCTTCTGTCTTTTCAAATTCCTACCTTTGTCCTCTGACACAGCTTAAATGGTAAAACCTTTTGTAAATAAAATTGAACATTCTTCCAATCAAACAAGAAATCTGGGATGATCAAAACATTTTTGAGTTTGGTTGTACTTCTCTTTACACGTTTTAGTTTCGCTAAGTTTAGTCTACATGTTGAAAAATGTCATCTCAACAAAGAAAACTTGATCTCAGACTGTTTTTTTATGTGTTACTAAAAGGTTGGAAGTAGATTAGTCACAGTAACTTTTGTTTTAGCTATATCAGTCTGTTGAGTTTATGTATTGCAAAAAAATTCAAAAGTTACAGGAAATGTGAATATAGTAATTTGGTTAAGATAAGCGGTGTCAGACTGTTAGCTTAGTCACAGTAACCTTTGTTTTAGCCGCATAGGTCTTTTTTTAAACGTGTTGTAAACAAGTGTGGGAGTTACAGGTATTGCAAATACGGCAACTCTGTAGATAAAGTGTAGCGTGTCATGAGTTCTAAAGTTACAGTGACATCTTTTGTCTCACCTTACGTACCTTATATATGACAGAAATTTGAAAGAAGACCTCTCAATGACAGTGTGATAGTGCGGGAAAGCAGTGGTAATAAAAACTGTATTTTTTATTTTTTCAATGAAGAGTATGGTGTTATACCTCTTACTTACACAGTTCATCAAAAACACAAATTCTTCACCTTCTAGTGGGATTTCTTTTCCTGTTTTGAAGCCATCAAAGCTTCTAAACACTTATTTTGAATGCTCTGCTGGCTCCTCATGAGGGTAGTGGCACCCATCTAGCTTTTATCTAGGCCACCAGATCCACAGCTGGACCCATCTATCCCTGCTATTTCATCCTTCTGTCTCCATGCATACACACACAAACATGTGGGAGCACATGAAATCCATCATGCACACACACACACACACCCACACCACACACACACACACACACACCAGCTGTTGTGGATTACAAAAGAACAAGTGCTGCATTTTCGAACTTATGCACAGTGATGGCCCTGGCCTGACCCAACACAAAAGCACAGGCCTCATCATTGCCATTACTCTTAGCTGGACATTGGTTTCTAATAATAAAGACTAGTAAAAAACTCATACATCACAAGTTTAGTGACAAGTAGTAGCCTAGCTAACTCCAATAAACGCATAACTGTTGCATTAAAGAGTGTTTCATTTATCTGATCGTTGAAGTGGCTTCTCAGAGAAAATGTGTGCTTTGTTTTTATTCAACAGCGTTCTCAATGAGTATAGAATATGTTCATCCATCTTCACTCAGCCCCACACATTGATCCTGCATTCTGACCCTCCAATCTTCCATCTCAGATTATTCCTCCTTTTTGCACTCATGCCCTACACTCCGTCTAGCTCCAGTATCATCCTTTTACTTCCAACCCCCCCACCCACATTCAACCTCCACCAGGCCTGTTCCGCATTAATTTCACACATTCACACTGAAATGTTAAAAGGCAGTGCGGTGCTTTTGTAAAGGAGACGGTATGAAAGTAACATCGTGTTAAAGAATCACTAGGGTACCAAACCAGGGCTTAAAGGCTTAAGTTATTACGAAGGAGAAAGGCTGAAACCCTTGGACTAAGGCAAACATACCAACTGCAATAAAATATTCCATCATATCCCTGAAGCATCCCGACTCCAGCTGGGATCAAAGAGTAGACTTGATGACTGAGAGCTGAGTACATATTAGTGCTTTCAATGGCAGTGTTTCTGCTGCATCCAACCCTCCATTCACATCCATTAATACTCTGTGTAGAGTAATACACAATAGGGTTTGGTGCTTGAATTTTCACAGTTACGTGGAATTACAACCCAAAAGGAAACAATAGAATGGATGGGGGTGAAGGGAGCCGCCCATTGCATGACTTTTGCAATTGCTTAATTCTTTTGGTTTTTTTATTCTATTTATTTTATCCTTTTTTAATACATTTTTTATGTACATAAGGACTATTATTTTTAATATACCACCCATTTTTACTATTATTATATTCATGATATTTAAGGTTATGTTTAAATTATTTCTAATGCTTTTTTATTATTATTGTTATATTTTATTTTATCTTTTTTATATCATCATTATTTATGTACTGATATTTTTTTCTTACTCCAGTGCTGCCTCTTGGGGATACATTGTTGTGAGGCACTACCGGCTCCACCTGTAGGGGGAGCTGTTGCGGCGCTGCTTGTTCTCATTAGGCTGGGGTCCCGTTCTGTGGGCCCGGATCTTCTCTGTGGTGGTCGGGCTTGGCCTTGGAATAAATGGATCCCCATTATATTGTTTCTGCACAGCAGCACTGAGCCAGACTGATTCTGTAAGCTGTGGTTCTTATGTTTTCATTCAGTTCTGATATAAGAGTTATAGTGAAGGAACTGGGTGGGTGTAGGGAGGCGTGCCAACTGTTTGTGATTGTCCTTTTTTTTGTTGTTTATTGAACAATTTTCATTTTTTTTATGATTATTTTATTTGCTTTTATGTAAAGTGCTTTGTGTTTTCAAATTGATGGGAAGGAGCTATATAAATAAATAAAGTTTGAAGTTTGACGTATTATCTGGGTGCTTAAAAACCTATTCCGATAGAAATTTTGCTTTAACACATTTTTGTGACATTTTCCGCATGGTGGAGGACATAGAGAGAGAGAGAGGCTCAAATTTGCATTTCTGAGTATTTCTTGATTCAAATCACTGTAAATCAGGAAATATAGTCTATAATGGTTTGTAGTTGTGATGTCACTAATACACTGGGTTAGCCACAAGCTCCCTGCTCCGCTCCATTCTGTTTCATCCACTTTTAGATAACTAGTTTCATGTTCATCTTTCTCGTCCAAGCCGGCATCTGGCTAAAAACTGTACAGCTGGACGGCCCCAGTATTGCTTACCATTTTTGTTGCACCGGTAATTAAGCTTTGACACAATTTCAACAAGGAAGATCTACCTCACTTCGAGGCAAGCTGGGTTCTTTTATCACTCACTCTACACGCCATTCATCAATTGAACCTCCACTATTTACCAAAAGCTAAATTCCCTACCTTTTCTTCTGAGCCAATCACAATCAGATGTTTGTGTTTAAATTCATAGATGTTTGTCTTTATGCATTCTAGACCTATGATGGGTAACTCCAGGCCTCGGGGTTGGTTTGTCTGCACGTTTTCCAGATGTCCAAGCCCTACTCATGACTGATTACCTGGTCCAGGTGTGTGTCCAACCAATTAGAACAGGCCAGAGAACGGTATGTTGGAAAACCAGCAGGAATGCCTCGAGGTCAAAAGCATCCCATCCCTGTCGATGGAATTCTGAGCCCACCTCCACTCCACCCTTTGTCCCCCTTCCAGCGCCAATGCTTTGTCATGGACTGGTCCTCAACCAGCGTCAGTGTTTAAAATCTGTGGTTATTCCTCTATGCCTCTAGCCAGCAAGGCCAAGTGGTCCCCATATGGTTTAAGAAAATGTGTGCCCCAGATGGGTGTGTGTGCAGTTTCCATGGTGGCCCCACCTGTGTTTGCCCCCCTTGGACTAAGTGGACTGGCTCGTTACGCTAGCCAGCTGCCCACCAGGCAGCGGATGTCTGTTCCTAAGATCTTTTCTTATTGAAATGTTAGTTTGGAGGTTTGAGGGGCTGTAAGCTAGCGGGGCTGTAAGCGCGTTAACAAAGAGCTCGCAGCAAAGGGGGAGAACATAAAATAGAACGCTTTAAAAGTAGATTAAAAGATTACCGTAGTGGGTCGTTAACTATGTAGGCAACAGCTGATGGCTCAGAATCCTCCTATACCATCCTCAGACGTGACGCAGTGACCTTCTATTTATGCAAAATGTATGATTTATTTTAGTCATTCACCGTCGAAAAGATCAAACAGAGCTCTCACTGGAGTTTTCTTCCTTTCAGACAGTGTGACAAGTGTTTTATAGGGAGGAGCGCTGTTGTTTTGGATGTTCTATCAATGATTCAATGCAGCACATCAGATGGAAGGGAGAGAGATAGAAGGGGAGATGTCTGCTCGGATGTTCGGAGGGGAACTTTCAATATATAATTCAGCGTTGTCTGACGGGCTGCTTGTGAGGGTGATGGATGTTCTTTCAGACTGGTGCAGATTCTCAGTTTTTGAGACCTGAAACCTCTAAGGTCACTTTGAGGACAAACCAAGTCTGCCAAGTAGGGGTGTAATGATCCGTTTTAACAATGATGCGATTCATATCAAAATCGTGCTTGACAATAAGATTTATAGACGATATTGGTTCATTTTAAACTATTTGATTCACTTACGTAAAATTGATCCAGGTCTAAAGATGGATTGATCTGTTATTTTGCTGCCATCATGTGTTGTCTGCTGTGATGCACTTTTTTACGTTAAACCAACCATTTCTCAATCCAAATGGTATTTTCCAATACCGATAATCCATTTGTTTGCTTTTGAAATGATCTCATAACGGTGCAGGTCGATTTGACTAACAACTTCCCTCAGACAGATCGATCTGGTTGGATATAAATCGATTCAACGATGAATTGTTACACCCCTACAGCCAAACATCTCTTTTGTGATCTTATGATCCTCCACAGCGTGCACTCAAACCCCATCAGACAGCAGCCGTCCGCACATAGTATTAAACAAAGACAGCAAGCTTTTCTGATGAATTTAGCAGCACAGCGGGTTGTTTTTATTCTCCCCTTGAAGACAAACAGGGTTCTTTATGGAGAAAAAGTAGCTTGATGATGAAAGGAATGAAACAAATGTCACCTCCTTCCCCCATATTCTTGATCCGATGCATCTAAGGAGAAGTTTTTCTGCCCAAAGTGTCAGTTTCAATGTTTGTGAAAATGCAAAATGAAAATCCACAGAAGAAAAACATGTAAAATGACGGTCTCCTGAGTAATCGCCAGGCGAGGGTTTTTGTCTTGCTATCTTTGGGAGTTGACATTATCCCCATTGGATAAGATTTTACTATACATGGATAACAGCACAAGGCGAGCTGCGTATGCCCTCAGAAAAAAAAACAAACAAAACCAGCGAGGACCTTTCGTCAATCCTCGTTTCCATCATTGTCTCCAGTCCGGCTCCCTCTCCGGCTATTCATCAGATCCTTGAGCCACACACCTGGGGCTTCTGACTCAATGTTTGGAAATAATGGCATCTGCTGTAGCCTCACAAGGGGCATTAGGCCATATTTTACTGTACAGAGAACAGTCAGGTAGACAGACAGCTCAACAAGCTGCAGCGCTATCTAGGAAGCTGCGAAATAATATTCCACATACCTGTTTTGGAATTCGCATCAGATTTTGCTTACAGATAGCCCCTGTATCTTATATCCTGTGGGAATGTATTTGTATTTTAAAAGCACAGGTAAGGAAAAATAATGCATCTCTAGTTTTCTGTTGGGAAAAAAAAAAGTACCGTGATGGCTGCTCTTCAGTCACCTCACGCTTTATGCAACAACCAGTATCGAATGTTGATCTAGAGACAGAATACAAGCAGTTCTCCTTCCAAAAAAACCACTTTTCTGTTTAAAAAAATAAAATTAAATTGGATTTAATATTTGTAAGGATTTTTTGATCAATTTTACTCAGGAGTTTGCAAAAAAATATTAGCATCTGTCCTGAATGCAAATTAAAAACGTTTTCAGATGCTTTGTAAATATTTTAATATGTCCACATTTTAAAAAAGCTCAATTTTTCACCCAAAATGCTTTTTCAAAAGTTTCAGTGGCTGTGGGTGATCTGTTTGACTAGAATAATCTTTTTTTTTTATACGTTTTACCAAAATTCTTTCAATATTTTTAGCCCTGGGCTTTCAAGAGTTTCTATACATTATTTTTGCCACTGCTGTACATTAGCAATAGCACCACAGCTAAACAAAGTGCCGTTTTCATATTTGTTTTTTAAACTAATTAAAAAAACTATTTGAAATTGGTATTTTTGACCCTTTCATTTACACTGTGCTGTTCTCATTTTAATTTATGATAAACATTTCAAAAATGACATAATTGCATTGTGCACACCAATGTTTCAATCTTATTCCCAATAAAAATCAATTTTGAAAAACAAATCCTCATCAATTCTTTAGATATCTTTGCCGTGAAAAGGTTGTACGAAAGAAAAGCCAGAATGCACAATATGCTGATTTTATTCAGAATTTTTTAGAGTCAAGATGCTTATTAAGATCAAGCATCAGAAATAATGTTGAGGAAATTGTATTTTGTGCTTTTATTCAAGCTTTTCTTGGCAATCTCTTCCACTTTTAAATTGCTTTTCACCTAAAATTTGCAAATGAACACAAACAACCATCACATTTATTTTTTTCTCGCTCAAATTTTGTATTAGCAGAGCTGAAAATGGACAGAAATGATGACATGTCAGTGATGATGCACATCCTGGAACACATGTAAAGACATTATGCACAAATGTTGTTCTAGAATATTCCCTTCTTTATTATTATTTTTTTGAATATGGCATGATTAAAACCTCAGTCATTGCTCTAGCAGTTGGCTGTCCATGTCATCATTATCCAACGCTGCACATAACGCATCAATTGCATGATTGACTCATAAACCCACTTGACATTTAGACTCAAACGCCAAACTAATGCAATAGATGAGGTTTGTTGCACAATAGCAATGAGCATGGAACACCTTCCTGAACCAAAAACAACAACCTAAAATATGACAAAACAAAAGAAAAAAAAAACATCTAATTTCACACTAAAATAATTGATTCATTTAACTTCTCTAAAAATGATGCTGAGTTTCTAGATGTCTTATAATAAAGACGTATTTGTAATTGATTTTTTTTATATATATTTTAAAATGTTTTGACAGGAATTGTTAAAAATCCTACAGGATAGCAGCAAACAAATGCCTTTAAACAGAAGAGGAGGATGTATTTACAAAAAAAGGGGGGGAAAGGATTAAGTATAGAGGCGTGAATGAGTAGGAGGGAGGTTTACAAGAGGAATGGCCTCCGTCTCTTCCTCCATGAGGTACGAGGAGCCTCTCCATCTCAACCAGGGCACCACAGTCAGTAAGGGTGGCAGCAGGCCACACATTGCAGTGAATCAATCTAACTGCTGCAACCTCTGCAATCCATGCTGTACTGCAGGCTCCTCGTGGAACCCAGTGGGATGTGCAAAGCAGAGAGAGGATGATACATGTGACACATCCTGAGTCCACAGTTGAGAGCTTTTGTTTTTTCAAACCGAGCGGTTCTGTAGAAAACTGATGACTGACCGGTTTTTGCAGCCGGAGGTTAATTTTCATGCTAACTTGAAGTGTGATATTGAAATTAACAATGTGCCAAGCAGTGACAAGGTTTATCTGACACCAAGTTTAGGCAGAATTAAAATGTACTGAAGGTAACTTCATTTTTATTTTTTATTTGTCCTTAAATCTTCTTTGCAGTCCATCTAACAGTCCTATATCCACCCATTTTAGCTTTCCTGAAGGTCGTGTCACACAGCATCTAGATATATTTTGCACATATTCCACGCATGAAAATTGGTCATACATGAATACACGTGACAAAAGTACGAAAAATTGTGGTCTGTATACATGAAATGTTCACAGATGTATCACGAAAGAATCACGTTAAAACCACGAAAGAAATACGAACCATGCAAAGAACTCAAAAATCAATGTAAAACATTAACTGTGATTAATTTTTGTGCAGTTATTATGCAATATATGGGGATTCATGTGTCAGTTATGTAATTTTAACATGTTATGTGTGCGTATATGCAATATAAAAGTTATACATGCATGAACAGTTGGTTAGACATAAGTAGTCATACGTGGAACAGTCGTGCAGAGCAACAAATTGTGTATGCATCCTGCAAAAATCATGCACAGTTGCATGAGACTTGTGTAATAATTGTGAATAAAGTATGTAAAATATGCATTAACTGTGTAATAATTAACCAACTAAGAAAGTTGAACAGCTGAAAGCTGAATTCAGATAAAATGCGTCGTTGACATAAAGATCTGCGCTCAGCGATGGATGGCAAACGCAAGAAACACATATGAATTACTCATATTACTGATGTATTACTAAACACTGAAACTTCTTATGTGGAAAATAAACTAAATCTACGTAGTGGCTGTGTGATACGGTCTTAAAGCTGGATTTTTTTCTAAAACTGAACAGAAGAGAATTTAAAGTTCTATAAATCCCAGATCATTGAAGCCGTTCCTACTGGTATTCTCAGAGGTAAAAAGTTATTGTCTGTTTTTATACTTGTGACAGCTCTGAAAACCTGCATAACAACAATCGCCCCCTCCAATCCCCAACCCTTCCCTGCTGCTTTAACGCATCCAGAGACCCCCACAGGGTCAGTAATTCAATACCTGGATCCGACAAATCCGATATGATGATCTGTTACAGCTTCTGCAATGCTACAGCCCCATTCAGCACTATATCTTCAAACCCCGTGAGCCATCAGCGAGCCGCCATACTCTCTGCACTAAGCAACATCTTATAGAACAAATGAATAAATGAATGATGGGTGTTTTTAAGATGGGGTAGTACTGAAGTAATTGAGCACCCAATGTGACCATTTTGTCTACAAGACTTGAAAGCAAAAGATAGACTGATGGATAAAGACGAATGGATATGGAAACGAACAGATGTGGACAAATGGATGGATGCAGAAGTGGCTAGTTAGATGAATACATAGATAGATGGATATAGAGATGGATGAATGTGGCAAGAAATGTACCAACCGATGGATTTGGTGTCGATAATATGTGGAATTCTCCAAATGACATAGGTGTCTGACCAATTAGCATACTTTAAAACCCCACGCCACCACTGTGCCATTAGAGATCACATGTAGGACCGCTCAAGTACTTTTTGAAAGGAAAACTTCATTATTTATTTATACTTCCGGTAAGACATGTTTCTTTTACAATACATGAATATTTCACCCCCCACCCACTCACCAAGCTCCCATCCCACTTCTTCTTACCACCACCTCTTGGTGGACATTTTGTTGATTGAAATCCTGAGGTGATCAAAAAGCCCCGGGGTGGTTTCAGTTTGTATTTACAGGCAAGGCAACCATTACATGAATCCCCTGATGTTTGCCCGAGAGTCAAATATCACTCAAAGTATTTCCTGAGTCACACAATCGAATGTATTCTTGAGCCATGTTTGACAAAATACTGAGCTGTAGTCTTTTCGGAAACGTCCTGAAATATTCTCTGTGAACAAATTCAGCTAAGATTCTACCATTGTCAATGTGACTCTTGGTTATGCTACCTTTGATCAAAATCACAAGTCATGGAAGAGTTTAATCAGTGCTTTTCTCCACATTAGAATCATCTGATTTACATGAATCGCATAAACTGTAGAAGATTTAAGATGTATCAAGGAGCATGTGTTATTTAGGTGTCACCAGTAGCAGCTCTGGTGTTAAAAGGTTACCTTTTTAATTCTTGAAATGCATAAGGGCATGCTTTGATTGCATATTATTTGTGGCGAAAACAAAATACATCACTATGTTAGCTTTGAAAGGTGAGCAAGCAAAGAGAAGCTGGTTACCTAAATGACTAGCACTGAAATCCACCTTGAAGCTTTTGATCCTATAGGCTTCTGTCCCCCACCCTTCACTAGGATCTATAGGCTTTATGTCGCAAAAGGTCACATTTAGGGCTCGGATGGAGTCGCGGTTAAGTTCTGCCAATTCAAGCGAAGCAGGAGGGATACACTTACACAGCCTGAGAGGAAGTGTTGCCAAAGAGACTGAACTCGTGGCTCAGATGTCTGTTATGTTAAGGTGGATGACATGCAAGAACTGGAAGGGGCTCCAACGTCGGATGCAGCAAAAATAGCTTTGAACGTGTTGCAAAAAAAAAAAAAAAAAGCAAACGTGTTTTTTGTCTATCCAAAACAATCTATAAAACCAGTGTTTGTTGCCAGATCTGTGATGGGTTCTTGTTAAGTATAATTCAGTATTTTAGGTCTATCCATGTTTTACCAATGTGTAGTGTAAAAAAAGTCAAAATAAATCTAATAGTGACTGTTTTTCCAGTGAGTGATTCTCTGATTAAACTACAGCAGTTGATCTGTTTCACCAACCAAGCTATGGTGGCCCGAGCGGTGCTGTCTGATAAACCTACACACACCTCAAGGTCAGAGTATGACACGGTATAATATAACATACTGATTGGGACCATCTTCATACTCTGATTTGCACTGGACACACTGTGCAGATGCTTCTTCTTCACATAGTGAAATATGGACAATACCTAGAGGAAAATCTGCATACAAATGAGGGATAAAAATAGCTCCGGTAGAATAGTGGCTTGAGATATGTAGAATGCATAGCCAAGACTCATTCACTCCGCTGTCTGAGTTGCCGACAGACCCTCTTCTGGAAGCCAGGCTTCCTTGTTTTTGTCAAATAAGTCTCCTTTGTACCAAGAAAACCTCATTTCCACACTGTTTTCTTTAATTCTTTTCTTTTCCTCCCAGCTGTCCTTACTTTGGACTCTCTGTTTCCCTCTCTGTCATTGATTCTTTGAGATTTAGTGAGCAGAGTGCAGCACTACCATTGTGAGGGGCACAAGGTCCCTGGTCAAAGAAAAAAAAAAAAAAAAGAAAGTTCAACTTTCAGTGTGCAGTCGCCCAAAGACAATTTGTCTAGAGGCTTATCCCGCTGAATACACAGATAGATCCGTCTTTGTAATTGGTCATTGTCAGTGTCAAGTGGCCCTGCTGGCTGAATGTTAAGAGACGATACTTCATGCTCACACAATTTTAGATTTCACTGTGTAATGTGAACATTTTCAGGGAATTATAATAGTTTTCCAGGAAAGAAATTAGATTCATGTAGAAGCTAACTAGTTTTTTTCTGTTTTGTTTTGTTTCCTAAAACACCAGGCTTATATTTCCAGTCATGAAAATATGAATAATTTCAATTTCTGTCATGTTAACGACCATGACACTAAGGCATGTTTTTAAAGGGTCTATATTGTGCTATTCTTTATTTATTTTCTCCATATATATGATAATATATTACCTTTGGCCCAATAAAGAATGATTTTTTATGACATACTAGTTAGTTTTATAGTTTATTTTCATACCAGGAAGTAAGATGACTTGATCTCTGAGGCACCGCCTTTCTCCCTTTATGGGTGCCGCCCATGATGTCACCCTAAAAACGGCCTCAGCAGCGTGTCTGCATTTTGCCAACAAAAACAAAGGACATCCGAACTTTACAAGATTTTCTGTCAACTTCCTGGTTAACTTCAGCAGTAAAAAAAACACAGATGTTATTGTTGCTTTAGATAATTTTACAACAAATCCTGAAAATATTTTCCAGTTTTTCCATCCCTAAAGTTATTCTGACCACAGTTCCAGTAGATGGATGACAAGAATGAAGCAACACCTAAATAAAAATGACTGTAACGGCTAGAAAATCCTCACATTCCTTTAATCAATCTGACATCAGTGTTTCTAACAGACATATTTATAAATGACTTCTGTCTATCTTTAGAATAAATTGATCACAAGATTTTCGGAATGTCATTAAATTTATATTCATCAATCTATTACACCTTTTATTTTAATATATCTTTAAAATAAACATTTTTTCAGAACTTATTTTGGTAAACTTTTTTTTTTTTTTAAGGAAAGAACGCTTGATAGTTTTACTTTGGGAAACTACGAAGTTTTACTGACACTTTACTTTGAAGTTATTGTTTACTTCCGATGATGGTAGGGAATTTCGTTTGTTAAGTTTATATACTTAAAATCCAACATTATTTTAGATATTAGAGTGAACATTCATTGTCTGAAGTGACTTGACTCTTCTAGATTTATAAAGATCAGAAGTGGGACGTCGCAAATATTCGTACTAGAATTTTCAGGTTTCCGGGTTTTTCAGTTTTCAGGGGGCTGCACGGTGGCGCAGTGGTTAGCGCAAAAACATGCTTCATAGGTTGATTGGCAACTCTAAATTGACCATAGGTATGACTGTGAGAGTGAATGGGTGTGTGATTGAGGATATTCTACCCTGCAACAGACTGGCGACCTGTCCAGGTTGTCCCCTGCCTTCACCCAAAAAGTGGCCGGGATAGGCTCTGGCAGCCCCGTGACCCCGAAAGGGAAAAACGGATAAGAAAATGAATGAATTTTCAGGTATTTCCGAATATTCGGATACTTGGATATACTCTGATATAAGTTTACACAGATAGACTTCTAAGATATATTATGTATATTGTATATTGTATTTTGAAAAAACTCATCTGCTTATATTTGTGGATTTTGAGAGACAAAAGCAAGGAAGGGATGATGTCCTAAAAAGAAAGAAAAGAAGTAAAGATGCTAAAGCTTGAGAGGTCGCCCTCCACTAGGAAGACATTTGCAAATCGGTGCAGCTGCACATGCTGTGCAGAAGCAGCCTGGCTTGAGACAGCCTCTGTGAACAAACAGAGCATGTCTCAGGAGAGACAGAGGGGCCTCAGAGGCTGTCTGGCAAATCTGAGTCTGACCTCCCTGGAGAGAGAAGGAGGAGAGACACACAGAGCTAGAAGCAAACTGGATTTGTATCGTTGTTGTTAATCCCCCGTACATGCTCCACTGGCTCCACATTCCTACTTTGTGCTGGCTTCACGTATGGCCGCAGAAAAACAAAAAAAAATACAAAAATAAACAAAATAATACCTTATTTTTCCCTCCAGCTCTGAGAAAACAACAATGTGTTGCGTTTGGAGCTTAGTAATTGACAGGATTGTGACTTCCAAGTTGTAATGATATTGGACCCTTATTTATCCTGGGATGCAATTTTGGTGCAAATATGGAATTTAATTTGACACTGGCCTCTTATTAGGGCTTCCTAACAGACAAACGAACACCTCCGCCACGCATGGATGCCTGGGTCCCAGGCGGGGGTTTACAAAGCATGGGGGGGGGGAAAAAAAAGGAAAAAAAAAACTACACTTCTGAGCATTTCTAATGCTCATGTTGAAGTTTTCAGATATTCCAAAAAGATGTCATCACAGATCCATTCAAATCATCTTTGAAACTATTTTAAAGGTGATCATTTAATTATGATGATGCAGTTTTTAGGCCCAATAAAATCTGTGTTTTTTTAAATATGTAGTTTCTGCAAAAGTTCATTCGAAAATTTTTCGAATTGGGCTAGTGGGCAGGACGTTTAGTAAGTAGCCAACCCCCCTTCCCTTCCCCTTTGCTGAGAGCTCAATGTTTACACGCTCTCCTGCTAGCTTTAACACTTTCAAACCCCCAACACAACGTCACTGGTGCAACAACAATGGTGAGCATTATTGGAGCTATCCATCATTTATTTTCTTCTGCTCCTTATCGGCACCTGGAATAAAGACTTAGAAATGCAATTTTAAGCGTCATTTTCTTAATATATGCCCTCCATCATTGTAAAAATGCTACAAAAACACAATTTTCATCAGAGTGGGTCTTTAATAAAACACAAAACGTCAGAGGTGTTCAAATTGTGAGAGGGATGAAGCTTAAGTAAAGAGCCACAATGACCATATAGGGTTTACCTATTAAAATAAATAAATAATTAAGCACAACCTTTATTTGTGTCTGGATTTGTTTTTGGTCATCATTAATACAATTTCAATTCATCCGCCCTGTTTTCTTCAATTAGCTGAGATATTGTCGCTAAAGGTCAGCTGATTAAACAATCAGGCAATTATTCTTCGTAATTTTTGCTGTTCAAATACTTGCCAATGACCGCAAAGATAACCAAGCCAATTAACAGGTAGGCCTTTTTTGTGGCAACACAGTGCAGTTGCTATAGAAACACAGGCAGTAAAAGAGGAGTGTGACACTGGCCTTCTGTGTTACCGACATAGGTTCACCGTTGGAAGAAAAATGCTGTCATTTCCAAGGAAAACAGTCATTACTCTTAAGTTACTGTAGCACAGGATTGCTAGTAAGCTTCCAATAAGCTGCTATAAAAGGTGTGGGTGTGAGGACTCTCATCAGCAGCAGGTGCTACAGTATGAAAAAATGAAAAAAAAAAAACAGGATCAATTCTGTTCTGTTTTTTTGGTAAATGAGATGGTCTACTTTTGAAAGTCTCTCTGCAGAGTAATTATGCTTTCACAAACACAGAGCTGCTTTTAAATCAATTTTTAGATGTAAGCTAAATTTAATTAATTAATTAATTAATTTTTGGAATGTATTTGGTTTTGTGCATTCAGCTTTAATCATTATATCCATGTAAACAATCTATTGCTCAGGCTAAAGTCAGTATAATTTCAAATTTCAGTATAAGAGAAGCAGCCTGTAAGATGAAAGTCAACCTAGTTATACAGTTTTAAAGAATTTGCATCATGCAGCAAGTCAACAAGGATCTTTAAAAAAATAAGTAACATAATATCTCTGACGGATTTTTAAATATTGTTGAACTTTAATTCGGTTTCCGTGTGACAACAACCGTTGACTGCAATACGCTGCATTTAAATCCTTAAATAATAATAACGTCCCAAAACTGTAATATGCAGGGGATCATGCATTTATTCAATTAGCAATTTCAAGTCTACATCAAATACACGTACATGTTAATAACTCTTCCGCCTAACAGAGTTGGAAGCCTCAGACACAATTTGTCTACTATTTACCATGCTGCCCTTTCATTTGTTCCCCAGAATGGGGAAGACGGGCGATTGAAGTGACTCTGAGCGTCTGATGGTTGTTGGTTTAAGAAACTGCTGATCTACTGGGATTTTCACCCACAGTCATCTCTAGAGTTCACAGAGAATGGTCAGAAAAAGAGCAGATATCCTGTGAGCGGCAGTTCTGTGGGCGGAAATGCCTTGTTGTTGCCTGAGGTCAGAGGAGAATGGCCAGACTCGTTCCTGCTAATAGAACGGCAACAGGAACTCAAAAAACCACTGGTTACAACCGATGTCTACAGAAGAAAATCTCTGACCACACAACAACTTTGAGGGAGATGGGCTACAGCAGCAGAAGACCACACCGGGTGTCACTCCTGTCAGCTAAGAACAAGGAACTGAGGCTACAATTCACACAGACTCACCAAAACTGGACAATAGAAGATTGGATAAGCATGGCCTAGTCTGATGAGTCTCCATTACTGCTGCCACATTCAGATGGCAGAATTTGGCATAAACAGCATGAAAGCATGGATCTATCCAACCTTGTATCAAAGGTTAAGGCTGGTGCTGGTGGCATAATGGTGTGGGAATATTTTCTTGGCACACTTTAGGCCCCTAATTGAGTATCATTCCAACGCCACAGCCTACCTGAGTGTTGTTGCTGACCATGTTCACTGATATTTCCACAATGTACCATCTTCTGATGGCAGGATAAGGCCCTGTGCCATAAAGCTGGAATCCTCTCAGGCGGGTTTCTTCAACATGACAATGAGTTCACTGGACTCGAATGACCTCCACAGTCACCAGATCTGAACCCAATAGAGAACCTTTGGGATGTGGTGGAACAGGAGATTGGCGTCATGGATTTACAGCAGACAAATATGCAGCAACTGCATGATGCTGTCATGTCAATATGCAGCAAACTCTCTGGGGAATGTTTCCAGGACCTGGATGAATCTATGCTACCAAGGATTAAGACAGTTCTGAGTGGTCCAACCTGGTACTGGTGCCCAGTAAGTGCAGATGTGTTTTTATTTCAGGTTTAAGTGAAACCTTACGCCATTAAATGTTAACATACTTTTATGTCCTACATAGTTTAACTTGTACATATGCAGACCTCTTTAAATTGATAAAATAAACTATAGTAGTGGAGCATACAACAACACTTAAGAGTTTAAATGGAATTGCAATGCAAATAAGCATGATGCAACAAATGTCAGGATTTTTTTCAGATATTTTTAGGATGAGAAACATCTACAGTAACACAGTTTAAGGGTAAACCTTAGAAAAAAAAGAAAGATTTTATTTTTCAAAAAAATCCTAGTAAAAACAGGAAATTCCACAGAGGTAGATTATCCAGTGTGAACCCTGTTGTTGCTCAAGGACAACCCTAATCAGGACAAAGTGGGGAGGGCAGCTTGGATGAATGGTTGGACGGGCAGACAGATGCATGGGTAATGACCTCCACCTCCTAATGTGGTTATGGTGGTCCATCATAGCTCTTTGTTTTCATGCCTGATAAGGTAACCGAGACACTCTTACTCCTTCAAACGACAGCGCAAATAAAGATTTTTAAAAGCTGTTCTAATTAATCTAAGATGACTGGCACTAGCAATTGTGGCATTAGTTGTTTTCGCATTGTCCCCTTGTTTTTTTGTGCTATTAAACCACCTATGTTCCCAGTTTTGTCAATTGGAAAGGCTGCTTTAAACACTTGGACTCACACAGGGTTGTCCCTCTGTCTGCCTATCCATCTATGTGTGCATTTTCTGTCTCACCGTCTACGATACAATCCTAGACTAATCAGTAGAGATCAAAGTAAAGAAAGGCGGCAGCAATCTGGTCATTATCAACCGCCGAAAACTCGATGACTTTAAAGAGAGAGGAGTTTCTAACCTCATAACATTTGAATGCCAGGGGATCCAGCTGATAAGTTAAACCCATAGGAAGCAGCAGCACACTTTCATCTTATTTAAGTGCCTGAGCTCCACAGCTGTTTAGAATTAATGGCTGTTGCTTCAGTCAGCTGATTTGCAGCAGCTTCACGTGTCCGCTGCCTTACATTCCAGCTCTTCTACCATGTTCCTTTAATGAACATATAAATGAACATGCAACAACACTGAAGGAGTCTGCCATTTTCCCTCAAACCACCACTAATTTCAGCGAGGAACACAACAGACCTGTGAACTGCGAGGCGAAAATGTCAGCTATTAAAATTCAGAAGCTGAAATTGGGCTAGTGGGATGCGTGCGGAATTGCAACAACTTTTCACTAAGGAGCATTTTTCACAACTGAGAGGAGGGTTGAATGGGCTCAGAGCCAACAATGCATCCCATGGTTTTCCAACAAGCATTCATTGTGCATGGCTCCGTTCGCCTGTGATGGCCCTACTTGTGAGCCAATGGGGCTTGCATGTAAAGTGGAGTCGGATACATGACACTCTAAAATGGAGAAAAACCAAATTACAGACTAGAGCGGATGCAAACACATGCTGCACGCTTGCTTTGGTGATCATCACTGCTCCAGTTTTTTGTCTGTTGTTCATGCTCCCGGGAGCTGGGCATCCAAGGAAAATGGGGAGGAAAACACAAAAGCCATGCGAAAATAAATGGAATCCAATTGGTGTTAAGACAGCCGCAACAAGAACTGGGAAAAAAAGGTGTTTAAACAGAAAGTGACAATAGGATGCGGTAAAGTCTTCCAAACGGATTATGCTAATTCTGTTTTATTAGGATGGCAAAACTGATAAATGGCCTTTACCACCCTCAGCGTCTAGGCTCTGGGGTCTCTGCACCTGGTCCAAGGTCATCCCAAGCATGCAAGATATGTCTCTGGCCCAGAGCCCAACAAACAAAGACAATGGACTATTGCAGGCACAAATACTGTTTCACTACTACATCTTTCAATGAAACTTTCAAGATCTCTCCATCTCCAGGTTGGAGCAATTATTTTTCTTGTGGTAGTGACTTGTAATTGCTTACTTCAACAACTACCCATGGTTGGTATTGTGCAGCATTCCCAGGGAAGTGAAGAGCGCCGGAGAACGTTGGCAACTTAACCGAGACCTTCATTCTCAAACAAACCAGTGTTTGATTCACATTAGAGTTTGAGTCAACTTTCGCTTCTATCATCATATAATGGACAAGTTGAGAAAACAAACTCATGTATAAATCAAATTGTGACTGTTTTTTCAAGATTGACGACTCTTTCCAATGAAAATCTTGTTTTTGGGGTGTTTTTTAACTTGTTCTAGTGGTATTTTTCTGATAATGGAGGACTTATATAAAGGCTTATATAAAAGGAAACTTAAAACTGCATTTCTTTAATCAAATTGTTGTAAATCAGGAGCAGACTCTCCTTGAACAGAGAGCTCTCAGCAATAGGGAAGAAGAGGCAGAGTTGGTCCTACCAACAGTCCCGCCCACAACTTGGAGGGGAATTTTAATACTGCCATTCTGCAGGAACTATGCTCTAGAAAAGACCACAGGGGACTATTTTACAATAGATTAAAGGCACTAAGAATGGGTCTTTAATCGGTATCAACTCAATCTCTACTATGAAATTTCAAAATAAATTAATCAAATTTTCTTTCAGTCTAATTTTCTTGGATTTCTTCAGCAAAAAACAAAAAACAACAAAAACACCTTTCAGTTAGTTTTTGTAAAAAGACTATTTTTTTAAAGTTTATGAGAGTCTGGTACTTGAAGTAACTGAGATGTTTAAAGCCAGCATGACCTGGATGACAGGCTAAGCTAGCTAAACTGTAGTTTTCCTTTATGACAAGCAAAATGAATGTCTTTGAGCTTGAATCCAAGTTTCAGATAACTGGTAACATTGATTGCATCATGGATGCACAATCTACTTCTTACCAAAATAGTGGTCCGAAATATTTGGCTTTTCTGGCAGAAAAACACTCGACTGATGTCAGCCCATCAACTAGTATATATAATTGACAGTAAAGTTCCACATCCCACAGCATTTTCAATGACTTTGCATCAATTGAAACCAGGCTTACTGAGCTTTGTTTTAGAAATTTCCAGTAGCAGCCTCGCGATAAAAAGATCCACAGAAAAACATGTAGAACAGACCCGTTCCCTATGGCATCAAGTTTGTGTTGCACTGGGGAGAAACACTTCTTAGATTTGAAAGCTCTCTTTAACAAAGAACAGCTTTGCTGAGCATGCTTCAGTGTGTGAGGGCTGTGGTCTTTCATAGTTTACAGCACAACAGATGCTTCCTGATGTTCACATGAGGGAGCTGCTCGCTTTGGCAGCTTTCAGCTGTTTGGCAGCTCTTTGGCAAGTGATGTAATTGACTCTGGAGCGGCGGATTAGTTTGCAGGAGGAGTCTGAGGACTGTCTATATGCATGTAAAGCCAGCTATGCAGAAAATATTTTGCCCAAAGATAAACGAGAACATGTCACTTGATCGGTTTGTTGGTGGAACCGATGCGTCTGATGCCTCCAGTTGATAAAAGACGGAGAAAATGCGACGTAGCAGGTCGAAGCACCCATGTAAACATTAGTCGCACCAGAAAAAAAATATTTAAAAAATGTTTTTGTTCAAACTGTTGGCTTAATCCACTCCCATGGAAAATCCATTTAGAGGAGGTCAAATGTCTCCTGGGAAAATCTGCAAACATGTTTTTACACTGCAAGTGTCGCCACTTGTTCTAACGCATCTTGCTCCGCCCATTTCTGCCCAAAAAATATGCACACAATTATGAAATTAACAAATGTGATGCTCCTTCTTTTACACAATGCCAGATCAGCAAAATTCACAGCTCCTGCTTTACTCTTCATCTCCCTCAAGCTTTTCTTTCACTTAGCCCTCTCCATCTGTCTCTTTTTTCCCACTTTTTATCCTCCTGCTTTGTTATGCTCCCTGCATTCAAGGCTCTCATTCAACATCCTCTCCAACTTTGTTGTTTTTTCAAAGGACTTCTCTTCTTTTTCTCCCGTTTCTTTTCAATTTCCACTTGTCCTGTGATTCCTTTTACTCTTCCCTGTATCCATCTTCCCTTCTGAGCCTCTTTTTCATCGCCTCCTATCTCCATGCACCTGCAGCGTTCTGCTAAATGGGATGTGTGGCCTTGCTGTATCTGATTCCTTTAGAGAGGAGATGAGTGCTAACCTTTTTCCCACCATGACACCACACCACCTCCTGTTCTTTGTTTTTCCGCCATAAATATGCCGTCCTTGGTCACAGCCCTACTGTACCAAGCGTTAACGTTCTTGGTCAGGCCTTCAAAACAAAAATATGGATGAGATGGATCCCTTCCTTATGTGGTACTTCAACCGCAGATGCAAGGGGAGGAAAAAAAACCTCCGGAGGTAAGATTCATATCGGATAAATGCACAAGTGAAAGATAAAGATGAGAGGGGTGAGGGCACTGAGAATATCCCCTGATATCAGCCTGTGCTAATGAGTATGATTAATTTAAACTGCTGGAGTATACCGTTTCCATGTGGGTATAAAAGATATAGTACAGTCTCCAGAGAGCGTCTCACACAAGGACAGAGACTTACTTTACGTAGGCAAACAGCTGTTTTGTTGCTACAATCTTTTTTTTTGGTACACATTCTCCAAATAGCCTCATATGTGCTTACTCATCCAAAACCCCCCAAAAAGGGAACTTACATGTTCTGAAGCGGTGGTGTGGGCGTGTGACTGGGCCCTTTCCGGGGCGCCCGTGATTCCAGCGTGACGTGGGTTTCATTGGGGGTACCGGCTGGGAAGTGGTGAGCTGCACCTTGGGGCTACTCTTTCCAGGAGCTGTGGTTGTGGTGGAGGCCGTGGAGGTTGGAGAAGACTGTCCAGGCTTTGAGTTGGCCGGTCCGTTGCGTCCATTGCTCGAGCTGCTTCCTTTTCTGACAGTGCTGCGTGGGGTAACCTCTTTACCGCTGTGCGATGGCGTCAGCCTGGTGGTGCGAGTCGCAGATGTGGTAACGCCAGTGCCACCTATGCGGGTGCCAACACGGTTGTGCAGGTGGGGGGCACGATTGCCATCTCCGTTGGCCGTGCTGCCGTTTGCTGAGTGGTTTGCCGGTGGCCCTGATCGAGTTCTTGGCGCTGGGGCGGTACCATCTGCAGCCAACGATGTGGTAGTCGACAGCACTGGGGTTGTGGATCCAGCCAAAGTGCTGGTACCGGTAGAAATGTCTGGCCCCTTAGGCATTGCACTGGGTTTGGAAAGGAAAAAAGGGTCCTGACCAATGCTACCTTTAGGGTCCACCAGATCGGTGGGAACATAGTCTTGGACGGAGCCCACCACAATCCATTTCAGCAACATAAGACTGAGTCCCAGTCCCACAAAACCCATGACCAGTGGCACAGCACACAGCCAGGTCTGCTGGCGAGGCCAGACAGCACAAGGGCCACAGCGGAGAGGCCCTGGGGCTCGTGGAGATGCTTGATCAGCCCCTGGCTCCTCCAGCGTCATGGCTGCCAGAGTGTTTGCACCAGAGTGATCACTCATCCTGCCAGAGCTTATTCTGTCTCTTAGGGGGCTTGGGAGGTCAAACAGGTGGCCAGACGAGCCGGGAACATGTGAAGGAAAGGCGATGTGGTGCACGGGAAACGTTGCGCATCTTCAGGAAAAACTCTGACAATGCTGAGCCTGTATGTACCTGCATGCACAAATGTTAAACACAAACTCACAAGCAGCCACAAGCAAGCAGACGCAGCACCCGCACAGTCACGTTCTAATTAAAAGCTGGCACTGCACTCAGATGCTTTCACATGCAACATAATATTCACTCACTCTGGCGGACAACACACCTAACACACACCAAACACACTCAGACATGCACACGGAAAACACACAGGAGCACGCAGGTGGTGGACAGGTGATCCAGACCCTGGTGGTGGTGGGGGGTTGACAGTGGGGGCTTACAGTTGTTTGGCTCTAACAAAGTGATGATAAATCCCAGAATGCTTCACTCCCGTGTTAAAAAGGCGTTGCAAAAAGAACAGGGGGGGGTATTGATCCGTTTCGTGGTTGGCTTTAGACTGGAGCTGTAAATCCATCTGAGAGCGATCAAACCAACAACCCAGGCAAGGGCAGCACCCCTCTCCAGCATCAATTCATGGATTATCGACCGCATGTCCCTGTGTAGCCCCCACTCTTTAAGACCATCATTATTATTATTAATAATAATAATATAATATTTCAAAGCAGCTTTAACTTTAGGTCCAAGCAGCCCTCAGAAACAGTCTGGTCTCCTTTGCTTGACAGTCCAATCAGAGCTTGTGGAAGCTGAAGCCTGATGATGTTGAAGCGGCTAAATCCAACTGATCCAGGTCCAGTTTACGCGCAGCCACCCCATAGATTTGCCATGATGACAGGCGTCCGTGTGTCTCCAGGCTGCAGCAAGTCACTGCTGTCTGTGATGGAGAGATCTGCTGAGCAGCAGGAAGCGATAAAGAAAAAAAAAAACCAGAGAACCGCTCCGTGAAAGGTTTGGACTACCTCCGCTGCATTCCCTCAGTGGTGCAGGAAGGGAGACAGAAAAGAAGCGAGGAGGGGGCAGCTGCTGTGAAAAAAAAAAAAAATGATGCGGCGGCTGTTCTTGGAGGATGCAGACTGAGGAGGGAGGGATGGAGGGATGCAGGGGAGGCTCAGTCCGCGCTGACTGATGCGGGTTCCAGGGCTCCTATCCCATCCGGCGCTCTACTCTGCTCCATCTCCATCCTCAAAGTGACTAGCGGGAGGTGCCACATGTCCCTCCCCCCCTCCGCACCTTTAACTCCGCGGGTGGAGGAGCTGACTCACTTATCGGACAAAAATAGAGAGAACAGAAAGATTCCGGTGTGAGAAACAGGAAGATGAAAGACGAGAAGGAGCGTGTTGTTCTGCAGCAGATGCAGATAGGAGGCAGAGAGGGAGGAGGAGGAGGAGAGGGAGGAAGAGGGGGAGGAGGCAGCAGCACTCACTCACTGGAGAGGAGAGGCGCTTATCCATAGACACACCCTGGGGAGCGGTGAGATCCAGAGAGGGAGGGGAGAAGCACCACCCCGGCGTCTTCTACCGGTGGCGCATGACAGCAAACAAACTAAACAACGCGACTTAGAATTTACGACGGACTTACAGCACGAGTTCCGTTTGATACCTCCACCGGCAGTGGATGAATCTCCCTTCAGTTACAGTTCATGAGGGACTCTGAGGCAGCCTGGTTTTATGAGCTGTGCGACGGGGGTTATGAATAAATGAGTGGAAAGATTTTCTATTTTTTTTTTTAAACAAAGACACAAGTGTGGTTCTTGAAAGAAAAAAAAACCACTTAAAATCCTCCTTTTAATTCTGTTTGATTCTGGTAGCATGCAGTTATAACAGCTACTCGTAGGGGGCAGTACATCCCAAAAGTAAGGCCGAACGAGTAGATCAGAACAATGTAGCTAGTCCCATCGACTCTATAAGAGAACTGGACATACCTTACTTCCGGTTCCAAAAAAGAAATAGTCAATACAATCGCTTATTTCCATACTTAGCCATAGTGCAATTAGATTAGGTTAATAAGCAGTGATTGGCCTGAGTCAACATTTCTATGGCAAACACTCTCGCCAATCAGGAGTAAGCTTGTTCCACTAAAAGTGGGCTCAGGAGAATTTGTCAGTCAAACGTTCGAGGTGGGGCCAGCAGGCACCACATGCTTTTAGTGAGGCATCTGATTGGTCAGCTTATAACCTGAATAACAAAGATTAGAATGAGCAAGAATATGTTAAAAAAGACGTATCATATGACTGAGCTATAGCTGTTTATTTCTCAATAGAAGCCTATGGGATTCCAGCTTTCTGGGACCAGCACACAGGTACTTCCTATTTGGAAGGCCAGGAGGGAAGAGTTACTTAGTCTGGTTCACACAGTCTAAAGGTAGCCCTTGTGATATTCCAATACATCATAATACTACCTTATTTTCTTGTAGATTGTCTTTTCCTTTCAGGATTTTCCCTTCAGTTGTTACCACAGCAAATCAGTTCCTCCCTCTGACCCTGTCTTCTGCATCCTCTACTCCAACACTGGCTACCTTCATGTCTTCGTTTCCTTCCAAAGAAAGCCCCTTTCTCTTCTCCTTCTTCAACCAACAGTAGACCCTTTCTAATTTGGCAAAGACTCTTCCTGACACAACTCTGTATTTATCTGGGCTTGGTTCTGGCACAATGAGACCTTGGCGTGGGCCCCCTTTTGGCTACAGTACCTTATCTTCTTGTAGATGTATCATGTTCTTAATTTGCTTTATATGTCCTCCATGTCAGACAAAAAAAAACCACAAGAACATGTTAAAAACACCAAAAACATAATTTCTCTCAGAGTAGGTCTGGATGTCTAGCCAGGAATTGAAGCCACAGCAAACCTTTTAGAAAACGACAGATGCAAATGGCATTTTTTAAATCCCATTTGAAAAATACATTTTCAGAAAAGACAACATGGAGTCAATTCAATCTATTGAGGTTTTTCAGCATCTTTTTTTAAATTCGTTAATATTTTTCAATCTGGCACTACAAGTCCAGTTAATAATTAGAAATATAATCAATGAAAAATGTTCTTCTTTATTATATAAAAAAAAATATAAATACATACACAGATAAAAAAAAAGATGAAAAAGCAGATTTAAAAAAAATAACAGTAACCCATTGATCAATTTCAAGACACAGAATACTGATTTAGATGAGTTTCGAAGATGGTTTAAAAATTGGACCACACAGCTAAATCAAAGATCCTCTGCTGCATCACTGACACTGATATTTTATGTCACACCATGAAACTGAAACCAAAATAATCACAGCTCATCAAAAAATAGATTAGTCCACAACCGAAATAGTCTCTGGCTGCAGCTCTAATTAAAAATGATGTTAAACGTCTTGCTGTTCATGGGAGGTTATTTTTCGCTTTTGGATCTGTCTTTATCTGACAAGTGTTTCTTCTGTTCTTGCAAAAGCACAGCTTTCCTCCTCTTTTAACTAAGAGTCAGAGTCTGATGAAGAGATCATATTTGTTTCTCATGGATTGCTGCGTTAGGAGAAGCAGGACTCTGGCATTATTCAAATGTGCCATCTGCTTTTTTAAGCAAGGATTTTCAAAGTGCAGCTTCATTAGATGTCGAGTCGAAGAAGACAGCTTTGGAGAGTGCGAAGCAAATAAGAAGGCAAAGTTCAGGATGGAACCAAAGCACAAAAAGTACAATTAGAGTCATTCTGCTTTCTTTGCTGTTTTAAATCTCGATCTAAAATCCAAAACTGCTATCCTGCAGAATTCTGAGAAGATTAAGCATAGACTAAGCCGTTTATGACTCATGGCAAAATCGAAAATTTCATACTCCTCAAATGACGTCATGCTTATACCAATTTAAGTATCCTGTTTTGTTCTTCTCAGAAATAATTTGCATTATACCCCGAGGTTGGTTGCTCTTCTGATTTTTGTAAATAACAAGCAAAAGCTGAAATATATGAAGCAGCATGACATCTTTGTGCTTATTCACATTTCTGCATAGATTCCATTTTTCATTAGAGGTTCTCGTAATGAGCGTGGAGACTCCAACTGCATTGTTTGTTGCTTCAGGAGGATGGAGGTAATGTGGCTCTCTGGAAATGCCTTTGAACTTGACAGGAAGTTTGACAGTCACCTCCTCCTCCCAGACAAATGTGTGTCCTCCTTTAAGTTATGCGTGGAAATTCTTCAGGAATAAAATCCTTAATTGAAGTTTTGGAATGAAGTTTGTAGCTTTTATTTAATATCCTTTTTATTTACTTTGAATTGTCACTTTGTTATTACAATCTTCCTACAAGGCCGGATATAGAAATAGTCAAGGAGGGAAAAGCCCCTCCACCCTAAACATAATAGCCTGCAAAAATTCTCAGTTGACAAAATTAAGGAAAATATAAATAAAGAACGTGCCTGTCCCAAGCCTGGTAGATGCAGAAGGTAGTTTCAGTTAAAACATTGAACAAAACAGGTATAAGATAGACCAAAGGAAAAGAAACACGTGTAGAAAGATGGACTGATATTGTCATAGCATGGTTTTCCAAGCATTTTAGGGTCTTGGTGGGATATGACAGTAAAACATCCACAATATTAACTGTATTCCACTCCATTTTTCAAAGTATCATACTTTGAACTGTAATGTAAACCGGGTGAAAATCTGACAGTATTCTCCTCTTTTAACGTTGTATGTTGCCAAACTGTAAATTGCTACGCAATGGGAAACACAATAAGGGGAGAAATCCCAGGATTTACATAAACTTAATGTAAACAACTGAGCATTATGGGAAAATCAAGAAGTGTGATTGTATTTAAATAATCAACTGCTCAAGAACATTTAGGAAAAAGTCTGTATTGTCTCCAGGGATGACAGTGTGTACTGTTTTATTCATCTAATCATCTGCTCTGTTTCAAATCCTCTTAATTTTCTTGCCAATGACCTGGTCAGGACCCCATAATGCCCCATTTTGCTGACTGAGAAACGCACAATACACTTCCATTGTCTGCTGGAAGCCATTAGGATCACCGGGCCTGATTGATGATCGCTGATGTCAGTTAAAGTTCATCTTGTTGCATTTGTTTTCATCCTGGTCCTGGAGGGTTTAGAGAAGATGAAATATATTTTTAGGGGTTCTTCAACCCCGTGCTGCTTCTTTGTTCATGTATATTTATGGCTTCATGGACCGTTGGTGAGATGGAGAAAATGGTGTTGGAAGACCCTAAGTCAATGATCCAGTTAGCTCCTCTCTTCAAAGCGTTACCGCAAATGTTTTTGCTGCCCTGTGTTTTCCATCCGTTCTGTACGGGTTGTCTCTCAGTGGGCTGTGACAGTTCACAGTAAAGTGAGAGTGTTATTCCAGGGTGACTTTACAAAACCTTTCCATTTGTTTACTCCGCATCTCAGCTCTCATGACTCAGGGAATAACATTCAAAAAGCAAAAGAATTCAGCACAATTTTTTTTTTATCAAAAAATATCTCAATCTAGTTCCTGTGAAACACAAAGTGTCTTTATTTATATTTTCCTTATGACATTTATAAAGAGAAACTTCACTTATATAATTTACAACTGTGCAATGCAAGAAAGTCCTATTTTTCGGAAATTATTAACAAAAACTCCCATAATGCTCGGGTCCTATTTAATATAGTCGACAGGTTGGCAAAACCCCCTGTGTCAGTGGCACCAGAATTTTACTCCATCAAAGGCTGTAATGACTTTGCCAAATTCTTCAGGGACAAAATCGAAAACATTAGACAAACAATAGTTTCATCAACTACAAGTTCAAGATATGAACCCTATCCACTAGAAACCAGTATTAATCTAATGGCTCAGTTTCAACCCATAAACAGTAAAGAACTGCTGGACATTATACTGCAGCTGAACTCCTCCTCTTGCTGTCTGGATATTCTACCCACAAGCTTTTTCAGAAAAGTCTCAAAGACATTGGAACCAGACCTGCTCCAGACTGTCAACTTGTCGTTAACATCTGGCGTTTTCCCAGATTCACTGAAAACAGCTGTAATTAAACCTCTTCTAAAAAAGGACAGTCTAGACAAAACTCAAATGAACATGTATAGACCGATATCAAACCTGCCATTTTTAAGCAAGATCATTGAAAAAGCTGTTTTCTATCAGCTAATTGAATTTCTAATAAAAAAAACAACTGCTATGATGTCTTCCAGTCTGGCTTCAGACAGAATCACAGCACTGAAACTGCCCTGATCAAAGTGATTAATGACATACGTTTGAATACAGACACTGGGAATATGTCAGTGCTAGTTCTACTGGACCTCAGTGCTGCGTTTGACACAGTCGACCATGCAATACTACTCAGACGACTGGAAAGCTGGGTGGGTCTCACTGGGCCAGTATTAAACTGGTTCAAAACATACTTAGAAAACAGGAAATATTTTGTGTCCATTGGTAACTTCACTTCTGAGCCAATAGAAATTACATGTGGAGTACCCCAAGGCTCCATCCTGGGACCACTTCTATTTAACATCTACATACTCCCACTGGCCCAAGTGATAAAGAACAACAACATTAGCTACCATAGTTATGCAGATGATACACAGATATATATTAAACTGACACCAGGCGACCGAGAACCTGTACAGGCTCTTGGTAAATGCATCGAGGACATTAATGACTGGATGTGCCATAATTTACTTCAGCTAAACAAAAACAAAACTGAGGTTATTGTCTTTGGGGCTAAAGAAAAAAGGTTGGACGTCATTATAGAGCTTCAATCTATTCAACCAAAAACTACCAACCAGGCCAAAAACTTGGGTGTATTGTATAGAAGGATTTACAGAGTACCTCATGAAAAGACGGCATAAAATTAAACCAGAGGTAGTAAAATCCAGGATAACAAGGTCTACTAAAATTCAAAAGAAGAGTTAAAAACATAGTAAAACAGGGATGTGATATGTAAATGCTCATAGGACGCTCACACAAACTACACTACATGTTCACACCACCCACAACAACACGCGTTCAAGCGACCTCTTTCAATGGAAACTATGTAAATCTGCGTAAAAATGCTTGTTTTAAGCTTCCCTGTCATGTATTATTAAGCAGGGCTTTAAATAATACATAATTGTACTGTACATAACTAAAACATAATATAATTAATCAATGTTCCCTGTTGTGCGTTCACACCTAGCTACACTTTTAGGAATGTTTTGTGGATCTACGTACAAAACATAGAACGTTCCACTAAACACCCATTGGAAGTTAAACCAGGTTTGACTCTGACCATTTAGGGCAACATGCATCCTTTTGCTTCAAAACAAAAATATAACGAGCACTAAAAGTGGTTTAACATCAACTTTTATCGACACTAGCCTTAAATCTGGTAGAATGTACTATCCTTGGATTTTGGAAAATACCCACGAGAGAAAGACAGACAAAAGAATTGTGTCTGAAAGGACGGTTTCTCTTTGGATGCCCAGTCCTCATAAACGAGTGGCGACACAACCTCCCACTGGGGCCCGACTTGATTTGTTTACACTCATGTCAGGGATGTGAGCTAGTTGAAGCAGATATAATGAAGTGATCACCTCTTTGGCATCCTGTGCACTCTTTCTCTCAGGACTCTCCTTTTTTTAGGGATCAGCAGGATTATCTTCAGTTATTGAATCTTTACTCATCCAGTAAATGTTCTATCCTTCTCTCTTTTACAGCCAAATCATTTCCTTTTTTTTCCGTCTTAGAGCCATGATGCTTTTTTATCTTTTTTCTTTTGGTCTTATTTCCATTTCAAGGCTAGAGTCTGGGCCAGTGTGTCTCCAGTGGACAAAGATCTTCAATAAATCATCGATTCCCCGTTGGATTTGCTGTTATTCCCCTTTTCTCTTTCTCTACATCTCCAACCTTTTTTTACTATCTAATAAGGGCACAGAAATGTTACTTTTATTCTCGTGTCATGTCTTAATTTGTAGTTACAAAAAACACTCCCACCTGGAGCAACCTACGGGACATAGGACTGTCATTAAATTCAACACAAAAAAAAAGCTTTTCGTTTGAAAGTATTCATGCGTTTTATTCCTGTTTGGGAGCAGGAAACACCCTCAGACACCCTGATTATTCAGACCAACCTGGAAAACTCCACTCTGCCGCCGTCCACAGTAAACAGCTGGTTCAGAAGGAGCATATAGTATTGACCATTTAAGCATGAATTTAACGTAACCATTTTGAAATGCCATGAAATGCCTCGATTATTTATGGAGGGGTAATGGTTAGGTGATGAAGTTCAGTACATTGTACACATTTAATTACCAGTAACTGAGTGTACAGCATTTTTTTTAGGTAATTCTATTATACTGTATTCAAAAAATGTCAGACAACAACAATGTTTTTGCAGTTTTTTTATTTTATTTATTAATTTATGTATTTATTTTTGTTGAAAGTTGCACAAAAAAGTGGGATAATATTTACTTATGCCTAACTCAAACCGAGTATTTTCTAGCTGTTTTGTTTAGGTCAAAATTGGGGTAATTTTTTACTCATGCTCAACTCAAATCAAGTATTTTTTAGATTTTTTTTTTTTTTTGCTAAACTAAATAAACTGGGCTGATATTTACTAATGCTCGATTAAAAGCAAAAAAAAAATTTTGATTTTTTTGTAAAACTGATTTAAAAAAGCTGGGGTAATATTCACTAATGCTTAATAAAATCAAGCATTTTTTTGATTTGTTTTTTTTTTTGTTAGTAAAACTAACACAAAAAGGTGGGGCAACATTTGTCTATGACGAGTATTTTAGCTGATTAGTTTAGGTATTTTCACTCAAATGTAGTAGTTAAATAAATGAGTTGCATATTGTTAAATCTTTATTTGGGGGTGAGGTGGTACTATCTATAGTTTTTTTTTTTTCTTTTATAGCGTAGGATAGTGCTGGTGCTGTAATGATTTGCTGTTTTTCTTCAGCACACCACATACCAAGGTTGTATCAAACTGTGGGGCCAAACAATGCCCACACAAAACAATGTTGAGAAAGAAATATCTCTTTTCTCAACAAAGAGGGAACACATTTCTACAATTCTTGTGATTTTCTGAATATATTTGGTCCCAATTACCCATAAGCTACTTCAGTTTACAGAACCTTTTACTGAATTTGCTTTTTCAGTCATTAAAACTGTGTTTCTTTGAATGGCAACTCATTAGGAAAATCAAATTATTTCTACATTTCTGACCTCCCTGTCTTGCAATTTCCAATTTTCCTTTACTGCTTATATCACAAAGGATAAGAGGGCGTTAATTAATCGCACTCATCCATTTAGGAGCATAATCCGTAATGGGATCAATGCACCCGCAGATGTGATTGGGGGGGGGGTCTTGTTCTTTCAGTCTCCCCTCAAAATGAACTGGGTTACATGTCAGAGAAGAACCTTGACGTGAAAGAGCAAAGGACCTTGTTAGGCAGAATGTGCTCCTCTGAAGAGAAGTCAGACATTTCTTGCCAAAAATGACAAGGAAGAGAAGCAGACCAACCATGTTCGTCACTTTTATGACAACATAACAAGAGTGAACAAGTGAAGATCTATCCTGATCCTTCCTCTGACCAGCCTTTGGCCTTTTTTTCTTTTTCTTTTCTGAACATTTGAACATCAGAGGCTGGTGAAGGGGTTTCTCACCACTACAGGAGCTTTGAAATCTGTGCTGCATGCATTTCATGCAACCAATATCTTCCATGATCAAACAAAAGAATAAAGGAAATCGCTATAATTAAATTTTGTGTCTAATTATCAGTTAAAAGTCCACTAAAAATCCACAAATAATATTGAGTTCTATTCTACTCTATTTTGAGGCTTATAGCCAGTATCTCACACGTATGTTAACATGCCTCTGACAATGATTTGAGAAACAGTAATACTTATGTTTTATTAAAAGCCTTGCTTAATAATACATGACATTTTGCCTGATTAGTGTGTATATGTGCGTGCGCTTTGTGGATTTTTGTTTTTTGTGCTTTTTAATTGGTTCACCGGACCTGCCTGCTGACCAGTCTCCTGGTCTGGGTCCGTAACACCTTAAAGAAAGGCGGAATCACAGAGGTGATCCGTCAAACTAGTCTGACGTGGCGCTTTAATGGATGCTTTCCTTTCCTGATAGAATATTTTATCTGAAAAAGCAAAACAGGAACTGCTGTAAAAACGTTGTAAGCAGCAATTCTGTCGAAATAAATTGAGGAAAAATTGCTCTCATGGAAGCTGGTTAAGAAAAATACTTTTTTAAACTTTATCGAATATGAACACATTTACTGAACATTTAGACAAGTGAACCCAAAGCAAAGCAATGACTATAAAATGTTAACACAAAAAATACACAAGAGGACATGTGAATCAGAAGTTATAAGTTAGCACGTGGTGAACAATGAAAAATAGTGAAAATGAAAAGAGGAAAAAAGAAATCCTCGTATACCTTAAAGCGTTTGGACATTTTTGAGTGTTGCACATCAAAGGAGTTAACGCACTGAAGGCAGCTATGACAATATATTTTTGAATGATCTTTCAATTTCTCTGACTCGTTCAGGTGTTCATTAATGCCTAAGAACTTATGTCTACCTCCATTTATGCAGGTTAGTCTAAAATCTGCATAAACAAGCACCTATAACATTTTATAAGTCTAGATATCTTCTGATGAACACTTTTAGAGGTTTGGATAAAAGAAATGCTAACAAAAAGAAATATATTTAACCCTATTAACACAGGAGCTTTGGCTCCATTATTGTTATTCTTTTAACTATCATAACTCTTTAATTGTTTACGCAATTAATTCCAGCAGATTCTAAAACGAGAAAAGCGGCTTTACACTGAAATGCAACACTTTCACCGTAAATCAACTGAATCTGCTGCAGAGAAAATCAGCTTTGCGCTGTTTTACAACACTTTCTGTTAGCGATGTGTTGCATTCCGAATCAGCGGATTGCATGAATGGTTGAAGAGTTGCTGTATGTCAAAAAGTGTGTGTCATTTGGGCCATTTAACTTCAACTTAAATTTAACTTACATAACAAAAAATAACGAATAATAAAATGACTATTAGCAAGAACATGTAAAAAAAAAAAGTATTAGAGAGCGAGTATCTGACAAATAATATAACTATTAGCCATTTGCTTCTGTATGAAAGTCTATAGAATTTTAGCTTCTTTTATAATGTTAAGTGTTTCACATCTCGTTGCTCTGGTATCTCTTGTTCCAGGCCCCCCAAGCTACCTGGCCTGGTGTTCCCACGTTGGGCTCAATGGACCCGGGGGTTGGGGCACTGTGGGGCGGGAGGTGCTGGGGATGAGTCTTGGCCAACAGGGTGACAGGGCAGATGACACCCTCCATGTTCTCTCTTCTTAAGCTTGTTATAATTATTTGTGTTTGTGTATTTTACTATGAGGGGCTTATTCTAGTATTTTATTGCATGTGTGGGAATTGGTGTTTTAGCATTCGTGTTTGTTTTGATGTACAGCACCCTGAGCTGTTCTTGTTTCATGAAGGCTGCTTTAGAAATAAAATTAATTTGATTTTGAATCAATACCAAGCCACTTTCCTCTGCTTCCAAATCCATTGGAATTACAGAAATTGCGTAAAAGGGTCAAAGAATGAAGGTGATTCGGATAATGTCAATCCTGGAGCTAAAGGTTCAAAAAGGCTTCAACTTTCCTCTAAATGCTGATTTATCCAAAATGTACTTATATATGTACTTTTTTTTATATTAGTCAGCGGTAAAATTTGATTAGTTTCCCCTACAACTTCTACCTTTGATTAGCAGCGTGAACTGTGGCAGCCTAACGGCTGGCATCCTTTTGCAAATGAGATTGTTCACTGCAGGCCCTCGACGAGATGATTCATTGATGATGACGTCGTCCAACATACAATGTTAAACAGTCATGGAAATAATTTCAGCCCGATGAGTTTCTGTGTTCATCTGACAAAACAGATTAGTCACATACAGTAAGATGAACAAGATGAAGATGGTTTGTTTTTCAGCCTCACATTTCATGGAGAATGGGGATTTTTTTTATGTTTATTCCATAACAGAGACTAGACATAACCTTTAATAGCAGGTATTTGTATCCATAGCAAGTTATAAATGGTTATATATTTAAGAATCAATGAAGGATGCAGCTCAAAGGAGGGACATAAATATTAAAAAAAGCCATATGGAGGAAATCCATCCTCACAGAGACATGAAAAGTGTTTAACACTATTTATCATTGCGCAACTACACGCTTCTTTGGGAAAATACACTCCTCGGCATATGAGGCGGTGTGTGCACGGTGAGGCCACGTCATGCCGCAGCTAAAGGTCTACAGGTTTGTTGATTCAAAGTGACATTTCACACACACAGTTCACGGTGTGGCTCAAAGGATGCCTTCCCCCTGTGTGCATCACCTGTCCACCTGCATTAGAGCCTGTCACGTTACTGACACACCTCTGAGCTGCACACTGTGCTAACAATCAGGACGGATATACTGTAGGTTTGGCCATTACTATACCCTTAAGGAAGAATGAACAGCACTAAAAAATTACTTTCAGGTTGTTTTATGGGTTAGTCAATCGTTAAGGCTATGCCGCTACGCGCAGTTTGCGCATTTTCCATGTATATAATTTCGGTCTTTTGTGATATGTGCGATATACGTAATTCAAAAGTGTTTTTTGGGTTCATCATTCGTTGATGTGCGCAGACGTCCGTCGAGGGTTTCGGCCAATGGGTCTTTTGCGAGAATTCAGTTTTGAGTTGTTTGAGAATGAGGCAAAGAATTAGGCAGTTTGAGCGCGATCATTACATAAATCTTATGCAATTGTGCATGATTTTACGCAGATTTGGGGTTTTCCATGACCGTTCCATGTATGTCTAATGGACTTTTCATGTAAATACTTAATACCACCAATGTATAACTTTTCTAATGCTCACATATCACATATAAATTAGGTAATCGAGGCAATAATTACTAACGAATTGCACATCACACACTGTTGATGTTCTACGTTGATTTATGTGTCTTTTTGTGTGGTTTATTTGTACTTCTTCTGGGATTTTAACATGGTTCCTTCCTGATATATTTATGAAAATTTCACATAAAGAATACAACTTTTCTGTCTTTTGCTCAACTATATTCACATACGACCAATTTTCAATTATGCACAAAATTTACATAGTTGCTGTGTGACATGGCCTTTAGTTGGATTAAAAAAAAAAAAGTAAATAGGTATATTTTTAAAAACAAAAACCAGTCAGTATGCTAGCCAGGTATATCTTATATTAAGAGTGAGTGTTAAATCATGCAACAGTTTCCTGGAGTGAGTTCTCTTAGATGATCAGCACAAATCAATAACCGCATCAATAACCCACATCTCAAGCTCAGCAAGAAACTATATGAGATAATGAGCTCCTAAGAATTGTAGAGACAGAGCCAACACTTATTAAATCCAATCCAAGTGGCACATTGTGGCCCAGCATCTCTTTGAGAGACTCTTCTCTTTAAAAGTCATCCATCTCCATACGCCTATTAAGGGAAAAAAGAAAAACAGAAGTTGGAGCTCTCTGATTGCTTTGGCGGCCTTTAAATGTCCAAACAAATGAACTGTTCTACTTCACAGTTTATAACAAGCAATCTTTGCCTTTATGCTGATTACTTTGTTAAATGACACTTTTGAAACATCATTAGCAAATTTTGGAAAGTCTCTAAGAGATTCTGTTGTAGAAATTCCCATCTCTTGCTCGGAAATATAAAGAACACATAGGAGAATTATATTTTAAAAATAGTTATTAATCAAAAATGAAGATTTTATGCTATGTTTAAGTTGTGTTTTTAAACATTGTCATATATCTTTCTCTCAAAGTAACAGATTTTTTGTTTTAAGCAGTCCTCTTGTGTGTCAGGACTTAATGTTGGCTCTAGAAAACACCTGCAAACACATTTCTGTGTTTTTATTTTGCCGTATGTCTTGTATTAAATCAGAAAATGGAAATGATTAAATAAAAAATCCAGATCTAACTTTTTTGCATAAATGGTGTCAATGGTCACTGACGTATCTTTTTGCTAAATACATTAGCTTAAACATAAAACTGTAAAAAAGTCTTAGCCACATGCGCCCTTACAGTTAAGACGGTTTGTGTAAAATGACTTTAAATAAAAAATGACTCAAAATGGGAATTTTTTCTTAAATTTTGAATCATAACAATATTTCCTTGAGACCAAACAAAACTGTGTAACGGATCAGTTAGGTTTTTAAAAAATTGACAAATTTGTGCACATTTGAAGTTGATTTAATTTTAAAAAAAAAATGAGTTTCACCTATAAGGGATAGAACAAGTGCCTTGTGCATCTAATTAAGTGGGAGGAATGTCTTACAAGTTTAGTTAAAGTGCAGCTCATCTGATGCTCATTAGCTCATTGACACAAACAAATATCTGTAGTGCTCTGAATCAATTACACTATACTGTCTGTTTGTCTGTTATGTTAAACTAAGCGGAGCTGCTCGTGACTGTGCATGCTGGGATTCTCACCATGACAGGCATCAGTTTCACTTAGAAAGAGAAGAGCACACAACAATTACAGACGACTACATAAGATATGAACCACTCTGGATGGAGTTACGAAGCATTAGAAGGTATTAAGTACGGCTCTCCAATAACAGTAAAAAAAAAAAAAAACTTTAATCTGGATTGAAGATCTCAAATTGTACCGTAAATCAATGCTAAAAGAAAACGATGGCCTCAGAAAGAGGAAGTAAAGCATCTGGCAATTTCCAATGCTGTTGTATCTTATTACTTTAGAATAGGAAGATGTAAATAGGACTATGTTTTGCAGCTTGAAAACCAATTAATGAGTGTTTTAGCCCCAAAGAGATTTTATTTGACCTTATTTTTGTTAAAACCAAACATAAAATGAAACAAAGGTGTAATTACTTTTTTGTTTATTTGAAAATGTTAACTTTTTTTTCTTTGCAGAGTGAAATGGATTATGAGTAAAACATGTTTTCGACCTTTAATTAATTAGACCCCCAAAAAAGATGTAATTATTATTTATTTATTTATTTTCTACATAGTGATTTCCTTTTTTTTTTTTTTTTTTTTTTTTTTTTTGCACGGTGAAAACTTTAAATAACATGCTTTAAATAATTACACTAGAAAAGACTTCGAGAATGTGACTGAATAAAAAAACTGTTGAATTATGAAAGGAAGCTACCATATTTTTTGGAGCACATAACTGCTTTTCCCATAGTTTGGCCAGGGGTGCAACTTTTACTTTGAGTGACTTCTGTGATTTTGAAAAGATAAATATAGGCTCATATACCGGTATAAATATACATATATATATATTTTTTTCCAACAACCCGTTGCCCTTTAGCCTTAGAGGTCATGGTAGAATCTTATTGTCCTAATTGTCCTCCTGAACTTTGATATTTTTATTATTTGCATCGGTGCAATAATAAAAGGCTCCTATAATTGTATGCTTGTTTTTATGTATTCCTTCCTTGGACTAATGGGGGACAGCAAGTCATCATATTGGGTTACAGAGACAAGAAAGTACCGCTAACACCCTAACCAGAACCCAGACATGGATACGTGATTACAATGTTTTGTAATAGCTGCAGAAATACACAAATTTGTGTAAGGGGACACAAATTTGACAAGTGAATCATGTTCCGTGCGAAAGCATCATTACGCCGGGTTTGGCATATTTGTTCATAAGCCTCGAACTTCTTTCCCAAAACTGCTTATTACGTACTTATAAATATTTTTTAAATTTTGTATTTTACTATGCATTTTTTGGCTTCTGCAACTTATACTCCAAAATTACTTGTATATGTTTTTTTTTTGGTTCCTGCGACTCATACTCAGGTGCAGCTTATATGTTTTTTATTCTTTTGTTATCATGCATTTCTTTTTTTTTTTGCTCCTGCGACTTATACTCTGGAACAACTTTATATATGTTTTTCAGCTACTGTGAATTATACTCAGGGGCGACTTTATTATACTGTCTATTTTGCTCCATTGTCACTTATACTCTGGAAAATACATACAAGTATTTACAAAAATATTTTATTTAGAGTAAACTTTAAAAAAGAGGATTAATGAAGCATATCCTTTATTATTCTTAACGTCTAAATATAATCTCTTGAATTAGCCTGAAAATGTCAAATAAACAAAAGAAACTTAAAGACGATGTGTCCTCGGCTCTTTAAAAGGTTGAATGGATTTGACACGCATAATGAGTTCAGCCATGAACATAAGTGATTCATTCTGCGTAATGACAACTAACTCGCGGCATTCTGTTCAAAAGTGAACCTATTTTATGCACCACATTCACAAAACTAATACAGGAAAAAAGGTGTAAATGGAGTCGAACATCTTAAGCTTATCAAGGTACGATTGAAGCCAAGTAAATATGCTTTTATAAGAAGCTGCTTGGCCTTGTGGAAAGATACTTTATGCAGGGAAATGCGCAGTGCAGAGGACATGATGATTGTTGTATGGAAAACAGAATTCTGAGAATGTGCTGGATAACAGCACAGATGGGAGGAAAACTAGCACCCTGATGATAGCATTTCAGCTGTCAAACTGTCAAATTCAGTTTAACTGGCACAGGGGCCACCCACCTTCTCTGTTTCTAACTGATGGGCGGGTTGACAGACAAGGAGCTAATTTGCCCAACGCTCAGCTTCTGGAAGAAAAATATGGAATCAGCAGGAAGTGTATACCTGGGCAGTTTCAAAACGATTGTAATTGACAAAAATTTCAGCTTTTATGGTAAATCTAAAGATGCTTGATTTTGACTGCATTGAGGCACTATTGTGTCTTTCATCATTTGTCTTTTTTCCCAAGTTCCTACATTTTCTCCATCAAAAAAAATGATTAAACAACCTCCAGCAGCGACTTCACACATGGATAAGAATTCAAAGTTGCCATGTCAACAAGACCTGCCTCTGGAAACAGGGGGAAAGCAGTTCCTCTCCTTTAAAATTGGCCCTGTCATTTACTGACGATTAATATAAAATGCTTTCTTCCACACAGCAATTTTTTCTGCAGTTTTAACACGTGGAAAGCCAAAGGAGGGCTCATCAGTGCAGGATCTTTGACACAAAAAAACACATCATCTGTTTCAGTCTGACAAACCTCATAACATGCTGCGGATGCTAATATTCACTTTGAGCCCCTGCACCCTCCAGTGACAACACTGCTGCTGGTTACCCTGATGCTGAAGCCAAGCAGAGGCTTCGTGGATGTTGATGTGCCACACTTTGCAGAAAAAAAATTCCTTTTTCATAAACAGGAAACACAAAAGCCCTTTTGATGAATGGGGCGTGTGTGCAGCATGCACACACGCATGCATGCCAGTGCAGAGCTACAAAGGAGTGACAAGCTTTTGGGGAAAGACGAGCCCTGCTTTACCAGGAATGTGGGGATAAAAACAGCACTTAAGTGATAAACTTGATGCATTGTGCTGCACTGCCTTTAGAGTTTGAACCCAGAAGGACTTCAAAGGAACTCGCAGGCTGCAAGTCGAAGTATCTCTCCTCCTGCTTCTTAATTTCCATGAGTAACCCTTCATAGTTTATGTTGACAGAATATTAAAGAGGCTGGTAGGGGAGGGTAGAAGAAGGGTACATTCATCACTCCATCTCCTTCTCAGAATTTATTTCCCTCCCTGTGGGCCACTGCATTTATGAATGGCATCCAAGTGAGCAGACTCGCACTTATCTCTCTGCCGGGATATCATTTTATCACAGTGCAGATACTGATGATGAGTTGTCATCTGTTTTTTACAAATATGTTTTCCTTTGTCAGTGAAAAAAACAACACATTGGTGTTTTCTTTTGTTGCAACCTTTTGTGCTAAGTGGGGGGCTCGTCCGGGATGGGGATATTTGTGCGCACATCCTGTCCACAGCATGACCAGAATCTACACTCAAAGATGAACCCGTATCACTGCTCTTTAGGTCCATGTCACACAGCCACTCTGTCAATTTTGCGCATTTTATGCATATTTTAGTTACTTTATACACAATCATTACATAAATGTTACGCAATTGTCTGTGAAATTTTGGGAGATTCACACACAAATGTATGGCTTTTCACGACTGTCCCACATACGTCTAACAGACTTTTCACGCCTGTACCACCGATATATAACGTTTATATCGCGTATTTGCCGCACATATCCCAATAAAATTACGTAACTGAAGTACAAATCACTAATGAATTGCATATGAACCGTGCAATAATCACGGGCAGTAAATGTTCTACGTTGATTTACGTGTTCTTATTTAGATGGGGCTTTTAACGTGTCTAAGTCGTGATTCATCTGTGAAAATCTCGCTTAAAGACCATAACTTTTCTCACTTTTTCCATGTATATTCACGTACGACCAATTTTCGCCTGTGCATTATGTGCAAAATGTTCACAGTAGTGGTGTGACATGCCTTTAACCCTAGCAGGCCTTGATTCTCTTGTGTTGTACAATTCCAACTAACATCCATGTTTTCCATTAACCAGAAAAGAAGGTGAGCTGTTTCATCAGCGGGAAAAGCTGCAGAGACAGCTGGTGCACAAAGCAGACAAGTGGTATTTGACTAATTTTGCATATTCAGTCCAAATGAAGCAGCTGCCCATATTTATTTCACAGACTTAGTTATGATTCCACATGTCTGGTGGATGTAATCATAGCTCTAAAATAGTTGTGCATGCACTTCTGCTCATTCAGTGTCTTCTCTGATTGACCTCATTTTCCTTTTTCAAAACCTTATTTTTTTTTTTTTCTTCTGACTCATTTCTGTACTGAGGGACAGCATGCATCGCACATCACTATAATGTGGTGATCAACATCTTGTGAAGGAGTAGCATTCTCCTTTTGCCAATCCTAATGTTCAAGTTTCTGACTAAATTATTGGCTACAATAGAATGTATTTAGATGAAGATGAATAGAAGTAACAACATGTTTTTTTTTTTGCTAGATCTTTCATTGTTAAAAGATATTTACAAGGCAATGGTGGATGTGATTTAGGTTTTCTGAACACAAACAAAATGATGAAGCTTTATACAGTTTGGATCTTGATTTGCCAAAAATCTGCTTTTTGGAAGGTTTTTCCTGGCCAGGACTCTGCTGAAAAATTTAGTGTCGACAGCAGAGGTGTCCAAGCATCGATAGCAATGTGGGTAGATCTTGGGTCGTCAAAAGTAAACAACCAAAGCAATCTTTCTATAACAACCATCAAACAATCTCCATCCTCACCGTTAGGAACATCAATTGATTGACATGCAGAACGGCCAACCAAACCATCTCTGATGCATAGATCAGATCGTCCAATGAAATCGTCTTTTGTTCTATTTTCAAAGCTTGTCCAGTGATCTTTTAATTACAGTTGCCATTTTTAGCCTGAGTCAAATACCCTGTGTTGTTTTCTAGGACAGTTTCTACAGAGAGGCTGGAGTTCATTAGAATTTCACCTCTGAGTTGTGGGCAGAGTAAGCCAGACACTTTTTCCCGTCATTTATCTGTTTACACTCTCCTGCTAGCTTACAGCCCCTCACCACCCCAACCTAATGTTACTAGGGCAACAAAAAATGGCGAGTAATATTGGAGCTATCCAGCTATAAGGCAGCTCAGATGAGAAGAATGTTACTAGATCCATTTGCCTACAAGTAGATGCATTAGAATAGAGCGGAGTAGGGAGTTTGAGCGCAACCTAGTGTTTTTTCCATGTCATAAGTGAGCTTTTTTCAAATGTTCTTTCATCTGCTCCCAATTCCAAACAAATTAAATAAAGAATTACTCTGAAATGTAATGTTAAGCTTAATTTGCTTTATCTGTAGTCTTTATCATCAGAAAATGCTAGAAGAATATGTTAAAAACACCATGAACAGAATTTTCATTGGATCAGGTCTTTAACGGCAGAAATGTGAGCATTCAGCACCAGACTCCTAAACTTGAACGATGATTCACGTGTGCCTGATTTATTTATTTATTTATTTATTTTGCTCTCGACTAGCCCGAGGTCAGTCACTCAAGGAAACCTTGATCAGAATGCAGACGGAAGGGTTTTGTTGTCGGCACACCGTTACATGACAACTACAAGCATGAAGGAAGAATGACAGTAACTTTTTATCAAGCTGTAGTCTCACATATCCGTCTAAATGTATCAAATTATTTCAAATTAATAGTCGGACCCACTTGAAAATCTGCCTTTCATGACAAGTGTGCGCATTTAAGTACATAAATATTAAAAACTCCAAATTGTGTATTAATTAAAAAGAAAGTATATATATATATAAATATATATATATAATTTTTTTTTAAGTAGCTCCCATGTGGACAATGTGTGTGCACCCCCTGCAATGTGTGTGCACCCCCTGACCTGCAGCCTTCCATTCATGTTTAGGCGGGAAAGCACAGTGAGTGATCAAAGTGGAGCAGGGGTTGTTCTTCTTTTCTACGTACTCCTACATGTACTTTAGATCCAACATAAGAACAAAGCAAATACATTTATAGTTCTGCAAAAGGAACCGCAAATATGTAGCATAAACACGACATCTCTGTACTTTCACATAAGCCTGTATTTTTTTTTACATCTATTTTCCCTGTACATTTCTGAACCAACTGTTCAACAGCAAAATAGCTGCTTTCATGTTTTCTTTTAAAGGGTTCACTGTTTTTTTTCTTTCTTTTTTTAATGGAGTTTACAAGATTTACAAAGAGGAAATAGCTTGAAAGTGTAGTGTGTTTTTGTATAAATGTCCATCAACCATGTGTGTTTCTGTGCACGTGGAAACATTCTTTACTGGGTCAAGCAGTCTTTAAAGAAAGAATAAGAGGATGCATAAGAAGATTTTTTTCTTAAAGCGGTTCTTTTGTGTTTTAATTTTTCCTTTTTTATATGTTGACCTTCCAGAGGGTTCATGGTTCAAATTCATAGTTAGGATCATGGCTGGGATGGTCTTTGACCTTAGCTTAAAAAAGAAACATGGGTGTAAAGGATGCTTTGCAAATCAAACAAAATGAAAATGAAGCTTTGAATGGTGACTGTTATATCACTTTAGGACTATTCCACAAGTAAATGTAAATGAGCTGTTTGTACTTCAGTAAATTGGATATGTTTAAATTGAAATACCCAAACTTGTGCCTTGTTTCAAAACTTCTCACCCCCCTTGTGTTGTCAGGGACGGAACAGTGGAGGTAAAATAGAAACCTTCAGTCAATCATTGATATAAGCTCTTTAAAGGACTACTAATAGCATCTCGGCTAAAAGAACTGCTGTTTAAATGCTGGTTATAACAACAACACTAATAAAACGGTTTAAAACATATGTTTTGATCCTTTCTTTTGTAATAGCCATCCACTCTCCCCATTTGCCACCCATCCATAGACCCCCCCCCCCCCCCCCCCCGCAATAAAAATATGTTCCCACTCCACCACTGCCCACTGCCATCTTCTTTTGATCTATTTCCAGTGGTCTTTAATTATGATAATGCCATTTTTATGCAAAATTTAAAAAAGAACAAAAAAAGTCTGGTTTCTGCAGAGCAGCACTATAGTTCATAGTTGTGGGACACCCCGCTCTGCTCCTATTGCTGAGAGGTCTTAGTTTACATTCTCCCCCGCTATATTACATCCCCTCACAACCTAACATACCAGTGGAACAAAAACGCCGAGCAATACTGCAGCTACCTAGTTGTACAGTTTTGATCCAGATTCCAGCTCAGACAAGGAAAACAAAGACGTACATGGATCTATTTGTCTGCTAGTGGAGGCAACAGAATGGAGAGGAGCAGGAAGCTTGTAGCCCACCCATTGTCTTTTCTATGCCACAAATATTCTCGTTTTCAAAGACTTCCAATAATATTACTGCATCGCTTACGATGTTTTACAACAAGATGATCACCCATCTATGACTTATTATCTATTTAATGAATTTATTATTTTTAACAGAAATGACATTTAAAGTACTTGAAAGGAGGAAAAGTAGTAAAACAAATATAATTAAATAAACGACTAGTGAATTTTACCACACAATGTTCCAAAAGCCTGTTTAGAATGGAGTAGGAGGAAGTAAGAACTTAAGTGGGAGGAAATAAGAACCTAAAAGCAGGATTTCCTTTATTGGTTTCCACACAGCTTGATTATATTTTTTATGGTAAGACACCCTCATTGTGCTTTTTGAACCATCTTTGAACCACACTTACGCTGTGGCCGTGAACTCAGAAGGAATGCAGTATTTATTAACGCATGTGCATGGCCTGCAACCATGTTTAAGTAGGCGGCACATGTCAAAGTATCATCCACATGGACTCAAGAATTCCTTGCAGAAGATATCTGAAAGCATGACACTAGCTCCATCCCTCCATTCCTCCATCCCTCGGGTTGTGGGGGCAGCAGTCTAAGCAGAGATTCTCAGACTTCTCTCTTAAGGCGTTCCTCAGCCATGACCAAGAGACAGCCATGCCTCCTGCAGCCTCCCAGGGGCCTTTGCCTGGTGGGACATACCTGGACCACCAACTTAGGGAGAGGTCCAGGTGGCATTCAGAACAGATGCTCGAGCCGCCTCCACGGGTTTCTCCAGCGGCGGGTAAACTCTCTCCTCTACTGATTGAGCTACTCTTTCTATCTCGAAGGAAACATCCAGCAGCCACCTGAAAGAGGAAACAGGTGTCAGCCACAACATACCTGTATCCCAACTGCTTTACTGAGATGGTTAAACTCCTCCGCCAACCCCAAGAAGACGCATCATTTTTTAACCCCCTCGTGCCTGAATTAATTTCAAGGTGAAGGTTGTGCTAAATTAAGAGAGGAGTGCGAGATTAAGTGGTACATTGAGGATATGGCGTGAAGGGGCTAATTTTCATCTCAGTTGCAAAACTTCCCAGAGCACAAAGAAGAATCTCATGAGATGATGACTAAAGTCAATGCGACAAGATTTTTAGCCTATTAGCATAATTCAAATAAACAAGAATTGTTGTAACTGATTCATGATTGTGTGCTGTAAAGGTTGAACAACAGTCATCTTTTGATCTATTTTCAAAGTGTTCCTGATGGTCATTTAAATATAATTATACCAGTTTTCCAGGACATAGTTTCTGATTCACAACAATTTGAATAAAGAAATGCTCCGAAATGCAATTTTATACACAACTTTTCCCTATATATGTCCTCCATCTTCAGAAAAATGTCACAAGAACATGTTAAAAACATGAAAATGCGATTTTTATCAGAGCGGGTCCATAATAAAGAAAGATGTTAAACAATCATGTTAATCAGGTTAAACGTATTTATTTTATTGTGTTGATCTAATTTACTTGCGTGAATGTTCCCTTTGAACTCAGCTGACATAGCTCTCAGTGCACGTCTTGCTGTCTCCTGCATGCGGTATTCGGCATGTCGCCGCTGTGATGTCGTCAATATGCGACCTTGTAGCTCCTGACAGAACTAACCCAAAACATCACCACAACTGTTATGGATTATATAAGGGATAAAGCCCGACAATGTGTTCGTTATCATAAATGAATGAGGTACGTGGAGAGCTGATCGCATCGGATGGTAAACTGTGGAATAAGGTATGTCAACATATATAATATGGTAGTAATAAGGGGTTTGTGGTCAATACTTTTTGAAACATTTTCCTACTGTTTTTGTGTCTTCTTGCTTTTTCCCACCAGCTGTTTGAGTTGAAAAAAAAATCCCTCCTGTTGGTGTAAAAGTAAAGGTTTAAGCTTGTTATAATAAGAAAACGTCATCAAGCAAGTTTTATTTAGTTGTAATGTCATCTTATACTGCACCATAATGTCACAAATCTAAAGGAAAATACCTAAAAATGAAGCTTTTCACAGCAATTATTAGGTTTAATGAAAAAAATGATTTATTATAATAATTAAGCAAGGTCATGATTAATTAATGACATGACAGCACTATAATAATATGCAGCAGATTTAAACCAATCAGTTAAGTCCCATATGTTTTTGCTACTCAGAATGGTTAGATTTCCACCATGCTTTACTCCAACGATTTTTCCTCACAGTCTTTCTTTTTAAACTTTATAAAACACTCGACATGTCATCAAATCGCCAACCCACAAATTCTAATCTTCTAAAGTGGTCAAATGTAGCCATTACACCGTTTTAGGTGATTCTGGCCTCAGTTCACACTCAGATCTGATTTATTACAGCAGTTGAGAATCCATCTCATTTTCTTTACAAACTGGAGAGATAAGGACCAGAAAGCTTGAAATCCCTGCTTATCATACCCTCTCGAAGCTCACCTCTTCAAAAAGCGAGAGGGGAAAAAATCAGATTTTAGGTTTATCAGGAAAGTCTCTAGCATCTCCTTGGCATGAGTTGCCATTCTTGGGTCAGCTAGTTGACCTCAGGTTGCCCCACCTGCTGCTCCAATCCTCCGGCCTCCCTGAGGTGGCTCTTGTCTGTGATTCATGCTCTTATCTTCACAGTGCATACAGTGAGGTGGACCGCACAGACACAGGTCACAGGACCAATGGCATATACACATCTGAGTGAATTATTCAAATTGCCAAGAGCAAGAGGGGCGTTCAACCTTTTCCTGTTACGTGAGAGGAATGGCTTGTAAAGCAGCAGATGAGACGTCCATTTACTCTGGACAAAAATGTAATTTGTTCCCATGTATTTGATTTTATAGTAATTGCGAAACAGTTATTTGGTTACGACCTGGTGTCCACCTTAGACTGTGGACAGCTGAAATTAATGGAATCATAATGAGCGCTGGTTCATGTTCCAAATGAATTACATAGATCATTTTTAGACCCTTTTACTGTCATAAGAGCATCTAAGTGTGGAGGTGTTGACACAAGGTAGTAGAGAAAGAAAGGAAAAAGGTCTGGGCGCGCTAAATGCCAGAACTAAAGGTACCAGGGTGGAAATCTATTACATGGTTGGCTCCCCTAATTGATATCCACCTCTGTATAAACATAGATAACACTGGCAGCAAACGTTTTTTTTTTTGCAAAGGAGGCTTTTAAATGACAACTAACCCTTCTTTAATCAGAGAAAATGTGCACATGGTGTCAAAAAATGTTTACAGTTATGACATTTTGGTTTGACTGTCATTCTTTTTTTTTTTTTGGCTCAAAAAGTGGAAAATAAGACCCTATTCAACCTGAAAAACACTTCTATTTGTCAAAAGCATAAAATGTACTCCCCACTACACTCTCAAACTCTGCACCGTCACATAAATCCTAATTTTACTCATAAATGAGGGATATGGCTACCTAGATTGAACAAAAACATCTTTGCAAAATGCAAGCTGAAAGGTGGAAGCAGGATGATTAGCAGAAATGAAACTCTTAGGTTAAACTAAATGACAAAATGCTGCAGGTGCACAAATTGAATTCTTATATGGAACTTGGTTATGTAGAGAGAGAAAAATGGTAGAAAGATTAGGCGAGACGATAGAGCCCCAAAGAGTTTTTTTAGGTGTACAAATCAAGGTCTGAGAAAAAAAAAAAGGCTTTTATACAAAATCCATCCGTCTATCTTTCTCCACTTTTCCAGACCTAGGAACACAAGTCTATGGACTCCAACTTAAAGGTGCCACTTCTAAGGCTGAACCCAATTTGCTTCCCCACCCCATTTATCCCTCCAAGTGGAAATGGAAAAAAAAATGGTGTCTTCAAATCTGGACGTTACGACCACTTGATGACGTCATCAACAGTTGATAGTCATCTTCGTTAGCGCGTAGCTGACAGCACTAGGTCACTACAAAACAACATTGAATCCAAACATCTGCTGCTTCAGAGCACGCCCATGTAAAGACGTGCTTTCTCCTCCGTCAACAAGCCCGACGCGGATCACCCTTCCCCCTAAAAAACACTTTCAGACACAACTACAGCTTCAAATACTCCCACTATTGGAGTAATAGGGAAGAACCAGAGGGGTAGGGAAATCTAGCCACTCTAAGCTAAAATTTAAAAGAGCAACATCATCTTCATAAAGCAGAGGTTAATTTCTGTGGGCCCTCTGCCGCCTGGCTGCACCTAAATGATGTCCATAAAACCATAAACAGAACAGGTGACAAATCTTATCTTTTTTGGAGTTCAGGATGACCATGTGAGCACAGCTTAATGCCAGCAAAATAACCACATTTCTGCTCTGGATGTACAAAGACTGTGAGGGCTTCTAGTACTGGTGCCCTGGACCCCATATTCCCCAAGCAGATCCCACAGAGCACCACAAGACACAAGTTCAAACACTTTCTCCAAATCCACTAAGCACATGTGGATTAAATGGACAAACTACCATGAACCCCAGCACTGATGCTACATACCCACTGAATGTGATTCGATAATTAAATTACATTTAGATTTCATTTACTAGACCGCCACGCCGGGCCCAACATCCAAAACGGGTCGTAGAACCTCTGATCTGACACATTGAAGCTGATGTATATGGGTCAAAACTGACCCAAACACCATGATAAATAATTGATTTTTACAAAGTTATTAAAGAGGTAATGTCCCTTTGTGATTGTAGGTACAACAACTTTGTATTGATGTGATTTACTTTGAGGAACATTTTACCATTTTTTCAAAATTAAAATGGAAGGCTATGCTGAAAAAAAAGGTCAAAAGGTTAAGACCAAAAGCATTGAAACTAATATTTTTATGGACAAGGAAGCCCCACAAGTTTACCAGGAGGTAGAAAAAATGTGAATGATAAATAATAGTTCAAATATATATATATATATAGATTAAATATTCGTTGCATGGATTACAGATAGAGAAATGCTGCATAACTACAAAAAATTAAACTTGTAGCAAAAGGAAAATTTAGACGAGGCAACAAATAATAAAAGTAAGCACGTTTTCAAAATATAAACTAGCCTTCTCTCAAGTGAAAGTATTTATTTTTTGTAAGTATCATTTTATTAATTTTTTTAACACTTCAACAAAGCTAGAAATATTGGAAGAATATATAAAAAAGAAAAAAAAACTCAATATAAGGAGGTACATAGCGTCTGAGATTTTTTTTCCTTCCAGGAAACTGAATCCAAAGTTCACTTTGTCATAACCATTCCTTGTTTTGTACATAAACCCTTTTTCTCAGTCCTTCAAAAATTGTTCTTCCTTCAGTTTTAGTTTGTAGGTAAGTCTCTTCATTTATGGATTTCTTTCACAATATACGTCCATTGTTTGTATGTTGGTGCCTTCTGCCAGTTCTTAGTTATGGCTCGCTTTGCTGCCACAAGAAGAGCCTTCCTAGGTTTTGGTCAGTTTTATATACAGTTCCTTCTAAGTAACCTAGATACATCACCAGATAAGTTCGGGGTATCTTGTACCTAAGCGTTTCACATATAGATGAGTGGATGGTGTCTCAGAAAAGCTTTATTCTCCCACATTTCCAAAAAAAATGTTTGGTTTGAATTCTTGTCTGTACAAATTCTCCAGCAGAGTTGCTGAGTTTTGAGTTTGCCCTTGAATTGTGATGTTATTAACTATCTCATTTGGTTTTTCCATGCATTCTCGTCATTTTTGTGACTGTGTAGACACCTGTGTAGACACTGTGTAGACCCCCCCCCCCCCCCCTTTTTTTTTTATTCCATAAGGTGCTTATATAGAACAGATACAACCTTGGGAATATTTTCACTGTAAGCCTGTATAAATGTCCTAATTACTGGGTGAATTTTGTGTTCCTTCTATTTTGATTAGTTTTTCATAGTAGTCTCGCATTTGCATATATATGAATAGGTCTTGGTTTTAAATCATATGTGTCTCTAAGATCCTGAAACTTTTTCTAATTTCGCCTTTCTTTATCGCTTTGCACGTGGCCGTTTAACCCTTTCAACGCTATTGTTTGAATTTATGGTAAATTTGTACAAGTCTAAATTTGTCATCATATCCATTTCAGCAATCCAAATTCTTTCCCCCAATTTTAGCTGTTTATGATAGAATACCATTTCTGGAGGGTATATGATGTTACTGGATTTAGATCTAAATGCTTTTTAACAGTGGCTGGGATCTTACTTACCCCTTTACATGTTTGAATTGGGAACTTGGGTGCAAAAAGTTATATATCTTTCCACTGGGGAACATACTCTGTGTTGCACCAGTATACTAAGCGATGTATTTGGACAGCCCTAAAATATTCTTTTAGATTAGGTAAGGCTCTATCCCCCCTTTGTATAGCTGTAAAGTATGGTAATGTATTCTTGGTTGTTTTCCTTCCCATATTAATATTGACATAAGTTTATCCCATTTTTGGAATTGGAATTGTGGGATGTGTACTGGTAGAGCCAAAATCAAGTAAAGGAGGTGTGGCAGTATATTCATTTTTATAACATTTATTCTTTCACTTAATTAGCGTATAAGTGGACCATCTTTTTTATCCCTCTCCTGATATTGACATTTGTATGTTCACAGTTATCTTGATGCAGTTTTGCTGGGTCTTTAGGTATATTCACCTTCAAGTACACAAGTGTTTTTGGTTCCCATTGTATTTCCCACTCTTTTAAGCCTTGATATGTAACACAATTATACGTGAGTATCTGAGTTTCATTTACATTTACTTTATGTCCAGAGCATTGACCAGCTTTATCAAAAAATTATAATCAAACTACCAAATGATTTGACCAATAAAATAAACTATGACATCATCTGCGAACAGGGCAATGGTATGTACCTGTCCGCTGATGTCTTTTCCTGTTATTCGAGTGTCCTGTCTCGCCATTTGGGCTAGAGGTTTGATATAAAGGGCAAAGAGAACAGGGCTAAGGCAACAGCCCTGTCTAGTTCCCCTTCCTAGATTGAATCTATTTGTGAGGGGGCCGTTGATTTGAATTCTTCCTGTAATAGAGAGAGCTGATAAACTTAATCCATTTTTCATTAAATCCAAATTTCTTAATTGTTAGATATAGAAATTCCCAATTGACTCTATCGGATGCCTTTTGTGCATCTAAACGTATTAAAGCAGCTGGTAATTTATGGAGTCCTATACTGTTCATAATTAAATAAATAAATATTTAATTCAATAAATAAATATGGCCTCATGCAAATACACAATCAACCAATAAATCTGTCATAAATTTATAAAAAGATCATGAAATGGTGAAAAAGCTGCACACTAATTTTAAATTAGCAATTATATTCTTCAATATTTTTCATTTTGCTTTAAAATCCTCGTCATTGTTTTAAACAACATTTTAAATATTCATTTTTAATCATGTTGAATATTATTATTATTCTACGTCTTTTTTCAGAAGCTCGTATTTCAAAATCAATATTTTTCAAAGTAGTTTTGTTTTTATTTCATGTTGCTGTTTTTCACAATAGCGTATTTATTTCATGAAGAGCTTTTTCAGGAGGACTCTATCTGTCAATCAAACCAGACAAGGCGGGGACACTTTTATGATTGGCTACTCCTTTACTCAGACATGAGCAGCAGCACCCTGACTTGACTACATCGATGGAAGATGCTTCAGCGAACGTGACAGCGCAATGCACACCCCTCAACACTAGGGGGAGTATGCACCTCTGCACATCTACAGTGTTACAATAAATTGGGCAGTTTTGGTTCTAAATTTGCGGATAAAAATGGCTTTGGGCAAGTGTGCATAATTCTGGTGATTTTGTGGTCAGTTCGGCAATTTTCATCTTCTCATGAACATCTAGTAGTGGCCTTAGTTAGGCTGGGTGGCTGTTGGAGTTCCACTAAGCTTCCATGACCTGGGGCCTGTTTCAGAAAGGAGGTTAAGTGTAAACTCTGAGTGAGTTAACCCTGAAATCAGGGAAACTCTGGGTTTTCCGTTTCAGAATGGGAGGTTTGTTAAACCAGAGAAAGCAGAGTAAGTCAAACCCGTTTCTGAAAGAGAGGTAACTTATACTCGGAGTCAGTGTCCATGGTTACTTATGCTGTGAACCTAACCTGGTCGGGAGCAGGTTTTATTCTCTAAACTCAAAGTTTCTGCCGGTCCCCTCCCCTTTTTAAAGACAAAGCGGTATTTTTCGCTTTAACCTTCATTGCCCACATTTCCGTCACACAGAGACAAGCTAAGTGACAAGAATGACTTGTTCTTTTTTGGAGGACCCAATAGACGAGGAGGCTGCATTAATTCATAGAGAATTACCACAACAAGAAAAAAAAAGATAAATAAAAAAAAATCCCACAATGAATAAATTCAAGTCACAATTTATTTGGTCTTCCTTATTTCCTACAAATTGAAAAGCAACAGTAAGAATTCAATATTCTCCCAAAACCTTTCTAGAATTCACCAATCACAATACACACCATACCTGTAGCTTGTGTTCTAGGATCTCAATTTCCAGATCTGACTTAAGGATCTGTGGATCTAAGTAGGACATCTCTTTATCAGTTTTCTCTATTTGTTTAATACAGTAGTGTGGGGTTAAATCCTGTTCATTTAACATGAATTCCATAGAATAACATTTACTGTACGTCACTGAACTGTGTTCATCCAGTTTGATGGACCCCCCTCCTCCTCCTCCTCCTCCTCCTCCTACATCCATGACATGCTCAGATTTGACCTGATTGAATTATGTTTTATACTTCATTTTTAGCTGCTGCCATGTTCTTTTAATTCCTGCAGGATTGCATCTACATGAAAATGAAATCAGGGACATTTAATTAGATTAATGTAACAATTACTTTTTGGAAACACAATTTGCTAGTACTGCTTACTTTCTTAATCCCATATACACCTATACCACTTGATCAATACAAGGGTAGACAAAAGTTCACTTTTAAAAACACAGTTGCATGTATTAATAATAAACTGACCAACGTTTGCAAGAGAGGAAGGTTCACAAAAAAGTCCTCTAAACATTACCGACGTTAAATGCATTTCCCCCCCGATTGGTTCGGTACACTATGCAGCATTTCATGCATTTACACCAGGAATAACACTTCAGAAGTACACCGAAATATCGCCATTTTTAATTTCACACCTTACGCTATTTAAAAAGTTATTACAGCCAATATTTTATAACAATGATTTCAATGCAAACTTACGCATTAACTCGAGCAGCTATGTTTTCCACGCTAACTGTCTCTGTTCTGCAGATGCAGCGGTGTTGCTTTTCTTCTGGAATATGTGCTCATATTCACTGTAACTCTGCAGCAGCACGTCAAGTTCAGCTGGGGAGAAATATGCAGACCTCTTTGTTTCCACGGTTGTCATGGTGACTCGTTATATCTGCGCTCCATTGATAATGGCTTCTTATGGTCGCGGTGCGCACGCTCAACTCCGATTCAGTCCACTCAGAGTTGATTGACCTAACTCCGATCAGCTTCTCTGAAACAGAAAACTCCGAGTTGTTAATCTCTCGGTAGACCAACTCAGAGTTCAAGTTTAACCTCAGAGTTGGTTGAACCTCCTTTCTGAAACAGGCCCCTGGAGTTACATAAACACACCATGCCGCCTGTGGGAGGAGCTACCGCTAATGTTTTTTAGCCTGATAGCCACACGGAGCGGTGTCTGTGCCTATCTTAGTAACAATGCATGGGTGCACAATGCAGACGGAGAATGTTGAGAGATCAGGTTTATTTGTTTTGAATAGTTCCAGATGATAACAATGTTTCCATGTTTGAGTTCATGACATCATCAGAGAGTCTCTGCTTCAGCTCCTGCAGTCAAAGCACATCTAAATTACGTGCAAATCAGAGCGCCCAGCAAGTGTGTGTGTGAGCGCAAGTTAAGGGTCTGTTGCTCAGTTCCCCGGAAAAGTAATGATAAAAAAAGGTTTCCTCCAAACTACAGAGCCTGATTCTTGGGGTCAGCCCTGGCTGCAGAATTGCTCAATCAATCCCGGATCTTCGCTGCGTTTTCCGACCACGGTCAGAAACGTCATCGCAGGAAAGGTTCAACATTTTCCCGGGAGGGAAAAATAAAACCAGAGGACCTGATTATAATCATGGTCTCAATGAAAATAGAAAAATATCATAAGGTTCAGGAGGCTGAGCAGGTTTGTCCCGCTTTCTGCAGCTGCCTGGTCTGACTCTGTCGGTCCGCCAGCTCGCCTCTTCCCAGCCGACATAAGGCACGATGTGAGCTCTGTGAACGGCGTGAGAATGAGGAGTGTTTCAACGGATGACTTCATGTGGACGGCCGGAGCTCCTCTGTGGTTTGGTCCACACAAACCCTCAAACTACAAAAACAGAGTCGTTCATGTTTGCATCTTCTGCAGCAGACAGATAGTTTGCCTCTATTTGATCTCTAATGTCAGCAAAGCCGTGCAGATATCACTGAAGAATGTCGTCTCTCTGACTGGGACACCACAGAGCGGGTATCGAGCAATATGAGTCAATTTCCATGGATGAGCCAATGAGCGTTTAGATCCCGCCCACTTTCACTGATTGACAGATAGAGTCCTCCTGAAAAAGCTCTTCATGAAATAAATACGCCATTGTGAAAAACAGCAACATGAAATAAAAACAAAACTACTTTGAAAAATATTGATTTTGAAATACGAGCTTCTGAAAAAAGACGTAGAATTATAATAATACTCAACATGATTAAAAATGAATATTTTAAAATGCTGTTTTGAAATAATGAACAGGTTTTTAAAACAAAATGAAATATATTGAATAATATAATGGCTAATTTCAAATCTGTGTGCAGGTTTTTCACAATTTCATGATCTTTTTATATATTTATGAGAAATTTATTGGTTGATTGTTTATTTGCATGAGGTCATATTTATTTATTGAATTAAATATATATTTATTTAATTATGAACAGTATAGGACTCCATAGTAATTGTTGTTTACCCATCCTGTTTATAATGTGAAGTGTTCTCCTTATGTTATCATGCGTTTGTCTGCCTTCAACAAACCCAGTTTGGTCCACATCTATTTAATTTGAAATAAATGTTTGGAGTCTATTTGAAATTAAAAAGGTATATATTCAACTGAAAGTATTTAAAAAATATTGGTGTGCTCCTCATCCTTCTGTGCCCTGCAATATTTTGTTTACCCCCTCTTATTGTGGATCATTAACGCCCAGAATTAATGTTAATGAAAATATATTTGGAGAACTTTAGCTTTGGTGCACACCGTCATCACACGAGGCATTCACAAGGTGAGAATTCTCTCATCAGCACCAAATTAGCACCTCAGCACACACTATCTGTGTGATAATACCCCTTTGTTTATTTTTCTCTGCTCTGATTTTAGGGAAAAATAATGTTTTACTGTGTGCATTAAGAGAAATCAGCCATGCAATCATGAACTCTTTAAAATCACCCTCATCAATCCTTAAATAGTGCCCCTTTTTGAAAGAATTCCTGATTTTTTTTTTTTTCACTTTGTAAAGTCAAAACTTGTGACGACTGCAGTTGTTTCTTCTTCTGATTGTTTCATTAATTGTTAAACAACAATATCTTATAAAACCCGGCAAAATAAAAAGCTCACCGCTAACCGTTCTTCATAGCTTAATCAGGAAATGCCCTGATTTTAAACATTTCTTTGTTTGTTTTTATAGGAAACATAATTATAAAAAGGGTTCCTCAACCCAGAAAATATTATCCTTATATGATAGCAATTATAACAGCCAAAGCTGTTGCTCTTGTTTTATATGACACGTCTTCGCCTTTAGCAGACAAGACAAGCAGCTAGATTTTTTTCTCTCTAATATCATCTCTTCAATTTTAAAATATCACCTGAACCTCCTAAGGCGAAATATTATTCCAAATTATTATAATGTGAGAGTTTTCTCGTATATTTATAGCCTTTATACTTGTTTTGTGCAAACTTACCTTAAAGTTGATTGTTTCTAAACCCATAAAACAACCATAAAACCCAATTTTTACATTCGTCACCATCCCTTGTCATGGATATGATCCCTAATTTAAGTTTTTCCAAGATTGCTGCAACATCTCATCGCTCAGTTGTAAAGATCAGGGGCCTTTAAATGTCAGCCGATAACAAAACATCTCCAAAGCAAACTTCTTCTTTCTCAGTGGGTATAATGGCTTTCCTATCCATCATCACATGAAAGATGGGGTACCACCAGGCCTGTAAAAAAATCTGACACCACCACACTTCTTTAATCTCTCAGGTTGATCAAACTCATCTTGATCACATATTTTCGTTAATATTTGATATTGAAATCTGCCACTTGTATTAGATTTTTTTTAATGTTTAAGGAAAGACATGTTTAAATAGCTGCAACACAATGTCTTAGTGTTGTTAAGCCTTGAAAATGCTTATCAATTTAGTGTCCTGTCATACAGCCACTACCTACATTTTGTGCATTTTCATCGTGTGTAAATTCGGTCTTTGGTGATACATTGCTGAAATGCACTCAAATAAGTTTATTTATAAGTTATGTGTTTGTGATCCGTCTAGGGTTTTGGCTGACAGATCTTTATGTAAATTCGGTTTTAAGCTGTTTAAAATCTTTGGTCGGTTGAGAATTACGTTTTTTTACTTAGTTTATACACAATTATTATGTACATCTTATGCAATTGTGTGGTTTTTGCAAGATGCATGAACAAACTGTTCCACGTATGACTGACAGACCTTTCACCCATGTACCACCGATGAATAATTTTTATTTTTAAAAAACGATGCACATATCACGTTAAAATTATTTATTTGACACACAAATCACAAGTAAAATGCATATAAACAGCACAGTCACGCTCCATGTAGATTAACATGTTCTGCTTAGTTTATTCATTCTTCTTCCGTGGTGTAAACATGGTTCATTCGTAATACATCTGTGAAAATTCTCACTTTCTCATGTATTTTCACACATAACCAATTTTGATCTGTACAAAATGCACATAGAGGCTGTGTGATACGGCCTTTATGTCATGTATTTATCTTTTGGTGTTTTGGAGAGTTAATTTACTTCCTGGTTGCCAATCTATTAAACATTTGGCCAGTTTATGTTTTAAAATTTGCAATTATGGGTTAAAGCAAGCATTCAGGTCACTCCTCTTTTCTACCGTCTCTGTGTTTTTGCTTGTTTTCCTGTCGATTGGTTTGTTCGATGAACAAGACCTTTTACCCAGTGGTTTGGTCCTCACTGGACCTAATCTGCTTTGTTTATACCGTAAGTATGTGTAACTTACATTAGCTTTTCAAATACTTCACAATAGAGTTACCACATGCACGACAATGGTGCTTTCATTTTTAACATCATGTTTTATGTACTTTCCATTTTCAGAGGGAAAACAAACAAATGACTGATGACAGCGTGTAAGCTATGTGTAAGTATGTGTATGGGGATTAAGAGTCGGCACCCAGGGATACCTGCAGAGGAGAAGGGATGGAGAAACAGTGAGTTTTAGTAAATGAATGGCGTGTATGCATGTCGGTATGAGCACGTGTCCCTGTGTGTGCGGATACAATGTGTGCGCGCGCCGCAACCAGATCACGGTGCGTCACATATGTCCTTCCCAATAAGATGTGGCTGCGCCTCTCTACAACCCTCCAAAACCCCGGCAAACCGAATAACCTGCAGCACCTGCACTGGTGCATTTGACTAAAGTCTTTAGCTTTCTTTGAAGTAGCAGAAGCTTTGGTGCAGTTGAGCAATTTTCCTTTTCACGTTATTTAAGAAAAGCTATACTTTCTGTTCACTTAAATCCTCTTGATAGATTTGAACATTTGATAACTTCCAGTCATTGTATTCCCTGTTCTTCTCTGCATAAGTGAAGCTGAGTCATTCAAAGAAATCAAACTTGATGTGACTACCGCTTCCATTCAATCTGGGGCCGTAATGGTCGGTCTGCACATCAGACTTACTGTACGGTTTGCAGCAGCAGGAAACAGGAAATGAACATGGATAAAAGGCTGGCATAGGTTGACTCACAAAAAATGAAGAGACTGGCTTGAATGCACACACCGTGTAAGTTTTTGAATAGTTTTAAGGCAGCAAAAAAATGTTTTTTTTGTTGTTGTCCACAGCTAATGCCTTTATTTGGTTTGGCTTGCTTCTTTAAATAAGGAGCTGTGCGTGAATTGTTTTTCGTGGTCATGAATTTTCCTCCTTTTTTACATTAGGGGATAACTCATTTAGACTGTTTTCAAGTTGAAAGTATAAAACATAAATTAGCTGCCTGGAAAAGCCACTTTGCTAAGTGCTTGAGCAAATCCCTGTTTAGAGTACAGAGGCTGATTTTGTAAGAGTCTGACTTACTGGAAACCCACCATCTAAATGCGATGGCGGATAACTCAATAGACCCTTATGGAGATGGTTAAATGCCATTTCAGTTTGATGATGAGTCGGTTTATTGGGTTCACAGTCAACAAATACGGAGATTTTCCAGACAGGGATACTCAGAATGAAAGAAGGGAAGCAGGAAGACTGAATGAAGAAACTGTATCGGAATTGTTTTAATTAAAGAATTATTTTTGAAGGATTTTTTAGGCTGTCCTTAGTGCTAATGGCAGTGGTGACTATAAAGGAAAAAAATGTAAATATTGCAACTTATGTGTGTTTGTATGCAAACTTTAAAAGTTCATGCTTTTTAGTCAAGTGGTCCTTTTTTACATCTTAACTTCTTCTAATTTATATTCCAGGTGTTTTTTACTTTTTCAGTGCACTTTTTTATTTAGTAACTTATTTTAATTAACATTTTCATATTTGAGCTGTTTTTCTATTCTATTTTTTTTCTATTTTCTATTTATTACTTCTACATTTAAGACTGTTTACGAGCGTTGTCTCCCCCTTGGCTGGGGTGTTTGTGTCTGGACTCCCAGAGTTTTGGCCCTGCTTGTCCTCTGGCATCTCTTGTTCCGGGTCCTCGGAGCTGCCTGGCCCGGTGTGCGTGCACGTTGGGTGCACTGGACCTGGGGGTTGGGGGTCTGTGGAGCGGGAGGTGCTGGGGATGAGTTGTGCTCGTGCTGCTTAGATCCTGACGCCCCGGCCAACAAGAGGAGAGGGCGGACGGCGCCCTCTGGGTTTTCTCTTCTTCAGCTTTTCAAAATCCTTTCTCTTTTATTTGTGTTTATTTTTGTGTATTTTATTTTGAGTGGCTTGTTTAATTATTTGATTGCATTAGTAGGGATTGAGTGTGTTTTTACGTTCTTGTTTGTTTTTATGTACAGCACCTTGAGGTGTTTTCTTTTGATGAAAGGTGCTTTAGAAATAAAATTATTTTGAATTGGAACCATCTCAGTCTGGCCTCATGTGCGTTCCCTCTGATGGGGGAATCTTAGCATCTTCATCTCTGCTACCTCCAGCTCAGTACACCTCTCCTTTCATTTGAACTAAATCACTTCTGTCCCACATCACACCTGACACTTTTCTCCACCCATTCCTACTTGCTTGTATTCACTTCTTCATTTCTTTTCCACACTCCCTTACTCAGAAATGTGCACCTTAGATACTTCATATGCTCCACCTACTTTATCCCCCGTGTAACCTCTCTCATCCACTTGGGTCTGGCTCATTCTCACACCTATTCTTCGTCTTGCTGTGGCTAACCTTCATTCCTCTCCTTTCCAGGGCAAACCTCCACCTCTTAAGCTTCTCCTCCACCTGTTTCCTGCTCTCGCTGAAAATCACAGTATCATCTGCAAACATCACAGGCCATGGTGGTTCCTGTCTAACCTCATCTGTCAGGAAGGAAACAGGAAGGGGCTCAGAGCTAATCCCTGAGGAAGGTAAATATAAAAATGTATATTAAAGAACAAAAAACTACAAAAATAGCTGGTTACTTTTTTCTGTTTCCTTAATATTTTTTTCAAATTTCTGTTAATTATTAACAGTAAAACATTTTAAAAGGCTTATCTGAACTTAGGTTTTTCATAGATTTCTAAATTCTTTTTTGCTGTAGAAGCATCATGAATGAAGGAAAGTCTTCACAGATAAATCCAGTTATTATTATTTACTTGTTTTATTTTATATTTCATGACAAATCAGCAATATTGTCAATATTGCCTTACCACTGCTGTCCGAAAGCTGAAAACAATAAACTTTTCTTCATAATATAGACATACCGTAAATTAACCATGCAAAGTTTAAATATCTCTGAAAAATCCAATTTTACTCAACTGATAAATAGGGCAAATGTAGGGAGAGGCTACGCCTTCCAGTGCATGTGTGTCTGCCCACACACAGCAGCATAGCCCCTAATCACATCCAGTCAGCCAACAGTAGCAGCTCAGTCAGCAGGAGCAGGAAGGAAAGCACAAGCTGCAGGTTGCGAGCTGTACTGTGTTTCTGGTCTGGAGTGTGAATTTGAAATCTGTCGAGTCTGACTCACTGCTAAGGACAAGGGCTTTTTCCTGGTGTAGGAGACCCTGCGGGAACAAATCTTTACCCCTCACCCACTGCTTCCTTCCTATACAAGCCATAGATTTTGTTTTATTTTATTTATTGATTTTTCCTTTTTTTTTTTTTTTTCAATTTTGCTACCTGCGAGTGAATAGTGCAGTGAGGCTTACAGGGAGTAGTTAAATAAGTCATAGAGCGTGTTGACAAATAACAAATCATGTCGGTTTGGAGGCTGGAGTCTCAGGAGCTGACGGAGACAGACAGACGGAAAGAGTGGGCTTTATTGTCTGGTTTGCATAAAGACTGTAGCGGCTGGGATTTCTTTGTGTTTGGGTTGGTCAACTGTAAGAAAGGAAGAAGAAAAACCGACTGACAGGCCTATTTTACTCTTGGTATTGAATTATACAATATAAACCTGACTTTTACAAATTAGAAGTGCAGGCGTCGGTATGATTTGCATTTGGACAGAAAAGCCAAAAGGTTAGTTAGTATTCCCATAATTCCAACCCTTTTTTGTTGTTTGTTTTGTTATAAAGTTGTCACAAAAATGAGACGTTTTAATGTTTCTTGACAGTTTATTTAAGCTTTAACGATTTATGCTATTCTAAGGTGGATGAGGTTGACACCTGATTAGAAGAGTGCAGGTTTGGGTCCTACCCATGTGTTGAAGTGTCCTTGGACAAGACACTGAACCCCACATTGCTTATGTGGCTTGTAAGTTGAAGCCAGGAAGGGACTGTGACTGTAAAGCATTTTGGGCCTTCTGAGCAGGTAGCAAAGCAGATGCCATTTACAATTCCCATCAAGGCTTCATCTCACACTCATACGACCAGTATGGGTGCTGCAGGTTTTTGGGTTGCCTAGAGCAGTGTTTTTCAACCAGTGTGCCGCGGCACACTAGTGTGCCGTGGGAAATTGCCCTCAACTGAAACATTTATGATCTCCAGGATTTCACCTCTTTGTTCATCCAAAGAAGCCCTAAAAAACACTAAGAAATAAGGAATATGACAGATCATAAAATACTTTTTTCTTTGTGTTTATTTGATTCTGTTAAAGACATTTTGATAAAAATGACGGTACCGATTTAGCTGCAGCTTAATCTCCGTTTTAGCAAAAGTCACGCCCCTTTAACTGTCTCCACCAATCATTCTTGGATTCTTAATCACGTGTCATCAGTCTGACCAATCAGAAGTGGTTAAAGTCTTCACTTCCTTGTTGTGCATTCTGCTGATAAAGTCGCTCAGTTCCAACAAAAATACCAGCTAAAGCTCGTCTTTAGCGGTGTAGCTTTCCATAGAATCCGGTGTAACCAATAGAGGGTCATAGAGAGCCGCTGCCGTGGTCGTACAGCCACCTCAAGGAACGTCATAAAAATGGAATGTACCATTATTGTGCATTTAAATGTATTGTGAGGTTTTCGTAAAGCTTATGTAAGTTGGATGCACGGGTGGCAGTGGCTCAGGTGGTTGAGTAGGTTGGCCAATGATCGGAGGATCTGTAGTTCGATCCCCACTTCCCGTAGTCAACTGTCATAATTTCCTTGGGCAAGACCCTTCACCCACTGGTGTGAATGAGTATGAATGTCTTGGGCCGTCCCGGGCCATAGGCGCATGCTGGCAGCCACGCCTCTGTCAGTTTGCCCCAGGGCAGCTGTGGCTACATCAGTAGCTAACCATCACCAAGTATGAATGAAGAGTGAATGAATAATAGGGAACATTGTAACTTTAAATGTCTCTAAAAGCGCAGATAAATCTAATCCATAATTAGTATTATGATGTATGAGTAATGTTGTTGTACACTGCCTTTATATCACACTCTAATCATTAGTAAGGTACAAAAATACTGGCTCTTTACTGACCAAATGCTCCATGTACGGGATGTAGAGGCGAAACGTAAGTGTCCATAGGACGTCCTTACCATGTCCAATTCAGACTACAATCTGATTGGCTAATGTCCTTAAATTAACAGTCAGGCTGCATGCACAGAGAACATCCAGTAACAACCTCGATATCACCTGTGTGCCCCATACAGGTTTGCCTGGTTTTTACCAGCAAACAGCCCAGTTGTAGCCACAAGGGCAGTTTTGACTAAAAGACTTTAGCCTTATTTTCTCAAAACACTTGATCGCAGACGTCTTCCCTTTGGCCACCACTCACTATTTTATCACACCCCACTATTTAGTGGCTGTCTTTGCTCTTTTCTTGGTTTAACATCTTCCAGTAAAGAAGATACGTAGAAAGGAAGAAGTTTCTGTCATGATGCTAAGTCCAACATAGTGGAGCATGGATGTACCTTAGGTACACATATGATGTATATATAATAGAATTCTGCATGTACCCCTCAAGTTGAAAGAATGTTTTGCCTGAACAGCAGCCAGTATGAGACTGGGGTAAGTAGTAATAGTAGTAGTAGTAATAGTAGTAGTAGTTGTAGTAGTAGTAATAGTAGTATCCTGTATCGGTGCGCGTATCACTTCAGGAGAAGTCACGTGACTGATACAGCCACTATGTTGGTCATAGGGGAGCCAAACAAAGAAGCGCGTCTACCAGCAGGGTTGCCAGATTATGCGGTTTTTCCTCCCAAATGGGTGGGTTTGATTTTTCAGTGAAAATTCGCCAATTTGGTGGGTTTTAGTTAGTTTTATTATGAGTCAAAGCTATCTTTGAAATTTCTTTCCAGATTAATGGAGTCTATCCATTTATCTTTCTTTTATTTTGAAAGATATTTTATTTAAAAAAAAATACCGGATCTTCTCAGTTACATTACTTTCATTTGGGCACTAAATCAGTCCAGTGGTGAGTTTGATAGAGTAGGGGGAAAAAAACAATGTTTGATGCCTTGGATATGCGCCTAGCTTCCAGCTATTGAACGATTCTTGCGCCTGCGCCCCCGTTTTCCACCTGTGTTTGATGTTTTCTTTTACTGAATCTTTACTTAAGGTGTTGAATGTGGTGTTTTATTGAGTTTAGTGGAATTATTGAATGGTTTTAAGAGTATTTTGGCTTTTTGTTTCTCCCGTTCCTCTCGGTTTCCACTTGATCTACCAGAATACAACTCTATTTCAAATGGACTCTTATCTGAAATTAATCACTTTGTGTTTTGCAGGTTAAATGTGGCATTTGTTCTGCAGAACTGTCAAACTTAAAAGCACTTCCCCAATGCTGGGAAATTATAAAGCAATACACGGGAAAGAGGAAATACAATGACATTGTGTTTAGATTATGTAATCAGTATATCAGTAGAGTTTCTTAACTTGGTTGCCTGCAATTAGATTTTTGGTCCAGCTGGACTCAGTAGTAACCCTTGTGGCATCCTATGGGGTCAAGATGACCATTGACATGTTATCCCTACCATGACAAAGGTGGATAAAGGTGAAGAGGATTTCATGTAATCCATGGACACCACTGAAGATCACAAATCATTGAAGAAAAAAGTTTAGCGCACTGTCTTGTGGGTCTAGATGACCCAACTCCCAATGTTAAAGTGCCTTGGATAGCACAAGGGTTAAGTGACACAGTATCGACATAGTATCAATATAGTTTGGGCAATGTGCCGAAATGCTTCATGAGGCCTCAACTAACCCATCACTAGCAAGTAGACACTGAATACTTTTGTAACAACTAAGTGTATGGCCTGCTATCTTTACAAATGGCCACCATTTTGGATTTTTCTCACAGCTAACATGCTTTTCTAAAAGCGAGGATCCTAAGGTACATTCATGCTAAATTTGGTGCTTGTACCACAAAAATGCATGATTTGTCTGAAATATCAACTCAACCGGCTCTGCTAAATTCAATACTTTCATGGTCTGTTTTGTGGCATGTTTGTGCTTATACTGTGACCTGCGTGAAATGTTTTTCAGCAGGGTGTATGCAGAAGGGGGATCATTCCATTGCGGAATCAATTATTGCATTTGCAAAAATATTTTAATCCACTGAACTGCTCTGAAGCTTAGCTCTCTGAGCTGCCGTGTCTTTGAAAAAGAGGGATAGCTGTATAGCCGAACAATGTGAATAAAACACTCTTGAGTATCTAATTTGTAAGTTTTTTTGCTTTCCAAGTCAAAATGAGCAAAATCCGCTGCACTGTCCAGGTGTAAATATGAGTTTAGATTGTACTTTATTTAAAATATATTTTTTGTGGCTTTTTTTCCCTCCATTTTTTTAGCGCATAAGGAATTTTGGGGGGAAATAAGCAAGAAATGCATCTTTTTCCATCCTGAGCATTTCAAAAAAGTTTAAGGTTCTGGCTTAATATCTGCCTTGAAGGTTGAGTGAGTCATTCTTATGCAATACACCTTTTCTGGAATCCAGCAATTATTACCTCACAGTCCACTGGATGCTTCCTCTTTGTCTTCATTGTGTCTCTGCAAATAAGAAAAATGGAAATTGTCTCAAAGTCATTTGTATAGCCTTTCTGGCCAACAAGTCTCTTGTTTTGGAGTTTGTATCACCACAGGGATGACAGCACATTTTAATAAGTATAGATATTTTTTCTGTACTACATTGTTTGTTATAGGGAAGCATTTTTGTGCACCTGCTGTCACCCAAGCAGGGAGCAGAGAGGAACATCAACATCCTCTCTTTGCTATATCTGCTGTCCTCCAGGTTCTGGTGATTATTCCTGCTGTTCAAGTAAATATATGAAAGCAGATGAATGAATGAAGATAGATTGCCATATTGGGGGGTTAATTTGCCACATGAAGGTAGAAAAACAGTAAAAGAATTTTTTAAAAAAAGAGAGAAGTTTATGAGAGAAATTTGTAAATATGGTTTCAATTCCTTTAGAAAGTTCTTTTTTTGTTTGCTGCTGTTTTTCTGGCCAAGAAATCATCTGGCATGACCCATAACTCCAGATTTTATGGTGGAAAAGACAAGTTTTTATATTTGCTTAGCACAGCTATGTCTCAGTGGTCTCTGTAGAAATGAACAAAAAGAAAAGCAAAAGTATAAATCTTTTTTTCCCCACTCATCTTTGATTTGGAGGTTTTTCTGTTGCTTCATCTGATGATGTACTATGATCCACCCCCACACAATACTGTATAAATCTGGATGGTTCCTACACTGCCACTGAAGTCAGAATAAAGCATCTACGAGGAGAACATTTCAGCAGAGAAGTTAGTTCCTGCCTTTTGTCCCAACTCCTCTTGCAGGTGGATACAGGGAAAAAACGGTCGAATCTGTTCAGAGAGCGCTAAAGTGGAACGAAATTTTAAGGTCGTAGATTGCTCGGTAAGCCCGTATAGCGTGAACATTATGAACATATTTTTTTGTGCATGCTGTGAGTTGACAGGCAGTAGCAAACACTTAAACTACACAAGAAACACTGCCTTATCTGCTGCTGGTTACCTGCAGCACCTAATTCCTGCTACCTGCTAGCTCCTGTTTAGCCAGTCAGAAGCTTCAGTCAGGAATCAGGAAATTACAGAGTGTAGTTTGTGTGGGCGTTCTACGGGCTCTGAAGTATCACCAGTACACCCTGTGTGTGCGGATCTGTAAGGAGCCAGTGTGCACATCTTACTAATGACCAGAGTGTGGCACAAGGGCACTGCATGACATCATCACATTATCCTTACAAATACTTCCGGATACACTTACCACACACACAACAATGGTACGCTCCATTTTCACAACGTCCCTTAAGGTGGCCACACAAGTCCCAATGGAACTGCATATTTGAAACAATATCATAGTGGTATAGCTCAATTCGATGAATGATTTATCTCAGCCAGATTAATATGGTTGGATTATAGGGATAGAAATCAATTCATCAATTACTTTGATTAATCGTTACACCCCTCTGTGGACTGAATAGTCAATGTGCCCATTCTATTCTATTTCAGGGTTTATGTATGAAATTAGAGATGATCTGTGTCTATATGTCGGTGGTCTGGACCGATTATTGTCTGTCTAAAACCACTATTGCAAAAAGGGGATGGTTAGCTGCATTATAAATCTAATTCATCTTTTGCTAAATGCAAACTAGGATAGTGCATATAAATATCTCTTAATGATCATCATTACTGCTGAAGCTGTGATACTGCTTTTTGATTCATGCTCAGAGTGACTAAAACAGCCAGATATTAGAAGGACTCATTCCACCAATGACTAAGACAGGACAGGAAATAAAAGAAACAGTGCAATGCTACTGTCACAAATACAACTGCCACCGCGCCATGGGGAGGCATCAGCAGAATCTTGGAGGTTAACTGCCACTGCCCGATTGTTTTGAAAATCATTGGCATGATCATGAATGTAGACTGTGGCAGTCAAGAGAGGATGACGACATTATGAAAATTAGGCGACAGCTGGTTGGCCAAAGGGCGCCGGTCAGCAGCAGCTCTGATTGGACGATGTGTAAATGTTTCTGGACGGCGGCTGTTCACATCAACCACCTGTTTGCCCTGAGGTAATTAAAAAGTGGGGCCCTTCTGCACCAATGGTCATTTGCAACTCAGATATTGAGCACACATTTTAATCTTGGCAATTTACAGGTTTATGTACCAATTTTTAGACAACATGCTTCCCAAGAAAGCACAGCGTCAACCATATTATTTTCCGCATTAGCCGCAATTCGTCAAGACACATGATTGTGGTGCTATCAATACCATGATGAGTTTTGTGCAGCTTCAGTGGCATCTCCCTATTTATACCCCATTTGTATTGGAATCACCAGATTGACGTCCGGTCATCGCTAGGCCAGCAGCCAACGTCAATAGCCCTTGCCAATTGCCCGCGCTGCTACCGTACGATTTCTAACAATCAGACAGTGGCAGGGGGCAGCAGTCTGACATCGGCCAAGCATTGACCCTCCTATCAGTCAATCATCGCACTGCTGCCTTCCTGCCACCCGCTTGTCACTGGACTGCCACTGTGCAACCTCAAAATATGCCCAGACGGCTGTGCCGCCTCCTGATAACAATTGCCACTGTGCGGCCACCTGCTGACATTGCTAAAAAACTTGCATTTATGTTGCTGCGCGGTGGCGTTTTGGCATATTTGACTGTAATTTAAAGTACAGAAAAACATCTGCAAGCTTCTCACCTGAATGCCACCTTTTTCAATGAAGTGACCAGGACAGCCAGCTGGGCACAACACTCACTTGAAAAAAGCTATTCCTGGCTCATCAGCAATTCAGAAGAGTTGACCGAGTTTTTTATTTCTTCGTTGTCAGGAAGGTCCGTCCTCGCTCCTGTGACAGCTGCTAACCGAATAGCTTTCACTGCATAGCAAGCAATCGCTCAAATGACTATATTTGACTCCAATTACCATTTCCATCATTTTCTGCACGTCTCAAGAGGAGAAAATTGAGGGTTGTTAAAATAATAAAGTAATACTGCTGACTCAAAGAGTGGAATAACATGATAGTGGTGGAGGAGTTAATCACAGTGATGAGCGATGTCACCCTGATCTGCATCGTAAATGCTGGAAGGGAATCACACATATGGATAACCGCATTAGATAACTTCTAGTTGTTAGAAGTGACACCTTTCCTGCAACTAATTTTTGTGGCTTATAATTTAGAAGCCAAAGCAACATGGTGGAACTTGCTGGAGTCTGCTAATGATAACAAATGCCTCTCAAAATAGGTTGTCAGAGTCTCTGACATGTAATAAGTCCCACAGCAGCAATTTTCTCACCAAATCTGCCAGAAAGTAGCACATTCAAGATAAAAATAGACGTGTAAGAGTGCTAACTAAATCCAGTTTGGACAGTGTATTCATGCCACGGGCCAAGGAGTTGAAACCACTCTTCATTCCAGTTTTCTCAATTTGTTTTATCTTTTGTGCTGCATTAGCAGAATGTTCTGAGCAATCATTGTATTATAAACAGAAGGAGATGGGCTGAGTCATACTCTCATCATCGCACCCTCATGGGATTGAGAACGGTAATTAGTCTGAAAATGAATTTGAGTTTGTGCTCTACATGCTGCACAACATCCAAGTGAAACGCGAACTTTCCACGTGAGGTGAAAAAATGTCAGACTACCTTTGTCTTTGTGAACACGGCCGTAACCATAGAAATACTGATAGGAGAGAGGAAAATATTGAAAGTATCTGACACTATTCATTCTCCAATTGCATCATTTAAGGAAGCCCGAATCTATCAATCAGAAATCGACCTCAGATGGTTTTCCTGCTTTCTCTTTTCCAGCTGAATAGAGTGGGGGCTCTGTGGTGAAGAAAACGGCTGCTTTCAGATTAATTTTGTTCTCGCATCCAATCAAACTCTACTAACATGGGCTATGGATCCATCAGTCTCAATATTTTATCCTTTCATCATTGGAAACATTATTTCAGCATGCAGGGTGTTGTGGTTAGCGGTGAGTGTGTGTTGCAGTCGGTGTGTATAGTTGCTAATTTTTAGATTTCCTCTCTATTTCACACATAGACCTTAAAAGAAAAACTTAAAATGATTTTTTTTTTTTAAACACACATCCTATGTGGAATTGATGAAGTAGGGATTATTGTGTCTGAAGTGTTGACTGTATAGGAGAACTGGACTAAGTTGGTGCCCATGGAAATGGTCTATTTAGCTACCGTTTTTCTCTCAACATTGACCTCATTATGTTGGACCCAGGTGAATTCAGTAGCAGTGATTGGTCCAAATTGGTCTGAGTCATCATTTCTATGGCAACCACTATCACCAATAGGGAGTGAGTGTGTTGGAGGTCCACACCCCTACCACTTGCAAGCAAAAGTCATCAATCAAACATTTTAAACCTTTTTAAAGTGAGACCCAAACTTTTATCAAGGCATCTGATTGGCCAGTTTATAACTTTAACAACTTCATAAAATTAGGATTAGAACATGTGTGGTTATTCTAAAAAATATGATGACCGAGTAATACCTGTGTCATACTAAATAGGGATTTTAGCTCCAGTGCATACTTGCTGTTTGGAAAGCAGGTGGAGGGGGTCAGTCAGTCCTGTTCTCTTGTACAACCAATGATTTGAAATGGAGGGGGGGGGGGACTAAAGGTAGGAAATCAAAAAAAGTTACATTTAAGAAGAAAAGATTTTTCATCAGTGACCCAGGTTACAAGAACTATTTATTTAATTGATACGTGTTGTTCCTGACACATAAAAAGTAAAAAGAAATTTCAATCTATCTCAAATGGAGCAGCCTTGACAAGAATGGATAAAATGCTGACTCCACCCTCTTATTCTGGCTTCCAGGGGAAGGGATGCTAACATGGTGTTAAAGGTGTAGTTTGTCATATAATCCTGCAGTTTTGGATAAAGATAGGTCACAAATATATATATATATTTTTTTTAATTCAAAAAATGACGTCAACTTCTAAAAAAAAAAAGGGAATATTTGTGAACTTTATTTCTCTATATCTTTGAAATATAACAATGAAGAAAAAGTTGTTTTTAGAAGTTTTATACTTAATTAAAGGTTTAAGATTTACATCTCATGCTATATTAAAGATTTTTTATCTTCTAAAATTGTTTTTGTGATTTTCAAACTAGCAATGACCAGGACGGACAAAAAGGCGAGAGGTTGACATGTTTAGTTGATGTTGGGCTAATTAATAAGAGTGCATGTCTGAAAGGGGTCTAATTAAACCGTGTGGTCACCGGAGGACCTGTGACAACATGTGGGCAGTTGGTTTGACAGATTTAGAACTCCCAGAGGTTCTTCCATGAAGAGTAGCAGCTACACCTCTAGTTAAAAGAAAAATAACTTTTAACAGTTGCAATAGAACTTATTCAGATTCAAGAAGATTTTAGAATTAAATTTAAAGCCTCGAGTGGTGTGACAGTGGGGCAAAAAAGTGTTTAGTTGTCCACTAATTCTCCTACCTAAAAAAATGAGAGAGGCATGTCATTTTCATTATAGGTATACCTCAACTATCAGGAAACAAAATAAGAAAAAAAGAGTTCAGAAAATCACACTGTCTGATTTTTAACAAATTTAGCTGTAAATCGTGGTAAAAAAAATAGTTTTGGTCACCTACATCAAGATTTCTGGCTCTCATAGACCTGTAACTTCTTTGGGCAGCCGGGGCTGGGCGCCCGTGGTGCAGCGGTAGGGCGGTCGACCCATGATTGTAATATTGCAGGTTCGATTCCCGCCTTGTATGCCCATAGACCCCACCTTGCCTCTGGTGGTAGGTTGGCGCCTTTGTTCGGCAGCGGAGCCGCCATCAGTGTGTGAATGTGTGTGTGCATAGGTGAATGGGTCTGTGACTGTAAAGCGCTTTGGGCCTTCGAAAGACGGTAGAAAGCGCTATATAAGTAAACACCATTTACCATTCTGTAATAGGATCCTCTGTCCTTCATTCATTACCTGTATTAATGGCACCTGTTTTAACCAGTGATCTACAGACACCTGTCCACAACCTCAGATAGTCATACTCCAAACTCCACTATGGCCAAGACCAAAGAGCTGTCTAAGGACACGTGCCCCCCTGCTAAAGCTAGTACATGTGCTGGCCCACCTAAAGTTTGCTAGGAGCATTTGGATGATCCAGAAGAGGATTGGAACCAAAATAGAACTTTTTAGTTAGAACTGTACTTGTTGTATTTGGAGGAGAAAGAATGCTTAGTTGCATCCAAAGAACACCATACCTATTGTAAAGTATGGGGGTGGAAACATCATGCTTTGGGGCTGCTTTCCAGCAAAGTGAATATAGGGTAACTGATCCGGGTAATGGAAAGAATGAATGGGGCCATGTATAGTCAGATTTTAAGATAAAATCCTCCTTCCATCAGCAAGGGCATTGAAGATGAAAGGTTACTACCAATGGTTACTCTTGGTGAAAGACATGGTCCTTGCAGTCCAGGACTGCTGCAGGCCATAATTAGTCTTTAGGGTTATATAAAGAGGACAAGTGGGCTGCATTTATACAATACCTTCTTGTTTTTAAAAAAAAAAAGTTCATTTAAATATATAAAAATGCTTGTTTGTATCATTCAATTCACATATCATAAACTCATAAAGAACCACTTTAAGTTCAGCATTGTGCAAACAGAAGAAAATAAACCTGCAACCTCCTAAACTTTGTGAGCAGTAGGACACATATATCAGGAATGTATGTTTTTTGGAAATGTTTTTAGCAATGTCACACAAAAGTACTATATAATCCATATTCATGTGTGCAGGACTTGTCAGATCCCACTGTGTAACCATAGCATCCATCCATTTTTATATTACTTATTTCTCAAACAACGAAACAATGTTTTTTTTCTAGATAAAGAGGAAGACCTCCAAGATCATTACATGGTTTTATTTCCTCTCTCCAGCAGCAAATTGGAATGAAAATGTTGTCCCAAGGTGATAAATGAGAGAAGCGTCGTCGCACAGCCTTTGCTTGCTGATGTCCCCGTTTCATATCTCATTTCAAACACCAGAGCAGGCGACTGTACGAGGTACGAAAGACAACATTCAATTTAACTTGAAATCCCACAAAAGTCCCATGCTGTCACAGTGGAGAAAACTCTGGGATGATATCCTGCGGCTGCTGGAGATAAAGGCTTACCGCCACACAGCCGTAACGCAAACAGCTGCATGGAACTTTAGGCACTGAAAGACCACGAGGGGCTTTTTCTCATCTTTGTTGAGTAAAAGAGGACCCCCCCCCCCTCCCCGCTCTGTTAAGAGGTTTAAAGTACTCTTGCCTTACCTTTGTTAGCATTCTTCATATGCATATGTAATGACATTGTAACTCTTGCATTGAAAATTGCATTGAAAATTCGCTAAAATCAAAGTAGGATCTAAATAAATCGCACAAAAAGGGTAAAAAGAAGACATAATTTAGAAAAATTGGACACACAAACTTAATAAATGTAATAGTTTTTTCAGTCTTCCCAAGTTCAAACCTCCAACTTTTATTTGCTGAATAAAACAATTCAATGATTTTGGCAATGTGGAGCTAAAGTCAGTTTTTTTCTAGGTATTTTATTTCTGCAATGTCAATGCAACTGCAGAAAAGTAGATTCTGCACACATTTCAGAAGCTACAGAGGAAGAGGCCATCAGACTTTCATGCCTGCAGGTCTGAGATGAAAAAATGTTCTCCACATGAAAATTTTCAGATAGCGTTTTTGATGAGAAATGACATTCCCTGCGGTAATATTCCCCAAAAAATGTTTGGGAGCACAGGTGGCTGAAATCATAGTTTAAACCTGATCTTATTATTGAGTCATGAAGTTATAAAGCGCGTTTCAACTTTTTTTTTCCTTCGTCATCCAGAAAATCTATATTTCCAGGGTACAGTCAGCTGTGTTTTACTTCATAAGCTCTTGTGCAGAACTTGTAGCCCAATGCAACAATGCAGTGATAGTAAGGACAACACAGGCTGCAGTTTGTGAGCTGACCGAGAAAGATCAGTAGCTGTTCTTTTAAGACTATGATGATCCCGTAGTGATTGTATTGAATATATTGAAATATAGATTCCCGTACATTACCAATTTTGGTATCAACTACTCTATTAAGGTATCAATTACTAATAGTGACGTTTGTAAACAAATCAAATCTTTTGAACGAATCAATTAACTTGAAAAATGGGAATTGACTCGAGGTCGGCTGGGAACCGATAGTTATTTTGTTCTTTTTTCTCCCTCCCCTGAGTTTTATACGTTCACTTAAATGATCAAACAAGGTCATCCTTTCAACTTCCGATACAAATATCACACGAGTACTGAACACTCGATTGAATCGAGTACCTTCATGAAAAAAAGACAAGAGAGTCCCAGAGTTGCAGCGCGTGCAGCGATCGGTGCAGGGGGCCGAGGGCTGTGAGGTTCCGTTTGTGCCAAGAATATGTTTTTGTGTCCACTGTCTTTGTCTATGGTCCATTGTCTATGTCTACTGAACGAGTTCATTGAACATTGGTTCAATGGTTGAACTGGTTATATAGACTATTGAAAAATACAACAATGTTCTGGTTTTAATATTGTAAAAAAAAAAAAGAAAAGAAAAGCTACATTTCTACATTAATTTTCTACACTAGTTTCTATGACAGTTTTCAGATTCTACGTACAGCCACTGAGGGTGCATTGAAAGTTAAACCAGGGAAAACTTTGAGCAGGCATAGACACAGACTTAGACAAATGGTTGGGATCCCTTTTCATTCAGGGAAGTTCCAACCGTTTAAAATGCAATCATAAAAGTAGAAATTAATATGACTATATGACACCAAGGGTATGTCCGAATTCCCACCCTAACCCCTATATAGTGCACTGTGCATTCGCCATTTCGTACTGCTTTCCAAATCTACAGTTCCAAAATCGAGTGCCCTAGAAATTTCCCAGGAGAAAAACCAGTGTGCATTGATGCTCACTAGATCACCGAATATAGACCAAAATGCATTGCATCAGAACATTTTTTTTTACCAAAAAATGTATTTAAATGCATTTTTTTGATAAACAATCAACGTTTTTATCTTCAGAAGACAATGGACTCATAGATAATTGTCGCAAAACGCTCATCTTAATTTGATTTTAACTTGAAATCGATGATGTTATATCTGTTGTTTAAAAAAAAAAAGAGAAAGTAGTGAGCATGGTGTCCGAATAGCTTTTAAAATTCACGGCACTACATAGTGCCGCACAAATAGTTTTTTAGTAGTTAGGGGTTGGGTTGGGAATTCGGACACAGTCCAAGTTTTTCATTTATGGGAATAGAGCTGTGAAAAAGCCTGGAGCACGATTTGCGCCGCAAAGAAACTTGGCACCATTCTTCTTTCATCTGTAGGTGGTAGACGTGCTAGTATTGGGTTGCGACGGTCCAGTGTGAACACCTTGTGCTATACGTTCAAGAATGCGCGTCACATGCCCCATGTGAACTTTGCATAAGGCTTACAGCAGGATAAAGAGGGCTGCCAAGTTGTAAACCCGAACTTACATTTCAAAGTAAATTTAAACTGGTACATATTTATACAAACCGGGTTTTTCCTGGTGAATTTCTACCAGAGGACAATTGCAAAACAGAGTCTACATGCTTTCAAAAGTTTGAATCCATCCCCCCATAAAAGCTATTTGACTACTATTTTAGTTTTTGGCACAAATTTGAATTCTTTGCCATGAGAGTCCGTAGAAAAGGGAAACACTTGCTTCAGATTTTGGGATGGAATGTGGCATATTTGTCCTGCTGCCCAAATGACTTTGAGGTGGAGTCAGTTCTTTTTAATGTTGAGGAATAGCAACAAACTGGTAGAACAATTTTTGTTTTAGAAGCAACCCTTACCAGAAAACTGGTTGAAACATTCGCCTCCATCCATCCAGCTTTATCACAGCATATTTGTTGACAGTCTTTTAAATCCAGTGGAAGCTCAGTTTATGTAAACTGTTCCGTAAGCTCATTTTTCCTCTCATATGTCAGAAGGCCGATTTCCAATCAAACAAAGTGGTTTAAACTCCTCATGACTTCTTTTAGAGATCGTCTCAGGCCTGGAATACAGACGTATAAATGAAATGATGTAACAGAAACGGCGGTTTGTATTTCGTTAATGTGGGCACACAGTTTATGGATGCATTTTATTTTAAATGCTCATACAGTGTGTAATACTTTTCCCTTTTGCAGTGTCTGCTTAAGAGTGCTCATTATCGTTTATCATCTAAACGGCCTCGGTGCACTCGCTGTTTTGTGTTATTGTTCTCCTGCATGCTCCGTGATCTCTGCCACCAAGGCTTTTACGCCAGGGGGGAGGAGGGAAGATGCGCTCACTCTTGTGTTTATTCCATGTTTTCATTTTTCAGCTTATCCTACTCATTTGTGAAAATGCACGAGTGCAGCATATTTTTGTTCATTAAGTTCTGCTTTTAAAAGAGAAACTGTTGCCTCGCATAGAATGAGTCATTCTAGAGACCCCTCTAGATGTTAATATGTTAAAGGAGTTTTTCAAAAAAGGATAAAGATGAATATTTGTGTACATCTTTGAGCAAAATGTGTATTTTTTTTCTGTTTTTATTTCAAAGCCAGTCACTTTGACTTTAATCAAATTTGACAAGCCCTTAAGTGAAAATTAAGACCATCTACTTTCAAACGGAGGGGATAAAAACAGTGATTCAACCTGTATATGGGTCAACCATGACCTCAATAAGTATCCCACCAATAAATAAATAACAATTTGACAAAAAATCTTATTGTATTTTGACATTAAGTTGCTCCAGAGTTAAACTCACGGGCGCCAAAATAAAAAGCATAAAGAAGATATAGTCGCACTGAAGTATAATGCTACGTTGACACGGGGCATGTTTTGAACATTCAAGACCATCCTGATTGCGGGTTCCTGAACATGCTTTTAGCATGTGGTGTTCACACTGGATGGCTGCTACCCGATTCTAGCACATGTCCACCACATACAGTTGGAAGAGGGTTGGTGTGAAATATCAGAGTCGCACAAATCTAGCAACTCTTGCTCCAGGTTCTTTCTTTCACAGCTCTACTCTGATATAATTCTCATATAATTCCAGCCGGGAACAAATCACAATTGAGAGTTTCTCCTCCATGATCAATTTTCAAATGGTCCACTCTTCAGTGTATCAAAAGGGACGCCAGCTATACGTCACTAACAACTCTGAGCCTCTGATTGGCTTAACCTTCAATGCATTTTGAATGTAGAGCCCAAAAACTGACTTATTACTTGCACAGTGATGCGTGACTGCAAGACTGTTTAATGCGGAAGCCAAAAACGCGTATATATGTGCGTTACGCATAGACTTTTCAGTGGAAGTGGTTGCTGTAATGCTCGTTGCAGAGACCATTGTCAACCTAAAGTCCCACTTATGGGAGAAATTTATTTGGCATAGAAATAGGACCACAAATGGACATTTTATCTAAAAAGGCAAAAAGAACAGATATATGGTGTCTTCACTACTTCAACACTTTGATACTTATTTAGCTTCATGAAACAATGTAGTACAATAGCCGAACACATGAACAATTATTAAGATAACCATAAGAACTTACTAACAAGTCAACTAAACTCTTTATGGCCTTTAAATCCCTATAGATGTTGAATTCTTGCTGTCAAGATATTAATACACACACCTACATTGCCGTCTGACTGTTGTTGCTATTTTAAAAAACTCATGTATAAGTCGCACTTGGGTATGTCATATCCATATTTTGTGACTTATACCCAGATTATACCCAAAATGCTGTAACTACCTCAAGTGACAGAAATGACGTGCAGTCAGAAGGTTTGTCATTACTTCCAAGTGACTGCGTTGATTTATCAACTACATGCTGGGATTTTCTTTTAAAAGGAGCTTGATGACAAAAAAAAAGCGATAGATAGTCGCACCAAAGTGTTAAAAACATTTCATAGCACAATTTATGCATAAATTAACACCGCATTTATATTTCATGTTATTCAAATCCACCCCCATTCCTAAAATCACAGATGTAACATGATTTTAAGAATTAATTTTAGGGCTAAAAATAACAACACCGAAGGGAAAAAATGTCTCAAAAGATGTGAAGTGTTTTGTCAAAATGCTAAAGTGAAAAGCTCTCAGGATTCGCTGCAAATGGATGAGGAAGAGAGCAGGGAAATTGTGTCAGCATTAACTAAACGTGGGCAGAGATATTTGATCATCAATGTTTTACTTCAGATTGACTGCAGAAAGTGATCTCTTTGTAAAGTTTTGTATTGTGCAAATTGTAGTTTTTATAAGTTTTTTCTAATTGACTGCTTTGAGTAATGGCTGTACTATAATATAACTTATATAACTCATGAAACCATATCCAGTTTCATTTGTGTCACCATAATTACACTGGGAGGCAAATTAGCACATATAGGTACCCCGGGCATTCCATTCATGTGATGCTGGTAGTAATGGAATAACTCTTTAAAGCATTCAGGGGAATATCTTCTGCTTTAACATAATACCCTTCAGGTATGTCTAACTGCAAAGATATAACTACTGTTAACAGGTGACACATTCGACTTCCAGATTTAAAATAAAAGTAACCGGAGGACAGTATGTTTTACAAAGAAACCTGCCCGTGATGCACGGACGTCAGTCCTCCTTCACTGCAACGTCTGGTTTAGAAATTTGTTTTCGCTTTTGTGGTAAAATTTCACGGTTTATGATCTTGCAGAATGAGTTTCAATTAGCACAAATACAAGTTCAACATCACAGAAACTCTATAAAACGAACTAACATCAAGGTGTTACCCTTCAATTTTCCACACACTTTACATTATTTCCTTGTTTCCGTAATGAGCGGTGCCCCTTTCACACTTTGCGTTCCATGTTTTTCTCTGCTTTCTTTATGCATGACTTCATTTTCCCTGTTGTGTTTATCTCATGTATGAATTTTTCAACATCATTTTAATTTATGATAAGTACCACAGCAGCACATTTCAGTTAATTAATTTGTGTTTTAAAGGGATAAAGTGCTGTCTGGCAAAGATGTGTGTCAGTACAGACAGCTCAATGCAAAATCGTAGATCTGCTGTGGTGTTTAATTCAAAGGATGGATGTTGCTTTATGTCTTTGTGAGTTTTTCTTTTGGATCGAAGCGAGTCCTATGAAATTCATCACTTCCTGACAGGCCTTAAAGTAAAAATTTACATCTGCCTCTGCACAGATGAAAGAAATCCTAAGCTTTTTGTCAATTGTGGGGATTCTAAATTAACCTAGGGTTGCTGAATAATTCTAAAACCAAGAGCGAGCTCACCTCAGATCCTCCGTCTCCCTCAGCCCAACTGTTTTTGTTTTAATTTTACTTGATGATTCATTTATGAATTCTTTTTTTTTTTTCCCAATGAAGATTCAAGGGGTTGAAGCGAGGACACAAGTATTGAATGTAAGAAATGTAAAAAAAAGACAAGAGTTTTTAGTTTCTTAAATACTTGTAATTATTTGAATTTTTTCAAGTGAAACTAACTTAGAGGTAGAACTTGGGTTGTGGTAGCTTTAAAAAAAAAGTGTCTCCATATTGTTTTCTTAATCCCATAAGGCCCACTACATCAAATTATTGACAGAAAATTCAAACTTTTTGGGGAATTGGGATGTTTTTAAACCCTTTGATGAAATCCACAAAAAAAATTTAAAATACTACTTTTATGAGATATAGATAGTATCAATTATGATACTTTGAGTGATTTAGTACATTTTTGCGTACAACAATATTGGTTTAAAAACATTGACGTGTGTTCAGGAAAATGGTGCCTATTTACTCATCATCTCAAAATGGATCCACAAATTTTTGACATGGTATAACTGTAGTATTACAAATTGAATATCATCAAAAATTGGATTCTAAAGTAATGAGTCATTAAAAAAAGGATCACAAAAGATGAGTTATTCTCACCATAAAGTTTTGAAAAATAGCAAATCGTTTCCCACCAAAAGTGTTTTTGAGATTTAACAAAGCAGCCTTTTTTAAATGAGCAGGAAAAGCCCTTCTACTGCCCCTAGTGGAACGATGATGAACTGCAGGGCAGAAAACATAGATCAAGTTGTGTATAGTTAGGGCTGTCATGCCATTAAATTTTGTGTGAATAATTAATCATGCCTTGTAATTAAATAATAGAATGAATTTATTTTAATCTGACCTTAAATGTGTGATATTGTGGAACAGTCAATATCAAATTACATAAAAAAAGGGGGGGGGGGGGGGGGCTTTAAGAGGTTGTTCTAATATAACAGACTTCCAACCTTTACTTTAAAACCAACAAGTGGAATTTTTTTTTTAATCTTGAACAATTGGAACAAAAAAAAAACCATCACTACAAGAGTGCTGTAATTTAACACTTAAAAAATTATGGGTAACTTTTCCGAGTAATTTAAAAATATTGACCACAGACTTCCTATTAATACCTATAATTCATTTCTTATTCCACAGTTTAATGTCAGATGTGATCAGCCTTCCTCGTATAGAGTTATTGATTAAAATGAGATTACAACAATTAAAAAAAAAAGCTCTAATTTGTTTTGCAATGAAAACAATAATTTGACTCCCCCATGTTTAATGGAAATGTTAGAATATGCTAATGAGATAAGGGGGTTGAGAAATGTTGGGATCAAATATGAAGCATATGGTTATATAGGGTTAGATATTGATTAAAATCTTAACAAAATCACTGCATTTTTACTATTTATTATAAAGTATTATCAGTAGATTTTAAGTGTGTTTGAATTGTATAGATCATACTTTAAAAGAGGTTTAATCTTCTTCTTTGAGGTTTCAGAGTGGAGCATTAAGCTGCCATACTTTATGTTTCTGTCTTTGAAATTCAAAATTCAATAAAACGTTGCATTAAGCCAAGTGTTTTCTAAGAAACTATTAGTGTTTTTGTCATTTCCTTCTTCTACTTTTTTTCATTTTTTTTGTCCTTGCCAATGAGAAGAAACTTCATTTAGCCAGTTAACATGAACACCACAGGACTTTGCCTCTGGCTGCGGAAGGAAACAAAGAATTCTCAGCAGTATTTTTTTTTTTCCTGCAAGACTCAAATTATATTTTCAGTACCAACACTCTAATTCAAATATGTAATGTTATTCAAATTCACTTCCTCCTCTTTGCTAAAATGAGAAGCATAACAGGATCTAAGAAGTCAAAATTGCACATAAAATAATAATAATAACGCCGGGCGAGTTTTGTCTTTATGAATAAAGTACAATTAAACTGGAAATGCCTTTTAGCGGTCGGTGTTTGGGCAGAAATCAGTAGAGCGGGGAAATCATATCAGTATTTACTGAGCATGTACATAAGCATTCTTGCATGAATTAAGCAATATTCTAATTATTACGATGAAGACGCAAAGTGACCCAACATTGTATATTTGTCCTGTGCATGAACTTGATTACATGCAATGATTCTTACTAATTTCACACAACAAGTATTGACTAATAGCTGTAAAACGAGGATGCAGAAAATCCTACAGAGCTGCTCATGAGTTCTTTTGGACCTCCCTAATTAGCCAAGCGCACTTTGAACCTGGCCTTTCACACATTATAAAGAAGGATGTGTTCACATTTTAGAGTGCCCTCACTAAATGAAGTTTATTCAAAAGGCTGCAGGGGTCCCTGAAGCTTCAATGAACAGTTAGTGGTCCTTATATGATCCTGTCACCCAAACAAGAGTAAAAATGTATGAATTATGATCAAAGACAATCAAATTTTCCAAATTCCTTAGCCAAGATTTAAACTGGCAAGAGCAGAAAGCACAAACTATTTGTTTTGCGTTGACAAGAGTTGAATTTAAAGCAAAATGAAACTAAATATTAGTTTCCAAGACTGGGATTTGTCTTCCCTTGACCACCATGGCCTCAGGCCTTTAAGAGTTTAAAGGAAAGAAGGTAGCCAAGCAATGCCTCAGACCTAGAGCATAAAGAGAGGTCAGGCTGAGGATGGCCATGGCCATGGGCGGCTGCAGAAGATGCGGAAAAGCTCCTGGGAAGGAAACTCTGCAAACAAATGTGGCAAAGCTGCAGATAATAACATGACAACCAGCGTCATCCGCTCAGGGCTGTGGAGAACTTGCTATGAGGCTCAATTATTTTGTCATAACATAACACGCATGTGGATGGGTATTTGTGGATATTTAACGCAAATGAAATAAACAGAAATGACAAAAACCCACTTTTACCAGAATACGAGGTGTATTTAATATACAAAGAATAAACTGGCCCTAATCGAACACATCTATTTTAATAGGTTTAAAGTAATCTTGCAATGGCAAGGAAAACTGTAAAACAACACTGCAACCATTTCTGGAAAATTTGGTAATAAATTACAGAACGGAGTTATGTAAAACATTATCAAGAACACTCTACTCTGAAGGCAAACAGGAGGAAATAAATGGATTTTCCTCAAAGAATATGTAAATGAAAGTTTTCAAAGAATCACCATACCCCTTGTGCTATCTTGTGGGGTCCAGATGACCCCACTAGACAGTGCGCTGAACCTTTTTTCTTCAATGATTTGTGATCTTCACTGGTGTCCATGTAAATCCTCTCCACCTTTATCCACCTTGGTCATGGTAGGGAGAACACATCAATGTAAGGCACGAGGGATACTGACTTTAAAAGTCGTGTCACAAAGCCATTGTTTTGCACACATTCCAAGGATGAAAATTGGTCATACGTGAATAAACGTGGAAAGAGTTTATTTTGCGGTCTTAACGTAAAATGTTTACAGATGTATCATAAATGAACCACGTTGCATGTAATTGATAAAGTTCTCTTTGTGAATTTGTTATTTTCGTTGTCAAGTCAGAAGAACCAAACTCAAATTTCTTTTGAGACGGCAAATCTCTTGGATGTTGAAACGTCTCTTTCAGCTCCTCTAATAGTTCTTTTCATTCTTGCCACGAATAAACATGTTTTTTTTTTTTGCCAATGTTCTGCTTGGCCTGCAATGCCCAGCGCTCAAACTCACCTCTGTCCACAAGATTTCCAAGTTTCAGCAAATCAAATGCCTGACCAGGAGACCGGGCTGGCAATTAAATAGGCTCTGTCCTGCTGTTCTGCTCTCTTTAAATGTGACCGTCAGAACTCTGAGCAGAAATCTTTTTATGTAGAATTCTGTGCGTTGGCTGCACAGATAGCCTATCGCAATCCTAAAGCTTGCTTTCAAATTCTGCCTTTGCATGCTCTTTTACCAGCTTCAAAACAAATTCTCTGCTTTAGCTGTTGACCATGCAGGTAACTGGTGCGTGAACTCCAGTCTGTGACATTTTTCACATGTCTGATTGATGATTCTATGAATATATTGCTAAATAAACAATACATGCACCAAAGGACAATCAAAGGCAATGGCTTTGGGTATATCATTTATAGTACTGTTCTGTCAGAGTGCTTTCAATTTGAAACATGTAGCTTCAGGCCATCAAGGCTCCATTCGTACCTTTGCAAAATATATATATATATATTTTTTAAAAGCTGAGTGTTTTTATTCCTATGCTCCAATTCATCCTTGAGGAAAACCAAAACACAGTTTGAAATCCAACTGTTAGCAGGAGGTAGATCTAACTGGTAGCTGTAAAAGGTAAAGCTTGAATTAGAAAAGACACTTGGTAACTTTAGAAGTTAACAAAAAGCAACACCTTGACAGAAACTGATCTGACCATCTTTTGCCTATCACTTGCCTAGGTACAAACCGGGGCATGTGATACATGCTCAAGAAAGCACTGAACACTGTTTCTTAAACGTGATGTTGGCCAACGGTGTTCACCCTGGACTGTTGCTAACGCAACCTACAGTTGGAAGAAGCTTGGTGCAAAATGTCAAATAGGAAGTGTCCTGTAGCATTATTGTTATGAATTTGTGTCAGTTTGAAAACATACACTGAAAAAGCTAATCAGTGTTACTTAAGAAACTTTGTACAGGATCAGTTGATGAGCAGAATCCTAAAGAAAAATTTTTCAGATTTTCTAAATATATTACAGGAAATAAGTGTCAGTTTGAGTTTTAAGGATAATTTTGTGCTTTTATTCAAACTTTTATATCATGTATAAAGCCGCACATATCATAGTAAAACTATGTATTTGATGCACAAAGCATCAAAGAATTGCATATAATTTGCATAAAATTTACATAGTGGCTGTGGGACATGGCCTTTAGAAAAAGGGTTACGGTTATTTTATTTTTTATTTTTCGTGACAAGTGAAAGCATCATTCCACAGCCTTATTATTGTCAGAACTTTTCATTTGACTGTAGGAGTATTAAGTCGATATTAAATTCCTGTGGGGAAACAACAATTTTAACATTTAAATTCATAAACAAAATCACACAGGACTTTTAACGTTAGATTATTAATAAACTGTTGTGGTCTGTTGAATTGTCCTCTGAGACATCATCCATTTTCCCATTTAGCTTCATTTCTGGACAGCGTTTGAGCCCTTTAATAAGAAAAACATAATTTCTAAATTCAACAGTGCCAAGGAAGATATAATTGCAGGAACAATGAAACACAGGGGGCAGAGAAATGGAGCAACCGCACACAAGCGCCCTGGATGCTGATCAATGACTGTGGCTGAACGGAGCCCACCACTCAATAACGCCGCTGCAAGGAGAATTTATTACTCACAGCGCACATAAGTGCGATTAATGAAGTCTGAGGAACGGCGGACACTCATTAGCACCCTGACTCTTCATGCTTATTGTTTTGCGACGTTGGATAAAATGATGTTACAAAAGATCAGGTGACCTGATCCAGTTGGTAAAGCTCTCAATCTCTCCTTCCTTTCTGATATTTGCATTGGTTTCTATTCTTTTTTATAGCTTAAAAAGAACTTAAAAAGCTAAAAATGCCTTTTGAGGCATGATTTTTGGCTTCAAACTCAAATCTACCTTTACCGGCCACTTTATGAGGTACAGCTAGCTAGTACCAGGTTGGCCCTCTTTTGCCTTCAGAACTGCCTTAATCCTTGGTGCTATAGATTCTTCCAGGTCCTGGAAATATTCCTCAGGGAGTTTGATCCACATTGACATGACAGCATCACGTAGCTGGTGCAGATTTGCCGGCTGCACATCCATGAGGTCATTCTCCCGTTCTACCACATCCCAAAGGTTCTCTATTGGGTTCAGATCTGGTGACTGTGGAGGCCCTTTATGAGCTTTATGGCATGGCGCCTAATCCTGCTGGAAGTAGCCATCAGAAGATGTTACTCTGTATTCATTAAGGGAGGGACATGGTCAGCAACAACACTCAGGCTGTGGTGTTGGAATCATGCTCAATTGGTACTAAGGGGTCCAAAGTGGGCCAAAAAAAGATCCCCACAAACCATTATACCCCCACCACCAGCCTGAACTGTTGATACAAGGCAGAATGGATCCATGCTTTCATGTTGATGCCAAATTCTGACCCTATCATCTGAATGTTGCACAAGAAACGGTTACTCATCAGACCAAACAATGTTTTTCCATCTTCTATTGTCCAATTTTGGTGAGTCTGTGTGAATTGTAGCCTCAGTTTCCTGTTCTTAGCTGACAGGAGTGGCACCCTGTGTGGTCTTCTGCTGCTGTAGTCCATCTGCATCAAGGCTGGACATGTTGTGCGTTCAGAGCTGATCTTGTGCAAACCTCGGTTGTAACCTGTGGTTCTCTGAATTCCTGTTGCCTTTCTATCAGATGGAACCAGTCTGCCCTTTCTCCTCAGACCTCTGGCATCGTAAAGGCACAGAACTGCCGCTCACTGGATATTTTCTCTTTTTCTGTCCATTCTCTGTAAACCCTAAAGATGGGTGTGGGTAAAAATCCCAGGATCAGGAGTTTCTGAAATCCTCAGACCAGCACGTCTGGCACAAACAACCATCAAAGTCACTTAAGTCACATTTCTTCCTCATTCCGATGCTCAGTTTGAACTGCAGCAGATTGTCAGGACCATGTCTACAAGCATAAATGCATTGAGTTGCTGCCATATGATTGGCTGACAAGAAATTCAATGAGCAGTTAGGTGTGCCTAATAAAGTGACCAGTGAGTATTGTCACAAGAAACAGCTTTAAAGGTATTGAAGCAACTGGAAAAGTACTACAAAATGCATTAAAAAGCCCAGGACTACTGAGGGGGAACATTTTCACATGTTTCTCTCTTGTTTTAACTCTCAATAAAAACAAAGATTTGCTTGTGATCAAAGACTTGTGTAAATGTGCCAAAATGAACGCATCCTGTACATGGGACACGGCACAGAAGAGATTGATAGATTGATAAGGTCTACAGCCAATCGGGATGCAGAACAGAAAAAAAAAAGACATGCAAAATTGAATTGAAAAAAACACAGCAAAAGGTGACCCACAACATAGCATTGGACTTCTGTAAGCATTTCTTGATAGGGGTCTGATGTTCCAAAAAAGAGAGAGCATCAACATGTTTCCACACATGACCTAGTTACATTTTGGTATGGTCTAAGCAGTTTGTGCACCGTGGAGTCGGAGGCAAGGAGGTATACCTAAGGAAGTTTGGGGGAAAAAAAAAAAAGACATCAACACTCTCAAAAATCTGTTGTGTGATACACACACACCTCCTTTGTAGCAGATCCGCAGGCGTCTGGTGTAACAGGCCTGAAGAGAACATATTTTAAAGAGGTCGCTCTGATTTAATGCTTTAGTCACGCTTGCTTCTGCGCTCGCCATGAGACTTCCGCTCCAGATGAAAGCAGATACGAGGGTTTAGGTGGCTCCAGGAAGGACCCCAAGCACTCTGCAGTGTTTTATGTAAACAAATTGCGGACCTACCTCGGTTCTCTATTTCGGAAACCGGAGGTGTACAGAAATGTATTCACATGTACACAAACCATTCTTCAACTGACGTTTCAGTTTTCATCCTCAAGAAGATAAAACACCCTGTCTGTGTCCGTGCAGATGTTTTAGAGGAACACAGATGTTACAAAGACAGAGTGCCCAAAAAAATCGGTCTGCAGGAAGAGTGCTGTGTTTTTAGTTTTGTCCTTGACAAGCTGTTAGGCATGCAGTCTGGAACATCAAATCTATCTTCAGAAGTCTTTTAATTGATTATAAAATCGATGTTTTTTATTTAAAAGCCACAAGGCTAAATCTGAAACAAGGTTACAGACTAATTGCTGAGATTTTTTTTATTTTATTTTAAAGTGAGATTAAAGGCTTTTATCATGTTCACATTGTAATTTTTGCAGAGAATATGAGCTCCATTTTTCTCTGCAAGAATAAAAACAAGCATTTAGCTTTAATAATTTTTGCCTTTTTCTTACTCGACACAAGTTGGTATTTTAGTAGAACTGAAAGACTTGTGTTTTTTATTACTAATCCTATTGATAGATATTATTATTTTATTACAATAGCTGCTTGTGGGTTTTTTTCTATACTTTATTTTGTTTTTTCATAACATTTTCTGTCTTACAAACTGCATTTTTAAGCAACTTCCATCTTTTGCAATACTTTTTTATTGCTTTCAGTGCTTTCTATTTAGGTTTGTTTTTAAAATCTATACATACGTTTTGCTGCGTGTGAATGGTGGTGCTATGAAAAAGCTGAGTTTGGTTTGATTTTAAAAGCTTGTCCGTCTACTAAAGGTGTTTAATTGATCTTTCCGCTGCTCCATTTCTTCCTTTTTGAGCTGAATCCAAGTGAACGCTGAGACTGGTCTTTGTGTCCTGCTTTAGGCTTCTTTTTCTGTCCGTGTCTTTACTTCAGAGTGGGGAGCAAGTGTGTTTTGGAGCTTATGAAGCTTCTCTGTGGTCTCTCTCTGATGCTGTATGCTTTCTGTATATTCAGGTCAACACTCTGGGTCTTTAGGTGTCTTCTGCAGCTGTCTTTGTGGTGCATTCGCAAAATTTGAAATTACAACAAAGCAGTATTTAATTTCTCTGAATGTCAAACAATTGAGTTGTTTTCAAATTAGTTTTGCTGCATCAAATTCATCATGCATCAAAAACAATTACAACAGTATAATATTCATATTAAATCTTGCAAATGACAAGAAGAAAAAGGGAAAAATTAAAGTGTCATCAATCATTTAAATGATAACATTTTTCCTTAACCACTATAGTTGCTGTAACTTTTTTTTAAACCTTTTGTAAAGACCATGTCACACAGCCAATATGTACATTTTGCACATTTTCCACGCATGAAATTTCCTTCTTCATCATCATCCATCGATGTGCGCAGATGTTTCTGCCGATGAATCTTTACGTGAATTCGGTTTTGATCCGTTCAACTTTTTTTTTTATCAGTGATAATTATCCAGTTTATGCGTATTTTATGTAGTTCACATACAATCATTAAATAAATCTTATGCGATTGTGCGTGATTTTTGCAAGATGCTTACGCAAATTTGTGGCTTTCCACGAATGTTCCACTTATGTCTAACTTTTATATCGCGTATACGGCAAACCTCTCTTGTTCAAATGACACGATTAACGCACAAATCACTAATGAATTGCACATAAACAGCGCAATACTGCGGAAACTGCAGAGATGGCCATCAAGACGTGGCGTACATCTGTTCCATTTCCATGATGCCCCTTGATTTAGCCGTATGAGCCTCAAGGTAACTAAGGTAACTACTGGTAACTAAGGCTTGCATTTGTGCAGAAATTAATCAAGTTGTTTTTACTGTTCTCTGTTAACAGCGGTTTGTCCATCTTTGAAGCATCCAACAGCTGCAAAATCGGTGTATTGTAGCACATAATAGCATGAGAGGACCTTTGACTTGTCTTAGTTTCTTGTTCTTATAAATATTGTCTTTGACCACTCTACCTGTCTTACCTGGAAACAAAAGTGCAATTCACAGGTTTCTGAGAGAGATTAACGTAATGATGTCATATTGACTGTAAAGAACAATATCTTAGCTTTCAGAAATCATTAAATATTGTTAGTTAAAAATGGTAACCCACAGTTCTTTTGCACAATCTTGCACAATGACACATCTGGAATAACAGAGTTAATTGAGATAGGGTCATGAGGGTTGTGAGGTTAGAAAAAGGCAACATTAGATGTAACCAGTTTGGGCCTCCTGTTTTAGTCAGAGGGACTAGCTTAACCCTTTAACAATGGAGATGTCACAGGCTATGTCCAAATAGTAAACGCCCTTTGACGGACTGTAACTCCTTGACGGTTCAATGTCAATCAGGTGAGTTACGGTAGTGAAAAGAAAGTCAACCCTGGATCTGAAGCTCCGGTGTTAAAGGGTTAACTAGTCAAACGGTAGTTAATTAAGGTGCGATCCCTCAATAGTGTGTGGCCGGGCTGGTGACCAGCATGAGGCCTCGGTGCCCGCCAGCTGTCGCTGTGGGTGGTGCTTCCATGTGCAAATGAGGCTGCTGTTGGCTACATAAATACATTTCCAATATGTGACTTGAGACCTGAATCATTAAACCCAACAAACATCAAACAGGAATTAAAAACAGAACAAGCTGACAGAAAAGGGTTTGGCAAAGTCTCATGGTTGCACTTGTCATACTTAGCTTTACTGATTGTAGAGGAAGTGAATGGTTCTCATCAACGTGGAACCGTTTCAAGGAGAGTAAACAAGCTTTCTGATGAGGGAAGATTCTTTGTTAAAGACGGTTATGACAAGGACAAGTGCAAAACACAATTGCGGTTCACCGTTTCTGCCAAGTTTATGCTAAAAAAGATCAAACTGCAGATAAATATATATATAGACTGATGAAAATCCACTTTATAGTAACAAAAAAAAAACTTAAAAAAAATACTAAATTTAACCAAATAGGTTTTCTGCATTTGAACTGTTTTCTATTCTTCAATATATACGATCATAAAAATGACCATCAACGCCAATTTAATTAAAAATCATTTTTAATATACATCTATATGAACTAATTCTTTAACTAAGGATTTTTTTTTATAATAAAGCCAAGCCAACTTGACAATTTCAAATATTTATTCTGAAGTAAAGCCAGCAATTCCATTAATACCTTTAAATAATTATACTGAAATTATTACACGTATTAAATTTGCCTTGATTATTCAGTAATTAAGGACAAGTACCTAATCTAAGGTAGATTTTAGGTAATAGTGGTTTGTTCATCTAATTTCAATTGAATCACTGAACAAACAATAGCCCCCTCACTTAATCCTAAATTCCAACAGTACTTTATTTCTAATGCTTTCCCTCTGTTACCTCTCATCTGTTTTTCCCATTTTTTAAACTTTTAACTTTTAACCTTTAACTTCCCACCTCTTCTCTCACGTATCAGTAACAGATCGATCTGATAGAGAAGCAGCACCCGTGTCCTCTGCCACTGAAAAATGTATCCAAAATGAAGTGAAACAGGTCAAAAGAAAATCAGTTGGCATTGATTAGCACCTCCATGAATGACGTGGCTGCAGCCTGAGGACCGATCTCCAAGTTTGTGTCTCGGTGTAAATGGTGAGTCTAATTGGTGTAGTCAGACCGGTTAGCATTGGTGGAAGGGGAAAAGATGGATGGCTGCACGCGTGTGGATGACAGCAAGGGAACACTAACAACCACAATGCCTACAACAATCAATGAATCTTTTTTTATTTTTGTTCAAAATGACTCATGAAAACATTTGAAATCACCGATAATTTTGCAGGTGGTGAATAATAATTTCATCTGAAGTGGTAGGAAACACATCATACGTTAGTGATGTGATTAATTTGCCCTTTTCTTGAAAAAGATGAATTAGTGAATGAGTCATAACCAGTTTACAAAAAGCAAGTTTCCATTATTTCTACCCAATTGCATCCCACTCTTTTTATTATTAAAAAAAAAAAAAAAAGAGCTGCCCTTATTCTGTCTCAAGTGTATTTTTACACAAACATAAAACCACCAATTTGTTCAGGGGAATATTTAAAACACTTTCACAAGGGTTTCCCCAGACAACGTGTATGGCAGCTGTCGGTTACTTTTACCAGTCAAAGAGCCATTTGGACCAGTTTCCCACAAACACGGGGAAAATACAGTTTAGACTATTTCAGCTTTTTGAAATATTTTGGCCTTTATGCTACTTTAAAGCCTGACCTTTATTTGGAATATATTTGATTAAAAAAAAATCATGAAAGAAGTTTTTTCCTGTTTTGCACTTTGAGGCAACCTTGTTGAATAATTAGCTCCTTCTCAGATAAACAGAAACGAATTGACCACATTTTCTCAAACTGCCGTTTATTACTTATCATTTCCCTTCAAGCTAATGCCTTGATTGGATTTTCTAATACATTTAGTTCCGTATTTGCTTATTTTATAAAAACTAAATTGTGACACGCATCAATTCTTTTGATTATACTTCCTTTTGAGTGTACATAATTTCACCTTTTTTATATAAAAATCAGAGATTTCCCATCAACCCAAGCTGTGAGAGTTTAAAGTCCCACTCTGATCATCTTTTGATGTGTTGTATAAGCATTCCCAGGGGTCTTTTACTTGTGATTATGCTGTAATACATTAGAAATTTGCCTCTGAGTTGTGGGCGGGGCCATAGGTGCTTAGCAACCCCGCCCCCCCTTCCCTCTCCCATTGCTGAAGGCTCTGAACAGGGATTATTTTCTACATCACAAATACGCTCTACTTTTAAGGGGCATTTTTTTCGTCTGCTGCCAATTCGCAACAAATCTGATACAGAATTACTCAGGAATACACTTTTGAGCTTAATTTTATAATTATAATTATAATTAATTATATATATATATATATATGTCTTCCATCCTAAAAAAAATGCAACAAGAATGTGTTAAAAACTCCACATAACATAATTTTCATCAAAGTGGGTCTTTAAAACGTGCAGTTAAACCTCAGCAGGCATGTGGATCTCACACGAGCGGAAGGTGAACAGGTTTTACAAACAACACTGGGGGAAACCACGGCTCAAAGTCGCTTCTCTAACCCCGCCGCACTGACTGCTGGGAGAGCATACAAACCGCACATCAGAACGCTGTTTAAACATGCACGGAGGAGCAGTCAGTCCTGCAGAGCATGAACCTGCAAATTAATAAAATTACACAAAATACATTCAAAAGCTAGATGTGAAAAACACAGATGTACCTCTGCTTGTTCGTGCCCCGTGTTAAACGTCAAGCTGCAGATCTGTAATTACTGTCAGACGCCCCATTGCATGTGCTGTCTAATTTTGAATTCAGTAACAAATTAGAGGCAGCAGGTCAGCAGTGTCCTCCCTCACTGCCAATTATTTACTCTGCCAGTTAGAACAAAGGCTTTGAGTGAGTGGTCTTGTCTTTTTGTTTATTTCTCTTTCGCTCAGACGTTTCCTGGTATGTTCTCGCAGCGTTCTGCCCCTGACTGCAGCCAACGCTGTGGAGTAATGAGTGACCTGTGAGGTCCAACTCCGCCTTTCTCTACAAACAAAAAGTCGCACATGCGTGATGAAGCTACATTTATTCTCATCTTCAAAGAAAAAAAAAAAAACGTATAAAAATCCTTTGCAGAGAAATGTTGGTCACCTACTTTACTCCCTTTTCCTGTTATGAAGACCAGCATCATCCTGGATTTGCCTTTGAGTCTCGTGTTGGGAAACCCCAACACAAACATTCCTAATATGTTCATATCGTATGTCATATCATTTAGTTCAGCTTGAGCCAACGATTCACATGTTAATATTTTTTATTATATTCTGGTAAGAAAAAATGTTCTAGCAAAGGGGAAATGCCAATTTTGAGAGCCTCGTTAAAAATCTACGACTTCTAAATCTAAATTTAGAATCAAAATTTTTCCCCAAGAAGCTTCAGTGATGCTCCTGGAGGCTTGTAGACTTAACCTACTGATGTCTGTGCGACATTTTTTTCATTTATTTTTGAGCTCCATAATAGATTTTGGTCCTATTCATGTTCTTGACCTTGTCTCCAAGTGTGATGTCAGCATTTCCTTTTTTTTATTTGTGGAGGATATTATTTACTATGTAAAAAATTGCGCGCAAGTTTTGGTGAGCTTCTGAGTGTGTTGTGGGGAGGATATTTTTGCTTAAAGGTGCAGTAAGAAGGAAGAAATGCAGAGACATTCTGGTCTTTGTAGTCCATGGCCTCTGCAAGACATAAAAAAATGCAGCTCTCACAATGTTTTTTGTTCTTTTACTTTTTTACTGAACAATTCCTATATGTCACACGCTGCAGATCAGTGTCAATATTAGCTCTTAAGTGAAGCACAACTCATTTCATCATTAACATTTTTGCTTTACAAAAATGCAAAATGGTACAAGAGAGCCAAAACTCCAAATATTTTTTCAATTTCTGAATTCTCTTCCCTGCATATCACCTGCTAGCATAACTAGATGAGTATGATTAGCAGCAACACAAAGTCTTTTACACCTCATTTAACAGAAATCTGGATTTTATTGCACTATTTGGAAACCTCTGTGGAGCTGTCAGAGGACTGATGCGCCGGATCTTCATTTATATATTTATTTTGTCGTTGTTGTTAGATTACCTAGAAACATCTCTTTTGCAGGCTTATCCCATGCTGCCTCAGTACACGGCCAATTTATCAGTTCCAAGAGCAGAAACAGGTAGCAGTTGCCATGGCAACATTGGTGTTTCACAGAAGAACTCTTCCTAACGCTTGCGCCTATCCTCTTAGCACATCTATATTTCTTACAAATTGCTTATTAGTGCAGTTGTTTTATCATGGCAGGAGGAACTGCAAGACACTAAATATTTTCCTAAATAAGGAGAGCCATGAGGAGCCAGAAATTCTGCAAATAACAATTTTTATAAGCCGCCAGCTGCACATTTACACAGGTGGATATTCAATCATCCAATGTAGAATGTTTTTTTTTTTCATTACCACACATTTGAGTTCAAATTATAAAGAAAAGAATGTTAAAATCTTTATTTGATTTAGTGTTTTCTAAATAAAAAATGGCAAGCATAAACCCTGTTTCAATAATTTGGCATTAAGTATAACAGCACAAAGCATAAATCAGCATTTTTATTTTATTTTTAGAGGATCATTTGAGCCATTTTTTGTTTTTTCTAAAGAAATCAAAAAGCTTTTAGTTCAGATCTACAAGACGAAATCTTTCTAACGCCCATTTTTTTTTCCTTTTCAAAAAATAAATATTTACATCTTTTGTCAACATTTTCTTGCTGTTTGTTTCCAGCAGCTGCTGCTCTGCTCATGTCTCTTCTTCTGTCATGGCTCCATGATTCTTTTCTTTGTAAGCGGCGTGCTGACGCCTGCCACTTATGCCGGCTGCCTTATTTTAGCAGCCACCATGACAGTTCTGTTGGATGAAACATCCAACTTCGATGTGGTGTCATGCAGTGAATATGTATATAACATTTTTGACCCCATGCACTTAAATTACCAATCCAATCATATTTTGATCTATTTTAAAAGTGTTCCCAGTGTTTTTTTTTTCAGTACAAATTATGCCATTTTTAGCCAAGATCAAAACACCTGACCTTTTTTTAGGACATAGTTTTCACAGAGCGCCTCTGAATTGTCTGAAGAGTTGGTAACCCACCCACACTTTCCATCATCCATCTGTTTACATGCTCTCCTGATAGCTTGCAGCCTAACCTAACCTAACGTAACTGGTGACACAAAAATGGAGAGCAACGTTGGAGCTATTAGTCATACAGTTTTGAGCCAGATCACAAATATTCTCTTTTTTCAAACAGCATTTTTTTTGTCTGCTCCTGATTCACATTGTTTTGAATAAAGAAATAATCCAAAATGCAATTTCGATCTTATTTTTCTTTATCCTCGATTATGAGAAAAATGCCACAAGAACATGTTAAAATCACTATTTTCATTCAAGTAGGTCTTTTAGGGTGAAATGCAGGGCTTTTCATTTAAAAAAAGCAAACAGTTGAGACCGCCAATGCAAAATTGTAAACCTAAACTTATACGCATTTTCAATTTTTATGCTAACAAATTATTAGTTTGTATATTTTACAGTCCTAAAGCACTTCCTGGAGGGAGAGAGGGTGCGGCAGAGATGAAGCAGGATGCGGGCTGAATGTGTAAGTTTCCTGATGAATGACAGCGCAGGAAAGGCAGCTTTTTCTTTCCCCCCACCGGTATAATGAAGACAGCCCAAATAAGATGGCAGGACCTGGGCTCAGGGTCTTCCAACGCTTTCCGGTAAATAACCAGAACCAACCCCCCTCCCCATCTGACCTTATCAGAACACAGTCACCTGCTCTGTCCAGTTGTTGGTTTTTTTTTTTTTTCAAACTATCAAGACAGAAATCGTTTATATTATGGAGGCAAATTACAGAGAAAAATAATCTTTTCTAAAATAGTAGCGATGGATCATAACCCCCCCTGCTGCACAACAAAACCCACATTGTTGCAGCTGCATTATAAACACATAAATGCGCCTTATGAAATTATTTAAATCATATAGCACGGTGTGTAAGTCAGAAGGAAAAGGCATTTTCCACAACTCTGTAAATGTCAAGTTTTCTGCCGGTGCTTCTATGAGCAGCTGCAAATATGCAGCGCGAGTCTTTATACCTGCTATGCTACCAGATGGGCTCGCTCCCACCAATGACAAAGACCTCTGAGGTCACTGATTGGTATTCTGTGTACTGCTCCATGCCAAGTTATTAAGGTCTATTACTTTTCCTCCAGATCCCGAATCACATGCCTTCCCTTCAGACGGGCCTGCAGCTGTGAGTCCCTCCGTTTAACATTTTTCCACAGGTGAGCAGAAACGCAGCGACTAACCGCGTTGCATTTAATTACGATCTGATATTACTTTTGTATCAGCAGTCCACGCTTGCCCCCCAGTTTCACTTACAGTATAGATTTGAAGTGGGGGATGGATACATCTGCTTTGCTGCACAGGATAAAGTTAATGAAAAAAAAAAAGACATCATTGAAAACAGCTTTGATGTAGACGTTTAATCATGTTTTTAACCCTTAAAGTCCCTGAACTCATCTGTGAATTTGCCAATCCCATCGTCTGTTAACATTAGCTTTGTTTTCATCCAAAATTTTACATAAAGGGTGCAAAAATTTTCGCTTTGAAACTTGGTTTAAAACAAACATAACAACAGTTATGACAGAACATTGGGATAAACTTTGGAATAAATTCTTAATTTAGGGGACCCCCGCCTGATTTTTTTAGACATTTTTCACATAGTTTTGACTTTGACTTTGCTTTCTTTATGGATGTATACGTTGTAATTTTGTCTCTACAGGTTTTATCTTTTGTTATAAAAACTATTTTTGTTATTTTTGCTGTCAAAAACTGAAAAAACCTATCATTTATTGCATTTTTTAGAGAATTTGACATTGTGAAATTATTGTGTAATATAATGAAAAATAAATCTATAATAAAAGTATTTGGGGTTGTAGTAAAAAGATGGATATCAACCAGTGCCACAAAAAAAAAAGTTTTAAAGATAAATAGAAGAGCAAATTGCGAAAGAAAAATAGCTGCCCGGCGACATTTACACATCAACCAATCAGAGCTGCTGTCCACCCGATTTCAAATGACGTCATCCCCGCCTGACTGTCTGACGCCTGATGGTCGCCATCTACGTTCATGACCACGCCAAAATTTTTCAAAAAACACTGTGCAGCGACAGCTAATCTTGAAGAATCTGCCGCTGCCTCCCAATGGCACAGAGGCAGTTGTATGCAATATGTGACTGTAGCAGTATTCATAAACAAATGTCCCTGCTCTCCTAACAAAATCAGCGTTTTATGAGTTCTTTTTGTCTTGCATTTAACGTACAACTGCCATTTCTCTGTAACCTTGGATCTCCTTTGAAGGATATTTCAGTTTGACTGCTTTGCTGAGATTTTTCCCCTTGTTAGAGATGTCAGAAAGGTTATATGCTGAGGACACCGCTTCGCTCGTCTGAGAGCTGATTCCACATACGAGAAAGCCAAAGAGCTGCATGAGGAGTGATGTGTCAGCACTGCTTTGCTGGTTAATTAACTCCACAACAGTCAAACCTGTTCTGGTTCTGCCACTTAAGTAGAAATCTGACAAATCTCATCTTTTTTTTTTTTATGCCAAGATTTTCTATTCTGCTTTTGTAATACCATTCGTTTTACTTAACTGAATTAAAATTATTCCTTTTTTAAAAGGGGACAAACTGTTTGTATTAATGGGAGGTTCTATTTAATAGCCCACAAAAACATGTAACATATAATTATATGATAAGGAATCATCATTTAATCTAATCATGACCTAAATACTGTTTTTTTGGTCTCATTTTAGGTATAAATGAGCTTTTTCCCAGGTGTAGGTTTACATATGTGGTAGAAAAAATAAATTGACAACACAGATTAGAGGTAAAATTATATTTTTTTAAATAAATCTTCTTAAATGAAGACCTTGGCTACATTTTTATTTATTTCTTCTATTGGAGCAAATCCTTTTCGTGCAACTATTAGCATTATATCAAGTTTTGCATGGTTTTAATTATTTGATTCATATCATAATTTGTGGGTCACGATTCGATTTAGTGACCTAAAACTGATCCAGGATGTCTTCAGCCAAAAATTTAACGTGTGGGACTCAAATACTTTGTATTTCTAGCAGGATAATTACGTGTAAATTAAATATGTACAAAATACACAAGCAAACAAGAATGAATGGTAAATCCATTCACATTTTAGTTTCCTAAAGTTCAGCCCACTGTTGGTTTTCCACTTCAAAGCAATCCAAAGGGAACATTAGTAGAACATGATACCACGGTCCAGTTGAATTCTCGATTCTGATTGGCTAAAAATGATAATGCACAGTGATAACACACACCTAAAAAAGAAGTTCCGGTCACATCGCTCAAATGTGAGCTTTCTCTCTGAAATGATGCTTTATTTAACCCATCGTGATGATCGGCATAAATGTATCGCTTTCCTTTGGCACTGCAGTTGAGATCAGAGGTCGGAGCAGTGTGTTGTCACGGTAACGGATGGTTCAGGCGTTAATTTCAGATGATGCACACCTCATCGGCCACTAAGCCTTACTTCTACCATGCTGTCTAGTCACATCTTTGCTAAATTCAAAGTGTTTCCACATATTGGACTGTAATGATTGGATGATCCTTTTTTGTTGCCATCACATGTGCGTTGTCTCCTGTAATGACACTTGGTCCCTTTTTATGTTGTAGTAAAATAAACCCACTGTATCACAAACCAAATGCTATTTTCTTATATTGATTATAATTGATATTTCATTTTGAAATGTTTTTATAATGATTATAAGTCGATCTAATCAACAACTTGCCTCAGACAGATCGATCTGGTTGGATCGTAGGAATGGAAATGTATCAATCGATTAAATCAATCAATCAAGCAGCGCTGTGATGGAACAAAGAGACCTACACAAAAAGTTTGGATGATTCATCATGAACTCTGAGGCTTCAGTGTCTTTAATTTTGCCCAGAACTAACATTTAAATCTTTGAAGCTTTAGTCAAAAGAAACAGGATTTGTAGTGGTCAAGGGAAGCCATAGCATCTGTGGTTCTGTAAAGACTCAGAAAAAAAACCCTGCATATTCACTTTGAATTTGATATTATTTCATTACTACGAATTATTATTAATAGCTAAACTTACATATATTACGTCTCCATACATATGTGTTTTGTTTAATGTGGTCATCAGACTAAATCTTTACTTTAAAAGCAGAAAATAAAAGTTAAAAAACTGCATTCTGACCCACAATCAAAAAATTTTGCAAAATGTATTGGTTTAAATTGAAAAAAAAAAAGTGAAAATGACTATGTACATAGTCATAGTCATTGTATATATATATATATATATATATATATATATATATATATGTTTTCATCCACACAGCATCAGTTTCCAGGAATGAAAATACGTGAAAAAAAGAAGAGAAAAAAAAAACGATATCGTTTTTTTTTTCTCTTCTTTTTTTCACGTATTTTCATTCCTGGAAACTGATGCTGTGTGGATGAAAACAGAAAATAGAAATCATTCTGTGGAAATTGATTCTTTACAACAAATGCGACTCCTCAGGTAAATAGTCAGTAGAATATTAACAGTTGTCAAATACAGAGCCATTTACTGTAATTTTGACTTTATAAATGTCATAAACTGGTAAAAATGATTGGTTTGGCTTCTTTAATTTGTTGCTTTCTCACATTTAATGGGTTTTTCTTTGTTTCCCTCTCAGAGTAAATCAGGATAATGACACAATAACGAAATTCCACATGGCGGCAAACATTTTTCTAAAGCCGCTTGTTAATTAAAATTCTCTAAAATGTGTTATCAGAGTATTTCTTTCACTGTAGTCTTTTAAAAAAAAAAAATGGCGGTACCTGTGTGACTGCAGGGGTTCAAGTACAGCTGCAGGAGAGACTTTCTTGTCACTTCGGGCCAAATGGTGACTAATTTCAGAGCAATTTCAGGGTAACTTAGCTGCTGTTATCGCAGAGGACAGATCCAGCGGAGGCTATTTTCACAGACTCCTTAATGGCATACTGCAGTACCACTTGAGACTAGTACATTTTATACCTCCTAAACGAGAGGTTTTGACACATGTTAAACTCCAGCAGCGGGATTTTAATCTCAGACATCGATGGATTATGACATCTAAGTTACAAGGAAGAGTTGAATAAAAATAGTTGACGATAAAAGATAAAATTGTACCCATCCATGTCAAACTTCAATAGATAGAATATAGAGGTTTTAGAAATGTTGTGTTAGTGCTTCCAAAAGACTCGCAGAGAAATGAAACGCACAAGAACAGTATTATTTTAAATATTTAAAACTGTTTTTTGGGTGAATTTTTACCCCCCCAAAAAAAAAAGAAAAGAAAATCAAGAAATGTTACCTATAACTTTCAAGGGAAGTACATACCGAACTTTAAGAAGCACCAAAAGTAAAATCTCAATTCCAGGGTTCATCTGATGAAAAATGTTGGAGATTTAACATTTTCTTGTGGCTTAAAAATGCATTTCAGAGCTTTTCTATACTCAAATTGTTGTGAGGAGCAGATGAAAAACTCACATTTATTTATTTATTTATTTATTTTCTTTTTTTTTTTTTTTTTTCTTCTAACTTGTCCTGTCCAACAGCTGAGCAAGCAGATCAGAGCTGAGTGCCTCTTGTATTGGACAGATTTTATAGTTACAATTGGGGTTCATGGATCTTCAGACAGACAGAGTATATTTGTATAAACCCATTTTGTACTTGAGGCTAAGCTTTAATTATGAAAATTATATTTGGATGCATTCCTTGTTGGACCGGACGAAAAAAAAAAAATCATCAGAGATGGGGGATAAGGGTTAGAGTGGGGGGGTAGTTGATATTACAAAGTTAAAACATAAAAGTGTTGTAAGCAAATTACATAACTTAGTTCACACAACAACAACAAAAAATAGTCTGACATTTATTTATGTGATGTGGAATATCGGCTGGGGGGGGGGGCCACAGGCTCTCTGCTCCGCTCCATTCTGATGCATCCACTGGTCCAGATCCATGAACATCTTCGTTATCCTCGTCTGGGCTGGCATCTGTACAACTGTACAGCCATTTCTGTTGCACTGGTAATGTTAGGTTGTGGGTGTGGGGGGAGGGGATGGGAAGTGGAGATGGGGTTGCTCTGCCCGGATAGACCCACCCTCAACTCAGAGGCAAATTTCCAATGAACTAATGCCGCTCTGCAGAAATGTCCTAGAAAACGACAGAGGTGATTTGGCTAAAAATGGTGTTATGATAATTAAAAAACCACCAGGAACGCTTTAAAAACAGATCCAAAGATGATTAGAAAGGGACTTTAACAGTTAAAGGATACAAATCTATAATTAACTTTGAAGAGGTGGTATCCCAGCCAGGGCTGCAAGTGCAGGGAAGCCCACAGGGAAGAGTGCCAGGGGAAAAATATAGAAAAATGTTCTCACCTTGTGAACAGGTAACTCAGCCTGGAGCCATCATGCAACCCAGTGCAACAACACACACAAAAACACATCCAATGAAACCTGGCTTTCTGGAAATCAAGGAAAAAAGGTTATTAGAAAAAAACACGAAATACAAAAATCTTTTGAATACAGTTCAAACACAATCCTAAAAAAATATAGAAACAAAATTAAAAAAAAAAAAAAAGAGAAAACAAAGCTGGACAAAAATCAAATATCCTGAGATATAACTGCTAACAGCAAAAATGTAATTCTGACGGATTTTGAAAACTTACGCTAATCTGCTGCCTACCGTTGCAAAGCCGATAAGAAAAGCGGCATTTCTCCACATCAAAATCAGCTCATTTACATTGATCATGTAAATAGTTGAAGAACACGCTATGTCAAACGGCGTTGGTTATTTTGACGTCACCGGCGCGGTCTCTAGTGTTAAAGGGCTATAATACATCTTTAAAAGGGAGGCAGAGCATGGATTTAAAGCATGTTATTGATTCCCAAACAGAAAATACTTAAATATTTGTATTTAAACACTTGAAATGTAAAATACACATTAAAACAAAAAAAGAAAATTGGCAAAACCTTGTAGTTTTTATGAAAAAAAACAAAACGTTGCTGTTTTTGTGCAGCCTACAATTGAGTAAACCAAAAAATAATAAATAAATTGTAAAAATAAAAAACAAAAAAATGTTGAGGACAAATGCTTTTTCACAGGATTTTGGCCATCTCGATTTCTTTTCAACAACCTGAAAGGAGTTTCTTTTGAGGATTAAAAAGACAATCTCCACTCGTACTTTTCATGGTGGGACTGCTCGCGTTTTGTCAGAAAGCATGAGAGCACAATATGTTCCCCCTGCAGAATATGGGCATCTCAGTCAGCTCCTGCCAGAATGAATCTGGGAAAACAGAGATGGTGAAGAGCCGCTGTTGTCTGTGTACACCGGAAATCTGCAAGCTGGATGACAAATAAAAAGATAAGAGACCACGGAAACACAATCTGGCTCCAAATTCACGGTGGGAAGTTGGGGAGTGTAGCGTGCGAGGAAACAACGGCGTGCATACCTGCCAAAAGGAATCGGAGAAATCCCTGATTGAAGGGGAGATTAATGGGGATGGCTCTCCGGCAGGGAGGATGTAAAAATGAAGATTTTCCAACTGCGCCTCAGCACTTGGCTTTAAATGTGCACACTGGGCAACTGAACAGTGGAACTCTGAAGTCAAAAGATGTGTCGCCAAATTTAATTACATTTAACTGTGGTGAAATGTATGCTTTAACTAACAAAAATAACATTTTTAGAGTTTCTTTATCTGTAAAGGTGAGAACATCAAGGTCTAAGTGGCTCAAAATGCTTTTATTTAAAGTGTTGGCATTCAAAAGTGTGTTTTTTGTTAGAATTGGGAGTTTATAATAACTCAATGGTCATGGTTGTGTCACCAAAATACATTACCTCCACTAATTTTGCAACAAAAAAAAAAGTTCATGTATTTTTGTTGTTGTTGTTTTGGACAAAAGTGTAATTAGTTTTCTAAAAAAGGTCACAGAAATGATTATTGTACATATGTCAGGGTAAAGTATTTTCTTTCCTAATTTTTATACAAGTTAATTGAAAGTTGGTAGTATATTGTCATACATGCGTTTGGATATTAATATGAAATAATCATTTTAAAGAAGGTCATTTTAAAATCCACTCAGATGTTTTTCAAATGCTCTTCTAGCATTTTTTTTTCTATTAAAGGAGGGCATATATTAGGAAAATGAAGCTCAAAATTGATCACTAAGTATTTTTTTTTTTCATTCACATTGTTGAATCATGTGGGAAACTTTTGAAAAAGTGTGTATTTCATGTGTATTTCAATACGCTGGATGGCCCATAAATTTCGCTGCTCTGCTCCATTCCGATGCATCCGCTTGTAGAAGAATAGATCCATGTAAATCTTGTTTTTTCCTCATCTGAGCTGTTATGTGCCTTAAAACTGTTCGGGTTTTGCTTTTCTTTCTGCATAAGTAATGTTAGGTTGGGGGTTTGAGGGACTGTAAGCTAGCGGAGGAGCATGTAAACTGATGGATGGCAGGAAGGGGGGCAGGCGTACTCCACATCAACAGTCCCACCCACAATTCAGAGTGAACTTCTGCCGCTCTGCAGAAACTGTCCTAGAAAACAATACAGGTTTTTAGATTTTGGCTAATAATCATAATTAAAAGATCACTGAAAACTCTTTTAAAATGGATCGACAGATGATTGAAGTGGGTTCTTTAAATTAGTTTATTAATATTCTTTTCAAAAGGATCCTACTCATTCTTGTTCTCTTTGATTAAATTTGTCTTTAAATCTTAAAAGGGTGAAAAAGCAGAGAGATAAGGAATATTTGATAATTTAACAGTTAGAGGTTTTATTTTTAATCTTACAAAGAAGCAGGGGAGCTTAGAAATTCCCAACACAAGAAAAAAACTCTCATACGTACGTTTTTGTTTTGTTTTGGACTCCTTTATAAATAAGTCATGATACTTTCAGGTCATTGCTAAGATGAATTCTGGAAATACTTTTCTGTCAGTTTGAGCATTGAAGATGACAGTAAAGGCATTAATTATTACAGACCTGCACTGCATTGAATGTACTTTGACATACGCTGCACACTCAACTACAGTAAGGAGGCTTTATTAGTAATTCCCAAAGAGAACGGCAGTAAAGAGTCATCGCAGGCAGAGACTAAAGTTTGTAGACTTTCACATTCATTGGAAGATAATCAGAGACTATCTCACTGGGAATGTCACGCATCAGTGTACTCTGACAAGACAAAGCTCAATAGTATAAAGCAGGTTATGGATGTGGGGTTACTTTGTTACTGCAGGTACAGAAATGATTACAATATTTATTGCATTTTTTTTGTTTCATAAAGGACCATTTTCAGATTAAAAAAAAAGTACTTTATACTTATGTATTTTATACTATGTAAGTCGATTTAGTATATATGTTTTTGTACTTTTTACTGAAAAGTGGAAAAAAAATTAGTATATAATTTTTTCCATTTTTAAGGCCGTGTTACACAGTCACTACATTTTTTTATTTATTTAAGCTTTATTTAATAGGGACAGTGCACATTAATGAACATCTACCAAACAATGATAGGCATAAACATGCTGGATTATAGCAATGATGCTAATCTGCATCCATAGTTCCTAGGCAGGAAACATAAAACAGGACAAAACAAAAGACAGAATCACAAATACAATAAGAACACAAGAAGGAGGTACATTATGAGAGTTAAAAGTCAGTGGCTACAGGACTGGTTTGCTTTCAGCCACTGCTTGAGCTGTGTTTTGAAGGTCTGAAATGTTTGACACTCCCTTATGTACAGAGGAAGACTGTTCCAGAGTTTACTGGCCTTGACAGAGAGCGCGTTTTGTCCAAAGGCGGTTTTTCTGTGTGGAACCTCACAGTCCCCTCGAGACGAGGCCATAGTCCTGAGAGCGCTGTGAGCCCTTTGTTTTTTTAAAAAGTCAGACATGGGAGGCGGAGCAAGTCCATGTAACACCTTGTACATCAAACAGGCGAATTTGAAGATATTACAAACATGGAATGACATTGGTTTTCTATATAAGACCTTAAGTGATTTTTTTATAAAGTGAAGTACATACAGTTTCAGTATTTTTCACGTATGAAATTTCGGTTTTTCGTGATACATGCGTTATATATTCATAAGTGTTTTTTCTTGCGTTTGTTATTTGTATATGTGCGCAGATGTCCGGAGAGGGTTTCGGCCAACGCAAATGTGCGACTTTCCACGACTGTCGGAAAAACCAAAAAAAGAAATTAAAAAAAGGTATCCTAAATGTCAACTGACATTTTTTGGTTGAAAGATCCCTGCAGTGCTGGCTCTTCTTCTTTTTTTTAAACCACATCTGCATCAACTCTTGAGAATAACAATGTCAACAATGTCTAATGGACTTTTAATGCCTGTCCCTGTGATAAATAACTTCTGCATTGCACACATTTCGTTTCAAATTACATAACTGACACACTGATTTTGGGCGAGATTTGGCGTTTACATTGATGTACATGTTCTTTGCATGGTTTATTCGTATTTCTTCCAGGGTTTTCACATGGTTCATTCATGATACATCTGTGAAAATTTCACGTAAAGACCACAACTTTTCTCACTTTTTCCACATTTATTAACATATGACCAATTTTCAACCATGCGCCATGCACCAAATGTACATAGTGGCTATATGACACGGCTTTTAAGGGAGATTCTAAGGAATCTTGACTTCAGAGTGCTTTAAATTATGGTCTTATGACGACAGCCAGCGTGGGTCCTCTCCACATCAGCGCTTGAGAGCCCTGTCAGAATCACATGACTCATACGTGACGGACGCTGTTTCAGTGACCAAGTGTTAGTCATTCTTACAGAACGTCTGCAAAGGTCGCACAAGGTGGCTACTTCCCTTTTTCTGTGTTGCGGAGGTGTTGAATATTGAAAACAGCCTCTATAATCTAACAGGTTTTCAAACATACATGTCATTCAGCATTTTGCTGTTTGATGGGGAGGATCTCTAATGCAGGAATATTTTATCCTCCCTCATTTCTATTTTACTTTATTCAGAAAACAAACTGTTTTCTAAATAAAGTTTGATTTGATTATATAGGGATGTTCTCTAGAAGTCGCTTTACAGCCTGCTGGGTGATCTGGATATGAAACTAGTCTAAAATATTTGTTTGCATGTTGAAAACTTAAGGTGGGACATTATTTCTGTTTTTACCTCTATCATTTATGATGATTTTTATCGTTGAGCAGTCAATTGAAGTTGAATGGCTTTTAAAAACCTCTTTTTGACTATTTTGACATACTTTAGTAAAGTACAAGACCAAATTTTACATTTAATGAATTTACATTTAATGAAAAATAAGTACACACGACTCTGAAAATACGATTTGATAGGGGAATGCAAGAAGCTTGCATATAAAAATCCAATCCCTCACTCAACAATACTAGTAACAACATAACAACAAATTTAAATAATTTGATATTATAACGCTAACATACGAGAAACACGTGACAAAGAAATACTCCGACCACACACCCTATAAAAAAGGAAGAAGGAAACAGGAAGAAAAAACAAACGTGTGAACACACATGAACATGTTACTTCTTTTTTTCACTGATCCACTCATCGGTTTTAGCGTTGTCTTTACTTTAGGTTGATAGAATTTGTTGTTTTGTCTCAATTTATATTTATTAACAGCATCTCTTTTTTTAAACATAGATAGAATCTTAGTTGATGCTTTACACATAATTTGGGCATTTTTGAAATCTGCTAAAATCCTGTAATTTTAAATGAAATGTATTAAGAAGAAGTGGATTGGTGTGCTCATGATGATGTGATTTAAATTAATAATGCCCACTTGCAAAGTATTTTTTATCACAAAAAAGTAAAAATAAAATACAGAAATAGTCTTTTAGCTACTGACACACCTGCAGGAGCATCTGCAGATGGGACTGAGAGTGCTACTCCACAGTCAAACACCAGTGACAGAGTTCATTGTTTTGTACAAGGACACATTGACATGAATAAAAGGGGGCGGGGATCACACCACTAGTCTTTCAACTGGAAAACAACCAATCATCCGAGCCATTTCTTCCCTCTCAAATTGCCCAGCATGTACCTACTGCAGATATTTTGCACTTTGCCAAAGTGTCTTTGATCTGATTGATTCCGATGCTCCACTTTAAGCTGGTTACGTTTGATGTCCGGGTGACACAAAACCTGATAATTACGTGTTTGTCTGGAGAAAACCAGCAGGTGTGAAGCCGCTTTTCTTTTGTTATTGAACGCTTTGCAGAGCCGTCTTGCAGCCAAAACAATTATTTGACTTTCATTCTATAGATTCTCTTTCCACTGGCATAACAGGGGCCTTCAAACTCTCCGACAAATTAAAGGTGACTCGTGTAATGAGGACAGGTCAAGAGATTATGCTAACATCATGGCTTGGATTCAAATGTCGTACAATAACAATTCTGCAAATTAATGGTTAGCTTTTGGAAAGAGCAACGGGGCAGAATGTCAGGAAAATGTGCAACCCGGAGGGACGGGTCGGTCATATTAAGGTCTGATGTTTTCCTCTGTCAGACTATTTTTGCGTGACATTAAAAACTGCTTTGTCCTGGGATTTATGCACAGCGATAGGTTAATGTTTTTAATATATGAGGGCTTTCCGTCTGACTGTCACATCAGATCTCCTGGAACGCCTCCGTCCAAATCTTTGCTTCCTGTTTCTGTCAGACAATGTGCAATAAGCTGCTTCAATGTTGGCAGCGGTCTATGGCCCCACAAATCAGGCAACAGCATTTCCCGCCACGTTACGTCCCAAGTCATTGTGAGAAATGTGTAAACGCATAAATAAAAGAAGCCCAGCCATCTTCTCTTCACCTTAAAGTCTTAGTATCATCCACGGGTAATTGCCCCATATGGGTACTGCGAGTTTTGGTGTTGTCTGGACCCAGGAAGTAGCATCTTAAGGGGAGGGTCTTGCAGTCCCCTTGAGGCTCGTACGTCCATCTCAAGAGACGTCATGAAAACTGGAACCATTGTCAAGCGTGTGGTAAATGTATCGTGAAATGGCTGTAAGTTACACGTACCCAATGATATACAAGTGATGCTGTCTCACGGCGCCCTGATGGTCTGCAACCTTTAACGCTAAATAACAGAGCCATTTATTCCAGTTTCTTACTGACCAAAAGCCAACAAGAGCTGCAAAGTCCCTCTTCACCACTTAGACAAGTACACTTTCTTTATATTTTAGTGAACATTTAACCCAGTCATTTATTAAAGCTTATAAATATTGACAATAATTGAATTATAATTCAAAAAAATAAATATGGGGATAAACTATTTTTTTTAATATATAACAATTTTAACATGTTTTACTTTTGAAAGCAACAAACTTTTCTCTTGTTTAAAAAGCAAACCCTGTGTCACCTGAGAAAATGATCTGCTGGAGCAGAATTACAGATTAATTTACAGTATTAAAACTGCAAGTCAAGCATGACATTTACCATCAATATGACTTATATGCTGCACTGTCAAGCTTTTTTCTCTTTTATTATCGAACCTGACAACATTGGTGTTTTTTAGTTCTGTATATATAATGTAGTTGTACACTGTAAATGCTTTGTCTGAACTGCAACAAGACACTGTTGTGCAGCAGAGGGTAAAAACATGAGCTTTATGCGCATGAATTTTTGTTTAGTTTACTTTCAAACATATAAGAAGAATAGATAGATTAAATTCAAAAGAGTCTCTATTTAACAGCACGATGAACATGTTTGAAATGGAGACAGACAAAAGCTTAAACTTATTTAAGGCCCTTATGTTCAACTATGACAACAAAGATCCACACAATATTGAGATTATCAATATCATTATCTGTCTGAAGATGTATCAATCATCAGCATGTCAGTATCACATCACATACACTAAATAATACATAAATACCCAGGCATTCATTACAATGATCATGGGGCTTAGACACTCATTATTATGACTTTAAAATAAATATTGAAAATCATCATTATTTTTAAATGGACACATTTTTGGACATTGTTTTATCCTCTCTGTTTTACAGCAGTTAGTGTATCTATTCAATTTTGCTATAGGTTTAACTGTTAACTGTTAACCTGTACCTTGTCTTTCCAAAAAACATTTTTTGTAAGGGATTTGGAAGTGGTATATTATTTTGTACAGAAACGGAACCATCTTGAATGCTATGAATTTTTGTATTTTAGATATTAGATAAAGACAATGGGTGCGTTTACAGTATTTAGAGTTTTCTGGTATCCCTTTTTTGTAATATATTCAGAGGCTGTATGTGTTTCCCCTAAGTTCAGTACAATATTGAAAATATGGAGATACCAGAGAGTAGCACAAAATACGTAATCATTTTATGTCCAGGATATTTTTAGCTTTGTTTATGATCAAAACACTTGGTAATCTGACATAATAAAACTGTAAATATAAATGGTAAACTAAGCTAAAACAAATTAATCCCAACTACAAATCAATTATTAATGTAAATTGTGTATGCATGTGGCCAAAGAGCTACAATGGATACAATAAAAGAGCCCGGGTCTCACCTACTTCACCCTTTTACTTACCCTTACGTGGTGTTTAAGTGTTTGCGACGGCCTGTCAGCTGTCACCCGCAGCATTCCTGTGGAGAACAAAATTGGTTGCACATTATTGCCCCATGGGGTCACTGAGCGATATTTGATCTTGGTATTTCATGCGGGCTACCTGCCTCCCACAAGTTCGCCCATTTTTCACCCGCCATCAGCCTGTATCCACCTTATTTCATCTTATTTGTATTCGTTTAAAAAAGAAGGTTTCCACCAGATAAACACTTTGTTTTAAGGTGCAGGTACTTAAAACCTACAAAAAACTTTTCTCGACAACTTGCCAGCTAATCCTAAATTATTTATTCCATCTAAAGAAATTCCTAATAACCCATTTCCATGTACAGGGTCTTAACTGTCATCATCTTGTTTCTTCTCCTTTAGTAAGCGTTCATATAAAAAACAACCTCCCCTCCCTTATGTAGTCTAAAGATAATTCAGCTGTAACCTCCTCATGACTTTCTCTCCAGCTTCTAAGTATTAAAGTTTATTTTTTGACTGTTGGCCTACGAGGCTTACAAAACACAAAAGACTTCCTGTTTTTCTTTTCACTGGAAATAGAGTGCTCGATGTTTAAGATTGGAGTCGTGTTTGCTTTTCCACAATCATGTAGTCACTAACAGGATCAAAAAGATGCAACGGGTTATTCGCTTTGGTACGCTTTGCTGAAGCTTCAATTTATGACCTGCTTTAGAAGGGCAAAAGCGAAGCTGATGTTTCTCTGGCAGCATCTCATCAAAATGGCCACAGTTTGAAGAATCGTTGCTGGAAGTGGTTTAGAGTTATGTAAATGTTTTTATTTAATGGAGGAATCCACAGAGAAAGATGAACTTGAGTGAGTGAAAGTGCTTCTAAATATGAATTTGTGGATAAACGTCAAAGACAATTTTTTACTAATACCATTCAGCAAAATAGTTGTAACTGTCAAAAAGCCTGAAGTGCTGAAGAAAGATAACATTAAAGTCCCTCTCCGATCATCTTTTGATATGTTTTAAGCGTTCCCAGTGGTCCGTGTCGTTTACCAGGACGTAAGGTAGTTTCTGCAGAGCTACAGTATACTTACAGAGGAAGTCCGCCCCAATTTCCCATCACCCATCTGTTTACACGCTCTCCCACTAGCTTACAGCATCTCACAACGCCAACCTAATAATGCTGGTGCAACGAAATTGGCGAGCAATATCCAACTGGACAGTTTTGAGCCAGACGAGAAAAAACAAAGACACACATCAGGCATGGCCAAAGTCCAGCCCGTCTGCCAAATGCCGCCCACATTCAAATTTCAACCTCCTTGTAAAATTGTTGCGAACCTGTGTCAACCCTCTCGTGCAACCCTTCCATGGCTCATTCCTAAAATTAGAACTGAAAATAAAAAAAGAAAAGTGGACATTGAGGGCCATAGCTTCTAGGACAAGTGCAAATCAGAGTGAAATATGAATCAACCCTAGCTGCTTAATAAGTAAGCCAAGAGACTGTGGCTGTTTCCAAGGAGTTTTATATCCCTACCAGATGAGACATGCCAACTAGAATAAGGTAACTAGGAATAAACAATGCAAAAGATTGGAAAAATTGACAAATCCACCCTAATTTTGGTGAAAGCATGTTCAGATGTGTTTGTTTTCCATGTGAACAATGAATAAATATTCATTAAATAGTTCATCTTCATTAAATGCCATGAATTACTTCCAGGAACGGTTCTGACTCTCCCTGACGTACATGCATCTATTTGTCTGCAAGCAGAAGCATCAGAATGGAGCAGAGCTGGGGGCTTGTGGCCTGCAGATTGTAGCACCTACACCACTGCAAGCTCCTGATTCACACTCAGAATTACAATTTTAACCCTCGTGCTATCCTAGGCTTCTTTAACATAGGGAGTGGGGTCATCTAGACCCACTAGACAGTGCGCTAACCCTTTTTTCTTCAATGATTTGTGATCTTCACTGGTGTCCATGGATCACATGAAATCCTCTCCACCTTTATCCACTTTTGTCATGGTAGGGAGAACACGTCAATGTAAGGGTGGGGTCATAGGATAGCACAAGGGTTTAGTTGAATTTTCTTATTATATGTCCTCCATCATGAGTAAAATGCCACAAAAACGTTTTAAAAAACACAGTTTTCATTGGAATGGGTCTTTAATCATATATCAAAACTAAGAATGGATACATGCTCAACAATAGCTATTCAGTAAAAAAGCCCCCCACATCTGTCTTATTTAGATCTTGTATCATCTAGCATGTCTCTGTGGTTTCTTTTTTGAAAACAAACCCTGCAACTTTACATTGGTGGTCTTGCCGGCTAATCGCCTATTGTGCTCAAACGCTGAGGAAATTGCTCAATCAGTTGGTGGCAGATTGAATTTGTTCATAGCAGCGTGTGGTGTAAATATCCCACTGCCACCTTTCCAGCAAATTAACAGGAAACATACAAATGCGTAAACGCTGAGGCGGAGACAAAGGGATCGCACTGCATCCATAAGGAGGCAGCGGGTGTTAACAAACAAGGTCTGTTGAAGAACTTACACGATTTTTTCATCCTCCTAAATTCGTGTTGTAGACGTTGCCGTGCTGCGTTTCACGTGTAGAGCAATGCCTTCGTGTGTGCACCTCCAGCTCAATAGGCTGTAAATCTGTCAAGAACTGTTGTCCTTGCAGTTTGGCATCAGCCACACACTTCCTCCTCCGAGGACAGTTAAGGAGATTTCCTGCGCCGAAAGCTCTCAGAGACACCAAGGCAGCTTTTCTGGAAGAAACCGTCAGACACAATAGTGGATGTGACATTTCTCAGCGCTCCTCCAACACCACCCAAACCCCTCCATCGACACCCAGGAGGGGGATCCCTGTGCCTTTTTGTTGTCCAACAATTGCAGAGGCCTCCGCAAAGACAAACATGGCTCTCTTTTTTGCGCTCAATGACAATTCTATTTAAAGTGTCAGTAAATGTCTGTAGATAATAACCATCATCGCTGGGCATCCTGGTTGCGCTTTATATGACAGAAGTTCCCAGAGGGCAGAAGCTGATGACAAAACCATGTCTAAGTGAAAATTTTAGACTGTCCCAGTTACAGAACTAACGTATGTAATATTCAGAGCAGCCATTAGTGCTTTTCATCAGCCATTGTTCGCATCTAAAGTCATATTGTAAAGATGGAAGACAAAGAAGGGAAAAAAAAATCGACAAATTCCCTCAATGTCTGCTAATTGTATGAATTTTTTGGTTTTAAAAAGTGACTTTTACAAAAAAAAAAAAGGAAAACACAATTCTGTTTCGTTATTAGGCCGCAGATTGTTAATTGTGCTCCTTTGTGTCATGAAGTAGTGCTAATCCTCTGCGAGAGTCGCATTAGCAGCTTTGAGAGCCAGTGTGATAATGGCTGTAATTAATTCATGAGCTTTTCTATCAATTTGTGTCACAACCTTTAATGTGAGTTCGAAGGGGAGTGGAAATGAAAGTCCAGAGCCAAGGGTGGTGCTGAGATCAGACGGCACAGAAGCCTTTTGGATTAAACACATTTAAACACAACAGCAACCACCTGATGACTTGTTGCACAAGCAAAGCCCCATTAACTCTAATTTAGTTATTTATTTTCCATTTATTCTAATTCAAGAACTTTTCTACAGTAATCAAAATTTCATTTTAGATTTCTTTTCTTTTTTTTTTGTCTAGCTAGAAAGAACTTTCATCAAAGACTGATGTGCAGAAGTACAACGGAGCATTAGGGCCAACATACCCAAAAGAAAATGAAAAATGTTATTATGGATAAATATTAAAACTTTTCAAAAATAGAGATTGTAAAATTAGGAAAAAAAATGTCTGAATTTTAGAAGAATAAAGTCAGAAAATTATAAGAAAAAATTCGTTAAAGTATAAAGAAACAAGAATAATGTTAAATTTATGCTTAATACAGTCACTATTTTATAGAAAAAAGGGATGTTTTTATAAAAAATAAAAGAATTTATCTTTTTTAATGTCTGATAAAAGACCATGACCTCTGTCTTTTTCTGGCTTAAACCATCATCCAGAATGGCTGTGCTGAAGTACGATGGGGGCCACCATAAACGAAGAAAAATGAACAAATATATGAGACAAAAGTCGTAAAATAATGCCAAAACTCTAACTTTTACATGAATTAAGTTGTAGAATAATAAGAAAGCAGTTATTAAAAACATTTTCAACATTTTACAAGACTAAAGTCGTAAATGTATGCGTAATTAAACAAGGAAAAAGCCATGCCTTTTCAAAGATATTACATTTAGGCAGCAAAATGTTTTAATTCTGACAATTCTGAAAAATCTCAGTGCTTTTTGTAAATTAATGTATTTTTAAATGAAACTGCAGGTATGAAATTACTCTCTTATACTGTTTTCATAATTTTATTACCTTTTTTTATACCACAGATTTATACAGTAATTTTTATATTGCGTATAAGACTCATATGTCACATTTAACTGACGTAATTGTCACACAAATCACTAATGAATTACATATAAACAACATGGAACATAATTTACGTGTTTTCTGTGTGGTTTCTTTGTACTTCTTCCATGGTTTTAACCTGGTTCATTCATGATACATCTGTCTAAATGTTACCTAAAGACCACAACTTTTCTAACTTTTTCCACATTTTATTCACGTATGACTAATTTCCATCTGGACAATATGTGTGAAATCTACGTAGTGGCTGTGTGACACGGCCTTCACACAGTGCATGTGTTAAAAAGGAACTGGTTTACCGAGGCTGACAAAATCTCTGAGATTGGAGAAAACACCAAAGTCAGACAGAGAAAAAATAAAATAAATTAAAGAGAAGCTGAGTTAGGATGATGGGCCTTTTATCTTAGAGACAGATGTAACATGAATCAGCTCACTCCATGAGAAACATCTTCTGTCTTCCTCCATTAGATCCCTATAAAGACAACAGAGCTGTACATTGAACAGACTTTAAAAAAATGAGTGTGGAGAGAGAAGAGTGTCCCACGGATGCTGTACAACCCGTCCTGGCTTCTGCTGTGATTCTACACAACACCGTTTCAACATTCCTGACGCAGCAGAGCTACAACGGGAGTGCTGATTTGCAAAATGTCTGGGAACAGATCTGACTGTGACTAACAGGCTGTGTATGCCCTGAGTTCTAGCTCACAGGCTTCAGCTATCAAGCTGCTCACCGCTCTGGTAGAGCTGTGCCTCGGTAGCCTACAGCCAGCACACTCTTCAGTGATTTACAGCAGTGCGTTGCAGGGTTGACTTGATGTTATGGCTGCAGCTGCGCCAATTAAATTGCACCATGGAGGCTAAGGTTCACATCCTGCATAAATTCAGAAGTCAGTGTTGCCTCATTAATTTCATATTTGGTCTTTTATTCATACTATATATCTATATATTCTTAGAAAAATTGTCCATCATTGGGAAGTTGTTTTAAAGTGAATAACCAAATTCAGTCTCTTCGGTCAGTTTTTATTTTATTTTATTGTAATAATGTTTTTCTAATATATTTCTAAGATGTTCTAATTATTGAATCATTAAGGCAATTTTAATGATTTTTTACATGGAAAATTAGTTTATTAATTCGAGTTTTCTGAAATAGTTTTTAGTACTGACAAAAAGTGTGAATGAACAAAGAGTTTAAGATTCTGTTCCTAATAAAAAATATCACAAGAAGCAATAATCTGTGCAGAGCTAAGAGCATTAAAAGATAATGCTTCAGTCAATAAGACAAATACTAAATATGTATGTGTAGAAAGTGAGGGGAATTGCAGATTTAAGCGGGCTTTTCTTCAAAAGGATTGCATTTGGGGGATAAATAGGAAAATTGGGTAAAGTTTAGAAATTTAAACGGTTTATGAGCAGCAAAAAGGAATGAATGATCCTTGTCTGATATTGTGTCATAAACATTAATAATGGTGTCAAGTCCAAGTAAAATCTTCAAATCTGATGATATTTGAAAATTTTGTTTTTTCACACAGTAACATTATTAGCATTATTTAGCACTTTTCAATTTTGTTGAAGTGGTTTTCAGAGGATTTACAAACAGGTTGATGTAAATAAATCTATGTGTATTGATTATTATTATCTTTCCCTCTAGCATGACTTGATAGGCAATTCACACATCGATACAGAAAAATTCAACTAACTGTGTAGCGATACAATACTGTTTTGTTCTGAGTAACTCTATAAAACTATAAGAACAAGCAGTACACACTAAATATGTAGCCACAAAGGGGGTCAAGTCTGGCCACGCCCAGGAAGGAAACCATAAAAATGTATACAACAAAAGATAGAAAAGTCCTGGAAACTAAACAATTGAAGTCCTGTAAACAAAAACAAACATAAATAAACGGACAACTCAAATCATTACAACCATAAGGGATGCAAACAAATCCAAATCCTTTCCACTTCCATTGCCCAACACTTAAACAGGAAGTGAAGGTCTTGGCCACCATTTTGTTCTTTGGGCACCAGGAACATGACAAAATCAATAAACAAGTCGAAACATTTGATGGTTGTGTTACTCATACATGCCGTGTCTAAAAGGGATGATCTATAACAGACAGGTGACAACAGGTAGATACCATTGCTTTGTCTCAGGCATCCAGCCTAAAACTCTCTGCTGTGCGAATTGGGGAAAGCCGATTTGCTGTGGCGACCCCTGAAGGGCTATGCCAAAAGATGAACAACAACTTTATACGTTGAACAACAAACACAAAATGTTTTTTGCTTCCTAAATCCAAACAACCATAATTACTGATTACTTAGACGTTCCAGATATTAACTAACATGTTGATGCATACATAACGCTAAGCAAGCCCACACAGAAACTTTTATCAATGCTGTGATGCATTAAGTAAGGTTAAATGATAAACATCATTGAATTTCTAACTCAGACATTAAACAGTTATGTAAAATAATGCATAAAACTAACTGTTAATGCTTAAATTGTTAAGTAATGCTTAATTCTGCTTTAACTAACATCAAGAAAGAGACTCTTATTCAGGTATCACCCAAATGTTTTTTAGAAAAAGTGCTAAGATAAAGAAATTGAAATAAAATAAAAAACAACCCCCCCACCCACACACACACAACAAATCCTTGCTATAAAAAAAAAAAAAACTTATGACTTGGTTCTGCTGTGAGGAAACAGAATATTAGAGGTTAAAATCATAGCGAGAAAGACGATAAAATTAAATATGTGAGATGTATTTGAATGGAAAAATTGGAAAATATAATTACATGCATAAAATAAGAAAACTAATATAAAATAAATAAGTGAGCAGGTACGATTATCTAAAAGGGATCAAATAAAGGTGGGTCTTGAGCCTATTCCCAAAATCCTTAATGGTCAAATATTACAATCTGGCATTTTGGGTCTTTGGGACTGTTTTGCTCTTTGTGGATAAGAATAATGGGTCAAATTCATTTATTCAGTCACTTTTTTTGTTTTTGTTTTTTAAGTTCTGTTAGGAGAAAAGGTTATGTAATGGTTAATAATCAAAAAACACATTGCTTGCTTCTGTTCTCTAAGCCGGTGATTGGACGTCATAGTGTTGCATCACATTTACATAAGAAAGGAAAAACTGTAGACACACAACAAAGAGAATAACTGAAAAAGAAACCAATTATTTACTTTCATATCAATTTAATTCTGTTATACCAACATAGTCTTGTTTGTATCTGTAGTTTTTATCTGATACTGCTGTTAGCTAGATTGAGTTTTCGATATTGTATCCTTTGCACCCCTAATTATTAAGGAAAATGACAAAAGTGCTATATTACTGCTCTTTAACTTGATGTTCAGGCAAAAACTGTGGAGAATCTAACTTTTGATGTTTTTCTGAAGGATCTGCTCCTATGTGTGTGTGTCTTCATTTATCAAGTTTCCCATTTTTAGCCCAGTGTTTAACACAAAAGAGGACTAGGGCCGTGTTAGAAATGCTCGTCTGCTCCGTTTCTGCTGGCTTTTGCCTGTTTGGTCTTAGCTTTCAAACTTTTAAATGTACTCGGCCAACTTAACAGAACTTGCAGCGCTTTGTAACTGTGGGATAAGAAGAGCAGGAATCTTTCTCAGCGAGTCTCTGAACTTTTCTTTTCTCCTCACCAAAAGGATTGAAGCTCCCGACTCCAGCGTTGGATTGGAGGGATGACTAACAGGAGGCTGAATGCGGACGGCGCACAAAAGGTTTTCAGGGAGCAGAGTCTGTCAACGAGGCACATGAACATTTGAGATTAATTAAAATTTGAACTTTGAAACTGCGCTGTTAACCCATGCAAACTATATCCTAATAAAAATAGTAATAAGATAAAAATAATATGGTTGACAATTGGTTTTATAACTGTTATTACAACCAATTACAGACAAAAAAGAGAAAAATAGCAAAGATTTCTTTCAGTAGCATTGACCCGCTTTGTCTACAGAAGCTGTCCTGCTGTATCTGATCAGATTATATTTGATTTCTCTTTATAGGGATTTTTTTTTTCCTGTCTGCTTGCACAGATCTGCCCCAGTTTGCCTCTTTCTACAAGTAACTTTTTTCCAGCTTTTGCATTCATTGATGTCTGTCTCACCACATGTAGGTCAGAGCTGGCTTGCATCTGCTCGGCTCTCAGAAATAAAAGCAGCACGCGTCTTATTGGCCAAGAGGCTGAAAGGCCACAAAAATACGAGGAAGGTTTTTGCTTCCTGCCATTCAGATTACAGGATAAAACCATCTGGAATGTTAAGCAGGTTTGAAAGCATCATTTTTGACAGAACTGCAATATGACACGCAAAACCAGATATTTTCTGATTTATTTGCTTGTTACAAATGATTTATTCTGGTTCTGTTTGCATATGTCTTTGCTTATTTCAAGAAAAACCTTTATATATTCTGGGTATTTTTTCATGTGTGAAATGTTACTAAAACCATCTTTTTGGGGTTTTTAACATGTTCCTATGGCATTTTTCTGAAAAAAAGCAGTTTACATGCTTTACAATAGATCATTGGTCCCAATAAATAGCTGCCAAACTTCATGTTGCAGCAGTGACGTCATAAACACGAGACAGCGTAGTTACATGAACATTATACAGTGGTCTGTGTAAATATTCAATTCTCATTGGCTGCAGAATTTGGATTAAAAAGTGATACATCACGTTGATAATGGACACCTAAATAGAAGCTCCTGGGGTTCAGGTTTTCGCCTCATCCATTCATTTCTGATAATGCACATCTCGTCTGGCATTATCCCTAACTTCATTTATGCTGTCTCTTGTTTATGATGTCACCGATGCGACGTGAAGGTTGGCGACTATTTGTTGTGACCAATGATCTACTCAACAGATGAGCGTAGAAAAAAGCGGAAGAAGTTCCTTCACTGCAATTTGTTAATAGAAATCTTTTTTCAACCTGTTCTTGGAAGCAGGTCTGACATATTATTTGTGTATTTCTGTGAATATTTCAGTCCTTAAACTAGAGTTGCTATGGTGACATAGCGTCGGACAGTTCAGACTTCTTCGTCATCCATTCATTTCTGATAATGCACTATCTCTCGGCATTATCTCTTACATAATACAATACAGTACTACAATAACACTCAAATTAGGGCTGTTGAGATACAAATAAAACAAAATAATTTTGCCATATATTAGCAAGAAACTCTATGAAAATAGTTGGGTATTTTGAACCTGGTAACTTCTTTTTTTATCCAGAGCTGTGGTAGGCCGCTAATTCCCTTAGCTCCAAGATAGCTTACCTGTTATTGTTTTTTGTGTCATTTTTCTTAGAGAATATCATGTAATTTATTTCAACAAAGGCATGGTAAGAAATTCATTTCCCTATTGTGGCATCAATAAAGTTCAGTTTTATTCAGTTAGATAAATTTGCCTCTATGAGTAATTCATTGAATCAATGTTTCGTTGCTCTATTTATGCCGGCAACCCCTTTAATGGGGGAAATTTCATATTCGACACAAAGACGAATCGTATTCTCCACATGTCAAATGTAAAACTAAATGGTGTATTTATTAATATACATATATATATAAAAAAAAATGTGTGAAGTTGTGTTCGAACTTTGTGTCAAACTTCATCAATGATCATATCTTTCATTTTACCGTTTCTCTAATCCCATAATTTTTAAGTCATCGTGCTTTATTTTTAATGAAAAATATGGCAGATTATACCTGTTTTTACAAAGAGGGGAAGAACTGCTGCAGCAGTCAAATTTGATGGCTTTTTTTTTGCCTAATGCCTCTAAAAACTGCAGACTTTGATCTCAAAATGCCAACTTTTTCCTCCACATGTGCCACGCTGCAGCGATCGTTGAATTCCAGTTCCTTTTGTGTGCTGGAGGTTTTTTCTTTTTTTTTTACTGTTATAGAAGCACACCTGGTGGCCTCAAATTTGAAGGCAGGAATCACCTTGTTAAGGAGTTTCATTTTCATGATCAAAAGACGAGCTGTGACCTGAGGCAAGGTAAAACACAGCTTTGCAAAATGGGCTCATTTTAACTGTGGGATAAACGTACAGACTTCATCTGCTCTGGGAAAAGGAGGTTCCTACATTTCCGCTGTTTTAGCAGATAACCTCTAATCCTCTGAAGATGTAAAACTACTGTATACATAAATATACATGCTTAACCAAAAACACATTATAGATGTGTTAATTCACCTATATTAAGATGATTAAAACTTTAAAATATCTTTTTTTTTAATCCAGAAAATATCTTGTAGTTTGATTTTGCACCAAAATAAACTGTTTGTTTGGGTAAAATGAGCTTAGGATGCTTACACAGGAAAAAGGCATAACGTAAATAATGTGTACCAGAACATTTTTAGTATATAAGTATAATCAGAAACATATGTAAAGACCCACCCCGATGTAAATTGTGATTTTGGTGTTTTTAACATGTTTTTGTGGTATTTTTCTGATGATGGCAGGACATATACAAAAGACTATTTAAATTGCATTTCTAAGTATTTCTTAATAAAGGCTGTGTAACCCCATTTTGTGTAACTCCATTTTACGCATATAGCACGGATGAATATTGGTCATGAGTGAATATATGTGGAAAAATTACGAAAATTTGTAGTTTTCGCGTAAGATTTTCACAGAAAGAACCACGTTAAAACCATAGAAGAGTACGAATAAAACACGCAAAGAACACGTAAATCAATGTACAATGTGGACCTAATTATTACGTAATTATTGCGCTCTTTAGATGCAATTCATTCTGATTTGTGCATCATGTAATTTTAACATATGTGTGCCATATACGTGATAAAAAGGTTATGCAAATGCTTGAAAAGTCTGTTATTCATACGTGTCACTAATTTGTGTATGCATCGTGCAAGATTTATATAATGATTGCGTAGCATCTACGTAAAATATGCATAAACTGCGTAATTGTCAACCAACCAAAACTTTTGAAGAGCTCAAAACCAAATTCACGTAAAGGCCCGTAGGCTGAAACCCTCGACAGACCTCAACGAATGACAAACGCAAGAAACACGTATGAATTACAGATATAACACACGTATTAAGAAAGACCTGACATTTCATACGTGGAAAATGTACAAAATTTATGTAGGGGCTTTGTGACATGGCATTCAAAAAAGGGCATATTTGTGATCTAATATTTAGAGGCTAATGTGTAATCATGTGCTCTGACGTGCTATGACGTAGAAAACAAAAGTTTTTTTGATTTTGGCTAAAAATTGCATAAACACGATTAAAAAAAACAACTGGGAACGCTTTAAAAATAGATCCCAAGATGATCGGAGTGGGTCTTTAAATACAATAAACAACTTCCTACGTCATACTTTAGAACAAGCAAGTTCAAGTAAGGACAGGTTTGGATTTGATTTAACTTTGAATTTGTTAATCCTAATATAATCTGCAATATTTTTGATAGTGTAAGGCACTTTTCCACTTGCTAAAATTTCATCTCCAGTTTATATTCATAAACTTTATCTGAGCTTTAGTGGAGTAACTAAAGAGCATGTCTTTTTGTTTATCACTAAAAAGGTGCGTGTTTGTAAAAGTCAGTGGCCATCTCTCCTACTAGGCTCAATTTTTTTCTATTCTGTTCAAACAGTCTGCAACTAAATGTATGGCATCAGCTGCCATTGACAGGACTTTTTTTGCAAAATGTGCACAGAAATATAAAAGTATTTTTGCTGCTGCAACACAAGTAAACAAGTTATTGATAATATTGTTCTCTTCAGAATGTCCTTGTCAGCCAGAGCGGGCTGTGAATGTAAACATGGTCATGTCCTGAGTCTTATCTGAAAAACATGGAGCCCCCTTTACATGTTTTCTAGTCTATTGCATTATGATTTTCATAAAAAATGAATATGTATGTATCATAAATTAACTACAGTTATGAATTATTTATAAATGGTGTTTTACTGAAACGTCCATAATTTAAAATAATAATCAAAAATGTATTATAAGGTGTTCAAAAGAATCTATAAAAGACAGTATTAAAAAAAACATTTTAGATGAAAAATGTAAAAAATAAAAAATATATAAAATCTCAAATATATAAATCCAGTGTTGCCAAAGACAATAATACAGTGTTCTGGTGACCATAGACTGATCTAGTATAGCACTTGTTAATAATAAAAATAATTAATTATAGTTGCAATAATGAATGTATAAATATTATTATATTACCAATACTAAGGATTCTAAAGTTTGACCAAAATCTTCTTTTTAATGCTGCTGATTCTTACTAAAAGTGGCATCCCTCTAATCCAACAAACCAGGTTCAAACATTATTGCAGCTGCATGTCTATTTTCTGTTAGGTCTGAGCTGTGATAAGTTAAATAAAACAAGGTGTTCTGAACCAGGTAATTCAGAGTTACTATAGCAACACTGTTTTTTTAGGGACAGAAATAGTCACAAAACTGAAACAACACCTATTTTTCAAGAAAAATTATGTTAAAGACCAAAAGATAATGTGACTGACCAGTTTTATGGCTTCCAGGAAACAAATTCTGAACTGATTTCCAGCCAATTCGACAGAAGCAATTTATTAATTTAAGTCCACCCTGTTCAAAATATTAATCAGCTTTCTAGGAATCTCCAATATCAATCATCACCAATTACTAATCCAGCATCTACTAACAAATATTAATTAAATGTTTCACACTTTCCATGTATTTTTATACTGAATCTTCACACTCAATTTTTAGAAATGTAGTATTTCTTTAATGGCTTTACTGTCAAGTCCCTATACTTTTGTAGCAACAATTCTTCAGCTCTGCTGAAAAAAAATAAACCTAATCTTTTTACTGAATTGCATAAAGTCCCCCTATGACAATTAAAACATAAAAAAAAACACTTCCGGTGGTGTTTTTATTATGATTATGAAGTTTTTAACTGAAATCCCAAAGCCTAAGTGTCTTAAAAAGCCATATTTTATGTTTATCTGGAGCCGTAGTTTCCAAAATCTCCTCTACATTAGGATGGCCGTCTGTGCTGAGCTGATCTGAGCAGCTCCACCATTGATGCCACCTTTCTGATGACGGTGAGGATGATAGTTGTGTCTTGCATGAGTGAAGCGCTTGACACACGGAGGGCCAAAAACTGGCAGTCGCTATTCTCAAATGTTGATCTTTGGGGATAAAGAAACAGTGAAAAGAGACATCTTCTTGGTTCCAAATCAACACTTTTTGAACAATTTGCAGAATGACAAAATGAATGTGCACCAGACCCTGCTGTTATAAAATAAAATTACACATAAAAAAGAACTTTAATAAGTCAATGAAAAATACTTTGAATTATATTATAATTTAGGCTACACAGCAAGCAGTAAGCAGCACTGGCTGTAGCTCAGAACTGATTAGATGCTAGCACATGCATATTGTTAAATTACCTTGGACAGCAGATACAATGACATGCCATAGAGAAAGTTACATGTTGATTTCTAAAATAGTTATTTTTTACATAATATTTTTAGTAATTCATCTTTGTCATGTGCTTTATTGATATTTCAGGATTCTTAATTCTGTCTGATAAAGCTAGGAACTGGATAATGATAAATCATGTAATAAAATGGTCACGGTAGAACGGGGGTGGGATTATATAAGTTCGCTTCCTTCCACCCCCTTTCAAGCAAGGTCGCCACATGGCGTTAACCAATCAGCAACTCACTTTTGGATGTGTGATGTTTTCAGTGACATCACATCAAATTTGGTGGATGGATCAGATATTTCTCCTGCGAAACTTTCATCAGTTTTCTTAACCCGCTGTTTCCTTTTTGGGGCAGGGGGGTTTCCAGAACCCGTCCCGGCTACTGTTGGGTAATTACTATGCCGGCTCCCTGGAGGCGAGTTGGTGGCCAGACAGAGACCCGCTGTGGGATGTGACATCACAACAGCTCCTTAATTCAAACCGAGCTACTTTATGACAGTTTGATTGACAGCGATTTAAAAGGAGACATACTCAGAAATACACAAATGAAATGATTTCTTGTTAAATTTGTTGACTTCCATAAGAAAAATGCCACAAGTACTTGTCAAAAACTCCAAAAAAAAAACATGCTTTTCAATGGTGGGGTTCTTTAACAAAAGATAGAAAAAACTGATAGTTTTCAAAGATTTAATACATGATGACAGATCAGATCTCTCCACATTTTACCTGGTCTGTTTAAACCCAATGTGAAGAGGATTTTGCAAAGAAGGCAAGAAGACTCTGCAGCTCAGAGTCCAGCTGTCTCCCCCGGGAAAGACGTTGCCCAGGCAGATGGAGAGCGGTGAAGGATGTGCTCGCTGCGGTGAACAGACCATACTGCTTGAATCTATAGCTGATCCCTGTCCATGTCACACAAAGGAATAACATAAAACAGTAAAAAAAATAGACAGACCCTGACTGAGGTCCGGTATTTTAAACAGACACGATGCTGCTTTCGCTTTTATGTCAGGTTTTGTTGCATGTTTAGGGTCTTCTAGAAAGCAAGATGTCACTTTTGGTTCTAACTTGTTTTTTGGCAGGAACACGGCAAAACATTATATTATTGCACATAAAGAAGCCAAGGAATGGTGATGAGATATTCTAGTAATATGTTTAAAATGAAATTTAGTTTTCCAATCATTTGCCCTTTCAAAATAACAGACAACAAAATAATGCCGTGTCCAAAAGTCCTGGCACCCTGCCGAATTTATAGCATTTTTCACAATCATCATTTGCAAACACCAGGTGATTTCAGTCTCAAAAATTTGAAGTGATCTGAGTCATCTAAGCTTTGCCCCAACAATCAGGACCACGGATTATTTCAAACAGTTGTCTCGAACACTGAAACTGAAAACAGCTGATGGTCACAAAGCAGGAGAAGGCCATAAAGAGATAGCAAAGCAGGAACAGGAACAGTGAACTGGTTAAAACAAGATCTGAAAGACCAAAGACAATCTCTTACAAAGCAGCTCACAGGATTATCTGAAAAGCAAGTCAAAGCCCCAGAGAAAGACCTGAAAGACTCTGGATTTGTTCTACTGTAAAGAAATACTTCTACAAATACGGTTCTCGTGGAAGAGTCATCAGAAAAAAACCTCTTCTACGTCCTCACCACATAATTTTACATTTGAAGTTCACAAATGAACGTATAAACAGGCCTGATGTGTTTTAGGTACAAGTTGAGGTTAAAATGGAACTATTTGGCCGGAATGAGCAAAAGGCACAGGGTTTAACGAAAAGAAGCTCTGTCCAACTGTTAAGCATCAATCATGCTCTGGGGTTGTATTGCAGCCAGTGGCACAGGAAACATTTCACAAGCAGAAGGAGAGAATAAAATATCAACATATTCTGGACTCTGACTTGATGCCATCAGTGAAAAAGCTGAAGTTGTGGAGAGGATGACTTTTACAAACGGATAATAATCCTGAACAGACCCCAAAATCCATTGCAGAGGCATCAACTGACGGTTTTGCAATGACTTCACCTCAATTAAAACTCTAATGATAAACCTGATAAGAGCGGTGACATTCCAGAAGTCTCAAAGAACTGAAAGACTTTTGTAAAGAAGAATGGATGAAGATGCCTCAAACAAGAATTAAGAGACTCTTGGCGTTTACATGCTGTGACACCTGCCAAGGCGGGGCAGTTGTTGGGTTAAAACAACCTGCAACATCAGAATAAGGTACTAACTCTGCAGGATGTCTAAACTTTTGCACAAGCTATTATTTTATTTTCTGATATTCTGAAAGGGTAAATGATGAAAATGAAACAACGAGAATGTCTCACCTGTAATCTGATACCTTCTGAAGATTTTTCCATCTTTCCTTGGCTTCTACATGATCAAGTAAATAACATTTTACCTGGGGTGCCTAACCTTTTGATTTCCACTGTTTTAAAAACACTTGGATGCTTAAAGCAGAGGTGCCAAATTGACAAAACTACGAAAATAAAAGTCTTTGTAAGATACTAAAATCAGAAAATGAAAAAACGTTATTTAAAATATCCTTTTTTTTTTTTTTTTTTACTTCTTTGTACCTACATTTTTCATTTCCACCTAATCTGAATGAAAACGTACAAAAAACAGTTCATTTTTCAGTTTGGTTCAGTCTGAGTTAAACGGTACCACAAGCTTTTAACTCCAAACACTGAAATACGCGAGAAGCCCCGATAGCAAACCGCGGTAAACTCTATTTTTCTTTTGTCAGCTTGTGCTTTTTTAAGATAAATTCCCTTTCTATCTTATTATCTGTGTTCACAAGTTATCTTGGCACAAAAGCTATTTTTTGTGGCCACGAGATAGTAAAAAAAAAAAATCCTTTATATTGTGGCGTTGCAGGGCTTTAGTGAAATTCACTGAAAAGATTTTTCAAAATAAAGTGAACTCAGAAAACTGCTACATAGAAATATTAACAAGAGAGTTCTAAAAGCATCAATACGCAATATATAACAAATGTCCTATTTTTAATATTTTCTTATTCATTTTTTGGGGGATTACGTTTAAAAAAAATGCACCCTTACGATCATTATTGTTGATGTTCCATAAATGAGGTTTTTTTTTTATCCTCCTTTATTGTCTTTTTTACAGACAAAAATAAATTCCAATAATCACATTTTTGGACATTTTTTAATCACTGCTGCTGCTTTTTTATTCATAAATTTGTCAATATGTCTTAGTTAGTTATTGATGTTAAGGCTATTTTGGAGTTTAAAAATCAATGATTTTATCTAAAAATAATGGTGTGCAAAATGTAATCATTTTTAAGTCGCTCCTCCCTGACTTTATTTGCAATTATATAAAAAAAAAGCATATTTTTGCCGTTCAAAGTGATGCCAAATTAAGTGAAGTAATGGATTTAATGGTACGTGGCAAATTAGCGGCATATGGCGTGAAGGAGTTTAGTATACTGCTTAAACTCACTTGAAGGGGTGACTTTGTGACTGTAGGGTTTTTCTAGCAGGAATCGAACCTCCACCTCCCCAACAGACAGCTCCAGCTCCACGGCCACCCCCTGCAGGAAAACCGTTAAACAGAAATGTAATTGTCAGGAGACAGAAGAGTGCTTTTGACAGATGTAACCGAGGAGCCAAATGGCTTCAAAATAACCAAACGGTCTATCCAAAGTGAACAGGTGTGCACTGTAGAAACCACTGAGCTCTGTTTGGCAGTTATGTTTGTTTAATTTAATTAGCATATTTTAAATATAATGCCAAAGCTGTGAAGCAACTTAATGTCCTCCGGGTATGGGAGCCAGCTTTTCTGTTCTCCTTTTTTCTGAGCTTGTTTTAATTTCAGTTAAAGCCCAGTTTGTGTGCAGTGAAACTGTGCGTGCAAAAAATATAAAAACAGACCTTCAGCCGTATTATGGGATGTGCTGCCCTCTATGAAAAAGTAGCAGGACTCAAGCACTGAACTCCAAAGGTTTCATCTCTTTTGCGGGTCCTCTGATTTATCTGCTGGCCTCACGGCTTTTTAAACATCGGAAACTCTCCAGCGATTGAAATAAACACAAACGCCTCATCCAGGCATCGCCGCTAATGTTGCCGCGGCAAATCCGACCTCTCCAGACTTCAACTCTTAAACACCGCCTGCTCTGTTTTTGTTCTGTTTCTCAGTCTGAGGTTTTGTCTTTCGACAGTTTTTCAAAACAATTAAGATTATTCCAAAGGAATTGATCACTTGCACATTCCTTGGAGGTTGCGTAATCAGCCCGAGGCGGCGTTTTGTGCTGCCAATTGGCAGCCGAAGGAAATGAGGAGATGAATGAGTCTTTCGAAGAATTACAATCATAATAGAAAGTCTTTTAGAGTTATTGTCAGATCTAATTATGTCAGAGCCAACAGAGGGTTTCCAAACCTGCAATTTCATAGTTTGGTTCTTAGATGATGAATCCCCGACTTTCGTTGCGATCCTGACTGTACTGCCACATCTGATCACTCGCATGACAAGATGTTATTAGACATTCTAACCAGGAAGATAAAAGTCACAGGTAAGCAGTACTAACAGCATTCTGCTTTTTGTTATGTGGTTTTAAAGGTGCTCATAAAGAATAGATCAAACGTACTCAACAGCTAGAATCCTTGTTTACATCAGCTGTTGGGACTGAATTTATGAGAAATTTGGCTTCCACTTGCATTGTTTTTTTTGTTTGTTTTGTTTTGTTCATTTGGCATGAATGAAATAGTGTTATTTTCCTAATAAAGAAAGTACCTGAAACATCTAAATGCATCTAAAAGCTCCAACCTGTCTGTTTCAATTCTCTGCACTGTCATCATTGCCATAACGGCCAAACTGAAGTAAACTCTAACAGTTGTGCAGAATAAAGCTGCGTTCATGTAACGTGCCTTCAAGATTGGTGCATTTAGTTTATGGCAGGCATGTCCAAAGTCCGGCCTGTGGGCCAAATGTGACCCACATTCAAATTTCAACCGGCTCGCAGGCACCCAGCAAAATAATCTAATACTATGCGGCCCCCGGCACTTTCTAAAAACTGTGTGTACAGTTTCTTGAGTGTGATTGGCTGAATTATAAACTGTTGTAAGCGTGTAGCAACTCTGTCACTTTTTCTTCACTTTATTTCTTGTCTTCAAATGCAAAGTTTAAAGTATTATTGGTTAAAATGTATTTAGACTTGCTTCTGTTATTTGTGAAGAAACAAAAAGTATCACATGGCAATAAAGTTTACATTGAACTGTTCATTTGCATTTAAGGTTATTAAATGCAGGTTAAAAGAATGCAGGTTCACACATTTTCGCCACACCAAATCCGTTCCTCTGTGCAAAATGTTTAGACACCGCTGGTTTATGGTGTTCACATTGCACAAACAGAGAGGGGCTTCTTCTTCTTTTGACACTGTTTACTACCGCTTGTCTGCCACCTTCAGTTGGAAGAAGGTTGGTGCGAAATTTTGAAGAGGGAGATCTCGGTGCATGCAGGATGAATCCAACAAAAACCACAACAACAATGGAGGTCATCCAGCAGCTCATTGTTTCCACTTGGCTTTTGGTGCTTCATAAATACAAAGCATTTAATGTTGTTTGAGAGAAGATTACAGGCAGCGGAAAGGAATACAGTGGCGTTCTTGGCGCTTTCTTTTGTCTTGATGGTCTTTGGCCAATCAACAGGTTATAACAGTAGCTTCGCCCTAACCTGTCCGTTCTATTTCTCTATGAACCTACAACCAAATTGGTGTGGTTTGGTCCGGCTAAATGGGTCCATTTTACATTTGGATACACTTAAAATACCTCACCGGACCGGTTTGTACTCGCTTTATAGTCACAGGTCCCCAGTTAATAGACTTTTCATTGGAAGTGGTTGCTTGTAAGCACGTTGCCGAGGGCAGTGTTAATGTAGCTTAAGGGTTAGTGTGGTTCCCTATGCTTTTGACCCACCTGGTTTCAGCTTCTTCCTCCTAAGCAGATATAGTTCCTTTGAATCTTCTGTCAATCTAATGTATAAAGTCAATATCAATCAAATGGCAATCTAATGTGTAGAGGATCATTCTTTATGTTGTACAGTATCACCGAAGGCTGAACTCTGTGAGCCAGAATAAAGAAACTGCAATTTACTCCAGATCAGCTACACATCACCAACCCTCTCTTGACTTCAGCATAATTACAATAATACATCATTAAACTTAGACTCTGAAGTACCTCTTAGCACAAATGCAAATAATGCAGATTACTGTTGGACTGTGATTACAGAAGTCTTTACATAAGAGCACCGTTTCCAGGCGTTTCCTGGCCAATCAAGAGACGGAGTCTCTCCAGCATATCCTGGGTCTTCCCAAGGACCTCCGCCCTTTTGGACCTGTCCTGAACACCTCCCCAGGAAGGAATCTGGAGCCACCTCAACTGGCCTCTCTCGATGTGGAGGACCAGGGGTTCTACTCTGAGCTTTCTCTGGGCAACCGAGCTTCTCACCCACACCCAATCTCCATGGGAGCGCCCAGCCACCCCACGGAGGAAGCTCATTCTTTCAGTCATGATCTAGAACTCATGACCTTAGGTGAGCACTGGAACAAAGACCCACTGGTAAACTGAGAGCTTTGCTTTCTGGCTCAGCTCTGTTGTGGTAAACAGAGCAGCACAAGGGCGGACGCCGCACCAACCCACCTGTCAGTCTCACACTCCAATCTTCCCTCACTCATAAGACCCAAAGATACTTAAGCTCCTCCCCCTGGACAAAAAGTTGTACAAAAGTTTGTAAAAAAAAAAAAAAAGTATAGCTATTTTAAAATTAACAGCAAGTTTGAATTATTTTAGAAACAAATGTACAAAATATGATCCACATAAGGTATAAGCAGCTTTTCCCCGAGCAGTTTCTGGAATATCTTAGCATTAGGCGATGGTCGGCGCAGAGCCCCTGATTCTCTAAATCAGTGTTTTTCAACCTTTTCTGAACCACGGCACACTTTAACCTTAAAAAAAATCCCGCGGCACACCAGGATCCAAAAATAAAAAAAAAACACACAAAAAAAACGGAGAAACTCATAGTCTGTATTGATCTACAGTCCCTCCACAATCTCACATGCATTTTTGAGATAATTGTTGCAGAAAAAGCTGAAAACTGCAGCTGTTTTTTTTTTTCTAAAAGATGCAATAAAAGTTAAGTTAGAAGATTTGAAAACAGTTTGATGTGTGTTCGTTGGTTTCAAGACGTTTAACAACAGATCTTGTGTGCGGTCACTCTCACAACCCAATGCATCATGGGAGATGTAGTGCATAAAACGGCCGGGGGAGATCGCGTCTCTGAGCTTCATTGTGTTGTTCTCTTGTTCCACGGTCTGATACCGGATTCTGTGGAAAGCTACACCGCTAAAGACGAGCTTTAGCTGGTATTTTTGTTAGAACTGAGCGATTTTACGAGCTAAATCGGGACAAGGAAGTTAAGACTTTAACCACTTCTGATTGGTCAGACTGATGACATGTGATTAAGCCTTCAAGAATGATTGGTGGAGACAATTAAAGGGGCGGGACTTTTACAAAATACAGCCGGAGCTGCAGCTGAATTGCGGTACGTCATTCTTATCAAAATGTCTTTAATAAAATAAAATAAACGCAAGGAAAAAGTATTTTACGATCTTTTATATTCCTAACTCCTCAGTGTTTTATCAAGTCCTGTTTGGATGAACAGAGAGCTGAAATCCTAGAGATGGAAAATGTTTTTATATCAGTTAATGAGGGCAATTCCCCACGGCACACTTGACCATCTCCCACGGCACACTAGTGTGCCGCGGCACACTGGTTGAAAAACACTGCTCTAAATCACCCTGGTTTGATTGGAGTCAATCATGAACTTAAAACTTCATCCAAAGGAAGAGGAATTGTTCAATTCGTCTAATGGAGAAAATGGCAGGAATGGGTTCTACTCAAGACTTCATCTAGTTTTCCTTATGTGGATGTTAAAAACTGTAGCAGTATAAACAAATCTAAAGGAATACGAGACATTCTGAGAGGTTTATGTGAAGATTACAAACACATCTAACCTAATAATTCCTTTTAATCGGAGGCAAAAGAAGTCACTTTCCCATTTTACTGAATGCGTTCCTGCCATTTAATAATAACTGATAAAAAAGAAAACAGAATAAACTACAGGTTTAAGCACAGAGCCCTGTGGGATGCCACTATTATGAATATAGTTTTTGGTAAAGTAGGTGAAATTAAATAAATGTGTCTTAGCTTGTTTCTTTTAATGCACAGTTCCTAAAAGGAGAGTTGGGAGATCACATGGTTATGTTGATTAAACGCTGATGTTTTTTTTTGCATCAAATTTGAATGATTTCTCAGCAATTATTAGAAAAGAAAACAGCTGACATCCGTGTTTCATTAGCTTTGGCCCTTTTGTGCTTTTTGAAGTAATGTGAACCCTATGTTTTGAGGGAAAATACACTTTAAATGTCACGTTAGTGCTCAGAATGAACAGAAACGTATACTTTAATATACTGGAGTTATTAAAAACTGTAAAACCATACTTTTCTAAGTAAATACAATTTAAAAAACCACATGTAACATGAAATGTAAAATAGGTTAAAAGTGTCAGATGTCATTTTCTAGATAAGTCTGGGACTTTGCTCTAATTTAATAAATCTTTGTGGCATTAAAAAAAACAAAACAAAAAAAACGTTTAATTTGTAATTTTCTGACACTTTTGAGAGAATATCACATTGTGGCCTAGAAATAGGAATCTGAAATGAGATGGTCCAGACATCAGTCCATTCATCTTGTGGATCTGCTTAATCTTCTTCAGGGTTGAGGGGAGGCGGGAGCTCCTCTCCTCTGCCATTGGCTGAAAGGTAGCAAACGCCTTGGACAGGGCACCTGCGAGGCCCGCTTCAGTCATATTTTCAGGATACAAAGGGGAGATTGTCAGCTGCACTTCAACAGAACATGCAAATGGAATGCAGGCGGGCGACATCATTTCCTTCTAGCCTTCACTGTGTCAATGGAGCTCATCAGAAAGTGTCTGTAAAGGTGAAGTGAGCAAGGCTGCATGGAGGGCTGTACTTCAACATGATGGCCGAAACATAATAATGAAATTCTGGCTGAAGTCTTTAAAATATTATATTATATTATATTATATTATATTATATTATATTATATTATATTATATTATATTATATTATATTATATTATATTATAATGTAACATTGGTCATACTATGATGACCTTTAAACATGTTATTTTATGCTAAACTAAAAATAGACAAATAATGTTCTCGAATTACTAGTTGTGCTAAAACAGAGAAATATGAGGATGAATACAAATGTCTGCGTTCTGGATGAGGAGGCAGGAAGACGTGGGGGCTGCAGGGAGCGCTTGCAGGGACAGCTCACTTCCTGACTTGGATGATAAATGGAGAAAACTTAGAGCGGTCGTTTATAAATGCACAAATAAACTATGAAACGTTGGGTTCTGTTTAAATTTGAGACAATGCCAGAGGTGCGCACTGAGGGCCGCATTCCTGCATGTTTTCCAACATACCCTGCTCTGGCATATTCTGATTGGCTGGACACACCTGAACCAGGTCATCAGCCATGAGTAGGGCAAGGCTATCTGGAAATCATGCAGACACACCGGCCCTGGAGGCCTGGAATTGCCCACCCCTGAATTAGGCTTTCACAGCTTAGAGCGGTTGGGTTCAGTCAAGACTTGTGCTTATCTGTTTTTTTAAAAAGATTTTTTGAAATAATGTGGAAAATTCCAATCAAGTGATATTCCATCTACAAAAAGAACAGAAACTGCTTTGATTTAAGAGTATAAATATAAGCTACTAAAACATTTTGTTTCATTATGTATCATTGATTGTTATAGAACTCTTGTTTTTTATTATTAAACCAAATTTTACAGAAAATAACTGTTTTTTTTATGTTGAATAGACACTACCATCTCAAAAGCTCTAGTATCTTTATGTCAGAAAAGACATTTTCAAATTTCCTAAATATTTACTTAAGCTAAAATACAAAATAAGATCTTTTTTTTTATGTTGGTTAGGAAATATTTGCCTGCGATAGACTGGCAATCTGCATGTCCAAGATGTCCTTCCTTCGCCCAACAGTAGCTGAGAGAGGCGCCATCAACTCCGTGACCCCAGATGGAAAATCGCAGGTTGAGAAGATGGATGGATAGGATATACTTAGAAGAAAAAGGTTCCGTATTTCACACCAAAACAAAGCAGTGTTATTAATGATTAAGTTGTTCTGCTGTTTTATAGTCAGTAACTTTCTATTTTTGTCTTTAGTTTGAAGGGGTCTTTATGGGACTAAACTGAGGTATTGATGTGCTTTACTCTCGATTCTTTTCTGTGAAACAAAGCGGCTTCAGATTCAAACAGGAAAAACAAAGGAAATGTCTTGATATGAACTCAAAGACCTGAAACATTTTCTACAAATACAAAACAATCATTTCTCTCAAATATTGTTCACTATTCTGTCTAAATCTGTGATAGCACTTCTCTTTGCCAAGACAATCCATCCCACCTCACAGGTGTGTCATATCAAGATGCTGATTAGACATCAATATTGCACAGGTGTGCCTTAGACTGGCCACAAGAAAAAACGGTGTTTTGTGTTTGTAGAAAAAGTTTTAGATCTTTAAATTCATCTTATGACCACAAAGCCCTGGACATGACATTAGAAAAAGAAATTGTTCCCTCAAATGAGCATTTTGTGCACTTAAATAAGCATTTTGATCGCACAAATTGCTATCTTGTGCGCACCAGTTAGCATTTTCTATGCACGAAATAGCATTTTGTGTTCCCGAATTAGCATGTTGTGTGGACAAGTTAGCAATTTGTGTGCACGACTTGCAATTGTGTGCGCACCAGTTACTATCTTCTGTGCACAAGTTAGTATTTTGTGCGCACCAATTAGTATTTCGTGCTCACATGCTAGTATCTTCTGTTCACAAATTAGCATTTTGTCTGCACAAGCTAGTTTTTTGTATGCAAAAGTTGGCATTTTATCTGCATAAGTTAGCATTTTGTGTGCAAAAATTACTATCTTGTGACTTTTTAATTGTAATTGTTATGTTATTGAGCTCTAGTGACACACAAATAACTCCTTTTGATTCAGTATTTAATCATGAATTATCTGAGTTTAAAGTGATCATTTAATTAAAAAATATACATTTTAAGATCTGTTGATATAAAATACAATTTGATGGCCTGTGTGAAGTGAATTGGCAATTTTCCTCCAGAGCTTTGTGGTGAATGTTAAGTACCTTTATGTTTAAACAAAAGTGTTGTGTTTATATTTTTGTTCCTTGTACTTCACAATGAAACCAACAAATTATAAAATAAAACCATTGTTTTACAGGATAAAAATATTTTTTATTTAAAATGAATAGCAATTCCGTTTTTTTCTTTTATCAAGTTGAAAATATTTTTAAGCCCAACAGCTTTACAAAAGAGAACCAAAACAGCATCCACGGCGTGTTTTTTTCCTTGCAGAATTGAAGACATAAAGCAGGAAAACTTATATGGGAAAACCTGGCTACATTTCCACGTTTCCCCCTGACTTTTCTCCCCATTTTTTAAGAGCAAGAAGAAAACAGAGAAGCTACATTTAAAAAAGTAATGAGTTGAAAACCCAAGAGGTTAGAGTAAAAGTCAAGCTACGTAACTTTTATAAAAATGTGAGAAAAAATGCAGCTCAGTCAAAGGGAAAGTAAAGGGGGACAAAACTGCATGTCGCTGCCACTAAAAAAGCATGTTTAGGTTAATGCATATTGAAAAGCCGCATATTTTAATGAAAAAGGAGAAACACAAAGAATCTAAATCAAGGGGGAAAACGGCGCTACAGGAAATGACCTTATTTTGAATTAAAACTTTTGTTCTAAAAGGATTTAAAGTTTCATTTGCTGATTTGGTTAAAGTTGTATCACATCAATAATATTGCGGGGGGGGGGGATTATTGCATCAATTGTGTTTTACATCCAGTCAATTTTCTTTTAACAATTTCGCGTATAAAATACAAACAGATTGGTGTTTTCATGCATGGAGGTGACAGTGCTAGCACTAAAAGGCTCATTTGCTCTGTTTTCTTATTAGATTATTAGTCATTACTGGTTTATAGTGGCATAATCTGAAATTCTCTTCACATTAATCACAACCAAGCTGGAAATTTTCAATTAATTGTACAATTAGGAATATTTATAGTGTTTACATAATAGCAATACAAATGTGATGGGTTTTTTTGGAGGGGGGGGGGGTTAAAGCGTGAGAACAAAACTAATGTTTTTCCTCCTTTTTCCTTCTGATGACTCACATGTAAGGCTTTGCTCAGAGGACAGGATGTACACACCGTCCTGAAAGGTGTGAGCACTACAGAACAGAGGCAATGCTCGTGTCCTCACACCCCGCCTGTGAAGTGGCACATCTTCAGCTCCGCATGAATTCTGCCAGGGTTTCATTCATTTCCCTCTTTAGCCTGCAGTCTGGAGGTGATCACAATAAGCTCCCGATTGATCACATGTCTTGGCAGGGAAGGGAGCCACACAAAGATGAAGAAGCATTTTTTTGTGCAAATTTGTGCACACAAGATGTTAACTTGTGCACACTAAAAGCTAACGTGTGTGGACAAAATGCTAGCTTGTGAGCTCAAAATGCAAAGTTGTGTGCACAAAATAGTCATTTCTGAGCTGAAAAAGCTAATTTGTGCAGAAAAAATGCTAACTTGAGCGCACAAAAATGCAAATTTTTGCGCTCAAGATTTGAACTTGTGCTGACAAGATGCTAATTTGTGCGCACAAAATACTATTTTTGTGCCATTATCTCTACTATTAATCATAAATTGACATATTTGTATTTATAAGTAAAATACACATGGAATCCAGGTTTAAATATTTGCTTGAACTTTAGGTGTAAGAAAGCAAATTGTTATAATCCCACTCTTTTTAAGTTTGTAATTAATAAATTAAATATTGAAGGATAAAAGAAAATCAGGATCTGACACCAAAATAGGAATACAACTAAATTAACTAAATCAATATTCTCTAAAACTCTAAATGTTAAACAAAAACATGGAAAATTACAGTAACATAACAAACATGAATTATAATATTAAATAAGTATCCAATCACATAAGTTCTATTTAGTGAAAATTCACTTTTTTTTACAAAAGGAAAAAAATCACATTTTAAATCTCACCTTTTGTTGCCTTGTCTGCAATCAATGCTTGAAATAAACCAACAAATCAAATCAAATCACCTCAGCCGCCAAAGGGATGTTTGAAACAAGAGATAGTACATTTTAACTTTCTTCCAATATTACCCATTGTATTAGCAAAGCAATTTTGCAATAAAATATAATCTAGTTTTTTGTGGTGACCTTTGCTAAATACAAAAAAATATTATACAAAAGAAATTTAAAACCATATATATTATATTTACTGAAATTTCAGCCCATAATAGGACATACTTTAAATACTTTAGCTGTACTTTTATAAATAAAAACTTATAGACAAACATTTGAACACTACCAAGTCGAGATGAAATATTTCAACATTTTTGAATCCCATTTTTAAAAGATTAGTTAATGGGTGGGATGTTTTTGGATAAAAGTAGTTTCATTTTAACTCAATGTATGTATTTTTCTGAGGGTGTTTTCTTTTTTTTTTTTTACAGGGGGTTAAAAACAACCCAACTTGGGAGTTTTTGGTATGGATGTTTAAATGTTCTAAGAAAAAGTGTGTTTTGATTTGGTTCTTATGTTCTGTTTTGGGAGAAATCTGTCATTTTCAGCTGAAAGGTGAATTGTGCTTTCAACAGGATAACGTGTTATTCTCACTCTACTGTAATTTCTTTTTAACTCTAAATGGAACTAATTTGTTCCTAATAGGTTAGAAATGCAAAAGTAGTGTCCCGGGTCTCCAAAACACTGAAATAATACTTGTAAAGGTGGATCCAGTGGGATTACATCTTAAATCTGGACTCTGTGAAAGAGGGAGGAGTTGGTCCAGGGGAGATCTGTTCTTAGAAAGAGTCAGGGTTTATCCCAGTGTGTCAAATTATAGCTGTTTTTAAATCAAGGGTAATTGGAAGTAAGACGTGGAATACCAAACACACGCTGAGGACAAAGGAGGAGGAAAGAAAACAAATGAAACATGATCAACATTTTGATGGGTCTCTGATTCGAGGGTCAGGTTAAAGAAAAGTGAAATATGCTTATAAATAAAAGTTTAAAGTTTCAGCCACAATCAAAACAAATGGTGTCAATTGTTAGGACATAGTTTCTGCAGAGCAGCAGGAGTTCTAACGTGGTGTTAGCCTGCCCCCTTTTCCCATAATCCATCAGTGTAGACGCTCTCCTGCTACCTCACAACCCCTACCTAACATTTCAATAAGGAGCGATCATTAAAGTATCCTCGAAAGAGAGGGGGCGCTGTGATGCTGTAGTACGAGAGGAGTGTGGCGAGTTAACTTGGCGGTGCCTGAGTTGTGAACAAACATTTTGGTTTATTTCATTATACCGCCAGATTTAAATAATCCAGAGAGTTAACAAAATCTGAAAAAGTTTGTCAAGCATTTGTCAGCCTGGAGGACTTGGAGGACCTGGAGAATTACATCCACGAGTGTTTCAATACCTGCGTCATGGGGAAATCCAACACCGCCACTCCTTCCTCCAAACGTAAATAGCAATACGCGTGTTGAATACGTACATCTTCAGGTTTTGTAAAAAGGGGTGGGAGCAGACAAGATTTATCTTCAAACCACTCCTTTCCAAGCACACTGTATTATTTTATGTCTTTTAAACCACGGTGTGTGTTGACTTTTCATTTGTGTTTGAAATAAACTAAACTGAAATGAAACTGAAAACTGAAACGCAACCGTCCCGAGGATTCTCCCGGGGCTGCCTCCTCTCCAGGCAGCAACATGAGCAACATTCTCGGCTCCATAGATAAAAAGCTCTCCAGCCTCGATTGCCGGTTAAACTTGCTGGAGATTCTCCACAATAAATTTCAAGGCCTGCGAGAGTCTCTGGAATTCAGCCGGCAGCAGGTGCGGGAGCTCGCAGCTGAGAAGCAGGCCCTCAGATCCTGAACAGCGACACCGCTCGTCTTTCTGAGGAGAACCGCTCCATCACATCCTCCTAGCGCCCTACCCGCCAATTTTAACCGCACCTTAGACATTTAGGGCCCCTTGGTGGGGAGGGTGATGGGACATCACTGTGAGCAATCAGGAGACGTCCCCTCAGTGCCCTACCCGCCAATTTTAACTACACACCCTTCCCCCCTCAAAATATACATTCCAACATAAACACACACACGCATTTCGCAAGGAAGGTGGGACCTTGGACCATCTGTCCCCCACCCCATCCCTGGTAGGGGGTACTGAGCCCTTGGCAACGGTGGCCGTGTCCCTTGGGTGCTGGCCTCCTGGGCCCGGCGGTCCTCTCTCCACGCAGGGAGAGAGATCCTTGAGCCTTCTAGCAAGGCCAGAAGCCGGCGATTACATCACACCTGAGCCGGGGGTGTCAGTGTCCCTGTGGGGTGGGTTCTGATCCTTCCCCCTGACCGCTGGGCCTCGCCAAATTTCCAACTGTGGCCGAGCCTGGTCGGGCCATGTTTACATCACCCCTCGTGGGCCCCCCTTTTCCACAGGGTGCCCCCCTCCTGGGTGGGGACGGCTGGCCCCTGCCTTGCTCCTTCCTGGACCAACCGTGGGCCAGGTGGGTGGCTGTCTGGAGCGCGGAGTGGGTCTCCCTTGGGGGGTCGTGGCTCGTACCTGGGGTTGGGGCAGGGGGATGCCCAGAACTCCTGGGTGGTGATGAGGTGCTCGTCTGGGGCTGTGGGCACCCTTCTCGGGTGGGGCCTGGCGTTGGGCCCTCCCGGAGCGGCGGGGGAGCCGCTCTCCTGGTTGAGCTGGGGATGCGCTCTCTTCCCCCCGTGCCTCCCTGCTCTCTGGCTCTGGGGGCCCTGTGGCGGTCCTGCTGGCCCTGGCCTGGTTAGCGATTGTGGCCACCCCAGGGGCGGTTGTTCTCTGCCTGCTGCCGTGTGGCGTTGGGGGGTTCCTGCTGCCGCGGCTGCTGCGACAGGGGTCTTGGTGTGGGGATGGCTGGACACTCTCCCTCCTTCTTTTCACATTCCATCATCCATTTAGAAGAACATAAACACTCACCTGAGCACAGGTGTTAGCTCACCTTTACACTAATATTTAGCTTGATTGAATGAAACATTTCACCAGTTGGTTTGAAGGCATAAGTATGTGTGTTTGAACAATATTTGTATTGTGTACATGTTGACATGTGGACATTTTTGTAGTTAACAGGTGTGTTTACAACATTTGAGTGTGGACAGGCCCCGCCCCTTTGAGATTTGTATAACATCTGAACCTCACCGTAATGATAAACATCCAGTAACTTGTGGCTTTGTGCCGCTTTATGGTTTTATCCCCCCCCCCCCCTCCTATGATCACCCTCCTACCCCCCCCCCCTTAATTTTCTTTATAAATGCCCTCCATCATGAGAAAAATGCCACAAGAGGAGGCTAAAAACACCGAAACAATGTTTTTCATTGGAGTGGGTCTTTTAACTCTTCAAAATAGATGGCTTTGTAAGTTTAAATGTTAAACTGGAATTCAAATTTTCTCAGACAAAGACTGACCCAGACATAGTAAATAATCCTGTAAAGCTCAACGTTTTTTTTCCATCTTTTAAACCAAAACCGATAAAAACCCAAATGGTCTTTGATTAAAAAAGCATTTGTGGTAAAATGTTCTAAATGAGGCTAAAGTACAGAGTAAAGTGCAGCTTTGATTTAAAGGGAAAATGGATTTGGCATCATGTGAAAGGATCACAGGAACTATTGCAGATATGAAAGTGCCTTACTTCCTCTTCTTCTAGTTTCAGTTCTGAGAGCAGAGATCACAAACTTCACACGGCGAGCCCGAGTCAGACATCAGAGGCTCCTCTGCTCTGCCGGTCAGTCTATTCATTCTCTATTTGTTCAGGGATGGCAGAACTCAAGCAAAAGTACCACGAGTTCTGCAAGAAAGTTTGAGTCTGGATAATTTTATTAAAGAACATCATTCGTGTCAGAAAGTAAGAACAATTCAAACGAGATTTTACTGTCATAACTGATGAAGCTGGTGCTTAAAATGACAAATTTGCAAAGTATGATCTTTTTTTCTGAACAATTTCAACCTTATTTTAACTTTAATCGTTTAGGGGCTCAAAAACGCTTGATATAATGTTTTGTTTTGCATGAAAAATGTTGGTAGGCAATCACTTTTACTCAAAATGGAATCCTTACTAAAGCCCAGCATCATATTTGAATAACGATGTAAGCCTAACAATCTCTATAGTTGCTTAATTAACCAGTTTAACCCTAAATGTCAGAACATTTAAGACAAAAACAGATCATTTCCATTTATACTTTTTAAGGCTTTACACCCAACTGCCCTTGTAGGTGTGTACAGGCTGTCTTATGGGTGAAAAATGGTTGTAGACCACTCTGTGAGCCCACGTACAATTTCTTTCTATAGGCATACTGACCGGTTCTAGTGAACGCTTAATACTTGTGCTATCCTAGGCACTTTAACATTGAGTTGGGTCATCTAGACCCACTAGACAGTGCGCTGAACCTTTTTTCTCCAATGATTTGTGATCTTCACTGGTGTCCATGGATTACATGAAATCCTCTCCACCTTTATCCACCTTTGTCATGGTAGGGAGAACACCTCAATGGAAGGGTCGTATCATCTGGACCCCTTAGGATAGCACAAAGGTTAAACAACGTGTGAGGGTAAGAAAGGGGGAAGTAGGTATGGATTTTAACATCTCCCCAACCCTGCATAGGAAGCCCTCTCTATGCTTGCTCTGTGTGTGCAGCCTGGCTGTTAGAAATTAGACAATCAGACTTTGTGTGGGCATCCTACAGGCATCTTACAGACACTTATGTAGGCTATCACATGCACACCCGCGTGTGTGCAGCATTTGCACGTGCTCAGTTAAGAGCTGCTGCACCTTCATTGCACGTGCTCAGCGGCAATGGATGGGCTGCCCGTCTACACCTGGGGCTGGGATCAACCCTTCCCTGGCTCTGGGGCGGGGCAGGGCAACTCTCTTGGGGCCCCCGGTCGCTCTGGGCGTCACCCGCTGCGGCTGCGGGGTCTTGGGGGGTGTGTGTGGGGGGGGTCTTTCGGCCCTGTCTTGTGGGGGGGGCTTTCCGGGGGGGGGGGGCACCATGGGTTCGGGACCTTGGGGGTTTGACGGGTCGGGGTCTCCGCTGGTGGCAATCGGCAGTTGCCCCGGCCGGTTGGCTGCCTTGGTCCCGTCGAGGCCTGACCAGAGCTCCCTCGGGGCCGGCGCCTGGGGGTGAGGGCCTGGGCTTGCTCCGGGGGGGGGGGGGGGGGGGGGGGGGGGGGGGGGGGGGGGGGCGGCGCTTTCTGGCTCCTCTCTCTCTGTGTGGGGTGGGTCGTGCTGGGCCTGGGGCATTGGTTCCTCGGGGGATGGGGCCCCGAGGCTGGGGGACCTGGGCCCTATGCTGGGGGGGGCTGGGGGACGGATGTTTGACCACCGGGAGACAGTCTGCCAACTGTCCCCAACTCACCCCCTTCCTCATATAATCTCATATTAGGGTGAGGGGGTGGGGGGTTTAGCCTGCGATGCGCTTTGGGGGGGGCTACTTGGCAGTGGTCTCCCTCCCATGGTTGCCGTATGGAATGGGCCCCCCCTCTCTCGGTTTTATTTGCACCTTAGACATGTAGGGCCCTTGGTAGGGGGGGTGCTTGGACATCACTGCCAGCAAGCAGCAGATCTCCTCCTAGCACCCTACCTGCCAATTTTAACCGCACCTTAGACATTTAGGGCCCCTTGGTGGGGAGGGTGAGGGGACATCACTGTGAGTAATCAGGGAATGTCCTCTCTGTGCCCTACCCACCAATTTTAACTGCACCCCCCTAGTACACACACCTTTTTACTTCTCATAATATACATTCAAACACAAACACACACACATGCACACATACACCCTTACGAACACAAGCACACACATTATACAAGGAAGGTGGGTCCAAGGTCCATCTGTCCCCTACCCCATCCCTGGTGGGGGGTACTGGGCCCTTGGCAGCGGCGGCCGTGTCCCCTGGGTGCCGGTTTCCTGGGCCCGGCGGGGCTCTCTCCGCGCAGGGAGGGAGTCCACATTACACCTGAGCCGGGGGTGTCCGTTTCCTTGTGGGGTGGGTTCGGGTTTTTGCCCCTGGGCGCTGGGCCCCCGCCCACATTCCAACTGTGGCCGAGCCTGGTCGGGCCATGTTAACAACACCCCTTGTGGGCCCCTCTTCTCTCCGGGGTGCCCCCCTCCTGGGCGGGGCCGGCTGTCCCCTGCCTTGCTCCTTCCTGGACCAACCGTAGGCCGGGTTGACATTTGAGTGTGGACAGGCCCCGCCCTTTGAGATTTGTATTACACTTGAACCTTACCGTAATGATAAACATCCAGTAAAGTTGTTGCTTTAGGCTGCTTCATGGTTCTACCCCCCCCCCCGCCCCTCCTATTATCACCTTCCTCTCCCCCCTCCTGAGCTGCTGCACCTTACTAACGTCTAGAATGCGGCATAAGGCCTTCATTAAGTGTGTGTAACTTCCATTATCCTTACAAACGCTTCACGATACATTTACCACATACGAAAATGGTACGTTCCATTTTCATGACGTCCCTTAAGGTGGCGCTTGAGCCTCAAGGGAATTGCAAGACGCACCTGCAATCACCTTAAGATCCGGTTGCTCTTCTCTGCCACCCTCCACAAGCCCGGACGTACAGGTCATCCAACACACAGGTGCATGTAAGTAAAGCTTAAGCGAAAAGTCTGTTTAACCTTAAATCGTTAGGAGTGGGATCAACATCATAAGTGTCAGAGGACTCAAACTTCATCAGTGCTTTGGCTAACCGTGCACATATTTAGGAAAACGTGTTTTTAACTCTTTAAAAGCGATATTAACCTAATATTTGTCAGAAAGTTTATGTTGCAAGGTTAGAAGCCAAAAGAAATGTGCATTTTTTTAGGGTCTAAATAAAAGTACAATGGTGCAGAGGTAGAGCGGTCAACCTCTAATCAAGGATTGCAGGTTTAGTTCCCGCCCTTCCCCCACATGTGTCAAAGTGAAAGTGTCCTTGGGCAAAGCAGCAGCGGCGTCGCCATCAGTGTGTGAAAATGTGTGTATGGGTGAAAAGGACCAGATTATAAAACAGATTTTCTATTTTTATACAAATATAAGGATTTTTAGTGCACCTCATAGTTAGAAAAATACGGTAATTAGCTCTGATTACTTTTAATCAGTTAGATTCATACATTTCTGGCTGAGATGTGCCACAAACAGTCAACTAAACTTTTTTGTTTTGTTTTTCATTGCTGTTGGCATTATTATTACATTCGCTGCACTAAGATGATCCTTTGTGAGACCGGATGTCTTTTATTTTGAAAGCAAGTCACATGTCAAAAGTGATATTGCATTTTGCTAAAAGGCTATTTTCTCTTTATGTTGTATTTAATGCCAAAAAGTTAATTAAATATATTTATTGTAATAGTAACAATAACATAAATACAAATCAGTACCTCATTTTTCCAAAGGGTAAAGTTAGACTTTGTGGCTCCTAGTCAGTAAAATCAACCCAAATTGCTCCTTAAGTGTGTGGTTGCAGGATTTACTACAAAAAAAAAAAAGATTTGACTAATAATGTGAAGCTTTATTTATAATGAAATACACTATGTTTTATCCTCGTTTTTTAAAATTATTTTTCAGGATAAAACCTGCAAGAAGTTAAAAAAAAATGTAGCTCCAAAATACAGTAAATTCAATGTATCCCTATTAAACACAGGTGTAGTTGTGTAGACTAAAAGAATGAACATAAAAAAAGATTATTGCTCTACTTTAAAGTGTTATTCTAATGGGTTAGGAATACGTTTTGACCTTACCGAGTAGAATAAATTCTTGACAACCTATTATATAAAAAAAAAGCAAACGTCTTGGCTGATTAAATCTGCTGGAAGCAAAATCATCTCAGACTTCAGGGTATGTAGTAAATGGAGGCTTTAAAACTGGATGTAGATTCTCTTTACAAAAGGATAACCCCAAAGGATTAAAGTTGAGAAGAATAGCACAACATGGAACTGGACTAAAATTAACACAGAATGTGATGGGACTGTGAAATTCCTCTGGATGTCTATTTTACAATCGTGAAGCGAGCTTGTCATGTTCCTCCAGGACTGTGACTCTGCCCACACACAGTCTGCATGTATAAAGAAGCCCATAAATACTGAGCTTATGAAAGAAAAAAGAAAAAAACAGAATGAACTGTTCCACACCAGCAGCTCTGTCACCTAAACTGTCGGTTTTGTTCAGTGTGACGGGGAAGGCAGATAGAAAAGTGGGTTTGGAAGCTCGTGAGATCACAGCATGGAAGCCAAATTCTCCCGTTTGAGAAGATCAGACGGTGGCAGAGCAACACTCAGCACTATTTTTAAGATTTTATCCACTGCATTGTCATGAAATAAAGAGCAATCTTCACGGAGAGACTTTGCAATCTGACAAAACAACATTGCCCCCTGGTGGTGGAGTTATGAACTGCAGCTCCCATCTAGGATGCATCTCTCATTCAGGCTGTTGTTGTCCATAAAGAGGGAGCTGCTGTTTTTGCACAGCAAAAAATGCCTTTTGCTGACACATGCCAGAAATCTATATATCTATTCACACCTTTTTATTTGCTCCCAGACATAGACTCCTCTTAAAGTTCCACCCTGATCATCTATTGATCTATTTGAAAAGCGTTCCCAGTGGTCTTGTCATTATGAGTACGTCGTTTTCAGCAAAAATAAAAAATAAAAAAGCAACTTGTGTTGTTTTCTAGGACATAGTTTCTGCAGAGCAGCAAGAGTTCAATAGAAATTCACTTTTGAGATCTGGGCGGGACCATTGGGGCGGAGCAGTCCCCACCTTCCCATCATCACCCATAACTGAGAGCTCTCTGTTTACATGCTAGCTTACATATGGTGGCCCTGAAGTGCAAATCACCTCAACAAATCACATTTTTAGGATCATCAATTAAAAAAAAAAACATTAAGAAAAATGCACTACATTTTAGAAAACAAATAATAATAATTAGATGATGACATCAAGTATCGCTTCATGCCAGATAACTTTCAGATAAAATGATGGACAAACATCATCATCCAATCAGAGATGTCCTGTAGCACCTAGCTATTCTGGGATTTTTTATTTTTCCTTTTTTTTTTTTACATTTTCATTTTGATTTCTGGAAATTAGTTTTGCTTTCTGAACTATTTTTTTTCTTTCTTTTTTATGGAAACTGCAAAAGGTAGGTACTATGGGTATATCTGATCTATTATATTATAATTATAATATTATAATGTAATATTATGATCTACTGCCCCTAGTGGAAAATGATGCACTACAGGGCAGAAAACACGGATCCATTTATATATTTTTGGTTTTTAAGGAAAGTTTTGATCATGCTAATGGCAAAGGAGACTCAGAAATGCGTGTATCAAATATGATGATATGGGGTTAAAGGAAAATTCAGTAAAATATACATCTGCAATGAAAGTAATGAATCCAAAAAGCCCCACTCCAAAAAAAAACAGTGTTACAGAAAAATCTTGGCTCAATTTCAGGCTTTTTTCTCATTTCCTCTCCTTAGATCGCCCCGTGTAAAAGCCTCTGCTTTCCAAAGCAGAAGCTGACGAGGAATGAAGGAATGCAGGTAAAGTACATTTCCAGCTTTATCAAAAATATATGCCTGCTACTGAGGAGATGGATGTGTTCTAACTGACGCAAGTCCTGAGCTGGCCGTGCGGGGGACGCCAGCATGAACACATGTTCACCTGAGAACTGCAGCCTCATATTGGCTCACATGTCTTATCGCTGAGGTTGTTCTTGCTCTCTCCGCCGCCTAGAAGTGAGACAAGCGTGTCTCCCTCCATATCCCCCATTACCACCTCAGCACACAAACATGGCATCACAAACACAGCTTTTGTGGGTCACAGAGGAGCTGAGTTTTACAGCTCTGGGATTCTTGTCTCGCCTTGTCCTGTCTAGACAGATGTGCTTGCTGCTGTCTAACCTCTTTCTGTCTAATGCTCCCATTATTTTTAGCTTATCAAAGTAACCTTTCGCAGATGCTAATCACGACCAAACCGACTTTATGGTTGCCTCTGGGAAGCTGTGATTTAAACATGAGGCACTGAAGCTGCTTAATGACCTCTCTTCCTCCCAACGTGCATCTCTCATATGCAAAAAAATGCAGCAAAGGTACTCCCAAAAATCTGATCATCTGTTCTTCGTCGGAACCCATGATGGAAGACTGGGGTTTCTTTCTAGACAAGGGTTTATCAGGGGAAAAAAGAAATAAATTTAACACAGCAAAATGAAGCTTTTAGTGTTTTTAATCAGACTCTGAGTCACTTTATTTGAGAAAAAAAGGAGAAAAAAGAGAAAACGAGGAACCGTTTTTCCTCAAAACATCATCTAAAAGGAGAATCAGGCTGAAAAAGATGAAGAAAACCATCAGAAATATGTTTCACAAAGTCAAGATCACTAAAACAAAATGAAAAATGTTATGAGAAATTCTATTTTTGTAGATATTTAGAAAACCTGGCCAAAAACAAAATGACCTTGCTGTTATTGCTCTTTGAGATAAACCTTTATTTAAATAAAAATGTATTTAAAAACATCTTAATTAAAGAAAAAATCTTGAAATGAAATAATTATGATTTGAATCATCTGAAGTTCTAATAGATTTTACTGGGCAGTTACAAAAATGTGGACATGTAATTGTCATATTTTCCACTAGATGGCGGTGTAATTCTTCGTGATTCATCATGTGGGGCTTCATCACATAAATAAGTAACTGATTAGCTTTTGACATTACGTTTCTCTGCGAAAAAAAAAGTTGGATTTAAAATAAATTTAAACTGATACAAATTCACAAATGAGTCAAATAAATTAAAACAAAGAAAGCAATAAAAAGGGTCATCGGTTCATCAAAAATTCACATCACAGATTAAAAAATATGTCAAATATGACTATTTTTCATTATTTTAATTTGAAAATAATTTATTCTTTTCAAAATAGTGGTCGATGAAGTTAAAGGATTTAGTTGAAATCACTTAGTTCAGGCAGAAGCTGTTTCTCTACTGCACTTTATCAGCGCAAAACAATCATTTAGTGTAATCATAAATGGCCTAGACTGAGGATAACAAACAGGAATTTTCACATTTTGTGCATCTATAGGTGCTGAAAGTATCTAACTGAGGTAAACGATCAACAGATCCATATTAGTTCATTTGAGAAGCAGCGTCCTGAAGGAACTGAGTCAGAATAGCAGAAAATTGTTGTGTACTCAGATGATATCGATCCTTCCCTCATAAATCCCACTTTGTTAATGCAGCTGAGCAGAAAAATCCTTCAGAGTTTGTGCAGGACAAATCAAATGAAGGATCGCAGTAAAAATAAAAAATGCTGAAATGGAGATTTTGCAAAATAATAAGAAGCAAAGAGGCTGGCATGCTACTGCTGATTCAAACACCATCCCTGATAGATGATGTGGATCTGCAGAGAACCCCACATGAGAGATTGTCACTAGCTTTGAATGAAAATTTATTTATAAAGACACCAAGTGGTTGCAAAGTTAGAATTCCTTCAGAAACGCACGTTTTAAATCTTTCAACTTTTTTCAAAGTCAGCAGAGACATCACAGACAGCTGACGTCCACTTCAGCGCTCAACATAATGCCAGGGATGCTTAATGATCAGGCCTGGACGAGCACTTAAACGGGTCAGGCTCTGCTGATAGACCTTGACCTATTGCTTTGAAAGCCATTATGAGAGACAATCTAATGCTTTGAATTATAAAAGAGACATAAACATGTCAATACAGTTGGATCCAAACTAGCAAATAAAAATGGTTGCTCTACGTATGTGGGTTTGGTAAAGACAAGGCTGCTTAGTTTGAAGCTATATTTCTTAAAACTTTTGTAAAAACTTTTTTAATTAATGTGACTTTTAGCTAAACTCTGGTATTGTGCTGTGACTTAGTGAGGTGCAACACATTGAAAACTCTTAGTTAAATAACAAAAAATAATTCCAGTCTATAAAATCTTATTTCATTCTTTCAAGCCATGAATGCAATGAATGTCCTTTTCAAAATAAATGTAAAAAAAATAAAAAAAAATAATAAACAGTTATGAAATGTGTTTTCCCTTGTTAAAAGTGAAAATAATTGCCAATAAAGCTATAATATTTGTCCTCGTGAGATTTCTTAAGTGTGATGTCCTGCCCTTTAAAGACAAAATTAAATCCAAAAATTTGCCAGAAACACTAATTTTTATGTATAGTAAAGAAAAAAAAATAATAATTAATAAGAAATATTAAGAAATAGTCTTAAAAACATGTCTTGCTTAAAAAGTTTAGATGTTTACAGTAGTTATATTTATACAAATACTATATCCCTATTTTAGACGCAACAATCCAACTATCCCTATTTATTAACTATAATCATCTTAAAAGAAGACTCAAATGTAAGTAAATGAAACTGATGTTAGCAAATAAAACATCTGCCTTAAAAATATTATGTGAAGTTTAAAAAAAACCTGATGTTTTTTAAGATCAAAACACTACACAAAGTTTTCTACATTTATTGTCTTTAAACAAGTCATTGAGTCCTGTTAGTTTTGCTTTCAATCTAATGCAATGAAATATTTAAACTAGAAAGCAGACATCTCTCTAGAAGTTTCTCCATCTACTCTCTGCTCTCGCTATAGATCACAGTGTCATCTGCAAACATCATGATCCACACAGATTCCTGTCTAACAAAAAAAAAAAAGGTATTCTTTGGTGTGGTTCCATCTTCAACTCCTCTGTCACACCTACAGAACATCTCACCACTGTCTTACAGCTCTCATACATGTCCTGAACAACTTCAATGTACTTCTCTGTCACGCTAGACTTCCTCATCCGAACCACAGCTCTTATAGACTTCGAGTTCTACAAAGACACAACACAGCTCCTTCTGACCTTTTCTGTTCTTCTGCAGCATCATGGGGCGGCCGTGGTGCAATGGTAGGGCGGTCAACCCATGATCATACGATTCTAGGTTTAATACACACCTTGCACGCCCATGAGCCAAAGTGCCATTGGGCAAGACACTGAACCCCACCTTGCCTCTGGTGGTGGGCATGTGAAAAAAGTTCTGATTTTCACGACATTTTCACAGATGTATCACAAACAGACCACTTTAAAACCACAGAAGAAGTAAGAATAAAACACGAATAAATCAACATAGAGCGTGAACCATCCGTGACTGTTGCACTGTTTATATCCAATTCATTGGGGATTTGTGTGTCAATTACACAATTTGAACGTGATATGTGCGCCGTATATGTGATTGGTACATGCATTAAAAGTGTGTTAGGCAGACGTAGAACTGTCATGGAAAGGCACAAATTTGCGTATACTGTGTAATTATCAAATATCCAAAAACTTTTAACAACTCAAACCGAAATCACATAAAGACCAATCGTCCAAAACCCTTGACGGAGATCTGTGCACATCAACAAATGACGAATGCAAGAAACATTTATGAATTATGTATATCACGCATGTATCACGAAAGACAGAAATTAGGTGGAAAATGCCCAAAATGTACATAGTGGCTGTGTGACATGACCCTAATTTGTCAGGACTCTTCTTTGCCTCTAATGCTTCATTCTTTCTGATATTTTCTACTTCCACTTGTGGAACCTGTCAACATATTTCCATTCCTCTCCTTGATCCTCTAAACTTGCTGTACATCCTTCCATCTCTGTCCAGCTGTACAGACCCATCTCTGTTTTCCTCATACCAGATGACACACTGAGTACCTTCATCTCAGACTCTATGATCACTTTAGGTGTAGCTCTCCACTTATCTGGAAAAGTTCCCGATCTCCCAAAGCTCGTTTCACCTTTTCCCTAAAAGTCACACAGCACACTCTTCCTATCTCAACTTTATCACTTGTCTTTTAGCTCCAACCAAATGAAATCATTTCAGTTACCCGGTTAAGTTACCTCATCGCTTATTGAAGCACCTGATTGATCAGTTCATAACTTGAATAACTTTCAACACAGAACAAATATCCTGAGAAAAAAAAAGTAAAAAAAAAAAAAAAGTAGCACACCAGAACAGTAATTCGAACAAATAGGATGACGGAGCAATAGCTCTTTATTTCTCAATATATGTCGATAAGACTTTGGCTTGTTCTTACCACCAGGTACTTCCTGTTTGGAACACCAGGAGGGAGGGGTCACTCAGTCCAGTTCACACATGCAGTCAATGGTTCAAATAGACTTTAATGGTTTTTTTTATAAGCAGCGATTTCACAATATAACATTTTGTAAACCTTTAATAGTTTTTTCAGATACAAATACCAACCTGCTGGCAAATTTTAGGCCCTTATTGCCATTTTCTTTACTAAAAGTAAAGTGACAAACCTCAGTTCTTAAAATATTGTCACAGTTGCAGTGACATCTTCTGGGCTGAGTGGGTTAGAGTCCCAATAAGATAATCTTTTTGTAAAAGCATCCCCAGTGGTCTTTTAATTATGAGAGATTACGTTTTTAAAATCAATAAACCTATTTCTAGGACATAGTTTCTGCCGAGCGGCAGGAGTTCATTAGAAAAATCACCTCTGAGGAGTGGGCGTGACAGTTGGTGCAGAGCAACCACGCCCACTTCTCCTTCCTGTTGCTAAGAGCATTTACGTCACAAATACAATCTTTTTTAAACGATGTGTTTTTATCTGCTCCTGATTCACAGGCATTAAAATAAAGAAATAGTCAAAAATGTAATTTTAGGCCTAATTTTTCTCCATCATTAAAGAAATCTTATGCTAAAAATACCAAAAACATAGCTTTCATCAGAATTTTTTTTTAAAAATCAATGGGGGAAAAAATCAATAAACTTGATTACCATCAATATTTTTGTCTTCCTGTTTGTGTTCTTATATAGGTTAAGGAAGAAAATGAACAACAATCTTCAGATTTTACACAATGAATAAATAAAAAAAATGCTGTAAATCAGCTCATTTAGGATGTAAGCTCTCTCAGGTGGCAGCAGCCATGGTGCTCTGTGGGTTTGTTAATTAGCTATTATTGACTTAAAATGTTGATTCTGCGGAGTCAATGAATGGACTCTGGAGTTTAAACCCACTTTGACACGCTCTCTGTTTTTAAATCCACCGTTTGGGTGTTTTTAGTTCATTACTGGTGTTAATTGGCTCTCTTTTCATGATCATTGCGCGCATGACGTCACAGCCCCCGTGCGCTGCACCTTGCACTTCTCGGCTCCGCGTCGTCACCACGCTGTTGGACAGTCCTGATCAAACTGCGCAGAGTGTCCTTCATCTGCTTCACGGAATGTATTTTTCAGGTTTTGGGACATTGAATCATTCCCCTCCCGACTCGATTTTTGCTCCAAAATATTAAACTTCCTTTTGAACATTTCCGAGTGTTTTTCTTTTTTTTTTTTTTTTTTAAGTTTCATCACTCAGAGACATCCGGACACTGTCGGATTACGCGGCAAAGCAGAGGAATAAAGAGAAGTGGGGACAGTCAGCCTGAAGGCGCGCTGCCTCATGGTTCCCCATCCGCTTTGTCCATCATCCAAAAAGTGCGGCGCGGTTTCAGCTGCTGGAGGACGCGTGGATTTGTCAGTGTCAGCTGCGCCGAATGCATCTTCACCTGAGCCCTCAAATATGCAGCACGAGGAAGAGTGGACCAGTCTGACAAGTTTGCTTTAACTGGAAAAAACACCTGTTCATTTGGGGGCGCAATGATTTTAACTTTTGTGATCATTTTGTCCTTCACGGGTAAGTGAATCCCTTTGATTTCCAAGGGCATCTTGGGTTTAAAGGGCGTATTTTGGTTCCGTTTCAATAAACTTTATTTTCCTTATAGTTGTCCTGATCACAAAAAAAAGTCAGAAATCATAATTTCACATGTGTGCGTGTATTTAAATCCAAAACAAAATGTAGGATTTACGCACAAAATCGCGCGTGAGTGGGTCTCAACTAACGCAAACGACTTGTGTTGATGATTGTAGATTCGGTGTTCACCTTGAAGGATGACCACGGCTCCCCTCGGCTGGACTGCGTAAAGGCCAGCAAACAATGCCTGAAGGAGAACGCGTGCAGCACCAAGTACCGGACGATGAGGCAGTGCGTAAAGGGGAGGGAGAGCAACTTCAGCGCGGTCACCGGTCCCGAGGCGCAGGGTGAATGCCTGAGCGCCATAGATGCCATGAAGCAGAGCCCCCTGTACAACTGCAGGTGCAGGAGAGGCATGAAGAAGGAGAAGAACTGCCTCAGGATCTTTTGGAGCTTGTTTCAGAGCTTGCATGGTAGGTTTGACTCTCTCTATTCACTCCCTGTGGAAGAACAAACTGAACGTAATCAACCAAAATATTCAACATGTCCACAAGTATGCAGGCTTGTCTTGATTTTATCCACGCTGGAAGTTGGAAAAATTTAAACTTAATGAACTTTGATCACAGAAATTCATAAAACTGTTGTTTTAAGGCAAAATGAAGTGCAAAAGTCAAAGAATCAGATCATTTTTTATCATAAACTGTAACTTATCAACTAATTCTTAAATTAGTTGAGTTAAAAAAATGTATTAAACAGAGACAAAAATCCATAAAAAGTTAATATTTTACCATATTTGTGTGTAAAATTAGATTTTTTGAAGACCCATTCTTCATTTTGCATAACCAGGACTGTCTTTTTTGCAGCTCAGCATGTGCGGCTTTGCAGCGTGTTATTAAAAAATGTGGAGAATCTTAAAACGTGATCCTTTAAAGTCTGATTTTGTTGCTTTATTCCTTTTACCGTCACAGATATTTGGAAGGTACCTTCGCCTGACTCATACCTGGCAGATTTTAGACATGTTACTGATGCATGAATGCCAATTTTGTGGCTTTGATCATGAGTGCAAGGTCCTATTTCTTATTAAAAACAATGACAATGCAAACAAGCAATTTTATTTGCAGGTTGAAATGCATTTGTTTAGTCATTTTTTGGATATATAAACTTAACGGTGTCATACACACATCACATGTATATTGTAAAATTGACAAAAATAACCGAAGAAACTACAAAACATAACATAACTGATCACTAACATTTACAGTAGGAAAATCCACAGTTCTTCATGTTTTACTTTGAAAGTACTAATCAGCAATAAATTCCTGTTTTTTTAAGCCAATAGAAATGTAATTTTTTAAATAAAATTGCTTCAATTTGTTGAGTTCTAATCAAGTAGAAATAAGATCTCTCGGTAAACAGAACACATTTTGCACACCAAAATGCAGTAAAAAGCAACTTAAATATCAATAATAAACAAATAGAGGGATAGAAGCAGTTCTCCAACTGTATTTATTTATGTGACATTGACATCATGCTGTTCTTTTCTGTTTATTTTGTCTCCAAAACAGGAGATTCGTGCTATAATTCCCATGTTAAATCCTTAAACAGCAGTATAACTGTGTATACACTGCAAAAACTGAATCTTAAGAAAGTAAAAAGACCCTTATTTCATGAGAAATGTCTTATATTCTGTCTTGAATGAAAAATAACCTTATCATAATGTTTTTTAATGACAAAATAGTGATGAGAATTTTTTTTGCCTTTGCATTGTGCAAATTTAAAGAAAATATCAGCAATAAAAAGCAGTAACCACAGTGTTGTATCATCAGACAGCATCGTCTCACATCATTTTGTTGGCAGAGTGGGACAAATAGTGGAGCAGGTTATTAAAATAATCCTGCATTTTGTGGGATCCACTCCCTCAGAAAAGCACATTAGCCACAAGACAACCCAAGATTTTCAAAAATACAACTAACAGTATTCTGTAGGTACCCCTCAAGTTAAAAGACTGCATTTTGAACAACCCATGTTGTTGAGACTGGGGCAAATAAACATCAGATACTTTTGTCACAATGGAGTGTATCGCCGCCATCTTTACAAATGGCCGCCATTTTTACTTTTACCACGATTTGTCTGGAACACCAACCTAAAGGCCGTGTCACACAGCCAACCACGTATATTTTGCACATTTTCCACATGTGAAATTTCAGCCTTTCATAATCAATCCATGATGTCTGTATTTCATAAGTGTTTCTTTTGTCGTCATTCATCGATGTCCGTCGAGGGTATCGGCTGACAGGTCTTTACGTGAATTTATTAAACTTAGTTTATACGCAATTATTTTGTAGATCTTACACACTTGTGGGATTTTTGAGAGATGCATACTCAAGTTTGTGGCTTTCCATGACTGTTCCATGTCTAACGCACTTTTTTGCGCATGTACCACCGCTGTAACCTTTATATTGCGTATTCGGCGCCCATATCACGTTTAAATTACGTAATTGACGCACAAATCACTAATGAATTGCAAATAAAAAGTGCAATAATTACGCACGGTTCATGTTCTACGTTGATTTACGTGTTCTTTATGTGGTTTATTCGTACTTCCTCTGTGGTTTATAACGTGGTTCATTTGTGACACGTCTCTAAAAAATCTCACTTTTTCCAGGTTTATTCAGGTTTGACCAACTTTTATTTTTGAAATATGTGGAGTGGCTGTTCGACACGGCCTTTACCAGGTCCGCTAACACAGACACATGGAGGATTTTTTGCAATCGTTGACAGTTTGTGTTTTGCCCTGCAGGTAATGATTTACTGGAATACTCCCCGTACGAGCCAGTCAATAGCCGCCTCTCAGACATCTTCCGCTTGGCTCCCATCATAGCTGGTAAGAGTTCTCCTAATGTTCCCTAAAAGTTCCAGCTGGAACACTTGGCTGTGTTAAGTCCCTGTATACATGACGGATATTTCTCAGTCGCCACATCACTGGAACAGATCTGTCACAGTTTTTTGACAGCCGCTCTTTTCCATCGCCGTCTGGTTTAAGGCTGCAGCTCTCAGCGGTCATTATCCATCACAAAAGCTTTTATCTGCCACTGTGACCCACAGTACACAAAGCAGAGTCATTTAGTTTATTTTACTTTCAGCCCTCAAAGCAATGATGAGAGGTTTGCGTGTTTTTCCATCAGCACGGTTCTGCTGCAGAACATATGATTTATGTGCTAGTTTAGAATTAATCATCCTTTTAGAGGAGGGTTTGTTTTGTCTGAGCTCCAGGAGCGTGTTAGGGCTGAATGCCTGGATTTGAAACAACAGGGTTGGTTTGCCATTGTCAAGATAAATGCCACACGTGTCCACGGATGTCAGAATTCGACTGGGGAGCATCCACTTAGTCTGGGCTGGATTTAGATCTGCTGAGATCCCGCAGACTCGCTCTCACAGAAGAGCAATTAACCATCTGTCTGCGTTTAGTGGGACTGATAGAACAAGCGGCGCTCTCTGGCTGAAGAGGGCCGGCTGCTCAACTGGCTACTATTTCAGAGGAGAGGGGTTGAAAATGGTCATTTATGTGTCTTCCTTCCTCTCTGACTCTTTATTTCTGACTCTCACTGTGGATGAGTCCACTTTCAAACCCATAAATGTGTCCCACTCCATAAATATCCCCAAACTGCAGTAATCAGGGCTTTCCGGCTTTGACGAGAAGCGTCCGTCATTACCTGGATTGCGTAAGATGAATTGCGATGCAGAAATTGAGCCCCAGCTGAGTAGCCATTTTATCCAAAAGCTGTGTGTCAACAGCTACAGGGCCCTCTGGGGGGATATGAATGATTTAATGCTCAGATATCAGAACTCCATTTACCATAAGTGACCTCATTCCTGCCTGAAACTAAGCCTGGCCCGGGGCAGCCAGCAGCACAGCTCATCTGTAGTGAGTCGGGATGGAGTGGCCTTTACTGGATCTCGTGGGTCAGCTGCAGGGATGTGATGCTTCTTGTTTTGTTTGCCTGACAAAAACAACTCATACAGGGAGTTAACACTGACTTGTGTTTCTGCAGACAACATCTGTCTGTTTTAGCTGGATAGAACAAAATATATGTATATATACATTTCTTTAAAAAAACGATCTGCAAAGTTAACGTTTTGCTCCAAACCTGCTTTACTTTTTCTATGAAAACACATATACACTGACCAAAAATATAAACGCATCACTTTTGTTATTGCTCCCATTTTTTACGGTCTGAACTCAAAGATGTGAAACATTTTCCACATACAAAAAATAACCAGTTCTCTGAAATATTGTTCACAAATCTGTCTAAATCTGGGATAGTGAGCACTTCTCCTTTGCCAAGACAATCCATCCCACCTCACAGGTGTGCCATATCAAGATGCTGATTAGACAGCATGATGATTGCACAGGTGTGCCTTAGACTGGCCACAAGAAAAGGCCACTCTGAAATCCTCAGTTGTATCACACAGCACAATGCCACAGATGTCACAGATGAGGGAGCGTGCAATTGGCATGCTGATAGCAGGAATGTCCACCAGAGTTGTTGCTAGGGAATTGAATGTCCATTTCTCCACCATAAGCCGTCTCTAAAGGCGTTTCAGAGAATTTGGCAGCACATCCAACCGGCCTCACAACCGCAGACCACGTGTAACCACAACAGGTCAAGACCTCCACATCCAGCATGTCCACCTCCAAGATGGTCTGAGACCAGCCACTCGGACAGCTGCTGAAACAATCGGTTAGCATAACCACAGACTTTCTGCACAAACTGTCAGAAACCGTCTCAGGGAAGCTCATCTGCATGCTCGTCGTCCTCATCGAGGTCTCGACCTCACTCCAGTTCGTCGTGGTAACCGACTTGAGTGGGCAAATGCTCACATGCGATGGCGTCTGGCACGTTGGAGAGGTGTTCTCTTCACGGATGAATCCCGGTTTACACTGTTCAGGGCAGATGGCAGACAGCGTGTGTGGCGTCGTGTGGGTGAGCAGTTTTCTGATGTCAATGTTGTGGATCGAGTAGCCCATGGTGGTGGTGGGGTTATGGTATGGGCAGGCATATGTTATGGGTGAAGAACACAGGTGCATTTCATTGATGGCATTTTGAATGCACAGAGATACCGTGACGAGATCCTAGGGCCCATTGTTGTGCCGTACATCCAACAACATCACCTCATGTTGCAGCATGATAATGCACGGCCCCATGTTGCAAGGATCTGTACACAATTTTTGGAAGCTGAAAACATCCCAGTTCTTGCATGGCCAGCATACTCACCGGACATGTCACCCATTGAGCATGTTTGGGATGCTCTGGATCGGCGTATACAACAGCGTGTTCCAGTTCCTGCCAATATCCAGCAACTTCGCACAGCCATTGAAGAAGAGTGGACCAACATTCCACAGGCCACAATAGACAACCTGATCAACTCTATGCCAAGGAGATGTGTGGCACTTCATGAGGCAAATGGTGGTCAACCAGATACTGACTGGTTGTCTGAGTCCCCTGACCCCCTCAATAAAACAAAACTGAAGATTTTAGAGTGGCCTTTTCTTGTGGCCAGTCTAAGGCACACCTGTGCAATAGTCATGCTGTCTAATCAGCATCTTGATATGGCACACCTGTGAGGTGGGATGGATTGTCTTGGCAAAGGAGAAGTGCTCACTATCCCAGATTTAGACAGATTTGTGAACAATATTTCAGAGAACTGGTTATTTTGTGTATGTGGAAAATGTTTCACATCTTTGAGTTCATACCATAAAAAATGGGAGCAATAATAAAAGTGATGCGTTTATATTTTTGGTCAGTGTATATCTTAAAAACAAATAGAAACATTCTGTTTTTCTTTACTCAAAGTGAAAAAAGATTAAGTAAGAGTCTGCATGTGCAAAAAAAAAGGTAATTTAATTTTTACTCAACAGGAAACCTCTTTAAGATATTAAAATCTAGAAACAAGGCGTTTTCACACAAGCATTTATAAAAGGGAAAAATTAGTTCAAAAGCAACTTTTAGATTAAATTACTTGTAATTGCATTTTGTACAGGTCAATAATTAGTTATTGTTTGAGCATTTGTGTACCTAATTGTAGTTTATTTTGCTTATAGTGACAAAAGACTTGTGCAGTAAGTCAAAATGAACAAAATGTTAACAGAAGGAGAATACTATCTTACTACAAGTTGGTCCATCTTAATAAATCCTCATAAATGTAAAACTAGCACTTATTCCTGGAACATACTGTAAATCAAACATTTAAACTTTAAAAAAAAAAGCTAAAAACAAAGATTTGATGTGGCTTCTCCATGTTATGAGGTCATTCTGTTTAATAAAATGCATTTTAATGTCTTATGAACATTTCTTAAATCTGAGTTTTTTGAGTCTTTAGTCAAGTTTTTCTATTGCCAAGAGTGTGGAGCAAAATTATTTTGACTCATTTTATCCATAATGTTCTCATTTTTAGCTTTTGTTGAGAGAACAAATTCCCGACTTTACTGATTTTTAGAAAAGCTTGGAAAGGTGTAGAGCAAAGAGAAGTTCAAACAACTTCAGGGAAAATATTTACACTTTCTAAATAGGAGGTGTGAAATCTTTATCAAATAGTTTCCTTTGATTAGTGAGCTTTTTTCAGAAGTTATGGCAAAAATGTGATTGGACATTAGAAAGAGTAATTCTATTTATTTATTGATCTATTTATTACAGTGGGGAAGAATATTTTAGCTGGTGTTGAGAATGGTTTGATGTAGAGTTTGATGAAAACTCGCTAGGACCAGTCATTGCTGAGTTGTTTTATTTGTTCCAATACGAATAAAAACGTAGAAAAAAAAGTCAGAGAAAATCCCAATGGCAATGGGGAGCAAGCAAAGGCGCCTGGGGTGGGGTCCCATTTCAGAGGTCACATTGTTAAAAGGAAGGTCGCACAGTGACAAATACAAATATGTCTGCGAAAAGTCTCTGATTATCATTTCTGTAAATGAAACCACCCCTCCCTTTGGACTTAAAACAAGATTTTTGTTGAAAAGCCTGTACTGAATCACTGATTTATGAAGGTTTAGGAAACACTGTGTTTTCCCTGCTTATAAAATTCTTCTTTCTTAAAACACTAAGTTTATAAATGCTGAAAACATGCTTGATTATGCATCATCCTGTCCAGACAATTTCAAAAACAGTGTCTTTGTTTTGATCAAATATAATGCTGCTGATTTTATTGTAGTAAAAAACTGTTCATGTTGTCCAAGTTCTTCAGATGATATCAGTGTGTGAGTTATTTATTCCAAGAAAAAAACAGTGGCCACATGTAAAATATTCTTAAATTAGGTCATTTCCTTGGCCTTAAATATGAACTGCAAGCTTTTTTTTTTCTTGTTTTGTGTGTAAAATACAAAATTTTTAGATTTACAAAATAAAAAAGGAGGATAAGGCATATGTTTCTTAAAACAAGTTGAATAGTTTTACACTTGCTGTTGTTTAGATCCAAGATCAAGATCAATACGATTGTGAAACTAATTTTAGGATTAAAATCTTAGTGATCAATCTACAAGAGTTCTTTTTTTAACACTCCCAATGTGAATTAAACTGCGATTTTGTTTGAAAAAATCTTTTTTGGAATAGGACATAAAATATATTTTTAAAAAAAACTACAAATTGGATAAAATCTTCCTAAGAAAGGTTAGTTTCATTCAACTCTTAAAGTCCCACTCCGATAATCTTTTGACATATTGCAAAGCGTTAGTCTTTTAATGACTATTATGCCAATTTTGGCCCGAAGCAACACCGTCCCCCCTTCCCTTCTTATTGCTGAGAGCTTGGAGCTTGTGGAATATTTTCTTCGTCACAAATACACTGTTTTTCAAACAACATTTTCTCATCTGCTCCTGATTCACAGTGATTTGAATAAATATATACTCAGTTTTTTTTTTTTTATGTATTTCCTCTTTTATCAGAAAATGTCATAAGAACATGTAGGAGCATGGAAGTGGGTCTTTAATATTGCTTTCTGGAATCACATCTGTTTTTTTTTTTTTTACATGACGGCATCAACTTCCCCTCAAACCCTGTAATTCATATCAATATATAGATTTACATTATAATTTAAGACACCAGATTGAATTTCCGATACAGTGATAGTCTCAGGACATCTCCCACATCAGCTCATCCCCAAAGGAAACCACAGGATTCACGGCGTTTCATTTGGGTTTGACATGAGGCCAAAGCTTCCATCAGAAACAAACACCAACATTTATTTTCACACTCCCTTTGATTAATGACTTGTTATTAACATTAATAATTCAATGTGAAAGGCGTGACACCGAGGCCATTAACTAGCGGTACGCTCCTCAGGAACGGCTCAAATTAATTGCGGTATCATTTAGAAATCAATAAAGTTGATCAATCCGTGAAAGGGCCTTTCTGAGATGCAACTTAATACAGCTGCGTCAGCTGAGGAAGACTCCATACGAAGATTTTATTACCACACATGGACGTTTAAAAATATGTCCAGTAGTAATGATTATAGACATGGTAGCTAGTGTCCACATGGTGACAGAATGTCAAATTTCTCAAAAGACTTTTAAAGAAAGATACTTTTTAAAAGTCCAAAACAAGTTTCCAGCTTTTGGTCATTAATATCAGTCAAGTTCAAACTTATAGATCAATGTTTTCTTGTCACAAAATGTAATGTTAAGCAGTCCGTTCCAAACTATTATGCAAATGATATTTTTATCTAACTTTTCTAGATTCTGAATGCAAATGTATTCGCATACGTCACTAATCATTAGAGTATTAAATGTTATTGAACAAATATCCTAAAGATAGCAGTTTTTCTTTTCAAACATTAAAATCTTTAAATGCACTGTTCCACATAATTACACACAACAGAATTCCAAAACATTTGATAGATTCTTAGGAAATGAAAATGGACATTAGGGGGTCATATTTACTGAAATCAAAAGCTATTCCAATTAAAATCATCTTAATAGGTCAAGTTCCATTTGAACATAGGAGCCCTTATTTTGTAGCAGCTTCACAATTCTTGCATCCATTGAACTTGTGAGTTTTTGGAGAGTTTCTGCCTGAATTTCTTTGCAGGATGTCAGAATAGCCTCCCAGAGCTGCTGTTTGGATGTGAACTGCCTCCCACCCTCATAGGGATTTTTTTCTTGAGGATGCTCCAAAGGTTGTTAATAGGGTTGAGGTCAAAGGAGGATGGGTGCCACACCATCAGTTTATATCAGGGGTGTCAAACTTACGGCCCCCGGGCCGTATTTGGCCGGCCAGGTGCTTTAGTCCAGCCCACACATGAATAGTAAAAATCATAAGGATGTTTAAAAAAGAAAGCATGTTTCTAGTCCATTCCTGTGGCAAGTTATGATTTTTTAAAGAAATAACCGAAATGCGCAATTCCGCCACTAGGGGGAGCAAAGGAAAAGCAAAACAGGTCAAATCAAATCAAATCAAACTTTATTTCTAAAATAGGTGAAACAGCATATCTCTTTACCTGCCAAAAGTGAAACCTAACAGCTCTGTGTCTGGGTAGGCAGTCGTTCGGTTCCCTGTGAGCGTCACCGCTGTTACGTTGCTATAAGAATCATCAGTAGTGACACACTAATGACCAAAATGTTCGACAAAAAGTAAAAAAGGTTCAAGTGAAGTCCTGAGCTTTGCAGGAAAATGGAAAGAGTTTTATTTGTTCACAGAGCTGAATTCAAAACCTGCATGCTTGGGATGTCATCAACAGGCTGCAGTGCTCAAAGAACCTAACATTCAGCACCACTATGAGACTCACCATAAAGAAAAGTTTCACCATTTGCAGTTAAGAAAAGAGAAGATTTATCAACTATGAGCTGGAACTGAAAAACAACCGTCTGCATTTACTGCAGCCGTGATGTCAGTGATGGAGCAGTGGAGGACACCTTATTGCTAACAAACATCCAAACCATTTTCAGATGGTGAACTTATAGAAAAATGCTGAAGGCTGCAGAGGTCTTGTTCCCAAAAAGCAGTCGACCTTTGCCAACACAAGTTTGTCAAGGATTAGGATTAGGATTGCAGATACAACATCTCTGAGGAGACTTGGATGCCAAATGAAGGAATCCAGTCATTTATTGTATTTTAGTCGCTATTGATGAAAGCACCAAGATCACAGATATATACAGCTGTGCATATTTATTAGAGGTGTTAAAGAGACGTCACAGCGGAGTTTCTGGAGTTGATGGACACAACAACAGCTGATGACATAGTCAGCTCTCCAGTTACTGTGCTGGACAATGTCGAAGTGAACTGGTCACGTGATGTCAGTCTGGTCACTGATGGCGCCCAATCAAAGGTCAGGAAGAAGGCAGGTGTTGCCACAAAATTCAGGCAGAAACCAGGAAAGGATTCTTGGACATTTCATTGTGTTTTGCACTCTTGAATGACAGTAAATGTGTTAATCACAGGATTTAAATCCTGACATTGATGGCGGGGTGACGTTTCAGGAGAGAAAGGAGGTTAACTCCAAACTCTTATGTTCACAAATATTAGCTGGTTTAATTTAGTTTAATATTTTAATGGTTTGGACATTTACATTTTAGGCACGGTGCTTCATTTTTTTCTGTAGCCCCTCTTGAATTTATTATCAGGATTGCTTCAGTGTCAGATGTAAACTATTAAGTCTGTATAAAATTGAATAGACCTTTTTTTTTTAAGTGAAATTGATTTAATTTAAGATCCATTGGCCTCTTTGAACGAATGTGTAATAATATACGGTTAGGCTAACATGTTGGTTGAGGCATGTTTGCCAATTGAGTAAAAACAAAAACAAAGCTGTTTTTTGCTTTTATGTTAATGGTACGGCCCACTTGAGATCAATGTGGCCCCCGAACCAAAATGAGTTTGCCGCCCCTGGTTTATATCCTTTTATGGCCATAGCAGCCAATGATGCAGAGGTATTCCTTGCAGCATGAGATGGTTCATTGTCATGCATAGAGATGATTTGGTTACAGAAAGTGCAGTTCTTTTTTGTATCATAGAAGAAAGCGGTCAGTCAGAAACTCAGAGGTCATTTTCACACCTTCAGGTGCGAGGGGGCCGACCAGCTCCCTCCCTATGATGCCGGCCCAAACCATGACTCCACCACCTCCTTGCTTATGTTCCCGCCTTGTTGGGACATGGTGGTCATCCACCAGCCACCTGCTATGCCGTCTGTCTGGATCATCCAGGGTTGCGTACCAATGCAAGCCTCTGGAGGATCCTACAACTCCATGTTGGTGGGACTCCAGAGACAACAGCAGCGTCAAATACGAGCTTGCAGCTTTGTAATTGTATTTTAGCAGCTGTTGTCTAAATCGGATGTATTTGTCTGGCACAAACCAGCCACAAATCACCTAATATTACGATGATCACGCTGAGGTTTTGGTGAAATATCTTTCATCCTTCCTCTTTCCCGTATTGCTGGAAGATGTTGGTCTGCTTAATAATATGGATCGTCCTTCTGTCGGAATTTTTCCTTTAATTGAACTCACCTAGTAAACTAATTATCACAGGTGTCTGAAATTGATGTCAGGGATCCAAAGAGCCCTGAGAAACAATATAATCTATTAGTTTAATTGAAAAACAAAGAATTTCCTCTTTTTTGACAATTTGGAATGCACTGTGTAAGATTTTGTAAATATTTATTTTTGGAACTGTACAGACTTACAGTATTCTGATCCTTTATCTTATCTTGTAAAAAAAAAATATATTCATTTTAAAAGAAATAGTCAATATTTTAAGTCCACTTACATTTTTAAGGATATTTGTACCGTAGTTACAGCAGCTGTTCAAAGATGAAACCTCTCCCTGATTCTCCCACTCTGATCTGTCATCCCATCCTATCAGCTGTCTGTCTGCAGATTCAGTCCAGTGAACAAAAAATGAAGTTTGACGTGGCGATTTGTCATTGCAAGAATATTTCAGTGCATTAAGATGCCAGAAGCGACACATTCATCTTCAGCTGCGCTCATCTTCTGCCTGTGAACGGCGTGCATGAGACGCTTCCGCTTAGCAGCCGCTGCCGTCCATCAGAGGAAGGAACAATTAAACTTTAAATGTCCGACAGCTTTTGGTCTTGAGAGGATTTGTCATTTGAGTTAATCAAATGTTTGCCCATGTTTATATCTAAAAAAAGAATTCAGATTTTTCTCGGTGGTCCCTTTTTTTCACACAAGTAAATCTGATAGTTTGGATTCAAACTCAGATTTTCTCACAAAAATCTTGACCCTTTTTTTTTTTTGCTCTGCATCTTTTAACCGTAGTTTTTCAGTTAATTTCAATATGATTTTGGTTGGACAGTTAGAAGCTGTGCTTCCATGACACAGAAGCGTAAAACTTTATAGAAATTCTAGAAATGTCGAAAAAACACAATTTCACAATTACACTTATTCCATTAAATCATAATTCTGTGGAAAAACACACACAAACCAACTCACATGATAAGTCATTCAAATGGATGTGAACAATACTTTGATTTACAGCAGATACATTCACATTTCTGCCACGGCTCTAGCGCTCATCATCATCCATCAAAGCAGACGTCGGCGTCTTATTCAGGCCGTGGAGCGGTGAGCTCCTCACACGTGGTAGCGACTACGGATGAAGCCATTTTGGAAAATCAGGGTTGGTGATTTTACAGAGGAGCTGTGGATCCAACAATTCTGCATGACGTGCTCACTTCCTCTGATGAGCTGTGTGACAGTGTGGGACCTATAGTGGCGCCTGCTGTGCAGAAACCAAGGCAGCCAGTTCCAACCAAGAACAGCATCACCATCCGGTTGTTGGTCATGTGACTCATTTAGTTCAAAATAATAGTGTTACGACTGCAGTTTGGAAAAATATGTCAATTTTGATATGCCTCAAAAAACACCTCCTCCAAGTGCAAAAAAGTATTTTCTGATAAGAGTTTTTTTTTTTTTTTTAAGAATTTGTCATGTTTGCATGACAAAAAACATGAAAAAAAGTAAACTGTCAGGTTCTCCAAATATTATAGACTGTCAAACAAATTTAACTTCTTACCCAATAGACATGTTTTTACCATTTTTGTGAGGGTGTAGCGATTCATTTTAATAATCTGATCAATACCATAATCTGTGGTTGACGATACGATTCATAGTCGATTTTGGTTCATTTTGAACCGACTCACTGACCTGAAAATGGATCTTTAACTAAAAAAATCAACCAGTGTAACTCAGAGATAAATCCCTGAGTACTGGACAGTGAAGTTTTCCAGATTGCCGGATGCTTTAGGCAGACTAGAACACAGACACATTGTTAGCACATGCTGAGGAAGCTACAGGCACACAGTGCGTTTGCATCGGATTGCGCAATCTAAAGTGAGGCAGAGCTCGGTGCTACCTCACTTCGCCACCTACGCTGTACTGAACAGGAAATTGTCAAATTACGGCAAATGTGAGGGTAAAAATGACATAAATGATTAGAAGCATACATTTAAATTGAATTTACAGCACAGATTAGTGCTTTAATCTGGGCTTTATTTTATTAATTAGTATACATTTATGATGGCAGGTGAGGATGATAAAAGGTGAGCCTCACCTTCCTCCCCTGACCCCACACCCCTGCTGGAAAAAAACAAACAAACATCTGTCTGGTTTGAACACTGCTTTTACCTTTTCATGACTGGTTGATGACTTTTAACTCATTTATAGTGTAAAATAGTTTTAAAACGTACACCTCTACATGTAAAGTTCTACGTGGTCCATAATAATCTTGGCAGGAATTCTTTAAAATATTTGCACGAGTTGACAGTGGAATGTAAATGAATGTATATTCCTGCTAATTCATGCAAAGCAAAAACATTTTAGATGAGTTCTGCCAAGAATGCCATTGAGCAAATAGGACTTTTCCTCAATTACATTTCCATGCACAGAAACACACACACACCGTATATTGATTTGGAATCACTTACTTTCAGCAGTCTGAGCCGCCCTGACACATACGAATGCTGCTAGAGGAAGAAGGCGCCGCTAAATGCCTGGAAAAACAGAACTTCCTCACCAAGATGAATGTACCCGATGGCTAAGCCATGACAGGCGGTGCGCAGGGAGCCAAGTGAGTATGCAAATGCAGTCAGTGTCTAATCATAGCGTTGAGATAAGAAAATCAAACACAGTGTGCTGCAGGGAACATAGGAGAGTGCTTTAAGACGGGCGTCAAATGATTCCATCAGTGGGGAACCACACCCAGGCTGCAAAACCTGCAAACGTGTACAATGACAGATAATTGTGAAAATGCTGTTCTGCAGAGGAGCAGCATTCAAATGCTAATAAGCTGCGGCGCATGCCAGCACGCTCAGAGCAACATGTGTTTTCAAACAGTTTCTGCAGCGGCTGTTTTAAAGTTCAGATATATATATATATAAATATGAATATAATGTTTGTCTCATAGAGCAAAATAGAAGTTGTTTTCACAATCTTGTGAGTTAGTTGAGCTTCTAGGCTGCAAAACTAACAAGTCCTTTTGTTTATTTGTTGTTTTGTTGTTGTTGAGCATTTTAAAGATTCTTTTTTTAAGATGGATACTTTGGAGGGTTTCTTTTCACCTTCATTTTAAAAATGATTAGATAAACATCCTCTTCTTTGGCTCCGCCTCCCTGCACATCAAAGTATCAGATTTCTGAGAGTTTTATTATAATCCCACTCTGATCATCTTTTCATCTATTTTGAAAGCGTTCCCAGTGGTCTTTTAATGATGATTTGATTATGATAATTATGATTATTTTGAAGACATAGTTTCTGCAGAGTTGTGGGCGGAACTGTTAGCGGAAGTCCTTTGTTTACACTCTCTCTCCTGCTACCTTTCAGCCGCTCACAACCCAAAGCTAATATTAGCGGTACAGCAAAAAAAATGGCGATCAATATCGAAGCAATCCAGCCATACAGTTTAGATCCAGATTCCAGCTCGGACAAGGACGACAAAGCCGTACCTGGATCTATTTGTCTGCCAGAGGAGGCATCAGAATGGAGCAGAGCAGCGAGATTTTGGCCCCGCCCGGCATATATTTTCCACACCACAAATGCAATCTTCAAATTTAATTGTTTCATCTGCTCCCGATTCACAACTATTAGAATACTCAGAAATGCAGTTTCTTTTTATATATCCTCCTCTTTAGAACATGGTAAAAACACCAACAGGATTTTCATCAGAGTGGGTCTTTAAGGGGAGCAGTTTAATAAAACTGGTGTCTTTCTTGTCATTTTTCATCACTATAACGTGATGCAATATTATAAGTAAAGAACAAATTGGTTTTGTTTTTGAAAAAAAATCTTCAGTATGTTTTTAAATATTGCAGTAAACTCTTCATCATTGTCCCGACAAGACAAAAACACGAGCAGATTGGGCTTTTTATTGAAGTGAGACATGAGTGCAGTGAAGTGCACATCGCTCTGAGCAAAGACAATTAATGCGACTCCTGACCGCCTGTTTATGTAATTCAATGACAGAGCAAAATGACTTATTCTGGAACACAATCAGCAAATAAAACGCTGGTATGAGCTTGTTAAATGCAAATGTGCTTTTTATAGAAACTGTTTATTTTAGCTCATTGGCTTGCCAACAGTTTCCTACATCTCAGTCAAACTTCCTGTTCAGACAGAGCCTTTAAAGTGCAACAAAGTACAAAAAAGTGTTTTTAAACTGACCTCGATGCACAGTTTTGCCTCAGGGCCACCATAAATGAGGTAAAACTGTCACACCTGTCAAAGATCAGAGCCCACATCTGCTAGCACATGTCAGATGTAAGTAATGGGTTTTGTGATGTGGGATTACCCAAAGTTCAAGAAAGCATCTAGATTTAGTCATAGATCCGTCGGTGATGCAGAAACGAGCTTCACCTGGAAGTTGCAGGATCCATATTGAGAATACAGTTTGATCCTAGAAAAGGAAAGAAAGACATCGTATGTTTACATAGTAAGTAAAAACGATCAGGAAAATTGAGCTTTTGCTGTTAAGAATGAAGACAAAAAGATGAGTATCTATACAGTTGTTTGTAGGTACGGTGGCCCTGAAGAGCAAATCACATCAACAAATCCTTCAATGCAAAAACATATTAAAAGAAGACGTATCTGGATCTATTTGTCCGCCAGCGGATGCATCAGAATGGAGCGGAGTGGGGAGATTTTGGCCCCGCCCATTTCAGTTGCTGCGTCACAACTGACAGTCTTTTTAATTCACCAAGATTTGAATAAAAAAAATAGAACTTCATGCTCCTAAATCTTCAGAACATGTTCAAAACGCCAAAAACACAACTTTCATTAAATTTGGTCTTTAAAAATCCCGACAATTCATTACATTTTAGAAATAAAAACAACATTTTAGTATCTAAATCAGAATTCAATAAAAAAAGAAAGAAAAAAAATAGGAAACATTTCAGAAAACAAAAGTAATTTCCATAAATTAAACTAAATGAGAAACTAGAAAAGGTAGATATTATGCGACAGCACTGATTGGATGATGACATTTCTTCACATTTTCAGTTATGTAGCACAACAATATCTTCTGACAGACATTATTTCTTTAAGCTTATGGCCACGCCCACTGCGGACATTCAGTGATTGCTCAATTAACACTTCTGCAACACTCAAACATCCAATCAGGGACGTCCCATAATACCTGGCCTTTCTGGTTTTTTATTTTGGCTCATTTTTATTTAACATTTCATGTTTTTTTTTCCTATATTTCTTGTCCTGGAATTTTGTTTTAATTTCTAAAATGTTTTACTGTTTGATTTGCTTTTTTAACTGGTGTTGTGATCTTTGATGTTTTGCGTTGAGGGATTTGTAAATGCGACTGGAACTTCAATCTTAGGGACGTTTTCGGTTTCAATCTCAAAAAATTGAGTAACAGAATCACAAAACAGGGAGGAATGCAGCATTTAGTAAAAGCTATTCAAATAGTTTTTGAGTAAAAACATTCAACATATTCCATTTCAGTGTGGATGATGCAAGGAGGTGTGTCAGACCCTTACACACAAACATTCAGCATTTTCGCCTGTTAAAAGCGACTGACTATGACACAGAGGCATCAGTTTGTGGCGTGGAGGTCACTGTCAGACAATTTAATGCAGCATCACTTTCACAAAGCTTTACAAAAGCTTTAGTAAAAAATAAATAAATACAAGTTTTCCTACGTTGTCTATAAGAAAGCTGCTTCAGCGTCACTGTGGAAAGACAACAGCTGCAAAAAAAAAATTAATAAATAAAAGAGCTGTCAGAAAAGTTGATGACTAAACTCCCAGGCAGGAAGGAGGAGATCAGGCACCCCGCAAATGGTTTGTCTAGACAAGTGTTTTTGGAAAACAACCTGACGGGGGTGAGGAGCCACGTCTAAACAGTCGGCTGTCACTGTTCAGATTGTCTTTCGGTCACAATTTGGGCAGATTGTTTCTTTTTATAAATCAGGGATGGCAGAATCCATGCTTTGAACCTCTCATGTCGCTACCTTTACATTGAGGATTCCAATTCATTTAAAGAAACACACTTGTCATCTTTTGATCGAGTTTCAAAGATTTCCCAGTGGTTTTTGAATTATGATTATGTCATTTTTAGCCAAAATTTAAAAAAAATCTGTTGTTTTTTAGGACATAGTTTCTGCATAGCGGCAGGAGTTCATTAGAATGAATTGTGGGAGGGAGTCCAGTGTGTATTTTACATCCCAAATATGCTGTTTTGCTGACTGCATTTCTGTGTCTGGCCCTGATTCACAGCAATCTTAATAAAGACATTTTCAGAAATGCAACTTTGAGCTTAATTTTTTTGAGATAAATGCCACAAAAACATGTTAGAAACACTATTTTCATCAAGGGTGGGTCTTTAACATCACCTTAAACAAAACAAAAATTGAAGAATACTTTTTCATATAATTGGAGATAAAGTCAGGCAGTTGCTTGTTTCCTCCACTTCACAAATATTGAGTTTATATAAACACTTGTATTGATTTCAAGATTTCCCGAGCTGATATGGCCCAAATTTGTCCAAATGTTTTCTGCTTTCAACGGGCCTCTGAGCTCTGCTGCAAGTTTGAAGCCATTCTGTTATGATTGGGTATAAACATGTCTGAAATTGGTCTTAAACACATAAAAGGATGTCAGGGAGACAATTTGAGACATCATTTAGAGCCTCGCTCATGTTGTGACACGAGGATAAGCTTCTTTCTCTGTCGTTGGGATGAGAAGAATTCTCTGTTCAGAATATATTAGATTGAAATTTTACCTAAGAGGATTTTTAATGACTTCTTTCTTGGGGGGGAAATGCAGAAAATGTCATTTATTGAGCTCCATTTTGGGAGGGTAGTGGAAGATCACAGACTCAGATCGGAGCGTCAACATGAAGTATGGTGACTCCCCCACAATACAGGGCAGTATATAGATTTTGACATAAAGAGTTAAGAATTTTGACCAAGCTTTTACTGTATTTTATTCATGTTTCAAACACATTAGTCACATTTGAAAGGTCTTCTTGAAAGGTACAATAAAAAACAATGAAATGAAGGATGTTGGAAAAATGTTTTGAAGATCTACTTCAATGAAAATTGGGGGTGGGGGGGGGGGGGGGGTTGCATGGAGCGCATGTAAAGAAAATTAAGTTTAAAATTGCACTATTGGGTATTTCTTTATTCAGATTGTTTCAGAACAATTTTCAAACTGACATAGGTTTGGCTATACATGGGATAATTATATAATATTACCACAGGGACACTTTTAAAATGTCTATATTATGCTTTTCTTAAGCCTTTCAGAGTAAACTATATCCATATATATGACCTTAGGCACACTTTTATTAAATATAAGTTGTTATTTTCACAGTAGAATTTCTCTGAGGCCTTTTCTCTCCTCGTGGGTGCCACCCATTTCATGACGTCAACTATTCAGCAGCGTGTCTGCGCTTCGCCCTGCAAAAAACAAACATTCAAACTATTGCAAAGATGGATGAGCATATTGAAAGCATTTTGTCAATCACAGCTAGCTCCACAGAGAAAGTGGGCGGGTTCGTTAGCCTGGGGGCGGTGCTGGCAGCGCAGGCTCTTCTTGGATGGGGCAGTTCTTCAATTTAATACGTATGAATGTAAGAACCCACTCGCTTTTAGGAATTGGGAGGGGCTGGTGCTCAAAAAGAAGCAGGGTTTTAAAGGAATATTCAGAAATGGGAAAATAGATCAATATACCGCTTTGTTTTTTTGTTTTTTTATTTGTGAGGAAGTAACATAATTATGTACTTAAAAGCTTGATTTTGCATGATGTGGTCCCTTTAAAATAGCTCAAAAGATGATCTGTAATTTTGCAGCCTCCTTTTTCCCCCTCAAACTGACGCTGTCACCTGCAAAAACATCTCCAGAACATGCATTTCTCTCTTTTTGTCTCAGTTGAACCTGCATCTGCGAAGGAAAACAACTGTCTGAATGCCGCCAAGGCCTGTAACCTGAATGACACTTGCAAGAAGTACCGCTCGACTTACATCAACTCCTGCACCAGCAGGGTGTCTGCCTCTGAGGTCTGCAACAAGCGCAAATGTCACAAGGCCCTGCGAGAGTTCTTTGACAAGGTAATTAGACATGCCAAGCTTGAGAGCTGTACAGCCTTTAAGGTTGATGTTTAGACCATTGTGCCTGCCTGGAAACAGAAGAAAAGAGGGTGCATTTCTAACTTTATTCCCAGTGCTGTCGCACTTGTGATGACCGTTCAGCTTTTTCATTCATTTGTCTTGGCTTTTTTTTATTTAAAAAGGTTACTTTTATTGCGTGAAATAATGAAAGTTTTGTTTTCTTTTTAAAATCAAGGTTCCCAGTAAATACAGCTATGGGATGCTGTTTTGCTCCTGCCCGGTAGAGGATCAGAAGGCCTGTGCAGAACGCAGGCGACAGACCATCGTTCCCGTTTGCTCCTATGAAGATAAAGACAAGCCCAACTGTCTGTCCCTGCAGAACACCTGCAAAACCAACTACATATGCAGGTTAGACTTTAACTGTACTGAGTCATTCCTTTTAAACGGAAACATGTCAGATGTACAGATTCCGAACTGTACCTCAACATGCATTGAGATTACCGTATTTTCCGGACTATAAGTCGCTGCGGAGTATAAGTCGCACCAGCCCAAAAACGCATTATAAAGTAGATGTTTTCATCCTTTATTTGTAGAAACAGTTGTCATTTTTATTGCATTTCTGCATCTATGAAATCATTGGAAAATAGAATATTATGTTGTTAGCCTTCAAGATCTTACTGTAAAATAAAGTTTGCTGATTCTCTGAGTCACTTAACAAACTCTTAACACTGAACATACCTCACACATCAAATTGACCCAGGAACATCATCTCTGTTCCTCACAAATGAACAGAACAGGAGGGTTAACAATGTATTTATTTACATGTATTTCTAATATAAGTCGCTGCAGAGTATAAGTCGCACCCCCTTGCCAAACTATGAAAAAAAGGGCGACTTATAGTCCGGAAAATACGGTACAAATGGTGTCCCTCAGGGACCCCACATGGGCTCCCTTTTCTTTAAGATTTTGTCTTTAAGGCGCATTTAAAAAAAAAACAAAAAACATTTTTACTATTTGTACATAAGGCCCATTTTTTTGTCTGAAGCTGAAAATAAAGTTAAATAACTTACTTAAGCTTTGCCTTTTTAATTCAAACTGAATCAATCATGAAAAGGATTAGTATACAAACTTTATGAAACTGTCTTTCTTAGTGGAATCTCTTGATGACAAAACTGGCGGATAATTTAATATGTATTTATTTGGAAAGAAAATATAGTTTTTAGTGGAAGGTTTGTTTTGTAATTTGCATCATTCTCTGGTGTAATCATCATTAATGTAATGTGTTACAAAAAGAAAAAAACAACAACAACAACAACCATGCGAATAAAGGCAAATATCTGAGGTAATACACAAGCTGGTATCATCATGATGGATGGATGGATGGATGGAGCATCAGTTCATTTGCCCCACTGTTCGGTTCAGTGGTGTTACACAGGGTTTGGTTTTAAACCAAAAATCGGGGCATCCCTGATGGACACAGTGGTACAGGGATTTACAAAACTTTATTTACTGGTAATGTTTATTTTTTAAAGGTCAAGACTGTTGGACTTTACCAGCAACTGTCAGCCTGAGATTCATTCCATATCCGGCTGCATCACAGAGAACTATGCGGACTGCCTGCTAGCGTACTCCCGTCTTATTGGTAAGTTTATATTGGCATCTAGCATCTGTAGTAAAAAAAATGTCTAAAAATAACCCACAATCCATGAAGTAGGATTAAAGATGTTGTAAGGCTGTAACGGCCCTCGCTACACACTTTTCTCAGATACACATGAACATTTTCAGAGTTTTCGGTCTTGTTTGAACTGTCAAAGTTCAAACCTTCGTAGAATTACAAGTCCACCGTTATAAAATTAAAAAAAAAACATCTGATCACGATTTAAGAGTTTATAAGTTTAAGAAAAATTGCATTGGAAGAATCTGTGAAACAGCAAACCATGATATAGCAAGGCACCACTGTATCTGAACCACTTTTTGTTATTAATTAGTCCCTTTACTGTTTAGTTCATGTTTGGAAGTAGAGGTAACTAAGGTTGATTTTATGACATCACACCCTCCTTTGTTACAGTTATGTCAACTTTGCACAGCTCACTGAATAAGCATTTTTTTCTAAGTAACTCAATTTTCTTTTTATTTTGTCATATTGTTTAAAAAAGACAACTAGAGTGAAGAGGACACCCTCCGAGCCTGTTTTACTTTACATGGAAAATGTTGCATGGATGCTGCTTCTGTGCTTCTCTACAGGGAAGCATGCAAAGCAAAGTTTGTCTGCATCCGTTCTGCACAAGATATGATAATACATTGGGGTTTTTTTTATAAATATAATGTATATATATATATATATAGATATATATGCACATAGGAAAAGTGGGAAAGTGATGTCCTGCTGAGTTTTCATAATGAGATTTCAATTGCAGTGCAACAGTAGCCAATTGCAATCTCAACAGGCAGACATTTTAATCTGCACCATTCATATCAGGGTTCACACCGCTTATCCCCTCTAATAGGCTCCCCTCCACTCATTTCTGTGTCCACTCACCAAAATGTCTAAATCCTGCAGAGCCTACCTGCCTTCCTGATCGCCACACAAAGGCAGCCATTTTTTTTTCCAGTTACATCAATAAGAAAGAAAAAGTTTCATTTGACGTTTTGAACCTGAAGCGCGAGACGCCCCAGCTGGGCCTGAAACATGGGTGTGAATCGTCTCCAAATAAGGCCTTTTGTTTGTCGACTTGTTTGAGTGGATGAATGAAGCGATCCTCCATGTTGGAGGTCATAGTGCAGCGCGGCTTAAATGGATTTCACGGTCAGAGCATGTAAAATCTCTCTAATGAATTCTCGTCATTCTCTGGCCTGGGAGCCTCATAAGCTGACCTGAACATTTTCATTTCGGCATGAAGAGACTCAGAAGCTAACACTGACTAACTTTTGTCCTCTGCAGGGACGGTGATGACACCCAATTACGTGCAGTCGGCTGGCATCAGCCTGTCGCCGTGGTGTGACTGCAGCAGCAGTGGAAACAGCAAGCAAGACTGTGAGAAATTTGCTCAGTTTTTCACCGACAATCGCTGCCTGCGTAAGTAACACTTCAGCTTTTTTTCCCAGTTTGACCTCATGATCTTTATTTTGAGTCCTTTTTGTTGGAAGACAAACTGCAGTGAAGCTGTGCTATTCATTCTGAGCACTTCTATAAAGTGAACATGTGAGAAAAAGATGTCGGACTCATAAAGAACTTTTTAGTTGAATAACACTTTTGAAAATGGTCACAGAGGACACTTTGGTCAATAAATCCTATTACGAGTAATACGAGTTAATCAAAGAGCTGACATTTTGTGCTTACTGCCTCATTTATCTATCCTATTTTCTTTTTTTCTCAACATGCTACGATTAATTATACAGTTTGGGGGAATCAATACCGATCAATACCTTCTTTCATGCAGGTAACGCCATCCAGGCATTTGGCAACGGTACTGACGTCAGCGTGTGGCAACCCCGACCCTCAATGAAGCCTACAGTGGAGTCGGGCATAACTCGGAGGACTAAAGCCCGACTGAAGAACGCCCTGGACACGCTGACAAATGTGGCCAAGCTGGAAGACTCATACAGCATCTGTGAAACCTTACAGGTAATGTCTTTAATCCGGCGGGGTCCAAATCCAGACCTGGTGATCCTTTCCAGGGATCCTGCCTTATCTGCTGCTGATTACCTGGATCAGGTGTGTTAAGCCAATGACAAGTTTCAATGGCAGGTTGGATGGAAAACATGTTGGACGCCGGCCCTCGAGGCCTGGATTTGGACACCCCTATCTTAAACATAATCTGCATTTTTTTTAATTATTCACAATCCCAAACTCCAATCATCTTTTGATTTAGTTTAAAAAACGTTTTCAATTATCTTTTATTGTGATTACGCCATTTTTTGCCAAAAATGTAAAAAAAACGTTCTAGGACATACTTTCTGCAGGGCGGCAGGAGTTCAATAGAAGTTAAACTGTTAGTTGTGGGCGGGACTGTTGGCGTAGAGCAGCCCCCTCTCGCTTGTCTGTTTACACGCTTTACCGGTACAACAAAAATGTGATATCGGAGCCATGCGTGACATAAAGTTTTGAGCGAGACACCAGCTCGGACGAGGAAAACAAAGACGTTGTCTACAAGTGGATGCATCAGAACGGAGCAGAGGACGGGGGCTTGTGGCGTGCCAGCGTTTTCCTACGCCAGTGTCTTTCAACCAGTGTGCCGTGGGAAATTGTCCTCATTAACTGATCTAAAAACATTTCCATCTCCAGGAAATCAGCTCTGTGTTCATCCAAACAAGTCCTGATAAAAACACTGAGTAGTTAGGAATATGAAAGATCATAAAAATTATCTTTTCTTTGCGTTTATTTGATTCTATTAAAGGCATTTTGATAAGAATGACGGTGCCGCGATTTAGCTGCAACTAAAGCTGTTTGCGGCAAAGTCCCGCCCCTTTAACTGTCTCCGCCAATCATTCTTGAAGGCTTAATCACATGTCATCAGTCTGAAAAAGTCGCTCAGTTCTAACAAAAACACCAGCTAAAGCGCGTCTTTAGTGGTGTAGCTTTCCACAGAATCCGGAATTCAGAATCCAGAATCTCCCATGATGCATTGGGTTAAAGGGACAGCGTCTCGGCGTACAATGAGTCGTCCTTGTTAAATGTCTTGAAACCACAAAGAACACACATCAAACAGATTTTTAATTTTCTGACTTTACTTTTATTTCATCTTATAGAAAAAACAGCTGCAACTTCCAGCTTTTTCTGCTACAATTATCACAAAAATGAACGTGAGATTGCGGGGGGGGGGGGGGGGGGGGGGGCTGTCGATCAATACAGACTGAGATTCTGTTTTGTTTTTTTTCCTACGCAACAAATACGATGGTTTTTTCATCTACTACTGATTCACAACACTTTTAAATAAAGAAATTCTCAGAAATGCAATTTTAAGCTTAATTTTCTTTATATATTTCTTCCATCATTAGGAAAATAACACAAGAACATGTTTAAAACATCAAAAACACCATTTTTTTTATCGGAGTGGGTCTTTACATTTCTATAACTACACTCGTTTTTTACTAATACCTTGTTTTTAAACCACGTCCTTTTTTTTTTTAAAGGAAACAGTTTACATAAAATTCCTTAACACAATAATATTAATAATATTAAGTGTTTTATTCCTTTTTTAAAACTTTCTATTCCAAATGTATGAAGTGTTTGATCAGAAACTCGTTTTACATAGTGCGCTAAACCGATGTAAGGTGGAGCTTTCATGATCATAAGAATTTTTTGTTTTAAAATAAACAACCCAAAAAACTTTTTGCCACCAAAAAAAAACAAAAAACAAAAATCAACATAAAATAATTTCTGGGGAAAATGGATTGTTGAATTTTGAATGAACTCTCTAGATTCTTTGAAATCCTACAAAAGGAAATTTGTTGAATGCAACATCAGGAGGTCCTTCCAGAGAGTGTGTTTGCATCCTCAGACATCTGTCTCTGTCACAATGATAGATCAAGGAGGGTTTTATGATGGCGTGCACAAAATGCCCCCTCCTGGGCAGAAAGATGATCCGTCAGAGGAGAGTCAGTTTCCTAAGCTGTCATGTCAAAGCTAATTGGTTGCCTCTAAAAACATCAGAAAGCGCCTACAGGGGGGGGTGTGCGTTCAGGACAGTGACTGTGCTTGCTAGAGGTATTAATGGAAATGTTGTGCTTTATATGTTTATGGGAAAGTGACGGCATGCAGATTGGTGGTGCAATCGATTTAACACTTGTGCTATCCTATGACCCCATGTAACCCATGAACACCAGTGAAGATCACAAATCATTGAAGAAAAAAGGTTCAGTGTACTGTCTTAGTGGGTCCAGATGACCCAGCTCTCAATGTTAAAGTGCCTAGGATATCACAAGGGCTAAATCCCCCAAAATTCCCACAATTATTTTTTGTGGACAATCAGAAAAATAATAATTCCTACAAAACTACAAGTTACAACTTTTACTAATATTATTTTTTCAAATCTACATTTACTCATTGCAGCACTCTTTTAAACAGTTTCAAATATCAGAGGCATCCATGAATATTTCAGTTTAGTTTGCCAAAGTGTTGGAACTTTAGTTTAAAAGTTTTAGGTACTTTTGGGGAAAAATAAAACATTTCCAACACGCTTCCAGATAACTGCTCTTCCCCTGTGATAAACATTTTTTGGGGGGGGGGGGTTATTTATAAATGAGATGATATCATGTAATACTGTAACTGGGACAATCTATCATATTGGCTTTTAATGTTGATAACATGATTTATCACCAGTAAAACATCTTTACCAGGGAGGACCTCCAATGGAGCAATTCATCTTTTTTTTTTCTCTGGATTCAAATGCTTCCTCCTACTTAAGAATCATCACATGGAGTGTTTGTTGTGTTCCTGAACCTCTTTATCATATCCTGTGCCCCAGTGCTGCATCTGTATCTGTGTGAGAATACCGGTCAGCCAAAGAGATCCATGACTTCTAAACAATTAAGACTGAAGGGAAAAGCAGCCTTTCATATCATCTTTCAGCACCTTTAGTCTGACTGCAGGCAAATTCAATCACAGAAAGAATCACAGTTAATGTCTTTTTGCTGTCTTTCTTCTTCTTTTTGTCCCCTCAGGCCCAAAAGCTGGTGTCGAATCAAACAGTGGACACGGCTCCTTGTCTGGTAAGTCCGAGTCATAAATTACAAGCACTGAAAAGGTCTTAAAGACAGTGAAATAACCCACATTTGCAATGACGAGACCCCTCACGCTAATGTCTAACTATGTAGCCACCAGGGGGCCTACGTCTGGGTCTCCCTGTTCCGGTTCCCAGCTTGGAAAAAACACAGGGTGGTGTCAGGAAGGGCATCATCCTATTTCACTGCTATTTTACTGCTAATTTGGCTAATTGTTTATAGTAAAACGAACGTTCTGTTTATCCATCCATCATCTGTTCTTGCTCAGTCCAGTGCAGGGTCACAGGGGTTGCTTTCTGTTTACTGGATCATTTTAACATTATTTAACCATTTTACTGGCAAATCTATGGCTTTTGGAGATTTAAGAGTTTGTCATATTTTTTAATTCCAAAGCAGGCTAGCAACAGTTTGAGGACTCAGATCATTTAAGGGAGATCCCGGTGGACTTTACTGCAGATTTGTTTATTTATTTTACTGAAATAAATTATTTCACCAGGAAGAAAGAAAAAAAATCAAAGGAAATATTATTGTCATCCCTGTCAGATGTTTCATTGTCTCATAAAAATGAAACAGATGACATATAAGATTGTCTTTTCCAACGTGCTAAAGAAGTCAACAATTAAAATTGAGATTAAACATTTTTTTTTACTACAAGTACCTCAATGATGTATGTTGAACCAGTGTTGTTGATTGCGTATTAAGTAAATGACACATATTATTGCAAAGTCAGGTCCAGAGCAGAGCCAGCCATCGCTTTCTTTACTTTACTTTCAGTCGGTTTTTGCTGAAGATCTGACAGCTAGGAACATTTTGGGGAAAAAATGTTTTCTTGGCTTTCTCAAATAGAAATGATAGCTAATAGGTGCTTTAAAAAAAAAACCTGTGGAAAGTGCCATCTCTGTGGAACAGCCTTTGACACTCCAAAAATCTAAAACCTTTTTCACATTGTGAGAAAAGTTGAATTTAAGATTAAATCAATGGTGTACTATTTGTTCCCAAATAGAATTGTTTTAGGTTGAATGAGTTTGCTTAAAATCCATATATTAGTAGAAATGAAACGTTTCATGGCAGTTTAAATGTTTTAAACCAACTAAAACTTGTAAAACAGGTGTGAAGCAGATAGAAATTATTGTAGCTTTTAGAGTGATTTTAATAACTATATTTCTCAACAAAATATGTGCTCCAACCCATGATGGCGACTTAGATTTTTGGTTAAAAACATGTCACCCATGGAGCATGTTTGGGATGCTCTGGATCGGCGTATACAACAGCGTGTTCCAGTTCCTGCCAATATCCAGCAAATTCGCACAGCCATTGAAGAAGAGTGGACCAACATTCCACAGGCCACAATAGACAACCTGATCAACTCTATGCCAAGGAGATGTGTGGCACTTCATGAGGCAAATGGTGGTCAACCAGATACTGACTGGTTCTCTGAGTCCCCTGACCCCCTCAATAAAACAAAACTGAAGATTTTAGAGTGGCCTTTTCTTGTGGCCAGTCTAAGGCACACCTGTGTAATCATCATGCTGTCTAATCAGCATCTTGATATGGCACACCTGTGAGGTGGGATGGATTGTCTTGTCAAAGGAGAAGTGCTCACTATCACAGATGTAGACAGATTTGTGAACAATATTTCAGAGAACTGGTTATTTTGTGTATGTGGAAAATGTTTCACATCTTTGAGTTCATACCATAAAAAATGGGAGCAATAACAAAAGTGTTGCGCTTATATTTTTGGTCAGTGTACATTCATATATTATTTAAACTTGTTTTGCACAGAAAATAACCAAAAAGAATCTTAGAGCTTCTTGTGATTTTAATCTTTCAATGGCGGATATAAACTCTTTGAGCACACTAGAGGTTTATTTGTATAAACTCCCTTTGTATTCAAGGCTAATGTGTATTTTTATTAATTTCTTTGTTGTTGTAGTTAAATTAGGGGTTAAAAAAAGATAAGTGAAGAGGAGGAGAATTACATAGAAACAAAAAATAGTGGCGATAAAAGGGAAAAATGGCGACTAAAGTGATTTTGTTTAAAATCTGTTCCAATCCTCTCTTAATCTGAATTAATTTTCTACATATAATTATCATTAGAAAAATACCACAAGAACATGTTAAAGTTGTATTTTGAAAATTTTATTTTTGCTGTTAACATGATACATCCTCCCTCTGAGAAAGAATTTTAAGACTATAAGTATTTCTTTATTCAAATTGGGATGATCTTCGCTGGATTCAAAACGCTACGGCTGGATGGCTTCGTTATTGCTCGCCATTTTTTTTGCTGTGCTAATGTTAGCGAGCTTGTGAGGTTCTACAAGCTAACGGGAGAGAGTGCAAACAAAGGGTTGATGGGAAATTAGCCGAGACTTCTATGGCTAACTTCTGCATCCGACGGTCCCACCCACAGCCCAGAGGCGAATTCCTCCTGTGATGTGGAAATTATGTCTTAAAAAAACGACACAGCTAAAAATAGCATTATCATAATAAAAAGGCCACTATGAATGATTTTAACGTAGAAAAATACATAATAGGAGCGGGACTTTAACATGAAATTCTATTAAGGATTACTCCCCTTTGGAAGCTGCCTCCAGTGGTTTTTAGTGGAACTGCAACATTTGGTACTTCCTAAATGGTTTTGTTAACCTTGTTAAAATTTTCAACCAGCACTTGATTTTATTAATTGGAAAAATGCATAACAAACACGTCGCTAATGTGTGTTTTTTCTTTTTGATTTTCCAGAACCATCACCTGGAGGAGTCTGGGACTTCAAATGCCATTTCTAAAAGCTCCCCAGCAGGGCTCCTCTGCTCACAGTCGCCAGTCCTGCTCCTCACTCTGGCCTTCACCTTCACTCTAACAGAATCACAAATCAAAGCTTTCCAGCTCTTGTAGGGAAAGGACTGACCATGGACCCTCCTTGTCTCCGGAAGTAATCGAACCGCATTCCATTCAAAGAATTTCTCAAAGTGCAGCAACACTTTTTTTGTGGTCATAGCAGTGAAATCAGAGGCTGTTGTGGATTCACATTTTTCATTTCGGGATGTCTTGTTTCAGAAAAAGAGACTTGATGAATCTGTTGCTCAGACGTCAGCTCATTTACTTTCTGTGCCCCGTGGGAGCAATTTGACTCCCAAAACTGTTTGGGAGCACTGGTGTCCTGGAGATAAAACTTCCCTCTGATGTGAAACGTGTCATTTCTTTTGCGGCGCGTGTCACGCCAACGTTCTGAATAGTGTTTTGAGTGTCGAGTTAATTGCTTGTTTGGATCTGTTGTGGTACCGTGCCTGCTTAAGTGAGGGCTTGTAGAAGGAGTTAAGAATAATTTGACACAAACTGAGCTCACCTTGGAGTCCGATTTATGTCTACAAAGGACGGGGAAAAACAACCGTCTTCTACATGTTTGGTCTTAGCAATAGATCAGGTTTGTAGGTTTTGTTGTCATGGTGATACATGGCTTTATCACCTCTTAAAGGACATTTTGTACATTTCTTACATGAGTGCTCTCTGTCTCTGTAAGGCTGCTGTTAGATTGTGATCATTTGTCTGTAATATTCTGAAGTTTGTGCAGGTGGGAGCCTCAGCTTTACCCCAAACGTTACACAAGATGTGACTGTTCTCTTCTCATGTCGTCACAAATATCACTTTGTTGTGCAATCATGTCAAGTTTGATAGTTGCACAACGATATCCTGAACAATATTTCCTGTTAAATATCTGAAACATAAAGTCTCTTTTATTGCTAAAAAAAGTCCTTCTTTTGAATGTTTTGTATCATTTGTACACATTCATGTGAGGACAAAATAAAAGAATGCATACATACTCACAAACAAACAGCAAAAAGATCAACACGTTAATTGCAGACATTAATTGCAAGCAATTAAGTGAAATGATGAGAATGAAAGAACAGATGAAAGCACATATTTACTACGTTTTTAAAGGTTTAAACTAATGAAGGCCTGTTATTCACCATCAGCGCCACTCTGAAAAAGTCCATCATGTCTATTGTCCACTGTGGACACGGATTAAAAATGCTGTTTATGGGACACCAAAGATTTAACAGTAAGGTGTGACTTTTTCAGCCTTGTTTTCTCCTTACTTTTACTCTAAAAGCACTTTATTTAATTAATGTAATAACATCATTAATAATGAAACTAATTCATAATAAAACTGAGACTCAAACATAATAGATGATATCACTCCCTTACCATCAACATGACGGCGCAGTGGTTAACAGTCTTGCTTCAAGTTGCGTTTACAGCGGCTGCGTTGTTTCGCGTTCAAGGGGCCGCTTTCAATAACAAGTCTATGTAAAAGCACGAAGACCCCCCGCGTCCAGAACTGTCGCGTTCACGCAGGTTTTGGAGTCCAGTCGCAGGCTCTGCCTACAGGATGGGTGCTGGAAGTTCAACCGCTTGAACTTCCAGGTAATCAAAGTTATATCTATAAGATTTTTGGGGGATCTGAAATGAATATGCGAGTCCTGCTCCCACGTTGCTGGGTCTAAAGTCTGAACTGATAAAAGCAGTTGAATCCCATCAGGACTGTTTCTGCTCTCTAATTACAGCAGCTTTGACCCCCCCCGCTGGATTGTTTCAGCTCCCCCAAACGGCTCAGTGGATCTCACCTTTTCCATTAACCAGGCGGGCAAAGGCAATTTCACCTCATTACTTTTGTTTTTTTGAAGTGTGAGCCAGACTTTTTTTTTTTTTTTTTTTTTTACAGTAGACACAACAGTACTTAGTTTTTGAAAGATACACCAAAATACTTTCAAGAGCAGCCCAGCGGCAAAGTCAAGACATGATTCTAGCAACATAGTTCTAGAAATTCCAGAAACTTCAGCAACATTTAAAAGAAAGCACACCTTGAGAAGGGTTTCATGACTTTAAAAGTGTTTCAATTTGCAAAATTCTCAGATTAAATGTTACAAATTGCGTAGTGTAGATATGGAATATCATGCAAGATATGATTCAATCTTCATGCTTCAGAAATTTATGGAAAAAGTTTAGGGTCACAGGCAACAGGAAATTCGGACTTTAATCTCTTAAGGGATAAAATCTCAGAAGAGATTAAAGTTTCATTAAAGCTTAAACTTTAATCTTAGAAGAGATTAAATATCATACTTGGGAGATTAAAGTCAGAATTCTGAGAAAAAAGTCAGCAGTCTTAGATTAAATTATAATTCTGAAAATAAAGTCAGAATTCTGAGATTAAACCCAGAATTTCCCCTTTTCTCTACTCCCATTGCCCAATTTCTCTTCAATAAGATGCTAGGTTTTTCATTTTAAAGACAAAAACGAAAAACATTTTTTTAAGTTTTGACCAAATGAAATTACAGGAGAGGATCCTGAAAAGAATTTGCTTTGCTGTCAAGGATCGCTTCTTCTTAAAATGACTGATATTAGAGCAGAAGATTAAAAAAAAACAATAAACAAAGAAGAAAACTTGAGCTTGGTGGTGTCTACTGCTGAACTGTCAGCGCCCATGCTCAGATTCATTTTCATGGGTTCACATCGAAGGAAGTGTGGCGAGCTGATCTTCATCAAACCAAAGCTTCTCAGGTGAAGATTGTTTCCTTTGAAACCACCGTTCAGTATAAAAGCTTCAGAATCAGAGTCCGCCTCTACTTCCATCCGACTTGGAAGAAGAAAAAATAAATCCAATTTCTCTGCTTTTGAGCTCAGATTTGATATAATAATTAGTATTTACTTCCATTATTACCATTTTCTGCAGAATCCAGGTTTATTTTAGCATGGACTGCTTTGAGTCAAAAGACAGGTTGAATTGCTGCAGACAGCAGGCAGAACCTTGACAAAGTGCCTTTGTCCTTCATGCAAAGGGAGTACGCAGAGCAGCCAGATGGTGGCTAATCATTACCGCAACATGATACCTTCAATGACTATCAACTGAGTGCTTCTGTTGCTGAAATCTGCAGTCTGCTTCAGACATTAAATTCATGTACTGCTGATGATCTGAATGCAGATGTGCGACATTTCAGACGCTCAGAACCGATGGCGGATCAGAGAGGACCACAGATGCCAGTTTGGTTCCCCTTAAAGGAGACAAATCCAAACCCTAAAACACATCCATCCTGTCCATCTGTCAAATCTGATATGATGATATATTTTTCCTTTAGTTAAAGTATTACCCAAAAATTACTAATACCTGAAAAACTATGTTTAAATGACAACAGAAAATCTTTTCTTTTATTGTTTTCCGCTAATCCATTTTAATTGTCAAATCACCTATGTCTAATTGAATTTTGCTACACCTTTGCCAGAGAACTTTTTTGAAAATAAAATGTCAAATACCATGTCCTCTATCATCTTAATGAAGTGACAGAAGGAGCGGTGTTGAAGAAGAAAAAGAACAAGCCATTTCGCAGATTGGTTTTTCATTTGATATTTGACAAAAGAAACGCAGCTTTGTTGTGAAAATTAAAAAGTAATTTCGGTATTGACTTTTATTTTGAAAAATAAGACAGACATGGTTCCATACCATCAGAGCAGCTAGGATTGTATTTAGGGAAAGTCTCACACACATTAAGCTTGATATCTTCAGCCCACCTCTAGATTTAATGTTTTTCATACCTAAGAATATTTTCGCAACATTTACATTCAGAAAGTACTATTTTTTAAATAAATGTATTTTAAAACGTTCAACCAGTGAAAAAAAATCTAGATTTCTATGATATTTATACCATACAAAAAAAATATCTATATATTTTTATTGTTTTCTTTTGCATGACTCAGCGTTGGCTTAGCAATGACAAAGCATAACACATGGCCAGACAAAGTCAGAGGGATGAAACCTTCAATCTAATCTTCCTAAAAGCCGCAGTCATCAAGGTTGGAGCTGGCTGCGTTTTTGCCAACGCGCTTCCCTCTCCGGGGCTGAGCAGAGTGACCTCTGCTCGTTTAATTTATCATTTTGTAAAATAACACGTTCAAACAGCTGCCAGGCTGCTCGGTCAGAAGCCATCGGATTTTAGTGGCTGCATGCTCGCATCGTTTTTAGACGCTCAGCCAATTAGCAGGTCCTGGAAATTACAAATCCGGGCACCAACAATTCACAGAGTGTCCAAACAGCCCATTTTCTCATGGAGCCTCCCCGGTAGGTTGAAGCATTTAGAGGTAAACAACTTAAAAACCTGCCATGATTACTCGGAGGAAGAAAATAAATACATTTTTCTGTTTGTTTGTTTAAATGTAGGCGTATAGACAGCCTCTGGGGGGAAAATAGTTTTTTTTTTTTTTTCTTAAGATGCTGGAGTGGAGCACAAATAAGAAGTGAGCGCACAATCAACACTCCCGCACACACCTTTGGAGGTTGGAAGTGACAGCCAAATCACATTCAAACTGCACATTATCTGCACAAATCACAAACAAATCATCCGTTGACTCCTTTGCTCCTCGTCCTCGTCTTTGTGTGTGTGTGTGGGTCAAAAATCCTGTTTTTGTTAGCATTTAATCAGTTTAAATTTTCCTTCCAGATGTTTAGATACAAAGTCGCTTCAGAAAAATCCCAAAAAGTGCTTTCTGACTAGATGTTTAAGGAACAGTGATACAAATAAAGACTGAGCCTGTAGGATTTCATACAACACTGCTGTTCTAGATTTACTAGCACCTGGATATTTACATGCATGTCTAACCAGTAGAGACCAGATATACAATGAAGTTCAGTAAAAACATCAAAATGTAACTCTTTTGCTCTAAAATGTAACTGGAACCTCTCAAAACTTCAGTTAAAGCTTCTTTTTTTTCTGTATCTTTGAATATGTTTTTGTCTAGTTTATAGTCTAAATATTGTTTTACTTGACAAGCTGTGTCATGTATGAAGTTTCAGTCATTTGTGATGCATGCATGATATATGTAGTTCACAAGTGTTTCTTGCGTTGGTCATTCATCGGTGTACCGGATGTCCGTCGAGCTAAGAAACTTTTCAGAAATACATCTTGTTTTATTTTAAGATATGAATCTAGAAAACATTATTTTAAGCCATAAACAATCATCTTACCAAGACAAATTCTACTCGTTTCATTGGCAGATTATTTCTAAATTATGGAGCGTTAGCTTCGACTAAAAGAAAGAAGGTTTTGGTTCAAATCCTGTTTGTGTCTTTTCTAAATGTTGACAATTGGAGATTTAAAGTTTTCTAGAATAAATAAAAAGTGGACAGCCATGTATCTATAGTTAGGACGAAATATTATTAAAGTGGCTTTTATATTGCCAAGAAAATTTGAATTTTTCATTTCATTGCTTGTGTTTTAGAAAAATGTACAAAAAACCTGCTCTAGAAATGACATTTTCCATTCTAACCTGCAGTTGGGATTCTTAAAATAGTCCTATGTTCATTTTTAAAGTGACTGCTTGTCAGTCAGGTGGTCCTGATGGACCGGTATCGTCTGCCGGAGGGCAGTAGGTAGGTAGAAGGTTCCTCAGCAGCTCCTGGTTGACGTGCCTTTAGGCAGGGCAGGAGCCGCTGGGCCTTTCTTTAGGATGATATTGGTGTTTGAAGACCAAAGAGGTCATCTGAGATGGTGGTGCTCAGTAGACCCTCTCCACACGCTCACCATTGAGGTGGGATTCACCCCTGCACCTCCTGAAGTCCAAGATGGCTTCTTTGGTTTTTTCTTTTTTATTATACCTTGTTTTACTAAGAAATGGAAAAATTATTTTCTGCATGAGTCTTTTATAGAGTTCTTCATTGTAAATCTAAATCTGGTTAAAGTTCCACTTTAATTGATCTAGCTTACAGCCTCTCACGCCATCAATCTAACATTAGCGGTGCAACAAAAATGGCGAGCAATATTGGAGCTATCAAGCTGTACAGTTTGGAGCCAGATGCCAGAAGGCCAGGTCATACAGCTACCACGTACTCTTTGTGCAAATTAATCATATGTGAAGATACGTGGAAAAAGTGATGTTTATGTGAAATTTTCAAATGAGACGCGTTAAAACCACAGAAGTATGAATAAACCACGCGATTAAGGCACTGTTTAACGTGATATGGGCTACGTCCGTTAGAGATATGTGGAACGGTCGTGGAAAGCAACAAATTTGCGCATGCATCTTGCAAAAAATCAAGCAAAATAGTACATAAGATTTACGTAATAAACTATAAAATAAACACAAACAACGTAAAATACACATAAACTGCGTAATTCTGTTCAAAATTTTGAACAGCTGCAAAACGAATTCTCGTAAAGACCCGTTGGCCGAAACCCTCGACGGACATCCGGTACATCGATGTATGACCAACGCAAGAAACACTTGTGAACTACATATATCATGCATGCATCACAAATGACTGAAACTTCATACATGGAAAACACACAAAATGTGGCTGTGGCTGAGGAAAACAAAGACGTAGGTGGATCTTACTGGATGCATCAGAATGGAGCAGAGCAGGGAGCTTTAGCATATATTAAACTACGTTTTTTTTGTCCGCTCCTGATTCACAAGGATTTGTATAAAGAAATACTCAGAAATGCAATTTTACGCTTCATTTTCTTGTCCTCCATCACGATCTAAATGCCACAAGAACATGTTAAAAAAAATTGAAAAAAAACATCATTTTTATCAGATTTTAAATATATAAAATATGTGGTAACGCTTCATATATTATTTCTCAGTTGGATCTTTTTAATACTTTGAATTAATCTGTTGAATTCTTTGATCCAACTTCACTAAAACATAACATCTGCTTCATTTTAAGATGCAAAAAATAATTATTTGGAACTATCCGAAATCCAGTTACAAACATCACTTTGCTTCAAGGTGACTTTTCAGACGAGTTGGAACAAAACGTTTGGAAGACATTGTAAAGGTTTGATCCATAGAGGACCATGTGTGTGATGAACTTGAATGAATGTGACTCCTAAAAACTCTCTTGGCTGCTCGTGGCTCTCAGAAGCACCTATAACTCCTCAATACTCTTCCAAGAACAAGTGAGGAGGATCCAATTTGGCCATCTGCCCGTATCCTTCCCACACCCTCGTGAAAAAGTCCGTCACTGACTTTGAGCGGCGAGAAGCAGCTCTTGAAGGTGCTCGCGCTCTGAAGGACGGAACTTGAAAAAGACAAATGCAGAGAGCCTTTCCTCAAACCACTTAACATAACATGCTGTAACTTATCAAGTTTTGCCACAGCTGGTATTTTTATGAAGTTACTTTGAAAAAATGATCGTTTTGTTTTAAGCTTAATTTGACAAAGAATGAATAGCAAAACCAACAACAAAACAATAATGGAGAATCAGAAAACATTCTGTGAAAACAGAAATTAAATCGCACTGTCACAAACCTAGGTGTGTGAAATTTATTCTCTGCATTTAACCCGTACCTAACCCTGGGCATTGGGTTTAATTGTTAAAGTCTTTGGTATGACTCAGCCTAGTTTGAACCCATGACCTTCCAGTCTCAGGGTAGACACTCTAACCCCAAGGCCACTGAGCTGGACATTAACTTTTTTCACTTGGCAGATTTTCTTTAAATAAGGAAAAAAGGGTCTGAACTATAGTCCTAACGAGAACTCCTATTTTAAGAAAAAAATTGTTTTCTTAAACTTAGATAATTTTTACATTGAAAAACTCCCCATAAAAGACAAAAAATAAGACACTTTTTTTCTTGAAACACTGGTGCTTTTGTACAAACGAGTATCGGGGCAACCCAGAAAAAATTATGAGACTAAAGTTGTAAATTTACAAGAAAAACACTCATAAATTTACCATTTTTAGTCTTGCAACTGTACAAATTTTTTTCTAGTAAATTTATAAGATTAGGACCACACAGAAAAGTAATATTACATGATTAAAGTCGTAACTTTACGAGACAAAATCTTCAATTGAAAGTGAAAAATTTAGGACCTTAAATATAAAGTAATAGTATGAGATTAAAATTGTACATTTGTGAGAAAAAAATTATTTTTTCCTTTTTTTAAATCCGAAATATACAAGTTTTTTCTCATAGAAGTATGTAATTAGGCCCATTAAAAACATTATGAGATTAAAGCCTTAAATTTAAAAGAAAAAACAGGTACATCTACAATTTTAACTCTCGTACATTTATTTCTCTCATAATTTATGAGATTAGGACCACAAAAAATGAAAAATACATAATTTTACAAGTTTAAAGTCAACCTTGCGATAAATAAATGCCATTTGTTCTCATTTTCTTTAATGTGTCAAATACACAGACACTTATTGATATGCAGCTTTTATTTGTTTCCATGGTACAGCGGGATGACTCCTGTGCAGAAACACTATTTAATTAACACTAAAAATATGACTGAAAAAATACAAAGGAAAACCATTTACTGGAAAATAATTTCTTGAAAAAACTGAACAATGCCCAAACATTCTGTACAGAGGCACTATTAGAACAAAAAAAAAGCAGACAATCAATGGAAACATATCAAAGTGAAGGTGGTATTACACAGGAATCTGTTAAATATCAAAAAATACAAACATAAAATCTGTCTTCACATGTCCCAAAAGACTATTTATTACAGAGAAGGAAAATCTGGTGACAAGGCCGAAAAGTAACAGGTTTTGCTTTTTTTTGCAAGCTTTTTCCCATAAAAACCTGAAAAAAAGAGGTGAAATCTGAAAAAAGTAACAAAAACACTTTTGTCAAAACACTGTACAGTTTATTTTCCTTTAATCTTACCTTCCTGCTGAGAGAGTTCACAGAAAGCAAAGGCATTACCAAAAGATTATTGTTTTTACACTCAGAAAGAAAGGATAGCTACAAAAACAAGTACAAATGTACCAAAAAAAAGAAGTAAACAGCCAGATGAGTGCCACATCCTGGGGTGTACGGTTTGTTTAGTCACAAACCATCCACCAGAATGATCTGACTGAAGTTTTCATGTAAAACAAATTGATGCAAAGTACCAACAAGTGTTTTTACTTTTTCTTTTTACAGTGACTTCCCTTTTTGTGTTTGTCTCTCAGCTTCTTAAAAAGTAAAGACAGGTTTCTTTGTCCTCCTTTGAAGACGCACGATTGGTCCGTTTTCTCCTAACACTGCAGAAATCTGAGGCCTGACAATAAAAAATTAAAACAAAAAAGGATTCCACGGGAAACACGGGCGTGGAGGTTTCATACGGTATGTACAGGAGATGCTGAGACAAAGCTGTCTCCATCGTCCACGCAGTTTCTGGTGAAGTCCTGGTTTAGTGCATATTCTTCCCCACGTAAGGGCCATCCGGGTCAGGCTCAACGCAAAAACGCCTAAGGCAAAAAGAAGGTCACACAGCACGAGGGTGACACACTTGCACCGCCTGATGCAGCTGGGCTTCTCTCCTTCATACTAAACAAACGGAGGGTTTTGAACTTTCATGGCTTCAAATGGTTCGATTCCTCCTCGTTTTTCTCTCAGATGGGGCCAGTGGAAATTGAGCAAGTAAAGGGAGCGAGGGTTTAGCTCTTCAGCAGTTAGCAGCCAAATTAAAATATTCTGAAAAAAAAGAAAAACCGTGTCATGTGAACAGAAAAGAGTCCAGCTGGGGCCTGAGACGTTGCTGGAGCGACTGAAGCTCTGGGGGAGTCAGACGCAGGTCCCCTGGTGTGCAGGAGGAAGGGCTTTCCGGTTCTTCAAAGACTGGGACTTGTCCTTAAAGTCGGACGCCTTTTGCTGGGAAATGTCTATCAGCGCGCTGGCTACAATGATTCCTAAAAGAGGGGAAATGAGAAACGTTAGAAAAAGCATGGAGGAACACTTCAGGGCACTTTTGACGAGTGAACAACACTTTATAAGTTAAATTCTCTTTTTTAGTCATAAAGCCACTCTTTTCTTTGTGGTTTCAGAACCAGGCTGGTTTAAAGCGGTCACTTTTTAATATTAATTTTAATTTACTCTAGTTTTAGATCTAAAGTTAACAGAAAACATGCATTTTAGTAAAAAAAAAAAATACACATTAACTACACTATAAGGAATTATTCTCACTAATTTTGCAGCAAAATGAGAAACAATGCATTTATTTATTAGTTCATAAAGCTGATAAATACTTTTAATCGACTCTATAGAAATAGTATTTAAATAAAAACTAACGCAAAAGATGAAAAGGGGCAAATTTTATCTGTCGATGGAGATTAGGATCTCCTCATAAATTAAAATTATGAGTTTGCACAGAAAAATTATGTTTTATAGAACCCACACAATGGATCACACTGAATGGTTTTTGTCCGTTGTCCAGCGAGCTGCCCGGCGCAACAATCACCTCGCGGAAACAAAAATGATGGAAAGGCAAAATACATTTTATTATTGCTTTAAACCAGTTATTTTATTCACAATAAAGACGTAACTGGAAGCATTTAAGTTTATTTCCAGTTGGAAATACTTGGCGTGTAAAAGGTCATAATTATTTTGTGGGGACGAATTAGTATTTCGTGTGAATGAATTACTATTTCGTAAGGACGAATTACTATTTCGTAAGGACGAATTACTATTTTGTAAAGACAAATTACTATTTCGTAAGGATGAAGACGAATTACTATTTCGTAAGGTCTAATTACTATTTCGTAAAGACGAATTACTATTTCGTAAGAATTAATTATTTTTGTGGGGATGAATTATTATTGTTTTTTGTTTACCCGTGTCAGGTCACAGGCTCCGTACAAACAGTTTATAAAGTGACTTTAAATAGTAAATTGAGCCCTTTTTTAAATAATTTTATGACAGAAGTTGAGCTGGTTGTGTGGGTACCTGACTGTCCCGGCGGCGGTAAAGCTGAAGGCCCCGAAGGCAGGTGCATGAGCACGGTCAGCACGGCTGCTTTTCCTCCAGAACACGGCTCGATTGCAACAGGTTTAGGTGCCCCCTTTAAAAACAAAAACAAAAAAAACACAGAAGGAACTGGGTCAGTTCTATACCAGCACAACGTCAATATGTGAGTAGATGTTACAAAAATATATATTAATAGAAAATCTGCACCAAATAGATCCTTAAAAGCTGCATGTATTTGTCAAGAAGAGTCAATAATTATTGGTAATCAAGCTTAAATGAATCTTTTTTTCTATAAAATGGTAGACGTGGTGTGTTTTCTGGATCCAGCAGAACTATATATCAGCACAAGGAGCTGTGGCATGGAGTGGAGACGCCCTCCTCCTGAGACAAATGGCTTGATTGGTCACACAACAAAAACATTTGTGTTCCTGACCGACAGTCCGAATGCTGAGGCGACGACCTACCCTTGGACTTAATGGTCGAAACTGCTCGTCTAAAGCGTGAAAAACATGTCATCCTGACAGCCAATGTCATGTCAGCCTTTTTGCAGCTCACTTTAAATGAAAGCAAAGCAAACTTTGGAATAAGAGCATGTCAGCTAGAGACCCTCTTCTTTTCCCTCCTCGTGTGGCTGAATTTTAAATGGAGACAAAGGCAGCTAATGGGAACTAAATCATTCTAACTCCCAACTACTGGGATTTTCTTAGTTACCGAACCCATTTCCATAGTTGATTTTCAACCTGAAATAGACCATCTGACCTGATAACTACTATTAAAAAGACAATGTTTTATAGTTTTATATATTTGGAAAGTGGTCCCAGAGTCCGACTGCTTTGGCCCGATACCCTAAGCCACATGTGTCAAACTTAAGGCCCGGGGGCCAAATGTGGCCGCCATGTCATTTTATGTGGCCAACAAGGGCATCAAAGTTTTTGAAAAAACAGAATTCTTTAGTTACACACAAATGTAAAATACATACATTACATGTTCTTTCTAGCTCAGTTTTATGTTATTTTTCTTTATTCACTTGGATAGTCTGTTCCTTCATTAATCGAGTAATGTGGGTTTTAATAAGGTGACAACATTTAAAAGGATTTATGCTAGAGTACTAACTGTGATTGTCACTTTAAAAAGTTATAATAAATAACCATTGAGTTATTTAACTTTAAGGAGTAGTTACATTTATTTTTCATCACATTTAGTTACATGTATAAGTTATATTTGGCCCTTTGAGGACAATCGCTATGCTGATGTGGCCCTCAGTTTAGGGCCTAAACTGTGTCACAAGCAGATCATTCACTGATCAAAACATTAACATGTAGGGTAGATTCAAAATGTTATTGAACTAGTAAGGATATCTAATTTGTTAAATACTAGATTGTTGTATAAAATTGCATCTTTAGTAATTTAAAGTACACATAATCTTAGTTAACTTTTAGAAGCTTCAATATAAAAATAAAAAAAAAACTGTTTAGCATAAAAATGCTTTCACAAGAAAAGCAGCAAAAGCTAAAAATGTCTTTAACATAAACAATGTGTGTATTTTTTTGATATTTAGAAGGTATTTGTGGTAGATACTCTTCTGTCATTTCCGCACATTCATTGGAAAGGACATTAAGTCTGATGCCCCTGATATAAGAGCTAAAATCTACTCTCTGCCATTTTTATGATCATTTGATATGGTTTGAGACAAATAAATGCCAACTACAACCCCCCCATTCTGCTGTTTGAGGTCTGAAATAAGGGGTTCTGCTGAGCACAGGAGAAACACCTAAAAACACTTCTTTTTTTAATTTTATTTGACCTGTATTTTCAATGAATAGGGTATAACAAACAAAAGTCAAAATATCCAGAAAATGTTAAAATATAAAAACACATTAGAAAAGAACTACTCTGCCTGTAATCCCACAGTTCAGATGATCTGTAGCAATGTTGAAAAGTCTCATCTCATCTGTTGCGCCGCCTTTTTATGATGCATTTATCAGGCTATTATGGCCACTCATAAGCAGCAGAGCTCATAAACACACACTCACTGTATTCTCCACACACTGACAGGTCTCATCAATCATACTAATCGTTCGTTAGTGCTTCCATATGTTGACTGCCAGCCATTTTGGTCTGTGGTATTTTGCCAGAAATAACAGTCCAGAAGATCCTGCTTTCTTGGCCACTGCAATACTAACACTCATGTTTTAATCTAACCAAACAGAAGAAATGGTTACAGATCCTTCTCTGATTGTGTGGCCAACCAGCTGGAGGGTCTGGTAAAAATGCTTCTACTGCAGAGAGATCTGTCCGACAGCAGAGAACGATGGGGCTTTTTAGAATTGTATAACTGGTGTGAAGGGATTATTCTGCTGCCACTCCAGTCTATCTGTATCATGTTTCTCAGATTGCTAGATAGGAGCTTGATTGAACCCCATTGGCCAATTTTATAAACCAACAATTCTGAGTTCAGTCCTGATCTTTAAAATGTTAAGTTTGTATGTCTTTTAGGAGTTTTCCCTTACCAAGAAGGGCAGGGATGCCAAGTTTAGCTTGGTCTGTTTGGTTTAGTTTAGCAATTACCTATTATATTTTATGACAGATTTCCTTTTCTGATACAATTACTGGTATGAAGCCCATTGAGACGACTATTGTTGTAATGTTAGGCTATATAAATAAAATTAAATAGAAATATGTTAGGCTCTGAAGAACGGCATCAGAAGTTGATTCAAAGCTGGTGGAGAAATATATTAACAAATAGAATATCAAAGTGGTGACAGATGCTGGAAATTTACTTTTAAATGAGAGAATTAGCCATGTTTCAAATGTTTAACCACCAACTGCCGCAAAAATTCCATAATCGGGTTGTCATCCAAATATCTATTTGGATCTTATCAGATTTTATTATGTTCAGAAGCCAGATTCCAGATGTTAGGAATAATTAGAAATAGAATAGTTAGAAACTCTCTTTTTACTTTTATTACATTTACTTGTACCTTTTATTACACTAATGGTTTAAACTTAATTCACTGAGCATGTATTATCATCTCAAAATTATATTGCATCCTAAGACAGCACAACCAAACTATTGTCCTCACAGTTCCTCCTCATCCTCCCTTTTTACTTTTTGTGTGTTCTGGTGTTTGTGCTCTGGCAAATGTCTGTGAGAACATCAGAAAGATCTGATACCTGAAGCTTTACGACCTTCAAGTATCCAGCCTGCAACAGCATGTGGGTGGGTTTTTCACACCATAGACCCTCGGACCATCTTCTGAATATGTAAATGCCAGGTATATATACCAAGCCCTTTTCTGAGTGTCTTTGTTCAGACTTTGTGATCCTGCTCCTCTGTCTGTAACCCTGCGTACAAATCTGTGCTGTTTTGTGCGGAGTAAATCTTCACTGAAGCTAAGTATTGTCTCTGTGTCCTCATTCATTCATTTCTGTGTGCTGGAAACTGAAGGGAACGAACCAACCTAATATTTTTTTTATTAATACAGTCCTTTATAGAAAATCCAGTTTCCTCACACCAGATGAAAGTCAATTTAAACACGATTGTTCATAGAGAAATAAATAGGTGGTTTCTAGAATTAGCTTCAGGATGGAAATCGGACACATTTCTAAACTTGAAATTGCAATAAATCTTCAAAGACATGAACATCTTTGTTTAGAGCCAAGACTACTAACTTTAAAGGCAAAAAAAAAATACAATTCTTTATAAAGGGTTTCTACACGCTTTTACAGGCTGATTCACTCTAATCTACTGCTTATGATGATTACAACATTGTTGGCCAAAATCAGAAAACCTGTGTCATTTCCTAGGACATAGTTTTTGCAGAGCAGCAGTAATTCATTAGAAATTCTCCTTGAAGTTGTGGGCAGTGCCATTGGTGGAGAGCAACCCCCCCACCCCACCCCCGTTGCTGAGAACTCTCTGCTCTCCCCCGACTAGCTTACAGTCCCTCACACCCCCGACCTACCAGTACCGGTGCAACAAAAAAATGGCGAGCAACATTGGAGCTAATTATGAGCTCGATGCCAGCTCAGACAAGTAGATCCAGTCAGCTGGGATTGTAGCAGGGAGAATCGGTTTTTCCTTACCGAGAAGGAGGATCTATGGGCAGGGATGTCCATTTAGCCTAGTCTGTTTAGTTTAGTTTAGTTTAGCCATTACCTATTGAATTCTATGACATCATGTTCTTTATGATTTCATGTCAATTCTATAATTACCGGTATAAAGCCTATTGGTATATGGTAAATGGCGTATACTTATATAGCGCTTTCTACCTTCTTACGAAGGCCCAAAGCGCTTTACTTAATAACCCCAGTCCCATTCACCCATGCACACACACATTCACACACACATTCACACACTGGCGGCGGCTCCGCTGCCGAACACTGGCGCCAACCTCCCACCAGAGGCAAGATGGGGTTCAGTGTCTTGCCCAAGGACACTTCGACAACTGGGGCGTGAAAGGCGGGAATCGAACCTGCAATATTACGATCATGGGTCGACCGCCCTACCACTGCACCACGACCGCCCCTCTATTGAGACGACTATTGCTGTAACATTGGCCTATATAAATAAAATTGAATTGAATAGTCATATCTCTAGTTTGTACTTTACTTAGAAAGGCCAACAAGCACACAACTGCAAAAGCAGCTTTATATGTTCTTATGGAAACACTTTCTCTAACAGCTGCAAAGCCTTTAAGGACCACTGCTTTACTAACCAAGCAAAGACCAACTAAAGTGACTGTATTAAAGAAAAGACAATGCGTCTTACGTTGTTCTGATTCGTCTGCCTTGAAAGAGCAGCAGTGAAGGGCTCTCCAAGAGCTGAGGAGCTTTGTTTTCCTCCTCGTCTGCACTTAACAGCCACAACATTAAAAAAAAAAAAAAAAAGTGTAACGAGTGCCATTCAGCGGGACACTTATGGTAGGTTGCATGGCAACAGATTTCGTTTTGACATGATGACCAAATGAAAGGCAACAATATTGTAAAGAGGCGCCTCGGTATGGCAGTGGATGGCATAATAACCCCTGATTATGCTGTGCTAAAAACATTCTTGATACCTTCAAAAGAAAGAACCAATGTCAGCTTTGGCTAAAGAGGGCTATGTGCTGGTCAATCCAATCATTCAAGGGAAAACAAATAGAGGGTGGCATGTCTGTGTGTCAGAGAGAGCGCCAATGAGACTCACGTCAACTACAGGCAGCAACATTTCGGTCACCTCCCGTCTGGCGTCCAGTGAAACGGCAACGGAGGCAAACGGACGACTGGCCATCTGCTGACGCTCTCTCATCAGCTGCTGTAACGTCACAGACAAAGATAATGTGAGAGACAGGACGACAATACTTAACACTCAGTACCATGCTTCAGAAAGTGCAATTACTGGACATTTTGATCAACAAAATTGATCTGCAAACTCTCCTTTCAATAAGTCAGAATAATCATGATGTCATGTGATTGATAAGTGTTTTAAAAACGTGGTAGAGAGGATAAAAGACACATTTGTTGGAGGTGTTTATGAAAAAGCATCTTGAACCCTTAAGCCTCTTAGCAGAAGGATCGATTATGCTTTGGGATTATGGTACAAAGAGGAGGGGATAAAAAATTAAAAAAAGAGAGAGAGAGAGAGAGGTGGTTTCTAAATCAGGATAATGATCCTTAACACACATCAAAATCCAGAGTGGACCTTAAGGTTTCACAGTGATCCTCACAGCGCTCTGACCTAAATGTCAACAGAAATCTGTGGGGAAACTTCAAAAGAGGAGATCGTGTGAACTAGCCTGAAGTTCTCACAGCGCTAAAAGCTTTTCTGAACACAACCAACCATTTGAAAACACATTTTCTGGACAAGACATACTTTTTTTGGTAGGTTAAAAGTATTCACTGTGAAAAGGCTTTATTTGTGTATACTTTGGTAGTGATCAACCAAAAAAGTAGAAAGTGAATCTCCACGAGCTGTTCACAGCAGAAAGTCATCAGAGTAAAAAAAAAAAACTATAAAACAATTCGCTTTACGGCTTTTCGAGACTTAAAGTTCTGGAAAAAAGAAAAAAAAAATGTAGTGGCATAGCAAATTTTATCTTTTTATAACTCTCTGCAAATGTAATGAGCACTTCAGTGTAAAATATGCTTGCAGAAATTGTTTTTAAATGAAATTTAGAATTAATTTTAATCTATTTGACTACAAAAACTGAATGTTTTTCAGAATGTGTACAATCCCTTTCATTTGTGTTCTAGATTTTATTTGTTTTTGCTTTTACCTGTTCTTACTTTCGAGAGGATTAGCAAATTGGCAAATTTTGCTATAACCTGGCACAACATCTTCATTTCATGTGATCAATGTTCTTTTGTGCATTGTCCCTTGTCTTAAGTCAATAAACTCTTCTATGTCACCCATAGAAAATGACTTGCTTCTGGTTGGAAATGATGAGGACGATGCCATTTTGGAACCAGAAATCATCAGTAAACAGTGATGGGTCCAAGTCCGTCTGAGTCAACGTTTCTATGACAACCACTCGCCAATCAGGAGTGAGCATGCTGGAAGTCCACACCCCTAGCATTTAAAGGCAGGCTACAGAAAATCTGTCAGACGTTTGATGCAAGATCACGTACTTTTATTAAGGCAGTTTATAAATTGAATAACTTGCACTACAGAAAAAATTTAATGAAAGAAAATTAGGGTTAGTAGGAAGATGTTTTAGAAAAGGTAGCAGAGCAAGAATGGTGATTCTCACAAATAGAATGACTTGAGTCATAGTTGTTTATTTTTCAATAAAAACTCTTTGGGATTTGGGCTTTTTGGGACCAGCGGGTATCATAGGATGTTATCCAATCAGGAGAAATTGCTTTTTAAAAGGGACAATGCTTCACCACAAACAGCAGCAGTGGTAAACACAGAATCAGTTTACATGAAATTTTCATTCAACAGAAATTTTAATGCTAGAGTAAAGTTATTTGGAATTAGAAGGAGCTGCATTTCTGGAAGAAAATGCAGGGTTGCTGAATGCAAATGAAACTTAAAGGGTAATAATTAGTAAAAACTAACTAAATAAATAAATGAAAGAAAGAAATGATCAAAGTTGACCATAAATAAAATTGAAAACAGTATAATAACAAAAAACATATTTTTGTGAACCAGCGAGCTTCTGCACCACAGAAGAAAGTAAAGGTTTTCAAGGACTTCAATGGAGGCAAAAATCCTGGAAATCCTGGAACATCTTGAAAGGTTTAAGGATTTTATTCATTTTATTAGTTGAATGTTTAAATAGCTGAAAAAAATTGTAGAATGAGGTAAGCGGCAAAAATGGCAGAAGATGCTATAATAAAGAAATAAATAAAGAGAAAACAATGGATAACAATGGATTGGATGCTTTATAGCATTCAATCCATTAAGGTGAGTTGGCCTTAAAACTGCCTGTAGACTTCCTTAAAGCTTCTGCAAGGAGCGCTGTGGTTCAACTTAAGGCACATCAACAGTTTCCACTACTCTGGATGAGCAGAACATATTTTTTCTTCTTCTCCGCTAATCAATATGGTAAAACACTTTGAGCAGGAACGTACTGTCTGATCGATATCTAAACAGACCCCCGTTTCAGTTCCAAGGACATTGCTGATTGTTATTGGCTTTGTGATGAGCTTAAGTGTGCTGCATTAAGATCTAATTGTATTTCAGATGACTAAGCATCCAAAATGATTATGATGTTCACACCTGTACCTTGTCTATCCTGACGCAAAACATGACTCTTATTTGGAAGAAGATACAAAATGAAAAACTTTACCAAATATTTGGGGGGAAAAGTTGGATTTTGGGTAAATATCTTTTTTAACCTTCAAAATACATTCAGAACATTAAGCAGTTAACGAAATCATTTTAAATATTTCATCTAAAAATACAAAGATATTTTTCCAATAAAATGGTTTAAAAACACAACAGTATCTTGAGGAAAATATTTCTAAGTCTCTATGAATAAGGCTTTCATTTTTACATTAATTGTTCAAATGGGCCACAACATTCCTGTAGTACATTTGTTGTCCTTTAATTCCATATAACTAGAAAATAAAAAAATATTTTTCTCCAGTGGCATTTAAACTTTTTCATCTCACTCCACCATGAAAAAATAAATGTACAATTTCTCCGCTTGAGCAGACTCGAGACTTTCTAATCTGTTATATTTGATTTGAGACGTATTGCAGGGCGCCTGATTATACCAGATGCATGAAAACAGAGTTTTCTAATGACATTACAGCACTCAGGATTTGTCCTTGAAGTAGTAATGAACCTTCAAATTCTTGTGCGTAGACCACCTCCCCCACTCACTTTGACCTTAATTAGGCATTCATTAGTCTGGCTAATAATTGGCATATTTTGTACCAGGTTTGGAACGGTTGCCATGGCAAAGATTAACATCGGAAGCAGAGTCTCCCTGTTTTCTAAGGATACAACTTAAATATCATGAGAACAGACAACAAATACATAGATTTGATTGACTTTCCTTTTTTGTTAATGTGAAAAGCATTTGTATTATTGGTCACAGATAACTAATCTGATGCACCAGATGCTTTGCTGCAGAACCATCTGGGAAGTTGATTGTGGAAATTGTTTCGAGTAGAGCAGCCCATCCACTCCTCATCTCCAAATGAGTGATCAAAAAAATACCGGTACGTATGAGGGAAAAAGGTTGTATAAAAAGAAAACACTTGTTTTTTTGCTGCAATCTTAAAAAACAAAAACAAAAAAATCTGTTCATCGCAACTTAAGTTCCACCAATTAACCAAATGCATCATCAGAGATGAACCGACGTCACCACCATCCTCAGATGTACAGAATCTCTGAGACCTGAACACACTTTCTGCCAAATAAACCTTCCAGTAAACATTCACTTCTGATAAAAGAAAGAAATTTATTCAGTAACTGAAAAAAACACAGTTTGAAAGTAAAGACTAAAAGAGGAGAAAAGTGCTGCGTGTTTTTTAACATTTCATCTTGATTTCTGGAAAGGAATTTTGCTTTTCCAAAACATTTCATTTCATTTATTTTGTTTGATTTTTTTTTTGGAATTGGGTTTTGGTTTCTGGAATTTTGCTTTGATTTCTAAAATGCAATTTTTTTAACCATTTCTTTTGGTCATTTAATTGTTGTTTTGATCTTTAAAATGTGTTTTGCATCAAGTGATTTGTTTGGGATGTGCACATCAGGGCTACCATAGAAATGTAAACATGAAAACATTGACATTTCTTTACCGCAAAATGAGGAAAGCTGTAAAATGTAACAGAAGAAAAGCACAGAAAGCACAGGATGCAAAACAACCAGGATTTAGGTAAACAACAGGTTTTAACATGTTCTTGTGGCATTTTTCCCACGATGGAGGACATATATCAATTAAATTAAGATCTAAATTTATTGAAATCATTTTGAATCAGCAGTAGACAGAAACTCTAAGGTAAATATCTAATGAATAACTGCTGCTCTTCAGAAACTACGTTTTTAGATTTAGGCAAAAACAGCATAATCATAATTAAAATACCACTTTTAACATAGTTTAAAAGATTATTGGAGTGGGCCTGTGAGGTTAATCTCCATTGTTTATGTGTTGTAGAATGGAGGTAAGTTCTCTATATGTCAACACTTCTCTGCATTGAAGTCACAAAACTCTGCTAGTGTCCTGTCTCTAACCTCTTTGCTGAGTCCAGAGGTTGAGCCAGAAATAAACAGGACTTCCTATTGACTGTCAAGTTCCTTCCTCTGCCCCCTTAGGGTTATGATGCTGCAGCTCCAAAAAAACAGATGGCTTATGCCATCCAACAAAAGCTGTCCAGTCTCCTTAGTCATCAGAGTTTGCTCAGACCACTTCAGCCCTACGTATTCTTTGGGTTTTTCCTGGTTCTGACCTGGAGGTGGTTTTTCTGACAGCAGTTAAGAAAGCCCTCTTTTTATCAGTGCTGTTTAAACCAATGAAGACAATTTTTTGAGAACTTCTGCAGAACGCAGCAGGAAGTGCTTACGTCTTCATTGGAGAGGGTACGTTTGGGTCTCCTGGGGGAAACTCCATGTCTTTAAGAAGCACAGGCTCAGTGGTGCTATGGGCACTGGAACAATTAAAACACCTCGATCTTAACCACTTTCACAGGAAGAGAATGCCCCCCTTAAAAATTAGGTCCATCAGAATGTGATAAAAGAAAAAAAAAAGGGTTTTAAATCATGTTATTTTAGTGGACTCTGTAAAAGGTTATGGGAAAGATAGTTGTACAGAATTGCACTTACTTTGGTCAAAACTTTGAAAGAGAAAAAATCTGGAGTGAAAACAAATACAAAATAAAAACAGCAGCCACATGAAATTGACATTGACTACCTGATTGATTTTCTCGCTTTTATTTTTTTTACACTTTATATCTGAGGTCCAATGTTAAATTGTTGTACATCTCTACCAATAAAGATCAAAAAGGCAGTACAAGCCTTATAGATTTGAGCTGCTGGGTCACAGCAGGTTAAAATCAGAAACGTTGCCCTTTACGAAAAAGATAAGCAGAGGATGGAGGGCCCACCGAGGTTGCTGCAAAACGAGAAAACCGCTCGCGGCTTATTACGGTTTTCAACACAAAAGCTTCAAATCCAACAACATTCATCCTAAATGTCAGATAGCAGTAATGTTATTTATCATGTTGCAGAATTCGTTTTTAAAGCAACAAAGCACAGGAGGAGAGCAAAAGCAAAGTCAGAGAAAGCTTGTGCTGTGAATATAAACATAAAAACGACCGGCACAATACCAGAGAGATTCTAGAAATGAATGCTAAGTAAATGACAAAAGGTAAGAGAGAACGCTGTAAAACCAATTAACGTTTGTGCATTGACAGACTGATTTTGTCTAAAATACAAGCTGGAGCTATTCATGCTTTTGATAAGGGTGGGCACCAAGTGCATTGCGAAGCGCCTTGATTAATTTGGCAAGTGAGGTTTTGAATTATCTGTCTGGTAAATACTTCATTCTTTCCCCTGTAAATTCGGGGAAAAAGGGTGGGTGTCATCTGAACATATCCTTTACTTAAGCAGGTCACCCTGCCCTTTGAAAACATCACTGCCCAAAGACATGAGCTGTCACCTCATAACTCCAGAAAAGCACATGAAGTCAAATAAAACCAACTGAACAGCATTTTAGCTGCAAACTTCCCCTTTTGTTGGGTTTTTTTTTTGCTGCACAATGCAGCTCATTTGAAAGTCTCCACACGTCCTGTGATTAATGGACTGAGCACAAACAGACTAATACATGCAGTGTAGTGTAATGCTATTGTTTACAATGCTGACATGATGTTAGTTTGGCTAAAATGTGAGTGGGCTTAAATAGCAGAAGCAAAACGAAAATATAAATATGGGCTTCTGCAGAAAAACGCTTAGCCCAAACAAAGAACAATCAAACTGACAAGAGATTTCAGACTGAGATAATGTCATTGTAAAAATCGATGATAACTGATTGTGATCTTCAACTGGAAGAGAAGACAATCAAGGTTCATGGTGAGGTGTGAATATAGAGTATGTAGTAGGGGTGTAGGAAAAAAAAAAAAAATCGATTGGTCGATATATTGTAATATTTCATTTGACTATACTTGTATTGATTTCAAAATGCTGTGAAGATGATGTATGAGTGTCCTTCAGCGTCTGACTTACTTAAACATCCGACCGCTAGTTGTCCACACAGCACACTGAGCCTCTTTGAGCAGCTCTACACGACACCAAAACAACAAGGTCTCACGAGAGTCAGATTGTGTTAAATGTTCAGTCAGCATTGCAGTTTTTGTTGTTATGAGACATGTACTACTTAGTTTTTGGTTGGGATTTGTACCAAACCAAAAACTATCGCCAATACACACCCCTAGTACGTTGTAATGTCTAGCTTAATGTTTAGTGTGGTGATATGATGATTAAACACTTTTTCACATCCCTTTTCCCAAAATGGCCTTTGGTGACCAAGCGTTCAATCCACAGCTGAAGATATACACAAATCTGGCTGACAAAGGAAATAACCAAATACATTCTTTGGTTTACTTTTGCTCTTAAGCCAAAAATATCTGCATCTTTGCAATTCTGTCAAAAAATGCTGAACTTATCACTAAAGCTTGTGACAAATGCAGATGTTTTTATATGTAAGCATTTTTTTTTGTTTTGTTTTTGTCTAACCTGATGACAATTCACACAGAACTTAAAACTTAATTTTTGGAAAAATAACTGAAATCAGTCACTTCCTGTAACCATGAATAAGCTTGTTACCCCTTTCAACTGGAATTAAGACCACTCTTCTTTTGAAAATGCTCCAAGTCTTTTCTATTCAAGAGATCGGAACTCATTGCTGGCCATTTCAAAACACTCCAGTGCTTTTTTGTAACAACTTCTGAGAGCTTTTGGAAGTGGTCATTGTCCTGCTGGAAGACCCTAGACCTCTGGTGGAGATGCAGTTTTCTAACATTGGCAACTACTGTGTGCCCCAAAATTTCACGACATCATTCACACAGTTGAAGCATCGAGTGCCAGAAGCAGCAAAGCAAACACAGACCATCTTTGAATCTCCAGCATATTTGACGATATGGACAGCGTTGGTCTTTAAAGGTTTATTTTTTAAACAATACTATGACGTCCTGTACTTTTGTCTCATCTCACAGTACGTTTTCCCAAGAGGACTATAGGTGTACCACAAAACTCTGTTTTTATTCCTGTTTGTATCAGCATTGGTGGCTCCCTCGGTCTCTTTGGAGTCCCTTTTCATTGAGATGGTGACAGATAGCACGAGTTGACACAGTAGTAGCCGATCTGTGTTTGCAGATCAGCTTGAATTGTTGTACATTTTAAAATGTTGCTCCTGAAAGCAAGTCCAGGAGGGTTAGCTACAGTGGATACAGAAACATAAAACTCTTTGGAAATAGGACTTGTAGCCTTAAAATTGTTTACATTTTCCTACAATAATTATCAGAGTATCTCAAAACCCTGGACGCGTTTTTACGCTTCTTTTTTCTCCCTTCTTAGAATGACACAATTCAAAGGCAGAAGATCACATTTTTCCTTTTTAACTAGTTGGATTAATGTGGCCCTCGACAGACTGGGATCTGTCCAGGGTGTCACCTGCCTTCGCCAATGAGTGGCCAGGATAGGCTCCGGCAGCCCCGTGACCCCGAAAGGGACAAATAGATTAGAGAATGAATGAATGAATGAATGAATAAGTGAATGACACATTTCCTGTTTCTTGCCATAGGTGCAAATCAATACATATTTAAGGGGCATGACATGCTTGAAAATCACTTATTTCTTACAATCTTGACAAAGTGCCAATAATTTTGTCTAGTCTGCTTTTGAGTTGTAATTTTTTGTCAGGTTTGACTTTTCTCTTGTTTTTTTGTTTTCTAGTGCAAACAAACTCAAACTTTTGCAATTTGAACAATTTCTGAGAGGGTTACAGTTACTGAGAGAATTGCAAGGTTGCCATTTATTTTTGGCAATGACTGAGTATTTGTTGCAACTTTGAAAGAGCAACTCTTAATATGTTAACGAAAGGCCCATAAGAGTGTACATGCATCCCTTTACCTCAAGGTACCAAAAACATATGGAATGTCTAGCAATTCGTTAAGAAGCTGATATTAGGCACAAACATAAACATAAAAACAAGTTAATTTAAATTATAACAAGAGTAACGATGTAAACAGCAACAGAAACAGAAAGTGGATCTCAGCAAAAGTATGTGTGACAGCTCAAAAGCAAAGAATTGCATTAGAAAAGTCCTATTTCCATGTGTAACATCCACAAGTTGCAGTGTTACGAAATGTCAATGTGCCCTCCCTTCGGTTCCCCCCACAGGTAGCTTTGGAGAGGTCAGCTCTTATCCTCCTCATCCGTGGCATTTCAATCTTTTGTCTTTTCCTTTCTTGGTCCCCAATCATCACCTCACCTCAACCAAAATCATTCAACCGGAACAGGAACACCTTTCACAATTTACTCTGAAAATAATTAATATTTCTTATCTTATTAATGCTGAACATTCAGCTGTGCGACACTACGTGAATGCAAGGACATGCACTTTGTGGTTTCTGAGAAGCTCTCAGTGATTGTTGCCGGCAAACTAATTTCCTGAATTACACGGAGACCGTTATAGCTTTGTTACAGACGAATCCTGTTGTCCAACGAGTTTCCAGGAAAAATAACCCAAGTAGAAAATACACCTCGAATAAATGGTACTAATAATATCCACAACTATAGACTTTACACTAGGAAAGCAAATAATTTGATGTTCAAAAGCCAGTGGCTGGACCAGTGTCGTTATTAACCCAAACACTCATTTAAACTCATTTATTTCAAGTCGTAATGTGAGACAGATGTCTAAGTGGTCCCCAGTGCAGAGGCTGTTTACAGGCGTCTAAATTGAATGGACACAGTAAAGATGAATTTATCTGTCAGGAAAGGCAAAAACGCTGAATCTGTAAGAGTTGGTGAGATTTTAGCACAAACTAAATATGACCGCACAGGCGCATTTTAAACCTCACACCGCTCACTTGCAGGATATATTAATATTCATTAAAAAAAAACCACTTAAAACACCACTTAATACAAAATATTATAGTGTAATGATAGTTACAAATCTGACTGTAAATGCAGGCTGTGCCTCATGCATATTAGACACATAGGATCCTTTTGGTGGGAGGAAGGCTCCCACCCGTCTTCCAACAGGAGGTATCCAAACAAATCTGTCACCTACTGAATTTGAATTACACTATTTAGAACACAATCAATTCCATCCCACAAGCATGCACACAGGTGGGCACACACACACACACATACTGCATGAAGGGAGTGGTCGCCATTTATCCTTTGGCCCCTCCCTCAACCCTTGTGGAAGAAGACAAATGCTACTGCAGCGGTTGTGTTCTGGGGGAGGGGGCTCCTTAGGTTGGGTGGCCCGCTGTCCACACGGTGGGTGAGGAATCTCCGTGAGATTCTCAAATTGGGATGAAATCCCATCTGAGCTGAAAGGTGTTCAAGCCCCCAGGGCAAGCTGGAATTGGGTTCCCGCATTGTGTGTCTGGTCATTCTGTATTTCCACCATCACCTTGGTGATTTGGGTCATGTTGGTCGTGGTACACCATTTGTCCTTTTTACTGAAACCCCCCCTCTACGGTGGGGAGGAGCGATCTTCTCTGGTCCTTCTATGCCTGGCTGGTGAACTGCCTGGGGGGCTGCGCAGGCACCTCTAAGTGACCCCTAAATCTTGGACTCACACTGCATCGAGTTCGGTCCAGCCTCTACGGTCCAGTCTCTCCAGTGCACCGCATCTGTTTCACTGGTTATGAATTTTGGCTGGATGCTGGAGCGAGCTGGAGCACTTTTTGTGAATTTGGGGCAAATGGAACAACCTAAACCGTAATTCATGCAAGGGAGTGAAGTGCATCTGGTACTTTTTCCCAAAAAAAACCCGTTTTCTGCTGTCGTCGCTATCTTTTCACCCAATAAAACATGAAGTCATTTCCGCTTAGCCATTGTATGACGACGAGTCACGCAGAAAAAGAAGTGTTGTGAATATAGTCACGCTGGAATGAGGGTTTGTTTACTAGTACTTCCTATATAAATTGTGGGTTATCGCTTTAACCTACGTGAGTTTAGAGTCTCAGGAGGTCGGCAGCAGACCCTGTGGCTACAGTCATTCATAGCCAATGAGAGTCCTCTGCTGTTGCTAGACCGCTCCGGTGGCTCCATCAGAGCTGGACTGGGTGCAGTGTGAGCCTAGGGTTAGGACCCCTAGGTGGTGGCAGCTCTTGTCTTGGGCCACTGGGGTCTAAAGGATTTGGGCATTAGAGGCACTTAATCTCTACCTGGGTTGAGGCCCTTGTGCCTTCTGGCATTGGGGGCTCCTGTGATGTCCCCTCTGATCCTGTCTGGGTGGTTGGTATCAGGTTGTCAGGGGAGGGTAAATGTCCTCATGTGCTGTAGATAAAGGAGGCCCTAGCTAACTGAGTTGTCTGGCTGACCAGTGCTATAGGGGGTGGGGGGCCACAGCTCTTCCCCATTAAATAGCATCATCATACATTCCAGTAAACACGCACTCAGCTGAACACATCTGTCTACTAATTTCTGCATCTGCACACAGATGTTTATTTTGAGTGCAGATATGCTTGACGTATTGTTTGTGTGACGCTGCATGCACGTGAACTGACTTGTACGAGTAGTGTGAACTGTCCTGTGTGTGGATTTGCTAAATGTGTGTGTGTGTGCAAGTTTGTGCACTAATTATGTGAACCCTATTTGTAGTTGTGCACATGCGACTGTGTGAATGTGTGGTTGTCCCAGTGTAGATGTGTGGTTGTGCACAAAAACCCAGCCGTTCTGTGAGCATTTACTTGTGACATTGACAACACTAAGCCTCGAGCGACCTTCATCGTCTATTTCCATGTTTTCTTTCGTCTTCATCTCTGCTAGTTTTGTTTGTCTGCACTCTATTCTTCTTCGTACCTCCTCTTATTTCTCCTATCCATGCTTTTTTTTACACTTCTCCTTAAATGTAAATAATTTGCTCCTTTTCCGTCTGGTTCAGAACTAAAAAGTTAGAAAGTAAATTTAAATTTTTTTTTTTTTAAATAAATAAAATAAAAAAATGAAAAGGCAAAAGGGGTTCATACATTTATACAGCTGATTTTTAAGAAGGGATGTAACCCCAACTATAAAAACAAAATCCATCCAAAACAACAGGCTTTTAGATTCTGTTTGTTTGCTTAACTGCTGTAAAAAAAAATCAAATACAATTTAATAAAATCAAATAAATAAGGTTGCGGTTCATTGCTTCTTTATGTGCTTTTAATTTTTGGTTTTAAAGAGTAATTAATTGATCCGATTGCTTAATTAATACCGGAGCTGCTATTCTGTTAACTGCTCGTTCCACCTGACATTTTAAATAAAGATTACTTACAAATGTTACAACATTTCTATTACATTTTTTATCTAAAATATTTAAATAAAACTAAAACATTCAATATTAAATGTATAGAGGAAAAAAAAAAGCAGAGTCAGTATTTGCATGTCACAATAAATATATGATAAAACACATAAAAAAGAATTTAAAAATGACAGTGAAAGTTTCTGTTGGAGTTTTTTCATTTGCTATGGATGAAAGTAGAATTAAAAAATACTGCATATATGACAAAAGGCAAACTGTAAAGCTATAGCACCCAAGACAGAACAGAGTCCCTAAAGGCTCACTGGGGTTCTGGGTAAAGGTTACTGACAAGGAACTTGACCTTAAAATATTCCTGTAAAAAGTAGGACACCTAAAACTTGCCAGAGCAGAAAGATTTAGTCATTATTTGGCAAGAATTATACATCTGTGTGACATAATATAAGTTTAAACGTATTAACATTTATTTCATAAAAAACTGACCCTTAAGGGAAAGAAATTGTATACGTCGTCACTAAACATAGGAAAAGAAGTAGATTTTGATCAGACAAAAAGTTTAACATTTTATTTTCATAAAATAAAACAGTTGAATAAGTATTAAATACTGTTTTAGTTTTAGACTTATTTGATGTGTCAACATTTTATTTCATTAGTTTTAGATGTCAAATTGGAAAACAAGAGAGTGTATTTATTTAACATTTATTTAACCAAATGGCTTTTTTTTATAGCTGAATAAATGCAGGATTTAGATGGCAAAAGCAGAGAAATCTAATGTGTGCGTCCAGCTTTCTGCATTTTCATATTTAATTCTTTAAATAGAAACAGAGTCATAGCTGTTATCGTTTTTGTTTATTTCCATCTATAAATTAGAGGGCATAAAACGATGATCAATGTCTTTCGCAAAGAGGAAATTAATTGTGAAAGCTTTATTAGTCAACTGCAAGTCAGCACGCTGAACCAAATGAAAAATCCTGCTGTTGAGAATCACAGCAACCAACAGAATGGGGGATTCAGTGGAAAAAGATGGAAATCATGGCTGCTTTTTAAGCAACCGGACACCATACAGTGCAGTTTAGATTAAGAGCAGTCGAGAAAATTTGCATACATTTGCCCTCTACCTCCTTTTCCTGCGCATATTTTTGAAGCAGCTTTTATGATTTCTGCTGCCCATCATCTCATCCTTGACCCCTTTTCATTTCCCTCTCTGCCGATCCAATCTTCTGTTCCAACACTGAATATTAATGATTATTATCATTTCTCATTACATGTTCCACTTTCTTTAAACTTCTTTCCCGAGAGCAACTGAAACCTAAAACCAATTATTAATTAAATTCATATTTATTGGAAGAACTTTGTATTTGACAATTTAAGAAAAAAAAAAATCAAATATTGCTGCATAGGTACACATTTTAACAGTACGGTAATCTATAATTTACCACCTTACCACCTTTACCTCCTGGCCAATGACTGAATAGATCTTTAGTCACGTGTTTTTGTTTTTACAAGCTTTGGTCTGGAACAGGATGGTCCGCTGGATGGGAGTTTGGGCATTTTTTCGCTTGCCCCTGATTGACACCTACGTACTTGAGTAAAGATATACTTTGACGGGCAATTTTGAGCTTAATTTTCTTAATATATCTCCTCCATTTTTAAAAAACAAAATGCCCCAAAAACATGTTAAAAACACCAAAAACGTGATTTTCATTGGAGCGAGTCTTTAAAGAAACAAGCTTTAAAGGAGGGTTAGTTGCGAGGAACAGGGGATGACTGCACAGTGACAAATCAGGAAGTTGGGGCAAGAGGTGATGTCAAAAGCTTTCTATCAGCCAGTATTTAATATAAACAAGACAAATATTTGAGGAAAACAAGACAATGCCAGGAGCCTTGCATGCTGGGGAGGGGACATACATGAAGGAAAATTTGGTTTAGTAATGAAGTGGTTTGTAGCAGCAGAGATGCATTTAGATGGAGAGCAGAGGAGTCCCTTATTTCCGTAGAAAATCAACACAAAATATTATTTAGAACTACAAGTAACAGGAAATTTCCAGAGAAAGTGGAAAATATAGAAATAGAAGATAAAACTTTATGAAGCCAACAAAAAAAAAGTAGTATATAAAATACATTTAAGCTTTTTTTCCAACTAAAAGGGCATTTTTATTAAAATCATTTTCTAAGATTTGGGTAAAAATTTTCTATGAACTGAATATTGATATGTTTTACCTGATCTTTAAAAAAAAAAAAAAAAAACAAACAAACTCAAAAACGACAATTAGATTTAACTCCCAGTAATTCTGGTAGAGACAACAGTCGAGAGATGGAGTAAAAACCCATAATGCATCAGCCGAAAAATCGTGCTAGACATTAAAAAGGGACTCCAGAGTTTCTAAAACACATTTCGTTGGTCAAAAAAGTTTCAAGTGCTGCTTTGTTCTTGGCAATTTTGTGCTCTGGCAGCACAGATATCTTGTTTTCGGATTCTACGTGGCAAAAGTTTATTAAAAAAAAAAAAAATTTACAAAACAATTTCACCTGAACTGGAAAGACAGTTAAAAAAATTCACTGTTTTGTGGATATAAAGCTGAGGTTGCTATACACACAAAAATAAAACGTAAAACATCGGAGAGCGCTGACATGATGGGAGCTGCTGAAGGGAAAATGGAATGCATTTGCTGTATTCGTCACTTCAGGAGTCTTAACCACTCAAAGTGCTTTTTGCACAACAAGCTGCATTAACCGATTCACTCCGCATTTTCTTAGCCTATGCAGTTTTTCGGGAAGAGTCCACAAAGTGCTAAAGGCAGATCCGTATTCAGAAAGGGGCTGGGCCTGAAATGAAGTGAGGCTTCTGCAGTGGACTGACCCAGACTTTTCCATCAAAGTAACTCAAATGTATTTAAAAGAAGGAACACATCATAAACATCCCTAAAACTGTCAATTATAACACAAAGAACATCATGTTTCACGAAATTTAAACTCAACTATTTAAACTAAACTTATAGTGTAGCCTCAAGTACAAAAGGGGTTTATACATATATACCCACAGTCTGCGCAAAGAGTACATAAGAAAGGATTATTTGTAAAAGTAAATTCCATCTAAAGCAAGAAGTTCTTGGTTTGTGTCTATTTACTAAAGCTGATGGACAGAACAAGCACTGAATAAATAAACCGACATGTGAAGATGGGTGTTCTTCTGACTTACTTCTCTGCGTCGAGACGCCCAGCAGGTTTGTTTGATCTTCCACACCACAGCAGCCACCAGCAGCAGCGAAAGAAAGCAGCTGCAGGAAAAGACAGTAAAAAGCATAAAGCACAAGGAAAAAACTAAATCTTTTTTAATATATAGATGTTCAAGTACTTCTGATTCTGGTACTCGGTTAAACTACTATTTCTAAAAAAAAAAAAGGTTCCTGCACAGTAAATACATTTTTTACTAAATCGGAAATACAAAACAATTCAACTAATTTTGTTTCTAATTATAATTCCTTAAATTAGGACACATGTAATTTACTAAACTCAGATATTTTTAAGAAAAAGTTTTATTTTGTGAATTGTGTTTTTTTTTTTTTTTTTTCCTTTTCAAAAACAAGACTTGTTTGATTTAGGGAAGCTAAAAGTACAAATGTACATAATATTAGGGCTGAAGGATATAAGGAAACCCTGTGATTTGCAATATTAGTGATCAATATTGCGATGACAATATAACTTGCGATACATGAACAAATAGCAAATCACCTAAAAAGAGCATTTTCATTTCCCAACAACAGTTTAATTTGAATAAGAGTTAAACGCAAGTTGACTCCAAATGATCCTCGTCCACATAGGAGGCGAGCTTCTAACATCAAAGAGCTCCATCCGATTGGTTACCGACTTGAAAGGCTCCATCCGATTGGTTACCAACTTGAAAGGCTCCTTCCGATTGGTTACCAACTTGAAAGGCTCCTTCCGATTGGTTACCAACTTGAAAGGCTCCTTCCGATTGGTTACCAACTTGAAAGGCTCCTTCCGATTGGTTACCAACTTGAAAGGCTCCTTCCGATTGGTTACCAACTTGAAAGGCTCCTTCCGATTGGTTACCAACTTGAAAGGCTCCTTCCGATTGGTTACCAACTTGAAAGGCTCCTTCCGATTGGTTACCAACTTGAAAGGCTCCATCCGATTGGTTATCAACTTGAAAGGCTCCATCCGATTGGTTATCAACTTGAAAGGCTCCATCCGATTGGTTACCAACTTGAAAGGCTCCATCCGATTGGTTATCAACTTGAAAGGCTCCATCCGATTGGTTATCAACTTGAAAGGCTCCATCCGATTGGTTATCAACTTGAAAGGCTCCATTCGATTGGTCAAATGGATACAAGGATTTTATTAGTTAAGTACTTCAAGCTGCCATAAGATTGTTTCAGCACAGTTAAAGTAACTATTTGTTGCAATTTTCACCAACTTTTGCAAAATGCATATTGCACAGCTTGATATTGCGATAACGATAAAATTGAGATTTATTGTACAGGCCTACATAATATTACACATAATATTTAAGACAAATGTTTCTTAAAATGCGTAAATCTAGTCTGACTAAAAGGTGACTATGGTCTAGAAATAAGAACAGTTGGACTGCTGCTTAAAGTAGCATATTTTGGGGAAAAGGTGAATAATTACACATACTTTAAAAATGTAAGTCTTTTTTTCAAGCTACACAACATTTTTAAAACATTTCCAACTACCAGAGTCAGCTCATTTTAAGAGTTAATTTCATTTTAAAAGAGAGGGACATGACAACTTATTTTAAGGAATCTTACAGAGACAAACTTTTCATTCTTTGGCAGATTTTATTTTATTTTTCTTTTCTTTTTTTACTTCTAACAAGAGAAAACATTGTCTATTCTACATTTTTAAACCTGTCTTTTGAAAGACATTTTTCCAGAGTGAAACTTTTAGATAACTAACAATCTAAAGCAAAGTCAATATAGCATGTAATTATTTATATTAACGCATAACAGTTTTGCCTTTTTTTTTTTTTTTTTTTTACATCTTTTGGAGCACAAAAAACAAATGTGTGGAGTAGCAGCCTCTCATGTAAAAAAGCCGAATGTTCTCAAAAGCTGATACAGGAAGGATGTATGTTTCAAAGTTTTCCTCTAACTATTAAAAACATCAAATTAGATGATTTTAGAAGGTAGCGCAATAATATTTGAATATTTTGGCTGATTACTTCGATTAATAACCCAACAGTGCAATCGTTAGTCAAGGGATTCTCGGAGAGGTCCAAGCACGGTCGAGACAGAAAATATGACTGATTGAGAGCTTCCACTTCATTATCCCTCTGACAGATGAAAATGTAAGGATGATTATGTGCTAGAGAGACTGTCGGGGCTTTATTAGAAGAGCTGCTCAAGGCTCCTGGTGTATGGTTTGCAAAAATAGCACTGCGTTCGATTTAAACCAACATCTTTCTGATGAAGAAACAACAAAAGCTTTAGTCAGTTCTAAAGACTTTCAGTACGAATAAGAAATTGTTGAAAACGTTGAAAAAAAAATCTCCTTAATAATTGTTATTAATGCATTTGGTGAAGAAACCTGGATAAGTGAGCAGAATAAATCCATTAAAACATGACCCATAAGACACTCTTTAAATGTTAAATGTAAAATAGGAAGAATTCCACTAAAAAAAGGCTACTATGTGACTTTTAAAAGTTTTGCATTATGTCCCAAATAAATATTACATTTGAGTGATTCTCAAAAAGATTTAACTCTTATATGAGTCAGTGTTTTATAAGCTAACTCATACAGCATTTCTAAAAAAGAAAAAAAAAATACAAAAGGTTATGTCAAGAAAAGGAAAATTACTGGTGTGAAAAACGTGGTAAATTAAAAAAAACATTTTCTTTACCCATCCTATCCACCTTTCAGGAAGCTCTAGAAACCCTGTGGGGTGATTTGACATTTTGTCATCAGGCTGATTATGTTTCCTGCAGGCTCATCCCCCCCATATCTCCTTAAACATATGCACGCAGGCACAAACAACAGCGCTTGTTAGTGCATTCAGGCTAGAGTTTATGGGTCAGTGAGAACCGGACAACAAGGATGCAAACAAAGACTAAACAGAACGAGAAAAACCTGCCGAGCTTCTGTCAGGGAAAAGTATTCAACGGATGCCAGCGCAATAGGTTTTGGTGCGGTGTGATTACAAAAATGTTCAGATCTTTCAGGCCAAAAACTAGGATGATGATTTATAATGTCTTCAAATACACAAATGTAAACGTGTTTGTGTGCGGTTGGTTTGTTGAAAATGAGAAAGACAAAAAGGGAAAACCTGGACCGTCACAAAGAAAAAGTAGACTTTCAATGTTTCATTTTTGTAGAGGCTCAACTTTTGCTAATCCTCTGTAAAATGATCGCTTGGAGAGATTATACTCTTATTACGCTTCTTTTCTCTTCACATGGGGTAAGACGGACAGGCGCCTTGGGCCAAACCGCTCTTTGTGACGTTGGTTTTAGCAAAAAAAAAAATAACTCTGAGCTGTGACCTTCCTAAACATAATGAACCCATGTAGATCTAGCAAAGTCAGTGTCGGGCAGCACAATATTAAGATCCTATCCTTAATTTTCAGAGGGGAAAAAACGGATGTAGACGTGTGCTGTGGTTAGCCGTACCCACAAAAACTCATATCAGGAGAAAATATGTATTTTGCAAGATTAAGGCTGAAACGAATATGTGAACGCACGGATAATCATGATCTGTTCCTGAAGAATTGAAGACGAATATTTTACGACGTCTGAGATCACTGTTTGTGATCTTTATGAATATAGTAGCGTATAAACATGATGCCATATTATCGTCACTCTAAAACTGCAGAAAAATGTAGGATTTTAAGTATATAAAGTAAGTATTTGCTACTGTCCCAGAAATTTTCAAAGTAAAATGTCAGGGAAGTCAAACTATTGAATGTTTTTCAAGGTTGAAAAAAAAAAAAAAAAAAAAATTCAGACTTGGGTTCAGCTTCTGAAATAACCCAATTTTATTAAAAATATTGAATATGAAATTAAGAATATTACAAAAACAGTGAAATTATGTGATGTCACAAGACAGAAAGCATGGCAGATAAGCCGTACTGGAATGTGTCTGCTAAGAGTTTTTTTTAACACCTGAAATACTGTTCGTTTAGATGTAAGGACTATGAGTGCTTTCTACTTATTACAGAGATTTTTAGAGGTGTTGCTGTGTCTTCATTTACTCTTTTCTTGTCATCTATCAACTGGAACTGTAAGCAGCAAAACTTTGAGGATAGAAAACTGTGGAAAATATTTGCAGGATTTGTTGGAAATCATTGTTTGCTAAATGAATTGCTGGTGTGTATTTCTGGGAACTTAAGTCAAAGTAAACAAACAGACACCTAATAAGCTTAAGGGCTCTACTAGCAGAGTAAATAAACATGCTCTACTTTCAGCATCTCCACTGTAGTGGACAATTTGCCTCCATTTAACCTAATAATTCCTAAAAACCAGAACATCCTGGTAAAAATCTGCATTAATACACCTGAAAAACACGTCATTTCCCAGACTGGACTCAGGCTTTCTTTTTTTTGTCAATTATCTTGTTGCTGGAAAATAATGGCTTGCATTATTTCATCGGCCAGCGACCATTTATAAAATGCAAATTCTTGTTGCCACAGCAAACTTCAGTTTCCAGATTAGACCTTATTCTAAACTATAACACGCATCTATGAAAGTCATCACTTCGAAAACAACACTTAAGCTAAGCTCTAGTCAAAAAGTGAAGACTTAGTTACAGTAAACAGCATGTACACAGATTTGATCATCCTGTATATTTAGCAGGGATAGGTGCACGTCTAAAAAATGCTGATTAAACCTTTGAGTGTCATTTTTTTTTTTTAAAGGTTTAATTGACTCATTCAAAGCGCTTTAATGATGAAAGACTTCCGCCGCCGCTCTGGGGAATTCTTCATCAATAGGAGTCCTCATACTGTGATCGCCCCCACTTTCTATATAGATGGTATGTGAAGGGAAATATCCACCAGCTAGAGGCTGTTAATTTACCGTTTGAAAAAGAAAATTGCTGCCTTGAAGAGAGAAAAAGCGGACTCAGGTAACTCAATATGGCCTGAGAGAAAAGTGCGGAGCATGAAGAGATGGTGGATGATGTTTCTTGGCTGATGACGTACTTGAAAAGCTCAAACATCAGCCTGTACCTTCGGGTTCATGAAGCTATAGCTTACCTGAAAAACGTCACAAAGAACTGAACGAGGTCCATGATGCTGTTGTGTTGGGAGAACGCGATCTATGTGGGAAAAGGAGACAAAAAGTACTTGATGTAAGCATGAACATAAGTGGAAATCAAAATACAGAAGCATTACAATGTAACCCTTTAATGTCAAGAGTCAAGACAGAAAAACAAACAAAAAAAGCAAAGTAAACAAGAATAACATGATGACACTGATTTCTGAGATAATTCTTTTTAAAGTTGTGTCACACAACCAACTATATACATTTTCCACATATTTACATTTTGATCTTTTGTGATACATGTGTGATATACGCAATTCATAAGTGTTTCTAGTGTTTGTCGATGTGCACGGATCTGTGTCGAGGGTTTTAGCTGACGAGTCTTTGTGAATGCAATTTTCAAATTTTTTGATCTGTTAAGAATTACGCAGTTTAGACGCCATTATTATGTAAATCTTTGACTTTTGCAAGGTTCTTATGCAAATACGCGACTTTCCACGACCGTTCCACGTACGTCTAATGGACTTTTCACACATGTACCACCGACGTACAACTTTTATATCGCACATACGGCGCATTTATGTTAAAACCCGCAAATGTCGCAGAATCACTAATGATATGCATATAAACTGCACATTAATCACACACTGTTCATATTCTGCGCTGATTTACGTGTTGCGTGGTTTATTTGTACGTCATCCGTGGTTTTAACGTGGTTTATTCATGATACATCTGTTAAAATTTCACGTAAAGACCACAACTTTCCTCACTTTTTCCACGTAAATATGCGAATTTCCATCCGTGCAAAATGGGAAAATTGCACGTAGTGGCAGTGTGACATGGCGTTTAGAAACCTGCTGTGCTGTCAATGAACTTTCCCAGTTTTTGTGACATCATTTGGGGGGGGGTTAATATGACTGATGTGGCATCTACGAGTAAACAGTGGGAAATGAGCAGTTCTGGGGTCTGAAAGGTCACTGCATTACTGGAGGCTCTGCAACCGTGAAAGCAAATGTCTGTTTGGATGTAGTGAAACTAGACAAAAACAAGGTAGAATTTTTATCTTAGAGGCAACAAAGTTCATTCGGTCAAACATTGAAAAAAATATTTTTTATTGATTAAAGTTCAATTGTTGTCTTCTGAATCCATATGCTATGGAGTTTTTCTAAATTTATTTGGCAATAGGATTGTACTTAACACAACTTCTACAGATTAAGCATATCTAATTAGAAAAAATGCACTTTTATTTTACTCTACCAGCAAGAATCAGAATGCATTCCGGGGGATAAAAAAAAGAAAGTGTAATAACAGAATATTTAAGAGAGAGCAGACATCTTATTTAAATACCTTTTCGTTCAAACTAAATGAGCTTTAAAGGATAAGATCAAAGGCAACCTTTTGACTTCTGAATTGAAGCCAATTAAAAATGAAAGTGAGAGTCAGGTTAGTTCTGCAAGTTAACATTACACGGTTCCTAACACAAGCAAGATGGTACGCATTTATTTATAGGTTTCAAAATATTTCTGTATTAACAGTATTCATTAGAGAAATAGTAGATGCGGATCCGTATTTACCTCATTCTATTTTGTAGTTAACCCATTACCATCTGAGCTATCGCAACATGATCCATGACGTACCGAAAGTCTTCGACTGTTGACCCAATTAACATAGTTTCAACGGATTCTACTTTTCTAAGCTTCAGAATCCATTGGAATGACGTTAACTGAGTAAATGTTTGAAGATTTGCTGTAATTCAAAGATTTTTCTAAACTGGAGCTAAAGCTCAAATGCTAAAGGGTTAAACTACGTTCACAATAAGAAGCACAATAAATACCCTTTAAATGAATCAAGTAAAAGCATCTTTTATGATCAAATATTTTTTTTATTATCAATGAACACCAATAGAACTTTGCAGGAGAAAGATGTTCTTATGATTTTTTTCTTGAAAAATGTATCAACTAACAACTTCTCTGATCATTAGATTAACACTAAACATGTAGTCAGCCAGTGGGATCCGACTTCTTTTGGCTTACTGGACTATTAGTGCCGTGATGTCGATACGGTCAGTGAGTAATGGGTCAGAGCCACGTTTCGTCTTCATTAAAGAGAAAAATTACACAGGAGCCTGGCAGCTGAGTTATATAGGATATGTCACATGACTGTGAAAAGTCATTATCTGCCATATCTGCTTTGAAGCCATTTTAGCCTGAAAGCATTTAGACACACAAACAAAAGGCAACAATCTGGGATTTAAAAAAAAATGCATCATATTTGCTGATCTGAATGCTGAATTTAAACAAGGGTTAAAATGATTATTTAAAAAAAATAAAAAAAAACAGGTGAGGCACAGATTTGTTAATGCTGGAATTTGCAAACCAGGAAGCCATAAAAAAGCTCCTGAAACCCATGTGGGGGGTTGATCCATACGGGTGCTGTGGGTTTTGGGGTTGTCCGGGCCTGTGGAGGGTCGTAGAGGAGTGGCTGGGGAGTACAGATGTGTCTTGCAGTTCTCCTGGGGCTTTCTATGTCCATCTCAAGACACTTCACAAAAATAGTCGTGCGAGTGGAAAGTGAATGGTGAAGTATTTGGAAAGCTTTTGTAGGTTTCACGCACTTATGACGTATGTGATACTTTAGCCCCACTCTAGTTGTTAGTTAAGTGTGAGTACTTGCCCGCTACTGCCCCCTGTGTAAATGCTGCACATATGGGGTGTATGTGATGTGTAGCACCGTAGGATTCCCACACAAACTACACTTTTATCGTCCCATTTCTTCATTTCTAAAGCTACACAGGGCACGTGTTTTTGAACGCACAAAACGCACTTCACTGAACGTGCTTTTAGACCGTGGTGTTCACACTGGACAAGCAAGGAGGAGCGTGTTCTTCTTCTTTTGTTACTGTTAACTAGCACATGGAAGAGGGTTGGTGAAAAATGTCAAAGTGATGTAAATCTGGTGAATCTTGCTCCAGGCTTTCTTTTATTTATTTTTTTTTCACAGCTCTATTCCAATATATGAAAGACTAGGTGTCAAATAATTCTGGCTGGGTACAAACCCTAATTATTAACTTCTCCTTCATGATCAATTTCCAAGCGCTTGGCACTTTAGTGGATCAAAAGAGCCGCCATCCAAACATCACTATCAAACCCGAATCCTTGGTTGGACAAAGTTCAACCTGGTTTACATTTCAATGGAAGCACATCTGTTACACAAAGTCCTAAAACGAGGGTATAAACTTGCGCAGCCATGTGTAAACGCAAGTATTTTGAACGGAGAAGCCTGAAACGAGCGTTTACAGAGGTTTACATAGACGTTTCATAGAAAGTGATGGCTGTGTGACCAAGGGCGGTGAGTGTAATTTCACTCAGACTGCACAGAGGAGCCATGCTCTTATGACTTCAAGAGCACCAACAGGCTCTTTCTAAAGAAAATAAATAAATAAATAAAGTAAAAATAAATTAAAAAAACTCTTATGACACACCTGGTCTCACCTACTTCACCTTACTTACCCTTGCTTGTTGTAAATAATTGTTCACTACAACCTGTCACTTGCAACATAGAAAAAAAAATGTGTATGAACCTGTCACTCTATGGGATCACCGAGCAGTCTACACCTTTATCTTTTGTAAGGGCTACTTGCTTGCCTCGTACAAGTTACCCGATTCTTCACCCACAGACGGCCTGTATCCACCTGTAAGGGCAGTTGTGACTAAGGATGGAAATGCTTGGCCTCATGAGAAGAAGCCATTAGAGAAGTGTATGTTTAGGATCATCATTTTATGGTGTAGCGACGCCCTACATTGAAAACTCCATTAGCTTCAAACTTAGCTCACCTTTGACTTTTTGCAAACCTTATTAAGTCCAAAATGAGAGTCGCTGATCTGAAAAGAGATGCCCGCTGACATGGCTAACATGACTCAAAAGGCACTGATGCTTTGCTGGCTTTTTTAATAAATGGCACTGTTCTGGGGTTTTTTTCTTCCTACAGAACTGTATTTCACATGATATAAGCTCAAAGCAAATGTGTGGGGATAATCTAATTTCAAATCATCCATCAACGGCATCATTTTGAGAGCGTTCCTCTGTTGGAACTAGACTGTCGTTGCCCAAAGCAGTGCCTCGGATTGCAATTACACCAACAGATGATGATGTCACAGAAAGATCTTACCTTCAGATAGCTTTTTTTTTTTTTTGTACCATCTTAATTCACATTTAAATACCCATTTCTGTGCTCCAGCTTTAAATACAAAGGCTGGTGAGTGCATTCTCAAGTTCGGCATTATCTCATCTGATCTCTCGGCTTAACATAATGAAGGCCAGTAAGAAAGGGAGAGTATCCTGTTACAGAAGCTATCTGCTTTTACAGCTCACGCTCAGTCCATAATAAGTAAGTGACTGTTGGATGGAAATCTAATAGAGAACTATTACTGGGCCACCACCACAGATGGATTAACCCCAAAGATGTTATTACCCCAAGGTACCCCCCCCCCATCAAGCACATAAAAATAATGGGACAAAATGGGAAAATCAATACCTGGGGTGTGGCTTGATTAGCAAAATGGCTACTTTGCACTATTATTAGGAATCACCTTTTTTATTTCGGCATCATATTTCTCAGTAAAAGTGTTCAGTGGGTAACTTTTCCAACCCATAATACCAGAGGAAACTCAAAGTTGTTCCTAAAAAATAGCCTGTTGTTTCCAGTCTTTAAATATTCCCGGATTTAGATTGAGTGATTGGTGAGGCTTCCGCTTTCATTCCAAGACGTAATGTGACCCTACGCATTACTACCACAGATGCTTGGTTGTTGAATGTAGATTTCCACCCATTACTTTCCAGTTAATGCAGTTGTTGCTAGGCTACCAACTAAACTTCAAAGGAGAATCCCTTCTCTGTGTGCTACACCTTCAGTTCAAGTTTTGATGTATTTTTGTCACAGTAATGTTACAGTAGAAGTCACTTGAGAGAATATTTACGCTTTTTTGTGAAATGCTCTTTCATTTTATTCAATGTAACAAGTCTCAAACTGGTGCATTATGGTTTAGAGAACTTTTCCATTCTAACTTTTGAAATAGCAAATAGAGATATCCAAATTAATGAAAACTCTCCACCTCCGCATCTTAAGATAATTAAGTTGATTATTTTTGTCTCATTTGTTAAATTGGATTTTCTTCCCCCAATAAGGTTCATTGTATTCAAATTATTGAAAATCTTCAACTAAAACCGTTTTAAAAAGTTGAACTCTGTTCACTGTGTTCTCCAATTGGTGCTGCTGAAAGTCCTTACCTGGATCTTGATGGGCCAGGAGAAGTTGCTGACGTACACATAGAAGGTAATGTTGGGGTTGCTTCTGAAGGTGAATTTCTCACAGGAGAAACTGTCTCTGTATTCCTTTATGTTGGTTTTGGACACAATGTGCACCTCCTCACCAGAGATGGTTCCAGCTGTTGGAGGGAAAACATTTCTTTTTTTTTTAGCATGTGGTGGAAAAAATTCAAACATTGGGACGGAGTTGATGTAAACATATGCTTTTTACTCATTTTGCTTCCGTTTGTGTGCAAATGTTGTCTTAGACAACACAAACTGATAATTATCATTATATAATGTACAAAATAAATGGTCAAATTGGTTTACTTATGCTACGTAAATGTGAACATTCTCCTTTCGGAGTCACTAATACGACAGCATTAGTCCTTAATATCTGGCCAAAGGAAAGGTCTTTTTTTTTTGGACTGAAGTGATTTTAAAATAGGCAGTTTTCTATCAGTCCTAATGTAGCGAGTCGTTCCTCACTCTCCCCTCAGTCAGTGGGTATTGCAGCATTGGCATTCCAAACCACAGCTCTGAAACAAAAGCAGTGAAAATGACAGCTTGAGCGCGGCTACGTGCGCGTGTTTATCTTAATTGAAATCACCCCTTCTCTCTCCCGCACCTTAAGGCGCTTCATGCTCTTGTCGATTGTGAAGAAGCTCCCCATTCCTTCTGAGACACAATATCTTTGTAGGGGGGGGGGTGGCATCTTCAAATATTAATGAAGGCACCGTGCTGAAAAGGTTAGGGGGCTGGGAAGGGGGCACGTGAGGTTAACCTGTTTTAGTGCCTGGAAAATGTCAGTGTTGTGGGGACGGAGTAAAGTGCCAACTGATTTGAGTGGAAGGGAGGACAGGAGACAAACAGTGGCACTGGATGACTGCAGTGTCCTTGGGTGTCTTCCCTGAGGGAAGCTGTAATATCCACTCAACAGTGACACACTAAAAAGAGAGGCTGCAACGCTGCTCCTGTCGCCTTTGAGATCAACTATCTAAATGAGTGCACTACATTCAGAAGAAAGGCCTCCATGTTTGAAACCCAATTTCTAAAACATAATCTCAAGTGTCTTATTCTTATTGTCTTATTTTCTATTTAAGACTTCTTTTTTTAACTCTAATTTTTTTATTTTTGTAATAAACATTTCTTCCTCTTGTAATCCGTTTGTTCCCTTTTGGAGTCACGGGGCTGCTGGAGCCTATCCCTGCCACTTGAGGGGGGAAGGCAGGGGACACCCTGGACAGGTCGCCATTTGTGACGCAGGGCCACGATCACAGGCCCATGCACACTCACATGCACACCTATGGACAATTTAGAGTAACCAATGAACCCATGAAGCATGTCAATTGGTTGTGTTTTTCATAAACCGATGAGGCTTTTTAAAACCGCTCCAGTTTCTCCAAACTTTTGAGGATTACGTTAATCTTCATCGTCTTTAAAATATCTGCATGGTTAAACTTTATTTGAACATTAGGACCAGGTCAGAATTTCCTCACTACTCACTAAAAATACAAAGTGGTCTGGATATTTAAAGCAATTCAGACACCATGATGTCACCAATTTCCCAAAGTATAAACCTATTAAGTATGAATATTGTACTAAAACTATTCATGTGCTGTGTTGATGAAAACTTGGATGGTATATTATTTTTTTCACATGAAAAATCGTTTAATGCAATGCATTCTGGTCTACATTCGCCAATTTAGTTCGCATCGGTGCACAATAGTTTTTCCACAGACACTTCTGGAAAAATGTGTAGACGCGGAATTTTGGAATTGTCGATTCTGATAGCAATACAGAATGGCAAACACCCCATATGGCGCACACACACTGCACACACAGACACAACCTGGATTTTGTGTAGGAACCATTATGATATAGATTTTCCCTCAACCTATAACTATCTAAGTGGAAGTAAAAAATTGGAAGCCAGTTTCAGCGTCACCCAACTTAAGCAGGCCTCCAGACTGCGACCAATTGGTCGCATTTTGCGACCAAAATTTGAGAGTGTGCGACTGAATTTTACATCCAGTCGCACATGCGCGACCAGTAAATTTGCCTCCCCCACCCTACGTATTTTTTTATACATTAAACGTGGAAGGGGCACGTCAATGATCAATCAAATAATCAATGTGACGCGAGCGCACACGCACGCAGGCAGACACACACACTCGCGCACATACTCATGAAACGCGAGCACACACTCGCGTGATGCCCGTCTGTGAGGCGGCCACTGCGTGTGAGAAGAATAAGGAAAGCCGCTGTAAGTGGCTAAAATGCGTGGAGGGGGAGGGGCCTAGAGATAATCGAGCGCGCGTTAACATCTGTGGGAAGGAAACGGAGACAAATATCGTCACAACCTGATATGTGCGTCTGAGCTATGAGTAAGTGAACTATTGATTCGTTCTTCCAACCTGCGGCTAGAGTACCAGTGACAGAACTACAGCAGGGGTCTCAAACTCGCGGCCCGCGGGCTATTTGCGGTCTCCAAGATGATATTTTGCGGCCCCCGCCTTAATGTGGAAGTTTAATGTTACTGCAGCCCGCCAGTTTGTATGAATGACACATTGTCATTGTCGTGCACGGAGCTGACCAACCAATCACAGTGGGGTTAAATGACTCTTAGGGGCGGGACAATGACAGGGCTTGAAACCAGGACACCTGACAGCCCCCAGGAGTTCCTTACTTTCCTTTTTAGAACGTATCTATTCGCTTGTAATTTTCTAAATACATGCAGTCCGTGCTGAACTTTTCTCTGGGTCACACAGAACCGGAGGAAGGTTAAGTTGAAGTTGTCCTTAACATTAAATTTAGTTTTAATATTCCTCTCCCCCTTAGTGTGATCTGTGTTGTTATATATTTGATGATTATTTTAATGTTTTGTAATGTATGTAGCCTTTTTTTAATGAATTGGTATTTTAAATTATTTTAATTGATCACTCAACTACAAAAACCATCAGGACACATGTCCCATAATGCATTGTTTTGTAGTCTGTAGGGCAGCTTTCAGTCAGTTCAGTACTAAATTTCCAGCTGTGTTCGGGTAGGTTTGCCCCTTGCTCCCACCCCTTTCTCGCGATATTTTTGTGATGATTGACAGTTGATGTTGGAGCAAAAACAAAAATATATGTCTCACACCAGGTGATCTGCGCAGCGTTGAGTTCACCTGGGTGATCTCAAACACGCTTATTGTGCATCTTGGCTGCACATATTTGGTGTCACAAAGATAAATTTCCATCTGTTTTCTTTACTATTTGTACTGTCATGACAGTGATGGTTCTGTCAGTTTACCTGTTGTTGAATCTTCAAAAGTGCAGAATAAAATGTGACACTGAATTTGAAACAGCACATTGTAATTTCTGCATCTATTATTAAGGTATTTATTATTACAGTGGAAATTAGTAGATTTGGTTAGCATGTTGGTTTACGGTATGCGCCCCTAAATTTTCTGGTTGTGCCCCTAAAATTTTCAGTTAGGGGCCACTGTGCTCCTAGTGAAAAATGTTAGTCTGGAGCCCTGTTAAGGTATGACAGATAAATACTAAAAAAAAAAAGAAGATATCACAAAGACTGTTGTTGTCTAAATATAATAATAAACATGAATCTACCAGTAAGCAACTTTATTAGCAAAATCCTCGTAACATTAGACCGCTGTTTGCTGAATATTCTGCATTATTATTATTATTATTATGGTGTGTGAGAACAACTGTCATAGTAAATCCATATTTGGATTAAAGACTCCTAGTTTCTGTCTGTTAAATGAAGCTTTTTTTTTTTCTTTTCCGTGAAAAGAAACTTTCTAAATATGTTTGTTTTTGGTTAACTTTGCTAGCTTGGGGTTTTAATTTAGCAGGCAGAGCAGCTGCTTTAAGAAATTAGCAGAGTGACTTGATATGTGTCAAGAATAAGTTGGATGCGTGGGGAGAATCCAGCAGTTTTCCACACAAAAAAAAAACACTATTTAGTATCAGATTAAACATAAAATGGATAAAATGTTGGTCGTCTTTTTTTCTCTCTGCAGCCTGTCCCCACTGGGGACGACTGAGCTAGACCATTTACCCAAGATAATGGAATAACATCCATCTTGACTTGACCAAAACTTTATCACCAATGAAATAAATTTACCTTTAACTGTTGGCTAAATGAAGGTGTCAATTCCAGGTGGTCCTTTGCTTAACGTGGTTCACTTTCATGGTCTTGCTGTTTGGCAGGTTTTTATGGTGCATTTTTCTTCTTTGTTTTTTTCCAGCTTATTGTATTCTGCATCCTGATTGGCTGTTGACCTTGTCAGCCAATCTCCTCCGTGTCGTGTCTCCAGTACAGAATGTGTTCAGTTTGCCAAATTGACATAATTCTTTGATTTCTTTGCTTTTATTCTATAATACTGGAATCGTTTTTTTAATTGGTTGCACTTTGAGACGTTAAACGAAAGACAAAAGTATGTAAATGTTCATGTCCGTCTAAGAAAAGTGCGTAGCGAGGAGTTTTACAGCCTAAAAATATCTATAATGATTGAAAAAAAAAGGTGACTATAGTACTTGCGTATTTGGTCCATCGTGCATGAGTAGTGAACCATTGTGATAAGGACAATTTAAGGAGAAGTGTAGCAATTTAGGAGTGAGGAAATAAAGGTGCGACGTTGACGTACCTGTCGACCCCACTGACCACGTGATGTTGAGGTTGAAATTGTTCGATGCGTTGATGGACATGTCCAAGTTCTTGTTTGCCTTCAGAACACAAAAAGACAGCAAGGTCAGTGTGGCTGAGATTAAGAACACACAAAGGGATTCAGATTACATCACAAAAAAGACAGTTATCATGCCAGGATGCATTTAAAACCACATAATCCTCGCAACAAATTACCTATCAGGGATTAATTCAGCCGAGCTGTAATAGAGGTTACCTGTTCAGGTGAGGCCATGAAATTAATGGCAGTGTAGTGATTATCATCTTCTTGGATGAGGCTGAACGTGAACTGGTAGTCGATCAACAAATTGTCTGCGAGAAGAATCAGACAGAAGGGAATAAGCTAAAAAACAAATCATTTATTCTGTGCACCATAAAGAAAAACTGCCAGCTGCAGTTCAATTACTACTATTAGAACAAAAATATTCCCAAAAAAGAATTTCAATGGAAACCAGAAGAAATGGCTCCATCCACACATGTTAAGGTTAAACACAACAATTATAAATGCATGTACATTAATGACCTGCTCCATATCCTTATCGCTTATTCATAGAGTAGACTTTCAATCCCCAAAAAGCGTTTTAAAAATCAGGTTTTCAGCACCTTTCTAACAACCTGAGTCACTTTCTCTTTGCCATGAAGACGTTATATATATATTCATATTAGATTACACAATATGAAGTTAATTTGAAGAAAAAAATCATATCAGAGGACAAATCTTTAAAAGAAAACTTTTTTTAAGAAAATTAAACCCATTAGTCATCGTTCTTGAAGATAATGAGACCACATTTTTGGCCTTTTTTTTCTTCTTCTTCTTGCATTGAATGTTTGTTTATTTTTTAGTTGGGAAAGAAATGAAACTTCGCTTTAAAACCCTGTTATCCGTGATTCAGGGTTCATAACATTAAAAAGTCTATTAGGATTCATGTTTTATAATTTGAAGCAACTGTGTGAGCCCTTTTATTCGTAAACAGACCAACGATGACTTTGGAGGCTTTTATGGTCCAGAAATGAGATTTTATCGTCTGCGTATTATATAAAACTCATCTTTGTTGGATTGGGACTAAGGTTTTATGGCGGTAGAGCAAATCGTACAGAAATTTTCCTTTTATAATCGATGACTTCCGTAAAAGTTTAAAAAGGAGTCCTGTTGAGAACGGGCACAGCACTAGAGGTATTAATGGCACACAACTGCAGCAGGGGAGACATTAGTGAGCTGGAAATTACCATGAATGGGGAGAACTCACAAGTTCACACTGTGATGAGGCTTTCGAACGTCACCATAAGAGCTTTCTTTAAACCCCTGTTCAACCTTTCAGGCTGTGGGGAGTGTCATTTTTACAATGCCGCGTAACAAAGCTCAAGAAGCTTTAGTGATGTCCAGAGGTTAAAACAAGCTGCACGCTTTCTCCTTCGCAGCCATGCCCTCAGTGAGCTGTCCGTTAGGCTCTGGCATTTCAAACGGGAACAAAACCTTGGCAAGGCCCCTGTTGTCAGAGCTTAAAGGCCGATAACAAATCACTAAGTACTGTAACACCATGAAGGACGCCACACTTTATCGGGAAAGCACCAGAATGTACAGTACACTCCAAAACAGAGGCACACTTCTGCTCCCACTTGGCACTGGGCTGTCGGCTTTATACAATTTCCATTTACTTTACAAGTCAAACTATCATTTTGTCAACTTTCGACACGCATTAATGAGTAGGTGCGTGAACGAGTGAGGAGACAAGTGGAGGTTTTTCACTCCTCCGTCTCCTTGATTAGCTCAATCACTCATTCCCTCTGATGCACTTGACATTTTCGCGACAAGTCATTCCGTCACTGAACAAGCGCCCCTGGTGCCAAAGTGCTAAGATGCTCCATCTGCCCTGAGCGGAGAACTGAAAGGGGAGAAGTGGAACAGAGGAGGAAAAAAAAAAAAAACAGAGCAGGAATAGCCCAAAAATGATCGTAAGCATCTGGACGTGTGTGAACATCACTTTATAAAAAGAAAGAAATACAAAATCTGTCCAGTACAGATTTACTCACAGTAACAGGTTCCTCTCAGCGGATTGCCAAGGTAACGGTTTTCTGAGTCACATCTGCAGTGAAGAAAACCAAGACAGAACAAGATAAGGATGAGTGCTAACAAACAGCAAAATGCCTGCTGCGAACACGGAGTGCCAGCACATTAGCTCCAGCTGTTGCTGTCACACGCAGGAAATCACACTTTGTCAAAGTACATTCGATTTTTACCAAACTTTTGGGTGCCAGAGCAGCAAAACTGCCTTTAAATAAAGTCTTTTACGTGAACACAGAGAACGGTGTGTGACATTCAAGCGCAAAAAGGCCACAGAACTCTTTTAAATAACAGTTCATTCATTTTTATTGTGGATTCACAGTTTTTCACTCCATTTCTGAGGCCTGGATTTATCTGAACTGACTTCCTTGTGCTTGTTCTGTTATTTGTAAAAAGGCTGGAAAGTGTAACTCAATGCAGTTAGCCGTCAGTCTGTCACATGGTCATCGTTGGTAGAAAACCTGCAAGTTGCTTTGGATTTGTCCTAAATGTAATTATACATATTTCATATGTAACTTGTGTGAAAATGTGATAAAATGCATAAAAGAATAAACAGTTTCTGGCTCTGACTCAAAGTTTAGGGAGATGGAGTCTTTGCACTCTATATTTTGGTTCATTTATTAAAGATAACCTGGTTATTTCCTACTAATAGAGCTACTCTTCCTTGCTTGGGTGCATTTCAATTAGCCAAATAAGACATGAATCAGAGCCGCTTGTATATTAGACCTCAGATTTGCTGAATTTCTTTGCTCTAGCAAGAAGAGATTAATGGCCGATAACAGTTCAGACCTCCATGCACCTTTCTTCTTGAATATTTGGTCTTACAGCTTAAAGGCCTTAGTCACAACTGTCTTTCCAGGTTCTCTGCTGGTAAAAAAATGGGAAAATCTGTATGGGGCACATAGGTGTGGCACGAATGGCACCACACCACTAAGGCAATAATAGGGGGACAGTGGAGCAGAACGTGCAATTATCGACTGTGCACTAGCCAGAGACGTTAGCAATATGTGTGCTCTTCCTGAGTACAGCCTGCCTGACTGTTAGAGTTTAGGAAGTTACTGGCATTCGCACGGCCAGTAAAGAGCCGGAGCGCCACCTTTACGACTAAAGCGTGGCTTGAAGATGTCGTACGACAGCATCACCCGTCAGGTGGCCCCATGGACCTTAAGGGAACTCCCCTCAAGATGCAGCCGTTCCTGTCTGTGTGTGCCATCCCCATCCCCCCCCCCCCCGTACACGTGCATGTGATTAAGGCTTCAGTTGGTATTAAATCTAACTTGTATTTTGTACTTAAAAAGAACCTTTTTGTTTCTTTTCAAAAATTGTTCCCAATCAAGTATTTGGAAGATAGTTATTAAAAATATGTATTGTTCATTGTACTTAATAACTGTCATAAAAGGTTGATAAACTGCAGGAATTCAAAAACATGGCTATTTTGGTAGAAACGACGTACCAGCTAAAAAAAAAAAGCAAGCAAGCTTTTTTTTGTTTTTTTTTTGCTGCATTTGCTAAAGCTGGATTGTATTGTATCCAAAACCAGCAGGAATTTAGGCAAAACAACTCAAATCAAAAGGTCTTCTAATGAAGGGATGCCACGTAAAATGGCTAGTTAGCATTTGCAGAGCGCCTTCAACTGTTGTGAGAAGTGCGATTTAGCAGATTTGCAAAGCTTTGTAATGAGGAGGAGCATATGGCCTTCTCCGCTGGACTGCACTGTCCTCTCATCTTTTTTGACTCATCTCTACACTCCCTCTCAATCTTTGACACTCCAAACTTTCGACATGACCCCCCCCCCCCCCCCCTGTGGTGTTTGTACTTATGAGCTCAGTAAAAAAAAAAAAAAAAAAATTGTTTACACATGAGCCTAAAGGAGTGAGAAACGTACTAATCTGTCATCACACTCGTTTGGAACGACATTTAGGTAATATTAGACGGACCAATTAAATTTGTCAGAGTGCGAATATCCCAGTTGGTGTCAAAAAGTCAAGGGAAAAATTACAAAATAAAAGTCTGATAGACCCTAACCGCACTGAAGGGTTTTCTGTACATTTGCAAGACAGATGGAATTGTTCAGTAGCAGATTATGCACAAATAGAAATGGATGAAACCTCATCAGAATAATAAATGTTTTCACGCAGCAAATTGAACCATTCTGTATTCCCACCTTCTGTCAATAATTAGCGAATGACAGAGTCGCAGGGAAAATTACAAACGACAGCTTTAAGCAGCCCTGTTCCAAATTCTTATTAACTCCATATTTTTGATTTTATTCCATGAAACCAGCAGATCCTGAAGGAGCACTGGTGCTCGGCGTTTCGGCTAAACAAGCGATGACAGGGTGGAGTGGAGGACAAATGCGGCCAAAGGCTGCAGAGTCCTGCCAAGTGTCGCTCCTGCTCCTTCAGGATTTCAACTGGCTGGCATTTGTGAAGGGCAAAGCAGCTCCACTCTATCTTGATTCAATCGTCTAAACTACAGGTAATCCCACATTACTGGATCTTAATTTGATCTAGAGCTTGAAGTTTTGTTTTTCTGGTTAAAAAAACGCCACAGACCTGTATAGAATCAGTCAGGTTGTAAGCCAAACGTAAACATGTCTACAGTCCCCCCCGCATGAAAACACATTCATCCAAATTAATCTGAGAAATATGCTCTTTGGTTCTTTCATTAGACGGATCACTATGAGGCAGAAAAGACAACATGAAATTCTTTTTTTCTCCTCCCAAAAAAATAATAATTATCACGCACCATTGCACATTTCAATTCATTAGTGCAACTATTGCTCTGAGGTCTAACAGCAACTGTGTGTGCAGAGCGTGCCTTAGTAATTCCAACAGTCTGTGGTCTATATGAGAAGAAGTCTGACTAATAGAGTGAGTCGTATTGGAACAGGTATGTACACGTCCTCCTTCAACTGCTTGATCGTTGCTGTGAGAACCTGCCTCAACCTAGTCCAGAACAATGAATCACAAATTGAATGTTATCGCAATATCCGCCTCTGTGATACGCGTCTCACCAAAGATCCTAAATGTTTACATCCATGCATGGCAGCCTGAAGTATAGAAGGTCCTGCTCCAATCATCTTTTGATGTATTTTTAAAGCATTTCCAGTAGTCTTTTAATTATGATTGGGTCATAAAAACCTGTCGTTTTCTGAGACACAGTTTCTCCAGAACAGGAGTCGTTTATTAGAAATTTACTTCTGAGATTATCTGACTGTTGGTGCGGAGTAAGTTCACCCCCGTTTCCCATCATCCCTTCGTTTGCACACTCCCCTGCCAGCTTAGAGCCCTCACAACCCCAACATAGCATTACTGTTGCAAGGCAAATGGGGAACAATATTGGCCGCACAGTTTGGAGCCAGATGCCAGCTCAGATGGGAAAACCAAGGCATACATGGATCTGTTTGTCTGCAAGTGGATGGCGGGAGCGGAGACGGGAACTTGAGGCCCACCAACTGTTGCTTCTACGTCACTGCTGCCTGCATTTTCAGCCTTTTTTACATCTGGTCCTGATTCACAATAGTTTGCATAAAGAAGCTCAAAAATGTCATTTTAGGGTTAATTTTCTCCATATATCTTCCATCATTAGAAAAATGCCACAAAAGCACCATTTCCATTGGCATGGATCTTAAATCAGATGGACCCCTTCACGTCATTGACCAACTGAATGAAGTCCTTTCATGGTAGATGCCCACCTCCTATGTAGACCAGGGTCATCTCGAGTAATATTGAAGTTATGTTGACTGGAAGTCATGTATTATTTGTTTTTTTTGTTTGAACCATTTGTTCATCTATCGCAAGTCTTTGCAAATATTATTCCCTTACATTGCACATTGCAAGTTTTCCTCATATGGTGCAGCCCTACCTAAAACTCTTTTTGCTGGATTGCAAAAATAATCCTTCAGTTAAATGAGCGTTTTGGGGGGGTTTTTTCTCCAGGAGAGAGAAAATTTGCAGATCAATCGCCAACATGGACTCTGAGAATGAATAACTCTCGTCCATCGAAGCTTTCCATCTGCACACAGATCCCAATTTGACATTCAGACACTTATGCAAATACCCCACATATACCCCCCCCCTCCCCCCATATGACGGAAAGCACTGATGATTTTAGAAAGCTGGGTTTTTCCTGTCTCGCTTTCATGTCATCGATTTGTATTATGTCTCTGTGTTTCCTGATAGCCTCTTTTCTCCGGATCCCATTCGGGGTTTACCTCTTTGCATGTTCATGTAACGGCTGTGTGTCACACCAGTTCGTGAAAAGCTGTGTGGATTTCAGCTTTTTTTTTGTTTTTGTTTTTTACTTTGCAAACGTGCAAAATCTTCAGTGATACGTTGAAATTCAAATTATTTACAAACTAAAATGTGCAAAATTAGTTTGCCAAGAATATGCTTGAGCTTTCACCTCAGGAGCTGCGCTGTTATAATGCTGAGCTTCAAATTAATCAAAATAATAAAATCTGATTTAATCCATGATTAGTCTTTTGTCAACAAAATAAAGCTTATTCAGATATTCAAGGATAAAAACCAGAATTAACAGCAGAAATAAAGCTCGACTACATAGACGGTGAATGGATAATTCAGTCGCACAGATCATGACAGGGAAAAGCGCTGCATTTGTGTGTGGGTGTATGGGAATGTGTGCTAATGTTTGCCGGTGACCCTTCATCACTCTTGCTGCATTCTAGCTTTTAAAAAACAGAATCCACTCCGCTTACAACCAAGAGGAGACAGCTGAGAGGAAATGGTCCTCCTACACAGCAGGAATTCAGTGTCAGCAGAAATCAGACAGGAAGCGCTCTTTCGGCTTCAAGGTGTCGACTGATTTTGTTGGTGTTTTTTAGCCTTAGTCACATGCACATGTGCTTGTATGCATGCTACGGGGTTTGGGGCTGTCTGGGCCTGTGGAGGTTTCAAGGAGCACAGGTGTGTTTTGCAGTTCTCTTGAGGATCGATAGGCCATCTCTACAGATGTTTAAAAATGGAACGAATGTATGAAATCAGATTTGTTGCTAAAGTATTGCGTTTTAAGTATTGCGTCTCTCCTACTTCCCCCTCATGCGTTCGCTGCATACCCGCAAAAAACATATGCGTGAATATTTTTGCTTTACGGGCTCACTCAATCGATCAAGGTTAGCGCTCTTGCCTCACAGCAAGACGGCCCCGGTTCAAGTCCTGGCTGACGGACCTGAACCAGAGCACCACTGGGGGACCTTTCTCTCTGCATGGAGTTTGTATGTTCTGCACGTGCATGTGTGGGTTTTCTCCGGGGACTCCAGCTTCCTCCCACCGTCCAAAAACCTGCTTCATAGGTAAATTGATCCATTTTGAGAAGTGTTTGTTTTGTTTTTTGGTTTTTTTTTCCTCTTCTTTTTTACTTTTCTGATTTAAGATTCTAACAATTTGTAGGTAGATGTGATGTTTGTATTCAGGGTTGGGGAAATAAGCCTTGGCTTCACCAAACACCTTTTTCGGTTAATTTTGTTCAATGTTTATGTTATTTTTATTTATTTTTTTTTTCAATGTTTATGTTGACATTGATCAGTGTCAATGTTTTTGTTGATGTTTTTAAGTTTGTTTGTTTAACATTAACCGAAATAAAGTTTCTCAAAAAAAAAAAAAAAAACATTGGTCACGCTAAAGTGTCCCTGAGTGTGAATGGGTGCCTGACATGTGACCCTGCGACAGACTGGCAATAGGATGTCCCCTGCCTTCGCCTACAAGTGGCCGGGATAGACTCCAGCAGCCCCATGACCCCGACAGGGAAAAAACGGAAGCAAAAAAAGATTAACTTTAATTTTGGCACCAATCGTCAGTCCAATTATAAAAAATAACAGGCAAGAAGTTGACGTGATCTGCGACACCTTTGCACATTTATGTTCTCCAAAGTCTCCAGGACATGCTTTAAGCTCAAAACAGCAAAAACCGTCTTGTTTGGTATTTATAGAGGACCAATCGGAGTAATGGTAGACTCTCATAAGTACCATTAACTAGGGGGTGAAATGTTTAATGTAATTGGATGAAATGAAATGTATAACACCTTGCAGTAGCTGCCTCAGTGCTCAGTAGGCACCAAACTTGTTGAAAGGCCCAGGATAACCTGCACTGCTTCCCAAACATCACGTCAAAACTCCTCCTTTTTGAATACTTGTTTTTAAAATCTGAGCTGAGACCGATTGAGGGATTTTTGTGCCATTATGCCAAGCGCACTTGGAACAGAAAAATGTACTTAAAAATCAAAAATATGTGCAATCACAACAATTTGAACGTGAGAAATTCTCTCTCTGGTGCTGATTGGTCAGATATTCTTCCAATCAGGGACAACCCTGACTCAGTCTTCCAGCTGATTGAAAGGAATTTCTGACCAATCAGCCATCAACGTTTATCTCCATGTGTGTGATTGGCTGGCTATTGAGGAATTTGTTTTTCTTGTCCAGTCCAACAGCTGAGCAAACAGATGAGAGCTGAAAGCCTTGTGATGGACATATTTTATTGTTACAACTGGGAGTTGTGAATCTTCTGACTCACATGATGTATGTGTGATTATCACACATACAAGGAAATGGGAGGGGTAATTGTAGAGGTGGGGAGGTAGAATCAGAAAGCAACAAGTTTATAATCATTGCTGTCAGGTGTAAATGTTAGTCTAAAAGGGGCGGGGCCTGTCCACAACACTCAAATGTTACAAACGTACCTGTTGGCTCCAAAAATCTTCACATACAAACATGTCAACATGTAGAAAATACAACTACAGTTCACATGCACATCCTTATGCATATGAACCAACACATGGAAAGCATTTCATTCTGTCATTTCATCAAGGCACCTGTAATAATTTCCCGAGCACAGAAACTTTTCTAGGTTTTACGCTCTCAACGTGTTGAAATCAAAAATCCCAGCGTAAAAACTTTGTTGTAAGCAGCGGCTGAGCGGGGCTGCAGTATGCATCCATCGACCTGTTTTGTGTGCATGCTTCGGTGTGGTGTGGTGGGTGTGAGCGCGCCGTGGATGTACTCACAGCTGGCACTGGTCTCCTTTGATCCCCTTCGTGGTGCAGAAACATTTGCCAGTCAACACCTGGCACACGCTGGCATGGCCATTGCACTTACAAGCTGGAACAGGAGAAAAGCCCCGAATCAGAGGAGCAGACACGGCATTATTGATTAGAAAACAGGCACGGCCAAACATGCTGGCACGCGATCGGTTTGCCGTTACAGTCAAAACATTTCGAGCTGACAACCACCTGAGGGCACAATAAAACCTACAATTCCCCAAATCTGTGCTGCGACAATTGTTTTTACACTTTGAGCACTTGCTCTGCACTTTCCCTCTGTGTTTTGTTTGTATGTGAGGCAGAAGACATCTTTGTGGATTACCTGAGCAAAGAGGAAATTGATATTGATCTGGAAGGCGGCAAAAAAAGAATCCCGCGTTTCCAAAACATTCTGGGTAAAACTACCCACTTTGTGCGTTTGTGGGTGTAAAGGGCAGCACTTGAGTGAGAGATGATAAAGCATGTGACAAAAAGACTGTTTTTCTTTCGTTTAATAACTTAAAAACACGTATAAGGTACAAACATATACAGTGAAACTAAGATTCTGTTTCACTAAGTGCTCACTTATCCAATTATAAAACTGTAAATGATAGCATAAATGTGATTACTATGTGGTTTAAGTTTTAATTTCTTATCCTGGTCTAAAATAGTAAAAGGGATATTTACAGGTTATTAGGTCTTTAGCTTCAAATTACAAGGTTGTGCTCCATCCTGTGCACTAACCCACAATTACAAAACAGGGATGGGCCTCCTGAATCTGCATATGTTCGACTCTGGTGCTTCAGACTAAATTCCACGTGTCATTATCAGGAAGGCCTTTGTTGCATCGTGACGAAAGGCTGCAGGTGAAGGCAGCCAACCCATAATCATGTTTACAGTGGGATTCTATAGAATAAAATAATCTGACCGTCATCAGACAGCAGTACTGTAATTTGATCAAGAGCCCACCTCCTGCTGTTGTTGTTGCCTTCTTCACAGAACGACGCACTTTTCCTTTGACCTGTAATTTACACAAAAACCTACTCCAGAAATGTCATTTCTTTTTGCATCTGATTTGTTGATGCGCTGTGTGTGTTTTTACTGTATTTTTTCTGGTTGAACCCCTACATCCCTGATTTTTTCAATTACCGTATTTTCCGGACTATAAGTCACACTTTTTTTCATAGTTTGGCAAGGGGTGCGACTTATACTCCGGAGCGACTTATATTTGAAATAAATTACATTATTAAATAATTTCACATGTTCGTTATTTTCACTGACAACTGCTAGAGGGCGCTCCAGGCTCGGAGTGGTACTTAGTGGTACTTTCATACTGTCAAGTGTGTTTGTGACCTGCGTGCTCCCACACTTAAATACAATTTATTTTAATTTAAGTAGTATTTTACAAATAATTATCTTTTTTCAGGTTAACAAATATGTATCATTTCAATACAAACATTTGTATAACATTTTAGAACATTTACCGGTAATTATTTTTTTTTCTTTTAACCCAATACAACAACGTGACATATTAAAAAAAGGAGTCCAGCATTGAGCTTACCAGTAGCCCTTTAAAGTCCAAGTCCCACTCATGCAGTGGTTTTATGTTAATAAAGCAGGCACGTACTCAGTTCGTTGTGCGTCATGTAGCTATTTAGCCTGTTCTCTAACCCCCTGTTATTTTAAGTTACCTTTCAAGGTGAGATGTATGTTCTTGGTCTCAGATTTTGTCAAATAAATTTCCCGTCAAAGTGCGACTTATCTGTGTTTTTTTCTACTTTATAATGCTTTTTTGGGCTGGTGCGAGTTATACTCCGGAAAATACGATACATAAAAATATATTCTTCAGTGTTTTTACCCTTCAAGGTGATTCTAATGTAGGGGGAATCCTGGATTCAGTCGTACATTGTGGTTTAGCACCATGTGGGGTCAACGCTATGGTAACCTTAACGGTCTACAAACGGTCTTAAAAATAAAATGTACGTGTCATAATTATTAGGGATGTCCCGCTTTTTTTTGGGGCCGATCCGATTCAGAGTGATTTGATTTTAAGTACTGGTAACTGCTGATACAGAGTAGAGTATTATGTTTACAACCCAATAGACAGTTGCTGTCAGTTTAAAATGTTTTTTTTAAAGAGTTATTGATCCTGGAAGTCTGAATCTGTGAATCTCTCGCTAGCTTAGCTTAGCTGAACTGTTTTTGTGCGTCTCCTGCTTAAACAGACTGTGGTGATGCGTTCATGACATGCACACCTCTAGTAGAGTATGTATTGGTAATAATGAGCATGAAATATAAAGCACTGATCATAAAAAGAATAAATTAATGATCTGATACTGATCGAGAACACACAATTCTCAATGAGTAATCAACCACGTGATTTCAGATCATGTGATCTAAGGAAACTAAGAAAAGATTCGGTTATATCTGATGCAAACAATCAGTTAAAGGCTGTATTTAAACTTCTTCCTTTCTCAGACAAATTAAAATATATATTTTGCTAAATAATATAAAAAAACAAGCAAAAAATAAACTTCAGTATAAGCAAGTGTGGAAAACCAAAGTACTCCCCGTTGGCTTTAAGGCTTTATGATAATGCATTTAATCTTTGTCTGCAGAGAGAATAACAAAGATCCCCAAAAGATCTGACATTCCAGAAAAATAACCAAATAAAAGCATCTTATTCAAGTTTCATGCTGCAGTACTTTACAATACTGAGAGTAAGTGGTAACAAACAGTGGGTGGGAGGTTTGAGGGCTTCGTCAAACCAGCTATAGGTCTTTTAGGACCTGTGATATCTATACTCACCTTGGCATTTGCCACCATTCGTGGGATCTCCATGGTAACCAGGCATGCAAGTCTCACAGTGGGGGCCAGTGGTCAGGTTGCGGCACTGCTCGCACATGCTGCCGTTCACGCACGTGCTGTGGCCGTTACACTGGCACGCTGAGGAAGAGACAAGCAGAGTCAGAGTCGGGATGCGGCTTCCTTCAGCGCCATCGGTGCCTGAGGAGGGAGGAGGACGTGGCGGCGGAAACATAGCAGGATTTTGGATGCTTGGATTCACCCTGCGGGACTGTGATGAATGCATGCACGCATGGATGCAGTGATGGTGCACACCTACAGCTGCTGAGATTGCTTCCCAGAAAAGGCAGAGGGCCATTAGAGCTGTAAGCAGCTTGCCACTGCCATGTCACATTCATTATCGTTTAATTAATCCTGCCTTACGTTTATGACAGTGGCTTCTAAAGAAACACAATTAACCAACCATGTAAGAGAAACTTTAGGCAATTTGGTTTTGCTTTATTGTTTAGGGCAAAACAGGTGAAGTGCACCTTTAGGGTTTGATATAAACGTGTTCATTTTAAAAACCCACCTCAATGAAATTTGTATTTTGGTGTTATTAGCATGTTCTTGCAGCAGTTTTCTCAAATATGAATAAAATGAAGCTTAAAATTGCATTTCCGAGTATTTTTTCATTCGAATGCATTGTGAATCCGGACAAAAAGTGTAAAAAATGAATAAATAAAAAATAAAAAGGACAAGAAAATGGTGCAGGTTTTTTGATTTGGGCTAAAAAAAAAAAAAAAATAAAAAAAATCAGTATTTTTTTTTTTTAACTGCGGAAAATGCTTTGAAAATCGTTTAAAAGATCATTGAAGTGAGTCTTCAAACAAAGTCTATAAACTAAATGTATGTGAGAGCCAAAAAAATGATGAATGTATACAGAATATTATTCCCCCAATGCTGATGTCCAGACTAGGATTAATGACGGCATGAAATAATCTATGCGCTTGCATGAGATCAGAAGGGAGGGATTGATTGCATTGGAAGCTGAAACTAGTATCCAAAGTCTCAAAACAGTCGATATACGTTATCAAGCTATCACAAAGATACATTAGCAAAGCCTGTTCTGTAACTTTAGTAGGATGTACAGGAAGTGGGTCGCTCACCAGGGCAGTGTATGAAAGACCAATCGAAGCCCTTTTCTTTGGGGCAGCTGCCTGGCTCCAGGGTGACGTCGTGGGACGGACTCTGCTGGCCCGGCTTCGCAGCTCTCTTCACGGGGCCTCGGTAGGAGCCCTCCATGCACAGGCCTTTCCCCGTGCTGCTGGGGTCGCCACACCAGCCGCACTCTGGCTGCTCCAAGCACTGTGAGCACGTCTGCAGCCCGGAGCAGTTCTGGGCTGAAAGTAGGGAGCAGTAGAGCCGTTTAACACCTCGACTTAGTCCTGCATGCCTTTATTAGTCACCTAAAGTGGAAATGGTTTCATTTATCAATTAAAAGTTTTTCCTGTCCACAGGAAAAAAAAAAAAAAAATAAGAGGCACTAAGAGAAAGTTTGAGATCTGAGCAAAGTTCCAGAGGCGGATTGAGAGCACCATGAGTGAAGAGCCGCCTCGTCCTCACTCCACAAACTCCAAAAGAATGATGCGGTTCTGTCAGCTGGGAGATGAACTTTAATGCCACTAAATTGCTCGAGAAGTTTCAGAGCGACCACTCACCTGCCAGACAGGCAGTTTAGTGGAGAAAATGCCACTACTATTTTAAGGAGACAAACACTGAGTGCTTTTACCTCGGTTTATGTCAAACACATCTCCAGCTATTCTGCTAATGGATGTGAAACCATGACAACACAAGAGCAATCAGCACAAAGTAAAGCTATTTAACTTTGCTGCGACGATCGGCCGTAAGTGTTGCGTTTGTGCAGAACACGGCCTTCTGAGAGCAGATGGATGAGGACTTTTGTCTTGCAATAAGACAATGTTGGAATACAAAGCCCACATCTTTCGAGTGGGGTTTTCAGTGAGTCGGTCTGCAGACGTCAGGCCCTACAGAAATTGGATGGTAATTATGACTGAGAAGAAAAAAAAAAAAAACACACACAATGCATCTAAGACATTAGCATTCATCAGACACGCAGAGCGATCTTCGTTCCCTGTCCAGGTTGTCTCAACAGCATTAGCAAGAGTGAACGAGATAATTGAAACTTTTAAGTGAAGAGGCGTAATTCTAAGAAACGCATGACAGAGGAATAGGACTTTAACACAACATTTTGTTAAGCGCCATCTTTGCTTTACAAAGTTCCCAGAGATTTGAATAAATTCAATTGAGAAATAAAAGCAAGAGGTTGACAAACAATTCTAATAAAGTCCATATATTTACTATTAATATCTGTATGGAATGCGATGTTAGTCCACAGAAGGGATTCGAGGGAAACTGAGGAAAAACAAACACAACGGAAATGAAACAATGAGTTTTGGGTACAAAAAGAACACATTTGTGTTGCTAAGTTGAAGCCAACGCTTGACCCAGATGTGGGACGTTTTGTGCCCTCAGAAGCGCTTTTGGCCCAAACAAAGCAGGAAGCACCGAACGTGGCCGTTCCATTCACAACCACTGCAGGCCGGTTGCAGAAAGAAGCAATTTCTCATCAAATCCCGATCGGTTCTGTATATTCTGCTTTGCAGCTGTGGTGCAGAGGCAGGGCAGTCGACCTCTGGTTGGAAAATCGCAGGTTTGGTCCCCGACATTGCTCCTGGTAGGTAAGTACCAGTCAGTGTGTGACAATGTGTGGATGAACGGGACTGTGAGTGCAAAGAAAAGCGCTTTATAAGCATATGCCATTTAATTCCTGCGATGTTTAAACATTTTCTTTGCTGAAAAGGGTTTTCTGAGGGCAAAGTGAGTGAACTCAATGGAGTTCCAAGCTTTTCCTGCCCAAATTTGAAGAGTTTTTTATTTGTATTTTGGGTGGACGAAATCCAGTCAACATGTCCCTTCTATGTCAGGCTCCAACTTTGTGGGTTGGAGGTTGAACCGAAATATTATAATCATTAGTATTTGGTGACGAGAGAACTTTATAACGCTATATAGGTTTATCTTTATTCGCTCCAATTCAAAATTGTTCAACTTTATTTAAATAATGAAACATTTTTCTTTTTTCAAGCTATTGTTATGATATTTTTCCATCGGAAAGACATTTTTTGGATGAAATCTGTAGTGTGGATACATAGATAATAGATATTATTTAACATAGTACTAAAGTCAATAGCAGAAGCTTTTCTGTTTTTTTGTCCTTTTGCTTTATTTTTATAGACCTGATAGTTTTCCGATATCAAACTGGATTCTAAAATGTTTTTTTTTCCCCCAGAGTGTACGCTTAAATGTCCATTTTTGTCCTAATATGCGGATTTTTGATTAAATCAAGAAAAAGATCTGCTTTGCTCCAGCCACACAAACTAAATGCAGCCCTATATAAAAAAAAAAGCCCCCCCCTAAAGGCCACTGTACAAATTTGCAGTTAAAAATCAAAGTTGCGCACTAAAGCCAAAAAAAACGAACAAAAGGACCCCAAAAAAAAAAAGGTGCAAAAACTGAAGACAAACATGCGACTGAGCCTTTGTTGACCAGAACAAACAGAGAAGTAGAAAGAGAATTTATAGAACGACCTTCCCTGTCCTTCATGTCAGGAGAAACTAATTCCTCAAGACAAATATCCTCAGTGAGCAGAATCCCTGAATGAGCCAACGGCAGCAGACACAAATGAATTTCAGACAGCACTCTTGGGTTCCCAAAACTGGTTATGTGCTAAACTGATCTGAGATGTTTTCACAACTGTGGGAATAATTCATACATCACAGTGCAGCAGCGCCGACCCCAGAAACCAAAAAGAAAAAAGGAGCTTTCATTAAAGAAGCTCACCAGTCAGTTTAGTTCAGGGGTGGGCTGGGGGTAACTTCACCTTGGTGTGAGCCTACCACGTAATCCCATCCGTTTTTTTTATACTTTGATGCTATTTTTTCTTTGCCCTGTCTTGATTTTTCCAGGAAAACCACAATATTTATTGTTTTTATTGCCTCTATTGCTTCGTGCTGCAACGGTTTTACAACCTGAGGAGTGTTTATGTTTTTCTCCCGAGCTTCATAAACGGATCAGAAATCGATAAGGGACCTTATTAAAAACCAGACCGGTACAGAAACAGATAATGGCTTTAGGATCAGTAACACCTTATCTGCAATCTGTTCTGCGGAAGCTAGAAAGTACGGTTTGCAGATAAAACACTGCGCTCTGTGGAACATTTTTAAGAGGAAAGTTAACTGTAAACCATTCAGATCTGATCCTTTACATCAGGAGATGTGTAAAAAAAAAAAAAAAAAAGAAAGAAAGAAAACGTTTTAGAAGGAAATTCAAGACACAAATGGATATTTGGTCAATTTATGCTGACACAAAACCGATCTATCGTATTTTTCAGAGTACAAGACAAGTGTGTTTTTTATATATATTTCTTTTTATATGTACAAATGCTAGAGGGCACTGTAGGTGAGTATCAGCTGGAAACAACCAGTGCTATACAACTAAAATGTATTATAATAATTATTATTATTATTTTGTGGAGCTTTTCAAAATAAATAAACCTGATCTTCTGACATATCAGGAGTTTTGCCGAGCATTGTAAATGTGAGATAGAGAAATAACTCCCATGTGGCGGTGAGGCTTAACAATAGCTTCTCTCTCAAGTTTATTCAGCACATTTTTTGACACGCATTGAGCATCGAAAAAGAGGCAGCGGACGCAAATTGGACGCGTGAATGTCATCCGGTGCGGAGTTCCTCAGAAGCGTTGCACTTTTCTCTTAAGGGTCAGTCGTAGTATTAATTAAACATTGTCTTTTTGAAAAATTTTTAACCCTTTTGACTACCGTAACTTTTCAACCATTGATGCCAAGAGCATTCCAGCAGCTTCTGAGGAAAAGCAGCTTTACGCTAAAATGAAAGACTTTATAGTAGGCAAGTGCTTGTGCGAATCTGCGGTTTCTGTCGTGGAGAAAAGCAGCTTTCATTAATGAAAAAAAAAGAAGAAAAAAAATCATCATTACGTCCTTCAGCCTCCTTTTTGGCGAGCAGGTTTTTGGCTCCTTCATGCAGAACTACTAATATCCAGCTTAAAGGACGCAGCTAAACTTCGGTCAGCGGGGAAATCTAGCAGTTGGGTCTCAGATTATATGCAAAAGTAATGAGCCAATAAACGCCAAAAACAACTTCCACAGCCAATCGCAGCAAACTAATCCAATTTGCCCTCAGATTCAAACACCTTTTTACTTCAAACCACTTTCTTCCCCCAACCTCTTTTCTCCGTGTGATGAATATTGACTGCTCACAGAGGCCAGTCCAGGAAAGCTTATTGTCCGCCGCCATCGCAAAGCCAGACTATAGACTTGGAAGAAGACTCCTCTAGATTAGGTTCAATAAAAGCCACTTACCAATACAATCTCCCGTTTGCCACTCCAGACACTGGCCATAGGGGAAGGATATGACATAAGCAGAGGAGTCCACACAGCGCTTTGTGCTTCTGCACCACATGCACTCTGTGCCCTGGCTGGTGCAGTTGCTGCAGTTGGTGTGCAGCGAGCACGGCTTCTTGCAGGACGGACGGCTATTCTGGTTGTTGTTTCCTGTGCAAAAAAAAAAAAAAAAAAAAGAGCAGAAATGAAAACATTTACAAAGCAGAGCGCATCTGTGGTCCAGAGGGATTGCACGGGTCTCTTACCGATGGCCTTTTCGCAGATGAGGCCGTTGGCGGTGGCAGTGCATGGGTTGGCCTTCAGGCCTGAAACCTGAGGCTCCTCCAGGTAGGCACAGAAACCGGAGTCATTGGGCTCTCCAGGCTGCCAGCGCAAGCTGCTGTTGGTGAAGGGAGACATGTTCTCCCAGCCCCAATACGACACGTTGATCTTCCTTAACCCCACCCACGGAAACAGTTGCTGTGGAGCACAGAAAACCACAATCCATGACAGACAGTGCTGGAATGTCCAACAGACAGAAGGAGTCCAGTAATAATAATTTCACAGATATGGCTCAAAATTAGGCTTCAGAATGAAACTCAGACATGGAGGCATGGGGGTTTTGCTTTAAACAGATCAGAATTTTAAACATGTGGAGCCTTAGCCACCACTGACTAACGAAACGGAACTCCAGTGGATTCTGAAGCAGAGAAAAAAAAAAAACGTTGTTGTGCTGATATGCAACACTTTACAGTAGTGAAGTGTTTGTGCGTTCGACGTGAACCTGCAGAGCAGCTTTGCATCGAACTGTAGCTGCTTCTTTATTTCCCAAAAAAACAACAACAAGGAAACGTTTCAGAAAGTAATTTCCACAAATCAAAAAGAAAAAGTACAGAAATAAAAATAAGAAACTAGAAAGGTAGTCATTATGGGGCATTACTGACTGGACGGTGACGTTTGTTTACCTTCTAAACCAGATGTTATTGGACATGGAAACAAGACATTTCTTTAAGCTTCTGACAAAAGCTCAGTGATTGCTCAATCAACTCCGTCTGCTATTCAATTCAATGATGTTCTATAATACCTACATGCATTTCATTTTTTATCATTTTATTTTGATTTCTGGAAACTACTTTTGCTTTCCGAAATGTTTGGGTTAATTTTTTAATGTTTTATAGTTAACGGAACTTTGCTTAGATTTGTCGTTGTGATTTCTGATATACTTTTCCGCAGAGGGATTTGTCGAGGCGATTTGCACTTCAGGGCCACCGTAGTTAAATCCCAGTTTCATGAATGCAAGGCCAAACATAAGACAATAAAACTAAATCAGTGCATTTCACAATTGTCTGCCTCTGCGGGACTATGCGGGTGCACTCACAGTCCATGCATGTTCAGGGACTCTACTCTCTGGATAAAACACTTTACGCTGGACTTCTGCAGAACTCTATGCAAGGACGGGAAAATGAAAAATGTTTGCAACTATGAACAACTATCACCATCTCGTTTATTAGACTCCTAATGGAGGTAGGCACAGACCGAACGGCGACACTGTTGAAAAAGATCCTGATGGTATTGATCAAGTCAGATATGTCAGACGTCTGTTAGTAAACGGAAAAAAGTGATGCCGAATTAAAGTCTTTTGTAATAAATGGCACCTATCTAAACTTTTGCAAAATAGTCACCCTTAGCTTTACTTTTATTTAAAGTTTGCTCTTTTACAGAGCTTTAGTTTTCATTTTGAATTAAATGTCTGCTAAATAATCAAAAGTCTATTTGTAGATGTAGTGAGCATGACTTCCTGTTGTCTGTAGTGATGCTTGTGCACGCGTGTTTTACCTTCTCCTGCTGCTGGAGCTTTTTGAGCTCCTCGAGCACAAAGTCCACTTGCTTGGCAGGTGGTCAGAGAGGCGATGTTCCCGTTGAGGTTCTTGCAGTAGTGCTGGGCATTGTCGTAGGTCTTGCTGCTGGAGTTGATCCTCAGGCAGGCATCCCCCACCCAGCTCCAGCCCTCACTGCACTGCTGGGCTGGAGGAGAGAACCAGCAGCAACAGATCATAACATATCGCTGCAGAAGAACAACTTCCACTCCGGTAGAAAATAAAATCTCTATTCTTTGACAGGATTATTCTGCTTTCTGGGTAAAAGGGTAGGGCACCAAAGACAAAAACCAACAGAAAAAAACACACCTGGACCTAAAATTTCAAACATGTATGTGACTGATTTCATATGAATATAATTAGCTGCTTTTCTGTGAGTATGATCCGCAGCCTTTTAGGCATCCAGAACCACTACTGGCAGCAGCTCCTGCTGCACCCCCCTGCAGCGACAAGGCTGCATGAGCTCATGGAAGTATGGATCAAGTGACAGCACCGTTTCTTTACATGCAGCTATTATCAACAGCAAGCTGGGTGGGAGGGAGCTGCAGAGAAGGAAACCAAACGCGCTGGCAGACCTGATAAAGGACATCAAGATGACAACTTTAGAACGTTTTTTTTTTCTGTGAACGCGGAACAAATCCTGTCAAGTTCTCATGGGAAAACTTTTAGAATATCTAAGTAATCCATTCAGTCAGTAAGGCAAGTATTTACTTAATAAAATGATCACGTCTGTATCAAATAGTTATTTCTCTACATAAAGTCCCATTCCGTTCATCTCTTGATCTATTATAAAAGCCAGTGGTCTTGTAATAATGATTATGCCGTCTTTAGGCCAAATCAAATACCTGTGTCTGTGTTTATAAGACATAGTTTAGAGTTAAAACCCCCAAAAAGCAGTTTTCAATGGAGTGGATCTTTAATTTTTCAGAGGAACTGAAGGTGCAGGTTTCCAATAATCTCCATATCATCCCGTGGAAGGCTGCATCTTACCTGGCATGGATTGACACTTTGACAGACTCTGCTCCCAGTGACAGTTCAGATTTAGCAAGCAGAGATTGCAGTTGGCAAACTTGCTGCACGTCTGCTCGTTCCTCACTGGACATGCAGTGAAGTTGGTCACGCCCTGTGGGAGCAACAAGACCAAAGGAAAAACTCAAAGCCTTTAAATTATAAACAAACTGAGAGAAAGGAGATTTGACTAAGACACTGTCTGTTCTGAAAACATTTGTGAGAGTTTTTAGGATGAGATGAGTTTAAAAGCAAAGGTGTTTTGCTGCCCCCTGCTGGCACACTCACAGAGGTACAGTTGCTCCCAGCAGAGATGCACTTCTTGTCATCGCACCACTGGCAGCCGACGGTGTTTTCCGTGCAGCTGCTGCAGTCCGAGAACCTGAAGCACCACTCATCCACTGAGGCTGAGAGGCACAGAGAACGCATGAACACCTACAATGATCAAACACATATGAAGCAGGTGATGGATGGATGATGGTTTTACCGGGTTTAGGAGGGCAAAAAGGCGGTGGCTCAAGGCTGCTGGGTTCCCAGGGGACACAGCGGCCCCTGCTCCAGACGCAGCGGACCCCCGGTCCAGCCTTCAGGCACCCCTCCTCTGCGGAGAAGGCCTGGCAGCTGAGAGGCCGATAAACAAGCACATCGTTCAGCAGCACGCCTGAGAAACCCCCAAACACGTACATGGACCTAACAAAAACAAAAAAAAACACTTTAGTAAACATCACCAGAACAAAGAAGTGTACCCACATTTAACAGTTTCACAATTATGCTGGATTATCTGTGCAGTTTGAGCAGAGAAAGGAGCTGAAAATCGCACCCATTGCTGACCACAGCCGAATGACCGAAGCGGTTGACATCTCTGTGCAGGTCTGGCTTTGGAAGGAGCTTCCACTCATCACAAGCTGAAAGCAAAATGGAAATGCGGTCACCACTGCTTTCGCAGGTAGGAAAAAGCCGGAACACATAAAAACAAATCTGAAAAAAAAAGGTAAATGTAGCGCTGTCACAGTTTTTATTTCCATTCATAACTGATTACTTTTTGAATGTATGCAGACACAGTAAGTTCACTTCTGCATAAAACCTAAATAAGCTTTGGTTAAGTTAAGCTCTGGATTAACCTATATTTCCGCAGGCAAACTTTAGGTTGTCTAATAAATCAAAATAATATTTTTGATAGGGATGCAACAAATTCATTTCCCCAAGATTTGCTCACAGTTATGATAACAGATCAGATCGATATGAAAACTTAAAAATTCAGGAAAAATTCATTTTTCTATTTGCTAATAAGCAAGTAGCAAAGAAAAAAAACCTTTCCGCTGGCTTATACTTAGCCTGGTGTAACATAATGAATAAATCTTTAAATTTAGCATCACCTGCACATATTATTATTAATAGTATTTAATATTTATTTATTTATTTAATATGAATCTCATTTTCGATAATAATTTCAATAAGTGTAACTATAAATTTTAATAATTTAATATTCTTATTGATTTAATATGAATGTCATTTTTTATGTCCTTTTTTGATGTTTCTGAATGTCGTTTTTGCTGCCACAGATAAATGAAATTTCCCCATAATAAAGTCATCATCTATCTATCTATCTATCTATCTATCTATCTATCTATCTATAAAAGGGATGCAGCGATTCACTTTCCCGCTGTTTAATTTAACGATGTCACAAACAGTTTGGTTTTAAACTGAGAATAGTGACAGCCTTAATCGTTATTTATTTTGACTTCATGCAGTAAACCCACAGTCTAAGAAACACAGTATGAAGATGTCAAACGTGGATTGATAAAATTACAAGAGAACAGCCCCCATAGGACACCTACCAATGTCATAAGCAAGGAAGTCGGCGGAGAAACACCTGGCCCCGTTGCTTAGTGACGTGTCGTTGTGCGTGTTGCCACCGAAAACCAGCAGGGTTCCACTCAGGAGCACAGCTGAGTGCAGGTAGCGTGGAAAGCCGCTCTCCTTCAAAATGAACCTGGAAGGTTAAAGCATGAAGAGTGAGTGGAAGCGGGCGGAGCGCCACACCAACTCTGTGATCGCGGCGATTTACCATGTCCGCGTGTTCGCGTCGTATCTGTACAGATCATCGACGAGGCCAAACTTGCTGTTCGGCAGAGCTTTGTAGCCGCCGTGAACGTAGACGCTGCCGCCGTGGTGCGTGCTGCTGTGGCCGTAACTTCCCAGAGGAACAGCGCCTTTAGTCTCAGGCACTGACCATGTGTTGGTCCCTAAAAAAAAAAAAAGACGTTCAAGCTTTTTCATTTTCTAGATAAAACAAAGGGTTGTGTGCTCGTTCAGAGGTAATAAACAACAGTGAATGTTAGCTGGAGCAGTAGAATAGAATAAAGGGAAGGCTTGATGTAAAGTTTGAACTGTTTTTCAGTTCAGTGAACATTAGCTACATCAGCTGTGTGCGATCAGGAAATGCTGGCTTAACAACAAACGTTTTAATGAGAGTAAACACCAACAAAAACTATAGGTCAACCAGTGTGACGCTGCTTTAAAGAAGCTGTTAAATGAAGACCCGCTCCCATGAAAATGGCGTTGGGTTTGACATTTTCATGAGGCATTTTTCTCCTCAGACGAAAAAAGGCCGTTTGAAAAAGATTGCATTAGGCTGGACGGGCCACAGGCGCAAACAGAGAGCTCTCAGCAAGACGAAGGGTAAGGAGGGGCTGGGTTGTTCCACACCAACGTAGGGCTGGGCGATACGGCCTAAAAATAAAATCTCCGATTTTTTTTTTTTTTTTAATTCAATTTCCTATTTTTTCCCGATTTTTTTTTTCTTCCCCCCGCCCTACTTAAGGAAAGCAATAAGTACAAACGGCAGACAACTTTTTTTCCTTCCGTTTTTTTGCTTTTATTTAATCAAACGCAAGACAAATGTAACCGCCATTTCTGGGATGAATAATAAATAAATGAACACACTCTTGGAATCAAAGTTAAGTGTAAGATTTTTCTTCTTCTCACTCCCTTTTTTTTTCTTCTTTTTTTTCTTGTCTTGTGTTATATAATTTTTGTCTTATTTTGTTATTCGCAAATGAGTACACCAGTATAAGTAATAATTACAACGCAGAATTCTTTATTTACGAATAACAGTAACAACTAACTATCTCACTAATGAACTAACTATACAGGAGTTGTAGAATAAGTATGTGTGTGTCAGGTTGCGTGCATGTGTAACAGGACTGGGCGCGTGCCACGCGAGCGCGCAGGAGAGCCTCGAGTGGCACGTTGCAGTGCGGGGGTGTCTCTTCCTCCACGTCTGTGGCAGCAAACCCACACCAGTTCCAAACAGCAGATGATTTGATTCCTTTCTTGGGAACAACCTTCCCAGTCTCCTTCCCGGTAGCCATGCTGTCGCTAGCTGCTTCGTGTGAGCTATGATGTTGTTGTTTGTCGCGTGCCACACCGCCGTGTGAAACTAGCGCTACGGAAGCTCCGGGGAGCCAAAAATGCGCCATAACACAAAAACTCGATTTAGTTATTTTTGAAATCGCCCGTAACAAAAAATTTGAATTCATTCATTCAATCGATTTATCGCCCAGGCCTACACCAACGGTTCCACCCACAACTCAAAGGCACATTTCAAAGGAACCAGTGCAGATCTGCAGAAACTATATCCTTGAAAATGACACATTTGTTTTTTTTATTTTGGCTAAAAACATCATAACCATAATTGGGAGACCCCTGGCCTTTAGACAGGAGACAGGATCATTTAAGGTGATCTTTGGGAAAAGAACCGATTCTCTCAAAAATCCCCCATAATGCATGTCAATTCAAGAGCTAGAAAAAAAAAAATCTTTTTCCTTCATCATCTTGCCAAAATTTACAAAAATCTTTGAACGGGATCATGATCAGATCTTTGGTTTTTATTTCATATAAACCTGGAATTCTGTTTCTATGAAGGTTTGAACTTTGAGTTTAAACAAAAAAAAAAAAAAAGAGTGAAAATATTTTTAGTCTGCCAAGAAGCCACAAAGTCTGAGCACTTTGCAGATTTCGCCTGTTGCTGGCGTTTTTCTTACACAACGCCTGCAACAGATGATGGACCACTTTGAACCCAACTTTTTTGTACTGCCAGAAATACATTTGAAAAAAACACATTAAGAATTTGAAAGAGAAGTGGGTCGACTCACTCAGGTTGTACTCCTGAACATAGCTGATGTAGCTGTAGATGGGGGAGTGGCCAAAGATGACCAGCATGATTGTGTCGCCACTGTCCAGCGGGACACAGTGGGCCGTGTGTCCCTCCACGGCGTAGACCTGGACTTGTGCCAGCGAGCCAACAACGGGGTTCCTCCTCTGCCACGTGCGGTTGGGTATGTTGAACACCCACAGCTCGTCGGTTACGTTGTTCAAGCCGGCCTCCAGTTTCCCCCCAAACATGTAGATGTTGTCCTGAACAGGAGAGGGTTTACACAGAAAGCAGCACTCGCTCAAACAAACAGAAAGAAACTGACAAATACAATAAAAATACCGGTAATTACTTATCAGTACTTTTCAACAATGAGGCCAGAAAAAAAACACATCAATTCACAGAACGGCACTTATTGTTATTCACCGCTGATATTTGCCTATTCTGGAAATGAGCACTTTCCTCTGGATGGCAGGAGCTTCCTGTTTTGTGAGAAAACATTTTGAGAGCTTTTCCTTCCAGCGATCAACAGGCATGTGCGTGTCAAAGTCAAAGTCAAAGTCAAAGTCAGCTTTATTGTCAAATATGCTGCATGCACAAGACATACAGCACAGATGAAATTGCTTTTCTCTCACCCCACAGTGCAAGCAGCTTATAAAATAATTTAAAAAAACAAAATAGATAAAATGACAGTAATAAGAAGAAGAATAACAGTGATCTAAACCAGTGTTTTTCAACCAGTGTGCCGTGGGAAATTGCCCTCATTAACTGATCTAAAAACATTTCCCATCTCCAGGATTTCAGCTCTGTGTTCATCCAAACAGGCCCTGATAAAACACTGAGTAGTTAGGCATATAAAAGATCATAAAATTATTTTTTCTTTGTGTTTATTTGATTCTATTAAACGTCAGTTTTCACACTACATCTCCCATGATGCATTGGCTTAAGATTCACGTCTCAGACCGTGGAACAAGTGAACAAAACAATGAAGCTCAGAGACACTAGTCTTTCTGCCCTTTTACGTCAGTTTTCACACAACATCTCCCATGATGCATTGGCTTAAGATTCACGTCTCAGACCGTGGAACAAGTGAACAAAACAAAGCTCAGAGACGCTAGTCTGTCTGCCCTTTTACGTCAGTTTTCACACTACATCTCCCATGATGCATTGGCTTACAGGGACAGTTTCTCAGCGCACAATGAGTCGTCCTTGGTAAACGTCTTGAAACCACAACGAACAAACAGTTTCTACATTTTCTAACTTAACTTTTATTTTATCTTTTAGAGAAAAAAAAAAAACAGCAGCAACTTCCTGCTTTTTCTGCCAAAGTTATCACAAAAATGCACGTAAGATTGCGGGGAGGGGGGGGCTGTCGATCCAAACAGACTATGAGTTTCTGCTTTTTTGTTTTATTTGTGGAGGCTGGTGTGCCGCTGGATTTTTGTCAAGGTTAAAGTGTGCCGTGGCTCAAAAAAGGTTGAAAAACACTGATCTAAACAGTGCAATAGAGCAATGACATGGTTAAAGTGGCTGTGAGGGGTCCCCTGCAATCCTGTGTGTGTGTGTGTGTGTGTGTGTGTGTGTGTGTGTGTGTGTGTACCTGATGTGCTGCAAGTGAGTGGCCGTATCTTGGCACAGGTCCACTCCCGATGGGAACTGTGGTCCAAACTCCACTCTCCAGGTTGTAGCTGCAGAGCGAAGCAGCAGGTCGTTACGCATGAACTGAATCATCAGCTCACAGTGGGTTTGGGCTTTTATGATCAGCTGATCTCACCCAATAATTTGCCCATCATGCCAAAAAACAACAGAAAATCCTGGTAGATAACTGCATCCAGCAGCTTTTGCAGGATGTTGGATTTAAAGTCATTAGCAATAAAAGCAAAGACCAGAGCAAGACGACTTAAAAACGGGGATATTTCAAGTGAAAGAGAAGCTGCTCTATAACCAGAAAACGTACATTTTTGGCTCAAAATGGAATCAAAGGGGCTGAAATAAAATGAATAAAACAGAGATCCTCGCTGTTTGAGCAGGGGACTATAGCTGTACCTGTAACATGACTCAGTGGATGGTTCCCGACATCTCCTCCATCTACGTGGGAGTTACTGTTGCATTTTTATCTACTCAGGATATTTCTAGATTCTAAAAATGGTTCCTTATGGCAGATTTTCCAACTATTACTCCTCTAAGTTTTCTTTGGATTTATCTCAAGATTTTTCCTTTGGCCAGTTTGAAACAGTTCAGTCCCAGAAAATGTTGCATCTGTTTGTGTAGAGGACCAAACACACAAACCACCGTTTGTTACCACCGTTTTTTCCTCGTTACTGTTTAGGACTTCTTACAGGAGGCATAGTAATTCATGACAGGAACCATCTGGACCTCAGCACACGGGACTTACTTGAGGATCATATGGAATGAGCTGTAGTTGAACGTGTAGCCGCCCACGACCCACATGACTTTGTCCTGCACCACGGCCTTATGGGAGGCTCGAGCGAACGAGGTGCCAAAGGGTTTGACACTGGGAAGGACCCAGTAGGACTCGGTGGAAGGTACCGTTAGTGAGCAATCTGGACCTGCAGGGACACACAGAACAGGAAGTGGAAACGATGAGTTTGGATCGTGCATAAATAGAATCTGAATCAGGGTTATTGTTTTTTGGCTTTTTAAGGCTGATAATGAAACTCACTACATGTTTTTAAACACATATTTTATAATAATTATAATTTTATAATAATAATCAACAGTGAAAGCACATCTGTCTCTCTAATAAAACATCTTATAAGACCTTTCACTTCATGTGTAATACTTTTTAAAGACCTTTTATGGTATTGATGTGAATGTGTAAATCCTCAAATATCTTTTGTACTAGAAGTACTTGTATTTTAAATGTTTTGTTTTCTGTTTTTTATCCATGCATTTCATCATAACTGTAATGAGTTTGATAAATGTGTGAATTCTTTAATGCTTTGACAACAATAGCCGCGTTTACATGGGCAAAATATCTTGATCGGATCAATGGTCGGGTTAAAATTCACCCGTGCACATGGGCACAGAAAACCTTTTTCCGATCAGAACAAACGTTCCCATGGATCATACTTTCGGTCGGAATAAATCATTTGGGCATGTGCAATAGTGCTGAAAAACCCGGAAGGAAGTGTCCTGTTGTAAACAAACCTTTGCTGTCACAGACATTTATGCAGCAGCTCGGTAATATATGAGACGATCTTCCAAACTTGCTTTTAATAATGTTATGAATATTATGAAGCGTCTATTCGCTCATCGTTTTATATTTAATCCGTGTGGTCTGTGCTTTTTTGTGCAGGGGGAGCTTGAAGCCAGGGTTAGGAGAGGCTATAAACATGGGCTAACAACATTAGCTTGGCTGCACGTAAATGTTTGGGAATAAGCCTTTATTCAGCCTTTATTTTGTCGGGACACAACTGGAAACACAAATCCACGTGATTGTTTGGACAGTTTCTAAGGACTGAGCCACATTTCTGCTTTGAAGCTCACACACCGACCCAAATGTGTGAGCTGACGGGCCGAGCTCTGCTCGGTTCTCATGAGTCCAGCAGCCGCTAACCCAGAGCGGCGGGTCGGCTCGCAGTCCGAATTTTCACACATAAAGACACAACAAAACGCACACGTCACAAAGCACCCCCCCCCCAAACACATTAATAAATCCGCCTGCTCTGCTCAGAGAGGTTCACTCGGTCCACTGGCACCGGAGCCCGAACGCAGAGCTCGGGTGCCGGGTCCAGACCTCAGTGGGCACGAAGCGCTCCTCCCCGGCAGCCCCCTCATGAGGGGTGTAAGAGAGGCAGAGAGCCAGCGGGGCGAGAGCAGAGCGGTGCTTTTCAGGGGGCCGCCGCAGAACAGCTGATTGGTCCAGTATGCGCTCCAAAGCTTTCTATCAGAGAAACACCGTCTATGAATGACGTAAACCAGAGCAGAGGTGACACACGATCGGAATGACCGTTTACATGCTCCACGATCGGATAAAGGATCGGTATAACCCACCTATCTCGATCGGAAAGAAAGTTTGATCCGAACGAGTCTGACCGGGGCAGAGTATTCTGAACGGCGCGTTTACATGACGCATTTTCTTTCCGATCAGGTGTTCTTTCCGATTACTTTTGCCCATGTAAACGCAGCTACTGCTTGAAAACAATCAATCAATCGTCCCGCTAAAACAACAATTTTGGAAGAGAGTCATCGTTTTTAATTTTTAGGAATTTTTAACAGCGATATGAATCACATATGATCAAAAATATAATATTTCTAAAGATACTAAAACTACGTTCACCTAACTTTCCATTTATCACCTATTTTAACTAGTTACCTACTTTTTCTAGTTGATCGTGAGGACTCTGCTGTTCAAGCTACTTCAGTAAAGAGCTCTGTCTAAGTGTTAAATAAAAGTAAATAATCTAAAAATAGGAGAGAGCCTATTTGTTGTTTATTTAAATGTGTTCATTTTAATGGGAGTCGGTATCAACAGATACTCTAAATCAAATGACTCGGATTCTGATCTGGGCCAAAAAAAAAAAAAACTTGATCCCTAAAAAAAAGAAAGAAAAGGTCTACCTTGCCAGCTGTCGTTACAGACGCACAGCTTCTCCCCCGTAAGGTCACAGTAGCCGTGGTCGGGGCTTCCACAGTTGTTCCTGCAGTAGGGGATGTCACAGGCCTCGCCTTTCCAGTACTTGTCGCACTCGCAGTAGACTCTGCTGACGGCCGAGTTGCCCGGCGTGCACTTGCCGTGTCCAGAGCAGTTATTTGGACAAGAGTTCATGCTGGAAAGGAAAAAAAAAAAAAAAAAGGAAAACCTGATGTAAAGACTAAAGTAAAAAGCAGCAAATGAAAGGCAACTAAACCAAGAATGACTTTAAATGTAATCTGAAGCTAGTGCAGAACTGATGACAACATTTTAAACATGTCTTGCTGCAAAAATGTGAAAACTTAAAGCCTAGCCTCGTGCTAAATCCATAAGACATCTTTGATTACGATGCACAACCCAACTGTGAGGATACTCACGAGTAATATATTTCAAATCCGGTTAGGTTGTAGGCAGCATCACTGAAAAAGTGCAGCAGTGCGTAGCCTGAAGTCGCCGCGACTTCAGGAACCGTCTCGTTCCCTCGTCTCTCTGGAACGATGAGGCCGCTGTGGAAATATTCAACCCCGTCACGGCGTCCACACTCGCACACAGACATAAGATACAATAACAACAGGCTGCAGAGGCGTGTGCGAGAAACAATATGCATTAAGCCGATGTTTTTACAACACCATACATGAGCTAATCCTGCCAGAAAAATACCACGTCTGCTTTGAAAGATGCATAAAAATTCTGCTTCCAGTCGTCAAAGCATGAATTTAAAATTTAGGATACACGTTCCTCTGGAAAGTACTAAAGTCTATGTTTTACTGTCGTTTTCTTACCTGAAAACAGCGACCAGAGGAGCATAAACAGAGTCCCCATCGTAGACGTACATGTGGTCCCAGCTGCACTCTGTAGCAAAGTGGTTGAAGCGTAACCGTAAAACTGCGTTGGGGCTGGAGGAGGAGGGGGAGAAGAAATGAATTTATATCCCAGATTGACCTCAATCAATAAAACCAATAAACTACAAATTCCTGCAGAAACCAAACCTTTTTTGTCTGCTTGTGATCCGTTTCTACTCTTATTTTTTACTTTCACGGGCCTCTCTCGTCTTTTTAAGTGGGAGAACTTGCACAAATGGTGGCTGACTAAATACTTTTTCCCCACTGTATGTAGTGCACTATAAAGTAAGTAGTTAGCTAAATATGAACTTCAAGAAAATTCTGCAACTTCATATTCTACTTCTGCAAGTGCAACAACAAAAAGGAAGTTGCATAACAATTTTGATAAGAGATTACATTTAACCAAAAATAAGAAGTTCTGGTAATCTGTAATGGATTACAGTTTCAAAGTAACTATCACAAGACATGTCAGTAATAAAAAATAAAAAAAAACAACATGACTAGAATATTTTTAATGCTAAACTACCAGGAATACATTTTATTTTTGAGTTAAAATTGTAAAATAACATAAAAATGATTTGCTGTTAAACAGAACCATCTTTTCCGAGTACAATCCCCACAAAAATGGTAAAGTTATAGTTGTTTAAACTCCAAAGGAAAAGAGATCTGCTTTAAAAAAAAAAGAGAACTCCCAGCAGAACTACATTAGAGTCCATTGGTGTCTCTATTAAACTGACTAAAGTGGATGCTTCAGTGCCAAGAAGCCACAGGACATGAATGTGACTAAATGTTCTTTCCACAACAGCCCGAGTCTGAGGATGCTGCAGTTGCCATGGCAATTAAAAGCAATCAAGCCGTGTAGGGACTCTTCCGGTTTCGGGTTAATGAGAATATTCCACTAAAAGTAGCAATAACACCGAAATGTGCTGCTGAGCCTTCACGAAGACAACTGGAAGTGTGAAGGAAAACTACTTTAACAAAGTCACAAAACAGCTGGATGGAACTGCAGGAGTCTGTTTGCACTTCATCGCCGCGTTTGACTGCTGATGCTGAGGTTCAATCCAACAGAACGGAATCAAACTGTACTTACTAGCCTTCTATTAACCATGTGCACTTGGTTTTGTACTTGTAGTTGATGGGACCGTCTGTGAGGTATCCTGATGGTTCTGTCAGCCTGGAAAGCAAACAACAACAAAAAACGTTATAGACTCAGAACCTGACAGCTGACGCATAAACGCTTGACAGAAAATGACAGCTACTGCCATGGTTAGGGTGACTTTGCCACAAGTGTAGCTGAAAGGTATATCCAGCAAACAATGGTTGAGTACTTCAGTTACCACCAGCAGGTTTGGGTAGCATGTACTTCCTGGTGTTTACTACATTTCTGTTTAATTCAACAAGAGGCATCATTAACAGTATTGAACATTATTACGGATCCACCCTTGTCATTTTGTAGCTATTTTTAAAGTGTTCTGATGAAAATCCTGGTTTTAACAAGTTCAATTATCATTTCCTCATGATGGAGAACATATATTAAAAATATTAAGCTTTAAAAATGCGTTTCTGAATATTTCAAATCGTTGTGAATCAGGAGCAGACGAAAAAATACAGCAGAGGCAAACTATGTCATAGTTTGTATGAAAAGGACCGACTGGTATCGGTTGAGTTTGGGTCTGAACATGAAAATTGTAGTCTTATATATATATTGTAGTCTGAGCGACAGTGGCTCAGGTGGTTGAGCGGGTCGTCCAATGATCGAAGGATCGGCGGTTCGATTCCTCGCTCCCACCAGCCAAAATGTCGTTGTGTCCTTGGGCAAGACACTTCACCCTCCTTGCCTCCAGTGTGTCTCCACTGGTGTGTGAATGTGTATGGATGATCCCGGTGATGGTCAGAGGGGCCGTAGGCGCAAACTGGCAGCCACGCCTCTGTCAGTCTGCCCCAGGGCAGCTGTGGCTACATCAGTAGTTACCATCACCAAGTATGAATGAGGACTGACTGAATAATGGACACATTGTAAGCGCTTTGGGTGTCTTGAAAAGCGCAGATAAATCCAATCCATTATTATTATTATTATATTTCCCTCCATGATTTATTGTCCTAGCAGGTTTCTGACTAAAAAAAACATAATCATAATTAAAAGGTCACTGGGAATGCTTTGAAATTGGATAAATAAAAGATGATGAAAGTGGGACTTTAAGGATCTTCAACAAAACGTAAGAGTAAAGGAAATCATACAAATTTTCTGATTTATTTACAAATTGGCCAACATCAGTACAGATCCATAGAGTTATATAGATGCCAACTGTTTCTCTAAGTATAAATCCTACTATGAGAGTAAATTCAAGTGAGCATTTAACTTCAAAGACTTTATTCTGTTTTTTTTTTTGTTTAACTTATTGAATTGACACACAACAGATTGATAAACAGGTTTGTTTTCTTAGAAAATTGGTCTGCTCCGTTAACATTGATGCGCCATTACTGCAGGAGGTTTTAGCGAAATATTCCCACCAAGAAAGTAGAGAGGAAAAACGCAGGCCAGATAATGTTCGCTTCAGATGTGTCTCATCAAACAAATGTACGCTGATGTCAGAGCACATGTTGCATTGATCAAATCTGGATGATTGGTTCATATAAAGCACCTCAGGGACTTAACAGATGCATGGCAGGCTCTCTGGAGTGTGATGAGAAACAGAGGAAGTGGGTTTGTTATAAATATGTTAACACTTGCAAACACGAGGGGCCGCGCTCGGGCGTTTCTGCACCGCAGAGCTACCAAAAGACCATTCCAAACTCCAATCACCCTGAACATATTAACTGTTTAACTTGAAAATCTATTAATTTTGTCAAAGTGACCTGCCTTTCCTATTAATGCTTTGCACACACTCATCTATTCTTATGGCCAAAAACCCAAGTCAATTAGAACATATTTTATCTGTTTCAAGGGAAAGCCTCTTGAGATGCAACCTGTTTTTTTTAAATGGGGGGCTTAAAATATTGCATTACCATGTGGGCAGAGAAGAAGCTTAACCAAAACGTTGTGTTTGTGGATTTTATCCGCAGTCCTCGCATATACTAGAAACCCCCTGTCAACACCGCAGTACGGATTCCTATTTATCTGCAGGCTGAACTTGTGTGCAGACACAAAGAGCAAACATTTGTGTGTTGATCTGTATTGATTGTCGTCACCTGTGAAATGAATTAGTGCTAAACAAAAAGTATTAAATGTGGCACAGTACAAGCAAAAAATCTAAAAGATAAGAATAAAAAACGTGTTGCAGAGCATTTCAACTTTGCAATAAGATGTTAAATGTGACCTATTCTGATGACAATTGTGTTCTAACATGTTCTTGTGGCACTTTTCTGATGATGGATGACATTTATTAAGAAAATTAAGCTTAAAATAGCAATTCTGAGAGTTTCTTTATTCAAATTATTGTGAATCGGCATAACCACAATTGAAAGACTAGTGGGAACACTTTTAAAATTGATCGGAGTGGGTCTTTAAAGTCCCACACCGATTATCCGAAATTCGCCTCCGAGTTATGGGAGGGAGTGTTGGCTCGGAACAAGCCCGCCACCACTTCCCATCACCCACACAAGAGCTCACTGTTAAAACGCTGTCCTGCTAGCTTATAGCCCCCTCACACCATAAGATTATCTGCAACATTGTTTAGAGCTATCCAGTTTGGAGCCAGATGCCCATTCAGACGAGGAAAACAAAGACGTACACAGATCTATTCGTCTGCAAGTGGATTCATTAGAAAGAAACTTGTGGCCTACATGGTGTATTTTCTATATAACAAGCTCTTTTTTAAACAGCAGGGTTTTTTGTCTGCTTGTCGCCTTGTCTGATTCACAACAATTTAAATAAAGAAATGAAAGTGACTGTTCACACGTAACTTTCTAAATACCTGCAGCCAGTTCTGGACTCTTTACTTGGCTGCACGGACCGGAGGAAGTGTTAGGGTTAGGTTAGTACGTGCCATCAACAGCGACATTTAACTTAACACATCTGTGCGGGCAATGTGCTTCCTGGCCACACGTCTTACACGTGGCCAAGATGAATTTCCACCAGTTTTTTGTTCTTGGTCGCACCTAAATATGTCCGAATGACATCAGCTCTCTGGGTTGTTGTTTCTAAGATCAATTTTAACATTTTTTAACATGTTTCTTTGGTATTTGTCTGATGATAAAGAGCATGCGTAAAATAAATTAAGCATAAAATTACATTTCCAATACATAACCGCAAATCCAAAAGTGACCTTAGAAATGACAACCTGAAGACTAAATGTTGGAGTTTATTTGCTGCAACCAGCTTTGGTTTGATGTCTTTTTATTTATTTATTTATGTATTTATTTATTTATTTATTTATTTTGCAAATCGCACTTTCAACTTTGGAAAAATTCCTGATTTCTTTCATGTGTGAAATAAAGTGACTAAACTTGTGCTTTTTTTTGTTGTTTGCAACAGGAACTGTCAATCCAAATTCCTACACACACGGTGGGCAAATTCAATGCACAGTGGAATAAAAACATTTACTTAGTCTCATCTTTACAGGTTACAGGTTGTTTTTAACCATTTTTTAGCCTTTTTAAAGACCCACTCCGATCATCTTTTGACCTATTCTAAAAGCCTTCTCAGCGGTCTTGTAATTAGGATTATGCATTTTTTGGCCATTTTTTGCAGAGGAGCAGCAGTTTCTCAGAAATGTTCGGACCAAACGACTGCACAAATGATGTGCACAAGCAATAAACAGTGCATTTTTCAAAGACTACATTTTGAAATTGAATTACTTTTTTTCTTGGTAAACACCCCCCACCCACCCCCCCCACCCCCACCATTCACATGGGTCATTCTCTGAATGTGCACATTGGGTTCTCTGGTGAATTTTATCCCCAAAAAATGTGTTTTTTTAACATTGTAGAAGATCAAGGACCATTCAAACCTCTGAGAAAATACTTTTTCCCAACTTAGACATGAAATTGCAAAAATTATTAGAAACATTTCCCGACATAACAGTGCGTTTTGTTATTTTAGCTAAAAGTTGGAACATGTCTACATAAGGTAGGATATGGAGCTACCTATGGCATGAGGAAAATAAGAAATTAATATATTTTTCAAAACAAGCATTTGCTTTTTCCCAAACAATAGTAAATATCATTTATGAACGTAACAGAATTGAAAGGTAGAGCTTGACAATAAAAACTATGAAATATGGGTTAGCGGGAAAATATTCAGTGATGTCCCTTTCTGGTTGCTGAAGAACTTGGACTGAACTATTTTTTTAAAGAGGGGATTGATAGGCTTTTATGGGATTGAACAAAACTGCGGGAAATGATGAAATTGTTACATTTTATAAAGATTCATGAGTTTTTCCTCACATTTCTTTTATTTAGGTGAAACTAAATGGGCAAATGGTCATGTTAGACACACAGATCTTTCCATTTCTTGTTTGAAAATGCATTTTATGTCTTAAATTCATATGAAAATCTTTGAGGTGGGACACAAAAGTGCACTGATTTCAGAGAATCACCCACATATGTCAGAGTTGAAAGCCGTGTCTGGGGGCAGATCCTTTCCCAATCTACCACCTCGGATGTAAAGGATGTGGGTCACCTACTTGAACCTGCCCTGGCAGTGCTGGCACAGCTCTCCCACCCATCCTCGTTCGCAGACGCAGGACCCGTTCAGGCATTTCCCCGAGAAGCAGCTCTTGTCGCACGGCTTGGCCGGGGAGGCGTGAGTGAGCAGGACGAAGCAAAACAAAACGTAGACCGCCAGGTATCGGCTGAGTCCCGTGAAAAATGGAGCCTTATATTTCCCTCCAGGATCCATTGTCCTTAATTGTTTTTTTTTTCTCTTCTTGGTGGTTGTTCCTTCAACTCCAGCTCGAACAAACCGAGAAGCAGACCGGGGCCTTGGGGTTTAACTCCAAACGGAGCGTCCGCTTCTTCTTCTTCTTCTTCTTGGGATGCTTTCGCCACAACGAAGAAGTTGCATTTTTTTCCCCCTCGAGTTTGGAGCCTTGCCTCGCGACAAAAACGGCTAAAAAATGCTAAAGCTTCTCGACTAGCATGCATAGAACTTAAGTGAGAAGGATTTTCACCTCACATTACATTCCCTCTTTTTTTTTGGGGGGGGGGGGGGGGTTAGCACGACTTAACCCTTAATGCTACAAACTAGCTAAAATACCGACACAAGCCTTGTAATTTGTAGCCATCCTAGCCCGTGTACAGTTTAGCGGTTAAAAGTAACATTATTACTGCACGGATTCATGGGCAAATATAGTGACTCAGCAGCCATCTTATTCCGTTAACTGCCCTTAGTACGCTAAGGATGAAAAACGGAGGAAAACGCTGGTCCTCCTACATGCCCCCGTAAGTTAACCGAGTCTCGTCCGCACAGGAACGAAGAGTTAGCGGCGTTTGGAGCCCCGGACTCGAACGGCACAGTGCAGCAGCTAACATGGATGTGGGAACCGAACGAACGAAGGACTCCTCTCCTTGCCGACTCTCCGGAGCAATAAGCAAACACTAATTGTTGTTAGTACAACTAAATTGTCTTTTCAGTTATTTAGACATCCTCAAACGTTGCGTTATTTCATATCTACCTCATATGTTGTTTTTACTTGAGTGTACGGGGGGAAAAAGCACATTTTCTCAGTAAACACGACAGTTGGAGGCTGAGAATAACAAGCTAGCGCAGCGAAGATCTGTGGGGTTGGGGGAAACTAAACACAGCATGCGCATGCGTGCTATCAACTAGTTTCTCTTAAAGGGACAGTGTCCGAAAACTGTGTTGTTACCTGATGCTGCCGGACAATTGGCCTGTGTCCGAATTCCTACCCTATCCCCCAACTACAAAAGAACTATGTAGTGCGGGACTATTTAGTGCCCTGGATTTTAAAACCAATGTGGGCACCATGCCCACCATTTTATTTATTTCTTTTTTAACGGCGAATGTGACATCAACTTCCAGAGGGGCCACGCTCAACACCTGCCACTGATCATTGATGGTACTGCTGTGGAGAGAGTGAGCAGCACAAAATTCCTGGAGGTTCACATCAATGAGGACCTCTCCTGGACCGCCAACACCACATCATTGGCAAAGAAAGGTCAGCAACGTCTCCACTTCCTGCGGAAACTGAAAAGATCAGGTGCTTCACAAGCCATCACGACCACATTCTATAGAGGAACCATTGAGAGCATCCTCTCCAGCTGCATCACTGTGTGGGGGGGGCAGCTGCACACACAGCAACAGGAGAGCCCTGCAGCGCATAGTGAACACAGCCGGGAGAATCATTGGAGCACCACTCCCCTCCCTGCAGGACTTATACATCACCCGCCTCACCCGAAAAGCACTAACAATAATCAAGGATGCACACCACCCTGCACACAACCTGTTCAGCCTTCTGCCCTCGGGGAGGAGGTACAGGAGCCTCCGCTCCCGGACCACCAGACTCAGAAACAGCTTTACACACTTTAAACACCCTCCCCCCTCTCCACCTACCTACCACCCATCTCCCCCCATGAACAGTGCTCAAACGAACCCCCACCCCCACTGCCTTGAGACACTGCCTTAAGTGCACTCGCACTTTAATAGCAAATTGCTAATGTTGTAAATTGTATATTTTTCTTTCCTTTTACTTACTTATTCTATTTTATGTATATATATTTTTTTATTTTATTTTATTTTCTTCTCCTGAACAGACACGAGAGAGCAAGAAACGGAATTTCGATTCATTGTATGTGATGCACATGTGAAGAACTGACAATAAAGTTGACTTTGACTTTGACTTTGATTGTGCAAGTCTCCTTGCACAATCAAACTCAGCTGTACTTGCACATCTGTTTTGTACATAGGTTTAGTCATTTACTGATATTATATTTTATCTATGTTATATGTGAATTTCCGTTAACCTGATTCTACTCCTATCTTTCCTACCTTTCCTGTGGCCAGTCTAAGGCACACCTGTGCAATAATCATGCTGTCTAATCAGCATCTTGATATGGCACACCTGTGAGGTGGGATGGATTGTCTTGGCAAAGGAGAAGTGCTCACTATCACAGATTTAGACAGATTTGTGAACAATATTTCAGAGAACTGGTTATTTTGTGTATGTGGAAAATGTTTCACATCTTTGAGTTCATACCATAAAAAATGGGAGCAATAACAAAAGTGTTCCATTTATATTTTCGGTCAGTGTATAGTAAATGACCAGAGAAATCTCAGAGACGACTGATAAAACTAACATTACTAAACTGAAAATGCTGCACAAAATGTTACAGTTCCATGCATTAAATGTTCAAAAAACTTGAAGACAAGAAGATTTTTGATTTCCTTGGCTTGAAAAATGTGAGAAGTGATCTTTTGTACCACCAATACAGCTGTGTCCCTCCTGACTTTTAAATGTTTGAACAGATAAACAGAAAATAAATCAATGGTTCATGTTTACACACGTTTTTCTTGTTATTGTTGCATCAATCATTGATTAGATTTGTGGAAAATAATTTGTATTGATATGTGAGCAATCAATTCATAGTGTTAAAATAATTACTGCTAATTATTATTATCATTACTATTACTATAGTAGTAGTAGTAGTCTTTGTTTTTTTGGGAAATTTGAAGTAAACAGGTCCTGTGCAGCCCTTTGTACTAGTCAGACCACTTAAAACAGCCATTATCCTGGAAAAGGTTGGTGATCCCTGGTCTAGGTCTTCAAATTGGCCAAAAAATATTCACATTTAGTGGGGTTAATGGCTGAAGAGGATCTGACTCTTTTAATCCGCAACTTTAAGACATAAAAATATATATTTGCTGCAAGCATTTGACTACTGTCCATGTTTCACATCTTTCCCCCACAAACATGCCTTAGCTCAAGAATAACATTGGTTTTATTGAAACTGGACAACACAGATCCAATTTAATGTGCATACACTTCATGTAACCCCAATGATTCCTTGTTCAATAAAACATGTAGTATATGCACAATGATAATAAAGTGTCTTATCTTTGTGTTTTACCCCCAAAAAATGTATTTTATTGTCATATTTATTCAAGCATTTCTGATTTGCAAGTATTTTTAAGGTGAAAAAAAAAATCTACCGTAATTGTGAGAAAATGCGCAAAAATATTGGACAGGAGTGTTGTAAAGACCAGTAACCTAAAGAAGTCTATATACCTGCGCAGAAGGATACCCTGCCCTGCCCTCGGCTGCATGCACGTGAAGTGCAAATCAATCTGCACTCAACTGTGGAACTGCATTCAGGCTTTAGCGCGTTCTTTCCAACACCTCACTACCTTGGGTTTCCTCTTTTTTTAAGGAGATTTTGAAAGAGCAATAAAACCAATCTGCTTCAGTTTGTGACCTCCAATAGTATGAAGTCCAAATGTCGATTAAAAAAATAGCATAATGGATAAGAAGAACATGAAAGGCACAACATTTCATAGCTTTTACAATTATACTAAGGGAGAAGAGACAGACTTTCCAGAAGGAGCATTAGTTGTAGTCAATTATTTGTTTTAAGAAGATAAAACTCAAAAACTGTAAATACCTTCATCAGCAAATTAGATTTTTGTGAATGTAGTATTTCCTAGATCAACCTTTAACACTAAAAAAGCCATTTGCTCAAGTTTCTTACTCCACCAAAACCAAACACCCGCAAAATCCTATTTCACAGTTTAGAAAAATACACTATATTTATGTTTTAATGTATTTATGTTATATTCAATTAACCTACACTAAAGGGGCAGGAATCTATGTTCGTCTTCACTCTGCTCCCTTTCATTTCCCCTGCATAAGTTTGTATTGTTTCAATGTACTTTATATGTTTGGTTTTTTTGTACATGGAATTGAAATAAATAAATCAAATCAAAAGGTACTTAAATAATAAATAAATAAAATAATAACTTTAAACTTGCATTTATCAAAAATGATCAGAAAATATTCTGCAGGGTAGCTTGTCCTCATACACACCTCAAATTCACCAAGATTTAGGGTAGGTAAAAAGTTAAAAGAATAAAAATGCTGCCACAGAATTATCAAATAAGCTAATATAAGCTATATAAGTATACACCATTACAATTTGTCTGAGTGAAAAGAAGAGAAGATGCAAAATTTTAACTTTGGATTCACATGCAAGCTGGAATGTGGCATAAATTGGTAAAGGGTTGTTTTCTGATTAAGCAAAATAATTTATTTTATGATAATGATCCAAAACTACATTATAACACAGGCACTTTGCAAAAAGAAAATGGACTTTTTAACACCTACCAGGATTAAGTCACTGAAATAATTCCTACATAAAAGCAGCCAGATCTTTACTTTTCATTCTTCTGCTTGCACTACTAAAGTACTACCTATAGGTGGCAGTGCTGCGCAGTGGCAAACCCTTCTCCTTTGGATAGAAATGAAAAAAGTAAATATATTATCTGTTTTCATGAAGGTTTTATATAAATTATTCACCTAAAACCAATGATAGAGGATAATGGAATTTAATATAACCCAATTTGATTTGAAAATGAACCAAATTGGTATAAATTTGCTTTTTTTTTAGCTGCAAGTCCTGCTTTTCACTTTAAAGATTATGTACTCATACATTTTTTTCCTTCATCTTATGACCAATAGTCATGTAATTGTATTTTTATTACCTCAGCATTTTGGCCTTTTCCCACACTCAACTTCAAAAATCCCAAAACTAAATGTTTATTTTTTTAAAATGGATCCCTGTTAACTAAAAACAGTATCATTGCACGATGACTCAATGCAGTTACGCCGCTGAAGAGCCTTCTGGCGTTTAGTCAGGTGTGCACATCTGAGCGGTGGAAGCAGAGAGACACCATCTTCACAAGGTGTAGAGTATCCAAAGCCGGTGCCCTCTGCATTCCTGCAATGTTGTTAGAAAAATAGGGCGGCGGTGCTCTGTTAGCGGGCTCAGCTTTCTCTGGAAATTCCCAGACGTAACAATGTGAGACGGCACAGCGTTCACACTAGATTAAATACAAATACCAACATTGATGGGAGGTCTCCTTTCAAGGGATTGAGTAGGGAAATTGTATGAGTCTACATTTGTGTGCAAACATGGAAAAGTGACTCTGAATCAAAGGGGGGTTTGATGTTAATTAGAAGTTGAGCCGGTTACCTTTGACCTCTGTCTCACAGACGAGGAATGCTACCAGCACAGTCCGAAACCCTTCAGATGTCCACACCAACATCTCAGCAGCCCAGATACTCCTAAATAATATGAAAAAATGATCTAAAGTTGAGGGTTTTAAACCTTTCTTAAGCCAGAGGTCTTTAAATATCCACTGGGTTCATCAGCTGTGGAAAAATGAGTGGAGATGTGAGACCAGACCACCCTGTTTTCAGTTCATATAGAGTCGTCATGTTTGACATTCACACTTCTGTCTGTGCAAAAAAAAACCACCAGAATAATTTGATTTTTTTATCATTTACACTCAAGTTTAACCTGTTAAGCCTTTCCATGACTTACATTGTCAAATGGTAAGTAAATTACATAAGAAATGTTTAATGAGATTCGTTTTGTTTCTTGATGTTTTCTCTTGAGATGTTGGGAAATTTTTTCCTAAAAGTAAACCCATGCCTTTTTGCAAGAGAGGGACGTGAAAGATTATGGATAAATGAAAGGATTGTGCATTTTCTTATGTACCGTCCATTTCCTTAACTCGCTGGGTCTGTATTGGGGTCACGGGGTTGCTGGAGCCTGTCCCGTCTACTGTTAGGCAAAGGCGGAGTTCACCCTGGACAAGCCGCCAGTCTGTCGCAGAGCACACAATCACACATATGGGGCACTTTAGAGTAACCAATTAACCAATGAAGTGAGTCTTTGGACCGCAGGAGGAAGTGCCTGGAGAAAACCCACGCATGCACAGGGAGAACACGCAAACTTCACACAGAAAGCCGTGAGGCGAGAGCGCTAACAACTGCGCCCACTTATGTACCACTTCTCTAATTTATCTTTTAATATTCTTGCATGCATCACTCAAAAATGCATCATTTTCTTTTACTTTAACATTTTTGTTGGACAGGAAATTACTGTCACAGGGACATTCTCCTGAATGCGTCTGTTGAAGATCTCACAAGCGCTTTGTTTTTTCTTTTTTCGGATGAACATCTCTGACTTTGGCTACAGATTTTGTGCATAAAAACATTACAGTGCACAACTGAAATATGAGGGAGGGGGTTAAAATCAGTAAGTAACACTTTTTGTCCTTGGTGCACATGAACACCAGAGTCCTAATTGTAGATATTGCTTTTATGAGAATATGTCACACTGTTTCTTTTATGTGTGTGTGTGTGCAAAAAGGATAAAAGTGAGTTAAAATTGTGAGTAAACAAGGCACGAAAACGTCAAAAAAGACAACAGGAATTCCAAGACTATCAGCTTATCTGCAGTAAATTACAAGATGTTTTCAACAAAAATGACAATTTATACCCAGAATTAAATAAATCTAAATAAGCGCAACACCTAATAAGCAGATCAGCATGTAAATAATGAGGTTTAAACTAAAAATAAAAGGAAAAAAAAGAAACTATTGAGTTATTTACCTGGACATATCATTTCAATAATTTCCATTTTTTTCCTGTGATTCAAATGAAACTATATTTCCACCTCCTTAACATCAATTTTCAACTTGATGCAGCTTTTAATTCTTTCCTTTCAGTCTGAATGATTCTGTGCAGTTTCGATAATCCGTACGGTTGTTTACCGCCTTCCAGCGCCCATGTTTAGTCTTCAGCTGAAGTTGTTGCTTGAAAGTCGTCTTATCTCCGGCATATCAGGGTGAAGAAATAGTTTTACCTTGAGGTACACGGCAGACTTTGTGTCCCATCCAGATTGGGGCGGAGGAAGAGTCGGACAGGACATCAGCTTTTGTTCTAACATCACTCATCTGCATTTAAGAAAGGCCTTCTTTTGTTTTCTAAAACACAACTGAGTGGTTTGGTAGAAATGGAAATAAATAAATTAACTTTTCCCTGTTTTAAGCTTGTCACAAAAAGTACAGATTTGAATGAATTCAAGTGAATAAACTTGTTGAACAACCAAATAGCTCTGCTGCTCATCTAACAAACTCCTTTTTCCTTGTGGTACCTTTAAAAAATGAATATAACTAAGGTTGCCGATAGTTATTATTAAATCAGTGTTATTTAACCTGCTGTACATGAATCTGTATATAGTCTAGTGTGCCGAATTAAGGAAGTTATTCAATTTGAGGTAACTGTTCTAAAAAGCATTTACCAATACCAGAATTTCATTTCTGTTCATCCAAACAGTCCCATGTTTCACATTGAGCACAAATAAAGATTGTAAAAAGACTTTTTCTGTGGATTTATTGGATTTATTCAATACACTTTGATAGGAATGACTGTATATTTTTATAGTTTGTTTTTTGTGGTTACTTTTGTGCATTTTTTTAACGAAAAAATGTATCTTTCTGAAAAAAAAGGTTGAAAAACAGTTAAATGGATGGATTTGACCTCTACAGCCATTTTCTGCTTAAAAACAGTTTCTAGTTAGCTTTTGATGCAAGATTTACTCATCTTAATGATGAATGATGAATGATGAAAGTCCATATTTTTTTAGTATGAATCGCTGTTATATGAAAATGTTTGTTAATAAAAATTTTGAGAGAATTTTTTGTATTAAAAGTGTGGTAAATCCTTAAATATGAACCAAACTGAATTGACTTAATTGTCCTTCAGTTCTCTAAAGCCCAGGAGGCGGTGCTGAATGTTTTCTAATGTTACCCCCCCCCCCCCATGCGTGCTCACCTGTGTGACGTCATCACCTTTTGATTGACGTCAATTACTGAAGGTAATTAGGGCTACAGGTGAAGCCTCACTTTCAACATCACTGTGTTGTTTTTTGTTTTTCTTTTTTGGCGTGTTATTGCTCCTCTTGACTGACATTCCTCTCATACCTCCACCCGGTCACGGTCCTTCCGCAGGGGGGTGCGCTTGAATCCAAATGGCAACAGAGTAGAGCTTTAAAAATTGCAAAAACACGACGTAATGCAAATAAATAATGCTCGTGGAGCAACCGTGCAGCCAAAGTTTGGGGAGGACAGCTTGTTTGGATGCTGCAGAGTGTGAGGAAGAGGAGGAGGAGGAGGAGGCGCGGTCTGATTAGACAGAAGTGGGCGCGCTGTTGGGCCGTCCTAGTCTGCGCAGTCTGTCCTGAGAGCGTAGCTGAACGCAGCAGCCCCCGTCTGCGAACCGGACAGGACGAGGCGCTTTCCCATCTTCCCTGTCCGGATTGTTCCATAATTGTATGAGAGGAAGGACGGCGGCGAGCGCGCAGGGGAATGGAGAAGCACAAAGGTAAGGACGTTCGTGGACTTTTACGCACGCCTCTGACCTGTCACTGGTTAAAGACTTTGAGAGGAAACAACAAGAGTCGGGGAAGTTTCGACTATATCTTCAACAAGTAGGGTCATTTATTGCTCTGGTTTGTCACCTGCCTTCCTAACAACAGACCAAAAACTTTACGCATCCTCAGTTTGCGTCCTCAGACTGAACGACCAGCTGCTTCATCGTGAATCTGTTAAATATCACAACTTCTTTTTAGTTAAATCTACAAGAATTCCCCACAATCCTGAGATTATTTTGTTCATAAGGAATGACCAAAGCAATTTATTTCACCCTAACTGTCATGAATAAAGAATTTTAAGCCCCTAAGTTTCAGCAACTGCTGAGTGACTGGCTAATTCTCCTACATCAAATCCTATTTATCTGAACCTTAGTACTACTGGGAAGCTGAACAGAGATATATGAATCCCCCCTGCCTTTCCTGGGCTGACTTGGACTTGAAACAATGGCAAGCAGTCAAGCTAGAACTGAATCACTTCAATCTGAAAGAAAACAGTCTTTGCTGCCACATTCCTGGTCACCAGCTGACTAGACAGCTCGCTCCCACTCTCTGCATCTCTGAGAAAATGTAACAAAAAGCCAGGAGAAGCTTCTGGTCTTTCACCCACCGATCCCAGACGTCAAATTTAAGAACAGCTTGATCCAAAAAACCTGATCCAATGTATTGTTTTGGGTCTGATCTTAATTCATTTGCTTATTTTGGAAACCATCATCCGCGTAAAGATGAATTGAATTTTCAGGTATTTAAAGGAATCTTTCCCTTAAAGTCCACAAAAATACACTGAAACATAAAAAAATAAACTATTTAGGAGTTTTTTAGTAGTCAATTAAAAAAAGTCTAATCCAGAAGTGGAATTTGTGGAATTTTCTGCTTAAAAAAACAAACCCTGTGGGAATACAGGGATCAATGGGTGTATAACTGATTAGCTGCCACGAGTGACGCAGAGAAAGAAGCATGCACCTGGTGACTGCAGAGAAAGAGCTTATGTGTTCTGACGTCAGGGGCTGGAGTGTAGTCTTTCCAGCTGTTTGCAACATCCCATAAGCTACCACTGAAAGCGGTACACAAGGAGGGGAGAAGATGAGGTTAGGGATGGGAAAAGGCATTCTGGGTTCTTGAAAGTTTCTGGTTTTCTTCCTGTCAGCACTTCTCACACCTTCCCTGAAAAGAGGAACATAAATGTGTGGGATGAGACCTGAACATTTTTCTGATTCGCGGGGAATTGAAATCGGTGATGGAGAGGATTAACTTTAAGGGCCAATCTAACGCATTTTTCCTATAAAAATGGCTTTTTTTTGTGTTTGTTCTTTGATCCACTGACAAATCATTCATCTATTTTTGCATTATACATCTTAGAAAGTGTAAAACAAAAAATGAAGAGGTTGAAACACATGTAAAGCTTTAAAAATGTACTCCCAGACTTTATATATTCTTTTGTAATCAATGCCTTTTAGTTCAACTTTTGCTTTTGGTTATGTCCTTGAGTGAAAACAGTTGTCTCTATCTTCATTCGCAATAGGGACGGGCGATATATCGGTACCAGTATCAGTATCGGCCGGTATTTGCATAATTTGAGTTTATCTGTATCAGTTCGACATTGAAAAAAATCTACTGATGTTGTCTGACTGTTTCAGATATATTTTCTTTAAACGTACACTTGTTCCTAATAGATCCCTGGCACCGGGAAGCTTATGTGTACAGTTATGTCCAATAGTCAATAAATGGTCTGACTGTTTTCAGATACATTTTCAAAGTTTGAAGTGATACTTGTTCCTATGCGATCCCTTGCTGTAAGTTAAAAAGGTCAAGCATAATGTGATTTTACAGCAAAGGAAAAGTTATGCATTTCTAACAAAGAAACAAAGGAAATCTAAGCTTTATGGTATTCTAGACGCTTAAATATTGATATCGGCTATCAACCACAGTTGCGGGGAAAATATCGGTATCGGCCTGAATCAAATGAGACCGGCCCATCCCTAATTCACAACTTGTTTTTATATGTTGTTGTTTTTAATGGTTGCACTTCCTTTTCTTTGCAACATTCCAGCAGTGGTCTGGCTCTAAAGCTACAGACACGTCAAGCATGTAACGCAGGTTCAAGAACATGGAAAACACCGGGTCTTGAACAAACGTTTAGCCCGTGGTGTTCACACTGGACAAGCAGGGAGGGGCTTCTTCTTCTTTTTCTTTTGCTACCATTTACTAGCACATGTTCGACACTTTACAGTTGGAAGAGGCTGAAATGTCAGAGCAGTGCAAATCTCCATTTTTTTCTTTCTTTCACAGCTCTTTTCTGATAAATGCAAGGGACGGCATCCATACTTCACTACCAAATTAAGCCCCTGATTGGTCAAAGTTTGATCAGCTTTAACCTTCAACATGCGTTCAATGTTTTGTCCGTAGAGCCTGAAAACGGTCATAGAAACTTGCATAGCTACACGCGAATGCGAGAGTTTTGAATGCGGAAGCCTGAAACGCGCGTCTACATAGACTTTTCATTGGAAGTGGCCACTTGAATGCATGTTTCTGAGGGTGGTGTGATTGTGGCTTTAGCCACACACCAAGGCAAATGGATTTAAAATATTATTAAAGTTAATATTTTAGATGATAAGTCGCATGATCTTAAAACAGAGGTTTGAGCTAAATGCAAAGGCATTGATGCTGACTGTGTTGAAATGCTGAAACCAGCTCCAGAACACGCCACAGCCTTTTCAGAATCAAATTTAAGTGGTAATCTCCTATTATAGGAGGCCTGTTTTACAGGAATCCCCATGCCATTTAACTCTATTTGTAAGTCTAGAATGTAAAATTAAGAGTCAGTTAAAAGAGCAAACTAAAGTTTTGCTTTTTTTTCTCATTTAAGCTTCATGAATGTCAAACTTTGTCTTTTTATCACCAGTTTTCATAAGGAGTTATCTTCTGATGGTCTGAAGGAAAAGTCACAGGACAGCATGCTCTCTTCTGAGAGAGAAGCAAAGGTCCAAAAAAAGACAAAAGAGTCAAATAGCAAATGTTAGAAAGGAAACAACACTTTTCTTGTGAAGTGGTTTAACACTATGAGCCACATCTTCTCACTTATACCAACCTTTTGTTTATATATGATCATTTGTGTGCAAAGGGGTTACCAGAGCAGTGAGTTTATCAGGTGGCGTGGGATTAAGCGTCTTTCCCAGAGACATCCCGGCTGTAGGCCGTCAAGGCTGGGAATCAAACTCTCCTGTCCCAAGCTTCCATTCTGCTCCGGTGAGGGTTGTGCATTTTCTGTTCTGATATTCTATGGAGATCATTCATCCGAAAATGCATCTAGAGAGATTTGTTTTAGATTTAATTGGACGGCCCAGTCACATCAGAATGAAACTGGGAAAAGTTCAAAAGTTGATTTTTGCTGTGACCTACATTCAGCAATGCTTGATCACGCAGCAAATATCAATGATAAGTCCTCGTTCGGCACATCCCTTCAGGGGTCACCACAGAAAATCAGCTTTCACTAATTGGCACAGGTGGTTTGGGTAGCATACTTTTTAATTCACAGAAGTATCAACTGTTTGAAAATTGGTTGTGGTTTGTGCCCTGCTGGAAATCAATGACACCAAGTCTTTCATACATTGGAATAAAGCTGGAGCAATATTCACCCGATATGCCCCGCTTTGACATTTAACACCAGACATGCGCTATGACAGGAAGTGACGTCTACTGTGAAAGGAGTGAGAACGCAGCATTAGGTGGCTGTAGCAGCTGTTTAAAAAAAGGTTGAAAGGTGCAAAACGCAGATGAAAGTGGAAATAACATTTGCTTTTTTCTTTTTTCCTTTTTTTAAACAACTCAAGATCTCCAATCCTGGTACTTGAGGTCTAGTGTTTTGGTCATGCTCATTGAGTAAAAGGAGGTGTTTGAAGGACCATCCTTTTTGATCTGACCCCCCCCCCCCCCCCCCCCTTGTCTCATCTGAAATGGCTGGAACGTGATGAAGCTGTTCCCATCCTCAGAACCAGAGCTAATCTGTTTACAGACATTACATTTGTGGGCAGCAGCACAATGTGGCAGAGCAGAGTCGGTGAGTTCAGCGGCTTTGACCTGCCATAAGCTCAGCAGTGGTCGGCTCAGATGGAAGCCAGTGGGTTCAGCCGGGTGTCTGTCAGCGCATGAATTTGCCCACAGGGAGTGAGTGGAGTAATGCAGGAAGCTGCACTGGGCTATAAAAATGATGAAAAGAAAGACGGTCTTCCTGCTCCGCGGCATTGGCGTTGCTCTGTGTGAGTTTGACTCCGTTTCTGCCTGCAGGCTCTCACTCTCGCTGTTTTTTAGCACTCATCAAACATGTCTTTGATTACTGGATACAGGAGCTCTGCATCGGGTTGTATTGTGTTCTCTTCTCCCCAGGTACACATTTAGTTAAAATGCTCTTCAGTGCAGGAGTTTACACACTTGTAATCATGTACACGTGTGTACCCGCTAAATCAAACTGTCCTCACAGGCCTGCTGGCTACTCTCCTGTGGGATGATTTCCGAGCATGGAGGCTTTCATGTTTCTGACTCCAAGGTGTCTTAACTGGTTCTGGTTGTCAACATCTGCACTGGGATTTGAGGGGCTTGCAAAGTTCTGCTTTTTTTATTTTTATCATTAAGTAGATGACGTTTACTACAAAATAAAAGCTGGTTCATGCCAACACAGAGTAATATGCAGACCAGTGCGATGCCTCTGTCTACGGTCTTGTAGAAGGACTTTAGGGGGAAGCAGAAGAAGCTTTAAGGAGGTTTATAGAGCCACTCAGAGGCTGACAAACTATTTTCCTTTCTGTGTGTTTGTTAAAGGGGAAGGAAGAAGTTGAGAGTTTGAAGTTGAAATAAAAAAAATGCAATTGCATTTCTTTTGTAAACACATCTGAGGTGCCAATTTACCAGATTTTGTAAAGATGTATTGAGTTGATCTAAGGAAGGAACTATTATTTCTCCTCCTCATCCCTTCCTCGTTGCTGAGAGCTCTCGGTTTACATCGTCTCCCGCTAGCTTACAGCCCCTCACACCCCCAACCTAACATTAGCAGTGCAACAAAAATGGTAAGCAATAATCGGAGCTATCCAGCTGTACAGTTTTCAGCCAGATTCCAGTTCGGACGAGCAAAAGAAAGAAGTACATGGAACTAGAATACAGAATATTTTCTACGTCATAAAAATGTTTTTTTTTTCATTATTTAATGAAAAAAATTTACAATTATTATTATTATTGTTATTATTTAAAAATTTAAAATTTATTATTTATTTAATTTTTTCATTATTTAATGCATTATTTAAATCTGCTCCTGATTAAGAATGATGTGAATAATTGTCAAAAATGTGATTTTTGAGCCTAGTTTTCTTTATATATGTTCTCCATTAAAAACAAAAAGCCACAAGAACATATTAAAAACACCAAAAACCTGATTTTCATCAGACATTTCTTCTAGTTTTTGATGTAGTTGCTGTGTGACTTCAAAACTTCAAGGAGCCTCTGAAACATGTTTGGATGCATTTAAGTAGTGTGTATGAAAGTTGGAAAGTTAGAGTCTATATACACTGACCAAAAATATAAACGCAACACTTTTGTTATTGCTACCATTTTTTATGGTATGAACTCAAAGATGTGAAACATTTTCCACATACACAAAATAACCAGTTCTCTGAAATATTGTTCACAAATCTGTCTAAATCTGTGATAGTGAGCACTTCTCCTTTGCCAAAATAATCCATCCCACCTCACAGGTGTGCCATATCAAGATGCTGATTAGACAGCATGATGATTGCACAGGTGTGCCTTAGACTGGCCACAGGAAAAGGCCACTCTGAAATCTTCAGTTGTATCACACAGCACAATGCCACAGATGTCACAAGTTTTGAGGGAGCGTGCAATTGGCATGCTAATAGCAGGAATGTCCACCAGAGCTGTTGCTAGGGAATTGAATGTCCATTTCTCCACCATAAGTCGTCTCCAAAGGCGTTTCAGAAAATTTGGCAGCAAATCCAACCGGCCTCACAACCGCAGACCACGTGTAACCACACCAGCCCAAGACCTCCACATCCAGCATGTCCACCTCCAAGATGGTCTGAGACCAGCCACTCGGACAGCTGCTGAAACAATCGGTTAGCATAACCACAGGGGAATATGTTTATCAAAATAATGGAAGGTCTGTTGGCATACATGCATTTATATGAACTTTTATTTCACCGGGTAAGTCGGTTGAGAACTTATTTTCTCAATTATAATGTTGACCTAGTCAAGAGGCAGCAGAATGGGCAGTCTAGATCCTACATTTCTGCAAATGAAGGTGTGTTCAGGATAAACCCAGACAGATGCTTTACTATCAGGATAACATCTGCAACAGGACAACAGCCTCTAAACATTCAACCAAAGTAATCAAAACACCCACTGAACGTGTTCTTGTGGCATGTTTCTGATTATGGAGAACATATATGGAAGAAATTGAGCTCAAAATGGCATGAAGTGTTTCTTGATTCTAATTGTTGTGAATCAGAAGCAAAGTTTGAAAAAGATTGTATTTGTGGGATAGAAAATACACTGGACGGGTCACAAGCTCCCTGGTCTGCTCCATTCTGAATGCATCCACTTGTAGACGAATGGATCCAAGCACGTCTTTGTCCTTTACAGCTGGATAGAATCAATTTTGATGACCCTGTTTGTTGTACTGCTAATGTTAGATTGGGGGTGTTAGGGGCTGTAAGATAGCGGGAGGGAGTGAAAACAGAGAGATCACAGAAACAAAGAGTAGGAGGGGTTGGGGTCGCTCCTCAGAGTAAGAACGTAAAGAAGAAGTTGTTTTAGAAGTGATGCCTCACAAAACACTGATCTCAACATTATTTCTGGGATTACATGACAGACGAAAGGGCGTTTAAAAAAAAACAAAAAGCAAATCTGCAGATCTATGTGGTTGGTTCTCAAAAATGTTTGCAGAAAAACCAGCCACATCCCCTCAAGGACTGAGTGAAAGTGTAGATGACGCCAAAGGCCACGGATGCAACATGTCGATCTGATATAGATTTCTCCTTTTGTTCACTCACAACATTTTCTTAATTTAATGGGGGGGAAAATCCCCTGCCTTTAACGTCTAAACTGTAATGTATATAATATAAATACAAAGACACAATGCAGACATGGCTTTAGTTCTAGAAGTGCAATTAAACGGAGACAGAAAAAGCATGTGATATGTGGGGTTTTAAAAGAAAGGCTTCCAAATCTGTGGATGGGTCTTTTGGTAAATTTAGATGAGGGGCTTCTGATGAAGGCAGTAATATGTGAACAGCTGTGAGTGATTGGTTGCTGTAACACTCCAAAGCATATTCTCAAACCTTTTTTATGTTTGCAATGTAAAACACAGAAATAAATGAGAGAAATATTTAATTCAGAAAATACCCAATAAGTCCCATAAACACAAAGAACAGTCACACACATCTATATATATGTGACTGTTTATATACTTATTACTATTATTTATTTTTTATAATATTCTTTTGTTATTTTAAACAAGCGGATAGGTATTGTTTTTACTTCTTTTATACCATGGTCTGGGTGAATACTCGATTCTGATTGGCTGCTGGGAGTGTGTTAAAATGTGAAGCAACCGTCCTCTGCTTCATGTCAGATGGTTCATTTCTGATAATGCACACTTCATCGGCCATTAACCTTTACTTAATATTGGTGAACATTTCTCTAAACGTTTCTGTAATTGTTCCTATTTGATGCCATTTTTTTAATAATCATCTTGCCTTCGATTTTTCTTATTTTAATACAGTTTTTATTAGCCTTTTATGACAGTTTCTTTGGCAGTAATTTGACAATTGGGCGAAATCAGTTCCTGCCCTGCAGCTTATCCTAGCATTTGGCTAGGATCATTTGGCTTATTCATGTGGCTGTAGCATCACCTACTTATCTGCGACTTTCACAAGAATAAATTCCAAATCTGAGTTTTGGACTCAAACGTGGGATTGAGACGCTCAGAAGCAGAGATTGAAAAACAGTGTTTGATTTTTTTTTTTTTGAGAGGCGGAAAGAGCACAAGGTCACATGACCCCCATTTGTTTGCATTGGACCTTTTTGAAGCCAGTCTTTGGTTTTACTTTGGTCGCTAAATGCTGGCCATGTCGCCAAAGGGAGTACATTTTTCCAAAATTGGAGTTGGCAAATTGTCACCACAAAATGCCAATTTTCCCCCTACGAAATGCCAATTAGTGCCCACAAAAAATACAAATAAAAGGAAAATGTGAAAGAAGACATGGAAGTTGCTGGAATATGTCCAGTATAGCTGTAACGGCTATACTGTGTTCACTATAGCCGTTACTGTGATTTCAAAGGAATGAACCTGTCTGCGCCAACATTTGGCGTTGATTAAATAATAATAATAATAATATTGAGGTTAAAAGATTTAAACGTTCGGTGCAGCTAAACATTCCAGACCTCTGTGATCAGAGAAAAATCGAGCAAATCTTTCTGAAGTTAGTGAACGTTTGTCAATTTCATACGAAGCCTAAAGCTAAAAGACCCCCTCATAGGTGCTGCTATTCCAAAAAAAGTGCACGTAAAAAGAAGGGGGACATGTAGATATAAACAAAAACCTATTATAACAATGATTACGTATAAATGAACATTTAAGAACGATAAAAGTATGTCTGAACGTGTTACTTTTTTGTGTTCATTTAACGAGTTCATCTCATACTATTCAAAGATTGATCATTTGAATCACCCAACAAAATTGTGATTGATGCATCTCCAGGGATAAGCCACCTAGTGGTTACTGAAGGAAAGGACTTACCTTTTATGTGATTTAGTATTTTGATGCGCTTCAGTTCAGAAATTGAAGGGTTGCTTCTTTGCTGCTAACCATTTTCCTACTTATGGTGTATTTATGGCAGTTTATAGAGGTAGTCCATTTTAAAACAGGTAAAGTGCGCTTTTTTGTATGGTACTGTTGTAAATCTTAATTAATTATTATTATTTTTGCCTCTACTAAAGAAGAACTTTCACTGACAGACATACTGAAAGGTTCCAATTCTCCTTATTGGCCTCACTTCCCCGTCGTGCAGGTTTACCAGTTTTGAAGAGACACAAGCAGTCAAAGCACCTTTACCTATTTGAGCATCATCGGATCACTCGTTGTCCCTGACAGCGTCTTCCAAAATGGACTTGTGTGAGTTTTCTTCTTTTGCTTGGAAGTGTTTGTCAGCAGAGCTCAAGGAAAAAAATTCTCACATTTATGTTTAGATTCAAATTCAATCTTGTCTTGGTTGGTGGGTTTAGTTGAGATGTTGGGTGATCCGACTTTTAACTGGAACTGTATTAGATCATTCTTTAACTGAAGGTAATCAAGTTAATATTTGCAGTGATTCTACTTTACCCAAGTTTTCAGAGTTCAAAACGAGCCTGACTTGTGGTGCGTATTGGAAAATCCTTTTAATAGTTTTTGTGTACATACGGGTTGGTGAGCTGCTGCCACTAAATTCAGTTTCAAGTTCACAAATTGTTTGTTCTTTTCGGAGCCCTGCATGACATACAAATAAAATAAATTATTCCCTCAGCCACAAATTACTATTTTGTGCGCAAAAGACTTAAGTATCTTCTACTAATTTGTGGCAACAAAATGCTCATTTGTGTCCACGAAAGGCCAATTCCTGCTTACAAAATACTTGTAAAATGCTAAATTTTGGCAAAAAATGCCAAATAAATTTGAGCCAACCAAATATAACTTTGTGTCCACAATAATTATTTTGAGGGAACAATTTTTTTTTTCAATTTTCTTTTATAATAATGTCATGTTCATGGCTCCATAGTTTTCCCTTTTTGTACTTCCAGTTTTGAGCTGGCAGATGTTTGTATGTTTACACTCATTGTGTTGTTGTGGTTCTTAATAACATGTCGTTTGTAAAGAATTACATCCGTTAGTCCAGAGCAGAGAGAAGCTGCAGACAGACAGACAGACAGACAGACAGACCTGCCATGTGTGAAGCAGTGGACTTTTAGATTTACAGTGGATTGTAGCTCTGGAGGAAGCAGAGCCAGCACATCTGCAACTGTTTTCTGCATCTGCACCACAACCCAAAATATGACCGTTATTCAGAGAGTGACGGAAACGTCCACAGCGGCTTGACCGGCCATAACAGGGAGAAGAAAACCTGTTGCTGCATCTGATTTCTTTCCACTTTAATTTGATATGATCTTTAGATGCTTTAGATCATTCTTACATTTGATTATTTATCTAACCCTTAAACCTGGATGCTCCAGAGTCAGAACTTACAATTAAGCTAAATTGAGGGGAAAGAGAAGTTAACACTGTGCAAAAATGTAGATTTACAGTAAGGATTCCATTTACCGGAAATCTGTGACCTGTTGAAAGTGAAAGAAATGCCTTGTTTTTGTTCCTGTCCCCTGCAATTGTTTCATTTGGTGAGTTGATTCTCCATTTTCTTTTCTTTTCTTTTTTATTTTTTTTGAAGACGTCTAACTAGAACAGAGTTTAGGCTTTTCCTATAACAATCGTAAAGGGCGCTGTGTTGATCACTGCAAAAGAACAAAGACAGAGATGTGAAGACAATCAGGTGAAAGGTGAATGTTTACAAGGTCTAGGAAAGAGTTAAACTAAGTAAGACAAAGGCCAACAACAAAAATACGAGACCAAAAGGTGAAAAAAAAACAAAAAAAACAAGCAATTCCAGCAAAGGAATGCAACATGCACAACACAAGATGTGTTAAGACTGAATAGAACCACATAATGCTACCTGAGAAGTGCATAAAAAGTTCAAATAATCACACTGCATCCCATTTCTCAGTGTTTGGGCTCAACGATAAATCTGTCAAACCTAATATTTACATTATTTTCTCTTATTCAGAGTTTTCAGCTAAATTAAACAAAATGCATCCCTGCGTTAAAAAGAAAGTCATTCCTACGGTACTAGGAAAGTCTTTTCCCATGCTGAAGGAGAGGGTAAATAAACACGGAGCTTTCTTTCCATTAGAAAATTAGATCAGTTCTTCTTATTGAGTTAGAAGCTAAAAAAAGATATTATTGACCTTAAAAGTGACTTGACTAATGAAGGAATTTCTAAAAGCAGGAAATCACCCAAACTAGGATCTGCATTCCCTTAGTTCAATGCCTAAATGGAAATTTTATCTACATCAATGACCAGACTTGTGTAATTCTCTCAAAGGAGCTAATTGGAGCAAAAAGATAACCTTTCTTCTGAAAGGGCAAGCATGAGGTTAACAGATGTTGGAATTCTTGGGCATTCAGACAAATATTTTTGGATGTCTAATAAAAAAAATGGACTCTTTAGCTATTTGATTTGTTTAATGTGAGATTTGCAGATGCATTTTATTCATTTCTGTGCTTCCTAACATCCCTGGTTGTGAGTTTAAGTAACACAGAACAACAGGAAGTCCTGAGACTTTGGAATGAGGAAGAGAAAATACAGTAAAAAAACAAAACTAAACTCTTTGCGTGCTTGGAAAGCATTTCAATTTCGCTGGCTAATCAGCTGTATAGGATCAAGTACATTTAGATTTTTCTTTTTCTTTCTCTAAATCACATTTTTCACTGAATCTGTCAGAAACGGTGCTTCCTCCCTGGTCTCTCAGGTTCCTCGTGGCCGATCCACAGAAGTGGATTGTTTGCGCTGCGGTCACTCGCTGGATGTGCAGTGGGCGTCTGGCCAACCCAAAGCCCACAAAAACAGTCAGACCTCCCTGCGTTGTCAGCTGACTCCCTTTCCCAGGGCCCTCCAATCCGAAAGGCCATCTGAGTCAGTTTCTGCAAATACACAGGGAGGAGAAGCTGGAAAAATGTTTGGAGTGACCAAGCATTAGCAGCAGTCGCTCTTGTTAAAATCACTTAAATAAACATTTCATTTGAATGATTTTTAGACTTACATAATCACCTATAAAAATATAGATGTTGTCCTACAAGAAGTTGGGTAAGACTCATTAGAACCAACTCCTCTTTCTGCAGCTTAAGGAAAGCTTCCAGTAATCTCCTAATGGCAAACCTGGATCCGTTGTCTTATGTTGCAAAGAAAAAAAAAAAAAAGCTGACTGTGAAATGTGGGAGTGTAGAAGAGAGGTCATGAATGTGCTCCCACATCCCTCAAGGCTCACTTTTAGGATCCCAGGAAACCGGAAGGAGCCACGGTTGACATATGTGACAGCGTCCAAACAAACAGGGACTGTTTCAAAATCCTTTTTTAGGACTTTAAGGATTAGTTACATTCTGACACCAAGGTCAGTTCTGTTTGTTGGGTTGGGTGAGTTTCACATGCAAGAGGTGGTTTTGGTTTCTGTTTGTGCCAAACACATGTTTAGGGTTGAGCAAAGAAAAATCTTCAATCAGCTGCCGATTTGTGTTTATACATGTAAAAATTTGATGGTCACCGAAAACGATTTTGTCCAAGTCTTCAAAAATATCCTCCACCTGCCCCACCTTTCCCTCAGATAAAGTCCCCTTTATCCCCCTTGTGCCTCTTGTCCTGCTGAAGAACTGCCGTCACACTGAGGCCCACTGTAGCGAGGGGCTTATTCATGAGGCCAAGACACAGAGAGAGAGAAAACACAAAGAGCTCCCCACACAGAGGAGTGGGCCGTGAGCTCAGCGCTGACCCCTGAAGGATGTGTGTGGGCTGCACCCGGACGCTTTTGGCTCCCACCGTCCTCCCTCCTTTTGAACTTGACCTTTTTCTTTTGTTAAAATTTCAAAACAGATTTAAAATGGTCAATACATTAAATTGGAAATTGGTAAACAATGATAAGCTCTACTGACAGAGGTACGACACCCTGTTAAAGAGCACGATGGATGCATACAAACACAGAAAGATGAGATGACAACATAAAGTTCTGGAAAAACTAAGAGGTTCTCTTTTAAATTCAAAATCGCGTTTTTTGTTTTGTTTTTTGGGTGTTCTTGTGGAATTTTTTTGTCATGATGCAGGACATGTATAAAGGAAATTAAGCTTAAAATTGCATTTCTGAATATTTCTTTATTCAAATTGTTGTAAATTTAGGAGTAGACGAAAAAATGCAGTTGGAAAACTCTGATGCATCAACGTTTTGCTTGTCTGAGTCTGGCTCATCTGGCTCAAAACTGAAGAAACAATGTCCTGGAAAATAAAAGGTCCTTTTTATAACGGCTCAAAAAGATGATCGCAGCGGGACTTTGAATCATGGCGATAAAAGCTTTCATGACGTGCAAATGTGATGGAATGGAATGGAGTTCTTCATTTTTTGTATTTTTTGCTGCAAATCTGAGTTCTTGATGTGTTTGTTTGTCCTGCAGTGCTGGACCAGCTCCTGATGGAGTTGCACCGCTTCTTGGTCGTCTTGGACCGGGAGAACCTGAGTGGAAACGCCACCATCCAGAAGGGTTTGCTGGCTGAACTGCTGCAGACCTACAGAACCTTAAACGGTAAGAGCAAAATCCACGAAAGCACTTCTTCAAACTTAAGAGTATTAAACACATTTACATGCATCATTTCAGGGAACCAAATATTACTCTTTTGTATAAAATACTTTTCAACTTGAAGCACTTTTTATTAACAAGGTATGACTGTTAACATTTTTCTGCACAGATACAGCATTACAGTCAAAGGCCTACCAACAAGAAAACATACTATTTCGTGTTTTGATACTAAAGGAAATAAAAACCTAAAGACACAGTTTAGAGATTAGTTCTGGTTTTTTAAATAGTTTTTTTATTTTTTTTTTTGTTACAAAAATTAGGTAAAAGTGCAAAATCCTCTCTTGAGTAAAGTAAATCCTGAAAATTCCTCAGAGGAAATGAAAATCGTTCCGTTTAGGTTAAAAGTGAAATACAGGGGAAAACGTGTTTAATCCACTCAATATAAATTATTTTACACACATTTATTAATGGACTATTGAGAACATTTAATATTACTAGTAAACTAGAGGTTTAATTTGCTCTGACAATAAATATTATCCTTACTAACAAATGTTTTTAAACTATATATAATGTAAAATAGCAAAATAATTTGAATAAAATAAAACCAATTCCTTCTTTAGAAACTGAAATTTTTAAATATTTCTCAGTAGAAATGTGGAAATTCTGGATGTTTGTCTGCTATTTTTTCTATTTAAATGTTTTCTTTTTTGTTATGGATGCATCACAAAGTTAAAATTACACTTTATTATTGACAAATGTTTTCAATTAATATGAAAAATTTAAAAAGCAATAAACAAGAAGGCAGCTTAGCTCCAAATAAATTAAATTGAACAAAACAAAACAAAAGGAGGTGGTCTTTTAGTGTTCTTAGCTTCTTACTGTTCAGTTATCTAATCCATCAAGTGGCTTAATCCCTTGTAGGTTTTGTTTCCCGCTCAGTGTTGTGAAAGGCTGGTGTTTTCTCTGATGTAACGTCCGTCTCTTGGGTTTCGACGTAACATTGTTTATCCCGGTTTCACCATATTTGATGTCAATATTAGCTAGGAATATAAATGGGACACAAATCTTTCTGTCTGAAGACACCCAAGCAGTTTGTGGAACTGAAAACGCTTCTTACATGCTACATTACATTTTCACGCGGCCGGCGCTGCTGTGGCGTCATCCTAAAAGCTACCTTGTAGTTTCCTTGACAGAATTCTCTTAAAAACGATGCCATAACACCACAACGGTGAGACACAGCAACTTATTGAAATTAGTTTGGAAGAATGCAATCTCAATAAAACAACTTTTGACGTGATCTGCATTGCTTCTCACGCTGTTGTGTGTCACAAGTACTTCTCGGCGTACCTTCTTAGCCGTCCTCTTGCCAGTAACCGCCGGCCAGTAAAAAGTGTTGGGCCTGACGTTGATACAGACGTTCAAATAGGTCCGAGAAATTCAAATTTGAATAGGCAAACTATCTCGATAAGAACTTCCAAAATTTCTGCCTCTTGTTGCGATGCTCCACCCTCCTAATTCCAGACCAATGACTGAAGAGATCAGTTGTCACATGGTTTGTGGCAGGACAGTCTGGTAGATGTCAGTCTGAATACAGACCAAACGCAAGGTTCGAGACTCGATCGGGGCCAAATTAAGGGCACTCGGTCTGAACCAACGAATCTTTCCAGCCTGAATACACCCGTAATCTTCTACATCATCTATCTTTTTAAGGTTTTCTCTTGATTTTGCGAAAGAGAGCTTTGTTTTTGAAACTCACTGGGCATTAAAAGTAGTGATAGGCATGGACAGCCTGAAGTCCTGTTTGCTGTGGCCTTGTGTTTCAAGCCTCCAAGTGAACAAAGATGCACAACAGTAGATCAGTAGTGACTGTTTGTGTGTTTTTGCTTAATTTGAACACTTTTTCCTTTTAACTAGAGTCCCTTAAAGGCTAAAGAAAATCTCTCTTTCTCCGAGAACTCTCTCATACACTCACTGACACATGCAAGCAGTCATGGTTTTCCATGTTCAGGTCTTGGATTCATCCCTCCTCCATGCTTCCTCTCTGGCTCCAAGCTGTATCATTTTTTCCAAAGCTGCATTTATCCTCTCGGGACATCCACTTCCTTTGCGCAGCGATTTATAAATAGCCTTTCAACTTCATTTCTTTTTTTTTTTTACAAAAATCTGTTTTCATTGTACAGGCAAAACAACATTTCTTTCAGCTGCTGCAGTTTCACCTGATATCGATTTCAAAGGAGAGAAGTTCTCCGGAGTATCACCCTGGGTTTGGGTTTTTGTTTGATTTCCTCTCAAGTTATAATCTTGGTCAGATGAAATGCTAAATTCAGCAGAAGAGCTTCCCTCGAAAGTGTGTTGTGGTGCTGAAACACACATGCTGAACAAGTTTGGAGTAACCTGCCGGAGGATGTTCTGGTTTAAAGATGATGATGTGGAAATAGTCTTTCATTTTTTCTAAATCACTTAAAGTCCAAAAGCAGTTCTCTTCTAGTAAAGTATCAATACGACGGCCGGTTTCATCCTCTCATTTCTGAAATGAACACATTGGTAAGTAAGATGCTCGCTGAGTGCAGTGAAATGTTCTTTTTTAAGTTATTTTATTTTATTTTGCAGCTTCTCTCCTATGCTGCAAAAAAAAGTTGGCCTTAAAAATAGAATAAGAAAACTAATCTCCATAAATGGCAAATATTTTTGTAGCGCTTTTCTACCTTCTTCATAAGCCCAAAGTGCTTTACAGTTACAGTCCCGTACACACACACATATTCACACGCTGGTGGTGGCTCCGCTGCCGAACAATGGCGCCAACCTTCCATCAGAGACAAGAAGGGGGTTCAGTGTCTCACCCAAGGACAATTCGACACGTGGGCGGGCAAGGTGGGAATCGAACCTGCAATATCCCGGTCAGAGGTCGACCGCCCTAACACAGCACCATGGCAGCCCTCTGTAAAATACTGTAAAAAAAATAAATAAATAAATAAATTAAAATTATCTGTTCATGCAGCAAACCATGTTTTTCTTAACAAGAAATCTTATAATAAGATTTATGAACATCTAGAAACAATGACTTCCACACAAGCATTCAAACAGGAAAAAGAGGCTAAAAAAGCAACTTCCAGATGGAATTATTTAATATTTAATGTTATACAGACCAATAATGTGGAACTTTTTTCTAATTTTTTTGCCATTTGTTGGGAAAACGGTGAGAAGCAATGTGTGTCACGTTAAAAGTTGTTTTATAGGCCTGCATTCATTGGACCACATTTCAATTAGTTGCTGCGTCTCATCAAACTCTGGTTCACCTTAAGCGAACCAAATTTGTCCAGTCTTTTATCTAATTGGAGTTTATTTTGACCACAGAGACAAAAAACTGGTGTAATATATGGAAATGACTCACTTTAGAACAAAATGTGAAGAAAATTAGATTAAGCTTTTACATGAACTAGTTTTATTTGAAATTCATGTCTCATAAACGTTTCTTTAAAAAAAAAAACTATTTAAGGGTGTATTCAGACGAGACACATTTGGTTTGTTTAAATGAAACCAGTGTTTGTGTCCCCCGATAACCTGGAGCTAATTTTTAATCTGAATACACCCAAGCAAACCCTGGTCCGGGACCAGGAACCATCTTTGGAGGGGGTCTTGGTTAGTTTCCCATCGGACTGAGCTGCGGTTCGCTCTGAGATTCCTCAGTCTGAATACAATCTGTCCTCAGAGCGGAACAACTGAACTAAAACGACCACTGCAGCTGGGGATCACGTGATGTAAACAGATTGGTAATCGAAATATAACGTTTTAAGAAGTTAACTGGATTGTAAAGCGCAGCACGTCCATCTTTCTCGTGTTGCCCCGCCCTTGTAGTTCTTGGCCAATGACTGAAGAGATCTTTGGTCACGTGGTTTTGTTTACAAGCTTTGGTCCGGAACAGAATGAGTCACTTGATGCCAGTCTGAATACAGACCAAACACCAGGTTCAGGACTGGATCTGGAACAAAGGATTTTTCCAGTCTGAATACACTCCAAGTTTTTTTTTTTCTCTTCTAAATCAAGTCTTTCTAAGGTCAAGAACATGGAACCAAAGGACTTTGACTCTGATTTGGAGAGAAGATTAGAAATTTGTTGCATAAAAATTGTTATTGCGCCAAAAAGTGACCTCATTTACATGTTTTGCTGCTACTAAAATGAGTGTAATTTCAGATTAACCTCAACCTCACTTGTATGTTTCTACTTTCTAAATTTGTCTTTGAATAAGAATAATTTCTGACTCCAAAATGTGAAAGGCAGAAGAGGCACAGGGCTCAGACTGTGCAGGCTGGGAGCTCTGTGACTAATGTCAGATGAATGCTTGTTGCAGGAAAAGTGGGTGTCCGTAATGAGCCCTTGTGCCGGTACAATGGTGTGCTCTGTTTGGATAAAAGTCTCTTTTAATCCTGGACTTTTGACAGACCTCCTCAAAGTATGTGTGGCACTAAGGTGGCCCGTATTTTCCCATCAGTGTTGGAGAGAAAGTCACTGGACGGTCAGTTTTATTGAAGACTGCAGGACTCAATGTGGAGGTGTTTCCGTTTAAACCAAAGGGTCTAAAGCGTGTTATAAAATTAAGCAAGTTTGTTTGTTTTTGCCTGGCAGTAGTTACCTAATCAATTTAGTCCGGGGGGGGGGTTAAAACTGTAAAAATGTAATTTTACATTTTTATTATTTTGAAGAAAGTTACATTTTGAAAGTCTTATTTTGAAAGGTTAGGAACTGTTTCTCCTGGCGTTTTAAGCAGGAAGTAGCCATTGGCTCCGAGGAAGCCAAAATCCCAAAGACTTTATAACTGTAATAACTTCAACTACAAAAGAAAGATTAAAAAATAAAAGAGAAGTAGCAGAACTAGAATGGTTATTCTGACCAATAGGATGACCAAGTACCAGCTCTTTATATCTCTATAGAATTTTATGAGATTTTGGCTTCTTGGAGCCAGCGAATACTTCCTGTTTGGAATGCGAGGGGGAGGAGTAACTCAGTCCAGTTCTTCTATAGAGTCAAGTATCAGAGTCAACCTTAAATTAAAAAAATGTTGGAGATTTTCAGCAAGTTTGAGTCCACTCATTTAATTTATTACATAAATCCCAGCATCTGAGTGCTTAAAAACCCCATCCTTTTTGCTATATTAAAAAATCTTTGACATTCTGGCAAACTGTACATTTTTACATGGATTCAACCAGTCAAATGAGGTTTTAGATTTGGCTACACTGGTTCTGCTTCATCAGTGACCACGTTTGTCAGAAATGTTCAGCGGAAATCAGTTGTTTGTGTGGAAACTCTCGTCTGAGGGAGACAGAAGTGGAATCGCACACTAACCACTTGATTCTTTCTCTCTCTCAGGTGCAGATGAGGAGTATATCTATATGAACAAAGTTGTCGTTGGTGGAAACAAGGACAAAGGTGAGGTAGTTCAGCTTCTTTTTTCAGTTGTGACTCAAACTTTTCCAGTTTGACTAAGAAATGTTGGTAAAATTACCGATTTAGCACAGTTTAGTTTAAACTTTAAACCTTTCCTTGCATTTTGCCATAACTAAATGATTTTTTTAAAAACATTTTTTAACTGTGACATAAGCTTTTTGGACGGTAAATGTTTTACACGAATTCTGCCTTCTTTTTTTTGTTTTTAGTAGCTTTAAAGATCAACTTGTTGTGTGGCCCGAATGCATTCTTGTTGCTATCACATCTCAAGCTCAATTTAGATTTAAATGAACAGCAAAATTGATAAACTGCAGCCCCTCCTTCCTCACCCCCAGCCGCCATTTCCTGTCTGTTTCTTAGAAGCTCCTCACCATCTGAGTCTGACCTGTTTTGTTTGGACTGTGGTGAAGAATGCGGTTTGAGCGAGCCCCAGAGTTAACACATCTCTTCGGCTGCAGTGCTCAGGGAGCCTGAAGTTTTCTTTCTTCTTTTTTTTGTTTTTTTTTCACAGACTGAGTCAAAGTTGAGCTGCGATCTCTCTCTCTCTGTTTCAAAGAATAAGTCTGTGCTGTTATTTGCTAAAAATCGAGAGTGAAAAAGCCGACTATTCTTCATACAGATCAGTTTGTTCCTCCTTCTTCTGAAAAGTGAAAGTATACTCCGAAAAAATGAATTGCAGACTTATATCTATGTATAAAGTCAGAGTTTTTGTACTTTCTGTAAAGTCTCAAACACAAAAACTCTGAAGAGATCTTGTTTTTGTGACTTTTGTGGTTTTTCTTCTTTGCGCCACATCTGACTGTTGACATGTAAGATCAGGCCGTGGATCTGAAGTTTCCGCTATTCGACGATGAGAAAAACCAAATCTTGACTTTCCATCTTAGCCTCATAACAAAACACTTGTTGCTATTTTCTCTCACATGACCGATAAAAGCGCCGTTACCGCCTCCATGTCTAGAAAGGATGCTAACAATGAGGCGTAAAATGGTTTGAACAACAAAGCTGTGGGGCTGCAACAGTTGTTGATCATCTGCAAAAGTTTCCAAAATGGTTGAAAAGTTGCAACGTTTTTGTCCTATTTGTCATGTTTCAGTCACATTTTTATGGCAAATGTTTTAGGCTTAATCAGTTCTCAGATTCTTTTTTTTCTGTTCATCATAAATAAATAAATGATAGATAAATGAATATTATAACTATTATTATATTATAATTATTATATAATATTATAGATAGATGAAATTTCCCCATTGTGGGATTAATAAAGTCATCTATCTATCTATCAAAAAGATGAAGAAATGTCAGACATTTTTTTAGTGACCCCTGACGCTCAATTGTTATTGATTTGACACAAAAAGGAGAATCTGACTTCCCGGTTTATGAATGTGGTGAAAGGAAAGAATCAGCTTAAGCATAAATTTATGTATTTTTTAATTAAAACCAAAAAGACTAATATTCAAAAGCTGATGGTTTGAATTGGAAACATGTATATTTTTGACTAAATGCTTTAAAATCCCACTTTGATCACCTTTTTTTGGGCTATTTTCAAACCGATTCCAGTGGTGTTTTATTTATGATAATACCGTTTTTAGCCAAAATAAAAAAAAAAAATTAAAACTGTTCTTTTAGCTCATGGTTTCTGCACAGCAGCAGGACGCCTGCCCCCACTTCCCGTCATCATCTTTTCACTCGCTCTTCTGCCAGCTTACAGCTCCTCACACCCCCCAGCTGGTGTAGCAGAAATGGCGAGCGATACTGGAGCTATCCGGCTGTACAGTTTTTTAGCCAGATTCCATCTCAGGCGAGGAAATCCAAGACGTTTATGGATCTAGGCGTCTACGAGTGGATGCATCAGAATGGAGCAGGGAGCTTGTTCCCCGCCCATTGTATTTTCTACATCACAAATAGGCTCGTTTTCCAAATGGCTTTTGTTTTTGTCTGCTCCTGATTCACAACAATTTAAATAAAGAAAAACTCTAAAGAAACATTTTTGTCATAAAATCATCAGACAAAAAGCCATAAAAATGTGTTAAAAACACCAAGAAAAAGACATGTTTTATTTCAGTGAGTCTTTTATATCTTAAATAAAATGTGGTTTAGAAATAATAGAATAACAAATATTGTTGTTGACATTTTTTTCTTTTACAGAAAAGAAGCAATTGTTTTTATAATCACAAACTCCTAAAAAGGCATTTAAGAAACAAATAAGGCAAAAACGAAGTCCAGAAAGGCTTTTTTTTCCCCGAAGAAGTGCCAAAATGATTCAACTTTCTTTTGAAGTTTGGGGAGCCCCTCTCTGTTCCCACAAATGCGTTTCACTGAGGGCTTTTTTCCTCTGACCTGCAGGAAACATCAATCCTATACATAAAGTCTGTTTTGTGTTTCTTAAAGCCTTTTAGGAGCTCTCCAAGAGTGCCACAGTTTCACAGGAGATACATTTTTTTTTCTACAGACGTGCAAGAAGTTCCTATGTAGACAAAACAAAGTGGGCCAGCCACAGAAAACTATCAAAACTTGATATTTTCAGGCGTTTAGCCAGGTTGTCTGGCATTTTTTTCTCCTCTAAATAGAGGTATTTTGAAATGGCAGAGAAGTGATGATAAAAGCTGATCCTGATAAAAGATGAGGTTGATAATTTGACTACAAACAACTCCATGGTTCAGTGAAAACAAGCCTTCATGCAACTTTTTTTCCCACTTATTTTTTTTAGTAACTTCTGTAGATTTTTTGTTTAGTAGCTGATGCTTGATTTTAAAAAAAAAGCAGAATTTTCCCTCCTTGTACTCAAGATTTCTGATCTTCTGCTCTTTGCTTTCATGATCCAGATGAATCATCAGATCTGGAGGTCAATGGAAGAGCAGCGAAACATGTTCCCGTCCCGCAGAAGAGCCTTCCTGACCTGCCGCCCCCCAGAATTGTAAGTTGTTACAAGTTCCTGTCTGTCTGAGTAAAATGGAGGTTGTTAAACCACAAAGTCAGAGGAGAGGGTCATATAAAGGATGCAGGCATGAGCTCATAAGGGAAATGTGCGTTGGAGTGGAAATTGGTATTTGGTTCAAGTAAATTTGAACATTCTTTAAATTATAGATTTTTTTATGGACGCACAACACGAAGACTGTTTTTTTACAACCTACGTGTTCAAGCTACGTTCAAACCGGCCTCTGCATCACTCGTTCCAGTGACCACTTTCAATGTAAAGTCTACGTAAAGGTAAATAAACATGCGTCAGCTGAGTGAGCGGTAAAAGTTAAACAAGATTAAACTTTGACCCATCAGGGTCTCAGATTTGGTAGTGACGTATGGATGGCGTCCCTTTTTAATTCACAGAAGTCCAGACTGTTTGAAAATTGATCATGGTCAAGAAATTAGTAATCGCAGTTTGAGTCCGGCCATGTCTTTCATATATTGGAAACTAATTGGTGGACTCAGAAGCCCCGCCTTGAACCTAAGTTTAGCACCTTAATGCCTGGTATGTCTGTAGCTTCAGAGAACTTAAAGGGCCTATATCATGGTTTTCTTAAGCCTTTCAGAGTAAACTATACACTAAAGAACGATTTTTAAATGACATTTTCCTAACCTGGAAGCAAGATGACTCGATCTCTGAGGCTCCGCCCTTCACTCCTTTCACTCCTTGTGGGTGCCGCCCATTTCAGGATGTCAACCTAGAGTCGGGCTCAGCGTGTCTGCGTTTTGCCCAAGAAAAACAAACGACTTCCAAACTTTTGCAAAGATGGATGCGCATATTTTGCATATAAAATGAAAGCATTTAGATCACCGCTAGCATGGAGAAGGTGTATGTGTGTGTGTGTTAGCCTGGGGGCGGAGCTTGCAGCGCAGACTCTTCCTGGAAGGGGCTGTTCTTCACTTTGTGACGTCACAATGCGAGAAGCTGCTCGTTTGTGCTTGAATGGTGCTAGGAGAGCAGGTTTTTAGAGTAATGAGATGCATGGCTAGAGCAAAATATCCCTTTGGGGTTGTTTTTTGTGAAGAATTAACATTATAATACACTCAAAAAGCCTAAAGTTAATTTTGCATGATATAGGCCCTTTAAATCCCTGATTTTTCAGGAGTCTGTGAAGGCGCTGCAGTGAAGTTCATGCTGGCTGCAAGACTGTGCTGGCCCAATATGACTTCAGGAAAGAATCCAGGAAAAAGAGCTTTAGGAGCATCCCATCTGTGCCTTTGAACTGTACACAGCAGACTCAAACAAGCACAGCAGCCTCCATGAGTGTAAGCGGGAGCAGCTGTTGCTAATCAGAGCTAAAACGTCGCGTCAGCACATGTGTGAAAGTGTGTGCTAGGAAAAGGGGTTCAAGTGAAAGTGCATGCAATGCAACCAAAACCTTTTTTCTTTTTTCTTTGTCTTTTCCTGGATTTAAAATTGCTGCACAGCTTCAACAAATTCCGTGTCCGTCAGAGGTTTTCCTCCTTCCCCGACCTCCACCTCTGGGAGGGGGGTGACCGGTCCAGTTTCGGGGAGTCTGAGTAAACACGTCCACAGAGAGCCGCTTTTGGGAAATCCTTTCATCTGCCTGCGGGGTTTCCATCCACCTGCTGTGACGGTGTATTCAAGTGTTAACATGTGTTTCACCGTGAACGCAGAGTCCCCCTTTATCACGGCGGTGAACAGCGCCCCCTTGCTGTTTATGTAATGACCGGGCAAGGCAGTCCACTGGCCTGTTGTGATGTTATAGCAGTCCATTAGGCAGCGCAGGAAGTCGTCGCAGGGCCCATTCCGCATCACGTACAAATTGTCCCTATGGGCCACCATACAATGGCCATAGCTTTGAGGTCGGATCATAGTGGTTGCGAGCTTCCATTCGTCCCGCCGTGGTATGTACTCGTAGATGTCGGTGGTATCTGGCGGTTTCCAGAAACAAATGAACATCCGCCGACGTGCCACGGCATACGCTGCTGATGCAACAGGCCTTGGCGCATGGCGTATGAAGGTCCACTCTCCTTTTGAAGTGTTGTACGCCTCCGACGTGGAAATGATTTGGTTTTGGGCGCCGCCTCCAATGGCGTAGAGGCAGCCCTCGTGTCCCAGCAGCGTGAAATCATGTCTTGGTTGTTGGGGACCCGGAAGAGTCGTCCACATCCCTGATCTGGGATTGTAGCAAAAGCTTTTGTCCACCGTTTCCTTACCGTAGCCGTAAACTCCCCCGACGATGTACAAGCGGTTGTCCAGCACGGCGACTCCGGCCCTGGAAGTGCTGCAAAGAGTTGGGAGGTCTGTCAGATGCTTCCATTCTCCTTCTTTTTCATCAAGAAAGCAAACGACCCTAAAGGAGTCCTGCAGCAGCTCCATGGAGGGAGTATGGGTGCCTATGGCGACGTAAGAAGCAGGCGACAACTTCTCACAATACTGCAGCAGCTCCGCAGGGATGGTGCGTTCCGCTGCTTCCTTGAGGTCCTCGAAAGCATCACGGAGAAAAAGAGCAGCGCTGTGAAACAGTCTGTGCACCCCGAAGACGGCAGCTGCCTGGTAGAGCAGGAGACAGTTGTCCGAGTCTATGATGTCGCAGAGATGCTCAACCAAACATGAGACCTGGAGAAAAGCGGCGCACTCCACGGCTTCTACCAGCTCGTCCGGGTCGCTGATGGCGGGATTTTCCCCCCTGCAGACTGCAAGGGCAATGAGGAAACCCCTTGCATGCACTCCGCCTTTCAGGTGCAGCTCGTCTTGTCGACATTCTCTCATACCGGAGTGAAAAAGAGCGTAAAAATAGTCGCTGTGCTTATGAAGAAAGTCTCTTTCCACAGTGAACCAGCTCTCTTCTATTCCCACTCTCACCCAGCCAGCTCGGGCCTCTCCGTCCTCCAGATCTAAGGTCGTCTTTTCACCCCGGCCGACTCCTATATCTGCAGGCTCCTCCATGACAAACCGGGATTTCTGCTCTTCCTTAAAAATGATCCAACATGATACCATTTAGTGTGCAACTTTAGTCCAGTTTAGCCCATGTTTCTCCTCATATGTACTCAGTGAACAAAGGTTTGCTAGTTTCGCAGCGCCCCGTCTGCATGGTCTGAAAATAGAGCCGGACTATAGATAGCAGCTGCACCAATTGCAAGCCTCAGGCATGAAAAAGAAAACTCCTGACATGCGCCGTAGGAGGCAGCGTGGCCTCCAGCAACTGCTCATTATCAAAGCTGCACTGCAACTGGCCAGCAGACATGTGAGCTCAATTAGTCATGACCATATAAATTGTAATTTTCTAACTTTGTGGAAGCTTTTGTTTTGGGGAAAAATACCTGGCAGAGAAATCCAAAAGTTTAGAGGAGGTGAAACTGTTCTTAAGGAGGCAAATTAAGGGAGGTAAACACAGTTTCATGAGCTGACTCTGTTTTCTTTCTGCCTTCTATGACCTTTTGACCTCTTTTGTAGTTTCGCACTACCTTTTTGCTGGAAGAGGTGAAAAAAAAGAGCAACAAAAAAGTCACACATCTTGCTTTCCAAAGCTGAGCTGCTCTGATGATTTTATCTTTCTTTGCTCTGAACGCCCTGCAGGCTCTCAGATCCACTCTGTGTGCGTTTGCTGCAGCACATTTTTGGCATGAGAACCAGGGATTTTCCATGTTCCTCTGACTGTTCACTTTTCGGGCTCCATTTCCCACTCTCTCCTCTAACCCCCTCCACCCCGCTCTGTTATTTATGCCCCGACTCTTCGGTCCATTCCGTCTGCTTGATGTTTCTGTGGTGAGGATGTGTGCATGTGTGTCTGAGAAGGGCGATTTCCACGCCCACCTCGTCTTTTGTGTCTTTTTCCTTGTGTGTGTGTGTGTGTGTGTGTGTGTGTGTGTGTGTGTGTGTGTGTGTGTGTGTGTGTGTGTGTGTGTGTGTGTGTGTGTGTGTGTTCCTCCGTGCTCCCCAACATTTAGTTCAGTGGATTTAAGTGGAAATAAAATGAGGAAAAAGAAGTGTGTGGGAAGTTTGGGGGTCGCTGGTCCCCTGGAATGCTCGTTGTTTTTATTTATTTATTTTTTTATTAGTGACACATGTCTGCTCCTGATTTATGATTTCAATAGAGAAATACTCAAAAATGTCATTTTAAGTTAGATTTTTTTTTTTATATGTCCTCCATCTTTAGAAAAATGCCACAATAACAAGTTAAAAACACCAAAAATACATTTTACACTGGAGTAGGACTTTAAGATTGATTGAACTTTTGCATATGACCTAAGATCCTAATTGACCTATAAAACGTTTCACTAGAAAAAACACAAACGCCAACATGACTTTTTCTGCTGAAAAGATACACATTTTCAAAAATCTCATGAGTCACGCTGCATAATACATTTAGAACTTCCTAGTTTTAAGTTCCTAGGCTTAAAGGTTTTTTTTTTTTTTAAATAAATTACAAGTTTGAAAGCTGAATTTGCTGATTTTTTGTTTTTTATTTTTTCCTTCTGGGAAAACATCAGTAAATTAACAAACTAATGTCTCAGTTGTGGTGATGGCTTGTTGTCCTTTGAATGCCTTTGCGGGTCCCTCATACATGTTGCAGCCTGCAGAAAAGTCTGACAAACAAGTCTTCGGCGGCGTCTGCAGGAGGTGACGTGACGCCAGCTACGATGACAGCTTTCCTGCATCTGCTGCACATTACTGAAGATGTCGGATTGCTTCCATGATGTGATGGGAGAAACTCGCAAAAGAAGAGACCTCGCCTTTGACAGCCCACATCACAAATGAAATATTTTCTATTATGAACAAATGAACCTCATTTCAGCTGATACAGTTGTGCTGCTCTTCACTGATGCCATGACTTCTAAAGATCAACCAGAAAGTGAAGATCTGAACATGATTAGGAGTGAACTTGTGTGGATTTAAATATTACATTATTTTAGGAGTATGACCCTTTTTATTCACTCTTTCTGTCGGTTATTATCCTTAACGCTGCATCCTAGACTTCAGTACAGAATGATATCATCTTCAATGGCACTTTCCGGAGTTTCTGACTGGTTACGTCACTTTGCTTTGGGACAATCCCTCATATCTCATCTTTTTCTTGCTGCTGAAGATCTGCGATAAGTCGTGGGCTTGTGGTTACAGGTCCCTCCCTCCCATGTGTTTTTGTCTTTTATCACAGCGTCCCAAAGCACCCTGAGCTGACAGGCTCGAACAGTTACTTCATAACAGCCAGATTCATAATACGTACATAACAATGGGCATTAACGAACATGTCCTAATCTTACATCTGGAATAAACACATTCAGTCTAAAAAAGGCCAAATTAGAATATCCTTGATTGTGGGATTATCCTTTCATTTTAAATTTCTTTCATTTACATTGATCATTTTTAATGTTTCATGGACTAAAAACCCTTTAACCCCATGACTGCATCATCTGTCAGGGTGTGGTGAGCCGGGAGCCGTTCCCTTTGCCTGCTATTCCATCTCCAGCCACCGTCGAGAGTTACTATGAGGAGGCTCAGCCCTATGAAGAAACTGCAAACGGTGAGAACTTTTCCGTTTCCTGCAAATCTGCATAAACAATCACATTTGTTGGATGTAGTGACACCTAGTGGCAAAGCTGCGGAATGCAGCAAAGTGAAATTGGGATGATATATTGCATTTTTCTACCTACGCAATGCACTTTTACTCTGGTTCAGACTCAAATTGCCTTTTCTTCATTAATTGCTATTAGCTAAATCAAAAAAAATAATTTTTTCCAAAGTTTTAGTTTTTTGTTGGTTTGTTTTCTAATACACAAAAATTAAAGTTTGAATCAAATCATGGGTAAAGTGAATTGCTGTCTCCCTATTAGCCACTCGTAACATGTGACTGCAGGTGGCCAGAATTGAACCATCAACCTTATGCAAGCCAACTGCTTGGAGCCTCCCTTCAGACATGTTAGTTGGGAAAAGGTCATAATTTTGGGACACGGTCGCTGATTTTGTCAAGTTTAGCAAAACACAAGTTTAAAAACCAGAATCAAAACGAAAATATTTACCAAGCTTCACACTATTGCGAGATATAAAAAATTGTTTCACACATTCATGCATGCAAAAGGTTTAAGGACAGTGTCCATCCTACATAAAATGGCGTTACCAAACATTATCTGGTGTTTACATGTTACCAAAGGTAAAAGGTGTACTCAAAAATTAGCAACATTTAAAAAAATTAACCTGAAGACAAGTAAAAAAGAAGTCATTGACATATATATTCAACTTTAGTACTCAGTTTTAATTTAAAAGTCTAAATAAATATTTAACTGAAAGTGTCAAGTTACATTTTAGGGGAACTAAATCCAAGAAAAATATGAAACCAAACAAGAAAAGATTAAAAAGAATTATAAATTGTTATATTCATAAATCTAGATTTCAGTCAAATTTGACCTCAATTATTAAAAAAAAAACCAGGAAGACCATAAAGTATTTAAAAATGATCAAATGAAGCATTTATAAATATAAAAAAAAAAATTCAAAATACATGCTAAAAATGTTACTTTAAAAAGTCGAAATAGCTCATTTTTGCAGAGTGAATAATTTATTGAAAGTTTAAAGAAATAAAACAAATTTTGATGCAACAACTCCACAAAAGGTTTTTGGGTGAAAGCAACTCTGTAATTATCTACTGTGCTTTTAACACCTTTAGATAAAAAAAAAGTCAATCAAACTATTTCAACTTTGACCCAAAATCTGTGAAAGTTTTTTCAGAGGTGGCAAAATAAATGATGCCAATTATCTCCTGAAAAAAAGACTTTTATTTTGACGGGCTTGTGGTATAATGAGGCATAAAGTAGAAAATGTTGGTAGATCGGATCTAACACTTTGGGAAACATTACTGAGAATTATTCATATTAGTTCCACTTTCTTTGTAGTTTATTTTTTAAAGAATCTGTTTTAACTGCGACCGTTTGTCCCACCGTTTCCTTTGGCGCCGCATAGATTGGGAGTATTCTGGCCTCGCCTCGGCGCCGTGGATGCGCGGCCACAGCTCTGACAGTGTGGTCTATGCTGTTATCACCAGGGGTAGCAAGGGCTTGTGTTTCTGTGTGGCATGTCTGCACCTGATGTGGTCAACCCTCCTACCAACTAAAACGTGCATGGAGATTAAAGCATGGCCGGATTAAGTGTCCACCTCATCTCATCAGATTATTAATCTCATAATGTTTGTTTCTTAAATTTGATGTTTTGCTTGAGGAAACTCCACGCAGACAGACCTCATGATAACCGTCATACTCATCTGTCTTTTTTCTATTTTTATTTTTATTTTTTGATAATTCCTCACTGTTCTAATCGTTTTCTTCTCTTCAGATGATGGAGAGGCAGTAAGCAGTTCATACGAGTCGTACGACGAGGAGGAGGTAACCCGAGGGAAATCGGCTCAGCACCAGTGGCCATCGTCGGAGGCGTCGATCGAGCTGATGAAGGACGCTCGGATCTGCGCCTTCCTGTGGAGGAAGAAGTGGCTCGGCCAGTGGGCCAAGCAGCTGTGCGTCATCAAAGAGCATCGGCTGCTGGTGGGTTCCAACATAAACCTATAGAGTCACATCCAAAGCAGAATTATTCTACTGTTTATTCAAAATAAATAGCCCTGGAGCAGCTGCACCTTGTAATAGTTCCTAATTAACATTAATGGCTCATTTTATTTAAAGAAATGTGTGAAACCAAGAAAAGAGTTACCCACATAAGTATGTTTGAACTACATTACTTTATCCAATCTTTTCCTCCATTTTGCTTCAACAAAAGAAAAAAAACAACAAAAAAAAACAAAAAAAAAAGTTTCCAGTTGGTTACATTGGCCCAACATTCGCCAATTAACGTTGTCTTTCAGTGCTATAAGAGCTCCAAGGAGCAGACCCCCCTGTTGGATGTGAGTCTGCTGGGCTGCAGCGTGATCTACAAAGAGAAGCAGCTAAAAAGAAAAGAGCACAAACTGAAGATCATGCCGGTGGGAGGGGAGGCCATTGTACTGGGCCTGCAAAGCAAAGAACAGGCAGAACAGTGGCTAAAGGTGACAAAGACTTTTCTTTTGAAAGTGTTTACGTACTATTATTAATGTATTTGGGATGTAATAGAGTTAAGTTGTTGTGAAACTCCTTTTATTCATCAGGTCATTCAAGAAATCAGTCCCAAACCAGCAGAGATCTGGGATCCCAATCAGTTTTCTTCCGATTCTTCGAGGCTTATTTGCACTAAGGTACATCTTTTGAGTCCTTAACTAACTTTGGGATTGAAGTTTTTCCTCTGTTCTATAGAGAAACACGTTTAAAAGAGACTAAAATGCAGATGTGATGACAGGGGGAGCTGAGCGAGAGACACTCGCTGGCCTCAGAGAGCGGCAGCAGCACGGACAGCCACGCCGACGCTCTAGAAAACAAAGATGGTGAGCGTCCTCGGGCAGCTTACCGCTTTTCTTCCAATCTAGTTGCTTCATGTGACATTTCTCCCCACAGTGAAGAAAAAATACGGCGCAGGTTTGATGTTCAGCAACTTGAGGAACATTGGAAAAAAGAAAAACCCCTCACTCGAGAGCCCTGAGAAATGCATTGAGACCTCAGGTGAGGAAAAAAGGACATTTTTTTCACCCACATGTGCTTCCTTTGCCTGGATTGGATTTGTGCTGGCAGAAAAATCCTACATGCGAAGCAGAATGAAAGTGGGTTTTAAATTTACATTTTAAATACTATTAAAAAAAATAATGTATTTTATGGCAGTACAATTCATTGCACATCATTTTTTTTATATGTTTTGTTTTTCTTTGTTCAACTGTGCTGTTGAATGATTACTCCACTTTAACTGTTTGGAAACAAAAAGGCAGGATGGTTAAATGCAGATTTTTACAAACACATTGTTTTTTATTTGTTTATTCTGCAAATGGATTTATGTTTTACTTATTCCAAAGCATATGACAGTTCAGTCCCAGGGAATTTTCATTTTATACGAACTTGACAGTAATTAAGTGGTACTTAATAAATAATTAAGCAATAAGTACCATGTAAAAAGGTGTTAATAGCCACTTTCATCTGTTACTTTGCATTACAAAGTGCATTACTAAATTATTAGTTAACAAATGTTTCTTATTTAACCCACCTAATGTATTACAAAACAGTTCTAAAAGCTGTCTTGTGCAATTGCTTAGCATTATGCATGCAATAACAACATTTTAAATGATATTTCTGTAAAGCCTTAATATTGTCTAAAGTATTCAGTTTCGAGTTTCGAAAATAACCAGTATGTTAGGTTTTTTACATTTTTTTTGAGTCGTTACAGTTTTATTTAATTTGAAAGGTTCAGTAAGTCTGTTCAATAACATTTGTTCATGTTTTTCTAATACAGGCTATGTCTGAATTCCTTCACTACTCATTATATAGTGCACTACGTAGTGCAGTCACTATTTTGTAGTGCTGTCCTAATCTACAATTCCATAATCGAGTGCCCTAGAAGTCTCTGCGAAAAAGTGTGCATCAATGATCACTAGATTGGCAAATATAGACCACAATGCCTTGCATTTGAACAATTTTTTGCAAAAATAGTCCAGTGCTATATAGTTTTTTAGCAGTTAGGGGTTAGGGTGGGAATTTGGACACAGCCATAGTGGTTTTTTTTTTCTTTCTTTCTCTTCTCCATCTTCACTCAGGGTACCTCAACGTGCTGGTGAACAGTCAGTGGCGGACCTGCTGGTGCCTGATCAAAAACAGGCAGCTGTGGTGTTACCAGGACAAAGGAAAAAACAAACTGAGCCAGCCAGCCGTCCCCCTCGAGGGCTGCAGCGTTTTGCCTGACCCCAACCCCGAGCGCCTCTACTCCTTCAGGATCGACATGGACGGGACACAGCTGGCAACCCTGGAGGTCGATGAATATTTCATTTCACGCCCAAATCCCATCAAACGTGTGGAGTTTACAGCAAAATTCAGCGCCATCCAGATTGCGGAAAACCCAAGCCGATCATCTTCTGATTCTAAAACTGTTCCCAGTTATCTTTTATTTATAATTGTTGTTTTTAGGCAATATTAAAAGAAAAAAAACTTTTTTCTAGGACAGTGTCTGCAAAGCGGCAGGAATTCATTAGAAATTCACCTCTAAGGGGTGGGCGGGACTGTTGGCGCAAAGCAATTTTCCCCCACTTCCCGTCACCCAACCTAACCTACATTATAACAACCTTGGAGCTATCAGGATGTACCTTTTGAGCCTGCTGTCAGCTCAAATGTACATGGATCCCTCTGTCTGTAAGTGGATCAAATCCAATCCAATCAAACTTTATTTATTCAAAAATAAAAGCGCTTCTCATGCCTTGCGCAAACGTGGATCGCTTTACATTTAAAAACCAAAAAACATACACATTATTACAATAAAAATAAAAAACTTTCCTCCGTTAATACACACGACCTATGATCCCAGACCCAAAAATTATTATAAAAAGTAATTTCTAAAAGAAACTTAAGGCTTGGTTCTGCTGTCAAGAATTGCCATCGCCACGGTGCCCACCCCTACCAGGACAGCAACGGGGTCCACCTTACAGCCATGAGGCAGCGGTGTTATAAACTCCAGCCGCCCCAGCAGGGTCAACCACCGCGGCTCAACCAGCGACCAAGGCGGCAAGTCCTGGTAGAAAAAGGAAAACACTGGGGCAAAAGTCATAGAAAGATGCTAAAATTAAAGACCTAAAATGTATGCAAAAACATAAAAAGGAAATAAGATTAAATGCATAAAATAATATATTAAAACTAATAGAATAGAATAAGCAGATAAACGATAAAAATCAAAATTAAAAAGGTGGGTCTTGATCCTCTACGGTCTGGAGGACCGTAATGGCAGAACGAGGCCTCACCGTAAGGACTACAAGTCCAACACCGGAGGACCTCAGGGTCCACGAGGGCTCTGTCTTTAAAAGTAGATCACGTAAATAAGAAGGCCCAAGACCATTAATAAATGTATAAACCTTGAAGAGAATCTTTAAATCGACTCTGAAACGCACAGGGAGCCAATGCAGCGATTTTTAACATGGGTGTTATGGGTTACCGCCCCCTCGTGCTGCAGAGTTCTGTAATAGTTGCACATTTGAAAGAGACTCTTTGGGTAAACCAGAGAGCGGGGCATTACAATAAATAAAACAACTAAAACCAAAAGCATGCATCAGCACCTCTGTGCTGGCAGAGGGAAAGAAATGGGCAGACTCTAGGAAATATTTAATATTTGCAATGTCGTGGCGTTTTTTCATCACATTTTGAAGAAAAGAAATACACGAAAATCCAATTTTGAGCTTAATAATTTTTTTATATGACCTCCATCATCAGAAAAAAGCACAAGAACATGTTTTTTCTAATTCAAAGTGGGTCTTTAAATTTGAATTTGATCATATTTTATATAACTTTCTCTCAAAAAAATGGGCCATCTTTAATGATTTGTATTCCTTTATTCCATTCAGTTTACATATATCTAAACGCTGTTGTCCCATTTGAAATGAGAGCCAGCTACCCCGGTGAGAACTGCTGCGTTCATGGTTAGAGGAAATCTGGGAGAGGACATTCCTCGGTGGAATTCCCAGCGTTTTCCGCCCCCTTTCTGCTGACATCAGACCTGGTTCATGTGATACATGTATGCACACGAGGGTGGTCTGCTGGCCCGTGTCTGTGGGTGGGAGGGCTGTGGATGTTCTAGGATTTAGGACTAATGCTACACCCTTTTTCATTAGACCTGCAGTACCACCCAGTCGGAGTGTGCATGATGTCATAGACAGTGGAATTCAGTGTTTAGTCTTGAGGCTTTTCTCTGTTTTTGTTTTGATTAAATTCCTTCACCCCTTTTTTTTTTTTTTTCTTTTGCTTAAACTGCTGCTACAGCACTGTCAGGATGCAGTTGGCTTATATAAAAAAAAAACAACAGCAGCATTTTATCATTTTAAACAGTTGATGGAATCTGTTTAAAGTGACTGAAAACAGCAGCCTGAACTTTGAAGGTTGCACCGCTTTTCCTCCCTGAACACGAGTTTTCTTTCCGTCCCACCAGGCAAAGACATCAGCAGATATGGGCCACTGGTTGGGCCTCTTGCTATCTCAGACGGGGACCAAAACGGAACCAGAAGACCTGACATATGACTATGTGAACTCCTGAGAGGATCTCCAGCATTGTAAATGCTGCAAAGACTTCCCTATAGTATGTTATTCTTCACTGGGAGGTGAGGGGGGGGCGCTGATCCGAATCCCTGATCTAAACACATCTTTGTGTTTTTGCATCTCTCCAGCTTGATGCTAAGGAGGTATTCAGAGCCGAACACGTATATAGACACCATACCTACCATTTCGCAAAACTCTGAGGAGCTTTACGACGATGTGGCCTCTTTAGCCGATCCCGAGGTAACGTACTCCCCCAATGCTCCTATTTCCATTTTCCATCTGCTGACATTTTGATTCCCACAGGATACTAAGGAGAACAATCCACCGAACGTGGAGGACGGCAACCTCCAGGAGTGCTTACGGGAGTCCAACGGCGGAAAGGAAGCAGAAGACGACAGAATCTACATCGATCTCCTCCCTGTACGCTCCTTCCTGCATACACCCGGTGGAGCTGTCCCAGCCAAGGAACCCTTGAGCAACTCACCGGTTCCTGTGGACAACCTGACAGACTCCCCCCGTCACATCAAAGAGGTTTATCATTTATGATTTATTCAACTGAAACTGCAACAAATGACTGCTCTATCGCTGGTGGGCATATTTAAACATTTAAGGACCTACTCCAATCATCTTTTGATTTATTTTGAAAGCGTTTCCAGGGGTCTTTTTTAGGCGAAATAAAAAAAGAAACAAACTTGTTTTCTAGGACATAGTTTCTGCAGTGTGGGAGTAGCCCCTCCCCTTTGGTGAGAGCTTTATGTTTACATGCTGTTGAGTTTAGTTTTGAGCCGGACGAGGAAAACCAATACATACATGGATCTAGTCGTCTACAATGGAACCGAGTGGAGGAGGGAGCTTGTGGCCATCCCAGAATATTTTATACGCTCTTTTTCCAAAAGCATCTCTCATCTGCTCCTGAGTTACAATGATTTGAATTAAAAAAAATACTCAATCTTCATTTTCTCCATATATGTCCTCCATCAGAAAAAAGCCCCAATAGCATGCTAAAAACACAATTTTTTCATTAGAGTGGGTCTTTAAAACCTCTATTCAGACTAGGCAGAAGAAAAAGAGGATTAAAAATGAACAAAGAAAAGTTTGAATCTCTCAATAAAATATTTCTGCTCTGCAGGAGGGCAAAATTAGGCTCTATAAGAAAATAACTTGTGATTAACTTCAAGCATAAATCGATTACAATTCGGCTCAATTTTTTGACTTTTTTGTACCAGGTGGGTTCAGTGGATCTTCCTGAACCAGCCTCATCGTCTGTGTTAAACGGCCCAAGTTCACCTACTGCCCCCAGCAAACTAGAACAGACTCGGCTCCAGTTCACCACCTCCCCGCAGCCACAAACCCAGCAGGGCAGGAACTACTCTCAGAGCCAGGAAGCCCCCAAGAAAAGCAGCTTGGAAATCCCGAAGGCCTTTACCTCCTCGGTGACAGAGATCCATAAGGGTCCTTCGTTCCCTCTCAGCCCTCAACCTGCACGGCCTAAGGCACATACCATAGGTGAGCAGCAGAGCTTCTCTGGTTTCTGCATTGAGGGGACGTGCAGCTGTGATCATGTGCATCTTCAGCCTCTCGTTTCTTCCCTCCCCTCCTCAAACATCTGTCTCACATCCAGAAAAAATGTCCTGCTTTAAAGAGGCTGTTCCTGCTGCGTGTTCCTGAGAGCACGGCTCCCTCTAGCGACAAATGCATGCACTGCCGCGTCACAGTGGACTGAGGGTTTGAATCCCTTTTTATTTCCAGGGAGTATTTGCACCTTCGAGGTCAAACTTGGCAAGAATCGCACCGAGGCCGACATGCTGCGCTACACAGACGAGCGGGACCGTCTGGAAAAGGAGAGGGAGGAGGTGAAGAGCTGCCTGGCACAACTGAAAAAAGAAAGGAGGGAGGCGAAAGAAGAACTCGCCGCTCGTCAAGGTATATGTTTGCACCCTTTTATGGTGAAACATTCCTGCTGCGAGGTTTTCAGACCTCCACCTCTGTCCTTAGATCCTAAGGAGCAAGCCCTGCTGGAGGCCCGGGTGAAGGAGAAGGAGGTGGCGTGTCGGGAGGCAGAGAGTCGCAGGGTGGAGGTGGAGCTTCGGTTGATGGAAGTGAAGGAAAGCTTGAAGAAAGTGGAGGCGGGGCCTTTTACACTGGGAACCACATTAGACAGCAGCCTTCAGGACCCCCCAACAGTGAAAACCACAACTGTCGAAAATATTAACTTGGTAAACAACCTTGTTTGTCATGGGCAGCGACCCAATTCCCTCCCTACTCCTGTGCGAGACTGTCTAGTGCCCTGGATTTGAACACAATTGGAGCACATGCTCACTACTTTTTTTTTTTTGTAAGAAGACGTCATCAATTTGCTGATTAGAACATTTTACAAAGACTATTAATTAATCCTACGGAAGACGATTAGGGCCATGGAAAAAGAGGGGGGAAAAAGGGCATAGAAAATTCTTACTCTAATCTCAGAATTCTGAGATTAAAGTTAGAATTCTGAGATTAAAGTTAGAATTCTGAGATTAAAGTCAGAATTCTGAGAAAAAAATGTCCAAATTCTGAGAATACAAGCAGAATTCTGAGGGGAAAAAAAAGTCAAAATTCTGAGATTAAAGTCAGAATTCTTAGATTAAAGTCAGAATTCAGACGGAAAAAAAACTTCTGAGGAAGAATAGTGAGAATTCTGAGATTAAAGTCAGAATTCTTAGATTAAAGTCAGAATTCTGAGGAAAAAATGACAAATCTTGAGAATACAAGCAGAATTCTGAGGAAAAAAAGTCAAAATTCTGAGATTAAAGTTAGAATTCTGAGATTAAAGTCAGAATTCTGAGGAAAAAATGTCCGAATTCTGAGATTAAAGTCAGAATTTTCTATGCCCTGTTTTCCCATGGCCCTATGAATCCACTGTGCTCTGGTGATTTAAAAATAAAAGAAAATGTACATAAAGTTTTTTTAAATGACTAATGGCTCTAATGCAATGCATCGTGGTCTATACTAAATCTAGGGAGCACACTATTTTTTTCCAGCAACTTCCAGAGCACTGGATTTTGGATTGAAAAGGAGTGAGAGAAGTTGAAAAACCACAACCAGACTTCTTTTTTCTTTTAAATGTTTCAGACAAAGACTTCAACGATGCCCAGTCCTCAACCAACATCACCACCAGCACCATCATCATCATCATCATCATCCACCATCTTCGTCAGCATCACAAGCCCAGCCTCTCCAGTCAACTCGGCCTCTGCTCTTAAAAACAGACCAGCCTCCATCGTGGCGCCGAAGGGAAACGTCTTGCAGAAAGCAAAGGTTTCACAGCAAAATATTTACACAAATTGGTGCAGTAAACCTCAAAAAGGGAGTTTATTTTGAATGTTTTGAGTTTAAATGATCTTTTCCTTTTTTTTAGGAATGGGAGAAAAAATCCACCAACTAAGTGAACCTCAGATTTCCTCAGCATGTCCATGCTGTACAGTTAAATTATCTCCTCACAGACTCCGATCCACATCTCCCCCAGGCTCAAAAAAAGATTTTTTTTTCCCAATACCACTGGACATTCTTCACTTTTGTGCCTCTTTGCAAAAAAAAAAAAAAAAAAAAACTTGATCTGGTAGCAATTTGTGATGTTTCTACTTTTTTGCAAGCAACCAAACATTTAAAAACAGAATTCTGCTGCGAACTTGCCTCCCTTTTGCTTACTAAACACTTTAGATTGTAGCTTGGTTCATGTATGCTGGTAGCCAAGATGTGAATATCAGTACGCCTTTATTCAGCCGTTTGGCTTCTATTTCTATCTGGAAAAAAAAGTACTTTTTTAAATTTAAATAAAAATATACTGAAAAATTGGGTCTTTTAAACTAACTTCTTTTGGAATTTTACTTTAGGAAAGCTGCAGCGACAAACTTTCACCAGCTAAATAAACTTATCTTTACTTATAAAAAAAAATTAAACAAGACTACCGGTCATTTTATTTTGCTCACTCAAAATTGAAATTTCTCCAACTAAAACGACCATGAATGGCAGAGTTGGAATCAATCCGGGTGCAGAATGATTAAATGAGGTCATAAACTTGTGTTTCAGGTTTGTATGATGCGTCTCTGTGATGCTAAAATTCTATCAAATTGAATCCTTAAAGTGGTTTCTTGTGACTTAAACATGAAATAATATACACTGAAGTCATGCAACAGTTTAATAAATAAGCACAATTTCTGTAATTGCAATAAAAAAATGTATTCAAATCAAATCTCCTCCTACCCTGGAGTAAAACTATAAAACATCCATCTTGGACAAACGTACAGATGGTTTAAAAACAATGATGCATAAAAGATTGAAGTTCACATCATGTAAAGAATGCATTTATGACCAGTACATGGCACTTGTGCAGCTTTAAACACCAGGAATCCCTTTTTCTCCACTCTACTCGTGCCCGACGCGACTCGTACATCAAGCGGCGTGTCGTCGACGGTGAAGTTTGTAGCGATGCAGGAGCTCCTGGTGGCTCTTCTTCTGCCTGCTCTTCTTCCTCAGGCCTGCAGGTCTGGGACGATCCCCTCTGGATGGTGAGCCGCTGCTTCCTGGGAAACCGCGACGTCATTGTTAGAATCCCATCCACTGTTCGAAGAGCTGATATTTTTACACGATGGCCATTTTTGGATTGATTAGTGCTTACTTCTTTCACAGTGAGGTCCTTCATAGTCTCGGCATTGACACCGGAAGCTTCCTCCAGACAGGATGCAGATCCCGCCATTCATACAGGGGTTGGGTTTGCACAGATTTACTGGTTTCTTTACATCTGACAGAGAAATGATCAAAATTTAGCCTTTTTTTTTTTTTTTGCTGAACATATACTGTGGTATTAATAATGAGACAAAAACGTCCAATAGTATTTTGGTTTTTGTGATGCACTTTTACCTGCACACAGCATCTGCACCAGTACGTCTTCAAAGTACTTGAGTTCCTCATAAGACGGGACGGATATCGTGTGATCCTCTGAACCCGCGATCCTCGCCAGCCTCTCTCTGTGCACGTCTCCAACCCCGACTATAAAAACGGAGACGCCGCTGTCTCTTATCTTCTGAGCCGGCACCACGGCATCTTCCCCGCCCGAACCGTCCGTCAGCACCACCACGGCTTTGTTGACCCCAGGCCTCGCGCCGTTAGCCACGGTTAGGACGTTGGAGTGAATGTGGAGCAAAGCGGCGCCCGAGGACGCCACCCCCCCCATGTAGCTGGCATCGTCCACCGCCTTGAGGACGACGGAGCCGGTCTCGTGGGCGTCCAAGCGGAAGACGGTGGAGGGTTTCCGACTGTAAGCCACGAGGGCTACCTGAGCCACGTCTCGGTTGATGTCGAACTGGACGGTGATGCTGCGCACAAAGTCCCGCAGGACGGCAAAGTTTTCACGGCCAACACCAGCTGAGGCATCCAGGGCAAACACCAGGTCCACAGCCTGACCCAGGCAACCTAAAGATAAGAATACTGCAAACTTACAAAAGTATGTTTGGTCTCCCAAAAATAATTATCTTGAAAGGGTAATGCCTTCTTTTACAATACAGTACTTGCAGGGTATTAAAGTGGTATTCATATGGTACTTTTGTTGTACCTACTGGGTACTTACAGGGTACATTCTGTGTATTAATGTGGTACTATATTTGCGTTATACTTCTGTGGTACCTACTTGGTATTTATGCTGTACACACTAGGTGTGTTTCAGTTTGTGGATTTTGAATTTTTTTTTTTTTTTGACAGCATCGCGCCCTGTGAGGTCATCATTTAGTGGGCGGGGCTGTTCACTATACCTAAAATTCATTTTCACTGGGTATTAGGTGCGTTTTTTGAGTATGTGGCGGAGGTGACAGTTTTTAAAAAGAGCTGCGAAACACAATGTGATCCCTGCTGTCCAGGATGGCTTTGGGACAGAATAAAACTTAATAAAGTACATCAAACATGTATTTTTAATTGATCGTGCCAATTATTAATTTCTTTCAGTGTTTAACCTCATTCAATTTGCAAACAATACGGTAATATAAAAATACTGCGAAGATCCTAACACCACCGGGTCTCTAGATTTTTGGAAGGGAATCTAGTGTTTTTATGAAATGTTTATAGTTTAGATAATGTTTTACATAAAATATGTTAAAGGGATTATAAACTAGCCATGATTTAGGCAATTACTTTCAATATTTAAGGATTCTTGATGGATGAAAACCCATTTGGAGGTGTTACCTTGAGTATCCACGCTGCAGATCTTGGCTTTTAGCTCGGGTAATTTCTCGCTTAGCCTGTCGGGTGAAGAGTAGGTGAGAGTCCTTTGGGGGTTTCCTGTCATATTGTTCAGCTGACCCTTCAGGAAATCGGGTCCCACCCCTATGAGGAAGATCTCTCGGTCCCGCGCATACTTTGAGGCTTCGATTACCTCGTCAGCAGCAGGGTTGGCGGTGAGTAGCACCACCACGCGGGGGAGGTCATCTGTAACGTCAGCGAAGGCCGGCGCACTCACAAAGCCGTGACAGGTGGCGTGGCGGAGCGCCTGGCCTGTCAGAGTTTGGCCACCAGGCGATTGAAGTGCATCCACGGCCCTGAGAAAACCCCCCAGGTTCCTTCTGAACTTCCCAACCTGGACCTCCAGTCGAGTCTCTGCACCAAACACCGCTAGGCCCACTTTGCTGGGGCTGTCGGAGCCGATGACCGTCTGGAGAAAGCGCTTTAGGAAGGACTTGAAACGCAGGAAGCCTTCTAAAGTGAGTGAGGAAGAGCCCTCCAAGAGGAAGAGCAAATCTACAGAGCAGTCCAAGGACAAAGCAGGAGCTGAAGGAAGACGAGAGGCAACGGTTAGTTCCCAAAGCGTCTCCCCCGTCCTTATAGGCCAGTGAACTGACCGCATTGAGGGTCTCCTCCATAGCCAGGAAGACAAACGCAGTGAAAGCCATCTGGGCCTTCTGAGACACATGTCCCCCCGTTCAGACACGGCTGGGAGTCGCAGGGATCTGGAGGTAAAAAAACAAAAGGACGAATCAACGAAATCAGACAAAAATGACAGAGAGCTGGAATGAAAAAGAGCAAACAGGAATTTGACCTGGACATATGGTTCGATGGCAGACAGTCTGGTGTTTCATGTAAATCCTGTTGTAGCTAAAAACACAAATTAAAAACGTTTAGATTTGATTGTTTCAGAAGGAAAAAAAAATATTAAAAGGACTTTAAGGATTTAAAGCTTTTTATTCAGGCAAGCTTTTAGTTTTGCAACTTCCTGCCTTGCATTTGTTTTCAGTTTTACTTTTATTTTGTTTCATTTATTAATTAATTTTATTGCATTTTACTTGTGTATTCTAAAGCATGTTGTGATTTTTATCTGTAAAAAAAAAGTGCCATTAAAATAAATTCTTCTTAATTAATCTAAAAATTATCCAGTTTTTCCATAATTCAGAATAAAACATGTTTAAATGTTCCTTCATTTCTTACAAGCTCAAATAAGAGAGCGGGAGGGAATGTAAACCGAGAGCTCTCAGCTCTTCAACTTTATGATGAATTTCTAAAGAACTCTTGCCGCTCTACAGAAACTATGTCCTAAAATAAATAAACACAGGTCTTTTGATTTTTGGCTAAAACAGCATAAAATCTTTTCATTATTCCGTACAGGACCGTGGACTGTTTTCTGTACCACAAAACTAACTTTTGCAATAGCTTTTTACAGTCGCACCTCTGATTTTTACAGGTTTGTGTACACGCTGAACTTTTTTTGAACCATCGTCTCATGGAAGTGATGTAGCACATTGCCAGACCAGTAGAGGGCGTTAATGCCAGGAATCTTTCCATTTTTCCTCCTGGTTTCTGAAATGGATCAGTGCAAATGTTGCATAATCATGATCCACAGAGACTAACATTCATAAAAGTCCCTGGTTTGTTGAGTAATGCTCTCATCAAAGATCAACGTAAAAGTGTTGTTATGTGTTTCTCTGCATGTGGTAACTGGATGTTCGGCTGTAAAAATGCTTTCGGAAGAGTAAACAACACTTGCCTGTAGTAGGGGCATGCAGACGTGTATGGGGAATACCCCTTTGAGCCTTTCCAGCACATGAAATTCCCCTGCAGCTTCTTCTGTGTCTCCAGTGTCCTCCTCTCACAAGGGAACGACTCCACTTGACATCCTGGAACAATCCCAACAATGGGATATAGAGGAATGCATTTCAGACGATGTCAAGTTTGAAACGTTGCATTTGTTTTGATAATTGGTTTCTAGAAGCTTTCTGTGGAACTCCAACCTGCAGGTGTGGCGTTGCAGAAAGACAAGGATGTCAGCGTTGTGAACACGCCGTTGACAGCGTCCTGGAAATGCTCAGCAAAGAAAACGTGGCTTTCTATTGGCTCGCTTGCGAGAGCGTGCAGCTCTTCCCACCTGCAAATTACAGAGAAACGGCTCTTTTTGAGAAGTCCTGTAATCTCTGATGGATATGATTGTTTTCCTACACCAGCTGTACTTTGGGTAACGCAGGCCGACGGCGAACAAGACCATGCCCGTCTCTTTGAGCTCTGCGGCTGTCTGCGCCACACTGCCCTGAGACCTCCCATCTGACAGGAGGACGGCGATGCGGGGCACGCTGGAGGAGTTACGGCCACCCGGAAAACCTTTCCTCAAGATGTACTTTAGAGCCAAGCCGGTCTGAGTGCCTCCACCCCTGAGGGAAGATGCATCTGAGTAAATATCTGCTACACGGAAGCCCTATCAACATCCTGGGAGTGGCACAAAACGGTTAAATACCTGAAGGAGATCTTCTTCATGTGCTTTGTCAGCTCCTGCTTGTTGGAGAAGGAATCCAAGGAAAACTCCAGCCGTGGCACAGAACCGAACTGAATCAGACCCACTCGGACCTGCACAGTTCCACATTTATAGCGACGACAAACGATACTTAACGCTGCGACACAAAGCGCTTTTCAAAGCTTTACTAAAATCATATCCATACACAGAAATATAGCTTCATTTAAATTTAGTCAAAAACAAAGATTGTAAAAAGAAATCTGCTTTAATAAAATTAGTATTATTACTAAAATACTGTGACAAATGAAACCTTTGGGCTAAAATTAAATAGTAATTCTACTAAATAAAAAGGATCAACAATATAAAACAATAAATCTATACCTTTAAAAACTAGAAAACAAATTCTAAAAGTGTTTAAAGTCCCACTCTGATCATTTTTTGGATTTATTTGAAGTATTCCCAGTTAGTTATAGTAGTTATTTTTACGCAAAAAAACAACAAAAAAACAGTCATTTTCTGGGACATAGTTTCTGCAGAGCGGCAGTAGCTCATTGTTAGAAAAAGTTGTGGGAGGGACCATTGTAACACAGAGTAAGCGTGCCCCTCTTCCCATCATCCATCCTTCTACACTCTCTACCGCTTGCTTACAGCTCCTCACACCCCTGACCTAACAAAAATGGCGAGTGATATTGGAGCCGTTCAGTCGTACAGTTTGAAGCCAGATGCCAGTTTACAAGAGGAAGACGAAGATGTACCCGGATCTAGTCGTCTACATGAGGAAGAATCAGAATGCAGCAGAGCAGGGAGCTCGTGGCTTACTGCTGCAGCTTCTTCATCACAGCAGCAAGCTTTTTTAAAAAAAGGCATTTTTTTTCATCTGATTCCCAATTTGAATACAAAATATGCAGAAATTAATTTTTGAGGTTTAGAAAGCTATAGAGACAGAACTCAAACCTTGTCAGGTCCAATATCCAAGGCTTGGCTCAGCTTGACTGCAAAGTGTTTGGACCTCTCAAAGCTGCCCTTCCCCATGCTGTAGGAGCTGTCCATTAAAAAAAGGATGTCCATTGCTGAAGAGCACTGCATCACTTCCATCCAAAAAAGAGAAGAAAAAGCTAATTTAATAAAAGGAAATTCAAGTTGCATAGCCAAGATCATTACACTTCCCCCACCATGCTTCTTCACAGTGAGTCCGCATTGTCTTTTTTTATCACGCTAATTCCCCACTAACATAAAAATGAGCTTAGAATTTATTACCTTTTCTTCTTCCTTTTGGATCAACAAAATGGGTTAAATAAAACTCCTACATATTGACTTTTTTTTTTAACCCATTTTAAATTTAAATAATTGGAAAAAATATTTTTATTAAAAATTATTTAAAAAAAAGAGTTCAGGCAATAAGAAAAGTTTGAATTGCTGGACTTTGTTCTCTAGAGTGAAGTTCTCTACAGAACGGGTTCGGGCCACACTCACTGTCTGCTGCTGAGCTGATCTTGACAATGTTGTCACGGCTGGTTTGGATCTCCTGCACCGCTGTGCCCTGCTGGACTGAGAGCGGTGAAGGATGTGAAAGTCAAACACAGCAACAGACAACTCCTCTGTGCTTCTACATTCACACATCCAGACCAATCAAACACACTGTAAGGCTTTGACAAAAAAAAAAAAAAAAAAAAAAAAGAGAGAAATCTGCATCCATCAAGCAGGCAACAGGATTAAAGGAGAGCAAACGAAAGAATTCAACCGCTAACACCGGGCACGGTAAAGGTCACTTAAAGGTCATGTTTAAATAGCATTCACAATAAACCATGTAACTCTTTTTCTATTGAGTGCATCACTTTTAGTTTCTTTTATTAATAAAGTCAAACTTTAAATTCCCCTAAAGCCGATTGAATCCCACTTGATGTGGTGCCTAAATGAGGATTTAAAGCTAACGAGAACAGACAAGTGGAGGAAACCGTTCTTTTTACTGAAAGAAGGCTCCTCTGTTCACCAACATGCAGCGCAGAAATGAGGGGCATTGACTGTGAACATGCCCCTCATTTCTACCCTTTAGCAACCATGGACCGTACATGAGAACTGGACTGAGTGACTCCTCCCACCTCCCGTTCCAAATACCGCTGGCTCCCATAGACTTAGACAGACAAATAAACAGCTATTACTCAGTCATTCCATTTGTCAAAACAACCGTTCTCTTTTTCTGTAGTGCAAGTTATCTAAATCAGTGTTTTTCAACCTTTTTTGAGCCACGGCACACTTTACCCTTGACAAAAACCCCGCGGCACACCAGCATAAAAAAAAAAAAAAGCAGACACTCATAGTCTGTTTTGATGAACAGCCCCCCCCCCCCCCCCCCCCGCCGCGGCTGCCGCCGCCGCAATCTGACGCGCATTTTTGTGATAATTGTGCCAGAAAAAGCTGGAAGCTGTTTTTTTCTAAAAGATGTAATAAAGGTTACGTTAGGAAATTTACAAACTGTATGTTCGTTGTGGTTTAAGACGTTTAACAAGGACGACTCATTGTACGCCGAGGCGCTGTCACGTGACCTAATGCATCATGGGAGATGAAGTGTGAAACTGCCGCAAAAGGGCAGAAAGACCAGTGTCTCTGAGCTTCATGGTTTTGTTCTCTTGTTCCACGGTCTGATCCCGGATTCTGTGGAAAGCTACACCACTAAAGACGAGCTTTAGCTGGTAATTCTGTTAGAACTGAGAGACTTTTTGAGCTAAATTGGGACAAGGAAGTTAAGACTTTAACCACTTCTGATTGGTCAGACTGATGACATGTGATTAAACCTTCAAGAATGATTGGTGGAGACAGTTAAAGGGGCAGGACTTCAGGAAACAGGTATAGCTGCAGCTAAATCGCGGTGGTACCGTCATTCTTATCAAAATGTCTTTAATAGAATCAAATAAACACAAAGACAAAGTAATTTTGAAGTAAATCTTTTATATTCCTAACTACTCAGTGTTTTATCATAATATAACTGGCCAATCAGATGTCTCATATAAAAGTAGGAGGTGGCAGCTGGCTCCCAGGTTGAACGTTCAAAAAGCTCGACAGATTCCGTGGCGCCAGCTTTCAAGTGGGAGAGGTGTGGACTTCCAACAAGCTCGCTCTTGAGCGGTTGCCATAGAAACGTCGACTCAGACCAGCTCGGACCAATCACTACTTACTGACGTTCTGGCAACATCGGTATTGCAGTAAAAAAAAAAAAAAAAAGGCTTTTGAATTGATTTCATGTGGGTGGAGCCAGACTTCAACTGTTTTCTATGGATGATGTGACGCTCACTCTGTCCAGTAGCAACCCTTGCAGATCAAAAACGCATTTTAAAACACAAAAATGAAACGAATAAATATGTCAACTTTCATGAAAATACAAACATAATCTGTGACAGAAAAATTAAATGCGCATCTACAGAAAAATAAATGTTCAAAAAGTTTTTTAAAAAAAACCAAAACATGCACATTTAATGTTCCGGTGTTCGACTGACTCTGTTTATTGAGATCATCAAGAAGGTAAAAGTTTTTGAGCAGCAAAAAGGAAGAGCTGCAGAATAATGTCACATTCATTTTGTCAATAAAGCTATATTAAAAATAAGACCCGTGACCTTTCACCTCCTTCCGCATAAACGCGTCTTTCAAGAATGCTCTCAATCTTCACCTCATGGGAGACGTGACGCAGCAGGAAGGGCGCCCCCTGCAAACGGGGGCCCGGGCGCTGCGTCCTCCCCACACTCCTGACCATTCCAGTTTACCGCCATCCTAACCTCAGTTTTAGCCCTGAAGAAAAAGGCGTCACAGCTGCGAGAAAGCCGCAGATCTTTAACGTTTGAGGAAATAATTACAGCAGGAAAAGCAGGAGCCAGATAATCCTCCGTTGGACCGCACCTCCAGTTTTTTTTTTTTTTTTTTTATTAATCCAAACCAGTCTGGGATTAAAGAGCTGATTCCTGCCTCTGAGTGGCATTTAATTTGACAGAGTGCATGTCATGGATATGTAACATTACACAACATGTCAACATGGGAGTTAAATCTGGAACAGCCTCCCTGAAGCCATAAGACAGGCCTCTTCTGTGTTCATGTTCAAATCTAGACTTAAAACATTTCTGTTTAGTCATGTATATGATTGAAAAGTCCTATCTGCACTTTTCTTTCCTTCCTTTCTTTTTAAATCCTTTTTTTTTTTTTTTTTTTTTCTTTTAAAGTAAATTTTATGTTGATTATTTCTATGATGTATTGTGATTTTAATGCATTTTTCTGTTTTGTGAAGCACCTTGAATTACTTTGTGTACGAATTGTGCTATACAAATAAACTTGCCTTGCCTTAAGAGATGGGCCCCGTGACAAGGTGAAGGAGTCTAGTCCAGTCAAGTTGAAGCTTTTGAAATACTCCAAAACAAATGCTTGACACGGTCTTAAAGCTGTCATCTTTGACAAACAGCTCAGGTAGTCTACTGCCCTACCCTCCCATCTCTTCCCTCAGGTATCATCATGGAGAAACGCGAGCTAGAAAAAAAAAAACCCCACGTAAAACCTGCATCACCTGGAAATGAACATCGCCTTGTACAGAACAATTTAAATGCCTTCGCGGTGGAAACTTCCCGCCACTGCGTGCATGTGCGTGCAAATTCCTGCTAAACAGCCGAACCTCAGCTGCTTTTCAGAGAGGATGTTGTTCTACACACATTCTCAGCATCCGTGTGCACTAAAATGTGCGGAAAATCCACATTTCTAGAAACATGTGAGGAAAACTTCAACCTGAAACACCTCCAACAAAGTCTTACCAGACATCCATGACTGCAATCCTTTCAAAATGAGTTGAAAAACGAAAAAAAACATCAGTTAAAGGAGTTTCTGACAGAACATTTAGAAAACTTTATTGGCAGCGTTTCAAAAAGACAACAAAAATTGCAATAAAAGGTTCTCTTAAATGGGCTAAAACACTGTTCTGAAGATGAAAATGTTGATGTTTTATTTAAAAGTAAATTCAAACAGATTTTGTTTGCAAAAATTGTTGTGCATATGAAGGAATTCGGACATAGCCCATAACTTTTCTCACTTTTTCATTGTTTTTGATGATATGAACACATTTGGGATTTTTGTTCTGATTTTATATTAAAAAAAAAAAAAAAACTACAATTCCTTCCGTTCAGTAATCCTGGAGTTTTTATTGTTTTATTGTTTAAGTTCATTTTGTTTGTACAATTAATAAAAAAAAATAATATGGTTTTTAGTGGCAATCTTATTATTTTAGGATAATTCATGTAAATAATTGTTAGTTTTAAATTGTGAATTACTGAAGGTTAATAGAGGAGATTATTTGTTTCTCAAAACTCAAAGTGAAAAACATTTTTTTTTAATAGAAACAGCGACTTGCAAATCTTTTAGAGATACAAAAGCAAAAATATATTTTCGGAAAATGTTTTTTTTTATTATTGTTGCAAACATTTTTTTGCTCATAATCAGTCAATTTTGATGTTTTTGCATAAAGAATACAGCTGTTGTGAGTCAATATTGTGTAGTTTGATACTGAATTACTCTTCCAAACACTTAAAAACCACAGACTTATAAAAAGCAAAAAAAAAAAAGAAATAAAACTCAATGAACTGACCTTTGAGGAGTACCAGAGCAAAGAAGAGGGGGACATGAATGTCGGCGTGCATGTTGGGGCACCTGGAACAATAAAAAACAAACAAACAAAAAAAATGGTGCTCCTTTAGCAGAACCACAACCATCAAAACCAGAGAAGAGGAATTTGAAGATATGAGCCTGCAGACACGTTCGGTTCCTTTGGAGAGCTACAAACTACTGATGGGATCGCAAAGAATCAAAATAATAGAACCTGAACTGCATTCCTGCTTCCAAAAGAGTTTTTCTCATTTTAATTCACTTTTCCCGACGGAATTTTGATTTAAAAAGTGTTATTTATGCCTTATGGCAAAACTAACTTTAAGAGCAAAAAGTCCACCAGCTGGGATAAAAGTGAAACCAAGCTAGCCTTCAAAAAGTTACAAAAAGTCAGAAAAGTTAACACCTTTTTTTCAGACATACTTTTAAAAAATAAATAGGTCATACTGAACTTTTAATGAATATTTGAAATTTGAAAGGAAAAACTGAAGAAATTGGGTTAACTTGATGTTCTGCACAATATTTCTATTCATGTTTCTTTCTGTGGAATCTGTAGGTCATTTTTTTATTTATAGATTTTTGATCTAACCTGCATTTTTGGGCGTATTAAACAAATGATTTAAGGTTTAAAGAAAATTTCGGTCACCTGCCATTCATTTATGTAAAGTCGTAACCATTCTGCTTTAGCTGGACCGCCCACCTTGGTCAAGTCAGTAAAAACGTCCGATCCACATCCATGAATTTTCCCAGGCAGTGAACTTCAGATGGAACTATTTGACCCCATCAAGAGTTCATCATGCTGATAATCTCATCTGGCAGCTCTGAACCCGTGAGCGGTCACCGTCAGCTGCACAGAAGATGCTGACGGGCCGCAGAGGTTTTAATAACGGCCGGTTGTAATAGCCAGCCCCCCCCCGTCATCAGCTGTGCGGTGGGGTGTGCAAAGATGACAGGCGTGCCACAGGGATGCAGAGCGGAGACAGAGGCAGGATTGTGTTCAGGATGGAGCCTCGCTTCGACAGGAGTCTGTGTGTCTGTGTGATACAGATCTGCAGAGCTGACATGGCGGAAGACGACTCTGGCTGATAAATATCACTACAGACCATTGATGCTCCATTCATGCTCTTAGTTATGTCTTCTTAGCAAGAGCTTGCATACTTGCAATGTGAAGCAGTCAGGCATGCCTGTTATTAAAGACACACCTGTCCCAGCGATGGAGTGTGTTCAGAGGAATTCCTGTGCAGATTTCCTCTCTACCCTCTGAAAGTCTGTTGTTTAGATTTTGTCTCTGAAACAGACTTGAATCTTTTGATTCCAGTGCAAAAAAAAAAGAAAGAAAAAAAGTTACATCGAAATTAAGTCTGCGTGGGATTAATAAAATACTTTTATGCATGAAATTCAAGATTAAAAAAGCGAGAAAAAACGTTTTTTTTTCCCTTTTTCCTAACAACCTATTTTGAAAGGGCCTCAGCTTTGTACTCTCTTAGTGAATTTAAAAGATAAAATTCTTCCAACTTAAAACCATAAAGAGAAAACTAGGTTTGTTCCATGAGTAAGTAGACTAACCGATCTGTTTGTTTCTGTCATCAACTTGCAATAAATCATGTTGGGATGAAATTCAATGAATGTTTTGAGATTTTTTATGGTTGAAAAAGACTATAAAAAGACATTTATATTATCGACTTTATCTTATAACTTTTGAGTGACCTGGATTTTCTTTGCAGTCGCTAAATTACTAGAATCGTCTGAGGTTTTGAGTATAAACTAAACTAACTAAAATTCTACAGATTTTGGAACATGTTTGATAAAAAACAGCAAAGCTCACTAGAACATTAATTTCCATGTATTTATTTTTTTAAATAAGGATTGTTTATTTTTAAATAAAGCAAATGTTTTGGTTTCAAAAAGGTACAGATTGTTCACTTCTTACGTTGTAAATTATTCAAAATGATTGCATTTCTTACTTTAAATCAGAGATTTAAGCGAACATTTGGTAAAAAGTAGTGAACTTGAAGAATAATTTGTTATGTTCTAGTATAGCAAATACTTCTTTAGAATAAATTGTTATATACAGTGGTGGACAAAATTATTGGTACCCCTCAGTTAAAGAAAGAAAGTCCACAATGCTCACTGAAATGACTTGAAACGTTCAAAAGTATCAATTAATGAAAATGTATTGAAAATTAAATAATCAACTTAGGCCATCACTTTTGAGTTGTTGATTTGCAGAATTATTTAAAACAAACTAATGAAATAGGGCTGGACAATATATATATAGTAAACATCCAGTACACTGCCTTACTTTTTCTATAGACTAAGCATACTTGTAGTACCTACATTCGATCATTTTATCATTTAAAATATATATATATATATATATATATATATATATATATATATATATATATATATATATATATTTATTTATTATCGTGGTGTGCGTATGTGTGTGTTTGCGGGGGTGCACAGCACTTTGAGTGACATATGTTGTTAAAAAAAAGTGCAATATAAATAAAGGTTGATTTGATTTGACCTAAATAAACCACTTTTTGCTAAGGGTGTGCTAAAGTAAGCCAGGTTAACACCAGGGCTGATCAGTTTGAGTTCTGAGATAATCATTGGACCCACGTGGACACCTCCATGACAGCTTTCTGCTTGAAGATGGACCAATCCGTGAAAATGTCACTTCTCTTTGATGTTTTGCTTCCTCCAGCTGCTCGTTAACAGCTGGTCACGTGTCACGCGTTAAGGGGCAAACGTAGGCGGAGCTGGTGACCTTAACCAGCGAGGACATTCAACGCAACTGTTTACAGTAGTAAATACATGTTAAACAATGCATTATTTTGGTGTAATTCAAGCTACGCACATAAAAAGCACCGACTTAACCGGAGTTCAATTTTGCCAATCCTAATCCGGCACTACCAGGTGATAAAAACAAACGCACTTGGAGTTTGCTACTTGACTGAATAAAAATAAGAAAAGGCATGCTTACCAGACGGAGCTCACAAAATGTTTTAGTTCCTGTGCGTGGAAATCTTTGCGTTTCCCACGCAAAGATTTCTATTGAGCTGCGCCTCTGAGCTCCCAACTCCACCGAGTTGTGACCCCACCTCCTCTAAGGAGGCTCCTGGTACCTGCGATGGGTCCTCCACTCATCAACGAGGGCGGAGTCCCCACAACTTTAGATACCTCACATACCAGTCTCTTTAAATTACAAATCCAGGAAAAGTAGAAGGTATTTCTCTAAATATTTAATCTAGAAAAAAGTTAAGTATACTCAAAAACAATTGTTTTGAACGGCGTAAACCAAATAAGTCCTGTTATTGTGCATTCGTTCAGTATAAATAAAGTTTTGAATAAACGGAATAGCCAAGACCGTATTTGGAATTTGTATATTTTCGAACAATTTTTAAAAAAATATATTTATGATATTATATTATGATTATGATAGAACACCAAGTTTTGTATTTTTAAAAGGTAGTTATTTTAACATTTCTAAAAATTCTCTACGTTACAAATTAGTAACTGACCTTAAAACAAAAAAAATTTCTGCAACTTTAGTACAAACAGACGCGACCTAGAAACCATTCTGATAAATCATTTATACTCAAAATACCCACTAGCACCTAAAATGAAAGAAATCCATTTTAAAATATCAAAAATTTACCCTGTCAGAAATTTTTTTACAGAAAATATTTAAATTTCAATCCAAACTATTTTTGTTCACCTGAAACCAAAACAGAACTCGTCTTTTATAGCTTCAAAAATAATATTAAAAACAATTACAAACTTGTCACTCCTTTCAATATCCCCCTTTTCTTTATGGAAAACCTGGACCCAGAGGTTTCTGATAATCTTGTTTTATGTAAACACTATGTATATGGAAAAAAAACATGCCTTTTTTTATTATCTTTTGGAATTATTTTTCTGAATATTTTAAGTGTCTTTCAAACTCAAGAAAACTACCGTACTGTACTGTAATTTATCAAATCTATTATTTTAAATTGTTGATTTGTGATTACCCATTTTTAATTTTATATACATTTTTTGTATGCACGTTTTAAATGTTTGCTCACCCCAACTTGGTTTGCATAAGAAAATTAGTGTTGCAGTTCACTTAATGACCACTAGAGGTTGGTATCAAAACCAAAGCCTTTCCCACTGACTCATGTTTAAACAAAATCCTAATAACAAAAGTTTATCTATAAACAATCTAGTTTCTGAATGTCTTTTTTAATTTATGCCAGCCCTGTGAATGTGCTCTTTAAAATCAGTCACTGTCAGAAAATAAGGTACAAGTTTTTTAACACAAGAGTTGCTTTATATTGAACTCAGACACGCCAAACATTTACAAACTGACTGGTTAGAAGATGGGACTTGGAAAAAAAAGTTTCAGATCAGTGAACATCTCAACACAGGAGGAGAACTGAGGCTGAACATGCTTTTTTTTTTTTATTTACTCCTCTCATCCTTCTGCTCGAAGACTTAACAGCAGCTGAACCATCTTCTCCAGTCTGTCCATCTGTGGAGGACGAATAAAAAGGAAATGGTTAAAAAAAAAAAAAAAGAAAAAGTCTTTGAGAGTTTCTGATCCAAATCGCAGCTCTGACCTGCTTCTTCAGGCTCTGACAGCAGCAGCCGGGGCCCTGAAGATCTAGAGTTCAAACACAAAGTAAGTACTAACACGCACCAACACAGCAAAGCCATGACGTTTTCAGAACAGAACAGAGTTGTTTTAGTTGTCCTTTATATTCGTGAACAGATAATCTATCTCCCACCTGTCTCGAAAGCTCCTGTTGTCCATTTTTTGTTTGGTCATTTTTGTGGAGGGGGAAATCAATTTGCCTGATGTGACTGGAGCACGGCCGTCAGTGACTGTCAATAGCAAAAAGGAGCGCTCGGCCATTTTGACTGCGTGCCAACATACTAGCAAAGCATTGTGGGATTTGTAGTATTAGCGGTGCAGTATACACCCGGGGCCAGCTCTAATGCACATGTGATATGAGTTTGACACGTGTTTTAGCGCATACAAACCGCCAGCACTGGATGCATTTTCATAAGGGGACTTCCTCCGCTCCATTTTCTCCACTGGATCTTCTGATTAAACAAAAAATTAACTTTCCTTTTGAGTCAAAACTTTTTAAACTCTTGACCTTTTGACCTTAATCAAAATTCCTCTAACTAGTTTTGTTGAGGTGGAATAAAGTAGAATACATAAAGCCTTAAAAGGGTTGTTATCTTTGGTTTAAAGGTAAATACGTTTATTTTAAAAATTAAATAAATAAATAAACTCACCAATAAATCTGACTACAGTACCCATAATGCTCCAACAACCCATTTAGCTGTTCGGCTTCAAAGTTTAATAGAGGAAAAAGAAAAAAACATTTTGACAGATTTTTAGGCTCCATTTACTACAAAAAAAAAATCAATCTGAGGTCAGTAAGCACAATCAGGATTCATACCTAAGGTGCATTGGATTATAAGGGAGATTTTTTATTTTAGAACAAATTCAAGGATTTCAAAGAAAACAGTAAGGGTCACTTAATTAGCTCTGCTTTTCATTTTAGTTTGTTAGATATGTGAATTCTGGCTGAGGTCCGCCACAAAAGGTTTTGCTGCTGACATTACATAACCTACTACTGCATTTGCTGTATTGAGATGATCCCATGTGACAGTGTCTTTTATTTTGAAAGGAAGTCATGTGAGCCTCTGTCAAAAGTTATAGACTATAACAAATTTAGAACAAGGGCTATTTCCTCTTTAAGTTTATGTTTAACTTCCAATGTTCCCTCTCTATTTCACAGATCAGCTTTCGCGGTCTCGCTGCTTTGATGGACTTGTGTTTTGCGTCGACTGGTTGTTAATCTCTTCTCTTCTCTTCTCTTCTGCACGTGCAGCAGCTCGACAGGATTGCATGAATCTTCATCACGAGCAGGTCTTTGTTTTCATTCTGTGAAACTGGATTTCTTTTTCTATAAAAGGGTTGAACTTATGAGTTTAAACGAGAGAGAAAGGTGTGAAAATGTTTGTGTGTTGTGAGGAGTTTAATAGTCTTAAAACATCGATAATCCTACTTAGGAGATTTCATGCTATCGCAGGTTATTGTTGGAACGTATTCTCAGAGATAAATGAGGGAACATTATATGCCAAAAAACCAATAGTTCATTTATATCAATTATAATAGTAACAGTAACATAAATATGAATCGGTGTCTTATTTTTCCAAAGATTGAAGTAAGACTTTGTGGCTCCTACTGGGTTTTAGTCTGTGAGAAATCGACCTGATTGGTTCCTACGGCGTTGTAGGCTGCAGACCCCTGACCTATACCAACCATGGACAGATGTTGCCAGATCCAATTCCTTCTGCTCCTGGGGCGTCGACTCCTGGGCACCAGCAGGCTCAGCTGCATCGTCTGGCTCGTTTGGGGATGCAGTTGTCGACCCGATCTTGATGCAGCTCGGTTCTGCTGCATCGCTGCCAGGAGTCTGAGAGGCGTCTGGAAGAGGGCTGCTCTTACTGTGGACATGCAGCATCTCCTGGATCACGGCGGCAAGGTTCCTCCCACCCCTCTCAGGGGGCAATGCCAGGGAGAGCACATTAGCAGAGCCGTCGAAGGACTGCACGGTGGCCATGACGTTCGATAGCTCGGACCGAAACATCTGCTGCACTCTGAGTGGCCATTCCACTGGAAAAAGCTCATTTCCTAGCAATTGCACCATCAAAACAGGCATTTAAAGCCTGAAGGAGCAAAATGTGCAGCTTGGAACACTTGACATTGCCTTACCAGCGAGTGTGCAGCGAATGATCTTAAAAGGAAGCTGCAACAGACGCGTGGGAATCGGCAGGATTTGGGAAACGGGTACTTTCTCAGAGTTACCGTAGTCGGCATAGACGACACTCATCTCAGCGTCACCAACTTCCAAGATGACGGCACGGTACCAAACCTTGTCCACTGGAGTGAAGATAAAGACAACAGTATTGTTTTTTTGTGATATAACCAACAGAGACAGCACACATAAATAAAAGGTAAGCTAATCATTCAGCAGCTGAAGCATCAGTGCAGGAATCTCCATTAAAGCGACCCTGTAGTTAGGCTGGCTGTGGAATGCAAGCAGGACTAGAATCTCCTACTTGAACACTGTGTTTGGAGAAGCTCCTCCGCTCTGCTACACACAGTGTAATTATGCACATTCGCAGACATGAAATAACCAGGTAAGGTGTGCAAAGCAAAGAACTGCAGGTGGGGTCTCGTAAATTTCCAGGTTAATTTAAAAAAGAAAAAAGAAAAGCTAGTCACTCACTATATTTGTCAGTAAATGCAGAGGAATCAGCTAGTTTCTTTTGATAATCTTTAAACTATTTTCAAAGCGTTCCCAGTTGTCTTTTGATTAGGATTATACCATTTTTAGCCAATTTTTTATTTTAAACCTGTAGTTTTCTGCAGTTTCCGTAGAGCTGCCAGAGTTCAGTAGAAGTGCGCCTCTTAATTGTGGGCAGGGCCAGGGGTGTGACGATAACCGCATCACCGCATGTTTTTTATTTTTTACACCACGCGGTTAACTGCGACACCGCGCCCCCTGCTGGTTCATCACCGCAGTGATAAAAAAAATCCCACACGTCACAGCTCTATGTAGGGGTAGTTGGAATGGAACAACCCCACCCACACTTCCCATCACCCATATGCTTTAACGCTCTCCCACTACCTCACGGTCCCAACTTGACATTGCTAGTTCAACAAAAACGGTGAGCAATAACAGAGCTATCCAGCCAGATTCCAGCTCAGACGAGGAAAACAAAGACGTCGGTGGATCTAGTTGTCTACAAGCGGCTGCATCAGAATGGAGCAAAGTACGGAGCTTGTGACCCGACAATTGTAGTTTCTACTAGGGAAGCCCCGATGCCTGATCATGGGGCGGATAAGTTGATCGTAACCGGATGTTATAGCCCGATCAGGGATTGATAGATTAATTTGTTCCCATTATAATCAGCGCTTCTTATTTCAGCCTCATTATTCCAGATAAATACACTACTAAATAAATACTAAGTAAATAAACATGCTCCTTTACAAAAATGTAGAATTAAGGGACGTGAAAATCCCTGGTTTTCACTGGCACTTGCAGATATTATACATGAGCGTAATAGAGCATGGAACAAGGCTAGACAAACGGATTCTTCCTCTGATTGGGTCTGTCTTTAAACAGCTTAGGAATAGGTGTACTTCTCTTATAAAAAAGGCCAAATCTGAATATTTTTTGTCCGTCACTACTGAAAACCTTAATAACCCACAGAAATTCTGGAAAGTGATCAAGTCTCTCTCTGTGACTACTAGAGGTCGGCATAATATGAATGGGTGAGAAGTGTCCATCCATGGTACTGACCCCCACCTTGCCTCTGGTGGCAAGTTGTACGGCACTTTGGGCTTTCAAAGAAGGTAGAAAAGCTATATGAATATACGCCATCTCCCATAAAAAAGCAGTTGAGTGCTAAATGATTGGGATTTCTCAAAATAAAAAAGTTTTAAAGCAGCCGATTCCTCTCCAAAGATCAGAACATTTGATTTCTTTTTTGTTTTTTCGTTTGGAGGTTTGTGACCTCAGACAGGAAACGTATAAAATGCTCTTTTTGTACTTTCATGATAGAACCATTACTTAAATATTGATCAGTGATCCTGACCCATGCAGACTACAGAGTAACTTTTTGTCTTTGTGTCCACTTACCAGAGAACTGGGCACAGCAGGCAGCTCCAGGAACAGGTCTGCTGTCAGCAGATGATGAGCTCTGATAGTTGCTGCAGTGGAGAGCCAGCTCCAACATCACCTCCTGAAGCTTCTGTTGATCCACTTCTTCAAACACAAACACAGAATTAGGAAAAACAATCGGGAACTTTCATTTTTTATTTGGAAAACATCCGAAAAGGCTCCTTCTCACTTTGGATGGGGTGAAGCAGGTAGAACAGGGTGGGGTTAATGGCCGCTGCGACGCAGGGCTGAAAGGTCTCATTCAGAGGTAATTCAGCAGTCTTCCAATCCAAAGAGAAAGCTGCAACTGAAAGTGGAATTTTTTTTAAAACTGTAAGCTTCAAATTAACGCATACGCATTTTGTTTTGAAGACTTAAAAACTGTAGATTACCCTGTGAAGGCTCCACGTCACTTTTTGCATCCTCACAAACAGCTCGTGTCTCATTACTTGCTGGAGTCCATGCCTGGCTCTGATCTCCTCCTCTTAAATCCTCTTGTTTGGTCGTGGAGCTCCTCACTGGATCCTTGCACAAGTTTCCAGAGGGTTTGGCAAACTGCTGGGAAATCAGGGAAGCTGCCACACTTTGCCCTCCGCTCTCGAGCTCCACGCCGTACCCCTGCTGGGTGACGGAGACGACCCGCGCCAAAAGCTGCGCATCGTCCACCAGGTTCTGAAACCAAAGCAGGGCTTCACTGCTCCACTCTGATCCTGGGGGCTTCACACCTGAATCCACACACAGATGAGAAGAAGCTGCTCTGATCAAACGCTGTACTTCAAAAAAGATTTTAATCTTGATTTGGAAAAGACTTGTGCTGTGCCATGGCTTATTCTAATAAGAAACTACAGGTTGTTTACCTGTAAGCCAGCAGCGAACGGCTTGAAAAGGAAGTTTCAGGAGTTTGGGTGTAATCGAACGAAGGCAGCCTTTGCCTACAATCATGTTGTGACCAAAGTCCACAAAGTTGACTTTCACCACATCTCTCAACAGTTCCTTCACCATGGCTCGGTACCATTTCCCATCACCTGTGAAGAACACAGAACTCAATGGCCAACCCATTACAGGAGTTACCTTCAAAAAATACTCCTCAGCAGACAAAGTAGGATTACAGATGGTTTTAACCCCCAACTACACACTTCATACACTTTTCTAAGGCAGACATCAACATTTTCACACCTCTTGTTTAAGTAAGTTTGTCAAAAAATGAGTCCACTTTGATAAAATGTACACAAAGATCTGCTCACAACTGAACATATATTTTAGTTAGGCAAACTGAACACATTCTGTACAGGAGACGGATTGGTGAGGTCTGCAGCCAATCAGGAAACAGAGTACTGTTAAAAAAAAAAAAAAAGGATTACACTGAAAAACGAATAGGCTCACCTGAGAATTTGACACAGCAGGGCTCTCCAACCTTCGGTACAAAGTGTGATGAGTCAGACTCACAATGCTGCTTCAGCTGAACCCCAAGGTCCACCAACACCTGGCGATCTAACAGAGAATTGTTCTCATTACAGACCTGACAATTGGTTAAAAACTCCCGCTTCAACGGGTGATTTTGTAATTGTAGGGTCACCAAAATACCACTGGTAGGGCTGACGCAGCAGTAAAACTCTGCAGGGCTCGTCACAGCACTAGTGAACAGCACCACTGTCTGGCCATCACAGGGAAGCTCAACACAGGACCAAACCAGAGGTTCACACACAGGAGGAGATGCTTTGGATTTAGAAAACACAGCATCTTTAGGATGAATACAAAGAAAATCAGACGATATAAAGTCTTTATTATAAAAGTCCTGCAAAAGCTTGCCCTGAAAGAAAAACCTGATGGTCAATTCTACAAAAATAAATGTAAAAGCCAAATAGGAAAAGGAAATCTTGACATCAGCTTTAACTTTTTTTAATTCTAAGTAGGGCTGCACGATATGATGAAAATTCGCGATGTGCGATATTATTGATCAATATTGCGATGACGATATAACTTGCGATAAATGAAAAAATGGCAAAAACAACAAAAAATGTCCATTTCACTGCAAAAGTTTAATTTAAATAAGAGTCAAAATACCATAAATTATTCTCCAAATGAGCCTCGTCTAATTAGGAGGGCAACATCTTACATAAAAGCTCCATCTGATTGGTCAACAACGTGAAGGGCTCCGTCTGATTGGTCAAATGCATAAAGGGATTTATTTAATTCATTAAATAGTTTAAGTTGCCATAAGATTGTTTTAGCACATTTAAGGTTTATAATTTATTGCGATTTTGACCGACTTTTGCGATATGGATATTGCACAGCTTGAAATCGCGATAACGATAAATTTGCGATTAATTGTGCAGGCCTAATTCTAAGAGTGATCTTTAGTTTTTAAGAGTCTAAATAGTTTTAGTCTTTCTAGATTTAGAATTGCTCCTTGACTTGAGTGATGACTGATCAAAAAGTTAGAACCAAGTCATAATGGAGCTTTGTTTCACTACTCAGCTGTGAAAAACTCTCCATGAGATCTTGAGAGCATTTTGCTTTTTACGTTTTTAAAGCTAAACTGAGACCCATCTCTTTAGACTTGTACCACTTTTAGTACCGTATTTTCCGGACTATAAGTCGCACTTTTTTTCATAGTTTGGCAAGGGGTGCGACTTATACTCCGGAGCGACTTATATTTGAAATAAATTACATTGTTAAATAATTTCACATGTTCGTTATTTTCACTGACAACTGCTAGAGGGCGCTCCAGGCTCGGAGTGGTACTTAGTGGTACTTTCATACTGTCAAGTGTGTTTGTGACCTGCGTGCTCCCACACTTAAATACAATTTATTTTAACTTAAGTAGTATTTTACTAATAATTATCTTTTTTCAGGTTAACAAATATGTATCATTTCAATACAAACATTTGTATAACATTTTAGAACATTTACCGGTAATTTTTTCTTTTTCTTTTAACCCAATACAACAACGTGACATATTAAAAAAAGGAGTCCAGCATTGAGCTTACCAGTAGCCCTTTAAAGTCCAAGTCCCACTCATGCAGTGGTTTTATGTTAATAAAGCAGGCACGTACTCAGTTCGTTGTGCGTCATGTAGCTATTTAGCCTGTTCTCTAACCCTCTGTTATTTTAAGTTGCCTTTCAAGGTGAGATGTATGTTCTTGGTCTCAGATTTTTTAAATAAATTTCCCGTCAAAGTGCGACTTATCTGTGTTTTTTTCTACTTTATAATGCATTTTTGGGCTGGTGCGACTTATACTCCGGTGCGACTTATAGTCCGGAAAATACGGTATTTTTTTATTGATTTCCTTACACAATTTGTGACATTTGGATTTTAAATTGTTCTATTATTGGAATTCTCCATTTAATGAGTTTTGTATTACATTAATTTTATGGAACTAGGCTTAGCAAATCATTACAGATCATCTTTTGAGCCATTTTAAATGGCCTGTATCATACAAAGTCAACTTTCTGAGCTTATAGGTGTATTGTAATCCTCATTGACCGCAGTATTTTGATCAATTCATGTATCTCTACATTTTCCTCTAGAGCCCTGCTTTCTGAGCACCAGCCCCTTCATGATAAAAGATCCATTCCAATCATCTTTTGAGTTATTTTAAAATCCTGGTTTTAACATACAGAGTTCTCAACAACCAAGCACTGGTCTCTATAAAAGACCTAGCTCCACTTCCAGCAGGTACCTGAGGTCATGGGACTCGGGTTTGCTTGCGGTTAAGAGAACCCGGTTAAAAACTAACGGTGACAGAGCCTTTGGAGCAGTTGCTCCATCCCTCTGGAACTCCCAGATTCAGTGTTTTTTTTTAAAAAGCAGCTAAAAACACATTTTTAAAATAGCTTTTTTCCTAATTCTGATTTTACTTTTGCGACTTTTACTTTGAAGTACTTTTTTATCCTGAAAGGTGCTATATAAATAAATATTTTATTTTAAAATCATTCCCATTATGCCATTTTTTGCCAAAAATCCAAAAACCTGTGTTTTTTTTCTAGAACGTAGTTTTTTCAGAGTTGTTATAAATTCCCCTCTGAACATGTGGATGCATCAGAATGGAGCAGAGCTGGTTTTGTGGTCCGCCTTTTACCACAACACACATTCCTTTTTCAACAATACTTTGACTGCACGATTCATATTAAATTGAATAAAGATATCGTCAGAAATGCAATTTTAATGCTTGATGTTCGCATTTTATAGCCTGCATTTTTGTCTTTTGGTTTTATTTTAGTGTAATTTACTATTATTTTACCATGACCAACTTTGAAACCCTTGTGACCAACAGTTTTAATTGATTTTAAACCCTATGTTAACCCTGTTATTATTATTATTATTTGACCACCAATGCGTTTTTTTTACATGCACATTTGTCTAATAGGGTTTTTCATGATCTACTGGTGTAAAGTGGAATTCTACGTCTGAAAACCTCAAATGAAACCTATAAGAATAGAGCAGACTGAACTATAAAGCAGTCCAACAGTAAAAGCAGGAACTTCATACCCATCCCACCGGGTGGTTCTGCAGAAGCAATGGTCTCTTCGGTTTGTTGAGGAGTGTTGGAGTCTGCAGGAGCCGCGTAGTTTGCAGAAATCAGCAGCTCAGCCACGTTGATTTCAGAGTAACTTTCTCCTTCGATAATCGCCACCAGCGCCTTTCCCTTATGGGCACCCTGGATCTCTACGTTCACCGTTTTGTTTGCGATTATTCGCAGCATGGTTGAAATGCATTCCTTTGACCAGCTGTCCTCAACAGGCTGGACTCCTGGCAAAGACAAACAGGTGCAACAAGGATTTTTTTTTTATAGAAATAAGACTTTATTTATTTTAAAAAGGGAGGGTCTTTGAGTTTTTGAAAACAACAAAAATAAAGACAGGTTCTTCTAAAAAAATACCTGCAAGGATACAGGAGATTGCCTGCTTTGGAAGAGCCAGTAGAGCAGGGCTGATGGGTCTCAGGTAGTTTAAGTCCACCTCCTCAGAATTACCAAAGTCAATGTATCCAACACAGACGCTTTTCTCTGAGGAATAAGCCAGAACTTGTGCTCTGTACCATTGCTTGTCCTCTGCAGATACAATGGGGTGGGGTGGGGGAAAGCAGTCATATTTAGTAATTTAACTGTTTAAAAATCTCAGCTTTTTGGTTTGTCACTCGTTTTGTTATTTATGACCATTTCTCAGACTACACTAAGGGTACCAACAATGCAAAACAGACGTTTTCACCCACAGAGTTGTACCTGAGAACTGAGCGCAACAAACGGTGCCTGGAGCTGGTCTGAAACCCTGTTGGATTTCAACCCGAGAGCAGTACTCCCTCAGCTTCAGCTGCAGATCCTGGATCATTCCTGCAGAAAGGAATTTCTGACAGTTAAGTGATTCAGATATGAAAGGTTAAAGTCCCGTTCCAGTCATCTTTTGAGCTATTATTGTAAAAGCGTTCCTGGCGGTCTTTTAATTAGGACTATGTCATTTTTAGCCAAAAATAAAATAAATAAAAAAACAGGTCATTTCTAGGGCGGTTTCTGCAGAGCGGCAGGAGTTCATAAGATATTCGGCTCAGAGTTGTGGGCGGAACCGTTGCCGAGGGGCAAACCCGCCCACATTTCCCATCATCCATCTGTTCACACGCTCTCCCACTAGATTAGAACCCTTATTCACCCCCAAACTAACATTACCAGTGCAACAAAAATGGTGGTCACTACTGGAGCTGTCCAGCATAAATGCCTAAATGGATTTATTTGATCCGTTAAATACTTCAAGCTGCCATAAGATTGTTTTAGCAGATTAAAGTAACCATTTATTGCAATTTTCGCAGTATTTTGCGATATGCATATTGCACAGCTTAATTTCGCGACAACGATAAACTTATGGTGCAGGCCTAATATTTTTTTTTATCTGAATTCTTTTGTCTGCTCCTGATACACAACAACTTCAATAAGAAATACTCAAAAAAGTAATTTTAAGCTTAATTTTCTTTCTTATACGTCTTCATCAGAAAAATACCACAAGAATATGTTAAAGCGGCCCGTTAAAATTGTATCACAAATATCACATTTTTCCTTACCAGCATTTTCCACCCTTTGCACAATAAAGTCGGAGGGTGACTGGAAATGACTGACCACAACAGAGAACCGGTCTCCAATGGTCTGTGGGAGTGGCTCGGGGGGTTGAGCCCATTCATTGGTGTCTTTCCCCTCACAGCAACGCTTGAAGTTTTCCATAGATGCTTCCAGTAGGGCACCTAAGAGGGAGATCAGGTATTGGAGCACTCAATTTTAGAGACAAAAACTACTCAAAGCTATTCTATTAATGTGTGTTTGCTTTTCTTGTTTGTCTTTCAGCTGTTCCCTCTGCATCCTTCACACTCGCATCATCCACCCTCATGTTCCCATTCACTTTGGTCTTCCTAGGCCTCTTACATGAGCTGTTCCCCTGTTGCAGTTGCACACACCTCTTTTCCACATTCTCACTTGTTCTGGACTGATGACCCTAAGAACTTAAACGCCTTTGCTCCCTGTAACCTCACCGTTCCAGTAGTGTTCCTCTCATTTACACACCAATACTCAGGTCTTGCTCCTGCTGACCTTCATTTTTCTTCTTGCCAGAACAAACCTCCACCTCTTTAGATGTTCCTCCAACTGCTCCCTGCTCTCATTGCACATCACAATGTCATCTGCAAACATGTTCCACAGATTCCTATCTAACCGCATCTGTCAGTCTGTCCATCACCACAGAAACAAGCTGATCCTTAGAGCAGTCCCGCCTCCACCTTAAACTCCTCTGTCACACCTAGAAAACATCTCACCATCGTCTTCCAGCTCTTATACAAGTAGCGAATAACTCCAACATACTTCCATGGTCTTCTAGACCAGTGGTCTCCAACCTTTTTGTCACCGCGAACCGGTACAACGCAAGACACGTTTACCGCGGACCGGGGGTGTTGAGGTGCAACGCAAGGCACGTTTACCATGGACCGGGGGTGGTATTTTCTCTTTAGTAATAATAATAATGAACGTAAATCCACTGTGTAATCATGTGCAACTTTATTAGCGGTGTCCTCGTAACGTCACACCAACAACAGAACATCACATGAGCAACATCGTTTCTACCATCACTGCATATTGCGCACAGCGGCTTTGGTGCGTGGGAATTGCCCGTGGCGATAAATCCATATTAAAACAGGTTTCCCTTTTTTTAGCGGGTGCAGGTTCCTCTTCTGTCCCTTCATTGGACCGTTTCCTCTTGTCAAAGCAACTTTCTATAGAAGTTTCTTTTTTGCCCATTTTGGTTGTTTGGGTTTCATTTTAGCGGGGTGTATCACGTGATGTTTGGTGTCGCGACTTTGATGTGCGTTAAGTGTGACGGATGTAACAGAGAGAATCCGGTCACTTTTCAAAATAAAACGTTTTTTTGTTTTTCGAAAAAAAAAAAAACCCAATAAATGGAAATTATTTTTTCTTTCTGTGTGGCCCGGTGCCAAAATTTCCCGCGGCCCGGTACCGGTCCCCGGCCCGGTGGTTGGGGACCACTGTTCTAGACTGCATCCTAAACCCCAGCTCCTCTCGCTGTGTCCTGATTCTCTAGATCAGTGTTTTTCAACCAGTGTGCCGCGGCACACTAGTGTGCCGTGGGAGATGGTCAAGTGTGCCGTGGGAAATTGCCCTCAACTGAAACATTTATGATCTCCAGGATTTCACCTCTTTGTTCATCCAAACAAGCCCTAAAAAACACTAAGAAATAAGGAATATGACAGATCATAAAATACTTTTTTCTTTGTGTTTATTTGATTCTATTAAAGACATTTTGATAAAAATGACGGTACCGATTTAGCTGCAGCTTAATCTCCGTTTTAGCAAAAGTCACGCCCCTTTAACTCTCTCCACCAATCATTCTTGGATTCTTAATCACGTGTCATCAGTCTGACCAATCAGAAGTGGTTAAAGTCTTCACTTCCTTGTGCATTCTGCTGATAAAGTCGCTCAGTTTCAAATAAAATACCAGCTAAAGCTCATCTTTAGTGGTGTAGCTTTCCACAGAATCCGGTGTCAGACCGTGGAACAAGTGATCAAAACAATAAAGCTCAGAGACCGGGTCGTTCTGCATTCGGCGGATTATTGAACTACATCTCCCATGATGCATTGGGTTAAAAGTAACCCAACTCGTCTCTCCTCTTAACGTCTTGAAACCACAACGAACACAAATCAAACAGTTTTTAAATCTTTTAACTTAACTTTTATTACATCTTTTAGAGAAAAAAACAGCTGCAGCTTCCAGCGTTTTCTGCCACAATTATAAAAAAAGAATGTGAGATTGTGGAGGAACTGTTCAAAACAGACTGAGTTTCTCCCGTTTTTTTTTTTTTTTGTTTTTTATTTTTTTGAATGCTGGTGTGCCGCGAGATTTTTGTCAAGGTTTAAGTGTGCCGCGGCTCAAAAAAGGTTGAAAAACACTGCTCTAGATCATGGGTGCCCAAATCCAGGTCTCGAGGACAGGTGTCTTATATGTGTTCCAACTAACCTCCCATTGAAGCTCCTTTTTAGCTAAACACACCTGATCCAGACAATCAACAGCAGATAAGGCATGATTTCTGGAAAACCAGCAGGCCGGGCCTCAAAGCCTGGTTGGGAAACCCTGCTCTAGATGTACAAAGCACGATGTGGCTCCTTCTGAGCTTCTCCAGATGCATCTTCAAACCACATATTGCATCTGTGTTTTTATTTTTTTTTTAAAATCGCTAAATGACTCCGTTGCTGAGAAATGCTCCCTTCTGACAGTCTAGCTTCCTTTCCTCTTTCCAATAACTTCATTGTGAATAATCAGCTTTACTTCTCCATAGTTTCCTTAAGTCTGCACATCTCCCTTCTTGAAAAGCAGGAACCAGAACTATTGTTCTCCATTCCTCAGACTCACTCTCCAGATTTCTTGTCAAACAATCCAGTCAAAACTACTGCCACAGCTCCTAAATCCTTCCATACCTCTACAGGTATGTTGTCTGGACTAACCATCTTTCCACTCTTCTTCACTTCATTCTCACTGATTTTTGCCTTTTTCTGCTCCCTTTTCTACTCTTTGCTTGCCAGCATGTTTTAAAATGATTTCATGCAGAAAACATTGCCTCTTTAATGGCTGCATTTTAAAATGTGGAGACTGGAGTTCAAGTAAATTTACTTCAAGATTGGATAATGGAGCTCAGCTCAAAAGACAAAATTCAATGGTTCTCAATCACTTTTCTTTGTGACTGAACAATTGTATTATATTTCACTTTACCTCTTCACATAGCCATTGTGTTAGCTTACTTGGGTCTTTCTCTGCTGGTGCAGAACTGACAGCTGCTGCCTCTGCAAAAGCATATCCTTGCTCAAGGAGGAACGTACTCAGCTGTTTTCCTGAGACAAATTTAGATTTTATGTTATGAGTCAACGACATGTACTCTCATACATACCAAAGGCCTAAACGTAATTGTTTAACCAACCTATGGAAAGCTGGATGTCCACCGTATGGACACGGCCATTCTTCGGTGTGTCCACTAGCTTGATGGTCAGAGTTTTGCCGCCCAGCAGCTGTCTCACGGTCATACAGCACTCAGTCGACCAAGTGTCAACTACTGGCACAACACCAGCAATCTGACACTCCATTGCCTGTAAAAAGTTTAGAAAATATGCCAAAGCAATAAAGGTGTCAATTTTACCAATTGTTACACCACTTTTAATTCACATTGCGAATAGACTTTGACATCAATCATTTGCTGGGAAAGCTTAAAGGCAAAAGATTTAGTCTTTTGTGGGTGTGTACTCACACAGGGGCAGAATGTCTTAGTGGCAATGTTCAGGGGTTTGATCCTTTCCACTGGGACATTTTCTGCATTTCCATAATCGATGTAGAGAACATGAGCTGTCTTTTGATCAGCAGCCAAAGTCTGAATGAGACCTCTGTACCAATTCTGGGCATCACATACGGAAACCAGGAGTGAGGCCACATCGAGTCAAAAAATGGATCCAGACATCCTGGTTTATAAAGAGAGTCTGTTCTCACCAAATCAGAAGAGAATTGAACTGAGCAAACCTCCCCGACACACGGTACATAAGGTGTCCCTGCAATGGAGCTGGGGGTTTTTTGAAGCTCTGCTGTAATGCTCATTAGAGCTTCCAACACCTTAGGGTCTTCAGGAAGAACGAAGAACCTTCCAGGGCTGTAGAACTCAACAACAGCACCCTAAAAGAGCAGATTAGATGAGTAGCACTGTATATGGACAATGAAATACATTTTTCTCAAAAAATAAAACGGACACAAACTGAGAAAGTTATACCTGGATTTCTGCTCCTTTAGTGTATTTAGTAGGATTCAAGTCCTTCAAATAGATTCTCTGAATGCTGAGCGAGTCCTGGGATATCATAAGCAAAGAAATGATTAAATGTAAAAGTTGTTCATCTTTTAGACTGTTCCAGTTACAAACATGTTGATATTTAAAAACGTACACAGTTAAAACCACATTTACCTCTCTCACATTTTCTGAATCTGGACTTTCTTTCACGTTTTCTCTTAAAAAAATAAAATAAATAAAGACAAAACATGAATTTTTTTCATTTAGACGCAGTGAAATATTCAAATTTTCATTGCAATTTTTTTTTAAACTGTTATTTATGCAACCATAAGTGCCAGTGTTACTTAGAGGCAAACTGGACTTACCCTACAGTCTCTGGATCAAAAGACTTGCACATATGGCGGTGGGCCTTCCAGTCTTCTGTCTGACAATCCACGGAGCAATACGGGGTCTTCTTACAGCCTTTGCACCGGAAATTCGCTAACAAATACCCATGGAATGAGCCGACAGCAATAGTGGACTCCATTATTACACATCCATTCACAGAGGCCAATAGATCTCAAATAAAATGCATTTCACTATTAAAAACATTGGTTTATTCAATTTTAAAACAGACTGGATATTTTAAATCTGACACTGAAGCAATCCTGATAATAAAGTAAAGAAGGGCTACAAACCAAAAATTAAACACCCCGCCTAAAATGTGCAAATCAATAAAAAATAAAACTAAATTAAATTTGCAAACATAGCAGGAATTTGGAGTTAAACACCCTTTCTCTCCTGAAACGTAACCCGGCCATCAATATCAGCGTTCAAATCCTGTGCAGCAGCACATTTCCCTGTCATTCAAGTGTGCAAAACACAATGAAATGTAAATAAAATTACGAGATTTGAAGTCGTAAATTTACAAGAAGAAAATCTTGTAACTTTATGAGATTAAAGTGGAGGTGAGCATCCAGAGCAGCAAGTGAACGCCGCGCAGCAGCAGAGCAGCCCGACTAAACTCAATAGAACAGGTGAGCTGAATCTTTATTGATAATGTTCCAAATGTTTGGAAGCTCAATTGTTGTGATTTACGATTTATTAATTTTTTATTTATGGATTGGTGACTTGCAGGATCTCTGCAGCCGTTGATGAAGACATCGGTATCCCTGCAGATGTCCACTTCAATCCTTTCTTCCTCCATGAAACCAAGATCTCTACGTCAGTGGGATGCTTCCGTCTGAGGAGGAGCACTTTTAGGCATTTTTAATGTTCTATTGCTAACATAACAGACTATTTTCATTGCTCTTTATCGTTTTATGTTGAAACGGGACGTCTCATCTGGAGGAGGGGGGTGTGTTTAACTGTTTACACATTGGTGATCTGCGCATGACAGGTTCATGACGTAATGAGACAAATGGACTTCTGGGTATGCGAATGAAAAGGAAAATAAAGTAGCGGTCCTTTACCAGTGATGAAAGTCAGGCAAGGAAAAAATCCCTGAACTTTTCTTCAAACCCCTAGTTTGACGTGCTGGTCCTAAAATTTTTTTGGATAATTGCTAAAAGTAACAATCCTACAATCTAAGCTTTTCCTAAAAGCTGCAAAACATAATATAGTAACATCAAAGCCCAAAATGGCAAAAAGAACACCAGTAACTGTGATATTCTATAAAAGTACCTAATTTATTTGAACGATTTCTGCTTTAGAAATACTGTTTTCTCAAACTATAATTACACCAAAATATGGGATCTGCTTTAAACTATCGTTCTATAACATAATACATCAATTCTTTAACACCAATACTTAGTAATCTGAGCAAAACTGAACTAAATCATGGTGATTAGGAAATACAAATAAAAGCCAAATAAAACCTGATAACCGCACGGAGAAAAAGAAGTTCCGGTCACCTAGCTTAAATTATTTTATCACTGCGCTGTCTTTTTTGAAACAACCTTTTGCTTCATCATTTGGACAGAAACAAGCGGTAAGAGGAGAACTTTCTCTCTGAACTGATTATATATATATATATATATATATATATATATATATATATATATATATCGCTGAATCTTGACTGCAGCGGTGGTGCTGCACGACGGACTATGTGTTACGTGATGCGGCGCACACAAATGTCATCGCAACCTCTTCAGATTTGTTTGTGAAAATTTAGCGTGGTTTCGCCGGTTTTGGTCTCTAGGGAATCCGCCACGCTGACCACGTGGTACAGACAGAGCCAATCAGAGCTGTCGACGCATCCGAGAGCAACTAAAACGTCACGTCATTGGTCAATTAGGTCGGGATGACGAGAGATGGCTGCGCCCATAGAGGAAGCGATCCGCGGAGAAATATAGAATAAAACGCTAAAATTCGCCGATTTCAGACAATTTTTTCATCCAGAAACTGATTTGTCCGTAGAGATCAGGTCTTTATTTCCAGGAAGGTACGATTGGTTTGATCAAAAACCCGGATTTCCGGGAAGACTTTCATCACCGTTTTACACCCAAACGTCTCTCTGAGCTCCTCACTTTCCATATAAAACTCTACCAACAACGAACCCCGGCTATACTAACGATTATCTGATTTTTGAGTCGTCAAAAGGTTCAGAATTTCTTTGTTTTTTAAACTTATTCGAAAATAAAGCTTCACAAAATGCTTTATCTTTCATCTTAAAGCTAGGCTTTGATAAACAGACAACTTTGGTGTTTTTTTCCTTGTTAATCAGAATTTCTTCTCATAAATCAACAAGAAAAAAACTTGTATATTTACGAATTTTTTTCTCAAAAATTTACGACTTAAGATCTCCTAGTTTAACAGTTATAACTATTTTTCTCATAAATTTCAGACTTAAAAGTCCTTATTAAAAAAAAAATATTTGTTTGTAAACTGGCCCTAAAACGCCATCGTAGGAATGGACAAGAAAAGTGCTTTTATTTTTTTTAAACATCCTTATTTTTACTCTTCATGAGTGGGCCGGATTGAACCATCTGGCTGCCCAGATACGGCCTGTGGGCCGTCTGTTTGACACCCCTGTTACAACGGCAAGTAAGTTGAAAAAACTATGGAAGACTGAGCCTCCAGTCCTGGAATTTGACGCCTGCCCCTGAAGCAATTTCCATTCTTATCTTGATGCACATACACAGAAGAGTCTCAAAACAATTTCAAATAAATTACAGCGTCTGAAATAAGCGGTTATCCCGTTGTCTGAGACAACCAGATTTCGCGGTGGACAACCAAAATGAACCTGATGGTTGTCGGTGTGACAACCTGGTCTTTTATTTAACATTTTGGTATTTTTCGACTATTTTTCAAATTTCAAGGATTCGTTTTTGGCAACCTCTGAATTGAGACGTATGCAGCAAAGTCTTTCCACTGACAAACAAAGTGCCTGCATGCTAGCGGATCCTTTCTGTTTGTACATCAGCACTTTTCAATAAAGTTTATTCAAATACATTTGTTGAACAGTACCTGGGGCGACCTCTAGAGGTCTCTAAAAACACGTTCAAAATAATCAGCCCATTAACAGAAGATTTAAAACACATTCATGAACACTAACTTTCACTCATAACAGAACAGACTGACATGAGCTGAAAAAAAGCTTTTTCCATGGGACTGATATGATATTCTACATTTTTACAACAGTCTTTGTATTTTATATTCTTTAAGCAACAATCGTCAAAACAGAAGAAAAAAAAAGAAGCAATATATTATACAAATAACCAATATAGTATACCAATATATATTAAATCTGTGTAAAGATACTAGTTATAAAGATATTAGTTTCAGGTTTTTGGCAATACTTTGTGTAACCAGATGTTTTTTTTATATTTAAAGAGTTTTCAAATGTCCATCATAAGATATTAGATGTATAGAAGAAATAAAGATGTAAGCACTGACATCTGAGTAGGTTTCGTTACTGTTGAATATTGGTATCGAAGGACAACCAAAACTTGTGGCGGACAACCAAGTTTTTTAGCCTTTTTTCCCCCCTTATTTCTAACGCTGAATTAGTTCAGTTTAGTTAGGTAATCCATAACCAGCACAATGCAGCTTTGTCTATTAAGCGCCTATTCAAATTAATTTATAAAAGATATATTTACCTTACCAAAAATCCAAGTTTATCATAAAAAAGGTACATAAAAAAACGCAAACACAAAGAAGCTGAAATTACGATTGTAAAAAGTACAAAAGTACTTTGACATTATACTGCATTTGAGTCTGAGATTCAGGTATTTGGAGTTGTCTGTGATTCTTTGACATTCAGCTTAAAGCTTAGTGCATACAGTTTCATCAATGCATTCATTAAATATCTTGCTGTCTATACTACTGATTCCACCCATTACTCCATCTAACATATTCCTATCTATTCCTGCCATGTCTTCCACATCTCTGACATGCTTCAGTCTCTCTTCAGTGACGGTGTCGGATTTTTGATCATCGCAGGGAAAAACCACTGGGGGGCGCGCTGATGTGTGTGTCAGTTTCAATTTATCTGCGTAAAATGTAATAATAACCCACTGGCTTGTTCCTTCGTTGTTGCTGTTGAACATTGTTTTGTATTGAATTGTTATATTCAATAAAGTTTGGAAAAAAAAAAGTAGAGTGAGCGCGTGCTCAGCAGTTACAGCTGCTGTGGGCAGGCAGGAGAGGAGGAGAAGAGTGATCAAAGGTTTCCCATAGAAAAATAAAGTCTTGTGGTCCGTACTAGAGCCCTGCGCGGGACTATTTTCTTCATCCCGCTCCCGCCCGCACCCGCCGAATTTCTGACCAATCCCGCCCGCTCCCGCAACGTATGCGTTACACTCCCGCCCGCTCCCGCAATATGTATGTCCACTCCCGCCCGCACCCGCAAAACTCAGAGAATTTAGTCCCGCACAGTAATAGAGATGCATTGATTTTGTATCGTCCCCCGTCCCGCAGGAAAAAAACACGTATTTGTGTTGATATTATTAAAGAGATTCATGTCCTCCTCCAGCCTCATCTTTTCATCCATTCCTCTTTGTGTAATGTGCAACTTAATTATTAAATATATTTTCACAAATCCTGTTCGGTTAAAATTGTGCGTGTTTGCGCGCGCAGACAGACGGCCTGAAGCGCGCTGAACCAGCTGTTAAAGATGCAGGTCAAAGTCATTTGAATTTATGGAGAAAGAAAAACATTAATTGTTCAACAGAGCTGAAAATCTATGAATTAATTTTTTCCTGACGGAAAAATACTTTTTTTTTTAGCTTCAGCCTTTTCCCGTTTTTGCTGTTTTGCGCCTCAGTGGGGCATCAGCAGGCAGATCTGAACAGCATGCGTGTCTCACGATGAACCTCGTTTGTGGTTCTTTTCTGCTTTATCCATTGACATCATGTCCCTGCCAGGTAACCTGCTCCTTATCCCGCGCAGTGTTGCCAGATAGATTGACAGCTCTTTCATCCTTCTGCTGCGCTAGAGCGTCCCGACTAACGTGTTAACCTGCTATGACCGTATTTTGCGCTCTCTGTGTAGAATACTCTGGGAGCGCGGGGAAAAAACAACTCAGCTACAGAGGATGTGAACAGGTGAACAGGTAGAGAGGAAAAGCAGGTAAAGATGCGGGGGAGGGACTTTGGCTTCAAACTCTGTCAGAGAGATGCAAACACGGGCGTCAGATTTAGACGCAGCTTTAACTGCGGGAGTTGAAGCAGAGACTTTCTCTGGGATGATTTTATGAACTCAATCATGGAAACATGATTACCAAGTAGAACTCTTCAAAATAATAAACCTGATCTCTCCACATTCTTTGGGTCTACTATGCATTGATGCACACATTGCTCCATGCAGCGATCAGACCATAACTTTAGCTCTTAGCTCCGCCCATACGCGACCGCGGTATTAAGCTTTAAAGAGCACAATTTCTAAGAGGCGGGGCGCACCCCCAACAACAGGTTAGATGATAGAGGCGATTGGGCGTCTCTACCTGGTGCGTTCACGGAGATTCAGTACATAAGACTCCAACAGCCGCACAGTCTAACGTAGTCCGCTAATATATATTCATGAGATATTCATGGCAGCACTGGTCCCGCTGAGTTTTTTTTTTGCCGCCCGCTCCCGCCCGCAGTACAATTCAAACCGCCCAATCCCGCGAGATTTGGGTTGGGTCCCGCGGGACCCGGCGGGACCCAATCCCAATGCAGCCCTCTAGTCCGTACTGCTCGAAAAACAGGACCGGGCCAGCGGACAAATGGCTATGTCGAGCCCTGTCATAATTTTGATTTTCTTAGGGGGAAAAAACAAGCAAATAAACATGACAGAAGTACCCTTATTTGCGAACTATTATCCAGGAAATTTAATAGTTTTTACCTTTTTGGCCACAGTAATGGCAAAAGTGTGCAGTCAGCCCAGCTGGGACCAACCCAAAAGACTGGAAAGAAAAAAATAATAATTTAAAGACATTTCACTTTATCATAAACACTCAAAGACAATGAACTTACTGTACTGCCATCTATGTCGGTTGGTCCAGGAGAGCCTAAGAAAGAAATTTCCCAGGTGTAGTTACTAATTTCCCCACATTATGAAGTTAAAGTTAACCCTAACTCAAATTAATCTAAATAAATAATTACATCTGTGGGGGTCTTACCAACTCTTGTGGACCCAGCTGCAGAGCTCGTTTGTGCAGCATCTGGCTGGCTAGGAAACCTTGAAGGATTCAAGGGCCTTGATGCTGGTTCCCTCAAAGGCCGAGTGGGTCGAACCAAGTTCGGCATTCGCCGCTCGTTCATTTCGGAAGTTGTGACTAAAACAAAAATAAAATAAAATTTTGAAATTCAGAGATGAGTGCCATATTTTTTATTTTAAGTTCTAGAAAAAAAATATTTATTTTAATAAAAAGCTAGCTAGCTAGCTAATTAGCTTGCTATCTAAATATAAAACAGTAAAAAATATATATAAATATATATAAAACAGCAAGCATTTCACGACGTTAGTAGGTTAATTCTTATAGCGTCGTGCTCAGTTTATGCTAATTATTAATAATAAAGTATTATTTAATGTCATGCTGCTGTGTCGCTCCACCTGCACGTGCTGCTTGGTGAGGCAAATGGAGGCATGTCGTGCAGACGCCCCAAATGAGTCACGCGGACACCAAAAAAAGTAGTAGTAGGAGAAATTATCGACGGGAGAAGTACGTTTACGACCAACTACGCTTTTAAAATTATTATCATTTGTTATTCGAATTGTAAACACTTTGTTTTATAACTATTAAAAAAATTATTAACTATTAAAACATTTATTTTAATAAAAGCTAGCTATCTCATAAGCTACCTAAATATAAAACAGCAAATATTACGTTAATAGGCTAATTCTTAATGTAATGTTGTATTGCTGTGTCGTTCCCACCTGCACGTGCTGCTTCTGTGAGGCAAAATGGAGGAAAAAATGCACAGGCGTCAAATGAGTCACGCGGACACAAAAAAAAAGGAGTAGAAGAAGTGAAGTGAAATGATCAATGGGTAAGGCATGTTTACGACAAACTACGTTTTTAAAAATTATTATAATTTGTTATTTTACTTTTAATCGCTTTGTTTTATAACTTTTAAACATTAAAACATAAAATGTACTCATTTAAAAAATAAATTATATGCAAAAGATAATTGTTTTAATTTAAAACAGTAATATCACTAGCAATCTAATAATATTCTCTCATTAACTATATTTCAAACAAAAAGTGATTTTTAAAACAGTTAAATAAATGCTTGCAGATTTTTTTAGTTAATTAAATATTTTTACATATAAGTAAGAAATATAAAATCTCGGGGTTTTTTTAAGCAGGACAAAAATAGATTCACAAAATAATATTTTATAACAATTAACTATGCTTTTCTTTATATAAGTGAACATAGCTTGGGCGTCTACTGAGTATGTCTGGTATGAATCGGAAACATTTTGCGTGGTTTCTGACTTCTGGAAAGTAAAACGTACCTGTCGTTTGCTGACGTCATGGTTACGTAATGTTCACCCCTGCATTCATTGGATTGTAGCAGCTCACCGTTTGTCCTGCAGTGGCCATATTTGTTGATGTGTCATATCCTCCTTTCGGAGCGACTCTCTGGGCGATCAGCTGGTTAAACAAGGAGTTTCAAGTTCACTCCTCTTCTCGTCCGTCTACGCGACAATAAAAACCATGGATCTAAAGAATTAGGTAGGTGAAATTATCACGACTTTCAAAATGAATCTCCATTTGTGGTGATGCTAGCAAGGCTAGCTTAAGTCTGTGCATACACTGCAATGTAAAAAGCTCGTCACAGTGTTGGCTAAGAAGCTAGCTAATACAGCTTTGGGTTTACGATTAACAATTTACATTATTGATTAAAAAATTAGGGATTGTTCAACTTTAATGTTTTAATATTTAGCTTTTAGTTTTGCCTGCCTTATCCAGGCTCTGGCTAACAGAGCAGCTAATGATCAAGCTACAATAACAACAGCACAATTATAATATTAACAACAATTAGCAACGTTAGATAAATTCTACGTGAACATTTAGAGGTATGCGTTTCTCTTACTGACATTTATAATCCTTTTTACTGTCGTAGAGTTGTAAATATTGTTAAATATGAAAGACTCCAGTTTTGTGACGAAGCACCTGTCAGAGGAGAGCATCTATCTTTATGTGCACAGACAGAGCCTCCTTTATGACAAAGCCCATTTATTATTTCGAATATCTCTGCTAAATCTCCCCGGTATATATTATTAGATGCAGTTAGCTAAATAATTAATTAAAAGGCCCTTAAGTTTCGATTAAAGGAGCATCAGACGACAAGGGTGGGGCTGATGGCTGTAGGATTATTTTTGAAAAACCGGGGGGGGGATCAGGATTATCTAGTGGTTGGGACAATAGGGTACAGTTTCTGCTGACAATGCTTTCATTGTTTTGAATATACTATATAAAGTTTGTTTAAATCGCTGTTTCTAAAGATAATTTTTGTTGATCATTTTGTTGTTTACTTTTTTTTTTTTATTTTAATTTCCAAGATCAATAGATTACTTTAAAAAAAGAGCCCTTTTTCTTTTTAGAAAAGGGCATGATTGATGAACATTAAAAACAAATGTGAACATGTCACCGTTTAGCCACTGGCTAGTTTTCATCTGCAGTCGTCTGGCAAGTTGATGATGCTGAAGAAATCAAACTGATTTTAAGAGGAAGAAACTACGGCAAAAGAATATATAACACTGGTAACGATACAAATACAAATATCAAACGAAATCAAATGTAACATTTTAAAATTCAGATTTCTGGTCATTTGACATTTTTTAAGCCACAGTTTCCATTTTAACAATGACAAAACTTGCACTGATCTTGTTGTAATGGGTTTGCCATTCCAGAAAGACTGCATGTTTTGTGAAAAAGTTATCTGTGAATTTAATTGTCAACTGTGTCAGATGTGAGGAATTACTTAACTTGCTTGGAGTCTTTTTTTTTTCTTCTTTTTAATATATATGTTTAAGTCGTGAGTGATCTTATAAATGTTTATAGCCTAAAACCACTTGGAACATCTTTATTCCTTGTTAATCACAACACAGACATTTGTATTTGCCTTTTTACTGTTTAAATGCCTAAAAGGTTTTTTACTTTTTAGAGCTTGACAATGTCTTTTTAGCCAAACTCATTGTCTTTTTATTATGAATACCTGTCATAGTTGCATGTGATAGTTTCCTGCCTTCCAGGTGAATCTCCCCTTAAACCTGTAGTGTCTGTCTTTGAAACAGTTCCTTTTTGTAATTGAGTAACTCTTATCAGGAAATCTAGAGTTTAACAACACGGCTTTGTTCTGAATATGAACACCAGTGGTTTTTAGGGAATAAAAAATGAAAAGGAATTAGTTACAGGTCTGTATTTTTACACACTAATCTTTGTAGCAGCTTATCCCTTTTAATGATCTGTGTCTTACTTTCATTTTTCAGGTTTGAAGTACAGAGGGACCATGGAACAACCAGGTCCTTCCACAGATCCTCTAAAGATGGAGGGATTAGAGGTGAAACCATCTGTGGAGGAGTCTGTGGATCAGCTGGAGAACAGCTCGGATGAGAGGACACTACATCTCTGCATGGCATAGAAAACAGTTTGAATTCAAAAGAAGAAGTTAACAGGGAATCAACAACAAACAACAAGCAGGGAGCTCAAAGATGCTCTCAGGAGAACTTAGATGGAGAAGAGCCGGTTTCTAACACGTCCGACAACAGTACTGTTTCCTCTGGGAGTGAGAGACCCTCCCCTGTTTCCTCAGATGAGGTTCCTGTCACTCTGGTAGCGCCTGCCGCCCATCAAGATGTTGTGGAAGGTGCTCCACCTGCAGAAACAACTGAGATCTCATCGACGAATCAAGCAGCTGATCCAAGCGACAGCGAACAGCCATCACTGTTGGTCTTTAGATCATCCGAACCGTCGCCCGTTGACAGCGGTGATTTATCCGAGAGTCCTTCATCATCTTCTGTCCAAAGCACTTCCAAAAACTCATTTACCGACTCCTCAACCACCTCTGGGATCTTTAACGGCCCCTCTTACTCCAAGCTCAGACACCGTCAGCTCCTCGCCCGCTTCCAGTCCACAAACGCGGTCCAACGAGTTGCATTCCTCGTCGAGCCCCTTTGACACTGACTGTAGCAGAAAGCTCATTTCCCAGATCCAGCGAACGCTGTCACAGGAGTCGCTGCTGGACGAGCTGGAATCAGAGTTGTTGAATTGCCAGCTGGCTGAAGGTGTTGGTGTAGGAAAGAGGAAAGGAAGTCCACCAGTTAATGGGCTCCCAGCAGACCAGAAGAGCTGCATGATGGCCTTTGAGAAGTGCGTCCAGGACAAGTACACAAAACAGGAAAAAGCAATTCAGAGGTAACTTACAGTCAGATTTCATCACAATAAAGCATTATTAAAGTTTTGCATAGTAGTTGTTCTATTACCTTTACAGTTTTCCTGTTTACATTTGTCACAGAAAAGAGAGTTTCTCTTACTGTTGAACTCATTTTTGTTATCTTTATGGTTTAATCTACACTTAAAAAAAAAAAAAAAAAAAAACGTCAATTAAGCTTCTTGGTCCTTTGTGGATTCCGTCCAATCCAGCTAATCTAATTTATGTGGGTACAGGTTGCTCGAAGAGAACAAGAGGCACCAAGAGCTGATCCTGGGCATCTGCTCAGAGAAAGACAACATGAGGGAGGAGATAAAGAAGAGGGCAGAAACGGAAAAGCAGCACATCACCACCATTAAAAAGGTCATTCATGTTTGGAACATAATCTATGTGTGTGACACGGAGGAAGACAACTGCTGTGATGAGGAGACAAACCAATTCAAAGCAGCTTAAAATATGTATTTGTCTCACTGAATGCTTCTCACAATTGTCTTTTATTAATTGTTTTGTGTCTTTTTTTTTTTGTGGACACATTTTCATATGTTATAGCTGCAGAAAGACAAATATTTGACTCTCAGTGAAGACTTGATCCATAATTTTTCTGAACTAGTCCTAACTTCATCAGACTCAAATATTAGTTTTGCTCTAACTGACTCTTACGCAAGTAGCAGACTCAAACAAAAGGCTAAATTGTGTTAGGCTGCACCAGTCACAGTCACTCTAATGCAGTTAAATGAGCACAGTTAGCTGCTGTTTGAGTGTTAAGCCCATTTTCTTGCTGGCCAGGAAAAAAAGGTGCACTCTGTTACAATCACTTCCATTTAGGAGGCTATGTTCGCTTCATTTCATTAACTACCGTACCTCTGAAACTGGGCCTTTTCAGTTTGCAAGGTTTTGTTTTCTTTTGCCATTCATGTTTATGAAACCAATAATTCCATTTATAGGACTACTTGTACTTTGACAAAATGTAGAAAGTTCGATTTGGGACATTTTACGTAATCGTTTTAAGTCATCTTTTTTAATAAAAATAAAAAGTCTCTTTCAGAGGAATCTATCACAACCCACCTCTTTCTGATTTACATTTGAGCTTTTGAGGTCATGGTTTTGCTGGTAGTCGTCTTGTATATCAGGATACGTCAGGTTGCAAATTGAGCAACGGGTCACTCCTGTTTTGTTTTTCTGTTTTTGCAGTTGGAGGGCAGGTTGGAGGAGCTACTGAAAGAGTTGAAGGATTCACGAGATACACTGATCCACCACGAGCAGACGGCTAAGGCTAACCTCCAGCAGATGCAGAGGGAGATGACGTGCCGCATAGAACAGGTATGAGTCCACCTTAAATACTACCAGAGGAGCTGGTCCAGCTGCCTGGCTTTTCCTGAATCTGACACCTGTTTTGCATGTCTGAGCATGTTTCACTTTACATCCCTCTGTAAGTTCCTACTGTAACGACCCAGCCCGAGGAAAATAGTGTTTTTGGCGTTTTTAATGTGTTCTTATGGCATTTTTTGGATGATGGAAGACGTATATAAAGAAACATGAGCTCAAAATTGAAATTCAGAGTACTTCTTCGTTCAAATCATTGTGAATCACAAATTGTGAAACAGAAACAGACAATAAATGATGTTGAAAAATAACTCTCTGTGATGTAGAAAATACACCGGGCGGGCTCAAGCTCCCAGCTCTCAGGAACAGGGAGGGGAAGGGGGGGCGGGGTTGTTCCGCACCAACGTACTCGCCCACAACTCAGAGGATAATTTATAATGACCTCTTTCCCCCCTTACTTCTTTAACCATTACTCAACATAATCAATATAAATAAAGATTAGCCTCAAATACTAAAGGGGTTTATTCATATATTTGTGTCAGAAGATTCATCAACCCTCTATTGTTATAGTAAAATCTATCCCACACAATAAAACTCTTGTCTGTTTGCTCAGCTGTTGGACAGGAAAAGCTAAAAGAAAAGAAGGAAATTTTCTAATGAACTCCTGCCAGACTATGTCCTAGAAAACATCACAGGTTTTTGGATTTTGGCAAAAAAAAAAATGGCCTAATCATAAGTAAAAGGCCACTGGGAACACTTTTAAAGTAGCTCAAAAGATGATCGGAGTGGGTCTTTGACTCTCCCACACCTTTTCCGAAGATACTTTCATAAATTGTGATCAACTTTTAACCTAATAGTTTTGATATTTACCAGTTGCTATAATTGGGTAAATAAAAAAAAGCCCATTGCTTTTTATAGCAAATGTAAAAGTTCTATAAATTCAGAGTTCTAGATTTTAACGCCCGATAGCTTAAAAGGATGATTTTTTTTCCTGCCTAGAAGTTAAAAAGATTTAATGCTGAATCAGTTTTTTCCCGTTGTTTAAAAAAAAAAAAAACTACCTTTCTCTTTATCTGAATATTTGCACAAAACCGTCAGCTGTGTGTTCAGGGCTTTTGCATCCTAAATCCCCTGTTATTGCAGATTGAATTGTGCAGAAAGGCACATTTTTCACCCTGGGTTTGCACATCTGGTTAAAACTGAGCGCGGCGGTTTTGTCACACCTCGCAATTTTTTAATTTCACTGTTCAGTGAGCAATAAGAGCTTGTTTCATTCCTCCCTTGGATTAGGTCTTAATCTTGATCAACTGTTAGTACTGCCTCTGAGATTCTCAACATTTGTCTATTGTGTTTTTAGAAGCTCCGTGCTAAAAGTTTAATTTCTGTCCTTTACTCCTCTTTTTTTTTCTTTTTTAGTAATTACCAAAAGGTTGAAGAGACAATTTCTTTTTTTATTTTATTTTTTTTTTTACATTCAAAGCTCTACAGGCACAGATGGCATGTTAAAAACACCAGCGTCGGCTCAGTATTGGTTAGTGTTTCACCAAAAACACTGATGCTCCGCAGGTGAACAGGAAGTGTGACGAGGCACGCCAAGAAAAGGAGGCCATGGTGATGAAATATGTGCGGGGAGAGAAGGAGGCGCTCGACCTGAGGAGGGACAAGGAAAGTTTGGAGAAAAGGCTGAGGGAGGCGGTCAAGGAGGTGGACCGCCAGGCTCTCCGTGGAAACCAGCTGGCTCAGGAGAAAGGACGACTGCAGCAGTTATTCGACTCTAAGGTGACGTCGGAGCCGTTTATAGTAGAACATAAAGAGTCGTTCTAGCTCCATTTGGCCTTTGTTAACAAATTCAGTTTACATGAACTATATGGTTCTACCTTTTGGGTCTTTGATCTGCAGGAAGGCGAGGTCGGCCGATTGACCCGAGAGGTGGAAAAGTTGAAGGATGAGATTAACTCCCATCTTATAAAGGTCAAATGGGCCCAGAACAAACTAAAGAGTGAAGCTGACGCTCACAAGGTAAGGCAACAATTTGAAAATGAACGCATCATTTATTATATTTGTTAAAACCTCCACCAGTTACTAAAAATCCAAACGTTCTGGAGGTTTTTTTTGGTGACATTCTCAATCTTTTATTTTGCAAATCCCCTGCAAAAGCTCAGACTAAAAGCTTCACTTTGAGCAGAGCGAATGCCTCAAACTCATTTAAAGTCCCACTCCGATCACCTTTTGATCTATTTTAAGACTGTTCCCAGCGGTCTTTTAATTATCCTGCTTTTAGCCGCAATGGCAAACAGCCGTGTCGTTTTCTAGGACATAGTTTCTGCAGAGCGGCAGTAGTTCAGTAGCTCAGGACAAATCAGTTCTTTCTCAAACTGCGTTTTTTTCCATCTGCTCCTGATTCGCAACGATTTCTAACATTTATTTTTATTATGGTTTTGCGACATTTTCTGATGATGGAGGAAAATTAAACTCAAAATTGCATTTCTGAGTATTTTTTTATTCAAATGGCTGTGCGGACGTAGCAGTTAATCCGTTAACACCCTTAGAAAATAGAATAACATTCATGCAGGGTTGAAGGAAAGAAAGAAATATGGATGAACATTATGAAGCCATTAACCTTCTAGTACGCTTCTTTATTAATGTCTATGAGTGATTATGTTTGAACATAATGATTTTTGTTAAAAATTTGCTTTTTTCGCTTGACTTTGTGCGATTCTTGTTAATACCAAAAAAAATCACTTTTTTTAAAACAAATAATGCTATTTATGTCATACTTGTCATATATCATTAATGTGTTGATGTGTATTTCTCTCTAGGAAACTAAAGATAAACTAAGAGAAACGACCTCCAAGTTGGCTCAGGCCAAAGAGGAGACTGAGCAGATCCGCAAAAACTGCCAAGACATGATCCGGACCTATCAGGTCTGATGTGATTTAAAATAAAAAATAAAAGAAAAAGCAACTTACTGCACGTTTAAATGGGTAAAATGTGTCTCATCGCTAGAAAAGTGTATTTACTTTTTTTGACAGTAAATTAGAGTATTTTTATATTTTGACGTTTCCTGGAAGTTTTATATTTATATTTAAGAAGTGAAGCCATATTTGCCGAAATTGTGAAGTAGAGCAGCAGTTTTCATCTACGCCTTGTGATGGTGGCAAAGAGCTGTCTTAGTTTTAGACCTTATTCAGATCTATTTGCTGTTTTAATTTTAGAATAAAAATAAATGGAAGAACCTGATAATTTGGCCGAACGAGTCTCTGTCTGAGTTTTATTGCTAATATTTGTTATTCTTGTATTTTGAAAGCTTCATTTTACTTAAACTTGTAGGAATCAGAAGAGCTCCGATCAAACGAGCTGGACGCTAAACTACGAGAGACCAAAGGAGAGCTGGAGAAGCACATACAGGAGCAAACAGACCAATTAGAGGTAACATCCCTTTAAACAATAATCTTTTCACAAATCCATTCATTTTATTTGTTTTTATTTATTCATATTTTTTAACAATATATCTTACATGCAAGTGTGTGCCTTTTTAAAATCCCAGCCTTAATCAGACGTTTATCCAATTTGTCCTGGTGGTGTTCATATTGATGTCAAAAAACGATGGATATCCTGACTAATTCAATCTTTTTCTTTTGAAAAACCATTTCTGTTCATGTTTCTGAATAAAGCTTTGACAAAGATCAGATCTTTAAAAAGAAAAGAAATGCTAAAATAAGCAGAAAAATGGCAATTATGTAAATCAAAGCATCAAACTTAAAGCTCATGTCATTTCGCACACATTGGACGCATGAAAATTGGTCATACGTGAATATACGTCTCGCATACAGATGTATCACCAATGAACCATGTTAAAACCAGGGTATGAATAAACAACACAAATTACACGTAAAATCAACGTAGAACATGAATGGCAATTTGCAATTCATTAGTAATTCGTGTGTCAATTACTTAATTTGAACGTGCACCATATATAAAAGTTATACATCCGTTGTACATATGTGAAACAGTCGTGGAAAGCCACAAAATTGCCTATGCATTTCGCAAAAGTCACGCACTATTGGGTAGGATTTATGTAATAATTGCATATAAACTTTGTAAAATACGCATAAACTGTGAAATTCTCAACTGACCAATAATTTTTGAACAGCTTAAATCCAAATTCACGTAGAGACCCGTCAGCGGAAACCCTTTTTCTGCGCTCGTCGACGAACGCAAGAAACACTTGTGAATATATCACGCATGTATCACAAAAGACCGAAATGTCATACGTGGGACACGCGTAAAATCTTTATAGTGGCTGTGTGACACAGCCTTAAATTTATGTAATATTTGTTTATGTTAAAGGTTCAAAGTAAAGGAAAGTAGTCCCTTTATTCCATGATGCACTCCTATATTTCCTGTTTAAGGGAATTGCTCAGAGGTTTTTTTATTTGAGGTAAAAAAAAAAAAAAAAAGGTCCTTTAAAGTCCTTTTTTGACGGCTTTCTGTAAAGCAAGTTATTTTCTGCGGTTTGTTAGGTGTAACCGTCTTAAACTCATGAACGCTTACATGGACTCTGCAGACGAACACGCGAGTCCCAAAAGTTCTGGGCCCATCGATGCACTCGCTCCAAAAACGACGGCCTTTTTTCTTCCTGCTTCACTTTGTGACTTTATAAATAAATGCCCCAGAAATAATCAATAGGGTCGCTGCAGTTTCCAGCAACAACCCAGAAGACATCACCCATTTCTTGCAATCACTCCAGATTGAAATAAAAGTTTTCATAATAAGCCTTTAAATGTGTAAATTTGATACAGAAGTTCTTAAATTTGAAAATTGAAATGTGTTTTTTTTTGTTTTTTTAAGAAGAAAACATTTGAGGATTGTTTTGATCCTTATCCCACAAATTCTTTAACAGTTGTCTGAATCTTCAGACGGTTTTTGGCAGATACCTTTGCCTCTTCGGTTCAGTAAATTGATATATTTGTTATGCAACAGTGATGATGCAACATATAAATTATGCAAGCAAAAAACGATTAAATGTAGATTTGATGTGAGAAGGAGCATGCACCAACGTCTCCATCGTTACCGAGTCGTCCCGGAGACCAGAGACTACTAATGGCTTCGTGGAAATGTTGTCCAGCTGTTGCACCACTAATGGTTTGTTTTAAAAAAAACATGTGGCAAAGCATTAAAAGGCCTGATTACGTTCACACTTGTGATGAAGACATATGCAAAATACTTTTTAATGAACATCGAAAAGATCCTTAAACATCTCGAGTGATGTAATCCCAGTTTAAATTGATCCATTTATCCTTTTTTAAAGTTTCCTAAAGATAATCAAAGATGTCATTGATTATACTTGGTTTATAGGTGCAACGCATGAAGGAAAAAGAGCTGGAGGACTTGAAGAAGAGCTACAAAGAAAGCATGGACGAGCTGGAGACTCTTCGCACTAAGGTTTGTCTCAAACATCTTCAGTGCATCGGTCGAGGCGGGCTTTCCCGTGACGCCCATCCCTTCTGCGCCACAGTTAAAGTGCCTGGAGGACGAGCGACCGCGATGGGAAGACGAGCTGACCAAATATAGGGAGATCATCAACCGGCAGAAAGCTGAGATCGGCCGTCAGAGAGAAAAAGTGGAGGAGGTCACTGCACTTGAGGAGCAACATCAGCGGTAAGCAGCACACATTCCTATTGGTAAGGATGGAGAGGCACCAAATGTAAACAGTTTACCAAACAGGAAAGCATGAAATCCATCATGGCGGCCATAGAAGAGCACAAAATGTTCATGAAAACGGGTTTGTTTGGTTAATGGTTATAAGAGGCCGTTGGAATTTGCCTTCATACCACAAAGATGTCATTTGAAAGCATCTTTAGCAAAAACTGAGACTCAGATAATCTCAGATCATCAGTATGGACACGCAGTTTTACGAATGACACTCAGTGATTTGAAGATTAGGATTCCTTTTGATAAAATATCAAGTTTTCTTTTTGATATGATATCAAAAGGATTCTCATCATTTGTGCAGCTTTCTATTCATACATTTGCTGAATACCCACAATGCTTCACTGGGTCAGATTGACCTTAAATTGAGATTAAAGGGGTCGTAAAGACCCACTCTGATGAAAATGATGTTTTTGGTGTTTTAAACATGTTTGTGTGACATTTTTATGATGATGGAGAACATATATAAAGAAACTTAAGATGAAATTGCATTTTTTTTATTTTTAAATTTCATTTATCACATATTAAAAAAAATAAGTAAAAAAAAAAAATGTACAACAAAGTCGATGTGATGGGTGGTTGCCAAAAACCCACAAGGGGCTTAACATTTGGCAACCCCCATAATGAGTCTATAAGCTAAAAAAATTATACCATTCAGTAAACACAATACATAAAAATCAATACATATTCAATTCATGCACTTACGTTCTTTTATCAAACTAAAAATTCATGCCATATGGAAAAGTACCATTGTTAAGAAGAGAGCTTTTTTAAACCGAGTTTCTTGACGAGTGAATTAAGGAAATGTCAAATCTATTCTTTTTATATTTTAAAATTATTCACACTAATATTTTGTGAGAAGTTTGATTATTAATAATAAATATTATGGTCCAAACCATGAAATAGTGAAAGGTTGGTCAGATGGTTCGTTTCAGCCACAGCTTCATATAATGTGGGTGTATGATCTGACGGTGTGGTTTTGTGTGAACGCAGTGACACGGATGAAATCACGTCTCTCCGTGAGGAAGTCGGCAGCCTGACCGCTCAGATGGCTGACCTGCAGCGGGATGTTCAGGGAAGCCGAGAGCGTGAAGCGGAGTTGCTGGGCTTTACCGAGAAACTGAGCAGCAAAAATGCCCAGCTGCAGTCGGAGAGCAACGCGCTGCAGTCCCAGCTGGATCAGCTCAGCAGCAACTTTACAGAAGTGCAGGCGAGGCTGGAGGAGACGAGCAGGCTGCTCGACGACAAGGTCTGCACGGACAGAGGGGTTTGTTTATCCAAAGATGTGGGTTATCGAATGATCCCACCCTCGTCTTTGTTCCTGCAGTCACGACAGCTGAAACGAGAGGAGGCGCTGAGGCTGCAGGAGGTGCAGGGTCTGCAGGAGGAGCGGGGAGCACTGCAGACAGAGGTGAACCAGCTCAAAACCAAGGTGGAGGAGCTGAGGGACGAGCTGGTGACCCAGAAAAGGAAACAAGCTGCCAACATAAAGGACCTCACGAAACAGCTCATCCAAGGTTGGAAACCAAACTCTTTTATTTTGAAGGATTTGTCCATACGTAAAATGGGAAAAAAGACACGACTGAATACATTTTCATTTGTCACAGGGGGATTAATTCTAGCATTTACCATCTCTTAAATACAACTAGGTGAAATATTCTCAACTGACCAAACAGAAAGAATTCGTTATAGCTTTTTAAAGTACCTTCAAGTATGTTTATATAAAATGTCTGTTTTGTTAAAAAAAAACCACATTCACTTAGTGTTAACTGATTTTCAAATTAAGGCAGCTGATTGGACAACATGTAAATGTCTCGGGATGGCGGGCGTCCATATCAAGGGCCACCGGCCGCCAGCTGCCCGGTAGCCAGAGGGTGTATAAACTGTCCATAGACTGTCCATAGGCTGCACTGCTACCGTACAGTTTCTAACATTTGGATGGCAGCACGGGGGGAAGGGTGGGGTCGTTGGAGTACGACAGTCTATAATCATTTTTGGAACCTTTGAGACCCTCCTGTCAGTCATAAGCGCGCTGCTGCCTTCCTGCCACCCACCTGCTGCTGGTCTACCACCGTGGGACCTCCAAATGTGCTCGGGCGGCCACTGTCCAATGTCAAGAAACTGTCCGAACACTGTAATGGTTTCACTTTTTCTTAAAACCCCCACGGCCGCCGCAAGGGGTGTAAATGTTTGTTTTGATTTGGTTTGGTTTGGTTTGATTTGATTTGGTTTGATTTGATTTGATTTGATTTGATTTGATTTGATTTGATTTAAAAGGTGCCGATTTAGCTGAAAAACTTTTTAGCATTTAGGTGGCAGCGCTGTTGCATTTTGGGATATGTGACTGTAGACTTAACAATTGTTAGGGATAGATTTAAAACTAAATCAACCTTTATTTAAAAAAAACAATACATTGACTATTAAAACATGACTCTGATCTCTCTTTTAGAGCGATTCATTAGTTTTTCTAGGTTCAAAAATTTATTTTGTGCCAACTTCTTGTGCGCAATTAAAGTAAAACTTACTTTGATTATTTAAAAACATCGCCTCCTAAAAATGTATTTTTTTGTACAAATTTTGAACAAATGTGGCTTTGGAACCTGGATGGCGTGTTGTTCACGGCTGTGTGACGTAGACTTATTACTACAGTTCACTTTCTTTGACATTCTAGCTCGAAAAAAGCTGGAGCATGTGGAGAACGGTGGATGTGACAGGGATGCCAACAGCATGGGCAGCCGCTCCAGTTCCTCGGGTATACTTCCAAAAAATGATTTTACAATGTTTATCAATACATACCATAATTAGTTCAATACACACTGAAGAACTTCTGTCATTCAGATGAAAAAATCTCCCGTTGACAGGCTCCTTGAATGCTCGCCACGGCGGGACCTCTGGCGTAGATGACAGCTCGTCAGCTCCTTCCCTGGTGGTTGCCGACAGCTTCCCAGAGGTCGACAAGACCGTGCTCGTGGATCGCATCGTGCGCCTCCAAAAGGCCTTGGCGCGAAAGCAGGAAAAAATTGAGTTCATGGAGGATCACATCAGGCAGCTGGTGGAGGAGATCCGCAAAAAAACCAAGTGAGTGGCGTGAATTCAAGAGGCTGGTGGAAAGACGGGATTCCTTTTGGCTCGGCTCATTTATTTTACAGGCAAATGCTATTAGAGATGATGAGGGTTTGCAGCGAATGTGCTGCTGCCAGTGCAGGTGATGGGGAAAGTCTTCCAATCAGCAGGTTTTTCTATTAGTGACATAAGGATGAAGGAAAGCGTTTTTAACGTAAAACGAAACCAAATCTGTCACCTCCCCGCACAGCTCACGCCTCATTCATCAGCACCAGAGGGAGGAAAAACGGCGTTCAGAAGAACATTGACATACTTGGACTTTTGCTTTAGATCTGTGCCATTATTGTCGTCTAAACATCTAAGCTTAGGGTTGAACATCATTGTAATGTGTCAGCGGCGATTGACTGATCGTATCTTCCACTCATCATCAGATTTTGGTTCACGCAAACTTGGTTTCTTAATCTGGAGCTATTTATAGACGATAGGCGCTTGGGGGGCTGCGCCTCTGTAAGGATCGTTAAGTGTGTGCCATAAATATTCATTGCTGCTAAAGAGACCGTATCAATGACATTTTGGCTGTCCCAGTCATATTTCATTCATGTCATTCACCATATAGGGCCTCAGCTCGCCGTAGATGATTGGAGAAGGGGATGGATTTGACCCGATCTTTTTTTTTTTTTTTTTCCCCTACTAAAAGGGAAACAAAAGAAATAAATATTTGTTTGCAAACATTCTGGAGAACAGTTCATGATGTTTGTGTCTTGCCACTGCTTTTTTCATTCATCAGTCGATCTGTCCTCCTCCCACTTTTCCCACCTCACATTTCTCGCGCATGTGAATCTTTCGGTTTCAGCCTACATGGAAGAGGTAAATCGAGGACAAATCCCACAGTTGCAGCGCTAAATTTATCTCTTAAGAATCTCAGCGAAGCCCGGGGGGGGGTGTTACACCTCCCAGAGTCTGGATGCTGAATGTGTCCTTTTTGCCTCTCTGTCCCTTTCCCTCCAGGACAGCCTGGTGAACACTGACAAACTGTTTCTGTGTTCACCTCCGGCTTCAGGCGAGCAGACAGATGTGGAAGAAGAGTCTTTGAGGCTCTTAGATCAGGACGTTTAGAGGCAAAGTGTATTTATTTTTCATTACCTTTACACCTTCTGTGTTAAACCATGGTTTTATATTTAGAGACTCACTCTGATCATCTTTTGAAAGGGTTCCCACTGGTCTTTTAAATATGGTTATGATATTTGTAGCCTCAATTAAGCCTAATTTCTGCAGAAGTTCATTAGAAATTCACCTCCCAGTTGTGGGCGGGACCGTTAGCACAGAGCAACGCCGCCCCTCTTCCTCTCCATGTCGCTGAAATTTTGGGGTTGTGGCACGCTCTGCTTATTTTCTGCGTCACAATTGTATTTTGTTCTTCTGATTCATGATTTGTCTAAATAAATACTCAGGAAAGCAATTTTAAGCTTAATGTTTTGGTTAAAAACACCCAAAACACAATTTTCATTGGTGTGGGTCTTTAAACCATTTTTATTTCTGTACTTCCATCATTTTTGAAAGAATTTAACCATGGAGTAACATTCGCGTTCTCCTAACTTGACTCTTTTTCAAAGTGTAACCTTCAGCTCATCTGTCCTGGCTAACCGGCACGAATGCATGGAAACTAGATTTTTAATTACTTTAGTTGTGCGGCCCCCTGCTTTTTTAGTCATTTTTTTGGTTTGTTTGTTTGTTTGCCAACCATGCAGCCCTTAAATTATGCAAGTAATGTGCAATTGGGAAGTTAGAAGCAGATAATTGGCAGCAATCTGTTTTATGCTATAATATGTTTTATGTTATTTAATATGGATCACATACAATTAGGATAAAGAAAGTTTTAAATTTGATAAAATACTACTATTTCCTATCGCTTGTCGACCATTTGGAGGCTGTTACATTTTATGATGATTCCCTTTTAGATCTAAATCTGCATATCCTTTAAAGTTTGCCAAAAAATTGCTCCATCATTACCCAGAATGCCAAGTGACGGTAAGAAAAATAAGCGTATAAGTCTTTTTTTTCAATGGCTTCCAGTAGATTATCTTGTCTCTTAAGGAAGCACAACTTGGATCCTATTTTTTTTTTAGACATTTCCTGAGAAATTTACATACAAAAATGTAGCTGGTTTGCCATAAAGCAAAAATGTAGCATGTGAAGCACGGTGGTGTCAGTGTGATGTGTGAATTTGTGGTCCCTATTTTATTACACCCAAGTTTAGTCGTGAAATTAAAAAAAGAAAGACACAGTTCTGCAAAGTTGACGGGTATAACTTTAGAAACACAAGAAGATATTTCTTTTCTTTTTTCTTTTTTTTTTTTAAGTTCTATGTTTTTCTTTGGTCTTTTTTTTTTTTGTTCAAGAATAAAAAAAACCCCCCAGATGTTCTGTTGGATTCTGTTCTAGAAGAAAGCAGAAGGACTGGCTGTCTGTCATGCTGGGCTTTTTGCTCTACATCTTTTCATTTGGGTGGAACTACACACTAATTTAAACCCCCTTGATGACGATTCAAATGAGTATAAAGTAAAAGTTTTTTTTGTTTTTTTTAACTGACTAACTTTATCCTAAAAATTAGCCAAACTCTTGCTTGCTGCATGCTTGTGTTCTCACCCCCATTTTGAAGGCGTTTCATCAGGAGTCACTCTTTATTTCTCACCATGTCGATGTTGAACCCTTGGTAGTGGCTCTATGCCAGGTATCCCTCCGTGCTATCACCTCTTTAATTTCTGTCACTTTTTTGTTTTTACTAAACACTGTCGTAATGGATTTGGGGTCTAAATATGGACCCTCGAAAGCCTAGTCAGAGGTAAGTTTGATTTTATGTTCCTGGTAGCCCAGATGTTGTGTATCTGTGTGTGTGTGAATGGGGAAAGTCTATGGAGGTGGCTTGATGTTTATAGCTGTCAACCGTGCACATGTCTGCACCGCGATTCCTCGCTTTGGTGGCTTTTTAGTTTAGACAGTTCAGTCCTTTAGGTTTTATGTTGCATCACTTCTGCGCTGACTTTAAATCACCCAGGAAGACGATGAAGAGCAAACATTTTTATGCGGAAGAAGATTCCATCTCCTCTCACAATCTGCTTGTGCATGCGGGAGTCGCAACATGATGGCCACCATAAGTTCTCAAAATGCATGTCAGAAAAAAATGACTCCCCCCTCCTGTGGGGACACTTTTAGGAACCCTGCATGTTTGGTTTCCAAAACCACAAAACTAAGCCTCCGCTGTGCATGGACTAGAACCTATAGATGTTGATGCATGTTTTAAAATCAAGGTTGTATGTCCCACAGGAGCCAACCCTTATCCGTCCTCACCCCCCTCCCTTTGACCTCCCCTCACTGACTGAGCGCCTGCTACTCGCCCCTCACTTTCCCCTTCTGCCCCTGCCACTTCGGTCAGAGCTGCATGCAATAAAAAAGCAACACTTTTTTCAAAATGGCAGCTTATCTGTTGGTTTTATTTCCATAGCAACCATTTTCATTCCTGGTCGCCTGGGGGTGACAAACATGTCTATGTCATTCTTAGAAGAATCAGCTAAAGTAATTTTTTGAATTTCCTTGACACCAGAGGATTTTTTTTTTTTTGTTAACCACGTCCACATTTCATATAGATTCAAATGATGTTCAGCATGATCCCACAACTCGTGTTTTAATTTATTGCAGTATTCTGGTAAAAATGAGAGAGCAACAGGGTAACATAAAGCTTGACACGCTCAGTTCATAATCTATTCAAAAGCCAACATTTTTTCTCCAAGTAGCTTTGTGGAATTATGAGGCAAAACATCAAAATCCGTAGGAGTTTTATTCTTAAGCTTGTTCTAAAAGTGTTTTTTTTTTTTTTTCTTTTTTTTTTTGGGAAAATTCAAGGTGGCAGCACCTTCCAGAGGTCATAGGTCAACACAACTCGTCATGGTTGTGAACTTAACCTGGTGGTGTGTGGGAAATTATGTGACCGTTTTCTTTTCCCCATATTGTGGGAAAATATGAAATTTCACACTTTTCCACAACACGGCCCACAAGCCGTGGATTTTGAAATATATGTTTTGAGCACCGTAAAAGATTTTGGCCCCATTCTTTTTTTTTTTTGGGGGGGGGGCAGTTTCTATTGCTGTGATGTCACCTTTTTTTTTTTTTATTGTTTTTTTTTGTTTTTTGTTTTTTGCAGGGGTCGTTCACTAGACCCAAAATTAATTTTCACTGGGTACAAGTTGCGTATAAATGGTGAGATTTTCGCTCAAAGCCGCAGTAAGAACAAGGATGGCGAAAACAACGAATGGACTTGTGGTGGAATGCTCCATCAGAAGAACCTGCAGGCTCTTTTTGAACAGCAATCAAACACTGTATGTTTGATTGATGGGGTCACATCTACAGTCAGATTGCTGGACGGCCTATTCAGGTAAAAACTGCAGGTTGGCCAGCTAACGTTGGGTTTAAATTCTTGCTGATTTGTTGTCTTTTGCGCGCTGAAGCATCGGAAAAGACTTTAACCTTATATATCAGTTTGAATGCGTTCTCATATAAAATGTACACATTTTTTGCCATTTCGCCAAGTTCCTGTAAATGCTGCAAAACGGGGCACTTTAAAGTTTCTAGCGGGTCAAAACATTAGCTATGCTTGGCACATGTCTGGTCGATAGTGCAGCTTTTTGTTTTGAAGAATCATTTGTTGCCAGAAACAAGGACTTCCTCTGTTGCTTTATCCTGACTGATATGTTTGTATCTTTTGGTTTGTAGCATGCAGAAGTCTCATCTCATGCAAAAAAATCTTTAGATGAAGATGTTTTTATTTATTTTTTTTGCATAAAGTTGATCTCAAACACATTTTTCCCAACATTCATACTCCGGTTTGTTCAAATGTACCAGAAAGCTTGATTGCCATTGTGGGAATCCCTTTAGGGCTCCCAGGGTTGCTGTCCCAGATACTGTTGGGTGAAGGTGGGGTACGCCCTGGACACGTCGCCAGTCTGCTACAGGGTCACCTAAAGCTTTCGTCCCAACTGTGCGGCTCCACCTTTGGGGCTGTGAGCGGGCGAAACATGGGCAAACCTGTAAAGGTGCTGCAGGTGACAGGTTGTGGCGAACACAAAACGCAAGGTGTAAGTAAGGGTGAAGTAGGCGAGACGCAGGTGTGTCGTACACATTTTTTTTCCACCCTTTAGTTTAGTTAATAATGCAGACTGCACTAGGAGCTCGTAAGTGCCTTTCACGGGAGAGATGCACGTCCCCTACGTGCAGCCTGACTGTGAACCATAAGGAAATGAGACAATCAGAGTGCAGTTGGCGGGGACATCCTACAGGCATCCGACGGGATCTTGAGTATCACGTGCACACCTTGTCAAAAAAGGAGCCGATACCCCGTACTAGTGACTAGAGCGCGGCGTCAGGGCACCGCATGATAGCATCACCTGTACGTCATAACAAATACTTCATGATACACTAACAGAACGCACGACAATGGTACGTTCCATTATCATGCCGTTCCTTTAACGGCTTCAGTGGAACTGGCGGCCCCCTTAAGATTTAGTCGCTCCTTTCTACCTTCCTCCACCGGCCCAGACAACCCAAAGACCCACAGCACCCTTAGAAAAAAAAACAACACAGTTTTTGTCAGAGAAAAATCTTCCAATCATTAGTATTCTTGCAGTTCTTGGACCAAAAGCTTTCTTGGTGATCGATGCAGACACCCAACTTGGACATGTGTCATCGAGACAACTTTGTCCCCCCCAGAGTAATGTCATGAAAACTGTCACATCTTCTAGTACATGTACTTCTGTAGAAAAGTATTTACATGTGACTAGTAGGAATTCCTGAAGATCAGAGCTGCGACCGTGAAGTCACCATGTTGGTTTCATCCACGGCGCCTCAGCTCAAGTGTCCTCATTTCTAGCACTGAAAGGATTTTATGAATAAGACGCGCACATTGTTCCTTAATCTGGCTAGTTTCCTTACGCGCTCTCTGCTGTCTCATACGAAGACAATATTGTCAGAGGCGAAATGAACATGAATCACAGTGGCAGCTCTCTGCCTCTAAATAGAAACAATGGTCTGTGTTTTCTTTGGGATGCAGTGAGAAAATTGAACAGCAGGAAGTTTAGTGCTATTAAATTAATGGGTTTTTCTCCCCCCCCCCCCCCCCACGTCTCTGACACAAACATGGTTCAACCCTCGGCGCTGGAGCTGCTGGGATGAAAATGGAACCATAAACAGGAACATTTGTCATCATTTTTTCCTATAAACAAAAAATAAACAGCTGATTAATTGAACCTTGGCAGTGCATTTCTTCTCTGCCATTTTCATTTCCTCCTCTCCTCTGAAATATGCGATGATCATGTTTGCCTGGATGGTGTGTGGAAAACACTCCTGCTGGAATGACTGTTTTTCAAGCGTCTTTTGCTGCATAAAGTGGTTTATTGCTCTCCGGAGCCGTCCGCGCACTCCAACTGTTACATTCTGCTTTGTTCTCCAGCCGGCGCCACGCCGCCTATTTATTTATTTATTTAATTATCCATTTTAATATCCACAATTTGACTTTTTCCTCCCCGTTTTTTCTTCCCCCCCTCCCCAGAATTATCCAGAGCTATGTGCTTAGAGAAGAGTCAGGGGCCCTCTCATCGGAGGCGTCTGATATCAACAAGGCGCACCTGAGCCGGCGGGGGGGGATCATGGCCTCGCTGTACACCTCCCACCCGGCGGACAGTGGACTGACCCTGGACCTGTCGCTGGAGATCAACAGGAAGCTGCAGGCCGTGTTGGAGGACACGCTGCTGAAGAACATTACTCTGAAGGTAAGTTCTGTTTTTTTTTCTTTAATTCACGAACGTTGACAGGATCGGTAATGGCGGCTGTTTCCTTCCTCTTCATTTAGAGTCAGAGAAGGACGTCCTGTTTCAGTTTAAGACCAGACGTTCAACTCTTCATTTTTAGGTTGTTTTATTTCAACAAGAAAAAGTAAAACGTAAAGAAATATAGAGAAGATACAAATTATTTATACATATTAATGATGATAAATATATGAATAACATTTAAAAAATTGAGCTGCTTAAAAAAAAGAGCTTTAAATTTGGTAGTTCTAAAGAAAAATGGTTACATCATAGTAACATCTAGGAAGCAACTTACTAAGAGTAACATATTTTTCCTTTTATTTGGAATTGGTATTGACAGCAATGAGTGTCTGTGATGTTGTTTATGTCATCTTTTGTGAGTTGTAAATTAAATATATTGTGTTTGTCGACGATCCCTGCCGGTTTCTGTAGCTTCACTTACAACATGAGCTCAGCAGGAGGATCTTTTTTTGTGTAATCGTTTATTTTTTGCATTATTAATAACAAAAAATAACGTCGTCCTTGGCATGTTGTGGCTTTTGGACAAGTTTGAATTGCCAAACAGTTTGTAGTGTGCTTTGGTTTGGAGTTCTTTAATTATCTTGGAAAATTCGATCTCCAAATATGCAGGAGAAAAAAAGATTTTGAAAAACACTCCCAAAAAATTTACTTTCAAAACACTTAAAAAAAAAAAAAAATTTTTATGAACCAAAAACAAAAAATCAAAAACACCAAACAATTATTTAGGAAAACAAAGTTTTCTCGACAAATACTAGATTTTTTTTTTTTATACAAAAATCTTTTTCTAAATGCTTACAAAAATCATTTTAAAACAACTCAAATGATCTCAAATAGCACCTTTTTTTTTAGTACAGACGTTAAACTTACATTTTTTGTCAATCAAAAAAAAACAGAGCTTGTGAAAAACATCCTTCAGTTCTAGAACGTTCTTGATTTAAGATCACTGTACAGATTAGGCATCTATGACGGAAATTATTCATAGCAACTTTGATATTTTTGTACTTTTTCTTAGGGCAAAAATCCAACCTTCTGTGGTTTTGAAATTCAAAATGGCTTCAATTTTTCTAACCTTAAAAAATGTAACCTCTAGTTTTTACAGCTCTAGGAGAAATGTGTTTTATTTTCATCTATATTCATACATTTATTTGCTGTTTTTTATAATGAGCACATTCTGTTAAAAAAAAGTACATGAAATCCTCTTTTTGACGTGCTGTTAATGTTTAAATGAAATCATAAAACTAGCCTTTTTTTTAAATAAAATACTCTAAAGTAACCTGATTTTGCATTTTCATGTTTGTGGGGTTTTTTGTTTTTTTTTTCACATCTGCATGATGATTTTTTTTCTTCTTCTCTGTACTTCAGGAGAATCTACAGACTTTGGGAACTGAGATTGAAAGGCTCACCAAGCAGCAGAGGGATCCTGAGGATGGGGCCAGAAGAAAGTGACATGAAGAAGCTCTTGAAGACTGCAGCCGTGACTTACTTTCCAAACTTATGAAGGACCACAGAGCGTCACGAGTGGAAGTGGGGCATTAGGCGCCTTGAGGTTGCTCCCCGTTTGAAGGCAACGTCCAAACCGGCTCGATGTGAGACTTCTCTGCTTCGTCTCCATTCACTCCATCGCACAACATACCTTCCTCTGCTTCACAGCTGTCTACCCAGAGAACCTTCGGTTTTAAAGTTTGCTGCCTAGAAAATAATTAAAAAATAGTCTGATTTGCCAGTAAAATGAAGAAAAACAAAGACTTGTTCACTGAAGTCCATCTGCCAAAAAGGCCAAATGTATTTTTGAAGGAGTGCTGCTTTGGTCAGACCGCACACAGCTCCACGTTCAACGTCTGACTTTAGGTAAACCTCATGAGCAATGTGTTTCTGTTTTCCTTTTCTCTGCAAAGCACTTGGAGCGCGATGCTTTTTCCTCAGCAGACTCTTCCTGTGTCTGTGTGACACAGGTGCTTGACTTCAGGGCTCACCCATGTCAAAATCCCTTCAGCCAAAAGCAAAAACGCCATCCGCAAGGAATGAGAGAGTAAATCCACAGTAAACGTCTTTAGGAACATTTGAATGTATTTTTTTGTTTCCTTTTTAAGTTGCTAGTTTTATTTTTAGATTTTTATTTTTTTTTCGATATGATGTATTTCTACATAAAGTTTTCTCTGATTTTAATTTAAAAAAAAAAATCTATTTTTTTCACTGAAAGCTGGCTCTGAAGAAAACTGTACATTTTTCCTGTAGTATGAAATAATTGATTCATTTATCCAGTCTGGTAAGTTAAGGTGGCATTATTAGCATTCTAACATTTTTTGCACCAAATAGATTTTATTTAATTTTTTAGGCTTTTTTTTTTCTTTTTCTTTTATTTTGGTAGTGTCAGGAAGTCCAATATGTTAATGAGTTGAAGGAGATCTGTAGCTCAGGAAACACTGGAGAAATATCCAGGGACAAAGTGCAATTCTGTTCTATTTTTTTAAAGTTTATTTTGGTTGAGATTCATCCATGTGCCATTATTTAGTTTTTACCCTTATGTTAAAATATGATTGTGCTTTTTTCGACTGTTCTGTTCACTCCTCGTACACAAAAGGTTGCAGCTCTTTATGAAAATGACCATTGAAGTACTTCTGAGGTACATGGCAGACGGCGCTTTTGTCCTTCCAAATACTTTACTCAGTGCAGCAGAAAGGGGTGATCTAGTATTAGTCTTCACCGTCTCAGCAACCCGGTTTTACCGCGCAGTCTCACCATTCACCCCGAGGTTTGGCCAAAATGACCTTCTACTTGAGGTCAGACTCATCTTATAGCCTGCGGGGATTGCTCAGCATCTCTGACGTTAAGAGAACCACGTTGCATTCTTTCGTTTTTCTTCAACTCTCCTTTTGTAGGAAAAATTTTTTTTTTTTTTTTTAAAGGGTCATTTGATGGTATCAGAGTGTTGTTTTTCATTGCAAATTCAAACCGAGGTGCTTTCTGCCAACATATTTTCATGTAGCATTTTTGCAGAAATGCAGCCTGTGCATGGGAACACCCCACCCCCCACCCCCCACCCCCCACCCCCCCGGTCATCCTCATGCATGCTAAAACGGCTTCTTCAGGTATTTGCTACCTGAAAAGATTTCCACGGCCTTCAAGCAAAGCCAATCTGCAGCTGAAGAACTTTAAATCTCATGCCTCAGAGTGAAAACGTGAAGAAATTATGTTCATCGTGTGAACAGCCCGATCCTGTAAAATTGAATTCTGTGGTTTTTCCAGCTGTGCAAAGCATCTTGTTTGTGAAATCATCAAACTGTGATTTAATATACATGTGTATATACATTACTCTGTATTATAAGATGTTTTAAGAAGAAACTATTGCTGATTTTGTTTGTACATATGGTGTTTCGGGGAATAAAAATCAACAAATCTTAACTTAAATGTTCTGCTTAACTCCTTTAGATATTCGGGACTTTTGTCCTGGTTTTCTTTTTCAGGTGAAGTTTAGGTCGGGTACTTGAGAAGATGTGCAGAGCGATGACCTCTCACCTCGTCTCTTGGCTTGGAAGCAGCTTCAGATCGCGCAGAAGCCTTGGAGTCGGCGCTGCTGATGGTTACGCTCCGGCCTGCCTCTGTCGGTCACAACAGTCAGCACTGCAAATGATTTAACGCAGCAGGTTCAGCTCAGAGGCAGATACTTCATCATTTCCAAGTGAATGATGGCATTTCTGAGTGAGCTGAAACAAAACGAAAAAATGAAAGCCGCGAACGGCGTTGTATGGTCCACGCCCAAGCTGCCCGCTTTTGGCCCGCCTTCACTGGCCGAGGGGCTGCTACAGACCCTTTACCCTCTCCCCCTCTACCCCTGCCACCCCAATCCCAGCTGCACTATTTAATAATTTAACTTTCTTCTTCCTTTTTAAATTTGAGAAAAAATTAAGATGTTTTCATGTTGCCTTTTGCAGAAATGCAACCTTTGCAACAACCCGCCATTACTTTTCTATTTGTTTTATCACCATGGCAACAGTTTTATTTTATTTTTTTTTTGGTCGCCAGGGGGTAACAAACTAGTCTGTCATTTTTAGATGACTCTGCAAAAAAATGTGGGGGATTTCCTTGCAACTGAGGTCTTTTTGTTCACTACACCCACATTCCTAATATGTTTTTATCATAGTTCGTATCTGTTCGTTCAGCTTGATCCAACCTTAAATTTTCACAATGTTGCAGTAAAAAATGTGCCAACAATAGATGAACACAACTTTTTGTGAGCTCGCCATGCGGACGCAGTTCCAAATCTACAAACTTTAATTCCAACGGTTTTCACAATTACTGGCACAACTACTGGCGTCCCAATTCAAATGTTCAAGATAGCTGCTTCTTCCTGAGGTCAAAGGTCAACAGACTTCTGCTGTCGAGTCAACCTGGTCACGTGTGTGTCAAATTTTGAAAAGATCGCTATAACCAAAACACTTTTTCTCATATTGTGAGAAAATGTGAAAATCGCCAAAGTTCTCACTTTGCCATATTGCTGCCTAGCCTGTGGCCATCCCATAATAAATCTAAATCTTTCTTTGGATATTTCGGACACGTGTGTTTTTGTTTCGTGGGTGGATTTTGAAAACCCCGTAAGAGATTCATTTTTTAATTTCGCGTGCAGTGATGTCATCATTTTTAGGGGGGGGGTCAATAACTATGCCCCAAAATCAATCCCACCCATCCCTTTTCCACACCCGCTATTTTCCGTCTGGGGTTGCCAGATTCTGTCCTGGCTATTGCTGGGTGAAGGCAGGGTTCACCCTGGACAGGTCGCCAGTGTGACGCATTTAGGTACTAGATGCGTGCAAATTTGGAGTTTTTGAGTATGTGGCTAGGTGGAACTTTTGCTCAAAGGCACATTAGTAAACTAGAATTTCTAAAACAATATGGTTTATGTCAGTCCAAGACTGCAACGGGACATAATAATACAACAAAAGGCTGCAATAAGTTAGTATTTTGTGATTTTTTTGTTGTTGCATTTTTTGATTTTAGAATGGAGTTTTGGGGATTCATCCACATGGAGAAGTGTTCCCAGGCTGCTCAGAGTTGAATAACAGTGCTCCAGGCCTTCTGAAGTTTTTCTTTCTTTGGCTGCTTTACCTCTCATTTTCATTCCCAGACCATTTTCAAAAGGAATGTGTTTGTTTGAGCCGCTTAAAGCTGACCTATGAACTCCCAAAAAACAAGAACAAAAAAGCCCCAACTAACGGTAACTTGTCAAAAATCCCCACTTTTAAAAGATACTGTAGGACGAGGCTTTTTTCCTTTAGTGGTGTCTCATGGAAGCACATCTGTCTCATAATTCAAAGTACATTGTGAAAAATGGAAAAAGCATTTCTGTTAATCCCTTTTAATTGTCAAATTACATATTTCTAGTTGAATTTTGCTACATATTTTCTACAGAACTTTTTGAAAATGAAATGTAAAATACCATTTTCTTTATCATTTTAATGAAGTGACAGAATGAGCGCTGCTGAAGAAGAGAAAGAAAAAAACGTTTGGCAGATTGATTTTTCACGTTATTTTTGAGTCAACAAACAGCTTTATTGTGAAAAGGAAAAGCATTTTCAGTATAGACTTTTATTTTGAATTATGAGACAAATATGCTTCATGTCTTACATCATGTGCTAAAAATTTTTTTTAACTTCTTTGAATCAAAAAAATGATATGCACCCTTCAAATACTTTTAACTGTTTTATTGCACAAAAAGAACAAAGACATGTTGTTTTGTCTTTAATCATCAGCTGAAAACAAAACGGTGAGCTGAGTTGGAAATGTTCTTTTTATTGCATAAAAGGTCTGGCTAACAAAAGCAGTAATGCTCGAGTTTGTCATCCTTTCCCACGTAGAAATCTGTTCAGACATTCAAACACCTACAAAGCAGCTGATCCCACCTGTCATTTTTAAGAACATCGATTAATTATGAAAAAGGGACAAAAAAGGTAGGTGAATTTTTGTTTGGATGAGTAGCTTCCGGGGCTCAAACACCCGATTTAGGCCAGCGCTTCCTAACAGGGGCTATCTCTGAGTTAAATATAGCCTCTCAGCTTCGATGACCCTTGAATTCATGAAGCTCTGACCGGCTCCCTGCAGACGAGGCGGCATCCATGGAAGCAGCCCTTTGAGGTGAAAAGATACCAGCTTTGTTCGGTCCCTTGAACTAGTTTACCAAAAAGAAAAATCTGTATATGAATGAGGGCTCATAATAAAGGTTATAGATTCTGCTAATGTGTAATGTTACGTAACTGTGCTCAGAAATAGGCCTGTTAATTGGGTGCATTCATGAAACCATCTGCTCTGTCCCAACAGAAAATGTGGTTTCTCTGTGTGTGGAGCCTCTCGGTGACGCTTTGATTGCCTGCCACTCTCTGCTCCGTCGCCTCACATGGAGATTCAGATCCGTTTATATCCCACTGGAGGGTGGCGCCTTCGCTGACCCAAAACCTTTGTCCCTTTCAGGTTTGGAATTGATAAAGAAGAGGTGTTCGGAAAGCAGAGCAGCCATAAACGAAACTCTTGTTTTATATTCGTGTCTCATATCACGCAGGGTTGTCAACTGGATATTTAACTGAGCCCACCCGGCAGGTCAAAAGGGGAGGGGTTTGCAAGCGTCTGGATGATGTCTCCTGTACCTCTGAGGATGGAAACGTTAGAGCCTTAAAGACCCACTCTGATGAAAGTGGTGTTTGGTGATGTTCTTGTTGCATTTTTCTGATGATGGAGAACATATATAAAGACGTTTAATTTTTTTTTTTTTTCTTTTTGCATTTCTGAGTATTTCTATATATAAATCACTGTGGATCAAGAGCAGACCAAAAAATGCCATTTGGAAAAGAGTGTATTTGTGACGTGGAAAATGCGACGCAGCCAAAGCGCCGACAGTCCTGCCCACAACTCATTTGGATTTAAAATTGTAATTATTTATTGATCCTTTCATACAGTATGAGATTTTTAAGTGTAAGGAAGTGCACTTTTTGTTTTAATAGATTGGATTTATTGGCGCTTTATTGTGTCCATCATTCATTCACTTATTCATTCTTGGTCATGATAATAGGGCGGCAGTAGCTCAGGCGGTTGAGCGGGTCGTCCAATGATCGAAGGGTCGGCGGCTCGATCCCCGCTCCTCCTAGCCAACCGTTGTTGTGCCCTTGGGCAAGACACCTCACTCTCCTTGCCTCCAGTGTGGCTCCACTGGTGTGTGAATGTGCATGAATGGTCCCAGTGATGGTCAGAAGGGCTGCAGGCACAAACTGGCAGCCACGCCTCTGTCAGTCTGCCCCAGGGCAACTTTTCTTACCATCACCAAGTATGAATGAGGAGTGAATGAATAATGGACACACTGTAAGCACTTTGAGTGTCTGGAAAAGCCCAGATAAATCTAATCCATTATTATTTATAAACTACTGATGTAGCCACAGCTGCCCTAGGGCAGACTGACAGAGGCGCGGACTGCCAGTTCGTGCCTACGGCATCACCAGGACATTCACACACCAGTGGAGTCGCATTGGAGGCAAGGAGGGTGGAGTGTCTTGCCCAAGGACACAGCAACGGTTGACTGGGGGGGAGCAGGGATCGAGCTTTCGATTATTGGACGACTGGACCACTGCCGCCCATTTTACCTCCCTAATTTAAATTTACAATTTATCAAGAAAATTAATTTAATCTGTGGTCTGTTTATGTAAAAAAAAAAACTCACATTGGAACCAAGTCACTATTAGGAGATGTATAGAATCCTGATTCCATGTCTGGTAGTTTGGGTTTAGGGTTTACCCAGAGAACAATAATTTTGACCGCTTTGTGCTAAGCATATAGTTTAGTGGAGGGAGGATCATAGTGTGGGATTGTTTTTTATTTTCAGGAGCTGGGCTTGACTCGCTGGTTCCAATAAAAGAAAGTCCATATCAAGAGATTTTGGATAATTTTTTTTAGGATTGTGATTGGCTGAGAAGAAAAAGTGGTTGATTCAATGTGACGGCCTCATTGATATTGGCGTGTAGAGTGGCAAAAACAAAAACCCAGCATTCCTGGAAGTTAGGTCTTCCTGCTTGAGATTGCACCAAAGCTTTCCAAAGACATGAAGTCGAAGAACTCAACTACTCTGACTTGTACCTGACAGAAGACCTTTGCGATTATTTATGTTAATTAGAGATTAAATTTGCAAGACAAGTCTCCTTGTCCAACACTAGCATCTAACTCCACCACCAGAGGGGCGCTCACACATTTCCAAAAAAGAATTTGGAATCTTGTAACCCTTGTGCTATCCTAGGCACTTTAACATTGGGAGTTGGGTCATCTAGACCCACTAGACAGTGCACTGAACCTTTTTTCTTCAATGATTTGTGGTCTTCACTGGTATCCATGGATTACATGAAATCTTTCCGCCTTTATCCACCTTTGTCATGGTAGGGAGAACACGTCAATGTAAGGATAGCACAAGGGTTAAAAGCCCATTTAGGAGAGTTGAAATTGTTGAAGCTGCAAAGAGCAGGTTAATTTCACTAAACTTTATGAAATAATGTTTGCGTCAAGTCAGCAGAGTGACACCATAGTTCATATAACATTATTTTGCAGGAAAACTACAACATTCTCTGTATTCTTTTACAAACTGGGCAGCAAAAGTGCCCTTTTCTATGCAAAGTCATTTAGTCCACATTACGTAACCCAAATATGCCTAAAAAGCAAACTTTTATTTAACCTGCGGTGGTGGAGAGCCAAAGCGCAGCAGATGGAGGTCGCACAGAGCCAAGTTCACATGGGAATACAAAGCAGATGGACATGAAGTGCAGCACCTAGTTTTGGCACCCCGCTCTGACACTCGCAGCATGACTTAGAGTGGAAAAATCACTGGGGAGTTTCAGCTCATCCGTCAATAAAAACCCAGCGGAAGATTTTGATGCTTGCATGAAGGAAATTGTTTTCCCACTTCCAATTTTGTCCTATTTTTACTTTCATAAATGGTGTTTCTATTTCTATCCTGTCCCGCTATTTTGTCTTTTTTATGTTTGATTAGTTCGTTTGATGTGATCCTTCCACATTGATGCAAGAAGTACTGTTCCAGCATCTCTGCTGGGGCCTGATAAGGTTATTGTCATTACAATCAGCAGTAATTATCTCCAGGTGCTCATATCTGAGATTTCCTTCCTTCCTACCTAGCAGCAGGTGTTTGGCAGAGATGACATGCGAAGACCTGGAGTGGGGCGGAGTCTGCATAATGATTGGATGAAACTTGTTGCTGGAGGGAATCTAACAAACCTGCTGTACAGTTGTATTTTACATGTAATCGGACATCATCTTTGTACCTGTTAAGTGTTGTCACAAACAAATTAAAGGACTGAATTTTTTTTTTTTTTTTTTGCCACAGTCACGTTTCTTATTGTTTTATAGTGGGGTGCAGTAAGAGTTCAATAAAACTGCTGGAGAAAATGCAAATTGAAAGCCTGAAGTTTATCTTCAGCAGATTTGTAGTAACTAAATAGAAGAGACAACTCACAAAAACAAGAAGCAAAGTGTCTCAAAAAAAGTTCCGCATGAATAATATTTCAAACAAACTGCTCTATTTTAATGTTTTTAAATGAAAACACAGACACTTAAAGCCAAATTTTGAAGTGTAGATGCCTTTGTTTGCTTGTAGTTTTGTTATTTTGTTGTACAACTACACAATTTCGAAATACGACAATGTAGATCATTTTTCATTTTTACCTAAAAGCCAGTTAAACAATTAAAACGTGTAAATTCAGGGGGTTTTTGGTGAAAACTACATTTCCCATAATACCTCAAGTGTGACTGTCCATATTGAATTTTAGAAAAAATTCCAGAATATATGTGTGTCTAAGAGGTTTTAACAAAAATATTGGAATTCTTGTGTATTTTTCACTAAAGGCTGTGTCTCACAGCCACTACGTACATTCTTCGCATATCCACGTATGACCAGTTTCTGACCATTTTTTTAACCATTGGTCATACATGAAAATATGTGAGAAAAAGGCTTTGATTACAAAAGGGGTTTATTCAGACATACCTCTGGTTTGTCAGAAGATTCATAACCCCTGTTGTTAAAGTAAAATATGTCCAACACAAGAGGCCCTCAGCTCTCATCTGTCTGCCCAGATGTTGGACAGGACAAGTTTAAAAAACAAAACAAAAACAAAGAAAAAGGTGAGAAAAGTTGTGTTTTACATGAAATTTTTACAGAAAAAATATGAATAAACCACACAAAGAACACGTAAATCAATCATCGGAACATGAACCGTGTGTGATTATTGCTCTGTTTATATGCAATTTATTAGCAATTTGTGAGTCAAAGACACAATTTTAACCCCATATGTGGGCTGCATATGCCATGTAAAAGTTATACATAGGTGGTACATGCATGAAAAGTCCGTTAGACATACGGAAAGTCACGTGTATGCATCTCGCATAAATCACGCATCATTGCGTAAGATTTACATCATATTTGTGCATAAACAATGTAAAATACGTGTAAACTGTGTGATTCTCCGCTGACCAAAAATTTGGAACACCTCAAAACCGAATACAAGTAAAGACCCGTCGGCCAAAACCCTTGACGGACATCTGCCCACATCGACAAATGACGAATGCAAGAAACACTTCCAAGTTATAATCACGGATGAATCACAAAAGACCGTAATTTCATATGTGGAAAACACACAAAAATGGGAAAATTGGCTGTGTGACATGGCCTTAAGTTTGATCAAATTTGTCTCATTTAAGATTTAACTGCAGTAAACACATTTACTAAAAGTCATAATTACTGTGCTGGTCTTTTGGATCAATGCTGAACCAAAGTAAATAAATCAATTCATAATGCTAATAACAATTATGCTTTTTGAGTTTTTTCTTTGATAACTGCGTCTTGATTTTGTCTGGCGACCCGTCCAGGGTGCCTCCTTCCTTTGCCTCCTGGTGGCTGGGATAGGCTCCAGCAACCCCATGACTCCAGAAGGAATTAAGCAGGTCCAGAAAACGGTTGGATGGGATGAAAAGCATGACCAGAATAAAAAAAACAAACTGCTTTGTATCATCAAATTAGGTTTTGAAAAGCAGGGTTTACCCCTTTCTGACCCATCATGTGTTACATAAATTGATGCTGCCCACTCCCATTCCTTTGTAACCGCGTTCTCATGTTCTGCAGAACAGTATTCAAAGCTCACATCATCAGTGAAGAAGTGAAGCCGCTACAGTAAAATCTAAATTTTGTTGTGCATAAATATATGCTCTCAAACCTCTGTTTATGCATGCAGAGGTTGCATCGATATCAATCTGTTTACTTTGCCTGGGAGCAGACAAAATGTCTACTGATATACATGTAGTTTGAAACAATTATTATTGAAGATGCTGATTAGCTTCTCCATCTGTGAGCTCAGTGCCAATCTGCCCCAACGCAAACCTCCTGCCAAACAAACAATGCTCAATGATAAAGCAGGTTGTTGCCAATGATGAAGGCCTCGCTGATGTTGTTATTTCTCCCAAGAGCTGGGTCTGATTCACCCTGATTACTTCAGCCAATCATAGATCAGCGATGTTCATTAAACCCAAAACAGCTGATCTCAGTCCCATTCAGTTTCTCTGCTTTAAGTGAAATTAGCATCTCGCTGCCCTTTGGGACAGCAGCATAACCAAAACACATCATGCTAATGTGCTTTAAAGATGTTCAGCTTAATGGATAATTAATATTCCTCAAAGATGACTGCAAACCTGTCCCGAAAGAGCCACTTCATAACACCAGCTGTCATTATATTTGATGACTTTTCATGAGTAGGATTTAAAATTAAAAGATAAAAAGAAATTCAACTGGAAGTAAATTTTATGGAGCTTAATCAAACACACAACACATGACAGCAAAACATCAGATCCGACATGGATCAGCTGAAAACACTGAATCAAGAACTGACAGCCCAGAATCAGCCCGAGTACCTTCCCCAAGTCCATGAGATGAAACCTAATTAGCTATTCATCATGTCTAAATTCAGGTCACACGGAGCTGGTCTAAAAACAGCAGAATGGAGAACTAACACAGAAATTGCTTTGAAATGTGGCAGCCACAACTGGACCAAAGGGATTGCTGCCCTTTGAGAAGGTTTGAGCAGGAATGCGGTTGAGAGGGAGTGCACGTCCCCTTAAAACGGGCCAGTTCACCTACCTGGAACTGCAGCATTGTTACCAAATGACTTCTTTGTCTGCAGGAGTGCAAACAAGTCAGTGAAAATTCCTGGCTTTTGAGTCTGTAATGCTGTGGAAAATCCTCCAAATGATGCAAAAAATGCTCAAGTTAACTGTGCGAGGTTAAAATGTAATGCTGCGTTTGATGGAGACTTGAGCAAACAAGCAGAGAATACTAAACCTTTCTTTTTTATTTCATGCAAAGATTTTAACTCATTATCTTTCAGTTCCGCCCAAAACCTTGCTGATGGTGATGCATTTCCCCCCACTTTTTGCACGTAGTGTGCAGAATATCCCAGAATTTACAGTCTGAACAAATTTCAGAAGAATGCACAAAAGCATAGAACCAAATCAGCAAAATTAACATTAAATATACTCTTGCAGAAAATGAACATGTGCCCCCCAAAGCCTTGTTAGAAATCAGGCTATTTAATAAACTATATGATTAAATTACAATTCAAATGTTAAAATCCTCCTGAACTAAAAATATAAAAAAAAATCTATACATAGTAATTGATTAGAACAGAGTTCTTTTTTGTTTAAAGCAGCGCAAACTTGAAAAACTCATAATATTCTTTTCAAATTCGACAATTCTGATGCAGAAACAACAAGAAAAAAGCAGGTTAGAGGTAAGAAATAAACCAAATATTTTAAATCACAAGTGTAAAATATGTAAATCAGCTGTTTGGATAGGATCAGGACTGAGTACATCAGGAGTCTTGGAGATAAAGTCAGACTGAGATGGTTCGGACATGTCCAAAGGAGAGACAGAAAGAGTCAGGCAAGCTGCCAGGCAACAGGTCTAGAAGAAGACCATGGAGGAGGTTTATGGATGCAGTGAACAAAGACATAAAGGTAGCTGGTGAAAGGAGAGGGTGCAGAAGACAGGGTTAGATGGAGAAAGTTGCTTCGCTGTGGGAATCCCTGTAGGGAAAAGCCGAAAGGAAAAGAAGAAAAAGCTGTTTGCTAATTGATTGACCCTGATCCAGCAGTCCTAATCCATGCATTGAAAGCATCACCCGATCCCATATACATTCCAAATAAAATACTTCTTCTATTCTTACTCTGTAGCTGATGAAAAAGGAAAATATTCAAAAATATGTGGAGAAGTTTAGTGTCATTGCTCCCTGGAAGGAAATAAAAGCTCCAACATTTAAGAATGAAACCATCTTTTATTTTCACAGAAGCACCACCGCGTAACAGCCTTTAAAATAAGAGAGACAGACAGTCAGAGAGGCCCAGTTTCCTCCCTTTAGTGCATAACACTTCATTATATACAATCACCTGTCCTTCATTTCCCAGCTGAAAAAGACAGAGTAAATACACAGCTATTTTACATCATGTTTAATATAAACAACACCATGTCATACAAATTGCACTTGTCTTTGCTGTGAGGTAAAACACATTGTAAGCAGAACTGAACACTTGGACAAAAGGGTTTTGCTCATGAAAAAGTGCGCATCAGCCGCCATTTACAGATGAACTGTTGTACTTCGTTAAGGTGGAGCAATATTTTTTTTTTTGGTCTCCCCTTCTCCAGAGAGGAGAGAAGAAAGTTATCCCCCGGATTTAATATAAAACATTTTCTGCTTTAGGTGTTCGTTCTTCCTCCATGAAAGGAAAATGTGCGTTTTAATTAGTCAAAGTGCAGATTTATATAAAATAAATCGTTATCCGTTGGTATTGTGAATTGTTTCAGATAGGAAAATGCAATAAAACAAGTTTAGCTGATTTGGAGGATGACTTTTTACGCACAGCTTTGAGAAAGGAGGATCAAGTTATTTCTGTTTCTGTTTTTGTTTTTTAATATCCCATTAGAGTGAATGAATCCACCTCACAGTTGGGATTCACATCGCGGCAGCTTCGTCCCCACCAGGCTGCTGTCGCTGCTGTCCAACACGGCGCAGTCGGACCACATCTCCAGCGTGCCGGGCTCCAGCGCGGACACGAAGCCGCCGGAGCAGCGCGTCAGGTCGCAGGAGCTTATGTGCAGCCTGCGATCGGCTTGCCTCGGGCAGCACAGCAGCCTCTTAAAAGCCTTCCTGAAGTCCGGACTCCGGCAGTAAATAATTGGGTTAAAGGCGGAGTTCACGTAACCAAGCCAGTTTAGGAACACGAAGACGTTCTTGTCCACAAGCTCTGCGCAAAATACGCGCACAACGTTGACTATGAAGAAGGGCAGCCAGCACAGAGTGAACGTCCCCATGATGATTCCCAGAGTTTTCAGCGCCTTTTGCTCCCTGAGCGCCAAGATCTTTGAAGGTCTCTTCTTGCACTTGGAGGTCAGCCCTGTCAGGGCGTTGTGAAACCTGCCCTCACACTTGTCGATCTTTTTGAGCTGCTTTTTTGCTTCTCTGTACACGCGTGCGTAAACAAAAATCATCACCACGAGAGGAATGTAGAAGGAGATAACGGAGGAGGAGATGGCATATGCCCTGTTGGTGACAAAGTCGCAGCATTGGGGGTTCTCGTAGCAGTCCGTGTCCGTGCTGTCGCGGGACCAGTGCATCAGGATGGGGAGGAAGGAGACCAGCGCAGAGATGGCCCACACCACACACACCACCGCTTTGGCCCGACTTTTGGTTAACAAGCTTTGGTAGCGGAAAGGTGAAGTGATGGCCACGTACCTGTCTATGGCGATTACGCACAGGGTCTCTATGCTGGCGGTGACGCAGAGAACATCCACAGAGATCCAGATCTCACAGAAAAAAGAGCCGTAAAGCCACAAGCCGCGCACCTCGAGCACAGCGCCAAACGGCACAACAAGTAAGCCCATGATGAGATCTGCACTGGCCAGCGATACGATGAACACATTGGTGAGGGTCTGCAGCCTTTGCGTCCTGGCTATGGCCACGATCACCAGGATATTCCCAAAAACAATGGACAGTACAATCAAAGCCATCACCAGACTCATGCCTGCCGTCCACTGCTCGGACGCGGCTGGAACAGTGCCCTGCCCGTTGGACGCCTCGGTTCCAGTGCCGTTGTGGGGGGTCACTGGAGAGGACGCGCCGCCGTCCCCCATGGCGCGTTGCTGCGCTGCGTTTGACAGCAGGGTGAGTTCATTCAGGCAGCGCGCAGCAGCCGTTTCCCTCTTCTGCGCTCGACAGAGACGCAGCTCCAATCCCGGCGCGCGCAAACTCCATCTGGAGCTGCTTTCTTCTTCTGCGCTTGGCTTGATGCTCCACCAGCGGGGACTGAAACACGGGTGACATCATCACTCTCTGCGACCAATCAGGCAGTCCAGTGGAGCAAAGGTCCCAGTGGATCAGAGGAGGCAACATCAACTTCAGCCTCTTTTTTGTGTCATGTTTCTGAAAATAAAACACCCTAAAACGCACAACTTTATGTTTGTTACTTATTAACACAAACTGTCACTGTTTCCTGAAGAAAAAAAACATCCAGCAGTGTGGGAACACCAGGCCAAAAGTGAAAATCCAGAGGGATTTCCCTGCTTTCATCACCCTCCATGGCAAACCAGATTTGTTGTTCCACATTTATATTTTTACCTCCAGAAATGCTTCCCTTGAGATCTGCTCCCACCTTATCAGAAGCCATAAAGCTATGCTGACTTTAACTGGCAGTCAGAATTCTCAGATTCCTTGTCGACAACCTCTCTTCTCCTTGTCCACGGGCTGAGTGTTTCAAGTGAACATGAAGAGCACCAGATGGGAACTGACTGAACGGCGAGCGTTTAAAGTTTAAACACCAAAGAAGAAGCTGGATTTATTTCTGGATCCCTCCTCATGACCTCTGTGACCCCTTGTCTGAAGCTGAAACATGACATCAACCATGAAGCAGTCTTAACATCCCTCAAGTGACTCGAAGATAGACAGGTTGGTTGTTTTTGAGAAAATAAAGCTGGGAAAGCTTATTTTTATCATTTTTAAAGTGACCTCATTGCTGCAAACGTACTTTCAACCTAAATCCACATTCAGCAGTCATGGGTTAGACCCCTTTAGCTCAGGGCCCAATTAGAGGCTTTCCTTGTTCTTTTGGATTAGTTTCACCTCAAGTGAAGAGTTAGTTGGGAATCATAAGCTCTCAAACTCTTCATTCAGCTCCAATAATAAACACCCAAATATATTTCTGAGAACCATTTTGGAATTTTCCTATTTTGGTCCAAAGGGAAGCAGCGAACGCAGGACTCTGTGCTTGGTCCTCTTATGTTTGTCTGACGTTGAAAGCTTGTTGGTTAGTCAGGTTTGACAAATGACATTCATAAACACAGGGCTATATCATTTTATTTAGGACTAAAAAACCCTGTTCAGATGTGAAATAATTGCAAGAAAGACATTAAAAATTGAAAATATATAACAGTTTTCAAAAATAATTTAATTAATAAAATTTCTTCCTGAAAACCTTTTCTGATTGTTTTCAGTGTCAACTTTTTGTAATTATGCAAAAAAATACAGTTTGGAGAAATTTAAACTTTATGGACTGAATTAAGATCAACATAAAAAAAACATAAAATGTAATAAATAAAAAGAATTTAAAAAAACAAAAAAAACTTTTAGAGTCTTTGGTGTGACTCGGCCTGAAATTGAACTCACGACTTTCCAACTGAAAAAAACAAAGAGGGGACTTGGACACAATCGTTTTTAATGATCATCCAAAGCCCTTTTTACAAACTTTAAATATTGTCAATCATTGTTAAACTTCTGTTTATGCTGTTTACTTTTTGTTTTATCAGCTGAAAATAAATACATTAAAAAGAATGATAAAAATGGCTCTCCAGTTACTATTTATAATTAAAAACAGTTGACAAATTAACAACAACACTTTTTAATATATTTATTGCACGCTAATTGTAAATTAAAAACCACCATTTCGATCAGTTATGACAAAAACTTTAAAACTATCTAAACCAGAAGCCTATTATTTCTTTAAATTATTAACTGTTTTCCGCCGCTGTTGAGGAAAACCTGAGAATCTGGGGTCTCAGATTGCAGACCCCTGTCTTTGGGGGAAACGTTTTTATTTATTTCTTTTTTTTTATGCTCAACTGAAATACAAAATAATCTCTTTGTTAAGTAAGAACCTAACTTTACTCATTCAATTGTGAGTGCTAACTGAAAAATGGATTTTAAAATTCATAAAAATATCCTTAATATTTAGTGGAATAATAATATTTATGAAATGTGCAAAGATCTGAAGTTTTTCTGCCAATTCCTTAGAAAACCTCTCTAAACCTTCATGCAGACCAGTTGCACAACAAAAGCACTACTCGAGGAATGCTGTAAGGAGGGATTTACAGGCTGCTACTGAGGCTTAGTGCAAATGAACTCCGTGAGCAAAGAGGCCCATGAAACCAGGTCTGTTATAGCATCTCCTTGAGTCATATCATATTGTTTTAAAAACTGCTAACTTAAGGAGTTTTAGGCAAAATGCAGACGCCAGTGGTCTGGGTGGGAAGTGCTGGGCAAGGATGCTTGAGGTGCATTCAGGGACAAGGCCAAATCTCAGGGAAATCTCTGCAAAAACGGTGCAGAGTGTAGGTGTGCAGCATTTCAACTGTAAGGGTGGAGAAAGGCGAGTGAAGCCTTGAGTTTAACGCACAACAACGGTCGAGGTGAGAGCAGATAAATGCATACATACATAAGGCTTTTTAAAGATAGCAGTTCCGAGTTCCAACAACTTTTCAATGTCTGTTCTGAATTTAGTTTTAAAAATGATATTTTATACAATTCCAGTAAAGGTACAGTGTTGATTTGTTGTACAAAGCAGGATGTTAAAACTGAATTTTCCTGCTTTTAAACTTTCTGATTCTGAGATTGATGTTTGTCACAAAGTGAAATGCCTTGGACTTATCATCAACGATCGACTTATAGATGATGATGATGATGATGATGTCCACAGACAACGGTGGATTTTATACAGGCAAACATGCTTGCATGGAGGTTTTTTTCATGTTCTGACAAACGTCAAATTCTTTATTCAAAATTTGAATAGAGTAGAGTTTAATACTCTCCAACAGAGCTTGCTATCGAAGCGAATTCAACCCGTTTTGTACGTAAAGAGTGAAAAGGGACCTAAAAGCTTAAAAACATGACAGTTTTGGACGTGGAAGCCAGAAGATTAGCGTTTAACGTATTTTTATTTTTTTTGCCTAATCATAGCCGTTTCCCAGGAAGGACAGCTTAAAGTTAAAGAGCACTTTAGTCCAAAAGACAGAAAATTTATTACATAAATTGGCAAAAACTTTCCAAGCAACAGATACAAAGCCAATCTCAGTCTAAGAGACCTGAAAAACCCGGGATCACCTCAGATATCTTGATCTCACAAGAAGGTCTTTGTTTCCTCATCAGTAAACTCCCTCGAGGGTTTAAGGAAAGTGTTTAGAAACACTTAATTCTTTGTGACTTTTTTGACTCTTCTCCCTCCTTTTAATGTCTGTGGTTTGTGTTATTTATTCAGGGGAAAAGCTTTAAATTAGTCATAAATGTATGTGGATGGACCTCACACAAATGGTTGGACTGTACATTTGCATTAAATTTATTACCGTCACTTAAATTATGCATTGATTTATGCTTGACGTTATAATTCTTGGATTACTTATGGAAGTGGAAAACATCCTATTCCAATTTTATTTCCCATGTTCTTCACAATGTGAAAGGATACAGCGCTTTTTTTTTTTTTTGCCTTGAACAGGAACTTACTCTACAACAAACAACAGAAATTTAAAAATGTCTTTAACTTTTGAGCTTTCCATTTCTACTTTCTAACTGCGCCTTTCATGCCAAACTTTTACCCTGTCACGTACTGAAAAACGTACCAAAATTTGCATGCATCACCTAGTTCCAGACGAAAAAAGAATTTTTGATATTGCATCAGGTGATCAGGGCCAAAATCTGTCATTTGTTGTAGCCAAGGGTGACATTTGGTGTATTTTCCTATTTTCTTATAATATCTTTAAAAAATGTCACACATGTGCTGCTAGCTGAAGTCTACTGTTGGAACCAAAGTTTAGTTGATCTTTGACCTCAGGAAGACGCCGCCATCTTAAATAAAAAAAAAAAAAAGAACCTTTAATGTTAACTACAAATTTAAACTCCTTCTAGGGATTTCAATCTATCGCCTCTTAACTCCCCAAGCATCAATGGGAAAAATGTCGAAATTAAAAATTGTAGATCTTGAATAGCGCTCCTTTATCGCCCATTTTTTTTACCAGAAACGTGAATCGTTGGCTCAAGCCATATGACACACGATATGAACATATTGGGAATGTCCGCATGGTTAAAAAAAAAAAGCCTCAGTCGCCAAGGAAACACAAAAAGTTACTTTTGCTAATTTTGCTAAAAATGACATAGACCTGTTTGTCAACCCCAGGCAACCCACAAATGTAATGGTTGCTATGAAAATAAACCCAACAGAAAAACCGTCATTTAAAAAAAAAAAGGTAGCAGGGTGGTAAGGGAGAGGGGAAGAAAAGGGCAGGTAGCAGCTGCTCAGTAACTAAGGGCGAGTAAAAAGGGGGCCACAAGGGTGTGTGTGGGTAGCTGCTTGCTGCTGTAATTTGTATTATTTCTTTAAAATCATATTTTTGCAATCCTTAATATTTTATGGGTACAGTTGTATTTTAAATGGCGTGAGGTGCTGCTTTGCACAGCTCTGTTCCTCACCTTAAAACCTTTGCACACACTTTTGAAAGTTTATTTTGCAAGCTCCGAAGTCTTAGATAGTAGCTAGGTCGCCATTTTGTTAAATATATATATTTTTTAGCAGTTTTAGCACAAAAATGCAAAAAAATAAAAAGTATTTTTTGGGAAAATCTGAGAGGAAAATTCCTTTCTTTAGCAGATGTTCACAAAGCTGCCGTTGCCTTTTGCTGTTTTCCACCTTCTCGTGGTTTTTTTTCTTTTTTTTTTGGAGCTTCCCACTCATCCAAAGCTGCTGTTGACCACTCAACAGCAGCTCCTACGCGTCTTCATGCATTGGAGCAAAGACATGGAGAGGTGGTTCAGCTTACCCCAGCAGCTTGACGTTGTGTGAACACGAGCAGAGTCAAAGCTCATCATTTGAAGAGCTCCTGTTTATAGACAAGCCAGTGAAACCTCATAAAAAGGCTGTTAGGTTTAGAGGAAGGGAGTAAAAATCTGTCTTCTTGTTTTTTTTTTTTTTTTGGCCACTAAAGAGAAAACACTGCAGATTTCCATTTTTAAAAACTTTTATAAGCAATTAAATCAGGAACGATTAGAATTCAGATTTCAGGGATCATATGAGCGTCACAAGAGGCACAAGGTTCAGGCCCTGGAGAAAGCGTTCAAAAGCCGTGATTGTGCTGCTGAAATGAGCTTTGTGCTCCCGGAAGTTCTTATCTGGTCAATCTGGCTCCAGATCCTCACGGCTCACTCCAGGGATTTGCTTCTTTTGACTCTAGGACGCATCGACGTAGAGGAGGTGAGCATCCATCACCACTTGTGGAGGCCCTTCCGATTTTATCTCCTCCGCCTCCCCTTAACATCTAATAATATTCCTCAGTGGTGTTTTAAGTTAATTGAGGTTTTCTCTCCCCGAGTGTGTGAATGACCTCCAGCCAAACGGACGGCAGCCGGAGTCGCACCGGGTTAATGATGCTGTCAGGAAAGCAGATGAGGACAGAGGGGCCGACAACAGTCCCTCCTTTGTTACACGCTCCCCACTCAAATCCGTTAAGTAATAACTCAGACGAAACATTTATCCCGCCATCTTCAACGCTGGACGTCTTTAAAGGCTGATCAGTGGTTCCAACCTTCTACGACATCACTCAGTAAGTTATGCGTGACATTCTGCTGTCGTTGGACAGAAACTGACGGCCTTCTTTCCGTCAGGAGATGCTCTCTGTGGAAAAAAAAAGAAAAAAGAAATGTAGATACAACTTATGAGTCAAATGTGGCATGAATGGAAGACATAAAAAAACAGTCTACATGTCCAAATTAAAATTAAAATTCTTTATAAATGAGACAAGTGAAGGCAGAGAAAATTCATTTTTATGGAAGTCCTTAAATCTCTAGATGGAATCACACTCAACTCTTATTTTTGCTTCCTTTTAAAAAGAAATAAAGGCATTATGTTAAAATCCTTATGTTTCTCTTTTACATGGTTGGTGGCACCCAATGCCTTAGTTTTTTTTTGCATCTAAAGTGGCTTATTTTTTTCACATCTACCTCAATATTTTGTAGAATTTGCTTTAATATTGATCTTTACAAAGTCAGAGGGAGAAGATATAACGTAAATCTGCTATGCATGTCACAAAAATACCACAAATTCTGTTGAATTTTGGATTTTTTAAACATATTTTAACTATTACCTTGAAGTAAATTTGTTTTGTAAAGACTTACTGTTCTCAAAGAAAAGTCCAAAGACTTATCTAACAAGTGTTTCATTTGGGCAAAAAAAAAAATACGTAAAAAATGAATGAAAAAAGATTTTTGATCTGCATTTTTATCGTCAAATTTATTAGATGATCTAAAGATGAAAGCTTCTGCATCCCTTAAAGGCTCAGTTCAAACAAGAAAATCTATCCATCACTGATAAATAAATAAAATAAAAAAAACTCATGCTGATTTTAAAAGATTGACAGTTTTTTTCTCACAGAAATGGATCATACGTGACATAAATGGAGGCATTATAAAAATAAAATCCAAAAAAAGATTCATTAATGAGGTCAGCAAAAGCAGAGAAATCATATTTTTAGCTTGGTTCCATAAAGATCAGCAGATAAGTCTCCCATTCTTTAAAATCTTTGGTCAAATTAATTTGTGCTGCTTTGTTAGTTTGAATATTACCATCCTTGCTGCTTGAGCCACTCGACCCAAATTAATAACAGTTGATAGAGAAGAATAAAAACGTATTTCTCTTATTATACTTTGGCTGGACGACAGTGGAAGAAAAACATGGAAAATAGAAAAAAAAAAGGCCTTTTGCCTGTTTAATATCACAATAATAGAGTTTGATAACGGATATAATTTCATTTCTGTCGTAGAAATTCTAGAAATCATGAGGGAAATTAAAAAGGAAAAGTCCAATTTTAACAAACATATTTGATGACGTGTCTTAAGGAAAAATCCACTTCAAATTTTAGATTCTATTCATGATGACAGATTTAAAAAATAAAAGGATTAAACGCCAAAATGTGCTTAAACAATAAAAAGGATTATAATGGGTCGAATGTTCAAATGGATTGCTTTTGTATTTCAGAAAGTCACAAAGCAAACCAAGTATCTCTTTGTAAATATGTCAGAAACAGGAGATAATTTAACCAAACACACTCCTTAGGATTGCATGAAAATTGATTTTTTAATCAAAAAAGGAAAAAGAATAAAATAAAAGTGAGATTAATTGAAAAGTTTTGTCAAAATTTCTTTGCTAAAGTCTTTAAAGTTTTTTCTTTTCTATGTCAAACACTTATTTGAGCTTTTTTTTTTTTAATTTAGGAACACCTTTCTTATTGGATTTTACTTTGTAACTGGGTGTTCATCTTTCTTTTTATTCATACTGGTTTCCCAATACTTTTGAACAATGATGCTTCCTCCCCTATGTTTGACACAAAGGGACAAACCAGGTTTAATTTAAAATGAATACAAACTGAATCTGAATATTATACCTTTATTGCTTTAATCTCATTGTCTGGGGTCTTTTTAGGTGCCTTTTCATAACTTCCCAGCAGAGTTTTTCAATGAGGAAGGATTTTCAGTCTATTTAACATCTGAATGTTGGAGATCTGTGCAGGCGAGTCTCCTCAAAGTAAGCCTGAATCTCATTTTTTTTATTATCCGTCTGGCCAAACTCCACGATCTCACAGCTCAGACTGGAGGTGCAGCAAATCCAGGTCATCCATTAATAACTCCATATTTCCTAACCAGACAGATGGAGCATTCTGAACTGTTGGATACCCCATAATACCCTCAAAACTAAGACTTATTGAATATATTTTACAAAACATTGTAGCTGAAAGAATAAACTATAAGTACAGAAACAATATTTTAAACGTTTTTGCAATGTTCTCAAACTCTAAATACTTTTTGGTAAGTTAGCTTAATTAAATTTCGTTTTTTTAATGCTGAACTTCTTCCAGCTATGAAAAAAAAAATCACTGATGTTTTTGCTTTCAAGTAGATGCTAAATAAAGAGAAGTGGAGCAGAAGTGGTTTGATGCATCAGTAGGTGACAAAGGATTAATAGAAGTGTCCAAATGAAAAAAATACTTTTCCAAATCATTACCCTCCTGCCGCCGTGCTTCATTTCTGATAAAAACAGCAATGATTTGTGCTCCTTAAGAGACTAATGCAGATCTTGTTTTTCCTTTTTTTTCCACAGGTGCTTCAGTGTGTTTCCAGTAATGAACGAAAACCCATCTTGAGACTTTATGTGGTCCAGACGTAAAGAAATCACATCCTCGGTATGGGCCTGCAGCGTTGACTTTTGGGAAATGAAAGTCTTCTTTTGCAAGATTTGTAAAAGTATTCAATGTTTTTCCAACTCAGCATGGTGACTCAGCATGGCTCCATAACTGGCAAAAGTCCACTCTAATCATCTTTTGGTCCATTTTCAAAATGTTCTCAGTGGTCTTTTGATTCTGATTATGCAGGTTTAATAATAATTTTTTTAATAAATAAAGTTTTTTTTTTTTAGGACGTTTCTTCAGAACGGCAGGAATTCATTATGAATTGACCTCTAAATTGCGATTGTGTCCGTGAAGCAACCCCACCCCCCCTTTCCCACCTCGTTGATGATAGCAGGAAGCAGATTTTTTTCCACAAATAATCTTTTTTTCCCAATGGATTTGTTTCCGTCTGCTCCTGATTCACAACGATTTGAATGAAGAAATACTAAGAAATGCAATTTTTTTAGCTTAATTCCCATTAACATGTCTGTCATCATCAGAAAAATTCCACAAGAACAACCAGCAACCCCATTTTTACAGTCTGTCATTTTAGATTTGCCTTAGTACTAACCCGTATGATGCACAAAATTAGTCCGTATCGCCGTTTGACCTCTTTCTTTTAACAAGCCTCATGTTTCTTTTATGAGGTTTTTTGTGCCCAATACTGCTTAAGCATATAAATTTAGATTTTTTTTTATTGCTTTCACCACATGTACTTCACACATGCAGCAAAAGAGGCATCTTTTCTCAAATTTAGCTTAATATTTTGCCCAAATTGTTTATAGATGGGCAGATGGACGGAGTACAGCTTAAATCTGTAAAGCACCACACAAAATGACCACACAATCATTAAATGAGTTTGACACAGGCTTACTGTTCTCAAGTTTCCTTTAAACAAAAAGCAAGTGTGTAAAAAAAGGAACAAAAGAACCCATTTGATCTGCAATTTATCTTCAAGTTTATTAGTTTATCAATGGATGAAAGACTGCATCTGTCAAAGGCTGAGAACAAGAAAAACAAGGGGACTCTGTCCATCACTGATGAAAAACTTGTTAAAACATTTTATTGCTTGAAGAATTCCCTTAAAGATGCAAAGAAAAGCAAACCGTTTTAGGAGCTTTAATGCCTTTCAAGCTCATTTCAGTTCATTAAATAATGCCAGAGGGATAGCAGAACTCTGAAAATACTTTATTTTGAATAAATAACTTGTGGGAATTGAAGGATAAAAAAAAAAAAAAGAAGTATTGTTGGTGTCATATACACAGCATAAGTGTCATCAGTTTGCATCATCCTTCTGTTTCAAGGCACTGGGGCCCAAACGATAAGAAGTAAATAAAGGCAGCGGGACAATTACGGGGACGCAGGAATCAAAGCGGGGCCCTTTTGTACACTTTGAAAATCAATATGGGAAAAACATGGAACAGCAGCTGCCATATCGCATGATGTTACATAATGGGACCCACAATGCAATGCAGCAGTGTTTCTTTCATATCCTTTGTGAGGCCTGATAGCCCAAAAAAAAAAATAAAAAAAAAAAAAAGAGAGAGAGAAGGAAGCTCTGTTTGTCATACCCGACGGTGTGTGGAGCAACCAGCAAGTCCGCCGGTGTCATCAGTTCACGCTGCTCCCTCTCATCGCAAAAACAAGCACTTTATTTAACAGATAACAGATGTATTTATGGTCCGAATCAAAGGGTCTCCTTGTGTTGCAAATATTTGTAATCGTAAGTGTCAGCGGCAATAATGAGGGAGGAGGCGCAGGACAAAGCTCTGGGCCAGTGTGGCTTAGTAAACAGCTCACGCTGCAGAGACACGAGTATTTATGAAAGCTGGGCTTGAAGGAAGACACTCCAACCAGTGCTACACGTGGATTTAAAAGGAGAAAAAGCATCTTTTTAAGCACTTGAACATCGTAATGGCAATAAAGCTGGTTCTTTTGCATAGATGTGGTCTCGTGAACCTGTTCTTTAGGGCACAAAGTCTCCCGTTTGCCCCTTTTCTACCCCATATTGCTTCCATTGGACATGAAATTGAAGATTTTTGGCGTTAGATCCTTATAAAGGTTGTGCACTGGTTTCACAGTCCTAAAATTAAAATCGTATTTCAAATCTTGAATTTTTATTTCTCAGTCTGATGCATGTGAAAAATGCATCCGTAGTTTTTTTTTTTTTCCTCCTCCCAAAACTGAAGGGTTGACGTAAAAGGCAAATCAATCAATTGTTCTAAGCTTTCCAAATTGGATTCATTCTAAACCTGCAGTTCTCATGGTGTGTTTGCTGTATGCAGCAAATTCCTCTCAATGCACGCCGCCCAGTCGGGACGTTCGCAGCCACGATCCATCATGTCTGACAGGAAGAACATCAGAGTCGACCGAAATGAAATTCTCCAGAAAATCTAGTTTTTCTATAAAAAAACAATCTTTCACAAACAACAATCTCATGTTTTAAGGCAACGAATAAACATCTTTTTCCCACCGATGCCCCAAAAGTGTGGATTCTAAAGGCAGTTACTGCTTTTAAAAAGTGTGGGCAATCGCCACGGTGACCTGCTTCTCTCCAGAATGGCTGTTTATCTGAAGAGGCTGGCTAAACGAGGCCGCTTTCATCGTGCAGGCTTTGCCTGCCTCCAAACAATAGAACACCCACACTCCCAGCGTGAGGCAGGGGTTGTTGTTTTTCCACGCCGTCTCTGCCGCTGGAAGTTTGGTCGAGATGTTGATGGGCTGAGAGAGATCCACAATCTCACCTGTCGTCACCTGACCATCCAGCAGCCACTCGTTACCTAGGAAACAGGAAGCTGTCAGACAGACGGACTCAAACAAAAATGTCTAAATGCAGACGACGCAAAACTTGCATCAAAACCATTTCATAATTAAAGTATATTAAGCAGAATATCAAAAATAAAAGTAGATCATAAATATCTATATTGATTTTTGTAGATGTGGAAATTTGATTACACTCTTTCAGTTTGTCACTTTGATAGTAAAAAAAATAGGTAAAGGTTCTAACTTACTGGAATTTTTCTAACTGAGCAGAAAGCTTGACCAAAAAAAAAAACAAAAGAAGTTCTGGAGCAGTACTTTACATAGAAGTTAAAAAAAAAAGAAAAACAAAATAGCACTGGTTTCTCATGCACACCATTTTATTTTTTCACTTTTATGTCCCTTTAGGGGCTCCGTAGAAAAGTGCCACAAATAAAAAAAAACATCATTATTAATTTCTTACAAAAATGTTATGATTGATTTATATAAATTTATGTATTAAATTTCAATTGTTATTTTGCAAAAAAAAAAAGAATAAGTAAAATGTAGTATTTTGAGAGATTAAAATGTTATTAGAAGAACTGAATAAATGCTAACTGTAAAAAATGATGAAACGTTAAGTAAAGCAGGATAGGGTGGGTTTATATAAGGTCACTTTTTCCCACTCCTTTTGAAGAAAAAAAGTTCAACTCCTCCTTTTGACAAACCTATTTAATGTACAGCTAAAAATATGTCTATTTATGATTATAATGAGCTCAATTAAACCTGTACGGGGATGTATAAACATATGAATAATGTCACAATTATTTATCCAAAGATTTAAACTTATGTGTCCTATGTAAACAAATGTCTTTTTTTTTGTTTGTCTTGAATATTTTTCATTTAATTGCTAGAAATAAACCATTTCCAAAATCCAAAGGTAAATGCATAATAAATGTTTACTTTATAATAAATAAAAAAAGCAATTTTCAAGAGATCTCAATTCAGAACTAAATTTAAAGAGAGATGTGTGTATCAGGTTATGGAACCACAAATAAAAGAGGCTAAATCAATAAATATATTATAAAACTGTGGTTACAATTTAATACAATAAATAAATAAACATGCTATCTGTATTTTAAACGGGTTTAAACTAATGAATCCATATTTGTTGGTGCTCACTATTTGTTATTTTTGTTTGTTTACTGTTTTGAGAAAAAAAAAAAAAAATTGTACCAAGACTTTCGGTAAGTAAAAGAGGCGGAAATAATCATTTTTCTTTCCGTTCTTTTATTAGCACAAGAAAAACAACTTTGCATGCAGTGTTATGTTTCTGCCAACATGAACCCAAATGATAATCTTTTATATCGATATTAACTTTTGAGTTTATAATAATTGTAGGGATTTATGCAGGATTATGTCTATTTTACTGTATAGCTCAAATAATACTAATAATAATAATAGTAACTTTTTTTTTTTGGTTCATCAAAACATTGTTGCTGCAAAGAAAGTTGGGAAATGTAACACCAAGATGTGGATAAAACCTTTTAATTGGAAGTTTCCACTTGGATGACCGTTGCCGCGGTAACCACACTGAAGAAAGTCAAAACAAAAGGAGGGTGCTGGGACCATGAAGACGTCATGGTGAGGAAATCTCACGGATGTTACAGATATTTTAGATGGATGTCCACCTACTGAGTGACCAAAGTTCTCTCTAGAGATGTTCTGCAAACCTGGAGGAAAACAACATCACTCTTCGTTCCCGTCTGGTCCAAGCGTGATCTCAGCCATCGGACATGTTGTTATAAAGTGCCGGCCTGGCGTCTGGATTTAAGAAGCCTGCTGAGTCAGGGCTGAGCGTTGCACAACGCTGCTCAGTGGAATCGTGTGAAACGTTAGCCTTGATCCTCTGAGCCTAAATCAGATGACACGCGGCTGAGGACGCTGGGTAATCTCGGCTCTGGAGCGCGCCGTCAAACCTAAAGAGGAGCCGTCAATGCAAATCAAAATAACTCGTGGAGTTTCTACTGTGAGAAAAATCGGAGAAGAATGACAAAATCCATGCCGGCTGTGATTAATGACACTGATGTCAAGCGACGGATCCCACGGCAGCCATCTTTAAAACGCCTCGCACAAAAAAAGCAATGATTTTCTGCAGTCCTCTAACACGATCCATTAGAATTCCTGCCTTTGCGTTGATACGATCAGCTGAAGTCCAGACTGGACATAATGAGCCAGCAGAGGATCACATAACATAGTCGGCCAGTTAATTATGTGAACTAAGGCATGTTGTCTTATCTAAATGCTCTAAAAATAGCCCGCTGACATGGCTGAACCGCTGGCTGCATCACCCAGGAGGATGGAAACACTTTTGTTTTTAAGCCTAATGAACAAACCATCAACTGCCACTCACAGGATATCTAAAAATCACTTCACACTCGCTTTAAATCGTCAGGCTACGTTTGAGAGGAACAGCGTTGAACAAGCATCCACGTTAACAACAGAATGCCGGACCAAAATACAACTTTACAGGAGGAAACCGGATGCTCAGCTGTGGATCGTAAAAGTAGAAAGATAACGTCAAAAATGTATTAACATTAAAGATTAAAAGGAGACCAATTCTACATGTTTTGTGTGTTTTAGCTAAACATCATGCTACGCTGTTAAATGTTTATAACAATATGGTCCAAAGAAAAATGTCTGGATTTCTACCAAGCAGAAGTGGATGCAGTTTTTTGTGCTGTTGCATGTTTTTTTTTAAAAAGCTTTTATTTTTAAACATTTTTTAGTCTGTCAAATAATTCTGGTTCACATTATTTTAATGTTTATATGTCCAGATAATGCTTGTATACATAAAAACTGAACTATAACAAGGTTCTTGAGTCAAATTAACACAAATTCCAAACAGGCGAACTGAAAATAAGCTTGTTTGGAGCTTAGATTTTTTTTACCAAAAACGTCATTTTGAGATATAAAACCACGTTTAGGAGGGGTTGCCTAAAGGTCACACACAATTGAAAAAATGAAAATTGGTCGTACGTGAATATATGTGGAAAAAGTGAGAAGAATTGTGGTTCTTTACGTGATATTTTCACAGATGTATCATGAAAGAACATGGAAATCAACGTAAAATATGAACCGTGCGTTATTAATGTGATGATGACATGCAATTCATTAGTGATTCGTGCATCAATTCAATAATTTTAATGCGATATGTGCTTCGTATGTGCGATTTGAAAGTTACCGTGTTTTCCGGACTATAAGTCGTCTTTTTTTTCATAGTTTGGCAAGGGGTGCGACTTATACTCCACAGCGACTTATATTAGAAATAAATGTAAATAAATCCAATGTTAACCCTCCTGTTCTGTTCATTTGTGAGGAACAATGATGATGTTCCTGGGTCAGTTTGATGTATGAGGTATGTTCAGTGTTAAGAGTATGTTAAGTGACTCAAAGAATCAGCAAACTTTCTTGAAGGATCTTGAAGGTTAACAACATAATATTCTATTTTCCAATGATTTCATAGATTTAGAAATGCAATAAAAATGACAACTGTTTCTACAAATACAGGATGAAAACAGAGTATTAGTTGGCCAATGATCCTTCATGAAAGGAATAAATAAATAAGTATGAGAAAGAATTACTGTGAAATTATGAGATAAACAGTCTGCTATGATTGTGTCATATGAGTTTGTGCAAGTTATTAGTTCTTGGTCTCAGATTTTGTCAAATAAATTTCCCGTCAAAATGCGACTTATAGTCCAGTGCGACTTATCTGTGTTTTTTTCTACTTTATAATGCATTTTTGGGCTGGTTCGACTTATACTCGGCAGGGACTTATAGTCCGGAAAATACGGTATACATGGGTGGTTCATGTGTGAAAAGTCCGTTAGGCGTACGTGGAACGACAGTGGAAAGACGCAAATTTGCGTATGCATCTCGCAAAAATCACGCACAATTGCATAAAATGTATGAAATGAGTGCGCATAACCTGCGTAATTCTCAACAGGCCAAATTCTTTGAACAGCTTCAAACCAAATTCACGTGAAGACCCGTCGGCTGAAACCCTTCATCAGCGCACATCGCCGAACGCAAGAAACACTTAGGATTTACCTATATCACGCATGAATCACCAAAGTTTGAATTTTCATACGTGAAAAATGCGCAAAATCTACGTAATGGCACTTTCCTGTTTTAAATAGTTTGAAAGTCGCCAGAATAATCTGTTTTAATTTTGCTTTTTATAGCAAAGCAGGGTTTAAATGAGGCTGAAGGTTTCACACTTGACGCCGCATTAAAAAGATACCATAAACACCATTGCTGCTCTATTTCTAAGCTGCTTTTTCTGAATTTACAAATGGATAACAGATCGTTCCACAGTTAAAGACTCTTGCCGGTTACCTTCAGCCGAGAGAACCCAGCAGCTGGGCGCCTCTTCAGTCAGTTTGGCTCCTTCTGGAAGTGATAATGTGAGTGACATGGTGACAGTCCGGCCAGCAGACACTTCCACCGGTGGCATTTCTTTCCTGGCGGCGGATTTGGGTAGCGGGGGAGCTTTGGTACGACCCAAAGGCTTTGACACAGTGGAGTCTGTGACTTCAGAGGAGACCGGAAACTGTTTGGGAGAGAGGAGATAGGAGAAAATCCTTTTAAAGAATGTTAATTAAGTTTCTTTTCTTACTTCTCTAACGTGTTTAGATACACTAAAGTCTTACCACAGAGACGGTCTTGGAGAGCAGGTCCAGAACTTTTATTTGATGATTGTTGGTATCTGCCACATAAAGCAGCTTCCCCTCACCGCCAATGCAGATCCCTCCAGGTTCATTAAAGCAGGATTCGGTCAATTCTGGACCAAAGGAATCTCCGGCCTCTCCGGTCCCTGCTAGCGTGCTGCAAACCTTCGTCTTTGGATCCACCACCTTGATCTGACGCACGCCAACAAACCAGACCAAAACTGCTTTAACAACAACAGCCTGGGGTAAACGCAAGAACCATAAACCAAAGCCACCCGTGACGTGCGCCGGCTACCTTGTGGTTGTAGGAGTCCGCCACATAAAGCAAGCTTTGTTGAGGACACCAAGCCACACCAAGAGGATGCTGCAGTTTGGCTTCAACCCCTTTGCCGTCTGCATCCCCAAAAGCAAAAAGGTTCTAGATCACAGAAGAGAAAAAAGATGTTCACATGATATTAAACAAAAAGGTTTTTTTTTTTTTTTTTAAAAAAAGCCTTAAAACTGCATCTTGTGAGCTGTTTGCCTCTAATCATAAGATCAAAAAAGAAAGAGAAAAGGTGAAATATCTGTTGAAAACTGGTTGATGATCATCAATGAGAACAAGTCTGTTTCTTTTTAAAAAATATCCATCTTAACCCACCAAAGCAGTTCCTCCTAGATCAAACTGTAGACAAAAACTTCCAAGATTTAGAAGGAAGGATGTCAGAATATGTTAATATCAATTTACACACACACACAAATCTGAAAGAAACTTCTATTTTTGTTGTTGGTGGTACGTCAAGAGGAAAAAACTGCAGGAAATGTGGCTGCAAATCCACTGAAACCTTGCAAATAAATCACAATTACAGGAAATCAATATTCAGTTTGTGAGAAATTGGGACAAATTAAAAATTAACAGCTTTCTGTTTGGTTTTGCTTAAATTCCTTTAGCTCCGTGATTGTATAGCCCACTAACTTTCTAAAACAATCAACAACTCAGAGAAATAATAAAGTCCAAATCAATTCTATGGGATTATTTATTCACCTTCAAGTGTTTCTTTGTATTATTATTTTTTTGAAGATCAGGTTATATATATATATATATATAGATATATAAATTTTGCAAAAGAGATCAGACTTTTCAAGCTTTTGAAACATTGAACATTTTTTGTCACATAGGAGCTAAAAGCCTCGTCACACAGCGTACATTTTGCACGGATGAAAGTTAGTCATACGTGGAAAAAGCGAGAAACTTTGTGGTGAAATTTGTAATCACGAATGGTCGACATTAAAAACCACGGAAGAAGTATGAATAAACCACACAAAGAACGTAAAAGCCAAATCAGGCACTCACAGTATTACATTCAATTTGAAGTAATTCTTCCTAACAGTTGCTCTTTTAGCTTATTTTTGTCTTTTTGAAAGCTTGTATGGAACTCTCCTTGATTCTAGATTTTGCTATCTGAATATAACATTTCTGGTAAAGTAGATCATTTTACTATTTTCTAGTGATTTTTATATATTCTATTTTCTATTAGTGTTATTTTCCTAAAATAGCTATATTCAACAAACTATACTCATCATGATGTTTATTTTATTTGCAGGTTCAAACGAAAATATTATTATTTTTTAGAGTGGTTAGAATTGTCAGAAGTCTTGGATTTCTCTAAAAATACAAACGGTATAAAATTCAAAAATTCTGCAAAGCGCCTCTCTCTAAAATAGATGTTCAGGGGCAGCAGCAAAGAAAAAAAGTATTTTGTTTTCTTTGTTGTTTTGTCCTAAATCAATATCTTTAGTCAATGAAAAAAACAACAACTCTGAACTTTTGTGACTGCCTAAGGGTTTGAGTTGTACATTTTTCTAAAAAAAAAAAAAAAAAGAAGCAAAAACTGCTTTATATTTTTATTTTATTTTTGAAGGTGGAATAGGACTGTGAGTTTAAAAGGTTTGATAAAATGTATGCTGTCACAAAAACTTTCCCTAAAAATTAAGCTTTTCTTAAGGAAGTTTAGTTTTCCAATTTAATACAAAATCACTCAAATAAAAAAAAAATCTAAAAATTAAAAACCCTAAAGAGCTTTTGTTTTTGCGTTTTTGCTGCGAGCTCGAGCCTACACGTAATTGAAAAAAAAAAACCTAAGGTCGTATGTTGTGCACCCACCAGCGGGTCCCTCTCTCCTCCAACCAGCAGCTTCACAGCTCCGTCCTTCAGAGCCAACGAGCGGATGGTGCTGCTCTCGCTGTCGGCCACATAGAGGCAGTTCCAGGGCTCCTCTGTGGCCAAAGCCAAACCGGATGGCTGCGCAAAGCCAGCTTTGTGAGGATAGGAGTTGTTTCTGTTCTCTTCACTGCCGCTGCCTGCCCATCGCACGCACACTCCTGCCTTAAACTCGCTGTTTGGCGGCAAAAAAAGAAACGCACACTGATGAAGTTTTACATTTTAAATACAAATAAAACATGGTTTTTCTTATTTTATGGAAATAACAACCCAGAAAAATCTTCAGTTATGATCAATTAAACCCGCTCACTATTTATTGGAACACTTGTAACATGTAAAATATGCACGGACATCCATTTTTGGAGGTGGTGTGGTCATGTGAACGCCTCCTACCCTCCTTTTGGCAGTTTTCCATCTGCCAGGAACAAAGCCCAGATCTGGTGGGTCCCTGCCATGGCTATCCACAGCACGTTGTCTTCCTCCCCACCTACACACAAGAAACACAACCCACAAGCAAACCCACCCTTAGTTGGAACATAGTAAACAGCGTCATCCTCTACGGCGTCAGTTTCATTCAGAACTCTGCAGAGACAGGATTAGGAAAGGAAAAAGGTCTTTTTAGGGGTGTTAGACTCAATCCAGACAAAAATGGAATCCTAAAATATGAGATAAGCCTTCAAAGCATCCAGAATCATGGTTGGACTTTCCAAAAAAAAAAAAAAAAAAAAAGAGTAGAATTCACCACTGTTTTAACCTATGCGGGACCCCGATGAACCAAAAATGAGCCGTCAACAGCCTTCCTGAACCAGCAGATGTGACTCAGCTGGAGGTTGGAGGCCCTGAGGATCCATTCATCCAAACAACACTGACCCCCATGAATCCATCCAACCAATGTCATGGGATGAATCTCTTCATCCTTCCTCCCGACCATCCATTGACTGTATTGAGAACTGGACTGAGTGAGTGCGACGTCACCCACAGGAGATGGTTTACAACTAAATAAAGTGAATCCAGTCGCCATCTGTTGTGATTCAGACGCCGCCATATTGGAGCCGGACGACATCAGTAAGCAGCGATTGGTCAGAGTGGATGTTTCTATGCCAACTACTTTTACCAATCTGAAGTGAGCTTGTTGGAAGGCCACACCCCTACCACTTGAAAGTGAACTCAGGAGAATCAAAGGCTTTGAATGTTTCACATTAGACCACGTACTTCTATTAAGGCATTGGATTAGTCAGATAGAACTACAGAAAAATATAAACATGTTATAAAAAGGTAACAGAGCAAACAAATATGACTGAGTAATAGCTGTTTTTTTTTTTTTTTTCAATAGAAGTCTGTAGCTATGGACACACTGGGCTACGTCCCGGTGATGGTCAGAGGGGCCGTAGGCAGGAACTGGAAGCCACGCCTCTGTCAGCCCCCCCCAGGGCAGCTGTGGCTACAACAGTAGTTTACCGTCACCAAGTATGAATGAGGAGTGAATGAATAATGGACACACTGTAGGCGCTTTGAGCGTCTGGAAAAGTGCAGATAAATCCATTATTATTTTTATTATTATTATTATTAATCCTTCCATCAATGCATTTTAGTGCTTCATATTTCGAGCCACATTCAAAAAGAAACAGACGCTTCCATTGTCCACGAAAGCACATTATTACAGTCCCGGGAGACTTCCTGATTGACATAAATACATATATTTTTATATTACCACAGTTAATCTCTCGGGGGAGATGCTTATAGGGCAGCATTAATGCTCTATGCTCTAAATTCTCTGAGCCTCTGATGAGGAGCCAGTCCTCGTGTAAAGGGATGTCTGATGATTGGTTTCACCGCCGCAAATGATGAATGAAAGCCCCCTCCTCCCCGAAGCTGTTGGACAGGAATATCAAAATCCCCGAGCGTTTACGTCGTTGGCAGGCCACCTTTCCTTCACCTTCATTGGCGTTGAAATACCAAGACCCAAAAAGTCCAGACGACATGAAAGATCGCACAGACCCTAGAAGTGATTGGTGGTTAAGGAGGATGACAAACAAGAGGGGGGAGGGGGGCACGGCGAGCATTGAGGAAAAGGGCACACACAGAGGACGAAAACAATTAAATAACGTCTGTCAAGTTCACAAAAACTCACCGGCAGTGCCGAGCGTCACGTCCCAGGGGGAGCTGATTGGCTGCTGAACTCCCACGGCCCCGCCCTCTCTGTCTGTGCCCTGAACGCCAGCGCCTGCTATGGTGCTGACTCTTCCTTCCGATAGGTGGATCTGACCCAAACACAGACACGGTCAGGCTTGAAAGCCCCTCGTCGTCACAAACAGCGGGCCGTGGAGGGCGCTACCTTACGAATCAGGTGGTTTTCTGTGTCGGCCACGTACACGGCGTCTCCTTTGAACGCTACGCCCTGAGGGGAGTTGAAGGAGGCCTCGGACAAACTGCCGTCTTTCCTGCCACTTGCAGGTCCTGAAACAGACAAAAAGGCACCACCAGTCGTTCCTAAATGTTTCCTTTCCAAGAGTATTTATCTTCATCATGTCTTTAAAGACGTATAACTAGACAAATTCAAGTTTTTAAAGACCCACTCCAATGAAAGTCGTGTTTTTTGTGTTTTTAACATGTTCTTGTGGCATTTTTCTGATGATGAAGGACATATAAAAAAGAAAACTATATATTTCTTGGTATTTCTTATTCAAATCACCTGTGAATCAGGAGAAAAATGCTGTTTAAAAATAGAGCATATTTGTGACGTAGAAAATACGCCACAAGCTGGTGGTGAGGGGCTGTGAGCTAGCGATAGAGATCGCGTAAACAAATGGATGATGGGAAGTGGGGACGAGGTTGCTTCGCGCCAACGATTCCGTCCACAATTAAGAGGCGAATTTCTAAGGAACTACTGCAGAAAATATGACCTAAAAAAAGACATAATTATAATTAAAAAAACCCCACTGGGAACATTTAGCAGAACAGGAAACTGGAAATACGACAGTCATCCAAGGATTTTAGGAAAATAAAAGCACCCCTACCATGAGCCGGTGCCACTTAGCAGCTTGTGCAAGCTCTTATTTTTGTAAAGACACTCAGATGAGATATTCATGCACAGACAATTTTACATACTGCTGTTCATTTTCACTGAAAGAACCCAACCATCTTATTAAATAAAATAACAATAATAATAAAGAAGTTTGGAACTAAAAGAAAATGTGCAGATGGACTTGGAGTCTGCAAGCTGTTCCCAATATATAGAAGATTAAAGATGGGGGGCTTTTTTATGGGATCATTTTACCTCCTATGACATGCAGCAGCTGTCCAGCAGAAGACACCACTAGGATTCGATGATGCCCCGTGTCTGCGATGACCAGCCTTTGGGTGCTCTTGTCGGTGGCCACCTTCCCAGGGAAAGACAGGATGCTGGGCGCCAAAGAATCCTTGTACAGCTTCATCTTCAAAGCGTGAGCCTTCAACTGGCCTTTGCCTCCATAAAAGCGAAGGGCGGCGTCAGTGAAGAGAGTCAGCTTCTCGCTGTGGCCTTCGCCCACGAGGGAGAACAGCAAATTGCCTCGCGGTCCGAGCAGAACCAGAGTCGGCCAGCAGGAGACCTCCAGCTCGTGCCAAAGGCTCGCCTCTCCGTCGTTCACCACAGGGTGGCAGATGTTGTAGCGAAGGACAGCGCTGCGGATATTATCCAAGATCTTAAAACAGAATTTACAGACACAACTTAGGAAACTGTTTGCCCTCTGAAAATACATTTTTGACAACAAAACTACATCTCAACTGAAGCAAAACGAGATCATCCATCTCTGGTTTGCGTTTCACCGAGCTAAGGGGCTTTAGAGACCACAATTTGGAATACTTTCAGAGAAAATGTACTAAAGACATTTAGTAACTATAAAATCCGCAAAATAAACTATTGAAAGTTCATGGACAATAAAGAAAAATACTTTTTTCACAATAAAAGTTCAGCTAGTAAAATCATTTGTCAGGTTTTTGTACTCTGACTAATAAAGTCTTTATAAACATATTTTTATCAGTTAATTTATTTATTTTAGAGAAATTAACTAATTTTTCTTTAGAAGGCTCTTTGATTCCATTTTAGCTATTAGCTATTTGTTTAGGGAGCTTAGGAGATAAATATTTACAGACACAATAAAAATGAAAATGTTATAATAAAAAAAAAATCATAATAAGGGTTTAACAGAACAAGATAATTTTCTAGTGACACTTGAAGTGCTAATACAGAATGATTAAGTTGACATTTTTGGTCTAAAAATGCCGAAAAAACCCCAAACCACACAAACATTTACCTTTTCGTTGGGGAATTTTGCAGAGTGCACGCCGATAATGACCAATCCATCTGCAACAGACATTACCAGATAGATAATAGAAAAGTGATTTGGATAATGTTCCAAAACAAACCTGGAAAATGAAGAATATAAACTCCTAAGCGTGTCTCAATAGTTTTATTGACTTGAGGAATGCCTGAGGTGTGCTACTGTTATGAAGGAAGGCCAATGCATGTATGGACGAGGTATACCACAATTGGCCTTTTTTTTTTTTTTTTTTAAAGAAAGGTAGAATTTATTACATTTTAAGGGATTGGGGAAAAGAAAAGCTCATAAAATGTGGTCGTCTCACAGAAGCAGACAGGTAGGAGGGAGAATTGTGTAAACAGACACAACTTATCTGGGGAAAATGAGACACAACAGAGCATAATGTGGCTTTAAATGAGGGTTTGCACAGGTTGAAATGCTCCCGGCTGCAAACGGCTGTTCGCCAAGAACAGGCTCACTGTGTGGACGACGGCGACGACGGCTTCATCGCTCTCAATTCGGACTTTCGATTGGACCATGTGATGTTTGGGGGATTATGAAGTGAAATTATGAGCATTATCCTGCAAAAACTGTTCTTGTACTGTTCAACTATTGTGTCTATGTGCTCCATGGATCCTCTGTGATCTCATGACAATTTAGGAATGTAAACTATAGCATCATTTATATAATCCAGCATATTTACCAGTACATACATACAACTAAACAAAGAAATAGACAAATGAACAATGAAAAAGACAAACGAATAGACAAAAAACAAAGAGACAAATAAACATAAAAGAGGACATACAAATAAAGAACAAATAAGCAATAAATAGACAAACAAATAAACACTACACTAATAAACATAAGACAAACAGACAAAGAAACAAAAAAGAAAAATAAAAAACAAGAAGACAAACAAATAAATAAATAAACAACCAAATCAATAGACAAACGGTTGGACAGACAGAAAAATAAATAAAGGCCGATGTTATTTGTATGTATGTATGTGCAACCAACCACAAAAACTGATTTCTGGAGTGCTCCACACTTTTTAACCCGGGTGAACCGTCGCTTCCATAATTACGTTTGAAAAAATGTAGTTTTCTCCAGCCCTGAAAACCTCTGCCAGTCGATTATGGCACAGATTGTCGTGACGGCGGGTCGTTCTGCGGGAGCGACCTGACAGGACGGCCCCCACACCTCAGAAGCCAGAGCAGCAAACACATTGTACCCATAGCAGAGCCAAGATAAGGCGGGTGTGTTGCTGTGCGGCAGCATCCGTGTGACCGCCAACTAAACAAGACTTCAGCAAAGACCACACGATGAAAAGAGTTTAGAAAATGTGTCGTCTTAATAATACATCTTCTCTTGTTATCAAAAAACGGGTCTGATTATAAAACCAGCAGGAATTGCAGTGTTAGTTTGTGATTAATTGAATGATATAATGATGCTAAAGAGGCGATTACAGTGCAGTGATAACAACTACAGCAGCGCAAAGCCCCTGTAGTCACTTACAGTGCAGCTTGAGCTTATTTTTAGCTGCTGTCTTTTTACAGAGGAGATAAGGACCTTCCTGCACTTGGAAGAGAAGCAGAAGGTTATACTCTAGTTTCGCTTCCCAGCTCCCCTGATGCAGTGTGACACAACGCCGCACTTGAGCTGCGTTTCCTCTGTAACACCCGCCAGACTGCTGCTGCCGCTCTCAATGAGCCTCAGATCTCATCAAAATACAAGAAAAAAAAAAAAAAAAAGTGCAGGCCAATCTATCAATATGTCAGTACAATGATGCACTTTCATTAAGATTTAAGCACATTTAAATGTTTTTATTTCTATTTTAGGAGCTAAATGTCTTGAAAAATAAAATATTTTAATGAGTTCAAAGAAACCTTTATTAAAAACGGAGCAAAGCACAGTTGGAAAATCCAAATTTGAAAGCAGACCTCTACAAAATAAAAGCATATTTGACGCTGTTTATCTTTCAATTATGCATTTCAGTTAGGATTGTGAGGGCTTATTGTTAAATCCTGCAAAGCAAGGGCAGTACTGGGAGATGAAAAGACATCATTCTTCACATGTAGCTTATCTTTTAATTTCAAGTTTTTACTGCCCGTTGCAGATAATGACTCATTTCATGTACCTGATAAGGTCCAAATGGCAAAAAATTCAAGACAATTCAGCTGTTTTTTTGTTTTGTTTTTATCTCCGTCTGTTTACAAGGGATTCAAATAAAAAACATAACATTTTAGACACATAAACAAAGATAGATGTCTTGTTTTTTTTTTTTTTATTCCCAAAAGAAAAGATGATGGAAATGTTTTTTGTTTTTTAAATCAGTCAAATCCTTTGTGGCCATTAGAAGTGGATGTAAACAATTTGCACAGACCTTGAGTTGAGTGTCTCTTCTCCAATTGGTGCAGGTCAGGGAGGATATGCATGCAGTTGATGCAGCAGTAAGTGAAGAAATCCAGCAGCACCACTTTCCCAACCAGCTCCTCATTAAAAGACAGCGGTGCTTCTGTGTTCAGCCACTCTAAGCCTAGAACAAAACCAAAACAGGTCAGTAATGCACCCACCCTTTAAATTTAGTCAACCTGTGTGCAAACTTATGTCTTTTTAATCTCCAATCAACAAAATTTCCTTTTCTAAAAACACTTTTTTCTATGAACTGGGGGAAAAAAGAGGCTCTTAAAACACACTGATGAAGATATGAGGGTTATAAAATAAAGCAAAAAGTTTTTTTTACAAATCTATGCATCAATCATTGTGTCAACAAAATATTTAAAAATACATAGGTGCTGACACTAAAACTCCATAAAAAACACGTGCCTCTTACTTTGCTTAAATTATTTTGGCACACTTGGGGAAAAAAAACAATCTAAACATGGAGAAACTAGAAGTTGATGTAACAGAGCAGTCCTGCGTGTTCGGTTGGGGGGGGGGTCACTTAAAAGAGCTTTGTTTGAGGGTTAAATGTGCACAAATATTTTAAAAAGCAGCCATTTTTCCCCCCGAAACTAGATTCATTTAAAATCTGTCAGAATTTACAAAACAAACAGAATAACCTTCTCTACATCTCCAACACATAAAGACTCACTCAGGAAGTCACAACAGAGCCCTGACCAATATTTAATTGACAAACTTAGTTTGAAGCAGTCCCCATAAATTAACAAAAAAAGGAAAGAAAATCGTAGATGTGACAGACATCCAAGAAGAGAAGCACTGCTAACCTAAGATACAATATAATTTGACCAAAGTTATTGCACAAGTTTGCAAATATTGTCATTAATGAGACAAAAGTTCATCTTTTTGAAAGATTGTAACATCAGATGTAGGCTGACAATTTTTGAAATGAACACCAAACCAACAGCGAAACATGGTGGCGGTAATATGATGGTTTGGGATTTCAAAATGTTTAAAATTCTGCAAAGATAGTAGGTCAAAATACCTCCTAAGCTACATTTTTGACACGCCACTAGTTTTCATAAATGCCTGATTTAGTGCTACTGCAACTTTTTTTTTTTTTTACACAGCCAAGCAGCAATTACTACAGGGGTGGACCTTGCCCCGCCCACTGCTGATTACCTGGATCAGGTGTGTCAACCAAAAGATGTGTCAGGACAGAGTTTGTTGAAAAAACAATGCCAGCTTGAGACAATACCAAGAATTTTTAAGATATCGCGTATTTTATTCTCAAACATAATTTTTTTTTTTTTAATGAAGTGAAAAATATCACCCCCTACTGGTAAGGTGGGATACTAACTGAGATGGGAGATTTACTGAAATTAGCTCAAAGAAACTCTTACTCACAAACATTTTTTTCCCCCTTCAAATTATATAATTTAATGCAGTTCTGCTGTTATCTATGATGCATCAAAAAGCAGGAAAAACATTTACTTGCCAGTCAGGAGAGTTTTTTCCACTGGTGGGGTTTAACATTAAAAGGAATAAATACATACTGTGTTTAATAAATTTTAAATATTTTACCTTTAACAGCCTACTTTGCTTTAGTCTCCATTGGATCATTGTGATGTTATTCGGTGAGGTAAATATGTAAAAAAAATTGACAGCAGACTGTAAGGTATAATACTACAATGTTTTAGTAGAAAACATATAATTATTGTAAATTGTTTCTAAAGTCTGGTGTCCACTGATTGAGATGATTACCTGTATCTTTTAAAACACAGAAACCTAAGAAAAATGATAAACGTTTTAATAAAAAAGAGTTAATGCAACAACAGAAAATGCCCCCGTGCTAAGAGGTGTGTTTAGTTCACAGCTATTTCCAATTTTAGTAAAAAAAAAAAAAATGTAGCAAACTTTAGAGAAGCTGCTTTGACAGAATGTCTTAACAGCTATGCTACGGAAGTTAAAGATGCTAGATGGACTAACCTGTTTGGAAATCAGGAATCTTCGTGTCTTCCCTCTCGTCTACCTTTTCCAAAAACTGGTGAACAAGTTCCTCTTTTTCTTCTTGCGTAGTCGCGTTTTCGAGGTCACAATCAAGCTGACTCTGAATGGGAAACAGAGTGGAGAGGCTAAACTTGGACGCCATGTTTTCAAAAGGCGTTTGGAATGTCTAGCACGTCATCGGTTGCTTGGTAGAGACGAGCCAATCACAAAAGACTCCGCCTTCTGTTCTTCGGCTGCCATTTACGTATACTAGTACTTAGATTCTTAACAGCACTTTTAGAAGAGATATAATAATACAAAAACATATAAATTTAAATATTTTTCAAACTATGGTTGCTTTATAGGAATATTATTTGCTAAAAATATTCACAAGGTTTTTTTATATCTCAATAATAAACCACAGAAAAATAGTTCTCTTTTGGAAACTGTTACTGTTTTAAGCTAGTTATATACACTTGGTTCATCAACACACTGTGGCGGCAAGTCATGCTAACAGAAAGATATTGAAAAATCCAACTTGAGCTAAATATGTAGAGAAAACGTAACACCATGTATTTTTAACAATCAACGAACGCAAGTTTTTATCACAATATTCATAATATTTACGAACAGACTAGTTTTTCAGTATTTTCTTTACCGCGGAATGTTACCAAACGTTAGGACTTGTGTAATAACAGGCTTGCGTTACTTTCTCTTGTTGTCCAAATGTCACAGAAGGACGACTCTGAAAATGACATTTGGGAGTACAAACCCCTTGAGAAGAAAAGAAAAAGGAACGACTCACCGTCTGGGACCAAAAGAAGAAGCACCTCCAGGAAAACTAAGAAGCAAACTTCTGTTTCAGTGAAGTCAGATCATTCAAAGAGTTTGAACAAAGCAGCAGCAGAAAGGAGGGATTGCACCACCGGTCACAGAGACCCCAGACGCAGCTTAAAGTCTCACAATTTACCCTTAAATGCACCCAAAACGCAAGACTCCACGCAAAAAAGGAACGAAAATGCTGTCGAGGAGCCAACATCATCAGAAGAATTCTGTCCAGTCTGCCAGATGCCATTCAGCATTTTGGTCGTGCAGACCCAAAGATGGCATATCGCTGAATGTCTGGACACTCCAAGGCACAAATGCAAAGGTACACACATCCAGATAAAACTCACCCTCATACTGTTCGAATGGACCTAACACTTCAGATTGCTTCATTCATGTTTTCTTCTGCGATATGTGCTCTTATAATGAACATAAACATCGAGGATAATTGTTGAAGATTGGCAAACTGTTATCATTTCTTTAAGATAAAACTATAGGTGCAATCTGATATGAATAATGTGAAAGATACCACTTTTAAGAATTGAAGATCAACAATAAAAACTTGATTTAATTTATCAAGCAGTTTTTTATTGTCTCACCAACCATGTTTATGAAACAAATTTGTTTCTAGGTCCCATTTACAAGCTACAGAATAACAGCAGGGATAGAATATTTATATAAAAATCCTATATAAATACTGAGACCTATATTGTACATAACATAAAATAATTTTTGGCCCATGCGATATAAAACATTACAATAAATTATTTGTTTTGAGTCCTTTTTTTTCCCCCAATTATATTTTGTTTTTATAGGGGTTATCAGTAAAAAATAAATAATTAAAAAAAAGTTTGAAAAAAATTGAAGATAACTCAACATTTTTCTACTTTTTGAAAAAGTTCATTTTTTTTTTCATTAGTTTCAAGAGTCACTGTTTTGTTTTTAAGTGTCTTTTTCTTTAGTTGTTTTACAAAAGTCATAATTACGGCAACAACCATTCCTTTTTTTATTTGCTTCTTTACTGTAAATGCTTATAGCGTTTTTTTTAAGTCGGCTAAGGGATGTGATGAGCAGGATGGTGTCGTCAGCATGCATACTCCAGGTCAGTCAGATGGTAATTGCCAGGAGACCCTTCATGGACTTGCTCATGGACCCGGGACATCAGCTGATCCATGAAGAGGTAAAAAACATGAGAAGCTGCCGCACAGCCCTGGCGAACGCCACTGGAGATGGGAAACCAATCTTTGGCGTTTACGCAGACACTGCTCTGTGAGTTGCTGTAGAGCAGACTGAATAGAGAAACAATCTTGGGTGGGGCTCCAAGGGTCTGTAGGATATTCCACAGTGAGGAACGGCAGCCGTCAGATCTATGAAAGAATGTAGAGATGGCGATCTTGGCAGAATTCATAGGTTTTCTCTATGAGTGGACGGACAGCAGAGATGTGGTCTGTTGTGGAGCGGTTGGGCATAAGGCCAGGCTGCTGGTCGTCGGCTGCGTCTGATGACTGGGAGACCACAATTGAGGAAGATCCTGGTGAAGAGCTTGCCAGGGATTTTAGGACAATGCGAACCAAAACCTCTCGCCACAAAGACAGCTTCTTCCCCCGAGCTGTCACTCTTATGAATACTCCAGACTACTCAAGGACACTGTACAACCACAGAAACTGTCCAACTGGAATTACTGCTGCTGCATTTTTGACCTTTTTATTTTAATCTATTTCTTTATTCAGTTATGTTTATTTATTCATACCGTTACCTTACATCTACCTTCATTTTTATTATTTATCTTTTTATTAATTATCCTTCTACCTTGCTAGTTTGCACGAGAGCACAAGTAACCAAAGTCAAATTCCCTGTACTTGGCAAATAGAGTGATTCGGATTCAGATTCGGATTCAGATTCGGATGGAGGGAGATGTATAAGTCAAGTTGCAGATAAGTCAAGTTAGTCGGACGCCTCTCTGACTCGCACACTTCATGAAAGATGTGGGTTAGAAAAGGTGTTTAATTTGCTACCTTGCCCACAAAGTCATCTTTTTAACTCTTTGTTTTGAATGTCTGCGCAGAATGTCCAGATGGCCTCCAGTGCTCTTCCACCATTCCAAACCATTACAAAAACTTCAAACACACGATCATCGCCCACAGTCGTGCAAACAGCAACACGGCCATCGTCGCTCAGTCCCAGGAAGCCGCCGTGCCTCCCAGTCCCAGCCAGGCCAACATCTGTACGTTAGAGGAGTCGCAGTCTTGCTCTCCCGCCTCATTCAGTCCCAGTGTCTCCCCACAAGCGAGTCTCACCGGAACTCCTCCTTCAAAAGCAACGAATGGGCTTTTGTTGCTGCGCTCTCCAGGACCTGAAGACTTTAAGAAAAAGAAAGGCTGGTCTACTAAAAGCCAGAGGTCTGCTGTTTCCTCACAGGAGATTTCATCTACTCCTGTCAAAGAAAGCAATACAACTAAAGCATGTGAGGAGGAATCTCTCTCCAAAGACGATGAAGCCATTTCCTACTCCCCTCTGTCAGAACTCCCTGCAGAATCCGAAACCAAATCTATTTTTAATCATGATACATGTAAAAATGAAGACTCCATGACACTTTTTGATGACAGCTTCTCTGAAGATGAGCTCCTGGTGGATTTTATTGATGGACATGTGGACGCCACCAGCGTGTCAGTGAGGGATCCGGCCTCCTCCGACACTCACCTGCCTCCATTTTCCTCATTAGCTCATGATCAAGAAGCTGCCTCCTCATTTGCTGCAAACAGAGCCGCGCCCTCTGTGAGTGAAGCAGCGTGTGGCCGTTCTGGTGCTTGGATGAAGTCACCACAGAGTCTTGTTTTGGAGCACCTGAGAGACACTCTTCAGTCCGGCGTTCAACCAGAGCAAAACATGCCGCCTCAGAAGGGATCCAAAACGGCCTCTGGTTTGAAGCAGATGGACATCGGGGTGTTTTTCGGCCTTAAACCACTGAAGGGGAAGGAGGCAGCGAGCGGACCGCATGTTCTCGACAGCTCCTCCGTTCCGTCTGCTGGGGAGAACACGGGAGGGAGGAGACAAAGGAGAAACGGGCAAAGCAGAGGGATTACCAAAACCCCCGGTGACGCCCAGCAGGATTTGAGTTCAGCAGGTGGGCAACAAGAAGCAGCGAGAGGTGGGGCCCGAGGGTGGAGAAGAAGAGGGTGGGGCAGAGTCAACGCAGACGGAGAAGTACAGTTACCTCGCTGTCCATTCTATAAAAAGATTCCAGGTGAGTGAGGGATGTTCTGAGTACATACTGTAGTCCTAAAATGTTTTTTTTTTTTTTAAAGCAGACGTTTGTACTTTTTTTAGGCACCAAGTTTGCCGTCGATGCATTTCAGTACGGACAGATTGAGGGCATTTCTGCATATTTCCTCACACATTTCCACTCAGATCATTATGGAGGACTGACCAAAAACTCCACACTTCCTATTTACTGCAACAAAGTAGGTGAACCAACCTGAAAATGAATGTTTTTTATTATTTTATTTATTTTTTCTGTGCTTTTTTTTTTTCTCAACAGCTTTTCTGTTCTGTGTTAATCTGGAAATCTTTAAATTGACCTATTTATTTACTGCCTAGCCTTAACTCTTATAACTTGAATTGAGCAAACTACGCCTTTTTTTTTTTTTTTCTTCCCTGTTTTTCTTTGGTTTCCTGGTTTTTCTTTTTTTTTTTTTTTTTTTTAAACGTTCCAGTTTCAGCAAACATCAAATATTGTCAGATTTTTCTCCTCCTAACTGTCATGTTTGGTAAACTCAGATTTTTTATTTTGAAACTTGTTTTTATAGTTTGAAGTTTACTGAGTTCCATCTACATATCAGAACTTCATCAAAAAAAAGTTTTTTTTTTTTTTGTAACTAAATAGAATTTGGTTTAAGACAAAATCTGACAATTTCTAATTGAAATGAATTAAATCAGAAATAAAATGGTAATTTTGTGATCATAATCGATTCATACGTTTGTTTGTTTTTTCAGTCATATCCAGCCATTTACATACTATTGATAGAAAAAGAGAGGAGCATTGCACTTGTTCATATAACTCCTCTCTAACACGTAGCGTGAATACTAAGGGTTGCTTTTCCATCTCATTCACTGTGGCTGTACCTGGCCCGCTTATCTAACGGGACGGCTGTGACGTCAAGGAATAAAAATTGGCTTTTGGCTTCCGGGATGAATACTAATAAAATGATAACTCTGATTATTTAGTCAATTAGAATTTGAATCCCTTTTCTGTGGGGTTTATGGGTTCACTTGTGCAGAATAATTTGCTTCATCTGCATCTCATTTGGCTTTCATCGTTACAGTTGGAGTGTGAGTGAAATCTTAAACACTTCTTTTATTTTTGTATTTTTGGGAGGGGGTGGGGTTAACTTTTTTTTTTACAATCCACCTGTAACATTTTGGGAAAATGTAGAAGTTCACCTGTCAAATGAGTTGGTGACGTTAAAAACTCTAAACAAATGTTTTTTTTTGTTTTTTTTGTTTTAATGTGATCGGACACAGAAGTTTAACCCGAGGTGCTGAATGAGCCGCAGTCTAGAAAAGTAAAATCTGAATCGTAGATAAAAACTCAAAGGGAGCAAAGTTACACCATGTACAAGGCGATTTAAAACATTCAAAGCTTTTCCCAAAAACAGCATTTTGTTTTTCTTTCCCTGAGCAGATCACAGGGAACCTGGTGAAGAGCAAACTGAGGGTAGCAGAGGAATATGTTCACATCCTCCCCATGAACACGGAGGTCATCGTAGACGGAGTCAGGATCCGCCTCCTGGACGCCAACCAGTAAGTCATTTGTGGCTTCTGTAGACAAGAGTTGGTAAAGATCCACTCCAATCATCTATTTTAAAATCATTCCTAGTGGCCTTTAAAAGAAGCTGATGCCGTTTTTTAGCCCAAATATAAAAGCCTGTGTTGTTTTCTAAGACCACGGGCGCAGAGCAACCCCGAACCCCAAATGGTAATCTCTAAAATGCCACAAAAACATGTTAAAAACCCAGTTTTTATTCATTTTTAATTTTTTTTTAAAGCCACCAGCTACTGTCTGTTGGATTTGTTCTCATTTTTCGTCCCTCTCAGCTGTCCAGGGGCGGCCATGCTGCTGTTCCTCTTGCCTGATGGACAGACGGTCCTCCACACTGGGGACTTTCGAGCCGACCCCTCCATGGAGACCTACCCCGAGCTGCTCGGCTGTCGGGTCCAGACGCTCTACTTGGACACCACGTAGAGTATTCATTTACGTTTATCCAGAAAACACCAAAGCACAACTGAGGTCGGCACCAAAGGAAATCTGAGGGATCAAACCAAGCTCCAAATCATTCACAAAAGCTCAACTTTATTGCTGAAAAACCTACAATTTTAATAGTTTCTGTAGTTCCCCCCCATTACTAAACATGCAGTTTGTGTTTCTCTAACCGTAGATTCTCTTTCTGTGTTTTTTCTTAAATTAGACCTAAAATCCTGTCTTGTAGTAACTGGAGAACATCAAGTGATTTGTGCTTCTCTTCTTTATTTTATTGCCACAGGTACTGCAGTCCTGAGTACACCTTTCCCAAACAGCAAGAGGTCATCAACTTTGCAGCCAACAGAGCCTTTGAGTCGGTCACCCTGAATCCCCGCACACTCGTGGTGTGTGGCTCCTACTCTGTGGGGAAGGAGAAGGTCTTTTTGGGTACGTGTCCCACAATATTGTGTGTTTTGTAAGGTCAAGTGACACTAAAGGGTGAATTTTTGTGCTCTTGATAAATCTTATCAAATGTGTAGAAGTGTTTTTTATTTTTTCCTATTTTTCTTTCAAATGACTTGACAAGTTTGGTCTTTTTCTGCTGCATTTGGAGGATTTCAGCTAAATGTTGTTGCAAATGGATGATGTCTCCTAACTACGGAGCCATGAACATGACATTAGAATTTTTCTTTAAATCAAAATAGAAGTTCACTCAAATTAGTTATTTGTGGCCACATGTTAGTATTTTGGATGCACACATTATCATTTTTATGGCCAAAATTGAGTACTTTGTGTACAAAGTACACAATTTATTATTGTTTATATATATATATATATATATTAGCATTTTGTGTTTAAGTAGCTTATTAGAATGTTTGCAGACAAATTAGCATCTTATTAGCATTTTGTGCGCACAAAGTAGCATTTTATGCCCACATATTAGTATTGTATTCCAACAAATTAGGATTTTGTGTGAACCAATTAGCATTTAATTAGAGTTTTTGTGCACAAAGTAGCTTTTTATGGACACAATTTAGTATTTCTTGGCCATAAATTAGCAATTAAGTATCATTAATTCTTACTACAAATTGCTAATTTGTGGCCATCAAATGCTTTTCTGTGCATTCCAAAATAGTATTTCAAGAGCCACAAACGATTCATTTGAGGGGGTTTTATTTTTTATGCAGCTCTGGCAGAGGTCTTGGGGTCAAAAGTGTGCCTCTCCAAAGATAAGTACAACACCATGTGCTGCCTGGAGTCGGAGCAAATCAAGAAACGGATAACCACCGACTGGAAGGGAGCACAGGTCCACGTGCTACCCATGATGCAACTCACCTTCAAAGTGAGTTATTTAAAAGAAGATCCTATTTTCCATGTTCCAAAGTTCATTAAAGTCATTTAGTCTTTGTTCCTAAAGTGGAAAATGTTCGAAATCTTTTTTTCTTTTTTCTTTTTTTTTAATTTCTTTTTTCCAGAATGCACAAACTACACCAAACTAAATTATCAGGGAAAAAAGAATAAATCTAAATTTTTTTTAAATGAACTTTTGGTCATTTTTGCAGAAACTCCAGGATTACCTGCTGCGGTTTTCGAGTCAGTATGATCAGCTGGTGGCCTTCAAACCCATGGGCTGGACCTTCAGCCAGCAGGTGGAATCAGTGGATGACATTCAGCCTCAGATCAGTGGAAACATATCAGTTTATGGTATGCTGCCTCCTATTTGTTATTGACTGCTGAGCGTTTACTCTCATAGCTTGAATTGAGCAAATGAAGCCTGCATGTTTCCTGGTTTTAATTTTACTATAACAAATCATCAGCCCAAATAAATCATTGTCCTATTTTTCTCCTCCTATCTTTTACTTTTGGTAAACTCAGATTTTCAGCTTTTATTTTGAAACTTGCGCTTTTTTATATTATAAAAAAAACACTTTTTTATAAATTTGACCCTTTAAAATCATTTATTCTTATTAATACAAATTTTGGACTTTTTGAAAACATAAATCGGTCCTTTGTGCATGTGTATTTCCTTTGACTTATGTGTATATTTCTTGATGGGTGTCGAGCAGAAGAGTTGATTGGAACCTTTTGTGTGACTGCCAGGAATCCCCTACAGTGAACACAGCAGCTTTCTGGAGCTGAAGCGCTTTGTCCAGTGGCTCAGGCCGCTGAAGATCATCCCTACCGTTAACGTTGGAAGCTGGGCGAGCAGGAACGCCATGGAGAAGAGTTTCAGAGAGTGGCTCACCCAAACAAAACCTTAACATGGAATCAGCAAATCCTGGCCAGTTTCTAGGGATATATACAATACTTGAAGAGGTTTGAGGTCTTTTAGTATGAACTTTTTGACATCTATGTTATTATTTTACCATAGATGTGTCCAATAAATGATTACATTTAAATATAATGATCCACTTTCTTCCCCAGTTTATCTTTTACTGTCATGTTTACATGTTAAACTGTACATTGGAACCGAACAAAGCAGACGTGTTGCCGACTTTACCACTGCATCCTCATCCAAGCTTCTAAGCTGTCTTAATGTTTCTATCCTTGAAAATAAATATTTCAAACACTTTTCTTGCTTTTTTTAATCTTTTTATATCTTTAGTGTTGCTTTAGTTCATTGCACTTTTTGAATGTGTTTATGCAAAGATTACTTTAGATTTTTTGCTTAATTGTTGCATCTATAAAGGCAGCAAAGGCAACATTCACACAAATATTCATGTTTTACTGCTTTTCTAGAGCTGGATTGTTGGGAAATCGGTCAAAGTAGAGAATGGACAATTTTCCTTCCTCATAGAAACTTCAAACATGAAGAAATCCAGCCTTTTTGCAGCTCCTGACCACCAGTGATGCACTTTTTTCCTGCATATCTCTCAAACATAATGAACAAACTCCTTTGGTGTCACAGATGAAATTTGGAGCTTTTCATTGATACTAAATTTGAAGGGGGCAGGGCGGGCTCTAGAAGTTTTAGTTTTTAGGGAAATGTAGAAAAGTTTAGACTTTCTTTAATCAATGCCAATGTAAAAATTCTTTTCAAAGCACTAGCACAGAGAATAGAAAAAATCACTGCTCACATAATTCACCATGATCAAACAGGCTTCATCAAAGGCAGACACTTGGTTGACAATGTCCGCAGACTCGTTAACATAATAGACTTTGCCACTTTTAAAAACCAGGAAATGACCATACTCTCATTGGATGCTGAAAAAGCATTTGACAGAGTAAATTGGAGGTTCCTCATTGCCACCCTCCATAAGTTTGGGTTTGGAGAATCATTCGTCAATTGGATTAACATATATCACAACACCAATGCATCAGTCAGAACTAATAAATAGGCTTCCAACAGGTTTTTGTCTTGGAAGAGGAACCAGACAGGGTTGCCCACTCTCTCTTTCTCTTTTTGCAATATTTAGAGCCTCTAGCTGCTGCAATAAGACAGAATGAGAGCATTAAAAGAATTAAAACCAAACACAGCCATCATAAAAATTAGTCTCTATACAGATGACATATTACTGTTGGGTAATTCATGCTCTGTAAATGAAACAGCAACAATCATTAATGAATTCTCCATATCAGACTACTCCATTAATTGGAATAAATCTGTTTTATTACCACTGAGCAGTAATGCGGAGCAAAGACTCAATACCAGTCAAATCAGGCATTATCAAATATCTAGGTATTTATTTTTTCCCCCAAATTATCAGAACTGGTGCAGCTAAACCACACCCCATTACTGAAAAGCATACAGGACGATCTAACACGCTGGGTCAACCTGCCTCTGGCTTTAATCACAATCGGCTTTAACCACAAACACATCACTAACTTACTGATCTTTGGCTCCCAGTCAGCTTTAGGATTGATGTTGTGGTTCTTTTTCTAGTTCATAAAAGCTTTAATGGACTTGGACCATAATTTTTTATCAGGCTTACTTGTGGTTTATGGCCCGCCCAGAGCCTTCAGGTCTGCTGGCGGTTCCAAATGTTGGATCAAAAGCCCACACGAGGCCACATTTCAGCTCCGCGGGCCTCGCCTGTGGAACAGCCTGCCTGAGGACGTGAGGCCTTCACCCTCTGTGGAGGTTTCTAAGAAAAAAACTCATCATTTTAGTTGAGTTTCTATATGTCCACTTTGACTTTATCAATAATTAATTTGATTTGTTTTGATTGTGGGGTGTGAATGCGTGTTGGGTTTTTTTTTTTTTCATCATGATTGCTATTTTAACTACTATTTTTTTTTTATCTTACTATTATTTATTCTATTATGCAAAGCACTTTGAGAGGAAAAGTGCTATACCAATAAAGTTGAATTTGAATTTACATAATCTGCTCCCGGTTAATGTAAAGTCTGGAACAGAAACTAGTTTGAGCTTTATGTCTTCTCTTTTTTTAACTCTTAAAACTTTATTGAAGTAGTGTCTGAAAACAAGTTGCGAACCTTTTTTATCAACTAAATGTGTTCGTTTATTTCTGCTGCAATTTAAGATGAAATGACCATTTTAAAAACAATGATCCAACATGATGAATTCAATAAATCTTATATAAACAAGCTATACATTAGGAGTGTGAATGCTAAGAGGAAAGAAGGGAAAAAATACAAATGTATGCAGACCTTATATATAGTAAAGAAGCATTAAAGAAAAACCCAGAAAGTTTCAGTTCATTAAAAAACAAAAGTTCCTTTTCAAAATTTACATTTGACAATTTACCACATTGCAATAATTCATTCAAACATTAAATTTTGGCAGTTTATTAATGCAGATCGACCCTCAACTTTAGAGTATTTTTCTTTTTCTTGGTGTCTCTATGTTAGATGTGTGAATGTTCACAGCCAACGCGCATCAAATGATGCATTTCATCCCCCACTAACATTTAATGCCGCTCCATCAAAGCCCATCTTTTGTGTTATTTTGTATTAGCTTTGACAATTCAAAGTTGTTTTGAAGTCTCGGCATCTTTCAGGGGTTTATCTCTGAGGCAGCAGCGACTGATCTGTGCTCTCTGGATCTGCAAAAAGCAGGACTTTAAGTCGCAGCGGGTTCTTAGTGCAGGTCGAAAAAATTAATTTCCTCACAGTTGGATTGTGTTTTTAGTCTCAGGAGGCCCAAAAAAGACAACCAAAAAAAAAAGACACAAAAGCCACATCGTTCCAGCTAAATAAAAGCTTTTTGACTCTATAGTTCTACCACATAATCGTAGATCATCTAAGTTAATATAACAGCTTCATAGCCAGCTGTTAATTATGCTGCTTTAATCTTCAATGACGTTATTGTAGAAAATTTTAATTTTTAAAATTGTGTCGGATAACGAGTCCACCAACAGATTAGTCGGTGGACCCAAAGAGTTTCAAACATCCTTCACATTACAAAATCGCTATAATAAAAACAAAAATATAAGTATTTTAACTAAAAATATACACAAATGTTTTTAAACAAGTGGATTTAATCACAGTGGAGGAATTGCGCATTTGATTTCTTGCTGTTTTTTGATGGTTCAGTAGGTTCATTTAAACAGAGAGAGATAGAATCAAGAATTCAACTTGAAAGAATTTATATAACTGTATTTGCATTTTACTGAGTGAAATAAGTATTTGAGGCCTCTTGCCGCAAACACACAGAAGTCAGATGGTTCTTAGCTGATGAGTAGGTTTCTGCACATTTCAAGTGGAATTTTGGTCCACTCTTCTTTTTAAATTTCTTCTCAATCAAACTCTTCTTCATCAAACGTTCCTTGGTTGTCTTGGCTGTTCGTTGTGGGTGATTGTCCTGTTGTAAAACCCATTCATTGCCCATTTTAAGCCTCCTGGCAGAGGGAAGGAGGTTCTTACTCAGGATTTGACCGGACACGGCTCCATCCATCCTCCTGTCCACGGGGTGAAGTAGCCCTGTGCAGGAAAAAACACTCCCCAGAACATAATGTTTCCACCTCCATGCTTGACAGTGGGAGGTGGCGTTCTTAGGGTCAAAGGCAGCATTAATGTTCCTCCAAACATGACTGGTTTAGAGCTCTGTGTGGCGGAGTGTCTGCCCTGAAACTGGAAGGTCGTGAGCTTAAATCCAGGCAGAGTCATCCCAAAGACTCTAAAAATGGAACCCAGTGCTTCCATGCTTGGTTCAAACCATTTGATGTTTTAAGCCACCATCCAAGTTGATGGGGCAAATTTCACACACTAACTGACCTCCCAATCACTCTCTAAGTCATAAAGGTGCCAAGCAGGGGAACTTTGCAAGTACTATGAGATGTTATTTTACCACCATTGTTCTCATGATCATGGAAACCCCACCAAGTGAGAGATCTGGTTTAGAGCACCTGATGGCCATGCTCTTGAGTTTTGCCACAATTGCAACCACAGTTGTCCCCTTAGTCTCCAGCTTCCTGCTGATGGGTTTTATAGTTCATTCCGGTCTTGTTCAGGTCAACAGAGTTCTCCCTTGAATCCACTGAAAGCTCCTTTTCCATGTTGGAGATATTGGGAGAGACTGACTGACTGTTTCTGGTGACAGGTGAATTTTATACATATGATTAGTTCCCATGTCTTTCGTTCAGGTGACAGATTGATTAAGAGAGCCTTAATGGTTACTGGGGGACCGAATACTTATTTTCCTCAGTGAAATGCAAATAAATGTATATCAATTCTTTAAGGCTGATTTCTTGATTTTGTTTTTTATCACTGTTTAAATGAACCTATCATAAAGATGACAGACTGTGAATTTAGCTTGAAGTGGGCAAATCAACAAAATCAGCAAGTGATCAAATACTTGTTTCTTCCCCTGTACATTTCAAACATACCATTGGCTTTGCCTGCTTCAACTGAAAATGCAGCAAAGTAAACTGGAGAGAACCTAAAAATGCTTTTTATTCCAACAAAGGGACAGATTTTTGACAGTAGAGACTTTTATTATGAGTGACTTTACCGTTTAAATAAATCAGTTCACAATCAATTTACATTAAATGCAGAAGCAGGAAGTCAATGTTTCATCATATCTCCTAAATTTGCCAATTTCAAGGTTTTCTAGAGGTTTCTTTATCTATTTATTAAAACCCAAAGTGCTAACAAAGGTAAAACATCTGGGACACAAAGTATATATATATATATGAACAAGTATATGGCGCCACAAGGCTTCCTTTGTGTCTTTAATAGGAAGTAGATTAACAGGCACAAAGCATAAATACACATAGAAGAACTGGATTCTAATATATCTGACACCCGGAGTCGTCTTTATATCTGAAAGGAGGCGGAAATCGAGCTTTATTTACACTCTCATGCCACTGTCTACTGTTTGTGCTGACTGGCTTCTTCTGCAACATTCCTGTGAAAAAGATGTCACCAAACTGGTTTCCTTTTGTTTTGGCTGCTGATTGGTCACAGAGTTTAAATGTGATGAGCCATAGTTTCTATGAAAAGCCAAAACCAACAAAATACGGCACCAAAGAAACATCCAGTACCTATTGTGGAATTCCTGCCTTCTATTGTTTCTTCGAGACTATTTGTCATTGTTTTTTTTTTTTTTAATGTTTTTTTTTGTACAACTACCTTCAGTGTCATCATAAAATTCATCAAATTGTACATTGAAAAACCTTTTGTTTTCAAGTCTTTCACAAATGTGTAATTTTGCGCTTTAGGTGCAGGTTTTGTTTGGGCTGACAGCACACAAAGAAGGTATGAGGAAACTCATTTTTCTGTCTTTGTTTGTACCCAACGCCTCAGAGCAAACATTTACAAGAAAGCATAATACACTCTTTGGATTTCCCTTTAAGCATAATATTCTTTTAAACTTAATCAAGCTCCTTAAGGAAGGTGCAAACGAGCAGCTAGACAGACGCAACAGAGGCTGTCCTGGACTGATTATTAAAAATATTGAATCCACTGATCGTTCATGTTAGAACTAATCAGAGACATGAAGGAGAGGAGAGTGTCTCAGCTGTTGCAGGGGCTGTTTCCCGAATCTCCTCCAGAGAGACGCAGGATGGTCACTTTTACCTGAAATCAGATTTGCATTCGCGTTGGCTGCATACAAATGGCTGCGTCACCAGAATCTGAGTGCGTCCGTACCTTCTCCTTTAGACTCTTGCTGACAAGCATGTTGAACTCGTCCAGATTGACCGCGTGCAAGTCATTGACTGCTACGATTATGTCTCCTCTGAGGAAGAGGCCCAGAGTCTGCTGCTGCACGCCGGTCCACGAAGACACCCTGACACAGAGACACGTTTGTATGTGCAGCACAGCCCGTCAACAGCCTGCAAGCTCTTTCACTTGTTAGTCTGGACATGCTTTCTCAGGCCTTTTAGGGCTCTGGTGCAGACAGTTAGAGGCATTTGGGTTAAGTAACACTGCAGATTTTATCAGTTTGAACAAGAACATGAACTGTAAAGTGTTGGTGCAGAAAAACAAGTTAAATTTAGGGGACAAAGAATGCTTTCTCTGAACTTGGGTGTGGTTTAACTTAAAAACAAAACAAATCTAGTTGTCTTTTCAGTTCAGATTGGCCCACTTCTGACAGATCAAGTATCAAACAGTGAACTCAAACATGAATAAAACGTTTCTTTAAATTCAGTGAGAAAAAATATTCTTTGTATTATCTTGACGTTCTGGTTTGATCTTGTGACTAAAATGAGAGTAAACGGTGCAGAGGGACAGTTTCATGCCACAGATAAATCTGAGAACCGCAGAGGTTATTTGAGGCTAAGAAGCACAAAGCTGCAGCTTGTCATTTTCCATTAACAAGTGTTTTTTTTTATAGGATCCTGTTTCAGTGCTTGTCATTACCACAACATTTACTGAATTGGAACCTAATAACTGCAAAAACAAGAAATAATGAGACATAGTGCACTGCACTCAGCTGAACTTTCAGTCATGGGAATTGAATTTGCTGGCAAATGTGCCGCATGCATCTGGAAGTTGAACGCTTCCATGAATCATGAAGTCTGCAGAAACATTTTGATTGCAGCGTGCGTCCCCCAAATTCCTCTTTGGATATGCTTCCTTTAAACTATCTGGTTCAAAGCGACTCAGCACAGGTGACTTTTCAGATTAAAACACCGCGTTAACACACAGCTCTGCTGGAGTTTTTTTTGCCGTTACCTCAGTTTTCCATCCTTGTCGACGAGTGCGAGATGCTTTTTTAAGTCAGCTGTACTCATCTCAATGTCTGTCTCTACAAGGACGTTATTCCTGCTGTGAACGAAATACAAAAGTATTACATTTTCTCAGTGTGTAGATGATAACATTTTTATTTGCTGACCAGAACGAAAAGGAAATAAAAGCTTGAACATGTTAAATAATATAATGACATCTCAAAACCCACCTCTTCAAACAAGCATATCCACCATAATTAATTTATGATTCCATCATTTTGTTTTGTTTTTTAACTAATGTTTCTATCATTTCATTGTATTTTATAATTGTTTTGTATCTGTAAGGCGACCCTGGGTGTCTAGAAAGGCGCCATATAAGTAAAATTCATTATTATTATTATTAATAACTTTATCTGAGCATGTTAAAAATGTGTTACAGTAGCTAATTGAGGTGCTTTTTTCCCCTTAACTCTCATATCACTATTTTTGCCTTTTAAAACTAGCAATTTTGTGAATAAAAACTTACGAAATAACCCAAAGTGTCATAAGTGATTGTAAATATCACATTAAAAAAATAATATAGTAAACTGTTTTTGTGGATTTTATCAAGAGGTTTAAACAAATCTTGATTAAAGAATAAATACTTTTCTGAAAATCCCTGTAAGTAGTTGGCGTTATGGGGTTAAACTTAAAAAGAAATACTAGAAAGGAAAGCAAAAGTACAAGAAAACCATCTTTTATGTAAAAGTTATGCAATAGAATTAAAGTAATTCTACACTCTTTTTCTCCATCTGTATGCAGTTGTACATAAATTAAACAAAGTTCACGTTTTACCAGGTATTTCTGTTATTATTAAATATCTCAGCAAAACTTACACGAGATCATCCAGGTTTTCCATTGAAGAAGATGTACTAGTGGAGCTGCGGCTGGATGCTGAAGAGGGACGTTTCTTTTCACTGTCAAAGACAGAAGAAGGGACGAGGTTAGATCTGGAATATCTCAGCGAAACTTATTTGCATCGTACGTAGCGGCAGTGTGACTTGGCCAAGAAGTGTGCAAAAGACCTCAGATAAGGCAAAAAAGAAATTGTAGAATTATGAGAAGCTAAGCAAAGTTTTTGCAAATTTCCATTTACAAATGAAGGTAAAAATGTTAGTTTGTGAAAGTGTGTTTTGGTCTGTTACTAACCCAAGGAAATTAACACAAAAAGGTCAAGGAAATCACTGACAGGGTAACCCCCCCCCCCACACACACACACACACACAAACAGGTTTCTGTCGATTATGCAAAAGCGGATCAGGTATCTTGAGACTTTCAAAAATAGCGTGTAAGAGAACCAAAGCAGGAACTATCACAGAGGAGAAACTGGCAAATTTCCCATTAGGAATCATGCTTAGGAGAATTCCTTTAACCCCTGAGCCAAAAGATGATGAAAAGATGTTAATTAGTTTGGCAGGGCACCAACAAGTGTGAAATCGTAAATGGTAAATGGTGTATACTTATATAGCGCTTTTCTACTTATAAGGCCCAAAGCGCTTTACAGTCACGCACACATTCACACACTGATGGCGGCTCCGCTGCCAAACACAGGCGCCTGACCACCACCAGAGGCAAGGTGGGGTTCAGTGTCTTGCCCAAGGACACTTCGACACACGGGCGTGCAAGGCGGGAATCAAACCTGCAATATTACGATCGTGGGTAGACCGCCCTACCGCTGCACCACGGCCGCCCAAATTGTGAAATGATTTCCAAACACCTACATGTTTTTTGTTTCCTCTACAAAAACATTTGCAACTGGAAAATAAATGTACAAGTGCAGGACAGTTGTGTGTTTTGCCGTTTCATTTTGTCCTTGGGCTTAAACACATTTGTTGCAGTTATCAAGTGCTTACGGAAGTGTAAACACTACTTACTGGTAACAGATTTTGCACACTTGCCAAACATACTTTTTCTCACTAAAACATTTTTTTCTTTCATACCAGGACAACATAAGTTTTCATTTTCACCAACACAAACAGATCTGCACAGACTAACACAGGTTACAACCCCAGACAAGTTTTTTGTCTAAAGTGATTCATCATCGACTAAGCACTCAATGCACTGATTACTTTATTTATTCTTTTTCCTAATTACTTTGCCAGATCCTAGGGAAAATTTGGCATAAAATTGTGAGGTTATAACCTTAGTATTTGTTTGTATGTAATTTGTGTGTCGCTGGCAACACAGCTAGTGTTAAAGGGTTAATAGTCTGAACTGCCCTCACAGGTGGATAGGGGCGGTCTGTGGCTGAAAAAGATGACCCGTAAGACATTTCAAGGTCATTTACCGGTCGATAAGCCTGTAGGGCAAAACGGTTATGCAACTGTTTTCAACAGGCATGCTGCCAACAACGGGTTAAAGCGAACACTTATACAACACGCAAAGGAAAGCACGGTGAGATGCAGGCATGCCGTATAGATTTTTAATTCTTTCAAACACTAAGTGGGAACCACCAAACAGGCAATCCTGCAAGCCTACAATCAGGGGTCTACTGCTCAACTTTGCAAGTGTGCAAAAACTTTTCAAAATGTGGAAATGGTTTTTTTTTCTTCCTTGCACTTCCTTAAACATGTTTTATAGACTAAATGTGTTTAGACAAGAAGAAACTGCACAAACTTGTTTCATCAGTTGCTCAAATTTGGATTAATAAAGTTATTTACATGTAGACATTATTTCATGACTGCAAAAATATATTAAAGAAAATAGAATTTCATACACTCAGGTTTATAAAGGTGCTGTTTCCGGCTCTGACATAATGTGCAAAAAAAATTACACAACAAGACCAAACACAAAGTGGCTGAACTAGATCCTGAAAAGAAAATAAAAAACGTACCTGTCACTGGCAGATTTCTCGTTTTCAGTTGAAGCACAGGGTGAAACTCTTATCCTGAGGTTGTCATAGGCTTCATTGACAGACCTCAACAGGGTCCCATCCCTAACATCTTTAACGTCTCTGTCCCTGGAAACATTCATTACAAAGAAAAACCTTAATTTGAAACAGCGAACGACAAAGTGCTTTATTTCTAAGAACACTTACGTGGCTGTACTTGAGTCTTTGCTCGACTGAAGCTCCTCCATTGATTCATATCTATAAAGAGACTTTAATCAATCAGTGGGTTATTAATAGTAATGTGTGATTTTATTAGAGAACACTCACAGTAACTCTGAGCTTTCATTGTGCTTTGCTTTGCTTTCCTCAATCTTTGGGTAAGAAGAAAAATAGCAGATGATGAATAATTCACATTGATGACTTTTGTTTGTGGACTTTTTTCCCCAAAATAATCTGTATAAAAATACATCCACATAGGAATAACCTACTATTGATGATGTGCAAAGTGATGGGTAAGCAAATCTGTTTGATTTGGAAGGGTAAGATTCTGGGCGTTGACCATCCTGCAAACATAAAAAAAACTTTTCCCATTCATATTATAAAAACACAAAGGTGCAAACAATAGAATTACAAATCAATATATATATATATATAAATATATATGTACATATACAGTAAACAACACTTTAAGGTCTTAATGAGGAAAACCAAAACATTGATGTAGGCTGTGCTTCTCACCATTGCTTCTTCTGTGGTCTTGTAGTGAACCTCTGGCACTGATAGAGATCTTATCTTGATTAAAGGATGAAGCACACATACATCAAATATTAAAGTCGTTCATATGCACAATGTGGATAGTTTTTAGTTTATTCATCTAAAAGCCCCTATTAGGACTGATTAAAAAAGGACATTTAAAACAAGGACATTTTGTAACAGTTCGTTTATGGTAAACATGTATTATATTTGGTTGATTCTGATATAAAACAGGAAGAAATGTTTACCGTACTTTCCTACTTTGACAAAGTAGATTCCAGAAATGGAAAAAAAAACCCCCAAAAAAACAGGATTTTATGAACAGAAAAGTATTCTTAAACAAGTGGTGGCATCACCAGGAGCAAATGTTGCCTCTTTATGGCAGAGAAACTTTAGATACAAAGTAGTTTTGAACGATCATTGTTATCATATAATAAAAAATAAGTTAAATAACACCGTAAACTATTTTTTACTGTCAAAACATCCTCTTTTTCCTTAAAGTTTGACCTATTTCAGGTGAAAGAGAGTCATTTTAAAAAGAATACATGTACTCTAATAAGATTCACTCAGTTTATATCAATTCAATCAGAAATGTGGAAATAATAATTCATATCATTATTTTGAATATCTTGTATGCATAGTTAAGTTGGAATTAGTAATAAACAATAAATAAAATTTGAATTTGTGACAAACATTTGTGGCAAAACCAACCTTTTTTTCAGGCGGGGTTTTCGTTTTCACAATGGGAACTGAGATGTCCTGACAAAAAATAAATACAAAAAAAACAACAATAATGGAATGACAGCGACTAAACTATACTTGTTATTTATGAGGGTGCTGCTATAGTGTGTTGTGTTATTTCTTCAGTTTACATATAGGATCACCTATTTACAAGAGAGCAGGATGAAGTTTTGGTTCCATAAAATTCATCCTCCTTAGCTCTTTCAGCCAAAAAAAAAGCTGACCTTTATACTATACTCAAATTCCACACAAAAAAACAGAACTAAATAAAACATTTTTTTTAATATTAGATTTCCAGCTTTACCTCAATTGACTGCTCCCCATTTGATATTTCCTTAAGAAACATTTAGACAAAAAAAATCACCATTAATGAGACACAAAAGACGAAGGATCTTCAATAAAAAGCAAAGCTTTGAAATTACATCTGCTGAGAGGAATCTGAACGGCCGGTCTTTCAGAGCATCTAGCAGGACAGAGTGCCAGCTGTCCATTTCTTCGCTGGAGAAAAGAATAAAAAAAAAAGGTTCATTTTAGAATCAACTTCTGCACATAATTTAAAATTCAATTCCAAAACGACACAAACAGGGAAAATAATGAAACTTGACGATGTTAAAGTGGGAAATAAGCAATTACCAAAGGGCAGTCTGTAATTGGAAGGAAACCGCAATTTGTATTTGATTGATCAAACATCCCAAAATAGTAAATGACGAAGAGGGGATGCTCTGAAAGAGGAAGACTCGTCCTTCATGCTGCGGCCTGAATTTGTTTGATCCAGTTAAAAAAAAAAGTCATCATAAAATAAAAGCATATCCTGAAAACTCAATCAGTTTTGTACTTTTAAAAGATGTTGAAACAGTTTAACTAAATTGGTTTATGTAAAAAAGTACTGTAATTAGCCAATTAGCCTTTTAAATGTAGACAATAAAATACTAGCTAAAATATTAGCTAGACGTTTAGAAAGTATTCTTCCAACGGTTGTGTCTCCAGATCAAACGGGATTTATTAAGGATAGACAAATGTTTTTTAACATCAGGAGGTTGTTTAATATTATTTACACCCGTAACCCTAAAAATGAAGGGTTGGAGATGCTACTCTCATTGGATGCAGAAAAGGCGTTTGACAGGGTTGAATGGGATTTTCTCTTTTCAACCCTGTCTAGGTTTGGCTTTGGACCTAATTATATCTCTTTGATAAAGTTACTTTATGCCGATCCCAAGGCGTCAGTACAAACAAACAACATTTGTTCAAGTCCTTTTTCTCTCCAACGTTCAACAAGACAGGGCTGCCCTTTATCTCCCCTTTTATTTTCTTTGGTCATTGAACCCCTCGCCAAATCCTTGCGTTCTTCTAGCACCTATAAGGGGATTATGAGAGGAAATACAGAGCATAGAGTGTCTTTATACGCAGATGATCTGCTTTTGTACATTTCAGACCCTCTCACGTCAATACCTTCAATTATGACTATCCTTTCTAAATTTAGTGACATATCAGGATACAAGATTAATATTTCAAAGAGCATATTGTTTCCCATAAATTTCAGCAATACAAACTTGAATATACTGGCACCTTTTCCTTTTGTTGTTTTGAACAATTTCAGATACCTTGGCATTAACATCACGAAAGATATATCTGGACTTTTTAAACAAAATTTTCTGAATCTTTACCAACAAACAGACAAACAATTTAAGCGTCTAGGTAATCTACCCATCTCATTAGCTGGTCGTGTAAATATAGTTAGAATGAATGTATTGCCAAAATATTTATTCCTTTTCCAATGCATCCCTATTATAATTCATAAAAAGTTTTTTAAAAAAATTGATTCTCTTATCTCATCATTTATTTGGAATAAAAAAACACCCAGAATTAAAAAGGTTTTTTTGCAAAGACCAAAATTCTTGGGAGGATTAGGACTACCCAGCTTTAGTCTGTATTATTGGTCCTGTAATATTCGATGTATGTCCTTTTGGGACGGAAAAACCAGAACTGACTGGGAACGGTTGGAAAATCACGCTTTCTTCCCAAACACAGTAAAGTCACTGCTATATTGTACATCAGATCTTTCTAAATTTAAATGCCAGAACCCAGTTGTATCTCAGTCTCTTAAAATTTGGTCCCATATAAGAAAACATTTCAAATGGAATTTTTGTTCAGTACAAATGCCATTGACCAATAATCAAGCTTATAAATTACTATCACATGATACATTTAAACAGTGGGGTTCTAAAGGGATCCATTTAGTAGCAGATTTGTTCATAAATAAGACTTTCTCTACATTTGACCAATTAAAACAAAAATATAATCTTGATAACAAAGACTTTTTCAAATATTTACAGATTCGCAACCTTATTAGGACAATCTTTCCCACCTTCCCCAGTCAACCAGAAGAAAATGTTATGGATGAAATTTTACTCAATGACCCATTGAAAAAGGGCTCAATTTCTATAATATATCATAACCTTTTTAACATTGAATGTACCGCCACATTGGATCAATGGAAAGAAGCCTGGAGTTTGGACTTGAAACCAACAATTACGGAAGAACAGTGGATAAAAGCACAGCAACGAGTTCACTCCTCATCTGTGTGTAGCAGACATGGTTTAATCCAGTTCAAAATCCTTCATAGACTTCACTTGTCCAGGAAAAAACTATCGAGAATGTTCTCAGGAGTGGACCCTTCATGTGAACGTTGTGGACACGCTTCCGCCTCATTGTCCCACACATTCTGGGACTGCAACAAAATCATTCCTTATTGGACCAAAATATTTGAAATGTTGTCTCTAATATTTAAGGTTAAGTTAGCATTGGATCCTATAACAGGATTATTTGGAGTGCCAACTACTGGAATTTGCTTAAACAGTAAACAAAAAAATGTCTTGAACTATGTTACCCTATTGGCTAGACGTCTAATTCTACTTAACTGGAAAAGCAAATTTCCCCCAACATATCTTCATTTGATAAGAAACATAATGCAATATCTAAATTTAGAAAAGATTAAATTTTCATTGAAACAGCAAGAAAATCTTTTTTATGAAACATGGCAACCATTTATTGACTATTTCAACAGTATAGACAAGTCTACCCCCCATTTAAACACATAATAGTAAAATTGCAGGGTTGTTTTTTGTTTATTTATTTATTTATTTGTTTGTTTATTTCTGTTTGTTTGTTTTGATATTGTATTGTCTGTATTGTTTGCTGAAAAAAAGAATAAAAAAAAAAAAAAAAAAAAGTACTGTAATTAAAACGTTTTTTTTTTTATTTAAAATGACATCTCCCTTTAAATCTGCTATACAAAGACCTCAAAGATCCTCCTAAACCACATCTCACCTTTAAAAACTAGCTAAAAATATTGAATAATTTCTTTTTGAAAAGTGTGAGGAGCTAAAAATGACTGAAAAGTCATTAAAAAATAAATGAAAACTCAATTAAGTTTGTACTTTAAAAGACCTTAAAATATGAATTTGGTTGATTTTTTTTAAATTTTTTTTTAAAGTAGTTAAAAAGCCTCTTTTTCCTATTAAAAATGACATTTCCCTTTAAGCAGATGGGAAAACCTGTCATGCAAAGATCGGAAAAATCCACATAAACCGCATCTCACCTTTAAAAACTGGCTACAAAATTCAAATACCTTAGCTTAAAAAGTGTGAGGAACTGAAAATGACTCTGAACCTGGTCTCCCCGCGGAGAAAGTAGTCCCGGCGCTCAGTCTTGATGTAGATGACTTGGGATGGGGAGCATTTGAAGGTCTTCTGGATCCATTCCCATTTCGGTTGATGTTGTGGGTTCCTGTGCAGCAAAGAGACGCTGACAGAAAAAAAAAAAAGAATAAGATCTCAGTTTAAGTACATCCAAAACACTCACAACCATCGTAATTCAGAAAACAACTATTGTAGAAAAGTAACGTGAAATATTGCACAACATACCATGACAATTCAATCTCTCCAAGCGGCTTTTGCCCTTCATCTGAACTCCTGAAGTACATCAGCTGATGATGACCCTCGCTGATTTTGTAGAGAACGAAGAAACGCTTCTTCCATGATTTCTATGAAGGAAACAAAGCATTAGATTACTAGCATTGTATTAAAAAAACACGAAAAAACATTGTGCCAAGATGTCACCTCTGTCTTTAGTTTATATTGAGGAGGAGACTTATTCAGGTATCCTGATTTAACCTTAAGGACGACAGATAAAGGCCTGAAGAACACAGATTCTCCTGCAATACAGATATCAGATTTAGCCTGTACCTAAACAACTTCACTTGTGAGGATGAAACAAAATGCACAAAATGATGCACAAAATGTAATATGTGCATTTAATTTTAATAATAATGCAATAAAGTGAATATGTGGTGCTATGGCTGCAAAAAAGTTGCAGGAAGTAAAAATAAACCACCTGGAGTCACCGGGCTCTTCGATCTCTTTAACATAGTGACCCCGCACCTGAAAAAAAAAAGAAACAAAGGATTCAATCAGTCCTTGAAGTATTTAAATAAGTAAAACTTTAAACTATTTAAGCCTTAAAAACGTTTCCCTGAGGATATAAATCTAGAATCTAGAAACAAAAGCCACACTGACGACCTGGGTCTTTAACTCCAGCACAGAATAAAGGTTTTACAGTTTTTTTTTTGTCAAAAGAAACATTTAACCTCTTAAGCTAACCCTCCACACATGTAGTCACATATTGTAGTAATGTAATCCAAAATGAGATGCCCATGCATGTGGATGCCAGGTCTTAAGAGGTTAAATCAAGCTTTTAAGGACAATTTTGAGATAAACAAAAGCGTAGACGAGTGTTTAGGTGCAATGCAGAAAAAGAAGGGGCACCTCACCTGCGCAGTACCTGCTACTATGTGGAAATGAGAACATGTAGCAGCTTTTATATAAACCTTGGAACAACTGGAGTTTCCAGTTTTTTTTCTCTCTCTTTCTTGTTGAGACAATAAAAGCCTTCAAGCATTCCATAGCTTGATCTGGAACAACTTCGAAGGCATTCCACCTTCAAGCAAAACACGGCATCAGTTCTCGGACGTTTGGATTGAAACCGAAAGGCATAAAAACTCAAAGGAATATAAAAATTGGTGCCTTCTATTAAAGCTCATCGATGGGGAGCAACATAATTTGAACCAGATGTTTTCAGAATCAAAGTTTGTGCACACTGCTCTGCATTGTTGCTGCACCCCTCTTCTTATTACAAACATGCCAAATGCTGCAAGAAGGAGGAAGCGGAGCAGCTTGATTACTTACTGACAGGCTCAAACTTAGTCCTACTTCACACTAGTATAATTAAACTCTGACGTCAGTCAGGGAGTTGACTGCAGCTGGAGCATTTGTTTGTGATACCGTGGGGTGAGCAGAAACGGATTTACAGTATCCTCTGCCCCGGTGACACCCCCACTGATGCTCACGTTCAGCTCTATTTATATTTTAAAGAGAACGTCCACAATTCATGACCCACAAAACACTGTTCATGTCTCAGAATTGTCACATCAGCATGTGGGTCGCACAAATACAATGAGGTCAGTGTATTAATAGAGTTCTTTGGGGCTCTGTGTCTAATTTTCTTTTATTTTTTTGAGTAAATTTAAAGCTTAGAACCCTTGAATCCCATCATATAACTTATGTGGCTCCAACAATCACCCTTAAAAAGCACATTTTTGTTATTAAAAGTAAAATATGGCTATGTTTTTGTCATTTTTTTCACTATTACTCTAAAATATAAACAAACATAGTAAGAATGACAACAATAAAGGTGTTTGACATTCATGGATTTTGTCAGAATTACTAGGAAAAAAAAAGAAAAGATGCTTGGAGCACTCAGAACCAACCTTGATCAGAGCTTTGACTAAATGAAATTGAGCAGGAAGGTGTTACTAAATCTTTTGTTTGTGCTCAAGCAATGCAAGAAGTATTTGAAGTGTTTGGTTTTTTTAAGCATTTTTGTTTCTTTATTTATAAAGTGTGTGACCTTGTAACACCAAATTCAGCTTTAAATATTTTTAGTTTGATCTTCTTTCACTTGAATAGGCCCTACGCTTGTTTGTTTTGCAAAATGTGAATCTGAAAAGCCAAAAAAAGAAAAATGCTTGTGTTTGTGCGAGCGTTGAACAGTTCACAAGATAATCCCTAAAAACCCACTCAAATAAAAATCATGTTTTTGGTGTTTTTAACATCTTGTGGTATCATTTTCATGATGGAGGACATACAGTGGTGGACAAAATTGTTGGTACCCCTCAGTTAAAGAAAGAAAGTCCACAATGCTCACTGAAATGACTTGAAACGTTCAAAAGTAACAATAAATGAAAATTTATTGAAAATTAAATCATCCAAATCAGCCATTACTTTTGAATTGTTGATTAACAGAATTATATAAAAAAAAATAAACTAATGAAATAGGGCTGGACAAAAATGATGGTACCCATAACTTAATATTTTGTTGCTCAACCTTTTGAGTCAATCACTGCAGTTAAACGTTTTCTGTATTTGTCATTGAGTCTTCTGCACCTGTCTACAGATATTTTGGCCCCTCTCCTCATGAGCAAACTGCTCCAGTTGTCTCAGGTTTGACGGGTGTCTTCTCCAAATGGCATGTTTCAGCTCCTTCCACAGATGTTCAATGGGATTCAGATCTGGACTCATAGAATCCACTTCAGAATAGTCCAACGCTTTGCTCTGAGCCATTCTTGGGGGTTTCTGGCTGTGTGTTTTGGATGGTTGTCCTGTTGGAAGACCCATGACCTGTGACTGAGACCAAGCTTTCTGACACTAGGCAGCACATTTCTACCCAGAATGCCTTGATAATCTAGAGATTTCGTTTTACCTTGCACAACTTCAAGACACCCTGTTCCAGATGCAGCAAAGCAGCCCCAAACCAGAGCCGAGCCTCCTCCATGTTTCACATAGAGCTGATGTGCCTTACCAAAAAGTTCCAGTTTGGTCTCATCTGTCCAAAGGACATTTTCCCAGAAGCTTTGTGGCTTGTCAACATGCATTTTTGCAAATTCCAGTCTGGCTTTTTTCTGATTTCCTTTCAACAGTGGTGTCCTCCTTGGTCGTCTCCCATGAAGTCCATTCTGGCTCAAACGACGACGAATGGTGCGATCTGACACTGCTGTACCTTGATCTAGGAGTTCACCTTTAATGTCTTTGGAGGTTGTTCTGGGCTATTTGGATACAGTTCCAACTATCCGTCTCCTCAATTTGTCATCAATGTTCCTCTTCCGGCCATGTCCAGGGAGGTTGGCTACTGTCCCGTGGGTCTGAAACTTCTGAATAATATGTGACCATGTTTGTCTATCATATTGTTTCTAATGTCCTGGGACAATTCTGTCCTGGAACAATTCTGTCCTTCACTTTCTGTTGTCCATGTTCAGTGTGGTTCACACCTTTGTGACTATTTGTCTCCCTTTAAATAGGCAGACTGACTGATTATGGGTTTGGAAACAGCTGTGATGTCAATTAAAGGATAAACCTACGTTTATCATGACCCCCTGGGCAATTAGTTCTCAGTCTTTTATGGAGGTACCATCATTTTTGTCCAGCCTTATTTCATTAGTCTGTCTTTTTCAAATAATTCTGGTAATCAACAACTCAAAAGTAATGGCTGATTTTTATTATTTAATTATCATTTATTGTTACTTTTGAACATTTCAAGTAATTTCAGTGAGCATTGTGGACTTTCTTTCTTTAACTGAGGGGTACCAACAATTTTGTCCACCACTGCATATGAATAAAGTCCACATGGGTTTGAAAAAAAAGCCCTATTGTAAATAGAAGCTGTTTCTTTGTTTGTATAAATGTTGTTTAAGTTAAGTTTAAATTGGATTAGGTGAATTCTGGAGAAAGTGGGTGGAGTCACCAGCAAGGGAAGAAAAAGAGAAAAGATTGGGGCGTCGACTTCGAGGAAATAAAAAAAGAAAGACCTAACCACCCAAGAAAACCGGATTAAGGGGGAAACTCCAAGCAAACACATTTTGGTGAGATCATTCTATTTTTCTTTTTTTTATGTTCGACTTTAGTTTGTATTGATTAAAAAGGTAAATTCGGACATAATTTCTGTAAAGAGTGTAATTCATACAGCTGGTTATACCAGTAATGTTAGGTTTTTGGAGTGTGAGGGCCTATAGGCTGGCAGGAGAGCATTTAAATTAGAGCTAACAGCAACAGGGAGGGGAAGGGGGGCGGGGTTGATTTGCACCAATGGTCCAACCCATAACTAAGAGGTTAATTTCTAACAAATTACTGCTGCTCTGCAGAAACTATGTCCTAGAGCAGTGTTTTTCAACCAGTGTGCTGCGGCACACTAGTGTGCCGTGGGAGATGGTCAAGTGTGCCGTGGGAAATTGCCCTCATTAACTGATCTAGAAACATTTCCCATCTCCAGGATTTCAGCTCTGTGTTCATCCAAACAGGCCCTTGATAAAACACTGAGGAGTTAGGAATATAAAAGATTGTAAAATACTTTTTTCTTTGCGTTTATTTTATTTTATTAAAGACATTTTAATAAGAATGACGGTACCGTGATTTAGCTGCAGCTTCGACTGTATTTTGTAAAAGTCCCGCCCCTTTAACTGTCTCCACCAATCATTCTTGGATTCTTAATCACATGTCATCAGTCTGACCAATCAGAAGTGGTTAAAGTCTTCACTTCCTTGTTCTTAATTCTGCTCATAAAGTCGCTCAGTTCTAACAAAAATACCAGCTAAAGCTCGTCTTTAGCGGCGTAGCTTTCCACAGAATCCGGTGTCAGACCGTGAAACAAGTGGTCAAAACAATGAAGCTCAGAAAAGCGATCTCCGGCCGTTTTATGCACTACATCTCCCATGATGCATTGGGTTGTGAGAGTGACAGCGCACAAGGAGATCTGTTGTTAAACGTCTTGAAACCAACGAACACACATCAAACTGTTTTAAAATCTTCTAATTTAACTTTTATTGCATCTTTTAGAAAAAAAACAGCTGCAGTTTCCAGCTTTTTCTGCAACAATTATCTCAAAAATGCATGTGAGATTGTGGAGGGACTGTAGATCAATAGTATACAGACTATGAGTTTCTCCTTTTTTAGTTTAGTTTTTGGAAGCTGGTGTGCCGCGGGATTTTTTTTAAGGTTAAAGTGTGCCGTGGCTCAGAAAAGGTTGAAAAACACTGTCCCAGAGAACTATGCATGTTTTTTTTTAAATGCTTTTGGCTACTAAAAAAGGGCATAATCACAGTTAAAAGACTTTTGGGAGATCAAAAGTCGATCTGACTTGAATGTGTGTTACAAATCTTTTTTTTCTAAAACTATATTAACATCGCAAAAATGTTTATAGGTGCATCCAAACTGGCAGATAAGAACTGGTCAAATCCAGTAAAGAGATTTGTTTGCAACGGATTTGTTGCACTTTTGAAGATGATAGTGAGAGCGAGACAGATAGTCTCAGACATAAATAGACACAAACATGAATAGGCTTTTTGTATTATTAAAGCAGGTCATGATGCATTCATGGCTACCAAAGGTAAGAAAGATTATCATTTGTTTTTCCTCTCTTTCGTTTTTAAAGGTGCATTCCATGAGTGGTTTGTTTTTACGGTTAGACTTCACTATTTACCGCTCATGGTCTTTATCGGTAGCCAGAAACAAAATAATAATCCATTTCCTTGTCGTCAAACCGGAAAAACAAAATCTATAATTACTGTAAACCAGTTTTTTTTTTCTTAAACCTACGATTTCCCAGAAAAATATTTGTTTTCCAGTCTTGAACAATAATCGTTCAGGCTGCATGAAATTCTTGACGATTTGTAAGATAAGCAGCTGTGGAGTTTTATGTCAAATCTGCAGTTATTTCCAGGTCCGAGAGGCTTTCCCAGTCATCATGTGTGCAATGTTGTGGTGCAAGTTTTTGTTTCGTACAGCAATAAATCAATAACAACAACAACAACAACAAGAACACACTAACAAAGCTAGTACAATGAACAAAAACTTCTGGAACCACATTGTTGCTCTTTGGTTCTGAAAAAGAAATTAAAAAAAGAGAACAATTTGAATAAATAAATAAAGGTTTTGTAGATTTAATTAATTTGTTTAAAACGACAAATTTTTTAATCTGTAACAAGTGGAAATAAAAAAAAACTGCAATATTTTTATTTGTAGTTTTGGTAATTTTCCAAAAACAAATGTTTTTTTGTATATTCCAACTAAATTAGATTTAAGAAACAATTCCTTTGTGTAATAAATATATTTTTATTACAAGAAATGCTCACATAAACATACTCCATATTCCAAATATTACAAACTGGGCCAGTTTAAACTTTCCTGTCAAATTCATCATTTTTTTAATTTGATTTTATTCTTTTTTTTTTTTTTTATTCCTGAAGACAACAGCATGAAAAAGCAGAAAGCATTCAAAATTTAACAATAAAAAATAATTAATTTCCTCTTTCAATTCCATTCCAAACAAGTTAATCAAACTTTTTTTTATTTTTTTGAAGCTCAGGTCAGCCCTAACGTCTTCTGGTGTCCAGACAATTCAGGGGCTGCACTGGACAAGAATCGGCACGTCTGGCAATTATTCATTAAAAATGACCAAAATTATGGTTTAAAACTACTTGGTAAAAACATAAAAGCAGTAAAAAGTGGAAAGCAAAACGAAACCTAAAGATATACCCCAACAGGCTACTGATACGTGCATTTTTAGTTTGTTTTTTTAGAATAACTACATTGCAGGAGGAGTATGGATTTGGTAAGTTCAGACTTGTCACTGCCAGTAATAGCTGCCTTTGTGGTTGACACACTGGGACAATAAAACTGCAGAATCTTAAACTTTTGTCTTTAAATTTTAACTATCAATTAGATACAATGCAATTTTAGCCTAAAACTTATAATTTATCACCGAAAAAGTAAACCAAAGTGCATAAAAAAACATTTTAGCCTAAAACTTGTGTTAGGTTAGGCAAAGTGCACAAAGTAAATATATAAATATATATTTAATAATATATAAAGCCTTATTCTAGACTCTTTGGCTTTTAAATTAGAGCGCTTTGTTGGTTTGTACCTGCAGTGTCCACTAAAGACAAACTACAACACTAATAAACGGCAAAATGATGCGGCATTTGTGCTTTTGGTCACAGCTGGGCTTGACATTTCTTCGGTTTATGATACAAGAATGAACACTCGAGATGTATGTTTCATCGTAGCACTTCCTGTTCTTCAGCTCTATCAAAATAAAATGAACGCATTGAATTTTGGGGGGGGTGAAAGCTGTATTTGGGCATATGTGAAATCCCACAAAGTTCGCAAATCTCATTCTAAACAATTAGGTAATTTCCTATAACTTCAGTTTGTAGAGATTTAATTTAAAAATAAGAAAATGAATGTTTTAGCGCCTGCTTTTGTGCTAAATGCAAACGGTCATTTTATAGTTTTTTCAAATTCTTATGTAGCAGAAGTGAAAAATATCTGTATTGGTGTGAAGACAAACCCTCCTCTGACATAATCAAAGCTAAAATTAAAGTTTTTTCTGAAAGGAAATAAGGTTTGCAAGTAGAGGGTTTCCTCATAATAATGACATACATTTTAAACGTCAACCGAACTTTCGGTCATTTTCCTGTAATTAGGGATTTTTGCCGCATTTTGCTTGCCTACAATGTCACGTCTAATTGAACAGAATTGTTAAAAGAATGAAACGGAGATGACGCAAACTCAGATACGATTCCCCCAAACCCGCAAGACCTGGCAGCGGATCTTACGGGCCGGCAGAACAACATGGATATTTCACCCGTCGACAGAGATCGGACCGATTGTGACGCCATTGGTCTGAAGAGGAACCTGAAGGAAAGCTTTCACCTTGGATAAACAAACGCCACCGTATTTTCTCAACAGAGGGCTTGTTTTTGGGCCCAGCTACAAAAAAAAAAAAAAAAAAAAAAGAAAGAAAAAGTGCCGTCATCCCTGAATATTTCAATTAAAGAGTCCGCCCCTGAAGCGGTCAGTCTTGTCAGCCGGTCAGTGGGAGTGCGCCATGGAGTACAGGTGGACGGTCAATTGAAATACAGTTCTTTGGTCAGCATGGAGACCACGCAGGGGATCTGCTTCTTCTCGCTGTAGCGGGGGTCCTCGGACCATGACTCAAAGTTGTTGGCCACCATGTAGTTGACCCGGGTCAGGATCTGCATGATCTCCAGCTGCTTCCCGAACTCGTTGAGGACATTGCAGAGCGCCTGGACAAACCAGGACCCGCGCCCGGGGTTCCTCCAGGAGTAGTATCCTACAGAGGCAGCATGAGCGACGGTCCATGAGTTCAACTGCAGTCCCCCCCCCCCCAACGTGACTTTCAGACATCGAGCATAACAACAACAACAACAAAAAACGAACCTGGCACCGTGGAGTATGCAAAGAGGAAGTCCGCCTCCACGGGGATCTTGTGACTCGGATTGGCATCGGTCTCAATGGTGTCGTTTGGAGGACCAGAATCTGTCTGGACGCCTTCATCGAATTCTGAGCCTCTACAAGCCTGGAGAGGGGAAACAAACACACACCTAACTGGAAAACCAGCTGTTCTTCATACAGTTTCCATGTCCTGATCGGGTTTCATTTACCCCATAAGTCTTGATCCGATACTTTTGTAAGACATAAAAGAAAAAATCCAGGTTGTCCTCTATTTTTATTTATTAACCTTTTTATCATTTAACAGTGTGAGACGTACACTTCTGTAAAGTAGTTTGAACAAATAAATAGTGCAACTAACTATCGACGACAACAAATAGTTAACTATTAACTAGTAACAATAGGTGACAGTCATGTGAGACAGACTGCAGCTTTAGGATCTTCACATCTTCATCTTGCATGAACGTTTTATTTGAACTCAGCTAAAAACGCGTCTTACATCGCTCCCTGTTTACGTCTTGAGACGTCCCCTGTGTGCGTCGCTCGCCGCTGTCACATCGTCAAAATGCGGCCTGGTAGCTCCTAACAGAACTATGTGTTATATAAGGTGTTCGTTATCATAATTTAATGAGGTGCACGGAGAGCTGATCGCATCGGACGGTAAACTGTGCAATGAGGTATGTCAACATGTATAAAATGCTAATTATAAGACACGTGTGATCAATATTTTTTCAATTGCTCACAAAAATTACTCTGATCTTGTTTTGTTGAAAAAAAAAATCCCCTTGGTGTAAAAGTAAAGGTTCAAGTCTGTTAGAACGAAAAAACTTCATGAAGCCCAAACTGTATTTAGTTGTATTTTGATCTTTTACACACAATGTCAAAAAACTTTAAATCAAAATATCTAAAAATAAGGCTTTTTCAAAGCAATTATGATGATTAAAAAGAGAATAACTATATTGATTATAGGTCATAGAAAAAAAAATAATTGCATGACAGCACCAATTCGTATCTTCATTACAAATTCTTACAAATGAAAATCTTAGAATGAATATGATGAGAAGTATTCATGACTAGCTCACATGAATGGAACCATTTATTCATTGGGGTCGTTTCGGAGACATTATGATTCTTTTTCGGAGCTTGCACTTTGTAGACGGTCCCTTGGCGGCTATCTCCCTGCTGTCTCTTTGTTTAAAGATTTGAAATATATATTTTCTTTTAAATGCCTGTGTTGTTATTTCTTTGAATTAAGACAAACCAATAGAGACAATGTTTAGTAAAAGAGTTTTTGAGCCTGGAGGTCCAACTTCACCGAACTGTTTTTGTGCGCCTCCCGCTCAAACCAGTGGCGAATTCTTCCGCGCTTCACGCCAACCAAATGTCGTGATCCGTTCATGATGTGCAGACTTCCAGTAGAGTATTTGTGTGTAGTAAAAAACTGGAAATATATAGCGCTGATCGAAATAATAAGAATAAGTTTGAATTTGATCAAGTATGAAGCTACGTGATCAGATCAGGACCATCTGACCGAGTGCTCGTCAAGTGTGGCAGCGTCAGCACAAAAGTATGAAATCAGGAACGCCATGTACCTGGATGAAGAAGAGCTTTGGCTTTCCGACCAGACTTTTGCACTTATCCCCTCTGAACAGTGAGGTCATGGTCTTTATGGGTATGGCGCCATCGGTGCCATAGATCATGCCCTCTTCGCCGTGGCTCAGCAGAATGCAGGCGAAACACGAGCTGTCGCTGTGGTCTTCCTGAGAGGCTGAAAAAAACACGCAGGAAATGTCTTTTTTAAAACCACATCCCAGGTCAAGTTCTGAAAATGTGATTTTCTCACTGGAGGTCAAGAGGTTACAAATCTCTAAGTAAGTCGTTGCAAATCTTCCACAGAAGACTACAGTCCATGTTTTTGAGTACAAAAACACAATTTTAGACGGCGTTGAGGTGCGTTTTAGGCTCTACTCACCCTCTTTAAGAAGGTGCTCCATCTTGTCACAGGTTTGATCATTATAGATGGAAACGTCAAAGCCCAGGCTCTTGAAACACTTGTACAGCTCACCTGCGTCTCGGTCAGTGCCGTTGCGTACATTCATCCCTGCCAAGACAATTTACATCTACTTAATTAAAACACAGAAAAACAATCATTTGACTTTCAACCACTGAGGCCTGACGTACCTGTGTTGTCATCAAAGTTTTTGTTGTTGATGATGATGCACTTCCCCACTCGCTGGTGGCTCATTTTATACTGGAATGTTGATGAAACAATTCTGGGGTGGCTTTCAGAAGAGTCCTTCTCCGGCTGCTGGCCATCCTTATTCTTCTTACTAACAAGAACAATACAAGGAAATTCAGTTCAATATTGTGTCGTTTTTGACTCAGATTGGGAATTTCAAAATAAAATCTTGCCCCTTTAAATTTCGGAGAAAAAAACACAAAGAAAAGGAAACTTATTTCAGTTCTTACCAGATTTTATAAAATGTTTCAATTGGAATTGTCTAGAAAATATTCAACTCATTCAACTCATTTTTCAAGTTAAAAGCCTCTTTATTTAAACCCAAAGAGTTCAGATCACCAACGAAACAAAAAAGTGCAGCTACTTACTATCAAACTAAAGCAAACGTACATGTTCAATTGCCAGATTTGGTCCCGGTAGTCCACTGTTGGGTTTAGGAAGAAACTAGAACATGTTTGGCAAATATCAAAAATCATAACCGCATCAGCGGAGACTGAGTGAGACGAAAGCCTCTAGCCGTAGGCTTTCTCACAGACCTGCCATCTTTCCATTCTCTGCAAGACTCATCCAGATCACTGAGTCAATGGTGGCCCGTCAGAGGCTCTAAAAAATCCTGGCTTGTTCCAGAAGAGCCCAGTCATCAGGACACTCGAGCATCAGTACAATACACAACAATTGACTGTAACACTCTCATGGACAGTCCAGCCATATTGCAATAAACATGTGATGCATAAGCCCCCTTCCCTCCCACCACCTGTGCTAAACAATAGCGAGCTAAGAGCACCGGCGTTGTTATGCGGTGACGGAAAGAAACACAAGAAGATCAGGAGGCGGCGCTTTCTGTCTTACCTGGGTTGATTATTAAGCGCTACTCCGCTCTGCATCGGAAATGCCTTCGCTTTGGCGTGTTTTTTTTTTTTTATGCCACGCAAAAACAAAACAAAACGCAGGATTCTCTTCGGCGGGTAGTTCAACTGACGCTTGTAAGGCTAGGAGGGTGGCATCCTCTCCGCACTTGACGAAGACCTGACTGCGCGGGAGGCTGCTGAGGACAGGGGCGACGCGCTGCGAGGCCCCTGAGTCAGCAGCCTCACCACCACGCCAGTGCTTTCTAAAGGCCTATTCACACTGCCTCACTCACTGCTGGGGTCAGCTGGGACACAATCTGCAGCTAAAAAAAAACGTCAAAGAATTCTCTGATAAGCCCACTGTAGGAACCGAATCATCTGGACTTGGATTTACTTTTAGATCCTTGCGCTCTTCTTCTAAAGTCGTACAATACCACAGCATCAAAAACGGCTCAATCATGATACCTCAAGTTATAGATTTATCACAATTTATGGTCAGCATAAATTAAGATAAAAAAACACACAGAATGAAGCTTTAAAATTATATATTTAAAAGGGTAAAAGTTGATGCCATAATAACCAAAGTTTCCCAATATGACTGCAAACACTGTGGACAAAATGTTGTTTAGGGCAGAATTTTATACCTTAATTTACAGGTTTAAACACCCAAAAAGTGCAGGAAATAAGGATTTTAAATGTGTTTCCTTGTTTTCATTTTAGTTGTCTGATTGTCACATTTCTAATTACCAACCTGCGTTTTAATTCTTTGTTCTTTCAATCTATAATTTTAGTTTATTATTTAAAATTAAATCTGTTTCTATAAAATCACCTTCCAGTCTTCATTTGAAACCTCAACAACAAGTTTTAAGGACAGATCTATACTTTTCAACACAACCATTTTGGTTTACAGTTTCAGAAAACACACATTTATGTTAGTCTTCTTGAAGGCCTATTGTTTTTTGTTTTTTTTTTTTGGTTTTTTCTTAGGTGTCCAGGTTGATAATAATTCTAATAAAAAGATCCAGAGTGCCACCTTGTGAGGGAGAATGTATCCAACAGGCAGCCAACTGCCTCAGCAAAAAAAATTATACTTACAATTAGGATTCAAATTTAGCTCTGAGAAATTACTAAAATGTATAAACAAAATACAACAATAAAAAAATTAATTTAGACTTAGATATACTTAGATAATACTTTATTTACCCCCATCAGGAGAAATTCAGCCGTCCGGTACCTACATATATCAATATAAATATAGATATATAAAGATATATTTAAAATGCTTCCTAAAACATATTATAAATAAGCATAAAATCTATTATAAGGTCTAATTATTTAAATCAATACAGTAACATACATTATATATGTATATGTATATATATATTTTTTACTATTCACGCATGCTTAATTTGTCCACAAAGACTTCATGAAATGATTCAATTAGATTTCATTATATACACTAAATGTAAAAAATAAAACACAAGTGTGTTCCTTTTACTAACTATGAGATTCTGATCTTTATGGGGATGGAGGAGGCTTGTCCAACCAGCAAGGTGAGCTCCAGGAAAAGAAAATAACGAAAAGTACAAAAGTCATTTAGATTAGAGGAAGAATGCACTTTATATTGCAGGTGGCTTGTTAACTAATACGTACGTAACTAAATAAATATCTCAAAAGATAGATCAAAATACATTCATAGAGTTTTTGTTTCTTTGTGCCTCCAAAGATTCTTTAAAACGAAAACATAAAATGTATATAGAAAGCGGAAGTTACCTCCCAAACAGGAGAAATCTCCCTGAGCGGTCAGGTTTGGCGTCTGTCGTGTCCCCCATTGTCAGACTGTCATCTCCATCTCCAGCTGCAAGGTCACATGACTCAGCATGATGCTCCTCTGCCATCTGCAGTAAACAATATTTCATAAATCACTGACATCGAGGAGTAAACTGTTGGGAATCAACAGTTTACACGTTTACCTACTACTACTTCCGTGTTCATCTTAAGACAATTGAAAAAAAAAAGAAAACTAATGAACAAAAACAGATGTTTACATTTTTTCAATAAAGTTTTTTTTTTTTATGTTTTAGCGCGTTTGAGCGTTAGCTAGCTAAATATCTAAATTATAGAACTCCTAAATTTGACCGCTTTTTATCCAACCTGAATGAGAAAAAAAAATACAGAATTATCTTTACTTACGTTTAGTCTTTGGTGTGTCACCCTATTCGTTGCTCTACTGTTGAATTTAGGAGTATTTCCTCCTCCAAAGGTTCGCCAAAAGCAGTTTCTTGAGTCTGACAAAAGTGAAACTTGTTAAAGAATGTCTCGTGCGTAACTACGTCACTGGTCTACGTGACTCCTGTAAAAAAAAAAAAAAAAAAAAAAATCTTTTTTTTTAATCTATAGGTACATTTTCATTAAGATACTGGTAAATAAAAATAACTATAAATTTATTTAAAAAAAAAATGAAACTATGGTCAGTTTTGTTTTTACAGATTCGAGCAATTTTGCTCCTTTGTTACTGTGTTTTTCTCAAAAAAGCGAATAAATAAAATCAAATTTTGCATCACTGCCTTCATTACTCGCTTTTTTTGGGCAATTCAGTTTTAACGCTTTTACATTTTTGTGCATATGGTTTTATTTTTAGATGGGTTCTATGGGATGCAACTTTGTATGAGAAGTGCTTTATCAATAAAGTTGATTCAATCTCATTCTAAGCCAAAATGTTTATATTTTCCTTTAATTTAAAATTCGACTTTTATAAATTGATTTAGATTTCATAATCACATTTTTAAAATGTATAAGTGATATTTTAATAAGAAAATATGTATAGGCTGGTGTTAAAAGAGGATAAATAGAGGATAAATAGCTTCCTTGGTTCTTGAGTCAGAGAGCTTACTAGAACTTTTTGTTATTCTTAACAAACCTTGAAAGGTTTTATTCCTTTTTCTTTTCTTTCATTATTCACATGTCATAAGTTGCAATTAATGTCACTCAGTATAAGTATCAGTTGTTTACAGCCCTGAATCAATCTAAAGTTTAGAAAATAACAATCAGAGCTCAGACTAATCAGTGTTAGAATTATTTAATAAGTCAAAGAGTTTAACTAAATTGTAATTCAGAGGATTGTATTATTTATTTATAGAGCACTTAAAAATATGTAAATAATAATTAAGAAAAGTATGCTGAAACATAAAAAAGGATAAAAACAAAATGAAGTTTATTGTTTATCATCAGTTTGTGTCATTTATATATTTATAGAAAACTGGCAGAGCAATATAAGACTATTGGTTCCTTAAATGATCCAAGACTTCCTCAAATACGATTACAACTAAATGTATATATTTTTAATAATTAGCAAAAATTTTGTTTTTTCCTTTAAATTTATATTTTGCTAATACATTCATTTTTTTTATGGCTGAGGCCACATAAACAAATGACTTTAGTTTTAAGAATTTCTATTATACATACATTTACCTAGTTTATTGTGTCAGGCAAACAAGAACGAACTCGTGCAAAATAAGCACTTATGTCATAATGTAAATGCCTGTGAACTACTCGGCCATCTGGGGTTCATTACACAAACACAGTGACATGAGAACGCTGCAGCTCTGTGACTGGAGATGGACAGCTAAACCCAGCCACTCATGAAGCATGGGGGCATTGAGGTGGGGGCTGATCCGTCATGGGACACGGTGTCAAGTAAGAGGCAGTGTCAGACTTCCAGCCTCATTGCTAAGTTTGCCACAGCCAGAGAAACACAAAATCAAGGGAGCCACTTTCTTCCACCAAACCCAAACTTTAAATCTGTACATATTTGTTGTAACTGCTCACCTTTGCTGAATTGTATTTTTGAAGAAGAACACACGATGCAGTCCTGTGCCAGGTGTGGGTTTGTAGTCTACCCAGCAGAGAAGATCAACTGCATTGATCAGGTAACAAAACTATATTTTCAAATATAATTTAACAGAGGTAGGGCTTGCTTATTAGCTTTGCCAATATGAGAAACCCTCTGTTGTTTTGGCGTTTAGTTTAGGTAGAAACTACTCGCACGTGTTTCAGGTGAATGTTCTAGAAGATCTGACCTGCAAATAAATTACACATCAAAAAAGTAAAATGAATTAAATGTGATATCTATTATGTAATTCTTGAACATATGCTTGAAATTTACCTGTTTTTCCAACAAAGAAATATCACATTTTACCTTAACTATAGCCAAAGAGTTATATAGCCAAGAGTTTAAAAGTTATTCCAATGCTACTATGTTCAAGTTTGCCTATTTATAACAATAATTTTTAATAAAAACGTATGATTTTAGAGTAGTTTAGCAAAACAAACATTTGCAAAGTCGTCAAAAAAAGAGATTAATTTGCATTTTTATAGGACATTACATTATCTAAGTGTGAAAACTGAGTTTTTCTTTGTTTTTTTCTTAACCAAAAATTAAATTTGGATACAAAAGAGGCTTAAAAATGGGTGTTTTGCCTTTTAAAAATCAGAACTGGCACAAAGCATGTTTCCACTGCGATGTCTGCAAGATGGTCCTCACTGCCAACAATTTTGTCAGCCACAAAAAAAGACCCTACTGCTCTGTGTGAGTAGCACAAACCTGTGCGTGCATGACCCATCAATGGGACAAAATTATGTTAAGAAATGTGATTAGCCACTTTCAGTTTCACCCCAGCTATTTAATATCCAACAATTGAATTGCACTTGACGACCGTTTCAGGCACAATCCGAGGAACAACACTTTCACAAGCGTTTATGAAACTCCCATCAACATCAACGCTAAGAAGCAAAGCAAAGCGAGCAGTGAGGTAAGGTTGCGTCACTGCACTGCGAGGCCTTCAGGCTCTTCCCTGACTCACCCTGTAGGGTTGAGAGGCTGACATCAGCAACAATGTATGCCAAGACTGGAATATTTATCGGGGTTTGTCATGACTGGATTATTTTTGAGATTGAAGTCTCTAGTGTGCGCATGTTACTCTAACTTCATGAAACCTCAGCTGTAGGCCCAATGATTCTTCAGCAAAAGGCGGGTTAAAGGTGGACGTCTGTGCCACAGTCTGTCTGGTGACGGCAGGGGTTAGGAATGGACAGAGTAGTTCAGGTTATTTCTGTTCCTCTGACAGTAGTCAGACTAACTCCTCCCTGGTGCTTCACTCTTTATGCTTCCAGGGGCTAAAATTATATATCCGAAAAAACAGTCTCGCATCCCTTCCTATCCTCTGCCACGCCACCTGTTACCGTCTGTCTGCGTCCGCATGTACACGCCATGCTCTGTGCTTATATTAGCTGAATGCTAGCTAGCTCCTGAGGTTTGAGTCACTGTCACTGCACAGACACTCTCACAAACCCACTTGCCTTGCAGCTTATGTGGCCCTAAACTTGTGTGTACATGTCCTTCTGTGAGGTCCTTGACCCATTTTAGGATCTAAATGTTCTTGCATCAGCTGCAGATTTAAAGCATCCATCAATGGGTTTTGTGAATATGTGAAGCACGTGCACGCTTGTGCTTGCTTTGGCTTAACGCTTGTCGTCCGTGTGTATTTGTAGCTGAAATATCGCGAGGATGGCGAACGCTTTATGTCCTCCTTCCATTATGACATGAGATCCATGGAGATGGAGAAGGCTCGTCTAGCCAGTCAGATGGCCAGCCAGGTGAGCTCCAGGAAGAGCACCTGGCTCATTTTTTTAAGGGAGCTCAGACTCTGTGACATCCTGATTCAGATCATCAAAATCCCAAGAGTGTAACAAACACTTAAAATACTCTTACTTTTGCTGTTTGCAAAATTATCTGATGTTTTATACTTTTGTGTCTTTTGTTTGTACAAAAAAAAAGTCCGAGAATTAATAAAAAAACTAACGTATCATTTTCCGTTAATTGTCATGCCACATGTTCAGCTGTAAAATATGTACTGACCTCACCCTGCAGCTAATTACCCCACTGACCTTTAAGAGGTCACAGGATGGGGCAAAGTAAAAGCTTCAAACTAAAGGTTGGTTTAGACAAATAGATGACTAAATGGGCACTAAAACGTAACAAAGCAAACTCCTAAATCTTAAATAATTGTCATATCAGCTGCGTAAATGATATTTATCATGCAAGTTTGTCTGATTTCATCTTTTATTTTGACAGAACCTTTTTTTTTTCATCAAACAGCAAATTCATGAAATACGGAAATCACTTTTAAAGCTTATCAGATTTGCTTGTTGTTGTTGTTTAAAAACAGGCTTTTCGGTCTCAGTCTGAGTTCTCCCAGCAGCAGACGTTCAGATACTCGGGGATGGTGAGCAACCAGGAGGTAGTGACACTGTCACAACAGCAGAAGACCATCAGTGATGTTAGCACTCATCTTTATTTCTTTGTATATTCAATAAGTAGCTCTCACAACTGTTTTTTTTTTTCCTGACTGTTTTTTAATTTGTTTATGCAGGTGAAATACACAGAGGAGAATGAAGAGTCAAAGGGAAAAGGCAGCTTCCCTGCGATGATAACACAAAGTTACCAAGCAGCCAAAAAAGCCAACGTCTTAGCAAGTAGTGTAAGTAGATCCAACTTGATAAATGAAGTTTTATTTCAGAATTCATTACAAGGATTCACAAGGAAACTATCCTTTTTGGGTTATTATTTTTTTTTTTTCAGCTGGAGTATAAAAAGGGGCATGAAGACAGGATGTCAAAATACACAACTCTTGTTGATACTCCAGAGGTGCTCCTTGCAAAAAAACAAGCACAATTTGCCAGCGGTGTAAGTGTTTAAGCCCTCTTACTTTTACGTTTTGAGATATACAAATTAGTCTTCTCATGACTTCTCCTGTACTGCAGTATGCTTACACGGAAGAATATGAACAGCAGAGGGGCAAAGGGAGCTTCCCTGCACATCTCACCCCAGGATACCAAGTCTCAAAGAAGGCAACTGAGCAAGCTAGTGATGTGGGTGTCAAAATAAAAGCATGCACACATTTTACGTGTATGAAAAACAGTGTTGATCATCGTCGGATTTTGTCATGTGGACGCAGATCAAGTATCGACAGATGTATGAACAGGAAATTAGGGGGAAAGCAAGCGCTGAGGCAGCAGCCGCCGAGGCCATTCACGCCAAAGAAAATGCAGAGAACTTCAGTCAGGTAGAAAAACTGCGTAACAATGCATATCTTACAAATACAATGTAAGGGAATACATATACTGTAAAATGTTATTCATTAGGAAAATCATGCAAACGTGCCAATGCTACATTGTTTTGTAGTAATTCTCATTTAATTCCTGCAGACATTTAGCAATTTTGCTTTTGTATATCTTTGCTTATATTTTCAGGCTTTTATATCTTTTAATCAAAATTTTCTATATTTTGTGTTTAGATGGGAATCATATTTTGAAAACGTTTAGAACAACCGATTTAGAACAGCTGGTCTTTTTTTGTAATAAATACTTTTTTAAATCTGCATTGTTTAGGTAGTTTAAAATCTAACTTTTGATAGAAAAATTGGCCTTTTATACAAACGTATTGGTAATAATATTCTCAGTTCTGCTAGTTTCCAGGACAAATTTAGAGGTTAAACTCTTTATAGTGTTGCTCAACTGTATCAGACTTTCTTCTTATAAAAAGATAGCTTTTTTTATCATTAAATTTTCCTTAGTTTAGCAATAAATATGATCATTTTTAGCAATATTTAGAACTACTTAGTGGTATTACATTTTTATTTTGAACATTAAAATCTTTTCTTTTCTAGCATTTAGTGTTTAAAAACAAATGTCTCAGCCAAAAAAATGTTTTTTATTTAAAAATGTACCTATAAATGTACATGAATTAAAAAATGTAAATGTACTTATAAGATATTCCTTGCTTGGTTTTTTAATTTTTAATTTTTATATATTTTTGGTAATTAACTTGAAAGTTTTTGGCATCTTTAGTAACGTCTGAGCAATCAGCGTAAACTCACACATTTTCTTAAGAACAATCATTATTTGAATTACAGATAGCCTATACGGAGGAATACGAGCAACAACGAGGAAAAGGAAGCTTCCCTGCCATGATCACTCCCAGTTATCATCTTGCAAAGAAGGCTCAGGAAATCGCAAGTGACGTGAGGATCAAAGAAATACTTAAAAAAAAAGCAACATTTTAGATGACACTGAGACTCTGCTATGTAGATGTTTGAGGGTCCACTTGAACTTTTACATTTAAAGCTGGTTAAAAATGGAGCCTGGATCAGGTGTGTTGTAATGTGTTTTATTTTAAATCTTATCTAAACATTGCAGAATACAGTTCGCTTGAGCCGTGGTCTCATCCATCATGTGGATTTGTCATTAACGGGCTAAGGATTCTGGGAACAACAATCTGGCGCCCCGTTTCTGATCCTCCCCTTAAACCGGCGTGTCATCCTGCATCCATGCATTCAATCATCTCAAATTTCTTTGCAGCTAAACTACAAGAAGGACTTGAACAAGATGAAGGGCACGTCACAGTTCCACAATCTAACCACAGAGGACAACCTGACGCTGAAGAATGCTAAAAAAATCAACAAGATCATCAGCGAGGTGGGACACCCTTTGAATCACCCATCAATGAACTTAATAGAGCAAAAGTAAATTGTGAGTTTGTGTGAGCTGTGATTTATTTAAGTGTGACTTTAAGAGCTGGAGAAACTATGTCAATCTCCAAAAACATGAGGTCACCTAACCGGCATTTCTAGCATCCTTGACATGCATGTGTGGCGGCAGGGGAGCTCACGTTCAAGGTCATGGGACATCCCATCATCTCAACGATTGTGAACCAGTCCCCCAAGCCCTCAACTTCATTCATGAGCGTCTATTCTGAGCCTTAGTAACATCACAGCTGAAGCCGTCCGTATTTATCCCTGCAGGTGGAGTATAAGAAGGACTTGGAGAACACCAAAGGACACAGCATCAATTTCTGTGAGACTCCACAGTTTCAAAACGCCGCCAAAGTTGCCAAATTCACAAGTGATGTAAGTGTCAGAAATGCAAAATAGGCATTTAGAATAGTGTGAAGTGTTTGTTGCTACCAGGATATTCTCTCTTAACAGAACAAGTACAAAGAGAAATACAAAAGCGATATGAAAGGTCACTATGAAGACTCTGGGATCGACAAGAAAACCATGCATGCCATGAAAGCTAGGAAGCTGGCAAGTGATGTAAGTTACGTTTTGGGGGATTTCTTTCAGACTGGGATATGAAGAATAAGTCAAAAATTGTATTTTTCTTTATCTTAAGTAGGTTCTGGTCTTCCGTTATAGACAAAATTCCTTATCAGATCCAAAAAGAGCACACAAAGTTTCAATAAAAAGCTTATATAATTGTAAAATGTTATACATTCCCTTTTTTTTTTCGCATTGTTTGTTTCAGATTGCGTATAAACAAGGCAGTGAACTAGAGCAGGCTGAATACAACTATCCAGCCACTCTGACGCCTGGCTACCAAAGCCAGAGGAAACTGGACCCCCTGAAAGATGTACGTCCTGACCATATATTCAGAACAACAAGAAGGCGTTTCAGCTGTTCAGCAGTGTTTTTATTGTGTCTTGCAGAAGAACTACAGGCAGCACATTGATCAGGTCAAGTACAAGTCAGTGACCGACACGCCAGAGATTGTTTTAGCCAAGAAAAATGCTCAACTTGTCAGCAATGTGAGTAAAATGAACTCATCCTAATAACCCAAAAGCCCTTGTTTTAGGACTGCACTCACACCCCCCCCTCCCATTTGTGTTTTTGTTGTGCGAACATGTGTGTCCTTTAGTTAAATTACAAAGCAGGCTATGAAAAGACGAAGCACCAGTACACACTGTCCCAGGATCTGCCGCAGATCCAGAAAGCCAAAGCCAACGCAGCTTTGTGTAGTGACGTAAGTCCTCACTCGATGCACGTGGAAGTAAATCCAACGTCCAGTCCTTTAATTTCCACGTTTTGATCCTCTCCACCTAGATTAAATATAAAGAAGAGTGGGAGAAGACCAAGTCGAAGGCCTGTGAAGTGGGTGTGGACGACCTGAGCGTGAGAGCTGCCAAAGCCTCACGCGATCTCGCCAGTGATGTAAGTTGTCTGTCTTTTCCTCTCACACAATTCAACACGCAATCATGGTCCAAGAATCAATAAAGATTCAACTAACCTTGTGGCGATACGATACCTTTTGCTTAAATCAGAGGTCTGCAAACTTTGAGCCATTTGAGCCAAGAGCCACAAAATCCCACTTCACCATTTTTAAAAATACACTTTTCTGTTTTTGAGCCCTTGTATACTTTTATTTGTTACATGCTGCTTTTAAATACTTACAATAATTGAATTATGCAGTGCTATATTTTTCTATAGAGTGTTTCTAAATTGTGTTTTCAAATACAATCTTAATTTATTTTACATTAGACAGCAGCCCATCCGAAAAAAAATAAATAATACATTCTGTGTCAAATAAATAACTGATCTATTACTTATTTAATGCATTTGAGGCAACAAAAATGAGATGTCTAAAGATCGCTACAAACATAAACACCTGGCTTTTTATTTATTTATTATTCCTTGAGGTCAAAAAAGTATTCTGTTAATTGGCTCAGGAATTGTTTGCAGTGCTTTGGGGAAAAATATGTATTGTATTTGCACATGACATACACTTTAAGCCAATTGTAATTGACCCAACAGGTTGAAGGAAGCATGTGATTGGACATCTTTTTGTTTGCATCACACATACATAAACAGGGAAAGAGAGGAAAAACTGACAGTTTGCCAAAAATTGGTCCGTTTTTATGCATTTTTACCAAATTAAAATAGTTTATATTTGTTGTTTTGAACTAGTACTGCTGTTACTCTCTGTTCAAGATCGATTTTTTTCAACATGCATCAGTTATCCTTTACATTCTGAAGGTATACGTAAAGTCTTTCCTAGGAACTGGAGATAAACCAGGCCCCCTTCGAAAAAAAACATCTAAAGTGGCCTTAATCAGCTGCAATGGCTTGATTATTAAATTAAATGACATGGACATGTGTTTCAGATTAAATACAAGGAGTCGTACATGAAGAACAAGGAGAGAGCAGCGGGGGTCAACGTGAGTGACTCCAAGACTCTGCACTCTCTCCAAGTGGCTAAAATGAGCAGTGACGTAAGCAAGGACACCAGTGACGAGTAACGACGAACTTCTGAATCTGCTTTATTGCATTTTATTTTTATTGACTGTCATTAACCCTGTAGATTGAATACAAGAAAGGCTCCAAGGAGAGCCAGGCTCATTTCAGCCTTCCCTTGAACATGATCAACCTGAGTCATGCCAAGAAGGCCCAGGCTCTCGCCAGTGATCTGGAATACCGCACCAAGCTGCACGACTACACCGTCATGCCCGATGACATCAAGGTCCAGCAGGCTAAGAAGGCCTATGCTCTGCAGAGTGAGGTCAGAGAGTCGCCAAAAAGGCTACAGTACCATAAATATTCAAGGAAAGGGTTCAAACGTGTGCTTGCTTCCGCTCCTCAGAACCAGTATCGTTCCGACCTAAACTGGATGAAAGGGGTCGGCTGGGAGACTGACGGATGCCTCAACATTACTCAGGCTAAAAAAGCTGGAGAGCTGCTTAGTGATGTGAGCCTTACCTATTGCTTCAGCTTCACGTCAATCCTCATGTTCATCGACTGAAATCTCCTCCTTTCAGACTAAATATCGTCAGAAGGCGGACAGCATCAAGTTCACCCAGGTGGCCGATGATCTTTCCATGAAACACGCCCAGAAAAGTCAGGAGCTGCAGAGCGGCGTAAGGCCCACCCTTCAGAACAGTAAGGGTTATAAACTTAGGGCTCCTCTCACCGTGTGACTCCCATCTTTGCTTTTCCAGTTGGCGTACAAAGCAAACACAGAGCAGATGATTCACCAATACACCATCACAAAAGACGAGCCGCTTTTCAGGCAAGCAAAAGCCAACGCGGACCTGCTCAGTGGGGTAAGTTCAACGTTTGCTTTTTAAGTGCGACAATTTGAAGAGCCGCTTTGATCCTCTTTTGATAGTAAAAGCGTTCCCGGTGGTATTTTAATTATGATTACACCATGATTTAATACTTATTTATTTCTTAAGTGACCTCCGATTCACGATTTGTGCTTCTGCGTCGTCCATTAATTTCTGTTAATGTTCACCTCATCTGCCATTTTTCCTTACTTATGCCGTTTTTAGACAAAAACCTGTGTCATTTTCTGGGCCATAGTTTCTGCAAAGGGGTAGGAGTTCTTTAGAAACTCTGATGTGAGCAACCCCGCCCCTTTTCCCTTTCCCGTTGCTGAGAGCTCTCAGTTAACAAATTCATTCAAATTGGGAAGTTAGTATACATACATATATATTTCAGGATAGTGAGTTTTCCTTAGTAGAAACATGCTGACATGACGGGATCATCGGATAGTGTGACTGAATTTATTTAATGTAAACAGTAAGGTTTTAGGGTAAATATGTGTGTGTGTGTGGGGGGTTATGAAAGAGCAGATAATTAGGCATTAGAGGGCTCCAATTATTCCGTTTCAGCAACATTTTTGTTATTTTCTTCTCATGTGACAATCACATTGGAGTTATTATTAGCAGAAATGCCATAATAAACGGGTTTTGTCTTGTACCTGTACTATTTTTGCAGAAAGTGTACAAGAGCCAGTGGGAGAAACAGAGAGAAAAGGGCTTTGAGCTCCGCCTAGACTCTCTGTCAATTCTGACGGCAAAAGCCAAGACCGACCTGGCCAGTGACGTATGTTTAAAAAAATAAAAATTGCTTTTTAGAGGAAACATTTGTGATTTCTAATGTAAACTCACATTTTTTTTTTTGTCATCCTCAGGTCAAATACAAGAAGGATTATGAGAAAAGCAAAGGCAAAGCCATCGGCATTAAGTCGATCAGTGACGACTCTCAGATGGCTCACTCTGCTCTGGCCACCAAACTTCAGAGCGACTTGCACTACAAGAAGAACTATGAGGACACCAAGACCAAATACAGGTGTGGATCAGATCTACCATGTGACCTCTTGTCCTGCAGCTTCATACCCACAACTGTACAAAATAACCAAATCCATTTAATCAAATCTAAGCACTAAATCATAAAAAATATGAAATGTCTTTCCAGCTACCCTCGTCTTCCTTTAGTCATTCTATGTCATAGTTCACCAGGTTTCATTTATCTGAAGTGATTGGCTAATTATAGGGATCATTTATTTCTAATTACCTCCTATGAATCCATGCCATTTAGTGACCCAAGAGCAGATGCATTCCTCCATGGAGGCTGAAGGATGAATCATTTCATCCAAAATCCATGTTTTGTTCAAATGTCAAATAAGGGTTTATTATTTTTGTTATAGATATTCTGGTCTAAGATTAAAAGCAGAATTGCTGAAATGGTGAGAAATGCCCATCCTAACCCTGTACTGCTCAAAAGGTCATGTGGACAAAAAAAAAAAGTCTTTTTTTTTCTTGTGGCAGATACAAAAGCAGATACAAAAGCACAATCACAGTGTTTTTCTGCACCAATCACATTTTGAATTCAGGCTCATGCTTTTCTATCCTCACCGTCTTCTCCTCCCAGCGTTTCTCTGGACATGCTGAACATCAGTCATGCTAAGAAGGCTCAGGATCTGGCCACCGAGACCAATTACAGGACTTTCCTGCACAAATACACGACTCTGCCCACCGATCTGAGCATCGCCTGGGCGAAAAAGGCCAACGATCTGCAAAGTGATGTGAGTCTGCTTATTGGTGGCATCTATGATGCAGACGGTTCAGTACAAATTCTTGTATGCCTTTAGAAACGTTACAGGTCAGATCTGAACTGGATGAAGGGCGTTGGCTGGGAGGCCTCCAACTCACTGGATGTCCAGCAGGCAAAGAAAGCGGGAGAACTAATCAGCGAGGTGAAGGGCGCTGTTTTTGAACGCTTGCTTTGGATTGTCAATATAACTGAGGCTGTGAAATGGTGATGTGTGTGATTGTGTAACATGTGACTGAAGGGCCAGAGACTCTTCTTATTTCCTCCAAACTGAGCTACAAACCGGTTCTGCTTTAACTGCAGCATCTCTAGTGTCAAAAAGCTTTAGTTTTCCAATAATATTTAAAATTTCTCCACATAACTGATCACACATCTTTTCACTTTGAAGTAGCTATCTATCCCTTGAAATAAATTAAAATAAATTCTATTTAAAGACCCACTTAGGTCATCTTTTGATCTATTTTTGAGAGTGTTACAGTGGTATTTTAAAAATGATTATGCTGGGTTTTTTTTTTAACCCAATGCAAACTTAAATTTGCATCTGAGTTGTGGGCAGGACTGTTGACGCGGCGTAAGCCCACCCCTCCTTCCCATCATCCATCTGTTTACACGCTCTCCCGCTAGCTTACAGCTCCTCACACCCCCAGCTGCTGCAACAAAATGGCGAGCAATATCGTAGCTATCCAGCCGTATAGTTTTAGCCAGATGGACGTACATAGATCTAGTCATTTACAAGCGGATGCATCAGAATGGAGCAGAGCAGGGAGCTTGTGGCCCACCCTAACCTAACACCAGCTTAGTGGTGTAGAGTGTCCACCCTGTAACTGGAAGGTCGTGGGTTCAAACCCAGGGAGTGTCACACCAAAGACTTTAAAAATGGGACCTGAAGCCTCTCTGCTTGACACTCAGCATTAAGGGGTTGGATTGGGAGGGCACCACTGGGTTGAACCACCAAGTGCAGATTGTCTGCAGCTCACCGCTCCCCCAGGGGATGGGTCAAAATGTGGAGAACAAATTTCCCCGTTGTGGAATAAAAATTGTCAACTTTTAATTCAATGAAAACCAACAACACGGACCCGATTACGTCGCCCGGATTGGCGTCACCGGGGCCCCGCTCTGGAGCCAGGCCCAGGGTCGGGGCTCGCAGGCGAGCGCCTGGTGGCCGGGGCTCTTCCCACGGACCCCGGTCGGGCACAGCCCGAAGGAGCGACGTGGGACCACTCTCCTATGGGCCCACCACCCGTAGGAGACCTCAAAAGGGGCCGGTGCAAAGTGGTTTGGGTGGCAGTCTGCTGCCCCCGCGACCCGGTCCCGGATAAGCGGAGGAAGATGGATGGATGGATGGATGAACTTTTAATTCACAAAAATATAGATTCTAAATAATCGAATAAATAATACCTAATTTTCCTTAAATATGTCCTCCATCATCGGAAAAATGATGGCGGATACAAAACGACACTTGTACCAGTACATATTTTATCATTTGTGGTATGTCCCTTCAGTCCATTTTGGTGAGACGTGAGGCACCCTACTCTATTTATGGCTTTATCAAAGGCTGCCACTAGTTAAAAGGGTCAGCCGCATTAGGCTGAAATGACAGAGCACAAATAGAAGAGCTTCCTCTATTTATATAGATGTATCAGTATCAGTTGCTGTCGTGTGTGTGTGTGTGGAAACTTTTCTTTATGGCTCCATTTTTTTTTTTTATTATTATGGGCAGATATTTTTGATACTCTTGTAAACGTATCTGCTCCCTAAAATGGACGTGTTTGCCTTCATCTTCACATCATGTCTCTCCAGAAAAAGTACCGGCAGAATGTGAGCTCCCTAAAGTTCACCAGCATTGAGGACACTGCAGAGATGATTCAGGCCAAGCAAAGTAATAAACTGGCCATTGATGTAAGTTTATCTTTAGTTACTTACAGGAGAAACATTTAAAAATCCACCAAGACGTTGTAGTATTATGAATATTTGGACCCAGCTTTTGCTTTTTCGAAGACCACTTTATTTGTAATCCAATCAAAAGCTGGGTGGTGGTATCCCCATGTTCCTGCTCTGTTCCCCAGAGGTTATATAGGGAGAAAGGAGAAAACATGAAGCACAACTACACACTCAGCGGGGAGCTGCCTGAGCTGACGCAGGCCAAGATCAACGCCATGAACATCAGTGAGGTAAAACGAAAAACCCATTTGGGTGTGACATTTGTCCCAGCTAACTGTTCATCGCGCCATGTCTGTTTTCTGCCCAATCAGAGTCGTTACAAGGAGTCTTGGACAAAGTCACGCGGCGGTGGCTACAAGCTGCGTCTGGATGCCATTCCGTTCCAGTCCGCCAAAGCCTCTGCGGAGATCCTAAGTAATGTGAGAGATCATCTGTTTTTGACAGTCCAATAAATGAAAAAAGTGGCTTTGTGACACCTAAAACTCAATGAATGAATCATTATTCTAGCAAAAGTACAAAGAAGACTTTGAGAGAAGCAAAGGAAAGATGATTGGACTGCAGGGACTGCAGGATGACTTGAACATTGCTCACTCGGTCCACGCCAGCACCCTGCAGAGCGATGTGAGTGCATCATCACTTCAGAAAAAAAGACATTCGGAACTAGAAATTCATAAAATCCTTTCTTTGAAATGTTCAGATCAAGTATAAACAGGACTCTGCTAAGCAGCTCTCGAAGTTCCACCTCTCGATGGACATGATGGAGGTGGCTCATGCTAAAAAAGCCCAGTCGCTGGTCAGTGATCAGGACTACAAGCTGTTCCTGCATAACTACACCTCACTGCCGGACGACCTGAAGCTGCAGGCCGCCAAGAGGGCCTATGCTCTGCAGAGTGAGGTGGGAGGATCTCAGATTCTTCATTATGCATATTTTAGAACTCTTTTGGTAAAAAAAAAAAACACGGTCAAAGTCTTTGAGGTCAGTGATAAATAATTTTCTGAATTATGTCAAAGCAAAAGCCCCGTTTTGAAACTTTCCTTTAAAGCTAACCATTCTGATTTTCTTGAGCATTAAATGTAAACAAAGAGCCTTACAGAAACTAGGGGAAAAAAATTATATTTGCTTTGTCTGCAGAGAGAGTATCGCTCTGACCTGAATTATTTGCGAGGTGCAGCCTGGATCGCCACTGGAGCCCTGCAGATTGAAGAGTCCAAACGAGCCACAGATCTAATCAGTGATGTAAGAAGTTTTCTTTATTTTTTTTGTCTTTTTTTTGGACATGAGGATAATACGCAAACAGAAATGTTGTCATACTTTCTCCAACAGAAAAAGTACAGACAAATGCCATGCAAGTTCAAGCATACCTCCATTGCAGACTCTCCTGACATCGTCCACGCTAAACTCAGTGGGCAGATTACAAATGAGGTGAGGGGATGAATTCGATTTTCAGTTTATAAAGTAGTCTCACTTTTACAACAGGATAGTAGGCCCACCATGAAAGTATATGAGAATAAAGTCGCAAAAAATATGACCATAATGTCATACAAATCTTAGGAGAAAGTCAACATTTTATGAGACTGAAGTCATAAAATTAAAAGAAAAAAGTCAAATCCTTACAAGAATAAAGTCGTAGAATGGTTAGAAAAAACTCACATTTGTAAAGAAAAAAACTGTAAACAAGACTACAAAGTCATAAATAGGTGAGAAAAAAAATGTAAAGAAAAAGGTCAACTATTATTTAAAAAAGAAATTGTTCAAATATTAAAGTAAAATATAAGAAAAAAATTAAGGTGTAAAACTATCCAAAAAAAGGCAACATTTTATAAGAATAAAGTATAAAATTATGAAAAAAGAAAAGAAAATGTAAGAATTAAGTTCTAATAATCAATAGAAAATGTCAAAATTTTAGGAGACTGAAATTATAAGATAATGACTTATTTTTGTACTATTTTGCTAAAGTAAAGTTGTAAAATTATGTGCAAATTTCGGCATTGTACAAGAATATAGCTGAAATAGTATGAGTAAAAGTTAAGTAGGTAAAACATTTTACAAGAATAAAGTCATAAAATTACAAAAAGTCACAATTTTGCAAGAATTAAGTGGTAAAATTATAAAAAAAAATAATTCAAATTTTCACAAGAATAAAGTGGTAAGACTATGAAAATAGATTCAAATTTTAAAAAATTAAGACGTAAATTTCTGAAAAAAGTCAGAATTTTTCAAGTTATAAATATATGATTAAAAAGGATTTCATTTAGCAATTTTACAAGGAAAAAGTCATGCTTTTTTGATAATCAAGATGTGCATTTTCAATAAAACATTAGCAGTGAAATTCATAAGCAGTGTGATGTCCATCTCATTTACCAGAATTATCTGCAACATCAATTAAATAATGAATATTTGATTTTTTTCTGTTGAAACATTTAAAATGTAACATTTTATATGAGTATGAGTATCGAGACACCATAAAAGAAGAAAAAAATAGATATATGGAAATGAAGTTGGAAAAAATTGAGAAAAGGTCTCAATTTTATGAGAATAAAGTTTTAAAATTATTGAAAAAAAGACAGAAAATTTAAAAGAGTAAAGATGTCCAATGATTAAAAACAGTTAAACAATTCAATTGAGTAAATTCATAAATTAATGCTTCAAAAAGTCTTAATTTTATAAGGAAAAGTCATGCATTTTGTTGAAATTTTGTTGAAATAAATATATTTAGCTTTAGGACAATACTGCTGAAGAATCTCCCTGAAACTGCTTTACTTTTTTTAAGTATACAAATTTATCCTTATAAAATTACAACTTTATTTTCAAAACAAGATGATTTCTTGTAAAATAACTTTTTTTAAATGATAAATTAACTATTTTGTTCTCGTAAAATGTTGACTTTTTCTCATAGTATTACAAATTTATTCTTATATGTTTGTTCTTTTTTTTTAAGGTGGCCCACTTTGTTGTCATTTCTTTTTGAAAAATCAATACTTTTTTCCTTTTTGAACCATAAATTTGCAACTTTATTCTTGAAATGTCTTGCTTTTCATTTTATTATTATTATTATTGTTTTAATATATTTGTTTATTTTTCTTCATCTATGGTAGCCCTAATATTTTTTTCATATTTTACTGAGGGTTTTTTTGTGCTTTCTTTTTCTTCCTGTTGTAAAAAGAAAATAAAAATGCATTTGCATTTATTTCCCTTTTTTCAAGCGTTTGTACAAACAAAAAGGTGTGAATGACCAACACAGCTACACCATCACAACTGAGAGGCCGGAGATCACACAAGCAAAGATCAACGCAGCAAACTTCAGTGAGGTACACATTGAAGGGAGAAAAGGTGGCTTTCAATTTTTTTGTGTGGGACATATTTGAACAGGAAATTTTCTGGTGCAGATCAAGTATAGAGAGTCCTGGAACACTCTGAGGGCTCAGGGCTATAAGCTCACCATGCAGGACATCCCCTTCCAGTCTGCCAAGAGCTCCACAGGCATCGCCAGCGACGTGAGCTCATCCCACATCAAAAATGACTCAAAAATAACACAGCAACAGAAGCTGAGAGCAGAATGTCCTTTTCTCTGCAGTATAAATACAAGTACAGCCACCTGCTGGACAAGGGGAAACACATTGGAGCCAGGAGCATCACTGATGACCCACACCTCCTGCACTGCCGACAGGCAGGCCGACTGGCCAGCGACCAGGAGTACCGCAAAGACGCGCTGATGACAAGCGGCCGGTACCACCTCACTTCAGATATGATTCACCTGGTGGCGGCGAAGAACGCCCAAACGCTGGCCAGCGATCAGGACTACAGGAAGAGACTGCACGAGTACACGGTGCTGCCCGACGACATGAAGGTCAAGTGGGCCAAAAAGGCTTACGAGCTGCAGAGTGAGGTGAGGAATTAAAATAAAAACAAAAGAAAAAAAAAATATTTAAAGCTTGATGAATCTTGTTTTGTTTGTTTGTAGAAACTCTACAAATCAGACCTCAGTTTTATGAAAGGGGTGGCCTGGGACGGAGTGGGTGCACCCCAGCTGGAGTCCGCCAAAAAGGCCGGAGAGCTAATAAGTGATGTACGTACATATATATACATATATGTGTGTGTGGATGTTTTCAGCTGAAAAATGTATTTTTGGTGCACTTGTTCCATAAAGCCTGATCTCACCTCTGCAGAAAAAGTATCGTCAGCTTCCGGACAGCCTCAAGTTCACCTCGGTGACCGATTCTCCTGACATGGTCCACGCCAAGACGAGCTACCAACAGTGCAACGAGGCAGGAGAAAACTTCAAAGTTACACGAAGATTGATTTTGTGTCTTCACTGATTTTTCTTGTATATCTAATCCTCCACAGAGGCTGTACAAAAGTGGAAAGAATGAAGACATGCATAAATACACCCTCCACCCAGATGATCCAGACTTTGTGAGAGCCAAGATCAATGCCCAGCAGATCAGTGATGTAAGCATTGCCATACCTTTTCTTTCAAACATTAACCCTCAGTCAAAACTCTGATCAGACCTTCTTTGCTCTTTAGAAAGTTTATAGGGCGTCTGGAGAACAGGTGAAGACATCAGGCCATGATCTGAGATTAGATGCCATACCCTTCCAAACTGCAAAGACCTCCAGGGACATCGCAAGTGATGTACGTTACTCTTTTTATGCCAGAGGAGAAAAAGAGGAGCCATAAAAGGGGATAAAAACATACATTTGATTTCTCCACTTAGATCTTATTTAAATAGGTTATGGATATTTTAAGCAATCAATACAAACAACAACAAGCGAAAGAGGACAAACAATATATATATATATATATATATATATATATATATATATATATATATACACACACAGATCTATCAAACGTAGGATATTTTGTCATGATTTGATGTGTACACATACAGAAATGCTGATCCACATTCACGTGCGCATTTAAAAGTAAATGATGCCATTCTAATGACTATTAGTCATAAATTGACACGTTTGCACTTATATATACAGTACATGACACATGAAATCCATTAAATGTGTCAAAATGAGGTTAATTAAGTGCTTGAATGGGAGTGGGAGTAGCAAATGTATGTAATCCTGCCCCTATTATGCTTTACTTCATTTTTCCTTTTTCCTCGCATAGGTTTTAGTGATTTCAGTGTGTGAATTTGCTTATCCATAGGATAAGGCCTGTTGTATAAATAGATAAATGTTTAAATAAAATTTGAAAAATAGCCATTTTATAATTTCTTAAATGTAGTTGTTAACTTCTAGTTAGCGATATTTACAGCTGCAATGGAACAACTTTGGAAAACAATCTAACTTCATAGCATTTTTCAATTTCAGTCACAAGGTTCTGTTTATGAAAAAAAAATCTGTGTAAATCAATGAGTTTAAAGGAATATATTAATTCATCTGAAATTTCCAAATCATTATTGAAAACAATTGCTCATTTAAAACAAGCATTTTTAAAAAAAAGAAAAAACTTTGTTAAAAATGAGCACTTTTCAAACACTCATAAACACAATTTTGAACAAATAAAATATGCAATTTAACTCCTAATCTGGATTATTTTTAGTCCTGTAGCCATGCAGTCACACTGTCTCCAACTTTAAACAGGTTCTGAAAGCAGATTGATTGAATTGTTGCAAACAATTTGACTTTCTACCTTTCTTTTCTAGATAAATTAGTTCTGTGTGTGTTTCCCCCCCAAACATCCAGATTATTTTTTATGTATAACACATTTCCTTTAGTGAAATAGTAGAATAGATTAGAAAATATATATTCTGACACTTTTAATGTGCCTTTTCTAGTTTATTTTCTGACGCAAGAATTTGTTTTTCTTTTAGTTCCGTTACAAAGAATCCCATCTGAAGGAGAAGGGCCACCAGGTGGGGCTGCGCTGCGTCCAAGACGACCCCAAGATGGTGCACTCCCTGGCAGCCAGCAAGCTTCAGAGCAACCTGGAGTACAGCCGCCAGTCCAAGGAGGAGCGCGCTCGCTACCAGATCCGTGCAGACCAGCCGGAGTTCTTACACGCCAAGAAGAGCCAGGCGCAAGCCAGTGACCTCACGTACCGATGCAAGCTCCACGACTACACCTGTGACCCCGAGCAGCTCACTGTCAAACACGCCAAGCAGGCTTACAAGCTGCAGAGTGATGTGCGTCCGTGGGGCTCCTGATGGAGATCGGCTCACTGTTGGTCTGGCCTACTGAACTGTGATTGGTCATTTCAACTTCTCTGTTGCAGGTCAACTACAAGTCTGACCTGAACTGGATCAAAGGAGTGGGCTGGACCCCTCCAGGTTCCCACAAGGCGGAGCTAGCCCGCCGGGCTGCAGAACTGGGCCTGGCTGAGGGTGTTACCACTGATGAGGCAATTGCAAAATATCAGTACATGATGATGGTAAAAGCAGTCTTTTTTTTTCTTACATTAATTAGATTTTTTTCAAACTTTAGACCGGGGGATGGGATTACAGCCCGAGGGCCATATGCCATTAAATTTTAATTGCCATTAAATCATATAAATGATACTAAATAATGTTTTATTTTCCCTGTAATTCTGGTATGAATAAATGACCTTTGTCTGGGTGCAGAAAGGTTTTCTGCATTCATGTAGTGAACAATCACCTAACAATCCCTTCAGGGTACCAAAGCACTTCACATTAAAATAAAGACAAAAAATGTACAAATTTGCCAATTTAAGAGCAAAAAATTAAATTACAAAAAGCAATAAATGCAATATAACAACTAGATAACATGCCACCGAATACTGAGTATTAAAAGCCAGGCTCCCAAACAGAAAAAAATAAAATATGTGGAGCCAAGTCCAATAAGTCCACCTTTAATTGTCAGGCCTTTTTCATTGATCCACAGCAAAATTATATATTTTCTTGCAGCAAAAGTGAGAACACAATCTATGTTTTACATCAGTCAGAACATGTTTTCTCAGGAGTCTTAAAACAAGATCCAAATCCAGATTTAGTTCCAGTATCTACTGATTCTTCTGCAACTTCAATCATGACCAAAAGCAATGTTTCAAACTTTGAAAACCTTTTTTGTTTTTTTGCATAACTTGTGTTTTAAACCGAATAAAAGAGAAACTGTTTCACACTATAAAGCAGCAGACGTGGTTTTTTTTTCAAGAGAAAGACAAAAACTTAGATTAAAACAAATCAATTAACAAATGAATGTTCCATTTTTTAACCTCAATTCCATTGCTAAAAGCAAGACAGTAAAGTTTTGCAGGATTAAAACCTTTTCTCTTTCTCTGTCTTTAAGCTGCATCACCAGCAGCAGATGGAGCAGCAGCAGCAGCAGGTCACAGAGCAAGAGGAAAGCAGCACCGAGATTCAACAGGGTGTCAACATGGACGCTATGGAGGTCCTCCATGTGAAGAGGAAGCAAACCATTCAGAAAAAATCCTCCAGCACAACTTCCTTCAGGTCCATGGAGAAGAAGGCCAGTTCTACCTCTTCATCTGCTGCCATCCACAGCACAGTCCAGACAACTACGTCCAGCAAAGCTGGAGATGCATAGAGTGAAGATGTTTTTTATTATTATATATGAATGACAGTTTTGAGGGAAGTGGAAACTTTAAAATAAATTAGATTTATAGTAGGAAATTGCTTGTTTGTAAGGGAAAGTGTAGAGCATGTTGAAGAAGAGAGGATCTGTAAAGTCTGTGAAATATAAGGAAAAACAACAGAAATAAAGTTGGAGTGACTTTAAAAATGAACGGAAAAGATGGAATTATGGATTTTGCATTTGAAAACATGAAACTGCCAAATTATTTGTACATGTTAATTATGTGTTTGTTGGACAAAGCACATTGCACAAAAAGTTTAAATGAGCTTTCATCTATTGAAGTGGACTTTCTCAGTCGAAGTGCTGACTTTGAAGATGTTGACGTATTTTTGTCTGACCGGTTCAGCTTTACGAGTTTGACTTTCTGTTATAGACTGAAAGCAGATGCTTGATTTTAACGTGGAATAAATACATTTTTTCAAGGCAAACTGGTTTTTTCATCCTCAATGGGGTAAGATTTCAAAATAAGGGCACTGTGAAGCTAAACTAACCAGTTAATTTAGCTTTTGGTCCAATTTATAAAGGTGAGAATTTCAGCATGGGCGACAAACGTTTATTTTGTGCTTATCTCTAGAAAAATAAAAACAAAACTCATTTTTCTTCATTTTAATATTCAAACACTGATCACTCTATCAGGGTGCAAGATCATATTTCATTATACAGCACTTTATACTTCTTAATGTACAAAGGATGAAGGTAAACCAGACAAACTTTCTTCACTGTTTGTCCACCTCCTCTAGTTGTTTACAGTTATTTTGGTAAAAAAAAAAAAAAAATAGTGCTTGTAAACCATATTTTATGAACAAGATTGTCCTGATTTCCTTCATCCAACACTCCAAGCTGCTGCGGAGGGCTGTGCAGGTTCCTGCCACACCTCCCTGCAGTAAGTGCTTCACGCCTGGATTGTGTCCCAGCAGAACTGCATTTCATCTCATATCCAAGGAATGCTGGACTGAAAACATTTCTATTGCAATCTCCCGAAAGGCCAAAGTTTACAAAAGTCAGGATTTCCAGTGACTTCAGGCTCAGACTTTATGGCAATTCACAGGGTTTTGTTGAAGCAAAAATAATGTGTATTTTTTTTTTCAAAAAGATATAAATATGAGCATATCATCCTGTCAAAACTCAAAAAGAGTGTGCAGAGTTTGTTTTGTCCCATCGTTGCTGCATTCCTGTGGTCGGCTCATGTGTACTCCGATTTGCGGATGTAGTTGGAAGGCACGTATCCCTGCTGGCCTCCCGCCTCCCCGAGCCACCATTCCGCGTTGCCATTCAAGTCCTGGAACGCCAGAATCCGCAGGCGCTGATTGGCTGAAATGCTTAGCTCGTTGGGGCAGCGAGCGGTGAAGGAGTAGAGGGCGTAATAAATCTGGAAGAACACAAAAAGGGTTAATTTTTGTTACGAAAACACCAGAGTTTAGGTCACTGCTGTGAGTCGTACTTGATGGCTGTCTGGTTCATCGTTGGGTTCTGGTTCTGGCTTAGACTCAATGAAGTCCTCTTTGGGGTAACCGGGCTTCTTTTGCCGCCTGTCTGCATTTCTCCACTGGGTGGAGCTGTAACTTTTCTCTGTACGTTCGTACCGCTGTGAGCGACCGTTTCTTTGAGAGGAATACGAATCGGTCTCGGAGAAGTCGGATGTATCCTTGTTTCCACTTCCGTAGCTGGTATCGTAGGAGTCTCTGTGTCCGCCTGAGCTCCGGTACCGAGGCTCAGCGTCTCTGCGGCTGGGAGAGTTTCTGCGTTTCTGCTCTGAAAAGTCTCTGCGGTCTGAGCGAATTTGGGGCGAGGAGCTCATGGAGTTGCTCTGGCTGCTGGAATCGAGCGCATCCCGGGGCTGGCTCCTGCGAGAGGAGGCGGAGTCCAGAGACGGCTGTGGGGACGACTGACTTTGGGGCTGGGTGGTGGAAAAGCTGACGGTGGCCGTGTCCTGGTTAAAGGTCAGGGTGCTGTTGCTGTTCTGGCGGGAGAAAACGGGGGAGGAGCCGCCATAACCGGACTCGTTGGAGGACTGGCTCTCAATGGACACGTCCGAGTGGCTCCTGCGCGGGTTGTAGGGTTTGAGAAAAGAGCTGTACACAAAACCCTTTGTAACTGCAAGAGAAAAAAAAAGCAGAAACAGAAAATGAATTAAAGCCATGGGCCGCCATTCATCGGCTAACCAGCGCTACACACACACCCCTCTCTCTCCCCTGCTGCCCCTGACACCCTGGTCAGAGCTGAACATTACTTTTCATTAAAAACATATTTTCAAATTGACGGCTTTTTGTTGGCCTTAACTCCATAGCAACCATTTTATTTTTTGGTCACCAGGGGATGACAAACAGATCAATGCAATTTTTAGAAGAATCGGCTAAAACAAATGTTGGAATTTCCTTGGCAACCGAGGCTTTTGGTTAACCACGCCCACATTCCTAATACGTTGAAGCCGTATGTCATGTCGTTTTGTTCAGCTTGAGCCATTGATTCATGTGTTACATTTTTGCAATATTCTGGTTAAAAAATGTGAGAGCAATGGGGGAACGCAACTTTTGCGAGCTCACAATGCGAACCCTGTTCGAAAATGACAAACTTTAAAACCAACAATTTTTCCCCAAGATAGATTGAAATCCCTTGGAGGAGTCTAAATCTGTAGAAGGTACTAAAGATAGAGACCTCTTACTGAGGTTAAAGGTCAACAAAATGTCAGTTGAGGTTGTAAGTAGGTGGTCCCATTTGTTTATTTTTGACATTATTTCCCGCTGTGACTTTTTCTGAGTATGTGGCGGGGGTGACCTTTTTGCTCAAACGTACAGTAGGACAATTAAAACTGCATGAAACAATCTGATCCACGCCATCCAGGACTGCTGCGGGACGAACACAGGACATTTTTCTTTGCTCCGCGAAGTTCAGAAGAAACTTATTACCTCCGTTATCAATCAACCAGCGGTTTTGGCTCCCCATGGGGTCCTGCTGCTTGATCACGCCCACAAGATCCCCCTCCTGTATGGAAATATCCAGATCCTGGGCGGCGTTGAAGTTCCTCTCAGCCTGGAAAAGGTTCTCGGGGCCGTAGCGCACAAGCAACGCCGTCCGGTGCTCATCTGTCTGCAGGTTGCAGTTAGGCTGAAGAAGATGGACAGTTCAGGGGAGAAACTTTAGAAAAGTATTCGAATATAAAAAAAAAAACCCTGGGAACTCACAGGTCCTTGAAGCTGCTTTTTGGAGGTTTGTTTGTCCAGAGTTTTCTTCTCCACGGGCTTTTTTGTGGACGTGGTGAGAGGCAGGTTTTCGGGGCAGAAGCTGAAGCTTTGGAGCAGTCGGAGGACGCCGTTGTACTCCTCCTGAAACTGTGCGATTAGGTTTCCACTCGTTCCCCCTTTGTTTGAAAACTGCTGATATAAGAAAAGAAGACGAACCAAAATGAATATTTTACTAGATATTTTGTTTGTTTTTATTAAATATCTTAAACCAGTGTTTTTCAACCAGTGTGCCATGGGATATGGTCAAGTGTGCCGTGGGAAATTGCCCTCATTAACTGATTTAACAACATTTTCCATTTCCAGGATTTCAGCTCTTTGTTCATCCTTACAGGTCCTGATAAAACACTGAGAAATTAGGAATATGAAAGATCGTAAAATACTTTTTTCTTTGTGTTTATTTGATTCTATTAAAGACATTTTGATCAGAATGACGGTACCGCGATTTAGCTGCAGCTTCAACCGTTTTCTGAAAAGTCCCGCCCCTTTAACTGTCTCCACCAATCATTCTTGGAATCTTAATCACATGTCATCAGTCTGACCAATCAGAAGTGGTTAAAGTCTTCACTTCCTTGTTCTTAATTCTGCTCGTAAAGTCTCTCAGTTCTAACAAAAACACCAGCTAAAGCTCGTCTTTAGCGGTGTAGCTTTCCACAGAATCCGGTGTCAGACCGTGGAACAAGTGAACAAATCCATAAAGCTCAGAGACGCTAGTCTTTTTGCGTTTGGCGAATTATTGAACTACATCTCCCATGATGCATTGGGTTAAAAGTGACAGCGTGAGCGTCTTGGCGCACGAGTCTCTCTTAACGTCTTGAAACCACAACGAACACAAATCAAACAGTTTTAAATCTTCTAACTTAACTTTTATTACATCTTTTAGAAAAAAACAGCTGCAGCTTCCAGCTTTTTCTGCCACAATTATCACAAAAATGCGTGAGAGATCATGGAGGGACTGTAGATCAATACAGACTCTGAGTTTCTCCTTTTTTTTTTTTTTAATTTTTGAATGCTGGTGTGCCGTGGGATTTTTGTCAAGGTTAAAGTGTGCCGTGGCTCAAAAAAGGTTGAAAAACACTGTCTTAACCTTCCTGTTTTCCCATTTTCTTTCAGATTTTGTGTTAGTTTTTGTACTTTGATGAGCACTTTTTGTGTCCCTTAAATTTAAATGATTGTTTAGGCAAGCATTTGATAGTTTTGTTGCCTCGTTTTCTATCAAATTTTTTTTTTGCTGATTAGCCGTATTTTCTCAGTCTGGTGGATTAAAAATACCTGCAGAAGCGGCTTCAGCTCTTCCATCGTCGTCCTCATGAAGTCTTTCTGGGCCTGAGCGAAGGCCGTAACGCAGCCTAGGAACAGCTCCTCCGCCGTCTTGAGGAACTTTGGCAGCTCGTCTAGAAGCTGAGCGTTCAGAGCCTCGTAGTTATTGCGTGCCGCCCGCAGCTCCTCCTGGACGCGGCGGTCCTTCAGGCGCTCCGCTCGCTCTTTGCAGTTGTCGTAGTCCAGCAGCTTGTCGAAGCGTTTCTGGATGAGTTTGTAAGGCCCGGCAAACATGGCAAGCAGCTGAGTCAGCGGGTTGATGACCAGAGCTTCAGTGCGTTCCTTCTGCTCAGAAGAACAGCAGAGGTGGAGGTGAGGCTGTTGTTTGAGCCGGTCGTGTGAAAGCAAAGAGACGAGGACTCACAAACTGGGTGAACTTTCTGTCGCTGATGCAGCGGTGAGCTCTCTGAAAACATTCAGGGTCCATCAAACTGCGCTCGTTGTAGATGTCGCAGAAGCTGATGGCTGCCAGGACTTTGACAGAGGCAGATTCCTGCAAAGAAAAACGTCCCAGCGTAAAAATCTCTCGTTTAAAAGTAGGGCTACAATAAAAGAAGAAAAATAGACAAACATATGAGACTAAAGTCATTAAATTGTTAGGAAAAAGTTGAAATGTTACAAAAATAAAGTCAGGAAATTAAAAGAAAAAGATTTTTTTACGAGAATAAAGTACTAAAATTCTCCTAAAATTTTCGACTTTTTCCTCAAAATTTTACAACTTTTTTCTGGTAAATTGTTGCATTTTTTGCAGAATTGTACAACTGCTTCACATAAATTGACTACTTCACCCTTGTAAAAATCTAGAGTTTTTTTTTAATCATAATTCTACAACTTTTTACTGGTAAGTTGATTTTTTATTATGTAATTTTACAACTTCTTGCTGATAATTTTAACTTTATTCTGGTAATTCTCAAATCTCTAAAAGTGTTTTAGTTTTTCCTCATAATTTTACCACTTTATTCTCTTATATTCTTTCCTCTTTTGTGATTGTACGTCACACATTTTTTGTAGAAGAAAGTAGTTTTTTTTACCCTTAAATGCTGCAGATATAAGGAAATGTCTCTGATAAACGTCTTGATCAGTCTCTCCTGCAGTCTGAACTTCTTTTCAGCCTCATCAAACACTTCATCCTTAAACTGGGAAAAAGATGAGGAGTTTTTAGAGCAAAACAAACCAAAATCACAAAGTCAAAAAAACTTTTTTTATTTTTTAAATCCCTACCTGAGGTGCCATTCCTGTGAGCTGCTTGAGGTGGCTGCTGACACGGTTGGATTTCTTAATAATGGAGTGCATGCTCAGCTTGGAGATCTTGTCGATGAAGGTGTCTTCATCCCCTTTCCTGTATTTCATCACTGTGAACAAAAAAATGTAAAAAAAATACATTTTTGTCAACACTTTTATAAACACAGTACAACATAAGAAGCCAGGAGCAAAACTTTTACCCAGATCCTTCCTGCGCTTGTACTCGTTAATGTTCACGTTGATCTCTTTGACGACCTGCACAGCTTTAGTGAGCTGTGGTCTGTCATGGTGGCTCTCTGGAGTGGCCCCCAGGAGCTCGGTCAGCAGCAGAGGGTACCGCATCACCCGCTGCACCGGCTTAATCAGGAACGAGCCCAGGTTGATGTAGTTTGCTTTGCCCCTAAAGGAGGAGGGATCAGAAACGTCACGGGAGGTGGTTTATGTAGCCGAAAAACATGTTAAGAGATGCGGAAATCACCCACAAGCCACTGCCACAAGAAAAACGTGTAATGAAGGTATTTCACACATTATCATATGGATGGGGGAATCCAATGATAAAAAACATCATCACACATTCATATATTCTGATGATGCTTAGAAGCCTTTAAGAAGCGGGGGAGGAGGGGCACAAAGACGTAGATTTGCTTAGTTTAAATGCCATCGACAGGACAATTTTTTTTTATTCTACATAACAAACTGACATACTATGAGGCATTAAAACATTTCAAATGCAAAAAGTTTAAGTATATTGGTCTAATTTCTAGTAAAAGTCGCTGCTCAGACAGAATAACTCTTTTTCACTAAATCAAATTTTGAATAAAGCAGAGTTTAGCTTTAATTAAGCCAAAAGAGAAAGCATTCTCCAATAAGAAAAAAAGCTGTCTCAGTGAAATGTTTAATGTTAAGTCATTGTGGCTTAAATTAAAATTAATTAGGGGATATGAAAAAAATGTACATCAATATACTTTAAGACTTTAGGCTTTGTCATAAAATATTTGACTTGTAAAAAAAAAAAAAAAAGGGATTTATGTCAAGTTGCCAAAAAAAAGTCATACAAAAGCTGATTTCAGGTGCATGTCTCATTTTGTCCAGTAGGTGGCATTGTTCCTCCAGAGTCAACCAACTGTTCTTATTGTCCATGAAGGGGCAGAACTGGGGCGTTCAGTTCTGGGCACAACAGTACAAGAGTACATGCAAATGCTAGCCACAGAATATTAATGAGCCCGGGTCGGGTCAGCACCAAGGTCTCCAAACCACCACAGTGAGGGCACACGCTCAGTTACAACAAGCAGCCACATCCACCCGGGTCAACATGAAGGAGGGTTAGTGAGCAGCAGACATGCGGTCAGGATGATGCCGGAAACCATGCCGACACACTTGTTGCAGGAACTTACCAGTTTCGGTAAATGGCTCTGTTGAAGGAGGGGTGGAAAGAGAAAACAAGATTTACACTGAAAACCTGAAACTTTTGTTGAGCAAAAAATGTATTTGTGTTTTATTTACAAATAAACCTGTATGTTTTTTTTAAATTGGGAGTTTTTTTTGTGTGTTTTTTTGTCAAACAAAGTACAGAGCGGCCCTCTGCCAGAGCGTCAACACGACTCCAGCAGAGTGGCCGTAAAACTTTATGCAAACCACAAACACTCAGGAAAGGTGCCAACTTTGACGACCGTTTCATTGTTTAATACGCTGAAGACAGATTTAAAGAAAAACTTCAGAAATGACAAAAAAAAAAAAGGAAACTTCACGTCGACAAAAAGATTAGATCTGAGCTCTTTGCTGTCCCTCTTTTGTTCTCAGAGCCGCAGCCTTTCCTTTCCTCCCACTTTGTGTTTATTTTCAAACCCTTTTCTGCCTAAGGACAACCGTGTCAGCGCAAGAATATGAGTCAGTTTGAAAGCGGACAGGGTGAGCCAGGTAGGGCACATTCTTGAACTGCTTTACATTACTGAGGTCGACAGGAAGTCAGAGCGAGGGCACGCAGCCCTGATACAGCTCCGCCGGGGTTCAAGGGGCTGGAATTTAGTGCATCAGCATCCTTGAACTTCATGCTTTTTTAAACTAAGTTTTCTGACATCTTTTTACAATGCTTAAGCTTTGCTAAAGTGTTTTTAACAAACGAGCTCTACCAACGCTTTGTTTTTATGCGGACGTGCACTTTTTGGCCACACAGTCAGGAAACACTGAAAACCTCCATTTTGTCTCGACTCACCTCAGCCGCTCCAGACACTCCAGAACGTGGCGCTGGATGCCTTCATCCTTCTCGTAGCTCTCCAGCAGTGAAATAGCATCGTCGTGGTTTTGGCAGTACAGCTTGTAGACCTCTTCCAGCTGAGATTTAAAGTCCAGAAATGTTTTTCCTGAAAGAGAGAAAAAGTTGAATGGAAAAATAGAAACGTAAGAGATTTATCCTTTGCTAATACAAAATAGATGAAAAAATATCTCATTTTTAATCAGTAATGCAAAAAATTCAGTTGATTTTTGTATGGCTTTCAAAAAAAAAAAAAAAAAACACCCAAAATATGTTTTTTTTTCCTTTTTTAATACAAGTATGACAAAAACGGAAGAAGTTACCAATGGAGTCTGTCTCCTGAAGTTCATCATAGAGACGTTTGGATAATTCAATCACGCTGGTAATGTTTCCAAAAAGTCCACTGAAGTCCATGTTCTTCACCTTTAACAGAAAATATGGAAACATGAAGGATCTTTTTAGCTTAGAGACCAGAACATTTCACATCACCAGGAGCCTCCAGATTTCTCACCTGCTTCTCCTGCAGAGGCTCGATGATTTCCTCCACACACATCTGCAAGTCTTTGATGTAGTCCTTCTCAGTCTGCAGCAGCTCCTCGATCACCTTGTTCCTCTTCTCCAGCATCCTCTGCTCGGGATTGTCCGAGCTGGTGTTGGAGCTGGAAGACATGTCCGACACCGGAGTGGACTCCAAAGGTTTGGGCTGAGACGACAGAAACGTCATCTCTGCAAAGAGAAGAAAGGAAGGTTTTATTGCAGCGCATCTCTAGGAGACAAACCAAGAGTGGACGGAATAGTTTTAGGAGTACGTCATTTGGCTCATTTATTCATCCTTCTGCTCTTTAATTAACCTAAAATTCTAAACAATAGGAAGAGTCAAAAGAAAAAGCTTCCCAGCCCACATCTCCATCGGTTTGTAACCAAACATGATCATGCCCACCCACCCAACGCCCCCTACACCCTTCTCTTCTCCTATCAGTTGCAGGGGGCAGATCTCTTGGGAGGCCAGGGACCGAAGGGAAAGCCTGGTAATGCATCAATGCTTTTTATGAATGGGGACAGAAACTGGAGTGAACTCAGGTTCTTTGTGCTCAGTACAATGGTGTGTGACTGCAGCTAGACATACAAATTCTCAGGGACCATGGTGCACTTTAAAGATCCACTCTGCTAAAAAAAAAAAAAAGATTTTTAATAAATTATTGTCACATTTTTCTGATTCTGAAAGATCTGAATTAAGAAAATTAACATTAAATTTGCATGTTTAAGCTTTTCTTTATTCAAACCATTGCTAATCAGGAGCAAACTAAGTAAATGGAGATTAAAAAACAGCTTATTTGTGACGTAAAAAATATGTGAGGAGGGCCACAATTTTCCTGCTCCAGAGCTCTCAGCAATGGAAAGAGGAAGAGGGGCGGAGTTGCACCGTGCAAACAAGCAAATTTCCAATGAACTACTGCTACTCTGCAGAAACTATGCCCAAGAAAACAACACAGGTTGCATAATCATAAGTAAAAGACCACTGGGAACGCTTTTAAAATGGATCAAAAGAGGATTGAAGTGGGTCTTAAAAGAGAAGAAAGAGTCAGGGAGCAGAGAAACAAGGAACTAGTTGAGAAGCTCCTCCATGGAGAAAAGTGAAATGAATTACTCTTTTTACAGTCACTTGTCAGGGGTAGAAGAAAGGGTTAAGTCCTTTTGACGTGAATTTACATTGAAAGGTCAGAACAGCCAGTAATTTCTATGTAAATTCTCATTCATCCTTAAAACAGGAGGTAAAAATAAAGCTTTAACAAAAAAGGATGTTTCACTACTTCTCTAAGAAGCCTCTCAACTCTTTTTATTAACATTCTTTTTTCCAAAAAACATTTAATAAACGGTTAAGTCATCGATCAATTAAGCTCTTTATCTTTTTACTCCAGTAGTTTTTACAAATTACCCTAAAGTACTCCAACAGATAAAAATAACATGAAAGAGTGTGTGTGTGAGTGTGTGTGTGTGTGTGTGGGGGGGGGGGGGTTCTTTGTATTATGGAGCCCTGATCAGAATGTACACTGTCATCTGCATACATTCAGACTTTCTTTATCAGGATAAAAAGGCTGGACTCCACCTCCACCTCACTGTTGGCTTTTATGATCGGACAGTCCGTCCATGAAGCATCTCTCCGTCAACAAGAAGTTCCATTCCGGGATCTTCCGAACCAACTTCTATGTTTATAGATAACAGCGTTTACTGTGGGCACAAGTCTAAAGCCGGGACCGTGCATGTGCAGCATGCTGTTGATGGATGAAGGTGACGTCACTCCTCCTCCTTGAACAGATGCTGTCAGAGACTAACCCAGTTAACTCTGCTTACCTGGATTGAAGCCAGAGTAAAAATTCACCGTTCCACTATAACCTGCACACGCACAAACTATAAGCAATTTTCTCAAAAAAGTGCAGAAACAGCTTTGAATTAAGATTTGTTCTCCAAGAATCACCTGGCTGTTGTCTCTGTCCCACCCTGACCTCATCTGTGCCCACGTGAGTTGGCTAAAGCTCAACTCAAGGAGCTTTTCTCATCTCTTGAACCATATCTGCCGCTGCAGCCGTCACCGCCTCTCCGCCAGCACGGTGGCGTTTCCTCGCTCGTGAAGGAGAGGCTCGCTAATGGGGCTTTTAGAAGTCACACGGCGGCACAACACAATGCAGCAGAGTAAAAACAAAAGGGCTCGGGGTTTAATTGGAAACAGTGGGTTCTTTTTCCCACATTTGATCTGGTTAAACAAACGCATCACACGCTCCACTTCACAGCCTCAAATATGCAGACATTTTTATCAACCTGTGAAGCCCTGTGACCAGGTTATGACCCATTTCTATGGGATCCCACTTTGTTTTCCTCTTCTCATTTACATGACACACAGATTTGGCTGCAATTAACATCCCATAGTTAACATGGAAGCGGAGATTATGGAGTTTTGAGATCAGATGACTTAATACCATTTTCCAACAAATTTTTATATAAAAACGGGCATTAGTTAGAAAACTTCTTGGTAGTTTGGTAATTTTGGTTATGTGTTATTCACATAAAAGCTCAATTTCATTTGATGCATTGATAATTATATTTTAGCACATGAAACAGGATAGTTTAACTAAAGTCAACAAATGTCAAGTTGCAAACTTTTGGATTAAACGCTTTAACCAAACACAAAGATACTTGTTCAGGACTACCTGGAACTAGTATGAAGGAACCAAATTACAGCTACATTTCTTAATGAGAAAAAACGTATTTAGCAATTAATTTATACATTTATGCATCCATAGCTTATAGTTCATTTATACTGGCAGACAAATTTGCAACACATACTACATTTTCTTTAATGTTTTTGACATAAAAAATGAGAAAGAAACATTTTTTTTGTATTGATTTCCTTCAATTTGATAAAGATTGAGTTGACAGAAAATCGTGACGGGATATAAACTATAATAAGAAGGCTTTTTAGTCCATAAATAAAATAAATATTACTATAAATTTTATTTAAAAAAATGGCAAATTCTGGACGAATATTCTCAACCCTTTCCACACTTGATTTACTACTGAATTCTTTAGTCGTCACAGCAGGGAGTGTAGCATATTTAAAGAAACTAAAGTGTGGTGAGACAGGAAACAACCTTCCAACACTGTCATTGATCCTCTCACGCCCAGGATGACTCGCATGATCAAAATCAGAACTGAGAAGCAAGTACGACTCATTCAGATGAGACGAAAAGCAGCCTGTCTGCATGACTGAAAAATGACGAGTAACCAGAGGACGAGCAGGGTTTTGTTTCGTTTGCTTCTGTCGTCATTTTTATTTAAAAAAAACAAAGATTAAAATTCACATTTTGACTTCAAAATGTAAAGGGATTGAAGAAAAGCTGTTGGTGTTGTTCCTCAGGTATTTCCTGATATTATCCAATTAAGTTAAAACGCTCTTAAAAGCTAATTACAACTTCATTACGCTCTGATTCGCACTGATCTCTAATAGAAACACTAAAGAGCGTTTCAAAAAAGGAGGTTTCACCCACCTGCTGCTTGCTCGTCTTCAAACCACTTCAAAAGTGAGCACACGCCCCTCCACATGCACCAAGCAACACTGCCCAATTAAACATAAGCCATTGTCAATCCCAGGTCCACAGCCTTGTGGCTTGCAGTGAACTCTGCTTCCAAAACCCAATTCCAAAGCTTCTATTTCCATGTGAATGGATGGGAACACACCACCATTACACACTCCCATGCACACACCGGGGAGGATGATCCCTCTGACAGACGCCAAAACCTGGAGCTGGACTCCTGGAGCAGCGTCTTTACTGACGGCCGTGTCATTCTCCAACCAAAAGGAACTTTTTATACTTGTTGGAGTCCAAGGTGGGGTCATCCCATGTCTTTATATTTAAAAAAAAAAAAAAAAAACATCAGTAGTGACATCAGTATATAAAAAAACAATCTGAATGTGTTCTGTGATCAACTTGGTGTGGTATAATTTTCATTTTAGGGTAAAATGGGTTCTTATGGGTTAATTTGTTTAAAAGTACATAACTTGAGTTTGGCATTTGCTGGAATTTCTGTTGAGTAAGATGGGCGGAGTTTAATGAAACACCTGTCTACACCTGTTGTTGTTGCTGGATTGACATCCTACATTTTCTCAGAACTATGACTTTGGATTCAGCTCTCCTTACCGAACTACACATCGCAATATTTCTTATCTCTGCTGTTCGACTTCAAACACAATCCAGCGTCGCTAAAAAGAACTTTGTAGATGTTTATTTCTTGCGGCCGATTGCTGTTTATGCCACACATTCAGGTTGTGACAAGCGCCAACATAAAAAGTTTGCCCCCGCACACAGCTCCCTAAGGTCAAGCACAATCACTGCTGTGTTCTGTTCCAAAGTTCACGGAGGAGTGCACAGTTACTGTGGCAACAAGAATAGCAGGGGCCCCTCCTCATATCAAGTTTTGTGAAGCGGGGAGTGGTTTTGGAAAAAAAAAAAGGTTCACACAAGCAACTCAGCGGGGACATGAAGCTGTTTTAGAAAAACCTTCTGACAAGAGAACAGACTATAAAATGCCAAGATCAGACAAACTGGTTACCTAAGAACCTGCAGGGCATCACATAAACACATTTAGAAAAAAATTGGCATGGTTTCCCACTCACTGATTGGTCAAAGCAAGTAGTCGGTGTAAACATTAAAAGGTTCCTTGAAATATTTTACTTGAGAACCGCTTCAGTCTGCATTTTAGTGGAAGTTCGCACACAAACAGGAGAAAAAGGAGGGAAGTTTATTTAGTGACATACCATCCTGTTTATCTTTTTTCAGGGTTAAAAGTCAGAAGGTCACATTCCTGCTACTGGCCAACTCACAGCAATCTGGTGGTCATGATAATTACAGCATTTCTTTCCGACCACTTCAAATAAAAGGCAGGCCATGTAAAACCCCAAGCAGCTTCTTAAGGGTTCTCGAAGCTGCAGTGTAATTGACGCCTCCTGAAACCATCACTCAAAGCTCTTTTCTTTCCCCGATTTCTCAACCTAACTCCTCTAGTTGACAAACACTGTGATTACTTGGAGAGACCCATCACTTCTGCATGCGTGCAGGGAGAGTTTTTGGAAGAAGTGTTGAGCTAAGTGAACCAAACGATCTTTAGATATGTGCAAAATGAGAACACAGACCGTTGAGGGGGCCACACAGTTGTGTTAAAAACATGGCAAAAAAGTCCTCTGAATGCACCTTTTACTAAAAAATAAAAATAAAAAACTTCAGCGAAAGGTACTAATACTACACACCCCTATGTTCTATCTGTGGGAAAATATGATATGCATGCATAATCAAGTTTGATAGCATAAACAAAACATGCAGGGACAAATGTCTTGCTTGGAGCCTCAACAGGTTTCCCATAGTTTACATGAGTGTCACAAAACGGAAAGGTTTAGCTACACCTGATTGTGATCTCCTCTTTTGATCCCATCAGGTTTGTCGTTTCCATAGAAGAAAATAATTTAACTGATTTTGTTTTTGCCCCGTTTAGATGTCCATGGAACCTAAAAAAAAAATGATTTTTCTGTTTGGAAAATATGATTGTGACTTGCTCGGATTTGCACCTAAACTGTCAAATGATGGACATCTTAACACAGAAACAATCAACCTCAATGTGTTGATCTCCAGCTGGGGTGGTCAACTATAGTGCACTGTGCACTAACTTTTCTGATATGTAAGAATCCCTCTGTCTAGAACTCAAAAACCTGCTTAGAGCCCCTCACACCCCCAACCTAACATTACTGGTGCAACACAAAACGCGAGCAATATTTAAATATACAGTTTTGAGCCAGATTACAGCTCAAATGAGGAAAACTTATGGATCTAGTAGTCTACAAGTGGGTGCATCAGAATGGAGCAGAGCAAGAAGCTTGTGGCCCGCCCAACATATTTTCTAAGTCACTACTACAAGCTTTTTCCAATGGCATTTTTCCTGATTCACAATGATTTCAATAAAGAAATGCTCAGAAATGCAATTTTATGCTTAGCGTTCTTTCTAAAATCTCCTCCATCATCAAAAAAAGTCCACAAGAACATGTTAAAAACACCAGAAACACAATTTTAATTGGAGTGGGTCTTTTAACATATCAGGAGCCTCCCAACATACAGAAATATTTTAGCTTTTTACTAACGTTAAACCCTAAAAGTGTTCGTATTTTTATTAGTCTCCATTTTCAACCTCGACAACAACTATTTATCAAGACTAAATGTTCATAATTTTAGACTGATCATAAAGGGGGGAAGTGCACCAGATCTGTGTGAATATACTCTCACAGTTCTACATAAGAATTCCCATTTAACATCAGTGGTGATCTTACTGGGTAGGGTAGATATGGGTAGTGTAAGGTTACCTTGAAGATTTGAATCTAGCTTTTGCACAAAAGTGCAACCAATGTTTCTGCTTTGGATTTGTTTGAAATACAGTGTTCCCTGATTTCCCATGGAGTTTACATTTTATAAATAACCCGAAGTAAGATTGCAGATGTTATAGGCTGGTAAAACTCCTCACTACACAATTTATACACTTTTCTCTCTTGATTAAACTCTCAAAGTTCAAACTTTCACAGAAAAATAAGTCCAGTAGACAGGATGCAGAACACAGCCCGCTGTAAAAAGAAAAAAAATCCACGAACCAGCAGGGTCGCGATATAGGGAGGGAACACTGTACTCATCAAGATAATAACAATAAAGGCACCTTCTAATTCAATACAAGGACAATTTTAAAAGTTTAAATTAGCTAAGATGTTGTAAACATCTAAAAGAAAAATATTGTAAACATGCTGTAAAAGACCAAGAACAATCGAAACCTCTTCAACACATGGAAATCACTTCTATGAATAATATTAAGGATTTCAAATACTCAAATGATTTAATTTGAAGAAGAAATCTTTAAGAAGACTAGGAGATAAATAAATAACATAATCCTGAGTGACTCATGCTGACGTTTATGAGCCTAGTGGTTTCATGATGACTAACTTGTATGATTTCCAAATCTGAGATAAGGTGCTTTTGGAGTGCCATCGTCAGACGTAGTGAGATTTTACCAAAAGGTTTCTGGCCTTAGATCCTCCATCCTGCAGCCTACCAGTAGGAGAATAAGGCCTGAGGATTACAGCAAATAACACAGCATACGCTGCAAGATCACAAATGGATGACGACACGTTAGAAGCAGCCAGGTGGTCAAACATTGCTGGGGGAAGCAAAGGACACCAGCAAAAGCACCTCAGTTGATTCAATTCGAGTTTTCTTACACCAGCTCATAAAAACAGAAACCTCCGTCTGTCTCATGACTGAGTTACAATGCAAGCCTTATGGATGGTGCAACAAGATGGTGTAAAGTTTTAAGCTCTGCGGTCTTCGTGGGAGCAAAACCCTGACGGAGCTGAAACAGTTTAACAAGATTAACAAATGACAAGTCGCTGCACGGGCAAGCGTGCCGGCGTGTGTGTGTGTGTGGGTTTTAAAAGATGCCGTCAGTTCTCAAATAAGCCCATCTACCACTCACACACATAAGGTTTCAGTCTTGTGCTGCTGTAAAGGAGTCAGTCCGGTGCTGGCTGCCGCCTGGCACCAGACAGACCCCCACCATCCACCCACCATGCTGACGCTAGGGATTAGACTCCTGAGGTGGATGTGTGGCGGGGGCCAGCATGGAGTTTGTGCGTGTGCTGTGCATTTCTAGGTAACTGGGGGAGGGGCCCTGGGGTGCCACCTGCTTCTTCTCAGACACAACACGTTGATCCAGAGGAAAGACCCGTCTCCTTCTGTTGAATCCCGCAAAAACTCACACAGACGTAGTCTAAAGTCGGATTGGTCACTGGTTTTGGTTAACTATTAGCCCAAAAAGAGATGTTTTACGCTTAAAATTCCTCTTTTTTCAATTTAAACTTCTGGATAACCGGGTTTTATTGTCCAACTATATTGGACAGCAAAATGTCCAAATTATTATTTTACTCTACCAGAATTTTTTTTTTAAATTTTGTGTAACATTTTAAAAAATATTTAGAAAAATCCAATTGTCATGCTGATAAATACTGCCTACCTTTACTACAATAGAGTATAATCATTTGGAAATTATTATTTGGAGTACAATAATTTAACATTTTTAATATGTGGTTTAATATCGAGTGAAAACAAACTACCGACCAAAGGTTGATATATCCACTTTCATATTAACTACTTGTAGGACATTATTGCACTAAACACTGACCTATTGTGAATAAATTAGATGCTAGCATTTCCTATGTACTGGAGACCACAGAATAACCACATTGCAAAGACTTTTGTAGACCCTTCAATATGACTATTTTACCAAACCTACTTCTAAGTTATGAATTGGGTAAAACATACTCCTCGTGAGACTTTCACCTCACGTAAAGGCTGTATAACTTTTTAAACAAGGAAAATAGAAATTAAAATTTGTCTTAATACAAACTGCCCCTTGACAAAAGTCTGCAGAACATTCCACTGGGTTTGACAGTAGATTTCTGTCTGAAGAAATGCAATAAAAGACTAACTTCTCAGTCATCCAAGAACTGAACAAACAAGTTACGAGTCCACATAGCTTCAAAGATTCGGAGCCTGGCAGCAAGCAGGATATGTAGAGAAGGAAAGATATACAGAAAACAAAGACAGAAGAAACTAAAAAACCTGTTCTGCAGGTTTTTGTACCTACAAACACCTGACAGGTCACTTTCTTTTGACAGAAGTGATACTCACACACCCATATTGCCTCTCACTTTAAAGGAGTAGATGGTAAGCATGGGTAGTCAGCACTCTTGAAGCACAGAATTGATTACAAAAGCACATCTGGAGGTCATCAATGACAAGAGGCTGGAGAGCCTGTCCCACACTGCCTAATCAACAGGGGCTGATAATGATGCCAACTGTGTTAAGCCAGATGTCCTGTTCTTTTTGGAGATTTTAAATAGTTTGTGAACTACATTCTATTACATTAAGTTCTAAAGACCCTCTGAAGATTGAGATATGCAAATGGTTTAACTTATTTAACCAATACTAGGTTTGAATCCAGGTTATTGACTGCATTCTATCGTACAACAGTATCCTTATGTTTACCTTGTCTCTGTTTCCTGATGGTGCCAAACGTCTGCTGGGAGCTTGGAGTCGTCTTCCTGTAGGAGCTCTTTCTGTCAAGAGAGCCCACATACAAAGGCTTCTGACCTGTTTTTGAACCACTGCTGCCCGTACTCGACTCGTAACCCTTTTCCTGCTCATCGCTGGGCTGATACACACGGGGATCCTCTAAAGAGTGTATTTCTCCTAGTACCAACTTCTGGTTCTGCTGTTCAACCCATTCTTCACAATGCGTCTTGCGATCTTTTCCGGGGTATTCCTCGTAACATGGATCTACAGACACTGAACGCAAGTTCCTGTACATGTCATGTGGCCTGTGATGGAAATGGTCCTCTTTTCGGGATTCATAACGGTCATCATAGTCAAACTCGTCTTCTGATCTCCAGTCATAGCGTTTCTTTTCTTTGTTGTCCTTGTGTTTATGACTGTAGAGGTCATATCTCCTATTTTCTTCTGATTCCGATCTGTAGTAATGATCTCTCCTTGTGGTCTCTCTCCCTGCATAATCCCGGTGCTCTTCAATGGCAGACTCATAATGGTGTCTTCCTCTACTGCCATGTGTTTCCTGACCCCTTTGGTTATAGTCATCTCTGTATTTGTGTTTATTTTCTTCACGCTCATACCAATCCTCTGCATGACGGTCATACCGTTGGTCTTTACGTTTTCGATCTTCAAAGTAGCGGGCTTCCTCCCTACGTCTGTAAGAGAAGTCTCTGTCTCTGGAACGATACCTTTCTTTAGAGTTATAATCTTTATTATTGTACTGATTAGTTTCGTCATTGTACCTATCTTCATGATCATAGTATTCTTCATTTTCACAATGGTGGCGGTCATATTCTCTTTGATCACGTTTAAGATGTTTTCTGTTGTCATAATACATTTCCCTCTCATCCCAACGCTCTTTGCTTTTCCTGTCATTATGATCTCTGTGCCTGTATCTGTCACTGCGATCATACTCGTCCACATCTCTACGTCTCCTATGGTCATAATGGTCCAACTCATGAGAGTTTTCCCTGTCTCGACCATCCCTTGCTTTTCTATCCTCATTGATTTCATTGTAATTTTGACTTCTGAAGTCATAATTTTCATTTTCTTGAAGTGTTCTGTTGTAATCCTGCTGACTGTAATCCTCAGGGGCCTGGTAGAAGCAGTGATTGCCCTTCCATTCAGATATCCTTAGATCCAGGTGACCATCTTCTGAACGAGGGTGGAAATAAACATTTTGGCCGTGAGGCCTCTTGTGTCCATTCTCATACTCCCAATTGGGCTGGAAGCCCTCACTTACTTGGTTGTCCCATTGTCCTGGCCATTGACCCGGCATGTGTGGTTGAGGCGGCACAGGGCCACCTACAGGCATCATCACAGCACCATGTACTGGCATGGGGCAGGGTTGAGCTGGACTTTGTACCAAAACTGCTCTCTGAGGGTGACCAGGGGGAGCCACTCCATATGTAGCATATCCAACCTGTTGCTGCTGAAGCTGCAGTTGATGCAGTTGCTGCATTTGTTGCAAATGGATCATCCTTTCCCTTTCTCTGGCCAGCCCAGCATCCCCCAGCTCCTCCACGCTCTTTCCTCTCCTCATTGGAGCTCCAGCTACAAAGTTCCAGTCCACTGGACTAAACATGGCCGGGTTGCCATGAACAAGCGGACTCTTCATGGCTCTTGCTGTTTAAATTAGCCTATCCAAAGGTGGAAATCTTTTCCTTAACATGGTGCGTTCGCTCTGTCCAAAGTCCTGCATTCCATAACAGCTCCGTGGGAGACTCCACCTGCTAAGCATACTGTCACTGGCTCCTACTTGTTTTCCTCTGTCTCCTCTTCTCTTGCCACAGCAGGAGTGGCTGGCTAAAGCACCTCCCAAACCTTCATGGTAACTGAAACTTGCCCTCCCCTCAGCCATGTTACAGCGAATCACCGCACAAGGGGGAGGTGTAGGGTTTATGAAGGAGTGGCCTGTCTGGGTTAATGACTGAATTCAGTCACATGGGTGGAAGATTAGCCCTGAAGTATTTCCTTTTGAACAAGTGTTTAGGGATTCTGCTTAAAGAAAAAGGGTCTGTCTGGAGTGTCTGGGGATGTTGACAAACTTCCCAGCAAGCCTACGAGAGGTGGATTTGTTTCACCCAAGGAATGCTTTATTTCAAATCTCAATTCCTTTGTTTTTGCCAAGACTTAAACTCTGCAAAACCAGCTCTTACTTTCAAATGATTGTTTCCAACTTGAGCTCATACAACTTAACATCTTTCACATACGTGTAAGGAAGATACATATCCCTCAGATTTAGATGGTTATAGGGAGTAGTGTGTGGAGGTACAGCACACGGTCCAATTAGAAGAAGGACTAGAGAAGAGTAGCTGCTGGTCTACAATGAGCTATTGTTCCAGCCCGTCTCCACTCTGACAAAAGAAGAGTGTGAGAAAAAAACATTCTATTCTAAACTATTCATAAAAACATAGCACAGTATAGTCTGCTCTCTGTAATTATGCATCAAAGACATTGGCATGAACTCAAAAACTATAGGGCCTAAAGGTTGTACACAAACACTAATACTCGTAGATTTGAAGTGTAAACCAAAATATATCACGGTTTTATAATATCTTTCAGGTTTCTATGATGTCTAAAATCTAATTAGTACATCTGTGACCTAAAATTCGAGGAAAAGGCAGACAAAAATAAAAAAAAAAAAAGAGCAAGGTCATTGATACCAAATTAACATTGATCCTATCATTAGAAGGTGTGCAATAATAATAATCACAGAGTTACATAAAGCAAAAATCTACCTATTACATGATCAGTTTTTGTGGAAAACAGTCCAACAGTATCTCGTATTTAACTAGAACAAGACTGAAACTGTGTTTGTGTAGGTGTTCCAGCTACAGGAATGTCAAATACAACATCGCTCTCTGGAGCTGCGTTTGCCTAATCACACAAGGCTGAAAATTAGGGAAAGGCCATGTGGTGTGCAGAGATAACTTTATATGCTGAACTTTGGCTGGTTAGATGATTTGCTTTTAAAGTCCCCCATGACGATTTGTTTAAAATAAAAACGTTTCCAGTGGGGTTTTAACTGTGATTAACAGCTCATTAATTCAAACCGAGAGTCTTTGCGGCAGTTTGATTGACAGCAATTTAAAAGGAGAAATACCTGATAATTCAAAAATGAAATTATTTTTTTTGCATTTGTTCTCTTAAAAACATTTGAGTGTCAAAAACGTAAAAAATAAATATCTGATTTTCATTGGAGGCAGACTTTAAGGCGTCATAAACAGATTAAGATGTCTCAGAGAGAATAAAAAAAGGTAGAAAACATATTTTTTTTAAATAGTTAATCCACAAAAAAACTAAAAAAAAAAAAAGAAAAGTTTTCCACTTATATTAGAGAAATTAAAACATTTAGAGCTTTTAGTTTGAAAGGTAACAAAAAACGTCTTCCATTTTAAAATGTGTTTATACATTTCCTTGTATTTTAGTTTTAACTATTTTTTATTTAGTCTAGAATGGACAAGTGTGTCAATACTTTGAACTGGTAGTTGAGCTTCTTAACAAAAATCTTTAGAAGTTTAAGAAGGATATACAAAGCATTAACATGTTATAATCACACAGCATCTTTTAAAGGAAACTCTTTTTTTAAGGAATAAGACTTGTAAATTCAAATTCTAACTTCTTTTTGTTTTGGTCACAGGTCTCTTTTCTCTTTCAGCCCTCATGAGGACTGAGAACAGCAGTGCATTGTGGGCAGGGCCCAGTTCACAAGCTGCTCCCTGCCTTGTAACAATAAGCTTTCATTGCCTCTGAAGTTTTACCAGTAGAATCAAAACAGTGTATAAGAACGGAAAAGCACTCCGGGGTAAGTGAGTTATTACGAGACCACACATGATCAAAGTATGACAAACTTGCCTTTCTGATAGCGATAATTCACGATATAAGGACAACAAAAACACAAAATAAAGGGAACCTTTAAGCTGTGTTCACACCAGGCTCGGAAAAGCGTGTTCAAGCAACCGCATTTGATGAAAAGTCTATGTAAACTCAGGTAAATCTGGGTTTCGGGGTTCCGCTTTCAAAACTCTTGCATTCATGTGTCACTACGCAAGTTTTCAGGTCCGTTTTCAGGCTCTATGTATATAATGTGCGGTCATTGAATGTGTGCTAAAAGGTAAACCAGTTAAACCAATTATAGATTGAAATTTCAAGTACACCATATATTGGAACATATTGGAACAAGATTTGCCCCGCTGCGACATGTTGCACCAAGCCTCTTCCAACTGTGAGTAGATGCGCTATAGTATCAGGTAGTGACAGACCAAATAGCGCTCTCGAATGGACATCACATACCTGGCGAGTATACAGTATTAGATTCAAACTGTTTTGGGTTTTTTTGCTACAAAAATAACAATAAGATTTTAACAGGACACAAATTCTCTATTTCAAAAAAGATGACAAAATCTTAAGTGACACAAAAACTAGATTCAGATTTTTGATTGGACATTTTGGTGTTAAATACAGGTGTGTAAATTTGTCCGTCGCTCCTCAAAGCTCTGTTGGGCTAATACCTGGTTTATTTACATGTACTCAGGGATGGAAACAAGCTGTTAATGGACAGAGCCGGTCATTACGGTACGTTCAAGTGATCAGCTGATTGCATCTGAATCCCTTCAGTACTTTTCCAATAGGGGGCTCCAACCTGTTTGTTCAGTAAATAACTGGAGGTGGATTTTCCTGCTTTAGTTATGCAGTAAAATGTGAAAACCTTCAAGCTGAATTATTTTACATATACATCCAGACATCATCATTATTATCAACAGTCGAAACTTTCTAAAGTCCCAAACAAAGAAGTGAAGAAATCAAAAACGTCATTCAAACTGACAGCAGCAATCATTCTCATAATCACGAGTTAGGATTACACAGGAGACTTGAAGGCAACACGTTTATCAACATGAAAATATAAAACAATCAGGATCCACAGATTATGACACATTTACAGTATGGTAATTCAAATTTATTTCCTGTCATATTTTTAACAAAAAGTGTAGCATTTCTCTAGTTTGGGGTTGATAATTAAGCATGTAGAAACCCTAACCTCCTTTAAAACAAAAGTACTGTATTTTTGTGACAGGGTTCTTATTTAACTAAAAATAGTTTAAAACAGAAGTTTACCTTTTGAAATACAAGAGTAGACTTACTTTGCACATGGAAAAAAAAGCAACAATTTTGACGTGATGTCAGTTCCTGTTTCCAGGTGTGAATAGATAAACCTGTATATGACAAGGTGCAATGTGCAGCTTTGAAAGTTTGTGGTGGGAACGGCTTGATTAGTGAGTAATAATGTATTTAGAACCAAGTGTGCACCCTAAGATTCAAACAAAATCAACACAACGTTTGAAAAGTGTGGTTGACAGTCTGAGAAGTCAAAAAAAAAAAAAAACACAGGCTGATCATCCAATGCTTCCCTGCAATCTGTGACTCTGTTTTGTGACAGTTTGAAAGGACCCACTTTGATCATCTTTTGACCTATTTTTAAAGAGTTCCCATTGGTCTTTTAATTATTATTAAGCAGTTATTAACCAAAACTTGTAGAGAATTAGGTATAGTTTCTGCAGAGTGGCAGAGGTTCAATGAAACTTTGCCTCCAAGTTGTAGGTAGGGCTGTCGGCGCAGAGCAACCCCACCCCCCTTTCCTCTTCTTGTTGCTGAGAGTTCTTCGTTTTTGCCATCCCGCTGGCTTTCATACAGCCCCTCACAAACCCGACATTACATTACTGGTGCATCCGAAATGGCAAGCAATATTGGAGCTGTCCAGCCGTACAGTTTTGAGCCAGACGTCAGCTCAGATGAAGACCAACCGTACATGCATATTGTCGTCTTCAAGTGGAACTGCATATTTTTCGTCTGCTCCCGATTTACAATAATTTATATTTAACATTAAATGCAAATTTGATCTTAAGTTGCTTAATATATTTCCTCCATCAGCAGAAAAACGGCACAAGAACATGTTAAAAACACCTTAAGCACAGTTTTCTGCTTTTAATCAGTGTAAACTGATGTTATTGGGATTCTTTCGAGTTTTTGCTGTTTTTCAAAATTCTGTTCCTTTTAAAAGGTATTTAACCGGTAAGCAGCATTTGTTCGGGAAATGTCCAATTTTGAGGAATTTGATTTGATTCAAAAATTTTCTAAACTTTACATTTAAATATGAAAAGTCCATGAAGTTTACATTGTAATAACAGAAATTCTTACAGGCCATGTTATTTTTTTATCATGAAAAAAAAAAACAGTAAAACATAAGAAAAACCAACTGTTAGGGTTAAAGGTAAAAATGCTGCTGTGATTACATACTAGCATGACAGAGCTTAACTTTTTTCCACCGACAGATTGACTACGAAAAGTAAGCATTTTTTTTTGTTTAATAATTTTAAAATCCTTTTGCTTTGGGGAAAGTTGTGTCTTGGAGAGTTTTGAAAAACTATTCATGTGGCAAATCTGTTAAGCATCGGTGTCTCCTTTCTAAATGCCTTCAAAATTACATTTTGACTTCAGTAAGTCTGGACAAAGTTCCTTAGAGGAAGTGAGAAGCAACTGCGACATGAACTAAAGCAGAAACTATTCAATTTATTTATTATTTTAACGTTTTGTGACCCAGCAACACAAAAGAAAACATAGATAATTAGATCTTTGTGAGCTACAAATGTTTCTAATTGCAGTGGTTAGTTTTTTCAGTAAAACAGATCTGTTTTTTAGCTGGGATGTGCATCTTTGGACCAAATACATACAATTTTAATTGTCATATCTTGGTTTTTAAGGTTATGTTTAACATTTTCGTTATTACAACTTGAGAATTCGGTGGTCTTACCTTGAAGCTGCAGCTGCTGCTGCTCACGGGCCAGTGCCTCCAGTGTGTAGTTGCAGAACTCCAGATTTTCCAAGGCTTGCATGCGGGCCACCTCTTCTTCCTCCTCCTCCAGCATCGCCCTGAGTTCCTCCGCTGTGTGCGAGTATTCCTCCATGTCATGTTCCACCTCCTGCAGCCTTTGTACCAGTTGGTCCCTTTCGTCTTCAGCTCTCTGCCTCTCATTCTCCAACTCCATCTCCTGCTCTGCTTCCATCTGGACTTCATGTTCCTGGGTGTCTCCAAGGTCACCAGATTCCTGATCGTCTGTGATGACCTGAGCGTCTGGTTCATCAGGACTATAGTAGACTGGGTTGTTGGTTGGAGGAGCTGCGTTTGGTCTTGGGCACGGAGGAGGAGGACGTGGTGCGGGACGCATTGGTCTGCATGCAGCTGGGACTGGGGTGTGCATGGTTCGGGGGCGTGGCGGAGGAGGGCGAAGGGTTCTGGGTCTCTTAGAGAAGGAAGTGTTCGACGGTGAGATCTTGGATGCAGAAGACAGTGAGGAACCTCGAATTATGTCATTTTCGTCCCTATAATCCACTATAGAAAAATGGCGCGATATAGCCGACTGATGGTTCAAGTCTACGACAGACCAGTCGTTGGAGTGGCCAGAGATGTCGCTGTAAGACGCCGTCAGGCTCTTCTCAAACTCAGAGAGCTGTTGGCACAGTTTGGCCTCCAGGTCGCCCGCCGCACTTGCTAGAGCTTCTAAGGCCATAGACGTTGGAAGAATCCCATTGGTGCTTCGTGTCCCTGAAGGCCTCGGTCCTTCGGCGCCCCTAATCATGTCAGCATTGCCCGCGCTACCATTCCGAGTTAGCCTTCGCTGTTTATGGGCTTCAGCAATGTTAATCAACGTCTCACCAATGCTGGTGGGTTTGTCCACTGATGGCCTCCGATAACCTCTACGGTCTGTCGACCAACGAGATTGAACGTTAGGAAGGGTAAGGCTTTGAGTACGTTTAGGCTGTAATAGTTTTGCGTTTCTATTAGACACAGTTCCTCCTGTTGAGCCAGTATGTTGTCTAGAGCGGTGTGCATTTAGGATAGGCCGTGGGGGGAGTCTAGGTCTTGCCGGAGGAGTGGATCTGGGTCTCTCTGCGACTTTTTGATCTGGTCTATGTAACTGACTGTTATATCTGTTGACACTATCTTTCTCTGCTCTGTTACTAGTTGGTAACCCAACACTTTTGTTGACATCATGTCCACCCTGCTCTTTAATTCTCTCAAAATAGTCCAAGTCCCACACAGTATGATCTTCTTGATATTCATACATCCCACCATCGGGTTCATTATTGGATCCATTGGGGTAAAAAAGGATGGAGTTCTGTTCAGAACATGCATCCTCCTTTTCTTCTTCTGCTTCAACATTTGTTCGCTCTTCCATTTTTTGCCTGTTGTCCTCAATTTTGACAAACCGATGAGGAAAAACACCCAGCTGTCCTCGAAGCTCTCCCTCAAGCCAACCATCTTCCAAAGTATTTACAATGCGAATGCGATCTCCCACGTCAAAGTCCAACTCTCCTGGCTCCATGGCCCGAAATTCATACAAAGCCACTCCATAAAGGCCATCTTCTTCTATGTGTTGTTCCTCTGTGAAGATGTCCTTCTGTTCTTCCTCTTCCGTTAGAAAAACCTCTTCTTCCACACTCTTCTCCTCAACAATTCCTGTGTCATAAGAGTTTTCAGAGGTGAAATGCTGAGGGTCTTCGTGGAAGTTGGCTGGCTCCCGAGGAGATCGGAGAGGACCCAGAAGCTCCACAAATCCCTCTGGAAAATGGCCTCTGCGGCCCTCCAACTCGCCCATGAACCAACCCGGCTCAGGTTGACCAGTGATGATGATCAAGTCCCCCTCACGGAAGTCCAGTTCCTCATTTAGCTGCGCGTGGAGGCTCATCAGAGCTCGGGCTTGGCCAAGGGCGTAAGGGGGGAGCTCCAAGGCCTGGGCCTGAGCTGAACGCTCAGAAAGCTGCCTGGAGCGGCATGACAGGTTCAGCTCCGTCACACATGACGTGGGAAAGTAACCACGGGTGCCCCAGGCATTGCAGCCACGTTGCCAGGACTCCCTAAAAGCCATGGTCCCCCCAGATTCTCCAACTACCACATCCCCTGAACAAAGAGAGCAGAGAAAACTTCATTTAGAATTTATACCCCCCACATACGATGTAATTAGCATTCCTAAAGGGAAAAAAAATAGGATTTATATGCAACATTATTAGAAATCTATCTAATGTATCATCTAAATATCTGAAAAGGGAAGCCAATAAAATACTAACTTTTTAAAATATGAATCTATGGGGAGATTGTCAGAGAATCGGATGCATGTATTATAAGGCAACTGTGGCGACCCATTTATTTACATTTTTATGGTTTTATTTTTTTTGTTACATCGTATCTACTATAATTGGAGCAAACAAGATAATAGGAATGTTGTCTAGTCAGGCAGAAGTCGAGGGGGTCACATTCCAAAGACCTGCGGCTCCACCTCCCATTGTGTCTGCAGCCAAAACTGGAAACCATCCAATACAACCAAGGCAAGTACTAATGGATGGCCAGTTTCCTGTGTGTGCCGGTGTGCAGAGAGCCATTTAATCAATGGCAACACAGAAAATGAGCCATGGTGTCATTTAATGCTTTCATTTCCTCTCAAGATATTTAGTTTGTGCCTAATGCTTCGTTGTTCAAATGTAGGATCTTATTCTCCACGCAAACCTTTCTTAACGGCCATTGGTGGAGAAGCAACGACATTAAGACAACTACATATATTAAGCATTGCTGTGAAAACCAAACTAGGTTTGAAAAAACAAGGGAAAAGCAAAACTAGACAAAATATGAAGGGAAAACTCTAAACAGGTTCCTACAGCTAAACAAATCAGCTGATGACAAAAGCAACAGCTTTTAAATTGAGCCATTGAGGACCCCTAGTGGTTAAAAGAGTCATAACATTACGCGCTTGTCCTGACCTCAGTGTTTCCAGGGAACAGCTACTAAAGCAAAGGGGTTTCATGTTTTATTAAATATAACAAAAGTCTATGTTTTGTATTTGTGCTTTTATCTGCAGGTTGTCAATGTTGAGATAAAATGTTTGACTTAATCATAAACACTAAAAACAGGGGACCTAAATCAACTTGGATAACAAGAAAAATGCTAAAAGTGAAGAACTTTCAATTCAAATTCCCAATTTGAGCAAAAAAGTTGAAAAACAAAAACTAAGATTAATGATCATTATCCTTACTTTTATAACAGTAATAATGTAAAGACCAACTCTGATCGTCTTTTGTTCTTATTTTAGGGCTTTCTATGTGGTTTTTAAATTATGATTATGCTATTTTCAAGGACAAAGTTGCTGAGAGCTCCCTATTTACACGCCTCTCACACCCCCAAACTAACATTACAAAAATCGTGAGCAATATTGTATCTATTAAAACGAACATTTTTGAATCAGATTCCAGCTCAGACGAGGAAAACAAAGACGTACACGGATCTAGTCGTCTACAAGCGGAAGCATCAGAATGGAGCAGAGCGGGGGGCTTGTGGCCCACTTAGAATATTTTCTAAGTCACAAATATGCTCTTTTAAAAGAGAATTTTTTAATTTGCTCCTGATTCCCAATATATGTCCGTCATATAAAAAAATGCCACAAGACCATGTTAAAAACACCAAAAACCACATTTTCATCAAAGTGGGTCTTTAAAATACAATTTGAAGCAATTAAAAAGTTTAATTTAGGATTCATTTTTTATAGTCTGAACTCCATTTATATTTAATGGAATTTGTTAAGAATATAAATGCGGCAACAGCAAATCAAACACTCAACAGATTTGTTTTTTCTTCTTAACAGGGGAGATCCAAGTCTGACAGTCGGGTCAAAGTTTGCGACATAAAACAAAACAAAACTTCCATTTTACCTGAACCCTTTGACATCATCAAGAAGCATTAGGCTAAATGAGAGAACATGACTTGTTAGTATCGACACTGCACAGTGACATGTGGAGCATCCTAGCATGTGGTGCAGTTTTTACCTCTTTTCAGGGACATGTGACCCGCCTCTCCGGAGCTGAAATCATTGATGCACACATACAGTCTGTCTCCAGGCTTGGTGCTGGGAATGGTGACTTCTTCCACAAAGGTGCTGGGAAACTGACCTGGACAAGAGTTAGAAGAGAAATAAGATCATAAACGTTTCCAGGTGGCAGAAATTGTCGTGTTTTCCAATTTTTTTCTTTTAGTCATTTTAAATGTTTAAACATGAGTTGCCAAACAAGGTATTGACACATAAACTTGGTAAAATAATGACTTTCACAAAAATAAAAACGTTATTATTGGGTTCATGGAATTACTCTTAAGTGCCTTCCTAAATATTAAAATGTAAACTGATCAATAACATAGTAAAAAAGCGTTTCTTTAGTTTACCTACTAAGCCTTCTTACGAATTATTAAAAAAGGATGCTGGTGGGATAAAAGGATGTAGAAGATGGTACTGGAGTCCTAAACAGATAAAAAAGAACTTTCTTAGTTTTATGTTGTTTTGCTACAGTTGCTAGGAGGAGTTTAAATGAGGTCAGAAGTTGGCTAGGTTGATTGAAAAGTGTGAAAGTCTTAAACAAAGAAAGAAAATGATTAGACTTAAGAGGAAAAAGCTCCTTTGATGAGCTCTGGATGGATCATTCTGCGTTACTGCGATGCACAGACTGCATGTTGTCTGCTCTTTTCACAGATGTAAACCCACACAAAAGCATCTGGAGAGAATAAACAAAAAAAAACTGCTCTTTTCTACTCCACCCCTGGAAAACGTTCATGGAATTCTCTGTATCCTCGAGTGGGTTATATAAGAAATTAGGTAAAGAGATGCAGAAAAGAACCAGAGAACAAAGAGGTTTAATCTTTAAAAGCAGACTTATTTTGATTACAGCTTAGTCTAATTTAATGAAGGAAAAACTATAATTAGTCTAAAATGTTTGACCCTTAAAAAACCCCTATAACCACAACCTTCATTCCAACTCCTATTAGGAACTTCATTTTACCTCACTTTAGAAGACTTTCTGCTCACTAAAGTGAAAAAAATCAGTTTGGTTTTTGAGGATGACCAACCTCTACATTCAACGTCAAGGGGCACTCCGAGGAAAACTGAATTTTTGGTGTTTTTTTTTTTACTTGTGACATTTTTCCAATGATGGAGGACATAAGAGAATTAAGCTCAAAATTGGATTGCAGGTTTTTTTTTTTTTTTTTTTTAATTGTTGATAATCAGGAGCGAACACTAAAAACATGCAGTTTGACAAAGAAAAGAGCTTCTTTGTGACTGAAAATGTGCCGCTCAGATGCATCCACTTTTAGACATCTTCGTTTTCCTCGTTTGAGCTGGCATCTTCTCAAACCTGTACGGCGGAAAAGCTCTGACATTGCTCGCCATTTTTGCTTCACCGGTACTGTTTAGTTTAGGGGTGTGAGGGGCTGTGGGCTAGAGGGACAGCGAAAAGACAGAGCTCTAAGCAATGAGGAGAGAAAGGGGGCGGGGTTGCTCCACGGCAACGATCCTGCCCACAACACAAAGGGAAAACTATAAATTAGAAAACTACACAGGTGCTTTGATTTTGGCAAAAAAAAATTGCATAATCACCATGACAAGACTACTGGGAACGCTTTTTAAATGGATCAAAAGACCATCAGAGTGTGTCTTAAAAGCTTCTCAGTTATATATCTTTAAACTGTTTAGTGTTTAGAGAAACTTTGAGTTAATGTTGTGTCCTTTTTGAGACATTCCGAGGAAAATTTAGCACCATTTCAAGAATTCTTTATTTCTCTCTTAAGTCCCAAAGTCACCAACTTTGAGTTTACCTTTTTGAAGTCATATATTTCTGCAAGTTAAAATTTTTTTTATCAGTCAAGAGAGACAAATAATGAAGTAGCATTTTAAAAAAGGAGATTTTTTTTTTATTCCAGGCCTTTTTAACATCCAGCTAGAAAATAATTGAGCAGCTAAATCTATGAGGAAGAGAGAAGGTTACATGAGAAACCAAAAAGTAATTTAGTATTTCCACTTCAGAAACAAATCAGAAAATTCATTCATGGAATAAATTCAGAAATTACAAAACGAGCTATCAAAAGTCTCTCTGTATGTGACGGTTTTTCCGTTGAGATTTTCATGAAAAGGCTGGTTCCAAACAATAACGACTGGTCAAACTCTACCTGTGACGCCATCTTTGTTTCCAAGCAGCCAAAACTCATCCACGACACTCAATACCTCGATCACGTCACCGGGGAAGAGCGGCAGCTCCTCCGACACGCTGGGGAGGAACTCGAACCTAGCGCGAACCAGCGATCCTGCTTCCATGGCTCATAACCTGCAGAGGGCGACAGAGACAAGAAGACCAATTTAAATAATCAATTAAATTGATTTAAGTAAGAGTTCTAACCACAGTAACCTCCAGAATTAGTAAAGATCCTGCCACTACATCAGTCATCAGGTTACAGCTCGATATTCAACCTCAATATTGTCGCATCGTCGGATGCCAACAGGCAGGCAATAAAGTATTTCACGAATTTTCTTACAAAAACAAAGATTCCTTCCTATTTTTTATGTTTTTAGTGGAGTTTTACCGTCATCCTGATTCATTAAAGTGAAGTAGATTTTTTTTTTTTCTGGGTGACACCATCAACCATAAAAACCTCCAATTCCCTTCTGTTCTAAAAATATTCTTAGGTTTCTTCAGGTCTACAGCCATAGATATAGATGCATAGGTGCTATAACGAAGAGCAATACATTATTATTGTATTTTCCTGATGATAGGAACATCTGCCAAATTTCTCAGCGAAGTGTCTGGATACTCTAATAGAAAGGAGCAATTTAGGGTTTTGCAGTTCTATAGGTTTCTTGAAATGAGGTGGTGCAGGCGGTGCGGTTGGGTGTGAACTCTACACCACACAGTTGTAAAGCCCAGCTGAAACCTGAGCCAGCCCTCAGTGTGGTGTGAACAGCACAGCAGAGTCAACGTGTTCTTTAGCTCAGAATGCACAAAACCAACAGAGAAACGTTCAGTAATATACGACATGTTGATAAGGATCAAAGACTTAAAGAATTTAAAAATTCACATACATATTTTGTAATCTAACCTAGTTACAGACGAACACCCCAACATCATCGAGACACTGTATTCGGGGCTATAAGCTTAAAATGATCACGTTGATTTTTGCTCATTCACACTTTGAATGACACGGTTGTGTCAGACATCCAGGTGCATGAAATCATGTCCGAACATGCATGTCCTAAGGAGCGGTTTCCATGAAACAGTAGGCGGTAATCGCCAGCTTACAGCCTGACTTGTTGCTACAATAAATGGATGATCATCGCAGAAAAATGCTTGTGTGGAAACAGCTCGTAAAAAAGAAAAAAAGAAACTCCAAAGGAAAACGTGACTAGGACGAAAAACAGACACAGGCTTTAATTCCCAGAAATTGATTTATTTTGGATTCATAAAGTAAGGACACCTTTGGAGTCTGAGTTTGATTTCCTCTAACTTGTATAATTAACCTTCAAAAACTAATGGTTTTGGGTGACTTGATCTTAAAAAAAGCTAGACCTTGCATTAGAAAAATTGTATTTTCAACAATACCAGTAACCAAAAAATAATAGATTAATGGGTTTCTTAAATTTATAAGTATTTTATAGATTTTGTTTTAAGAAACATAACTGCTTTTATTCAAACCCTGCTCTTCTTCATACGATGCACATTGAAAAAAGTAAATTTCTTCTCAAATGACACTTTTTTGTTTCTAACTGGTATATTCAATTTTAACAGACATGGCAGGAAGTTTTGTTGAGAATATGCAATAATCGTCAACAAAGATGGGTATAACCAAATATACCATAGTGCTAAAATTTCTATTTCTTTAGCTTTTTTGTCATGATGTGACACAACCATCCAGGCAACAAAAGGGCCGAAACAAAACAGCCAAAATACGGTTCAAGGTTTTCCTAAAAAAAAATAATAATAAAAATAAATTGCATTCTTGGGTGCTTTATAATTTGTAAATGATTCCACTTTTGTATAGAAAGTTACACTCAGTTTAAATAATACATTTAAAACAATCACAAGTTTTCTGTAAACAACTGAACTGCTGGCTGAAAAGACGTCAAAAACTATCATTTTTGGTGTAAACTATGACTTAACATTAGAGTCAATGAAATTTGCTCCTTTGACCCCAGCCTCTAATTAAATTACGTTTATTTTCATTTAATAACAAATAAATCTAGATGGGTCCTTTAAGGAGAAATTAAACAGTTTCATGGACAAAGATCCACAACATTTTGGATAAATAAAATCTATACCTCTTTTAAAAAAATTTAGCCAAGGGCTAGTATGTTATTACTACAGAGTTTTAGGGCCACCAAAAAAAAAAAAAGTTAATTTACGAGATTTTATCTAGTAAATTTACGAGTTTTTATCTAATAAATTTACGATTTAAAATCTCATAGATTTACGAGAAAAAAGTTGTAGATTAACAAGTAGAAAACACCGAAGTTGTCCGTTTATCGGAGCCTAGCTTGCAGATTAAATACGTGGAGCCTTTTGTGAAGCTTTATTTCCAGATTACAGGTTTAAAAAACAGATTCTGAACCTTTTGATGACTCAAAATCAGATTATTGTCAGTGGAACCGTCTTTCTGGGGTTTAATGCGGAGTTTAATGCGTAAAATATGAAGCTCAGAGACACGTTTGGGTGCAGAGGACCGCTGCAGCCTTTATTCTCCTTTTCATTCACACCCTGAAGTTCATCTGTCAACTGACGTCATGAACGTGTCATCCGAACACCAATGCGGAAGTAAACAGTGTTCCATACGCCCCCTCCTGCAGATGAAACGTCCCGTTTCAGCATAAAACAATAAAGAGGAATGAAAATAGTCTTTTGTATTATCATTAGATCGTTGAAAATGACAAATAAGTGCTCCTCCTCGGACGGAAGCGTCACACAAACGTAGAGATTTGTCTTTGGTGGAGGAAGTAAGGATTGACGTGGACAGCTGCAGGAATACCGACGATGTTTTCAACGGGCTGCAGAGATCCTGCACCACCCATCAATAAATAAAACTTTAATAAATTGTAAATCAAACAAATGAGCTTCCAGACATTTGGAACGTTATCAATAAACATTCATCTCGCCTGTTTAACAAAGTTTAGTCGCACTGCTCTGTTGCTGCGCGGCGTTCACCTGCTGCTCTGCATGCTCACTTCCACTTTAATCATAAATTTACAACTTAAAATGTTGTAAATTTACGAGTTTTTTCTCATAAATTTACGAGTTTTTTCTAATAAATTTACGAGTTTTTATCTAGTAAATTTACGACTTTTTATCTCCTAAATTTACGACTTTTTATCTCTTAAATTATTTAACTTTGTTTTTTTTTTTTTGGTGGCCCTAATACTCCGTCGTATGTTATTCTAATGTTTGATGAATAAGCTTAACAGGTGAAGGTTCTTAATACAGAGATTACAAAACATCAGTTTTCTCAGCCTTTCATTGACACGTTCATTCCTCGTCCACAGCAAAGGAGATCAATAAAACATACAGGATTTCTGGTCCAAATGTGGCTTAATATATATGTAATAAACATTTAAATTTCTATGTTATAAACTGTTTAAAAAAAAAAAGTCATTTAAATTGCGTTCTTAAAATAAACTGGAAAAACTGCGCTCAAAGCAGTCATCATCCCCAAAGAGGTGTTTTTGAGACATGTTTTAAAGAAAACCAGGAGCTTTTGGGCTATTTAAAAAAAAAAGCTTGTTTTTCTACGTTGTGAATATGTGACGTGGGGCATAAAGGGTTTAAATCTACACGTTTTAGTTTGAAACTCAATATGATAGAAAGAGGGCTGCTTTTCTTTAAGAACATGTACATTTAAGTCAAACCTTTAAGCAGACTCTAAACTAACTTTACCCTTGAGTTAAATGAGATTTCTATTTGCTTCCTGATGATGAAAAGATGGAAAATACAAATCTTCTTTCTGCAACTATTTGAAGCTTTCACAGAAGCCAAAACTTCACTGCAGGAGTCGGAAAGACAAAACATCTGACCCAAGAACACCCTGAAGCATTTAGTAAACAACCCACACATGGAGATAAATGGACATTTTAACGTGCGCAACAGAAGAAATCCTGTTTTGCAAAAGGATCTCCTCTGTAACACCGTCTATGTTTTACCCTGCAGAAAACCTGTAATTAAAAATAAGAAGGAATGTCTAAACTTCTGAGAAAAATTGTTTATCTTAATTTCAAATATATTACAACAGGAGAAGCAGCTGCTGCAAGAACCTGTTAATTCAGGAAAATGAAACATGTCACAAATGTTTACTTCTTTTTTTTTTTTTTTAGAAACAGGCTACGTTTTTGGCTGCAAGTAAAGGTCAAGAAGATTTTTGTTCTCTCTACTCTAGACAAAGTTGCAAAAGGTCTGAGCGCAGAAATCATCCAAAAACATCATATTAATGCACTTTTAATGCACGTCACCACAGTCTTATAGGAGCATTTATAGTTAAAGGTAAAGCAGCAATGCATTGTTTCAGGGTTAAATCTTTCTAGTGCCATTAAATAGCTCAGATTACAGGATTCCTGAATGTAAACAGCCATACCTTGAATTTTTCTGAAACCAACACAAAGTCACTTAACTGAGAAAGTGTTAATTTTCCCAGCATACACCAGGCCTCCACCCATCCATTACACTTCTATTTGGAGAATCAGACGCTCGCCTTACTTTCAACAAGCCAAGTACTACTGGTAGTTAAAACGGAGTAAAAAGCAGATTTATTTAATGTCTATACCATCTATAAAAGAATCTGCTAGAGTTTCAGAAAAGTCTTTCACTACAGAAATCTGAAAAGTCTTTCACTACAGAAATCTGATTAAAGCAAAAGAGGAATTTTAACATACCCCCCTGTGCTACTGAAAGCTTGGATTCTAGGTAATATGTTTACTTGGAAGGATATTTTTAGCTTACTAAAGAAAAATGCAACAAATTAGAAAGTAAAAATGAAAAGGTGAAGTCTGGGATGACAAATTAATAAACAGTTTGACGGCAAAACAACTTACTGAGAAAAAAAAAAAGGTCTAGTATTTTTAACTACACAGGCGTGTAAAACGGGAAACATTTAAACCAAAAACTTCTATTCGCTTTAAATTTACCTTTTTTTTTTATAAAAATTTACAGAATAAAAACCGACTACCACTCTGTAGAGTACTGCTCATCAAACTGCACACAGAGTGACGGCCACAATAATAAAGTTGCTGCCTCATTGTCCGTCTGCCCGGATGAATCTCGTCAATGCCATTCACCCTATTGATATGGACTGCAGCGGCAGGCTGGCACGTGTCAACGTGCGCACAACAGCACACAAACAGGCGGACAGAAGCCTCTGGAGAGGCCTGGATGGCAGCTGACGTCTTTTGGCAGCAGCTGTTTACCGCCGGCAGAAGAAGCAGCCTCCCATCCAGAGTGCTGAGTTTACTGAAACGCCTCCCAACAACGAGTGGAAGGACAGCAGAAAGCTCTGGATATTAAAAGACGTCCCCATCCTAGTTGAATGTCTAGTTTTAAAGCACCGCTGCAACAGGGTGAAAGGTGTTGTGTCCGGTTAAAATCCTCCTTTTTCCCTCCTTCACAAGTACCTACATCTTATAAAAATCCCCTATCACTTACACAAATCAAATCAAATCCAGTTAATGCCTTATTATGTGGTCTGAATGAGATGATAAAAATCATGATTAATACATTTCTATCCAAGTCCTTTGAGTTTTAGTATAAACTCTAGATCCCGTTGGTACATAAAGCTGCAAAGTATTATCTCATTTGGCCCATTAGTAGCAGTCTTCTGACTATCTGGTCCAGACCAAAATGTGTTTCCACTTGTAGCTAAAAGTCTGCAAACTCAGAAGCACTGTCATGCTATTACTTTTTTGTGTGCGATTATGAATTGTGACCTGTAGTTAATTAATATAATATTTCCATTTGTAATCGCAATAATCAAAAATTACTAAAAAAAATTGCTTGAAGAAGACACTTTACACCAACAAGGGGTATTTTCTTCCAGTTTCAAACATATAAGAAAAAACAAGACCAAACATCAGTTCCAGAGTACTTATATTTAACACATAAAGACAGTAGGAACACTTTTCTGAGCAATCCAAAAACAACAAACTACTTATTAATACTATCATACATGTTGACATACCTTATTCTACAGTTTACCATCTCATGCAATCTGCCTTCTGTGTACCCTGCTAATTAAAAATAGAAAAATTCCATACAACGTGCCTGCATCTCACCTACTTCCCCCCCTTACTTGCCTGTACGTGTTGCATGACTGTTCACTACGACTTATCGCCCACAACAACAACAACAACAACAACAACAACAACAAAAAGTAAAAAATCTGGTTTGACGGGCTCACCAGGCGGTCTACCACCTTGATATTTCGTGAGGGCTAAGCCTGCACAATAAATCGCAAATTTTTCATTATTGCGATATCAAGCCGTGCAATACATTTATCGCAAAATTGACAAAAATTGTGATAGATTCATTCTACTTCTAATACGTTTGATCCCTTTCAGGGTCACGGGGCTGCCGGAGCCTATCCCGGCCGATTGCGGGTGAAGGCAGGGGACAAATGTTCACCTTAAATGTGCTACAACAATCTTTCGATAGCTTGAAGTATTTAATAGATCCTTTATGCATTTGACCAATCGGATGGACCGCCACACGTTGTTGACCAATCGGACGGAGCCCCTTTATGCTAGATGCTCGCCTGCTATAAAGACATTTGGAGTGTAATTTAATGTATGTTGACTCTTATTTAACTGTTGCTGTGAAATGGAAATGTTTTTGGTTGTTTTGCTATTTGTTGATGTATCGCGAGTCATATTGTTATCGCAATTTGGATCATTAATAGGGCAGTGAGGGCCATCTCATGGCCCGCACAGATTGACCCATTTTTCACGTGCAGACAGCCTGTATCCAAACACCCGTAAGGGCAGTTGAAAAAGGGCGCCAAACCACGAAAAATCTCATGTTTTCAACTTTTAAGTGTATTGTAATGTTCATTCCTCACGAAAAGAAACCCCAAAGCAGTATTTTAATCCGTTCACGCATTTCTGCATTATGACGTCACCAGCAAGAGTCGGCACCGCCCCCACTCTAACGCACACACTTTCTCCGTAGGGCTAGCGGTTTTTGGCGGTTTTCATGGGCGAGATGCAGGCCCGCTGCCGAGGCCGACTCTAGGCTGACCACATGAAACTCAGAGATCGAGTTGTCTTACTTCCGGGACTGAAAAGAACTCAGGAAAATAACCAATAATTAATAAAAACGTTGTTCTTTTGTGTGCTAAATGTAATGTATTATCATATACAGGGATATTGTTCACCATACAAGGCTTAAGAAGGTTGTGATATCGGCTCTTTAAAGAGAAGAATTGGTGTCCTTTTCAGGTAGGTAAACCTTGGATGTGTAAAGTGGATGTTTTGATATGTTTCATTGGAAAATAAGGACAATGACAGAGGTGTATATACTTTCTTCTAGCTTAATTCTTTATTTATGTGTTTCCTACTGATTTGGTCCACCCTCAAAAGCGCAATGTGAAAGCAAATCAGCCAAATGTGACTCCCCTCGAGTAAAAGCGTGTTCCTAATTGCTTTTCTGCAGTTTGACTGGTGGATTTTTGAAACTAAACAGATGTGCAGTTTCTTGTTGCTTTGCATACCATGCAATTCTAACATAGCAAATGAAGTAGCCTGACAGGAAGAATACTTCCTGGAGTTACAATGTTTAAAAGGTTTCTCCAACAAAACGGGTTTTGCTGAAGAAGGTCCAATCCTCTTTACAACAGAAACATTTTGCCATCTACATTTACTGCTGGTTTGTTTGCATAAGTTGTGACATCCCTTTAAGGTTGTGAAGAGCATCCTGGGAAAACTGTGTAGGCTTTTGCAGAGTAAAGTGGAAACCTTGGGTGGGTCTGTGTGAAACTTCTTGGCTCACTCATAAATATAAACAAATACACCTCTGTCTTCCCAGTTTTTTTTTTTCAGTTTTCAGGCCAGACTGCCTGAATCTGATGAACACAGCAATATTTCAAGAGGGAATGTCTTCCTTATAGAAGATTCCAATTTGTTCTGCCTTGTTTCAGAAACTCTTCCTCAGTGAGGGAACCTATTCAAACGCTTGGACTAAAAGACCGGGGCTGAGTCAACATGGATACGGAGATCTGTTTGGATGGAAGAGGCTTTTTCCCTGGGAGGACCCCAGAGGTGTCCAAGGATATGCCGCACCCGTAAACTATGGCTCAGCTCTAACAGTTAGCACATGAGCTGTTACATAACAGATTTCCCTCCACAGCTGTTGAAATGTCATCAATTTGTGGAATGGGAGAGGTAAAAAGATTTCTGGGAAAATCCAAGTCGGCACAAGGTTCCAAACTTTAATCAAGCTCAGGACTGACTGAAGGCTGTGAAAGGCTGATTTACTGTGATTTACTGAACCTCTGCAGCTGAAAACACATTAGAAAATCATGAACAGGACATTTCCTTTGTCCTTATAGTTGTTGTGGTTGAGGCAATAATTCAGAAAATGTTACATTTTAACAACCATATGAAGATAAACACATACAAACTTTAAAGAGTTGGACCCAAAAATAAAGCATCTGTGAATTTACCTTTTATTTATTTATATTTTTTTAAAAAGCAAGTTTGATTTCTGGGACAGCAGGTAAGAAACAGAAAATCTGAAACTCAACAAGCTTCACTGCAACAACAAAAAAAAGTGCAAAAAAATGTAGAGAATTCAGAAAAAACAAATTTGGTGTTATAATGCATCTGTTAAATAACTAAGAATAGAAACAAAGAAGGCAATCACTTTCTGATTTCAATATTCTGAGATTTCCATCCTCAAAATCAGCATATTAAAGAAAGAAATGGCTAAAGTCTTAAGAAAAAAGAAAAGGGATTCCTTTTTTATATCCAATTTTTAACAGAAATATTAGCAGAGTCGCAAGATTTAAAAAATTAAATAAAAAAACTGCAACATTTTTTACATCATCTTTTTTTTATATATATATATATTTTTACAAATAAATACAAATATTTTAAGTTAACTTAAGATGACGGGATATTTTATTGGAAATTATGGTTAATCAAGTAAGAATCTGTTAGTTTTACATCTGGATTAGAAACTTTCAATTAACTTTATTAATATCAGTGTCAGATTACATCCGTAGTATCTAATATTTTGCTCCACATGAGTAAATGATACTTTTGTGTTTTTATGAACCTTTTTGTCCGATTTGATTACTAACAGAGACGGTAAAGATTGTCCCAGTTTTAATGTCTTTTCAAAGTAAAAGCCCTTGACACCTGGAACTTCTGCTCTATGAAAAAACTCTTTTTACCACTGTAGTTTACCTCTGCCAGGCATTAAGTGCTCCAGCTGTAAAGAAATCCCCACAATGCACTGGTATTATATAAAATAAGTTACTCTCAAAGCTATAGGTGTTTTGTGTTTTTGCCATGTAATGCCTCCAAACAAAGAGAAACATCTCAGGTTTCTATGTAACCCAGCACTTGCATTAATAATTTAAAAGAAAGGATGCTTAGATGTGTCCAAAAATTTTGAAGAACTCAAAAAGACTAAAACTAAATCTGACTCAGTTATTGGCAAATCAGCTGATAAATCGAACAGTGCATGAGCACATTGTGGTAATTACACAGCTGACTTGTTTGCTGTAAAATGCAGACAACTTTATATCGCTCTCTTTGTAGCTTTAACGCCGCTCAGTTCATCTTCATCCTCCTCACTGCTGGAATCTGCTTGTTTGAACATGCTGATCAAACCAATAGGATGATTCAGCAAAGCCTCGTGAAAAAGCACAAGAGACGCCGAGTCATGCTATATTTCAAAATCTATAAACAATATTCCTCAGGACTTCCACCCTGCCGACAACCTTTACTGCAAGCTTCATGATTTTTTTACAACAACTTTAGAGTCAAAACATACTGATGCATTATAGTGTGACTTACATATTTTGAATTAAAGTTTCTCATTCTAAACTGTTGGATTTATGGGTTCCTGGAGTAAAACGGCAAGATTTTAGGAGTGTGCCACCTGAAATCCCAACTTTAGGATGAATACCTTTCAAAATAAACCACACAATAGTCAAAATTAAGATTTAACTTGTAAAAAATCACGAACACAAGGTGATTGACATAAAATATCTACATAAATGAATAAATGTAAACTCAAATAAAAGGCAAACATAAACGGGAGGCAATGCTGTGGCTTAAATTCTGAGAAGGCACTGCATAGATTAAAAGACGTACAAATGATAAACCATAAAAGCTATAAAATACTTCAAAGCCCAATAAATAAAAAAGATGCGTCTTTAACTTGAATTTAAAAGTCTCCACAGGTGCTGATCCTTAGGTAAATTATTCCACAAATAAGGACCACAGTACAGAAAGGAGGTCTTGCCATGAGTCCTGGTTCTGAGGATTTGGGAGTTCTGGAGGGTTTGAGAGGACTGAGGAGATCTGATAAATAGTAAGGTCTTAAATCTGTCCTGAAGATGACAAGTAGCCATTGCAGAGACTTAAAGAAAAGGCCCTCTTCCTCGTTTTAGTTAATGTTTCAAAGAAACGTTCAAATCTACAGTATTATATACATTTTTTTTAATTATAAATAGAAATTAATTGGACTATTACGTTGATATTGGAGTCAGATCTCATACTTTATTTAACATGTAAACAGGGCATTTTACTGTAAGAGTTAAATGGAAACAGTTTTAACATAATAGTGTAAAAAAAAAATCAAAGAGGGAAAGTCCCGGAATTAGTTTGATCACGGAATTTTTCCACTAAGGCAAGTTCCTCTCTTTGAGGAAATAGGACTTTGTTTGAGGTTTGGCTGAAGGTCTGAAGTGAGACAAACCCACTGTGGAAGAAGTGATAGCCCAGGCCAAAGGTGACCCGCTGCATTATGGGGGTTTGGTCAACAGCTCGTGCCATCACAGATGCAGCTCACGCGCGAGAGCTCACTGGCTGCACTGAAGTCTGTGCGGAAGATAAATCAAAGTCCCTGACACGGATTTTCCTTAGTAAAACTGGCAGAGGACTACGCTGAACGCATCACAGCCACTGTTGCTGCAGTAAAATTAACTTATTTAACTATGTAACCCATAAATGAGGGGTTTTCTGGTTAGATTGGAGCACTTACCTTTAATCTTACTGGTGTGAATTAGAAATGTTGGCCGTTAGAATCCGGTCAGACTAGATATCCAACTTCTTCAGTTGAGTTTGGTGATGTGGTGGCGGAGTTGCCTCTGAACACAACTTTTGGGCAGCCTCGGGGTCCGCGCGGGCGCTGTTTTCCTGTGGGGGGGGGGGATCCGCGTTGCCTACACGCAAACGTCAGGAAGCCATGTTCGCAGCAGAGGCCGTCCCGGCGGTCCAGGCTCGCTGCGGGTCTCGGTACAGGCAGCTGTCATCACGTCTGACACGGCAGCAGGCGAGCTGGGCAGCTCTGAGGCTCTCCATGCCCACACCGTGACAGAACCCCGCCCACTTTTCCGAGACCAGCCATGGGCTGCCCGCTATGTGCCTGACTAAAAAAAAAAAATTCCAAACAATTTCATGGGGTCTAAAACTTTAACAAAAACCATTCCCCTAAAGTAGACAAAAGGTAAACGTTGAATGTCCTCTGATTTCAATTTAGGACATTTATTCATGATGTGGGGGGTTATTTCTTTTTCTTTTAATGCATGTTTACATGACCTCAAACATCTTAGAATGATCAGTCATCAGACCTGACATCAGCACACGCACTTTAGGAAAATGAATTTATGATCCATTTTGATATATGAGAGTTGTCAGAAAACCATAATAATCCAATCAGATGTGTTTACATGCACAGCGGCAACCTGATTATTATAAAGTCCCAGTTTGTTTTCACTTTTTTTTTTTAAGTTTGTGTACATGTGGAACCTTGAGGCTCAAATATTCTACCATTTTCATTAAGAATGTGATCTAATATTGTTATAATAACCATGCATTTAGACTTAAAGCAGTGCAACATAGTCTATAGATACCTCCATCATGTCCAATGATTATAGTCCAAAAAGGGAAATGGACGATTGACTGTCATGAAACGAGAATATGTCTGGTCTATTTTCTATAGTTACTATTTACAGTTAATTTTTTTTTAATTTTATTCTAAATACTATGGTAGAAAAGGACAAAATAATGTAAGAAATCAAAATAATGGGAAGAAGTTCAGGTTTCTTAAAATAAAACTTGCCACTTAGACTGTTAACATGTGCATCCAGGAATCAATTTTCTTAACTCGCTGTATCCCTTTTGGGGTCACAGAGCTTCCAGATTATCATCCAAGTCCTCAAATTGTTATATTGTTTCGGACACCATGTAAACAAGATAAATTGATACATTATTCCAGAATGTAAGTATCTGATTCAGACAAATCTATTAGACAAAGGATGTCAGATTATGCTATTACATGAGCTCTAACATATCCTGGTAATTCAAGAAATCTGATTGACAACTTATCAAGTAATACAAATTCATTTAATTTGGGACAAAAATAGTTGTTGTTTTTTAATGACACAAACACATTCATATTCTAAGACAAATTTATTTCATGTTTAGATTGAATAATACCCCTTTTTTCTTTTCTGAAGTTTAAAGGAAACCACAGTGCATCAAAATATCCCCCAAAAAGGAAGTAGCAACAGGTGTTTCTTATCTCTACATATTTAAATAACTAAAAGTCTTGAAGGTCAGCAATCGCCTACAAATAAGAGAATTTTATTACAGAATGTTGATATCAATATTTTCAAATGTGAAAATCACAAACATTTTTTGTATTTAACCTGGTTTACAAACATACAGCTTTCCACCCTAAACCCGCCTGATCTTCTTCTTTTGCAGCATACCGTAGATATGTCACCACACCATCCTGTGTTTTAATCTAAGTTACAAAAATGATTTCATATTTTTAGAATCAAAATCATAGCTGTTTCATAAAAGATTTTTTTGGCGTTCTGTTTCCCAGAACCGGGGATCCTGTTCTCTGGTGTAAAACCGTAAATCTACTTTTTTGCTGTCTTTGCAGTAATGAGCGCTTCCTCATATTTGGTCTTGTATGTGCAGGACAAAAGCAGGAAACGGCAACTTTGGCCTTCATGAGGAGGCAAGGAAAAGGAAAAGATAGCAAACAGGTCACACCGTCACATAAACAGATAAAAACAAGTCTCATTTTACACAAACACTGTGCCACCAATAGATTGACATATTTAACTCCAAACACACTTCTGGAGCTCAATAATTACTCAAAAAGAAATGTTTCTTCTGTTTTCCTCACATGATTATTCAATCTTGAGGACATGTCTTGTCTAACGTCAACAGAGATGATCAATAAATGGACGGTTATCATCCATTTTCTTGAAAACGTCATCGACTCTGAGTCAGCGAGTGTAGGCAGAAAGAGGGAAATGTCAAGCTCTGTGCGACTGCTGGTGGGTTACATATTGTGACAAATGCAAGTGAAACTTCTCGTGCGCGCTGACGTGCACACTCCTAATTCATACTCAAGCTGGGAACACTCCAGATCTGTCTGAAATGGCAGCCCCCCCCCCCCCCCCCCCACACACACACACAGTGGCCATTTTCATCCTCTATGTGGGTCTATTGTTGTCTTTTAGCGTTGGTGCCATTGAGCCACACTATAATGCTCTTGACACAGAGAATACATTGGCTTTTATACAATCGTCTTTTTGTGTTTTCCCAGAGAGACATGAGCTGTGATAAAGTTTTAGGGGAGGAAAAAAGGAAAATGATTGTGTTCAGTCATTGTTGTTATAAGAAAAAAAAAAAAAAAAAACCGATGCCAGCAAACGATGATGATAATGATTCAGCTTTTGTCACACTGACATGATCAGAATGTTAGCATTACACACTTTTATTGTGTGTAATCATTTATTTTCTTGTCGTCTGCTTGTTGTTTGATTTTGTTGGATTTTCTTTTATCTTCAAACACATCACAAAATATTAGGATAAACAGAAAGTAATAAAGTACTTATAAAAGTTGTATTGATTCCCACACCCAATCTTTTGATGTTGAATTTATAATAATTATTCATAAAGACAAAAAAACAATTAAAGTTTTAAGCTACCAAAACAACTTCATGAAGTCATGATTGTCTTTACATGGTTATGTGAGGCTTTTTGTTTTCTAATTGGATGTTTTCTAAGGTTTTAGTTTGCATTATTTGTAAAATTGTGTGATATTTTTACTCACTTTTCACCATGTTATTCCACAACCTCACCCCACAGACAGAAATCCACATACTGTTTTGCATTTTGAACACAAAAGAATTGTTGTTGAGTTGTCAAAAATGAATTAAATATCTATCTTTTTTATACGTTAGCTTTGTTTCTTTCCTTTTTGAGACAAAATTGAAATGAATTGTCATTTTGTGTGAAAAAAAAAAACTTGGAGATTTTTGTTTGGAAAAACACCAAAGACACTAAAATCTCTTAAATATTATGACATTGAAAACATTTTCATATAGTTTTGGAAGAGCTCAACTTCAATGTGCCTACTTGTGGAATGTGACATCCATGTCTAGGAAAAAAAACTTCCTAGACATTTGCATGTTTTTCAAATTTCATAAATTGGCTATAAACTTCCAGTTGATGTACAGTAAGCCATTATTTTGCATAAACAAAACTAGTGTACTGCATAACATTCAAAATAAATGCCAAAATGAAAACAAGTTCATTAAACCAATAGCCGATGGGCGACCTGTTTAGGATCAACCTCACCTTTTCCCCCGTGACCCCAGGAAGGATTTAGGGATTTATGGGGTTATGAAGATGGATGGATGGATGGGTATTTCAAGTAGCACTACTTAATATCAAAATTTAGCAGCAAAAAAATAAAATAAAAATGCAGCTAGCTACAAAATCAAATATCCTATAGATCTAGATGTACCAGAACAGTTAGTTGATGCTTCCAGAATGACTTTTTCAGTTTTTTCCTTGTGAAACAACTCATCGATCATCGAACAATACACCGTACGCTCATGGAGGATCAAAGGAATTCCGCTATGGACAGCTCTTTCCCAAGTTCACACCTACTTTGTTGAGTTACAGCCTGGACTTTGACTTCACCAGTTCAAAACATTCTGTTGTGCTTGGACAATTTCCCTGTTTCATGCTGTAGTTTTAGCGATCAGGCTCTTAAGCTTTACATCTGTTTGTGAAATGCAGAGGGACTTCACAGTTAGCATCACTTATGCAGAGGGGCTCCAGTCTAATAGATGGAAAACAAGCTCCAATGATCACCTCTCTGATTACATGCACAGTTTTAATATTAATGTGGTTCTGCACAGCATTTTTTTGTTTGTCTTGATAAAGGTTGACTGATATATTCACTGCTTCAGTTATATGTTATTTAACTGAGCATATATGTGAGTTAATTGTCATGTCTTCTTTAATCACAAATGTGATTTAATTATAATTTTTAATGAAATATGTTGTTAGAATCCCAATGTATTGCCCAATAACCAAACCACCACATGCTAATTTGTTTGACCACAAATAGGCTTTTGCAGAGTCAACAACACAGATAGGTTTTTCTATTGAATTGCTCTCTGTTACCTCCTTAGCATCCTTTGCTGACACCTTCAGGAAGTTGATGGTAAGTAATTTAAAATTTGTGCAAAATAAGCACAAATGTTTGGGGAAATTTGACCTGTTTTATGATTTAAACACATATAAACCTCAGCTATTTTTTTAAATCCTAGAAACATTGACAAACTTAGCTCCTTTCTCTGTTTATTAAAAGTTTCTCATAAATTGTACAATATTTAAAAGTATCCTATCGTTTTAAGTTTCTTTTCACTTCTTTTTTTAAATTAATGTGTGTCTTTTAAGTAATCCTAGAACAAATACACTCTTTGAAAAACTTCATTAGAATTCACAATTGAATGGGAAAAAAACTATACTGAGGAAACACCAGCGGTGATTCACCACGGTGGTCAAAACATTCTTTTATTGTTCATCAAATTAATACAGTGGGGAAAAAAAAGTAACATACCGGTCAGCTGAGATCATACATAGCCAAAAATGATGCATAAATACAACAGGCTTGCAACAATTTCTTAATAAAGACACGCATTTAAGGGTCATCAGCAAAAACCATGAGAGCTTGATGAATCCTAAAAGCTACAAAAGGAATGTCATTATGTTGTTCAAGTGAAGCTGGTATAAAGTACATGTTTTATATGACACTATGAGTGTGTGCATGCTTTTCTGCATGGAGTTTAAAGTCTGTGTCTCATCTGGGGATCAGCTTCAGGGAGGTTTTGTGGGATGAGAGGTTCCTCTTGCTTTTGTGGGGCTTCTGTTTCAAGTTTTGCTTCTTGGCCTTTTTCAAGTAAAAATGAAGCTGTTTGGACACAGATAAAAAAAAAACAGAGTGTGAGACAAGATTTGAACTTCTAAGTCATGTTTAGAAAAAAATGCCACAGGAGCATTTAAACTAGTCTTTTTACGTTCTACATATAGATTATTCTAAACCAAATATTTTTTTTATTTGTAAATCCATTTTGACAAATATTTACTTGTCTTCAATTAACTGCCTTCATATTTGCCAATAAAATCAATCATTTTAAAGTGCTAAAGTGTTAAAACAGCCTCAAATATTTACCCTCTGAAATGAAATCATATGTTCAGTTTTTACCAGGCTGCCTTCTTTAGCCCAACTCTTTTATTGGACACTGATCTGATCATGAGGTGTCAGTCAGTCAAGACCCACACTGATGAAAATGGCATTTTAACATGTTCTTGTGGCATTTTTCAGTTGATAGAAGACAAATACCAATAAATCAAGCAGAAAATTGAATTTATGAGTGTTCAGTTTGTTGTGAATCACGAGCAGATAAAAAACAGTTTGAAAAAGAGCTAATTTGTTACGTAAAAAATACACTGGTTAGGTGACAAGCTCCCTGCTGCATTCTGATGCATCTGCTTGTAGACAATTAGAGTCACATACGTCTGCCTTACCTGAGCTGACATCTGGGGCAAAAGCTGGATAGCTCCAACATTGCGCGCCATTTTTGTTGTACCAGCAATGTTAGGTTGGGGATATGAGGGCAGGGCATGTAAACAGAGAGCTCTTAGCACTCTGTAACAAGGAAAGGAAGAGGTGTGGGCCTGCCCCACGCACAACTCAGGGGCAAATTTCTAACAAACTACTACCCCTCTGCAAAAACAATGTCCCAAAAAAAAAAAAACCCAGACAGGTTTTTAGAGTTTTGCGGCATAATCGTAATTTAAAGACCACTGAGAAGGCTTTAAGAATAGCTCAAAAAGAAAAAGTGATTTGTTCCGGGAAAAATTTACAACTTCCTGGAACGCATTTCAGTAAATATCTTTATTGTAAATTAGATTTATTAGATTTCTTTTTTCGTCTTTATAAGAAGCTAGATGAGCGACACAGGTTTAGATTTTCTCAAACTATAATTGTCTCTTTCCATCTTTGTGTTGTGTTTTTGTGTTGAAACGCAACTGAACAAGGAATGATAGATTCATACCCCCACATTTCAGCAGATGGCTGCAACTTCACTCACTTAATGTGGAAGTGGTCAGGATAGACTAAACTGATTTTTTTCTCGCCTTACGTTAGTTTACAGGTCTTGTTTTGAGGTTTTCTTTCCACTCCGGTTTCTTTAAAGTTCCACTCTGAGGTGTTTTAAAAGTGTTTACAGTGGTATATTAATTATGATTATGTTTTTTTAGCCGAAATTAAAATTAAATATTGTCAGCTCTTGATTCACAGCTACTTGAATAAAGAAATACTCCATAATGGAGTTTTTTTTTATCCTTGTATCCTATGTTCTCCATCATGAGAAAAATGCTACAATAACATGTTAAAAACACACTTTTTATTGGAGTGGGTCTTTAAAAAAGGTAAGGATATGTAATTTTATCTTCCTCCCTTCACTGTCGCAGCAAACTAAACTTGGAGACGAACCTGAATGGCCTCAGCTGGTCCCACTGTGACGGTGCTGGTGGAGGGGAGGTAACCCGGTGCAGAGGCTGTCACCGTGTAGGTGCCCGGCAACAAAAGTCTGAAATAGTCGCCATCCACCCCTAAAGAAGAACACAACAAACATGTTAAAATATAATTAATACATGCTCCATCACAAATATACATAATATAGATAAAAATATAATACAGTACAAGTACCTAATGACTCAAAATATATTTCAAATTGCATGATACTATTTACAACTAAAAGTTGCTGCCTTTGAAAGTTATTATGCTTTTAGATTACTTTAATTTACCAAAATCTTCATAAATGCTGTCCGTTTATGCTTTTTCAGAACATTTATTTAGTAAATAATGATTCATTTGAAAGTGCAGTTCCATCTTTGACCAGCAGATGTGCACATGTTCCGTCTTAGTAGAATAAACAGCACTTTTCTGGTCAGTAGATGTTTTTTTTCCAACATTCTCCATCCCTCCACGGAGCAAAACTTCATCCATTCTACTCTGAAATAATTGTTTTTTTTACCACTTGTCACATCATGGTTGATTCCAGCCACTGAGATTTCAGCTTTGCGGATGGGGTTGTTGTTTTCATCATACACCATGCCTTTTATCCCATGATGCACCTGAAAAATAAATGTTAATATAACTTCATCTTAAGATTCAGTCATTTTGTTTTTAATTCTAATATGGAGAAAGTATGTAGTTAAGGGGGTAAACGTAAAAGTTATGCTGCAGAAGTTATCACATCATGATGGATGTTTCAGAACCAAATTCTATCATATTAGACTATAGATTAAAGCACACGTTTGTCCGTTTTTTTTGTGTTTTCTGACCTGCTCAATATATGAAACCAGAGCTTCTCTGTTGGCCATCCATTCTCCGGGCAATGTAGATTCAGGGGGAAACTTATTGCAGCTCAGCTCCAGAGTTATCTCAAAGCAGTTGGTGTACAGGTAGTTAAAGTCCTGCATGCCTTATATGGACAGATCAGAATTACTCATTAGTTCATGATGTAAACAAAGTCATCACCAGGATTTTTATTATTTCTTGACAATTTAGCGAAGACGAGAAGGCAGAAATGGGATTATTCCTTTTAAAAAGTGGGATTAGATCATCTTTCAGCACATGCTAAATGTGTTTTAGACCACAAGGTTCTGAATTCCCATAGAAACTTTAGCTACAAAAAAAAAAAAACAACAACAAAAAAACGTCTGCTTTGGGAGGGAAGCATCAAAGGTAACGTCTTAGACCATGACAGAACACTTGGAGCAAAGAGACTTGGTAAAATACACAAAACAGGCTCCTGCTAAATGAGACTAGGCCGTTTTCATCCACTTCAAAAGTGTGCGAGGCACCTCTGAAAAAGGTCGACAGATTCACATTCCGTAGGAGTCTAGACGAGCAAAAACAGGACTTACACATCAAAGAAGAGAGCTTTATTATAGCGGCAGCAGACTGACTGAAAGGTAAATGTATTGGTGCAGTTTTAACAAACTGTTGTGATTTAAAAGGATTTTATAAGTAAATTGGGCTATAGGTATTGATCTAAAAGCAAAATTAAAATAATAATTTACAGGGAAAGATCATGAGAATTAGATTTAACAGGGTTTTTTATGAGATTGCCTTTTTCTTTTTTTTCTTATTAGAGGTGCACATATCATGCTTGATTATTAACATGAAATCTTACAAGGCATTAAAACTGCAAGCAGCAAGTCATTATTTTGAGTTTAGTTTTTATTTTTGTAAATGGTAAATAGAAAAGGAAAAAAGGAAAAAAATAAATTTGGTCTCTGAAGCAAAAAACGGGAGGGTCTGCCACAATAGTTTGCCTATTTCTAATCATATATCTAGGAACGGTTTTGTGATTCAGCAGCATACTGAGTGGGGTCACCATGCAAGCTGCTGGTCTGCCAACGGGAGCTGGAAGGTCAAGTTTCATGCCATACTTGTCGAGTGCTGAAAAGGACAACCCTCTGATTAGCGGTTAACCACACAACCGCAGGGGCCACAAGCCCTGTCGTGCAGTCCTGAAGGCCAATCAACAAGGAGTAGAGCAGACAAAAAGAGAGCTTGTTAAAAATTTGTCAAAAGAGACTCTGAAACACTTCACTTTATTACTGCTCAAGCAGAAAGCAGCAATTCTGAGAGGTTGATGCTCAAACTGTTGTGAGAGTTAGCCAACCGAAGTGGGTCGCATGCCTGAGATACAAAGAAGGGTGAGCTGATGCTCATCTAAAGCAAGTGTAAGCTTAAGGAACTCATTCAGGCTAAATTCAAACAAAAGTTCTGTTTTTCTTTTGTCTGTCTGAATCAGAATAATAGAACACACAAATGCGAGAGAAAAGCTATTTTTTTAGTAGTTAATAAAAATATCTATTCTAAATTAGTACCTTTACACTCATAAAGTGGCTTTAAAGACCCTCTCAGACTTTTTTAGTTTTCTTGTGGTATTTTTTCATGATGATGGAGTGCATATAGTAAGAAAATTAAGCTCAAAATAGCATTTCTGAGTATTTCTTTAGTCAAATTGTTGCGAATCAGGAGTAGATGAAAGAATGCTGTTGGACAAAGATTGTTTTTGTGACGTAGAAGCTACAAGGGGCGGGTCACAGGCTCCACGCTCCGCTCCATTCTGATGCATCGACTTGTAGACGACTGTACGTCCATGTGCGTTTTACTTATCCGAGCTGAGATCTAGCTCAAAACTGCACGGCTGGATATTGCTCACCCTTTTTGTTGCACCACTTATGTTAGGTTGGGGGAGTGAACCACTGTAAGCTAATGAGATAGCACCTAAACAGAGAGCTTTCAGCAGTGGGGAAAGGAAAGGGGGGCGGGGTTGATCCCACCCACACCTCAGAGGTGACTTTCTGACGAAATATTACCGCTCTGCAGAAACTATGTCCTAGAAGACGACAGGTTTTTTAAATGTTGGCTAAAAACAACATAATCATCATTAAAAAGAAAACAAACAAACTGCAAACTAGCTCAAAAGATGATCAGAGTGAGTCTTTAAATTCTTCTTTCATAGTCAGAATAGATTTACCTAAAGCAGCTCACCTGTTGTTTGAATTGAATGTTTGAGGGCACACGTGTCTTTCAACAGCCTTCTCCCCCTCACTCCCTAAAGACTTTCTTTCTTTTGATTTGCTAACTTCTGGAAAACTGCTTGTACTTTGAAAGTGTAAGTGCAGCTTTGAAAGTGGGCTTTATAATTCCACCTCCCCACTAAAAAAATCCAAAACACATAATAATTCATGCACTTGTAGCACCACAGACAGGAAACTAGTTCTTTTCCCTGCAGTCCTCTTTTTTATCACAGGCCGGGGGGAAATGATAAAATAATGTACTTAAACTGGATCTGCAGTGTTTTTGGAAGTAAAGTCTAACCAATTAATGTATTTTCTTTTTACGCAAAAAAGGAAAAAAATGAGTTAAAGGGGAAAAAGCTTTGTTTTCAAAGAATTAGTGACCAAATTTAGGATAAGTGTTATAAAAATGGTTTTCACTCACATTCCTTTAATCTCTAGATAAAAACAAAATGTACTGAAACCCATAACAGAAGTGCTGGCAGTATTTGCTAGTAATCTGAAGCAGCTGCTGCCTTTAAATGTGACCAAAACCTCCCAGTACATGAGTGCAATGACTTTCCAGGATGCTGGCGTTACCTTTGGACAGAGAGTACCAGCTGGCCCCGTTGGTGATGCCCTCATCAAAAAAGTCTCCACAGTTCCAGCCTTTGTGCATCCAGCTGTGAGCATACGAGTAGGTCCTCGCCAACTGCCACCGCACGGCGCCGCGTGCGTTGAATTATTCAAAGGTTTACACAGAAAGCAGACACCAATGAGATCACATCGGGGGCAACATGTGGAATAAACAGTTCTGGGGTGGGTTGCACACCTTCCGGAAGAGCTTGTCGTCTGGAGTGTCCGCATGTGTCGTGCGTCCTCTAATGCGAGGGTATCTGGATTTGTCAAACGGGTAATTGGCCACCACGGCTCCACCGTGGAGGTTGGCTGATAGGACAAAATTGTAGCTTTGCATCCACTTGATGACTGCTAATGTCTCTGGTTCAACCTGTGGATATGCATAGAAAACAATCATATTGCACTTTAATTTTTATCTGGACAAAAAGTGTTTGACAAAGTCTGGTTTCTGTGAAAGCCTAAATATAAAATTTCTATTAACTGACATTAAAAGAGAAAGGATTTACGCAGCACATCTTAAATGAAAAAAAAAAAAGAAAGTAAACTGTGTATAATTGTATCATACAAGTGACACAAATGACATAAAAACCTTGGATGATTTAGTGCATTTATCAAAACTGCAAGGACTTCTCAGTGTTCTGTTTTGCACCAAATAACATCTGCATCCACTGAACTGTTCAGGTGTTGCATAGAAACATGATCAGCGATTTGATGTCTGTTTTCTTATCTGGACAAAACATTACGTCTCTGCTGAGGCGCACACATATTTTCAGTGAGGTTTCTTCATTTTAAAGCAGGTAGTGGTTAAACTTTGCCACCAAATGATTCTTTATCTTCATTTCCACTAAGCCTCATTGCTTTGTGAAGGATAAGGAGCAAATTCTAAATGAATAAGAAAATGTTTGAGACAAAAATCTGTTTTAAGGATTAAGAAAATTAGACATGCATTTAATTTAAACACTTAAAGAACTAATGTCTTCTTTTAAAGACACACACTACAATGAAAATTGTATTTTTAGAATGTTCTTGGGACACGGTGGAGGACATACAGTATATAAAGCTTAAATTTGCATTTCTTTACTCAAACCATCGTGAATTAAGAGCAGACAAAAAAAAAAGGCAGCTGGAAAAAGCTTGTAGCAGTGACGTGAATGCAACACTCTGCGGGTCACAAGCTCCCTGCTCCGCTCCATTCCAATGCCTCCACTTGCAGACAAATACATCCACGCACGTCTTTGTTTTCCTATTGCTCGCCATTTTAGTTATGTTGAGGTTGCAAGGGACTGTAAGCTAGCGGGAGAGCATGTAAACAGATGGATGTTGGGAAATGAACTCCTGCTGGTTTGCAGAAACAATATCCCAGAAAAACTGTTTTTTTTTTAATGTTTTAGCTAAAAACAGCATAATTATAATCAAACATCTTTGAAAATAGATTAAAAGATGATCAGTGTGAGTCTTTAAATGGGCAAAACAGAAAACTAAGCTTGTGTATTAAAGTCCACTCCCTGTTATTGAGTATTTTTTGCTTCAGCTTTTACAGTAACACATGGAAATCACATCTGATGGCTGCTGTAGCTTCACTTTCCAGTCAGTATCACTGACAGTACAATCCCTCCCTCCTGGGATTCCAAACAGGAAGCAGACGCTGCAGCCAAATTATAGACTCCTATAGAAAAAATTACCTGCTAATCCTTAGTCATTATATTTGTCAGAAAAAACATTCTTGCTCTGTTATCTTTTTTTAACATGTTCTTGCTAATTCTTTTTTTTTTCTTTTTCATGATTTTCTTTCGGTTGCGCTTTCAAGGGTGTGGCCTTCCAACAAGCTCACTGCTGATTGGCCAGATCAATCACTGCCTACTGATCGTCGCCTGGCTCCAACATGGCAACTGAGCTGACTGAATTTTGTTGGAGCTGGAAGTGAACCGTTTTCTGAGGCTCACTCAATCCAGTTCCCATCTACGCTCAATGGACCTGCTAACCTTAAACACAACAGGGGTTTCAGCTTTCCAGCATCACTGACATATTGCTTGACCTTGTACCATTCAGCATGGTAACACATGATTAACAACAATCAAAAATAGCATCTTTTATATGCTGCATCCAGGACAAAATATGTTTGATTTTATATAGGGATTGGTAAAACTCAGGCTTTCTTGTTGAAGTCTTTTTGTCAAGTTGTGCCTGACTGAAACTCGCGTGTCATTAAATTGAATTATTAACCCAATCTGATAAAGAAGAGTAAATCTTATCAAATGGTAATCAAATCACCGCAGTGAAAGAAAAGCCACTGCACTCATTCTTCTAAAGAGGAATATTATCATTTAGCTCAATTCTTGTCTGTGCCTGCAGGCTATAGAGCCGGGTTTCATGCTGACATTGAGAATGTATTTCCTGACCAGCATGAATAAAGGCGCTGTATCAGTGGTGTGGTTATGTTTTCCTTTCAGAAGGGCAGGCACTTGGCAGAATAACAGCCAGAGGGAATTCTGTTTAGGCTTTCAAAACACTTTTTTTTTTTTTTTACGGAAGAACTGATTAGAAATTGGCACGAGAAATGGTAAAATATATGTCAAAAATAATCATTTGGGAAAGGGTGCAAACATACAAGGCTGGTGGTCAAAAACTATTTCAGGGATAGTTTGCAGATTTTAAGGTTTTTAGGCAATGTTTTCTGCTTAGGATCTACTTTTTATTTTATTTTGAAAGTGCCCTGCCCTTGTGTTTTCTGCTTCCTGTCTAGAATTATTCTTTTCACACCTCATGCTTCCTGCTTTGTCATATTTGTTTACTTCTTGTTTAGTATTTTATGTCAAATGTTTTTGTCTTAAGCAGGGATTCTAATAGTTTCATTCACCATACAGGGGATTGTTTTTTTAATTGTAGAAAACAAATATGAAGGCGAGCTATTTACACATTTCAGAGAGAATTTTGTTGAATTTTCTTTCCAAGAAAAAAACTGAGGCTCAGCAAAACATTTGGTGTTTTACAAAAAATAGTGTAATGAAACCTAAACTCCAAACTACAAATTACTAATAAAATGATTTTCCTCTACTAGATGCTCATGTTTTGGCTCAAACACATGATGCAGTAAAACATTTTTAAATACGTAGCCTTTTTTATTTTTTATTTGCAGCATCCTTTCTTCTTCTTTGGAGAGTTTCTTTTTTGTTTGCACAGTTACGTTTTTTTGCCGTACATAACAGCAACTTGTTTGCTTTTTGTCCTTAACAATTAAAAAAAAATGAGAAAACATAGACTTAAGTGCTTCAAGTTAAAATGTTTACACTTTTCACTCACTTTTCTTATGTCATTGAAAAGAAAAATCCACAAAATGAGCCTTTTAAAGTCAAAACATTTCAGATAAATTGCCTTTTGTCTGATCAAAAGTGTGTGAGGAATTCCAACTATTGTTAATGTTGCTGTTGTAATGTACAGATGAAATGTTCTTCACATTTTTTCATTTATTTGCAGCCATTATTACAACTTTTTAAAGTGATCACTGCAAAATCTATACCTATTTTGCCGATACGGATACAAAAAACATGTTTTGTTTTTGGTAATAATGATAATACCTTTAAGTTGAACAAAACGCAGCACATCAAAAGCTAACATTATAAAAACTGTTAATAAACGATAAATAAGTGAATAAAAATGTTAAAAAAGGTGTTGAAGCAAAAGCAACATCTCGTGTTGGACGAAATGCTTGACTCTAAAAATGAGTTTTTAGTCGTGTTTCTAAGGTAGAGATTGCAGAGATTACACTTTCCAGGCTGGTTATGGAGCAAAACTTCAAGTAATTAATGATGAACAGCAGCCCTTTCCATGTCTGCTGGAAATAAGACGAGAGCCGCCCACACCCCCCTGAGGATCTGACCTTAATGCATGAAATGTGCTTTTTGGCAGACTAATAGCACTAGTTTGACAGCACATGCTTTTACATTTCCCTCCATGGGTCATTTTACGCTTCACTGACCTAAAATAAGAACACGGTGACCTATAGAATCCATTTAATCATCCTGAAAAAAAAAGCCACGTGTTTCCCCAAACGGAACGCAGAATATTTGAGTTTTCACTCCTAAAGTCTGAGACCTTGTCCCAGATCGGGGGGGGGGGGGGGGGGGGGGGGGGGGGCTGAGCAGTAAAAAAAAAGAAAAAAAGACACACTTTTTGGGAAAAAATGTCAGGAAAAGGTTTAGTGATGACAGGAAATTGTTGATGACATTACAAATGTGCGCAGAATAAATTGTGTTTGCATGAAACACAAATGTTACCATGGAAGATAAGGCCGATTTAACCTCCTGAGGTTAAGACAACTCACTCACAGCAAGAGAAAATCCTGTTTTATGAGGGAGCATCTCAGGTTTTTCCAAGCTCTTTTTAAGGAGCTTCATACTGTAAACTGCATTTTAAGAGATTGATCTTTGTTATGCAGTAAAACAGAGATTTCTAGCAGAAAGAACTGTATTCTTGGTGGCTTGAAACACTACAGTTTTATCCAAATTCCTTCACTGCTCACCACTTAGTGCTCAAACAGAGTGTTTGTCATTTTGTCAGGGTCTCTGTATCTACAGTTCCAAAATCCAGTGCCCTGGAAATTCCCCAGGAGTGTCTGCGAAAAACTAGCCGCGATCTATGCTCTCCAGATTGGCCAGTGTAGAGAGCATAGAGAGGTCGTGGAAAGCCACAAATTTGCGTGTGCATTTCACCAAAATCTTGCACAATGGCACAAGATTTACGTAGTAATTGCGCACAATTACCGACCCAAAGTTTCAAACCGAATTCACAAAAAGGCGGAAACCCTTGATGGACATCTGTGCTCATTGAACGCAAGAACCACCTAATTACATGCTGTATATTACACATGTAAGACAAAAGACTTAAATGTCCCATGTGGAAAAAGGGAAAATGTGTGACATGGCCTCACAGACCCCAAAACCCCCCCAAAAAACATGACCTTGAGTGTGTCTCACACTGACCTGCTGCTCCCAGTTGTCTGGCAGAGGCAGGTGGTGGTTTCGTCCATTGTTTTTCTCATAGTAGTACATGAGAGCATTCAGGTCTGGAAAGTTCCGGTTCAGATCAATTTCTCTGGCGTTCCCTCGACCTACCAGATAGCCGTTGAACTCCGGACCCTGTTGACCCACAAACACAAATATCAGTGTCACTGACTTAACCTGCGGCGTCCCCGCTGTGCTGATTGAATCAGTGCGTTTTTGGCTCACAGCGTCAAATATTTTCATGATTCTCACTTCTGGAAGCGCTGCAGGAAAATAACTTGACAGGTTTCCAGCCTGCAGAAGGGGAACTTGCATGGAACAAAATACTTTCAACTGCGTTTATCTTTTTTTTTTTTTTTTTTTTGTGGTATAAAGTTTGGAATGAAGACATATTTTGCCATCTAATCTTTTCAGACTCTTACAGCAACCAAACTGCTGAAATTCTATTTATTCATGTCATTTAGAGTAAAATGTTATGAAAACCACTAAATTACAATTAATGAATAATGGTTTTATGTTCCATGCCTTGCAGGGATTCTTTGATTTTGATTTTTTTTTTTAATATCAGGTCTTACACACAAATACATCTTAGATAAGGAGCAAAACTAACATTTCTCAACATCTGCTAATCATCAGTTTGCTTTTATAAGCATGTTAAGTTTCACAGAGTGGTTTCGATGAGAAGCAGCAAACTCCAACAGTCAGCGGGCGTTATGTAAATGTGCTTCATGAGGATGAAGATAGCCCCAGTGAAAAGGGAAAAACTTTGGACTACTAATTAGCTTTTCCAGCAGAAGAGCAGCCTTTTCTGTGGTGCAGAGGAACTCTGGTGTTTGCTTATGGTCACTGAAACTTTGCAGACATCTTGGAGGGGAAAAACATCCTCACACCTTTTCATGCACAAGAATATTTTTGCACGCACTCTTCTCAAAGTTGCTATTCAAAAATGTCTCCAGAGTTAAAATCTTTGTAAATATAATGTTTAGGATGAAATGTTTGCCTATTTCACTTACACATCCAACATATTTACATAATTATACACCAGAAAACTTCAAAACTTGCTAAATATAGTAAAAATACCATTAAGTAGGCCATAATGCTAAATAAGTAGACATTACCATGAAGTTCAAAGGACCTAAATTGCTAACTATACCCCTTAAGGAATTGGGATTTTCTTTTTTCTTTTATTCTTTTCATGTTTAAAGATAATTGCGTGCTTGAGATAACAACAAAAACACACACTTGAACAAAACGTAAACCTGTCACATTGTTTAGAACTGGAAACAATACTCCAAGAATAAAGCAGGAAAACAGTTCTGAGGAAAGAAATGTGTAAAAAATAGAGCATTAATGCAGCTTTTTTGATGCATTTTGATCACTAAAGCCTATAAATACCCCAGGAAATGTGTCATAAATTAAAAAGAAAAGGTCAAACTAAAGGTCCTGTAGTTATTAAAACTCAAAAAAATGTTCTCATCAAGCAGATAAATGTCTATTTTGGGAATTGGATGTTGCAGAAAAACACACAAATGAAAAGAGACTGAATATGTGAGGTTTTTCTGTGTCAGCTGCATCTGATCTGCAGCGTCACGGTCCATAATTACTGGAAAAAAACATTTTTTTGTTTTCTTTGTCAGAATTGTACCACATTCTTGAAACCATTGGGAAAGAAGTGTGGCTTTGTGTGTCTCAAATCCAGCTTTGGAGAGAAATAAACGATGCTGATTGTAAGTAGAGTGAAGGGTAAAGAGGTTTTTTTTTATTGTATATATAAGGGGCAGACATATACTCATCTGTGTACACTCATCTGATTCGCTTGGTTCTTTTTTGGCACATGGGAGCAAAAACCTCACATGCATGTCAGAGCTTACATCACCTGTCTGGCGGCCACTTCATAGCCGTCAGGATTCATGGAGGGCAGGATGTGGATGCGCGTGTCGTGGATCAGCCTCGTGATCCGCTGGTTCCTCGCCTGATACTCTTCACACAGAAACTGGGCGAGCTTGATGAGGAGCTCGCGGCCGAGCACCTCGTTGCCGTGCATGTTGCCCACATACTTGAACTCGGGCTCCACTGCAGGGAAGAGGGTGGGGAGGTCAAAAAAGTTGCCAAAAATGACATTAAAAATAAAATAAAAATCATTGTGCATCATTCCTCCTTTGAAAAACTAAATTTTAAAGTTGTCAAGAGGGACTCCAAATGTTGTGCAACTTCCATTTCAGTCAGTAGTGTCAGGTTTCAGGAGGAATCGAGACTCACCAAGAGTGGCCCACAAGGCCAGTCTTTTTAGGTCGATTTGCTCAACTTTCACAGTTACAACCTGAAGGTTTTTGCAGAAAACTCTCTTAACCCAAAAGAAACCAGACCCGTTTATTTACTTTAAAAAAAAATTATGTGTATTTACCACAAACAAAGTGGAATCCATTTCTGATATTTTTTCCTTTACACTGATATCACCATGGGTTCTTATGGGTTAAACAAATAAATTAAATCAATATGACTGCCAATCTCTTCATAGACTTTGATATATTTACATTTTGTTTCCAGTTACTGACACTTTATGTCAATGTTACTACATAGGGGGGGGGTTCACCAGAAAGCATGCTAATGAGGCCTTTATGCAACCCAGGGGTGTCCAAACTTTTTGCAGATTGTGAGACATTCTTTAAACTGTTTTCATAATATTAAAAGCAAATTACGTATTTAAAGGGTGCTTCATCGTAATGGCCGCATTTCTTCCCATAGAAAACAAATATATCTACATACGTTTTTACCTGGATTACTGTCAGTTTATCAACAGATAGCATTTCTCGTCTGTTAGAACCTCTTGATATAGTACTTTCTTGAAAACCAGTCAGTCTGTTGGCATGCTAGGCAGACATAGTTATTTCATATTTCATCCACTTGTGGCCCTCACTGTCAACTTTTCTCTTTTTTTTTTAGTTAACATTTTAGAAAGGAGCTACAAAGTGTCAAAGAGGGGTCCCACAACAATGTTTCAGGTTTACAACACCTTAAAACGTAATTGAGCCAACCACAATCAAGAAATTCTACACACAGTTTTTATAAAATGCTGCAAACGTTTGACTTTAATAAAAGGAGCCGCTAAATAATACAAACTGATGACAAATACAGTTTATACCTTCAGAAAATATCGATGTGCCTAACGACAGAAATTTTAGACAGATCCATCGCCTGTCCGTGACCTCAAACTCCAAAAAAGTCTGACTTTGATGCCTGCATGCTAAAGAATGAAAAACATTGATCCCTGAAGTCACAAATGAAAGAAAATCGCTCAGATTTGCCACATTTTCTTATTATTTGTACTATAATTCAGCAGCTCTCAATTGTTAATCAGACTCTTTTAAAATGGAGGGTATAAAGAAAAAGGCATAACTGATGCTCAGTTTTGGATTGTAGAGCTAAATGTGATTTGAGTCCTCAAAAAAAATTACATTTGAAAAAAAAAAAAGGGTCAAAAGGTTGCTGGTTGTAACACCCAACCCCCAGGAAGTCATGCACACACACTTGAGCACTAACAATCACATAAAAATGATTGTAAACCTGCCTGTCAAACAGCTACAAGGACATTATAGTTCCAGTCGGATCATCTTTTGATCTATTTTCAACGTGTTCCCAGTGGTCTTTTAATTATGATTATTCCATTTTTAACCAACATCTAAAAGTTTCTGCAGAGAGGCAGTAGTTCTTTAAAAAGTGGCGTCTGGGTGGGGGGGCGTTCCCGTCCCCATAGCTGAGAGCTTGGAGCCCAGTGTACTTTCTACGTCACAAATGAGCTCTTTTTCCGACAGTTTTCTGCATCTGCTTCCTGCCTGACAACGGTCTGACGGAAGGAATTCTCAGAAATGCAATTTTGAGCTCAAATACATGTCCTCCGTCGTCAGAAAAACGGCACTAGAAACACCATTTTCATCGGAGTGGGACTTTAGAAGAAAATCCGAGGCTAAAACGGACAGAAATATTCAGAACAAGGTCATATAGCGTTCTTGTGGGTATCTGTGAGCCACCAATCTAAACAGCCTTGCCCTCTGTATAGAGTTTCCTTCTCACAAGGGTCCCTTCATTAATCACTGCTGCAAGAACAAGGCGTCCAGTGACTGCAGCTACAGCACTCAGCTGCTGATCAGACAAGTGAGCCACATTTTAAAAAAAACACATCCCTGTAATCGTTCACACTTTAAAGAAGTCCGGAGGTTTTCGGAGAGACAGGGGTGTCGGGAGTTGGAGCAGCTCTTTCCAAAGACGCCCTTCACTAATTGCTTCAGGCTTTAATATCCACCTTTTCCTTTTAAGAAAGAAAGCGCCAGCTGGCATCCAGTTCAGAGCGATGTACTGGCTCTGGGGTTTAAAAATACAAATAAAAGAAACACACAAGACGTGACCTCTGACAGTGGACAGGAGATGTGACCTCACAGAGTGTGCGGTTCCTGTTTATCGCCCTGCGTCAACCTTGCTGGAGACGGGGCGCACATCCTTCTATTCTGCTGAAGGAAGCTGGCCACGTGTGCTAAATAAATGAAATGCTGCACAGCAAAAGTGAATCTTAAGAACCCCTTTGCTCTAAGAAAAAAAAAAAACAATCTTATCAATTAATAAAACGTGTCTGAGTGACTAGAATTGTTTTCTTAAATAGGGAATTCTTGGTAAGCCCATTTTCATAACAGACTTTTTTTGCTTATATAAAGAATATCTGACAATAGGGTTTGATTTTTTTTTTTTTTTTACTAATTCTACAAGGTCTGTTTTTGCAGGGTAGCCCAACATTAAAAATGAGTGATCAATGTCCCTGTTACCCTCAAAGATGTATTTCAGGAGGGGTTTTTTTATTGTCCAGTTTACTGCACGTTTGAAAATAAAGTAAAATGAGCAATAAGCTCAAACTTTTTGACTAAAAGTTAATTTCTTCGATTGCTGGTTCGAGTTTGAGAAACACCCTGGATATTTTCAGAGGCTGGATGGCAAAAAACCGAAATAAAACAGATGTTGACAGGATAATTTGGCTCTTTCCTCCCCTTCTTGTTTTTGTGTGCCATTCCTCTCTTTTGTTTTCAATGCTGACAACAACAGAAAAGAGCCTCAAACTTTCATTTTATCTCCTCGGCACAAAACCAGAGCTCCCGCAGCTTTCTGTCTCAGAAAAAAATGTCAAACCTGTGGATGTTATCTGTTCTCTCTCTGGTTTTGCAACTGTTTATGTAGGTTTCTACAGAAAGAGGGGGGATGTTAGCGGGGAAAAGCCAGAAGATCAGGTGTTACTCACATGCTTCATGGATGCCTGGGTTGTCGCTGAACTCCAGCACATAAAGGTGGCGCCCCTCCACGCTCTGTCCAATACTATAGATGCGGGTGATGTAAGGACACTCATTCTGCACGGCAAACAGCGCCCGCACCATCTCCTCGTATCGGTGATGCTTGAAGTCCGAGCCTGACGCCAGGAGCCCCGGCAGCCACAGCAGGAGAGCCCAGAGCCCAGGAGGAGTCCAACCCTGCAGCATGGTCCCTCAGCTCAGGGTGAGCAGCACAGCAGAGGCTAGGAAACTACGAGAACTTCAGATCTCTTTCTGATCTCTTTACATTCCGAACATACTGCTTACTCCTCTTTTTTCCTTCTCTTGTCCCCCTCTGCTTGCTCCTGCTCTCTCCCTCTTGCCTCCTCCCACTAACAGTCCTCCCAGTGAGGAGCAAGTAAGGACAGCCCCTTACTCCGTCTTTGTCTGACTCTCCTCCTCCAACAGCTGCTTCTCTCTTTCTCCTTGGGCCCTTGTCAAGTACATGCTATTTGCTTTATTGGTGCTCCAAATGCTTTTGCTTCAAGTAGCTCGCCCCACAGCCCCTCTGGGCTCCCTGCACACACTATCTGAATGTCCGTCTGTCTGTTAGACGCTCATTTTCTATTCCCTTTCTTTGTCTTTAACTCAAGTTATATGTTCCCCTTCCTGGGAAAGAGGGGTTGTTACCACAGCGCCGCTTTCCCCAACCCCTGCAGCCCTCAATCATCCATTCATTAACTCTTAAGTCAACACACAGCCCCTCTGAGTCCGTGTGCACGCATGCTCGTGCACGAGGGTCTGTGCTTTAAAGATAAATCCATGCAAAGGCTCTTTCGCAACTTTTGGATGCTTCGTTTCCCCCAAAGCTCTCACAAAGAGCACAGCTACACTCCCCTGCAAGTGTCTGAGGAAAAAAAAGACCCAAACTCATGCCAAGACACACACACACATGTTTGAGAGTGTGCAAGGGTGGCTGTCAATCAAACCTTCAGGGGGAAAGTGAAGCTTACTGTGCAACTACTGGGGAGAGTTTAAAAAAACACACAACTGAAAGGAAAGGCAAATATTTTGCAGGGAAGGGATTGAAGAGGAATCAGACTGAGGGGATGAGGAGACGACAACACAAAGACAAAAAAAAGCAAAGAATTCAGAAAAAAATCTGTTTGATTAGGATGAAAATAACTTTTTAAAAGTTCTAACTAATATTCCTTTATGCAAACATGTAAAACTTTACTTTTGACTTCAGTCATGATCACTTTATAAGGAGCTCCAACTTGATATTTTTTGTTGTTTTTCTAAAAAATATATGTTTTTAACTCTCTCACACATGGAATTTATGTCTATTTTTCATTTCTTTAAAACAAAAAAAAGATATGTAAGACTTTCAGTAAGTCAGTGTTGTTCAAGCTAGAAATAATCTTTTTTGTTTCATTTTATTCGTTTTTTTAAAACTTGTTATGTCATATTTTAAATCTTAAATGTAATTAGTGTATTTTTTTCATTTGCCCAAAATCAGAAAAAAATGTAAAGAAATGCAGTCATTTAAATAATTTCAAATGTGATAGAAAATACAGTTTTTTACATTTTAAGTAAAAAAAAATGCACAAAGATAATTGGTTTATTGTGACTTTATTTAAAAATGTATAAAACTAGCAGTCATTGTTTTTGGTGATAAAGTTCCTATTTGTTGAGACTCAAAACAGAACTTAATGCCTTCTTTTCATTTTCGGGTTGATTGCGCCATCTGGCGGATACAGTGGATATTGCAGCTACGACATCGTCTTTGTGTTTTTGGCTTTGTTTTTTTGTTGTTGTCTGAATATAACATAAATAATTAAAAAACACCCATACACACAAGAACAACAACTTGATTAGTATTCATTTAAAATAACACTAATTAATTTTGCTTTATAAAGCAGTCGCGTATTTTACGGCATTGTAATTGGGGGGAAAAAAGCACTATTAAATAACACTTTGTTTAAAAAAAAAACTTTATTTATATAAGGAAAAAGACCAACATAGTTATTTATCTGGTTTGGTGTTTAAATAAAAACATTAAAGAAATATTTTAGTCATGTCAAGTAAAATGTGCATCAAGGTTTTGCGACATATCGAGATGCCTTAAGAGTACCGTATGTTATTGTTAAATGACTAAAAGAAAACATTTAGGATAAACTCATTAGTAATCATTCAATCTTCCCTATTTAATTTTGGGGTAAACACAGTTTTTCAAACAAATTTACGGCTAGTTTTGTCTTTTTTTTATTATTATTTAAGATCGAGTTTAACAAAGGATATCGTTCTAACATAATTTAGATTAAATGAAATAGCCAAATTTCAGTATTATGTTGCGCTTTTGAGTCTCTGTGCATAAAAGTTGCCAATGAAGAAAATGTAATAAATACAAAGTGTTCAAACCTCGAGCCGTCCTTTTGTTTATGTCTGTACAGCTGCTGTCCGCTAGAGGGCGACAAAGCACCACAAATTGATTAAAACATTTAATTCTACACATCGCGCAATAAAATCTAATAGTTTAGTCGTTTTTTTTCTCCCCTATAAACCTATCATAAAACAGTTTTAAGGAATATGTTTCTTCTGAAGTGAAAGATATTGTCCTCATAATTTCCAAGCATTTAAAGTCAATATCTGCTCCACATCAACACCATCATTACGTTGCACTTTCCCCGCCCACTGCGCGTAAAACAGTGAACATGGGAGCCCTGCGCGTGGGGCAGGGGGGTGGCTTTGGGCCATCTGATTCTGTTTGGCTGTTTTGGTTTAACAGATTAGCTTTTTCCTGCTGGTTTTCACTTGAAGAGCCCTCACCGCTGCGTCCTCGCGGAGAGCCCTCATCAAGATGGGAGCTCCCCAGACGCGCGGGCTGCTCTGGGTGTGCGCATTTGTCTTTGCGGAAATAACAGCAATTAGCGGTAAGTTGGTTTTATTGCTTGTTTTAAACATGTTGAGAATTTGGAGCAAAGCAAGCTGTACGGTTTTATTAGAATTTAGGAGAGAAGATTATTATAGATGATGCTCTAATGAAACTTTTTCATGACTAAGTTGTAAAATTTGTGCAAATAAACAAACAGTTTTAAACTAAACACAAACGAGTCAGCAGTGAAAGAAACGTCTTGATTTAGACTAAATAAAATTAGCAAAATATAATTGTAATTTTTTTAAAAATAATTAAATTATTGATGATTCAAGCAAAGAGTCAATTTCATCATCTCAATAATAACTTGATTTATTAAATTAAGTTCTGATCTTTACTGTCTAATAGTCTGTAATAGTCTAGTCCCGGCATAACATCAACTTTTTAAACCTATATTTGACTTCAAATGTATGTTGTTGTTTTTTTTAAAATTACATTTCAAATTAAACAACAGACTTTTCTACCCATAATTATACAAAGATGTTTTAACTGATTTTTATTTACTTTAAATATTTTAAGTTGAATTATTTCAATTAAAATGTCCCAAATATCTATCGGTCCATGACTTTGATTAGAAATGAGTCTTTTGTTCTTAGGTTCTAATGTGTGCACATCAAGAGGAGCCAGCACATGCAAGCAATGTCTGGCTGTGCACCCCAGCTGTGGATGGTGTTTCCAAGAGGTGGGTCTCTGTTCTGGTTTCGCCTCCTGAGCCGGACGGCTGTGCTTGTGCAGGCTGCTTCAGAACCCCTATCGTGTTTGGGTGGGGATTTGCAAACAAATGACTGCATATCTGTGTTTAGGGAGAGAAAAAGAGCACAGATAAAGGTTCTTATGCTCTTTACAAAGATAGTCGTCTTTTGATAGAATAGACTTTATTGTCATTGTGACATGTTAACGTGCACAACAAAAGTCCAGAAAGTGTCATTCTGAAAGGAAACAATGCAAACAATATTTAAATCTATTTAAGAAAAGTTTACCATGGCATAAAAAAGACTACTCTAGCCATCATTCTAGTCCACTTATTGCATGGATAGTTCCTTTATTGCCCAGCTGGTCCACTTATTACACAACCAGTCCACTTGTTGCACAGATGGTCCACGTATTGCACAGTTAGGTCACTTAGTGCACAGCTAATCAACTTATTACACTGCTAGTCTCTTACTGCACAACTAGTCCACTTATTGCACAAGTAGCACGTTTATTGCACATTATTATTATTATGTGCACATTTTCCGTTTCATCAGGCCTTCTGTATGGATGCGTTTCTGTTTGTCGAGTGTGGTGATGGTCGTGGGATAGGAACTGTTTTTAGTCTGTTTGGTCGTGTTCTGATTGTTCTGTACCGCCGTCCTGAAGCTAACAGTTCAGAGTGTGTCCTTGCGGATGTGCTGGCCCCTCCTGACGCAGTGGGAGTTGTGCAGCTCATGTAGAGTGGGGAGAGGACAGCTGATGATCTTTTGGGTCAAGTCTATGAACCGTTGGAGAACCTATGGTCCAAAAGCAGAAAATCAATGTTTATTCACGCTCCTGACCGTTCGCCCGCTCTGGCAGGACTTTGGTCACGGAGTGGCTGGCTCGTCTCGTTGCGACCTGAAGAAGAACTTGATAGCAGCCGGCTGTCCTCCATCAGCTCTGGAATCTCCAACCAGCAAAGTTCAGGTGATTGAAGATCAGCCTCTGAGCAACAAGGCAGCAGGCGCAACACAAGATATTACCCAGATAAAACCCCAGAAGCTGCACATCACCCTCAGGCCAGGTGAGCCCGGCTATGAAGTGAACCTTTTATGTCAGAAACCAGCTGAATCTGAACTCCATCACATTTCCCAGATGATGCTAAGCGCTTTACAGTGAAGGTGCGTCAGGTGGAGGACTATCCTGTAGATCTCTACTACCTGATGGATCTATCCTTCTCCATGAATGATGACCTCTTCCGCCTGAGAACGCTGGGCAACGGTCTGGCAACGGCCATGAGCCGCACCACCAGCAACCTGCGGATGGGCTTCGGTGCGTTTGTGGATAAGCCTTTGTCGCCTTACATGTACATTTCACCTGAGGAGGCGGTGAAAAACCCTTGCTACAGGTAAGCTGAACGCTAGTATTTACCCACGAAAATAGCAGGACTTCAATTAGAAACAAAAAAAATATATAAAGAAAAAATCAGTTTGCTCGTTTGTAGTTCACTTTCCGACCTCTGAATCTTACATTCTGGCAGCATGGCCTCATCTCTAATGCAGTGTTGATTTCAGTGGTTGTGTAAGAGGTAGCCCTCAGTGAGCCGGTGACTTCACCTTTTGGGAGGACATCTGTAAACACATCACTGTAATCACGCAGGCCGAGTCACAGCACTTGTTAAAGGCTCACGGAGGCTCCTGTAAGTGCGCAGTCAGCTGCCCTGCATCAGCGGCAGCAGAAAAGTACACGATTAAATGTTACTCAACCCAAAGCCTCGTCTGGAGTCATTTGATGGTTTTTACTTTCTATGCTTTCCCAAGATCCATCTTTGCAGGACAGTTTACAAATGAAGACAGATTTTTTATACGGGTAAAATGATTAAAAACGACAGGATTTTGTAAAATATCAAACATTACTTTTATAAAAACTAACTGCTTTTTGCCAGAATGACATTCAGAAAGAATTTACAGTAAAAGAAAATGGCTATAAGCTAAGAGGAACAGGAATGTTTACATTACCAATGATAGGAATCAGCCATAGGGGGTTTGTGTGTTTCTGTGCAAAACAAAAATATGTAATAGTCTGACGTTTGAACTCAAATATATTTAAAAATATCAAAACTGTTACAAATATGTGGTATGGCCACAATATAACAATATGATAAATACTTGGATGTACAAGGAAATATGAGAACATTAACAAAATCAAGCAAAGTATTTAATGGTAAACATACGTGTAAATAAATGTACAAATGTCTTATCCTTATTATTGTATATTAATGATGATAAGCACTATTGTAAAGGTTAACTTGTAGTAATAATTAAAGTATAAATTGGGTATCTTGGTAGTAGAATTGTTGAGCTTCTGCCTGCTTCCTTTCTAGCATGTTTTGCATTGTTTTTATGGATATTCATTATTATTTTCTTTTGTTGTTTTTGTCACTATACTTTTTTATAAGTTTGTATCATATTGATTGTATTGTAATTATAGGTATGTTTGAAACAAATTTAATGTAAAAAAAAACAAAAAACAAATGTAAAACAATGTTAATTAGTTTTTCATCCCTAAAGAGCATCAGGCAGTTTTTTTTTGTCATCATAGTTAAATATTTCTTTTAAACATTTTTTTCAAGAAAGCTTCTATTTGTTTCAAACCAGTTGTTTCTACTCCTCTGAAGGCTCCACCTGCTTGTAATAAATTTTTATAACCCTGGAAAACCCATGAGGTCAAATTTGGCCACTGTGTTTATTTTTTCAAGTTCATTTATTTTGTTGTGTTTTTTTATTTATGTAGGTTTTTTGTTTGTTTAATTTCCTTTTTGTTTTATTTTGTGTATTTTTTCTTGGTTTATCTTTTGGCTGTATTAATTTCTGCTACCCAAAATGAACAAGCAGACAAAAAAAGAAAGACCTTTAAAAGCCCTCAAAAAATGGATCTTGGGTTCTTCGGGGTTAAGATGCTTCTCTGCCCCCCATCATTGACACTCGGCCTCTTCTGATTGGCTTTGGCTTTTTTAAAATATACATTTTAGAGGTGGGGCCTTATGCTATCTCTTTCTCACATGACATTTGTTTGTCTCGACTTATTTACTGAAAAACTTGAGCTGAGTTGAACAATGTCTCCGAAAAATGAGTTAACATAGAAATGTATTTAATAATAATAATAATAAAACAGTTTGTCTCTGTTTTGATGGCAGCATTAATACCACCTGTCTGCCCCAGTTTGGCTATAAACACGTCTTATCCCTGACGGAGGAAGTGGGGCGCTTCACGGAGGAAGTCAAGAAGCAAATGGTATCCAGGAACAGAGACGCTCCAGAAGGGGGCTTTGATGCCATCATCCAGGCTGCTGTATGCAAGGTGCAGTCTAACCCTATTTATTTAAGGCTTCAATGTTTCACACACACAGAGAAATGCAAAGGAATGATGCAAAGTGGGATGATCCGAATCAAAAATCATGCTATTGTGTGCAATAAGAGAACTGCGTTATCATTTAGGGTAGATTGAATGTATATTTCTTTTTTCTGTGCTATATATATATAATCCAGGAGCAGATTGGCTGGCGTCCCGGGGCCTCCCACCTTCTCATCTTTACCTCAGACGCCAAAACTCACATGGCTCTGGATGGTCGTCTAGCTGGAATTGTGCATCCCAACGATGGACAGTGCCATCTTAACTCGGAAAATATTTACAGTAAATCTACCACCATGGTGAGTAGAAACCAGGAAGACAAGCTTTCATTATTTAAAGACCCTCTCTGATGAAAATGGTGTTTTAATTTGTTCTTTTGGCATTTGTCTGATGACGGAGTCCGCTTAAATATGCTGGGCGACCACTGTCTCCCTGCTCCTTTCTGATGCATCCACGTCTGAGCTGGAATCTGGCTACAAACTGTACGGCTGTAGTAATGTCAGGTTGGGGGTGTGAGGGGCTGTAAGCTAGCGGAGAGCACACAAACAAAGGGCTCTCAGTAATGGGTAGGTGAAGGGAAGGAGGGGTTACTCTGCCCCAACAGTCCCACCCACGACTCATAGGTGAATTTCTAATGAACTCCTGCTGCTCTGCAGAAACTATGTCCTAGATCAGTGTTTTTCAACCTTTTTTGAGCCACGGCACACTTTAACCTTGACAAAAATCCCGTGGCACACCAGCATCCAAAAAAAAAAAAAAAAAAAGCAGAAACTCATTGTCTGTATTGACGGCCTGACCCCCCCCCCCCCCATCTCACGTTCATTTTTGTGATAATTGTGGCAGAAAAAGCAGGAAGTTGCCGCAGTTTTTTCTAAAAGACGAAATAAAAGTTAAAATTTAAAAACTGTTTGATGTGAGTTCATTGTGGTTTCACGACATTTAACAAGGATGACTCATTGTGCGCTGAGGCGCTGTCGCTTTAACCCAATGCATCATGGGAGATGTAGTGTGTAAACTGCCACAAAAGGGCAAAAAGACTAGCGTCCCTGAGCTTCATTGTTTTGTTCTCTTGTTCCACGGTCTGATACCGGATTCTGTGGAAAGCTACACCACTAAAGACGAGCTTTAGCTGGTATTTTTGTTGAAACTGAGAGACTTTATGAGCAGAATCTGAACAAGGAAGTGAAGACTTTAACCACTTCTGATTGGTCAGACTGATGACATGTGATTAAGCCTCCAAGAATGATTGGCGGAGACAGTTAAAGGGGCGGGACTTTGCCGCAGCTAAATCGTGGTATCGTCATTCTTAGAAAAATGTCTTTAATAGAATCAAATAAACACAAAGAAAAAAAGTATTTTACGATCTTTCATATTCCCAAGTACTCAGGGTTTTATCAGGGCCTGTTTGGATGAACACAGAGCTGAAATCCTAGATATGGTAAATGTTTTTAGATCAGTTAATGAGGGCAATTTCCCACGGCACACTAGTGTACCGCAACACACTGGTTGAAAAACACTGTCCTAGAGAACAACATGTTTTCTGGTTTGGGCTAAAAACAACACAATCAGAGTTAAAAACCACCAGGAATGCTTTGAAAATAATCAAAGGATGATCGGAGTGGAACATTAAGTCTACCTAGGCCGTTCTGTTTCACTTGAGTCCTTTTGGTTCTGCAGGACTACCCATCTCTGGCTTTGATCACGGAGAAGATGTCAGAGAACAACATCAACCTCATCTTCGCCGTCACAAACTCTGTGGTTACTCTGTACCAGGTCAGTTAAGCCCAAGCTCGCTCATCCTTTCTTATCAGTGACATATACATGAAACAAAATAATAACCATCATTTTACAGTTTTGTCTGTCAGAGGATCTTACTGTTGATGGTTTAGTGCAGGGGTCTAAATCCTTTAACACTAAAGGGACCATTTGGTCCAGTTTCTTACTGACCAAAACCCAACAGGAACTGAAAAGTCCCACATGACCATATGGGGAAAAAAAAATACACTTTTTAAAAATGTTTGTGGTCATTAAGCCTTTTATTTATAAATCATAGCTTTTAAATATTTACAGTAATTGAATTGTAACCGTTTTTCTGCATATATATGTTGAAGACAACTTTAATTTATCTTACTTTAGACAGCAGCACTTAGACGTCCCTTTCAAAATAAATTATATCCTATGTCAAATAACTAACTAACCAAGGTTTTTTTTTTTTTTTAAACATTTGCATTTTTCTTAAAAGCCAAAAAACCACAATGGTGGGATAAAAGAGGCACATGACTCCGGAGCCTTAGGTTGCAGACCCCTGGTTTAGTGGAATCTAGCTTTGACATTTTTTTGAGCGTACTTTCACCTTATTCTGAAATTAGGAACCAGTCTGAACATGTTGAGATTTATTTATCTGCATTTATTGTCTGTATCTACAATTCCATAACCCAGTGCCCTAGTAATTTCCAGTAAGTCTTTCCAAAAACCAATGTGCATCAACTCTCACTCAATTTGCAATTATAGACCACAATGCATTGCGTTTCAGAGATTTGCCATTTGGAATATTTAAGTTTTCATGATACGAACAGATTCATAAATAGTCTTCATAAAACGGTCATATTTGCTAGGTTTTTACTTTGGAAAATGGGTGATGTCATTTTCGTGTTAAGAAATAATTAAGTAGGTATGTTGGAATTGCATAAAAATCCAAGGCGCTAGTTAAATATAATTGCTGGCCCTTTCATTGTACAGTCCCAGTATTGGTTCTAGTAAGGCGACAAAAACATGACCACACACATGCTGTGGCTGACAGTGGCACATAAACTGCCAACAATGACTTGGCGATACCCGGACAGGCTGTTTTACTGGAAAGTGTCTTTATTTTTGTCTTTGCTTTGCCTTTTCTTGTCATCCACAGCAAAATAGGCCTTTAGTTACTCATGACTTCCTAATCCAGGGGTGTCCAAACTTTTTGTAAAGAGGGCCAGATTTGGAGAGGTGAAAATGTGTGAGGGCCAACCATTTAGTCTCCATTCATTGAACCCTTATAATGTAATAACATAAAATGCAAATGAACTATTTAATGAAATAGGGATTCTTTTCATTTCTTTCACGAAGGTTGAATACAACAAAAGTCAATTTAACATTTAATGAAAAATGTGGGAAAAATAAGATTTTAGGAGAAAAATTTGTGTAACTTTTTTGTGAATTTTTATTTATCTGGATATCGTTTACAGATTTATTTGACTGGTGTCACATATTGGTAAGTAGGGGTGTAATGATTCATTTTAACAACAATTCGATTCGTGTCATAATTTGTGGTTGACGACACGATTCATAGCCGTTTTTGGTTCATTCTGAACGATGCGATTCACTGACCCAAAATCAATCCGGGACATCTTTAGCCGAAAATTCAGCCAGTTTGACTCAGAGATAAATATCTGGGAACTGAACAGTACAGGGGGACGTTTTTCAGATTCTTCTCCAGATAATCAAGTGTAAATTCAATATTTGTATAGCAATTATCAATTAGCCTCAGACAGGTAGATCTAGTTGGATTGTAGGAATATAAATTGATTCATGGATTAAGTCGATCAATCGTTACACCCCTATTGGTAAGTGATGGCACCTTGGCTCAGCTGAGTGACAGCAGCTTCCACCCTTTGCCTTGTCTTTGCAGAACTACAGTGAGCTGATTCCTGGCACCACTGTTGGGACCCTGTCCAATGACTCTGGAAATGTTATTCAGCTCATACTGAAGGCGTATGCAGTGAGTCCCTTAGACGCACAAAAGTACACATCATTGTCTAGACTGTGTTGACACACACACCCACAACGTGAGTCACACACGTCAAGCCACAGTTTTGGTGGAAAGTCCACAATAGCTCACAGGTGAACTTCCCCCTAACGCTGTCGCCTTGTAGTTATTTTTGATTGTTTATGTTTCAAATAAACTTCTGGGGTGTAGTGGTTAGCACTTTTGCCGTGCAGCAAAAACGCCCAGGTTCAAATCCCAGGTGGAACCTTTCGTCTTGCATGGTTCTCCCCATGCATGCGTTGCTCTGCAACGGACTGGCAACCTGTCACTCAACAGTAGCTGGGATTGGCTCCAGCAACTCCATGAGGGTTTCAGCAGGTTCAGAAAATAGACGGAAGGATGCATTTCTGAGGCAGAAAGCCATTAAATGAGCTGAAAGCTGAAACTGCTCAATAATCCCAAACAGTCTTATGAGGAAAAAATGCAGTTTTTTGTTTTTGTTTAATGCAACAGTTCACCTGCTCTTCCCTTTTTTCTTATGACAGAAAATTCGTTCCAAAGTGGAGCTGGAGGTTCAAGGCGTTCCAGAGGAGCTTTTTCTGTCCTTCAATGCCACTTGCTTGAACGGAGAGGTCATTCCGGGGCTCAAATCCTGCTCTGGGCTCAAAATAGGAGACACGGTTAGTTCAGCAAGATTTATGCAGATAGCTCTAACCTGCTTAGACTTGAACGCTTGCATAAACGTCATATGTCTTTGCTGTTTAGGGTGAAATGGGATATGTTAAGAAAACAAGATGAGATAAGACCAAAACAAAAGCATAATTAAAACAGTTTCAGATATATGGGACAAGAAAAAAAAACATAGTTATCTTTTTGCATTATGTATTTTCTGAGAAAAATGCAGTTCAGCTAAATTAGTGTTTAATTTCATTAGAGACTGTGGGTGGCAACATAATGTGATTGTATGTGGACACCAAGCCCTCTTAGAATAGATTTCAATTTAAGGTGGTGGTCTCAAAATGTGGATGCCAGGTCCTCCTGAGAGAAGAAGGCAAATTTGACTTTTTAATTACGTTAGGACAACATTTTTCTTTAGTTATTTAACCTTTTACTTTTTTTTTTGTAAATTTCTATTTAATGAGGCATACAAAAACACTTTTATGAAATCAGCGTTGATTAAAAATGACATGTATGCATTATTACAACATTTTTATTTAGCATTTTATTCCAAAAAGTTCCAAGTACGAGCATGATTCTCTGACTAATTTTAAAAGTGGATTTTTTTTTCAATTTCCTGGTTGGAATGGATCATCACTATGTCTAAAATAATACTTTCTGTCTGATTTCTACTGGCGTATTTTGCTCTAAGAGTACTCTTTGATGCTTCTTGAAACTTTTTCTCTAAGTTCCGCCTCTGTTAGTCCTCAGCTTTGGCTGTTTTCCGTCCAGGTGACATTTTCTGGCCTCCACTCTGCTCCTCTTCACTTTTTCCATATATGGGCGTCTCTCCAGATGTAGCAGCTGCCTACTTTTGGACATTTACCACATATGGACCGAAAGCGGGTTGAACATTTACTTTCCCTTAATGCATTTGGAAGCCTTCCCAGTGTTTCTTCCTTTCTATTTCTTCTTTGTGGTGAAACATAAAAACGCTCTTAACTAAGGGATAAATCAGGTGACAACATTTGGCGTTGTTCTTCACATTCATTTTAAGGTCTTAACCCTAATCCAAAACCTTCACGTCCAGGTTTCATTCAGTGTGGAGGCGCGTGCTCATGGCTGCCCTAAACAAAAGAAGAAAACTTTTGTCATCAAGCCTGTGGGCTTCAAGGACTCCCTCACAGTCACCGTCACTTTTGAGTGTGACTGCAAGTGTCAAAGCAAAGCGCAGCCAAACAGCCCCAAATGCACCAATGGCAACGGCACCTTTGAATGCGGCATCTGTCTGTGCCATCCGGGCCGCTTGGGGCCTCACTGCGAGTGTGCAGAAGGCGACTATAATCCCACAGACCAGGACCGCTGCAGTGGACCTGATGGAGCTGGAGGACTTCGGTCTTCTATCTGCAGTGGCCGTGGCGACTGTGTGTGTGGCCAGTGTGTGTGCCACAGCAGTGACTTTGGGAAGGTCTGGGGAAAGCTGTGTGAGTGCGACGACTTCAACTGTCCTCGCTACAAAGGAGAGCTGTGCTCAGGTAAGACTTTGTATCTTATTAAAGCTAAGCCAAGTAATCATTTTAGATATAGATTTTGACCTTCTTTTCGCTTAGATGTGTCTAAAATCCATAGAACTATCATTATTAGAGTAATTTTATGTCCAGAATCTTTACCACACCCCTGTGTGAACCCATGATAGTGCTTAGTTTGTCTCTTAGCTGTATCTATTATGTTTAAAAGCATTTTTGTAAAGATTCTATGCTTCATCACAATGTGTGCTCTCATTTTCCAACATATTGCATCACTTTCATTCAAAGTTACATACATTTTCATCAGAGTGGGCCTTAGTCATACTGCCCTTATGGGTGGGTATGGGCTGTCTGTGAAAAACAAATGGGGACAACCTTTTGACAAATATCAAGGTTGTGAGCCAAAAAGTTTTTGCACATATTTTTCTATGGACATACTGCGAGCAACAGGTCAACAGTAAATACTTATTCAATACAAGAGTAAAGAAGGTTAAAGTAGAAAAGATGCAGGAGTGTTGTATAGATTTTTCATTTCGGGTGCATCTTGACGAAATTAGAAGATCAAGGTGTAGTTTGTGTGGGCGTCTTATTTATCACCTGTCACCCAGTGCGTGCAGCATTTGCAGGCGGCCAGTGAGCAGCCAGTACTCATACCTTACTACGACTGGAATGTGGCATACGGGCACGGTACGACTGCATCACCCGTACATGATAATTGTGTGTAACTTGCTGTACAATCGCCTTACAAATACTTAACGATGCACTTGCCACTCTCACGACAATTGCATGTTTCATATGCGTGATGTCCCTTGAGGTGGCCGTGCGAGCCTCAAGGGATCTGGAAGATGCAGCCGCTCCTGTTTACGACCCCCCCACGGGCCTAACAACCCAAAAACCTGCAGCACCCGTACGGCTCAACTACTGTACCAGTGGGCTAAGGCCTAAGACCTTTTTAGAAAGGTTTCTCAGGTTCAAGGCCTGCCAGACTTAATATCAAAGGATGTACCGTAGGAAGTGCGCAAGTAGGGAAGACAGCAATGAGGTTGTAGACCTGCAGAAGGGTTCAGTTAAAAAGGAGCTGTTAAAGTCCCATTCGCGGTCCTGCACGGAGGTGTGTGAAATTTGTTTGACCCATCTGCTGGGGGAGCGGTGAGCTGCAGACACAGCTGCGCTCACGAATCATTTGGTGGTTTAACCCTCCAATCCAACCCATGGATTGCTGACTATCAAGCAGCGAGGCACTGAGTTGCATTTTTAAAGTATTTGGTTTGAATCGGCTACGGATTTGAACTCATGACCTTCAGTCTCAGGGTGGACATTCCACCACAAGGCCACAGAGCTGGTACCATGAAAGGGGACCACTCTGCAGGTGAGTGTCAACTGTGCAGCCTCCCTGACTGCTAAAGAATGCGACCGGGACCAAGCCGAGAATTGACGAGCGTATGCACAAACATTTAGCTAATGGTGGCTAATGTACTGTATCTGTAGTTTCACCCTCTAGATTCTAATTGATGAGAAAGTACACAGAGAATATTTAAAACTGTTTTTTTTGTTTAGTTTTCTCTTTTTTCTTTTTGAGGTATTATGCGATTATGTTGAACCTTTTGGGTACCTTAGTGTTGACTCAGCCTCCAAGGTCTCTAAACATTCACCATTCCCTTCATCTGGAAGGGATTACGCGCAGCACCAACTCCATGTTCATGAGCTCCATTCACAATAAAAACACACGGTGTTTGTGTACCCTGTGTGCCTGGAGTTCAGATTGTATGTTTGCATCTGCCAGGCCCAGACTCTGCAACACCAAGTTCAAAAGGGATTCAGTTACAGCAAACCTTTTATTTTGTGTTGCAGGTGGGATTGTTTGACATATTTACCCTGAAACCGCAGCTTTTTCTCTGTTTTCTGAGGTTACACAGGTATGGCAGCAACCTGGGAATGTGCACAGAAACTGAAATACATGTTTATATTTGCAATCTGTTCATTATTTACAAAGAAAGATAGTTAGACATTTTTCATTTGGAATTTTAGCAAAGAAAAACTCTTCAAAAAGCTAGAAGCTTCACTAAAACGAAACACTTGAGGGAACATCCTGCACCCTAAAGGATAAATGTCAACATCTCAGTGACTTGATTGGGTTTTTAAAAGAGGAAAAGTCTGCTGGGCTCACCACGATACAAAACAACAGTCCTCCTCATAAGCCTACAAAGTTGAAGACCATCTAAATATCAACAGTTTATTATTATCATCAAGAGATTCTGGGAACATTTCTGAGTGCCAAGGACAAGGCCAAACATTGGACTCCTAAACAGTTTTAGCTTTCACTTGGGACTGCATTAAAACAGGCATGATTGTGTAATAGATTTAGGTAATCTAAGAATAGGGTTTGCTCCTTCATCTGTAAAGACAATAAAACTTCTACCGCAAAAAGTAAAATTAAAACATGCTTTTTTTGTGCCAAAAGGCATTTAGATTAGGTTTGTCTCATGAAAAGAAAACAGATGCTTAGTGCTGCATATACATTTTAGGAGTTATTTCATAAGCTAAACATCATTCCCTATGCTTTAACTGGCTACATGCGGAATAAATCCTTTATTAAATAAAAAAGGAGGCATCGTGAAATCAAAATATTAGGTATTTAAAAGTGTCCTTTTTTAGCAAGTATTAGTCAAATTTAGAAAATAATTTCTGCACACGGACAACTACAATTTTCTTAACTATATTGGACGTTTTTTATGTAGAAGCACCTGGAAAGACATACGCACTCCGAAAGAAACACTTACAGAAAGAAAAAGCTGTTAAGATGGCCATGTCAAACATTTTGAAGATGTGTTGCTTCCGCACATTTTTACCTAATATTTTTAATGAAACATAGCAAGTATCACCATCAACATGTAAAGCCTTGGTCACATGCACCTGTCCCGGGGTCTGACCCATTGGGGGGGGGGGGGGGGGGGGGTCACAGGTTTTTGGGTTGTCCATGCTCTTGAGGGTCGTAGAGAGGAGTGGCTGCATCCTGTGCCTTCGTCCCAACTTCCCTTTCAGGTAGATACGGGCTGTCTGCGGGCCAAAAAGGGGCACAAACATTTTAAGACAGTAGACCACTCGGTGAGCCCGTAGAGTGAAAATGTTCATGCACATGGCTGTAGTGAACACTTAAACAACATGCAGGGGTAAGTAAGTAGGTGAGGCACATGGGTCTTGTACGAATGTAGGTGCGACCCCCAAAGCACCATATTGGTCAACCACCATGTGGCTCATGCCCCCACCTCAAGGGACGTCATGTAAATGGAAGGTACCATTGTCATATGAGTGGTAAATGTTATTTGTAATGCAGTCTTTCGCCACATTCCAGTTATCTGTAAGGTGCGCATACGGACTCCAGACGGGTAAGTGCTACACGCACGGGGTGTGCAGGTGCCCGTAGGACGCCTGCAAAAACTACCATCTGATTGTCTGATTTCCTTATTTCTAACAATCAGGCTGCATTATCACATAAAAAGCACTAATGGGCTCCTTGTACAGTGCACAGGATTTGGGGGGCTTTAAAAAAGGAAAAATGTATACTGTGTCTCACCTAGTTGCTCCTTACGTGTAGTTCAAGTGTTCGCTAAGACCTGTTCTTCCACAGCCTGCCCAGAGAAATAAATGCACATAAACATTTTCACTCTATGGGCTCACCGAGCGGTCACGACTTTGACATTTCCTGTTTGTCCCATGCAGGTTTGCGCATTTTGTTGCCCATATCCACCCGTAAGGGATGTTGTGCCTAAGAACTTTATGAGTTCAGTTTTAAAACTGACCAGTGTGGAAGAGAGTCTGCCCTGAGACTAAAGTTCAAATCCAAAGCGGAGTCATACCAAAGACTCAATGTCTCTGTGCTTGACACTCATCATTTAGGGGTTAGATTGGGGGGTTAAACCACCTCTTGGGTGTGGCTGTGTCTGCAGCTTGAATTTGATTTTATAACCAAGAGAGACATTTTTTTTAACTATATACTCATACTTTAAAATGTCTTTGCAGCAAAACTAACCAAAAAGGTCCCGGTTAGTGTCATTGAAAGTCAACATCCTTCCTTGTTGTTTATTTATGCTGATGATAAACTCCTTTTCATGCCAGATATACACTTTACTCTATTGTTACAGTTCCTTTTGTCAAACAGAAAGAACCTTCATCTTAAGCTCGCCTTGTTCTTGTTCGAACTTTGCTGTACTAAACATCTTTCCTATTAATTTCTTTTCCCCTATTTAATTTTTGGGTGTGGGGGTGTTTAAAGCAGCACATGTAGGTGTAGCCTCGCCTTCTCACTGGCTTTCACTTTGAGTTGGATGAACTAATCAATTCCAGATTCCAGCCATTCTTACACAGACATGAGTGCAGAGTCGTTCTGTGCAGCATTAAGGCGAACACACATTTTCTATATGTTCGGTTTTAGACATTTTAGAAAAAGATAAGAGGGAAGGAGGAAATGCAAAGCTTTGGCCCGACACTTGTGTCCTAACTTATAGCATCTAATCCCATTTATCACTTTGCCCCTCCTCTGCACTCACAGAGAAATGTTTTTTCTTTGCACTCCCCAAAGTCCATAAAGTATCATGAAATGCCTGTCTTCTTACTCATTGGCTGGTATGGTGTAATCAGGATAAAAATAAATCCATGTTTGGTCAAGAAGGGAATTTAGGAGGAGATTGCTGAGGCTGGTCTGGAAGCATGTTTGTGCAAACTTTTGGTCTGCTGTTGTCCTGGAACACCTCAGTCAATGCGGCGACCCCTTTTCTTAAAGCCACAGAATTGTGTGATTAAAAGCTCTGAGTGCTGTGGTCTGATGATAATCACAGTTTGTTCACAGATCATAATTTATCCGTCCAGACTGTCCCAATAACAGCTTCCCGCTCATTGTTTTTTATGGCCACGAACCGCGATAATTCTGCACCGTCAGTCACACCAGCATGGGTTTGTGGAAGAATAACAAAGTCCATAAATATCCTGACATGCTTTGAGTCGTGTAGCTGAAAATAGTGTAAGGGCAGTCGACACCACAGTTCCAAAAGCAAAATGGGCTTAGAGGGTTTTAGGGTTATCGCTCGTTTCTTCATAAATGAAGCTTCCTGTTTACAAGATCACAGTTTCTGATCAGAGATTACATGTTTGATCTTTTAGAAATACTACAAAGGAAGGACATTTTTTGTTTCAATTATTTCTTCTTTCTCAACAAATCTCACTCTGTGGGAGAACCTGCTCCGTTTTTGGGGTCACATTTGTAAGGAACATGCATTTTTGGGAGGAGCCTGATTTGCAGAAAGATTTTTGCCAAATTTAAAACTGATTTTTCTGCCATTTGCTCCTATTTGGTGCTGAATGAATGAATGAATGAATGAATTGAACTCTATTTTTATAGCACTTTACATTCAGGGTTCCAAAGTGCTCGAGAGGAAAAAAAATGTTTTAATTGATAAAATTAAGACTAAAATGGTTAAAACAACAATAAAATACAAGATACAAGGGGGGTGGAGCTACAGGAGAACCAGGGCAGGGAGCTGCCCCCAGCAAAAAGCTCCCCCCTCTCAATTTTTGAGTAAATGTTAGTATCTGTATTGACAAAGATTCGGAAATCATTAATACAACCTTCTTTAAGCATTAGTAATAGCACCTAAGCTAAAAGAATTTTTTTTTATATATATATATATAAACAACAGGAACAACAATAATGTAATTTTAATGGCCTTCCACTCTACTGTTCTCATTTGTTCCCTTCCAAAGTCTTCTGCCCCACTTCCGGCCTGCACATGAAATGTTCTAGCTCTGGCATTGTAGGAGACAGATAAGAATAAAATACACTGAGTAAAATAAACTTAGATGCCACCAACTACTGAGCATTAAAAGCCATTTTAAGTCTTTAGTTGACATTTAAAACTATTTAGGTCTGATGTCATGCCCAGTTGTGTGGGAATATTATTCCACAAACGAGGGCTTGCAAAGGGAAAAACATGGTCACCCCTGTGTTTCTGACATGACCTGGGCCCATGAAGCAGATACTGGTTGGCAGACCTTAAAACTTTAGAGTGTAATCAGTTATGTTAAGTCAACTGGGACAAGACAGTGAAGAGCTTTAAAAGACATTTAAACTGAATTCTTAAATTGACAGGGAGCCATTGAAGTGAACTGTTCTGATTAACAGCCATGCAGCTGCATTCCGGACTAACTGGATTGATAACTCCCTGCTGCTTTCTGGTCTTCCAAAAAACAACATTGAGAACCTAAAGCTTCTCCAGAATACTGTTTCACAAGTTCTCACCAAGACCAAGCGGAGGTCTCACATCATACCTATTTTGAAATCCTCACATTGACTCCCCATATGCTTCAGCTTTGACTTTAAAATACTTTGGGTGGTTTTTAAATGTCTTAACAGTCTTGCAGCTTCTTATCTCTCAGACTTTTTTGTAAAATATGAACCCTTGCGAGCCCTGAAATCCTCTGGCACTGGTCTGTGAAAATCGAAACCTACAGAAAGGCGTCTTTCCGTATTTTGTCCCTGGTTTATAAAACAATCCCAGTCTGCAGTCAACCTTTATAACCTGGTTTTTAGCTAGTTTTGGTATTATTATTATTGTTATTATATTTAGTTTGTGTTTGTTTTTATTTTATTAAATCTTACAATTTTACACTGGATCATTAATAATTAATTTTAAAGATAAGGTTTTAAGTGTTTATGTGTGTGTTAGAGAGACCAATTTTTACATTATTGTGCTTTTTCTATTCTATTCATTTTGGTGTACAGCACTTTCTGTTACTTTTTGGTTGAAAAGTACTATAGACATAAAGTCATATTGGATTTGATAACTGGAGGCGCTTGAGTGATTGCTAAGTGAGACAAAAGTACAGAGCTACGATAAAGTCTGCTGTGGAGGTGTCATCAAAACAGTACTCTGAGTTTTTGTCTGTTTCAAATAAAGATTAAAGTTTGAAGAACCTTCCTGCAGAAATGGGCAGACCATAAAAGGAAATAATGGGTCTTCTAGCAGCCCTATGAGATTTGAATCTGGCTGCTTGCAGTCTCTTTAGTTGTCAAAGCAGAGGACCGCCACTCATATTAGTCTTTATTTTGGTATTTATGCTTCTAGTATCTATATATGATTTAACTTTTGCTGTTCTCTTCGTATTTCAGGGCATGGAGTTTGTAACTGTGGCTTCTGTCAGTGTGATCCAGACTGGCAGGGGGAGAACTGCAACTGCTCCAGACGCACAGACACCTGCATGTCCACCCTGGGTCTGCTGTGCAGTGGCAGGGGCCAGTGTGTCTGCGGCGTCTGCGAGTGCACGCAGCCAGGGGCCTATGGAGCCACCTGCGACAAGTGCCCCACCTGTCCGGACGCCTGCACCATGAAGAAGTCAGTCTGCGGCTTTGCAAACGTGTAGGAGCTGGTGGTTTTCCAGAGGTTAGTCTTGAGACTGATGCCAGACGTTTGCTCGCCCTGATAGGGAATGCGTGGAGTGCAAGCACTTCAAGAGGGGCAAGCTGTTTGAGGACAACACCTGCAGTCGCATCTGCAAGGACGAGATCGTACTTGTGGATGAAATCGGTGAGAAGCAGCTTTTTCTAAAAGACCAGACTAATTGTCCTTCTTGCATGAATTCATCCACGTTTACACAAAATACTAACAAGAGAAGGTAAGTTGCTAAGCAAAGTGAATGCATCGTGCTTGTATTTTAAATAATGCCTGAAGTTACGTTCACACCACCCTCGTAAACACACGTTCAAGCAACCTCTTCCAGTAAAAGGTCCATGTAAATGCGTGTTTTGGGCTTCTACGTTCAAAACGTTGGCGTTCACGCATTGCTACTCACATTTTTAGACCGTTTTCGGGCTTTTCCGTTTTATGGCTGGAATTATATAACACCACATCTTTCATATATTGAAATAGTGAAAGAAGAAGCTTGGAGCAAGATTTATGAGATTTGCACAACTTCGCCGTTCCTCACAAAGCCTCGTTCAACTGTAGTACTTGTGCTAGTAAACAGCTGACAAAGCAAAAGAAGAAAAATCCGCTTTATTGTGGGCTTCATGCATTGAAGAAACCACGTTTAGTGCTTTCTTGATTTTTTATTATTTATAGTATTTGTGCTCCGACGCCTAAAATTATCTTGGTATTTTTGTCTAGTGACGAAAAAGCTACCGAACAGTATTTTGATCTATTGTTAAAGCATTCCCAGTGGTTTTTTAATTACGATTATGCTTTTTTTAGCCAAAAATAAACAAAAATACATGTCGATTCCTACGACATAGTTTCTGCAGAGCTGCAGTAGTTCATTAGAAATTTGCCTCTGAGTTGTGGGCGTGTACGCTGGTGTGAAGCAACCCCGCCCCCCCTTCCCCTCCCCGCTGCTGATAGCTCAGAGCAGGGAGCTTGTAGCCCGCCCAGCGTGCTTTTTACGTCACAAATACAATCGTTTTCACCCTTTGTCCTCTGATTCAAAATAATATGCAACTTTAAGCTGAATTTTATTTTTTATACATGTCCTCCATCATCAGAAAAATGTCACAAGAACATGTTAAACATGTTAAAAACACCAAACACGCATTTTTCCATCTAAGCGAGTCTTCAAGCATGAAACTGCTCTATGAATTTAAATAAACAGCAAGAGGAAAGGGGAAGTAACTAAAATACAGAATGCATGAAGTGTTTTTCTGTCCATTTTCCACACAGTGCTCCATGACACAAACGCTGTGAACTGCACATACAAAGATGAGGATGACTGTGTGGAGCGTTTCCAATACTTTGAGGATTCCAGTGGAAAATCCATCCTGTTCGTCGTTAAAGAGCCGGGTAAGATGGACGTTGAACATTTAGTATTTGTCAAGTCTGATTGATGCTTTTTTTTTTTTTGCTCTTCGAAACACAGTCACAAAACCTTAAACACATTTCTTTATATTTCTTGCCTTATTTATGCCTCAAACCCTTTTATTTTGTTGTTGTTGTTGCTTGTATTACTCAAAGTTAAAGAAATAAACCTTGGGTCCTTTCACTAAGCTTCTGGTTAGTTGTACCCCTCAGTTACCAAGTACAAACAAAAGTGTGCAAGTAGACAATAATGTATTTGCAAACTTCTTTTTCCATTGTGTCGTTTTTCAGATTCTTTTGCTAAGAATCATTACATATTCTTTAATCTCATCTCGTTTAGACTATTGTAATTCTCTGAATTACTTCTCTTTTTACCTGCTTTAATCAGTCCAAGATTAATTAACCTTCAGCTGGTACAAGGCCTTTAACAGGAACCAGCACAACGGCTCATTTTTCAACTGTTTTATCCTTTTTTAGATTGGCTACTCATGAATTTTAGAATTGATTTTAAAATCTTAGTCCTGGTTTTAGGAGCTCTTAATGGCCCCTAATTTTATTTCCCATCTGCTTCTACCATATGCCTCTAGTCACCTTCTTTGGTCCTCTGCTTTCAATCTACTTAAAGTCCCAAAAACTAGTTACAAAAACTCAAAGTGACCTCGCTTTCCTAGCTGGTCACCTCGCTTCACTGACAATGTTGAGTCTGTTTTTAAAAACAGCTGTAAACGCTGCCTTTTAGGAGCTTTTAGTTAGTTATTTTGTACCTTGTTCTATTTATTGTTTTAATCTGTTTCTCTGTCATTCATGGTTTTTACTCTGCAAAGAACCTTTATCTGTAAAAATTACTTACATAGCAGAATAAATGTCAACAAATTGAGACATGAATCACTTTAAATTAGCCTGATTGATTCCATTTTTCTTTGCTGCCTTAAGTGACCAAAAATCTGCAGAGTTACAGGTTTATGATTAGGATGTGGTTGACTTTAAATTGAAACAGATGTTTAAAAAAAGGTCTTAAAGGTTTTCGATTATTAAACTCTACCTGGTGTTTTCCCTTCACCTGAGCCTGCTCCTCATGAGCTTGTTAAGTGGCCAAACGTGGCGAGCGTGGAGTAGAACTGTCTTTTATGACTGCAAGCTCCTGCAGAGGAAGTCTGTCCTTTTGCTTTTATTGAATGTGTGTGTTTAATTTACAACACAACTGGGTATCTGTGAAGAAGCCCACAATTTACCTTGAACGCAGGCACCCCCCCGCCGCGTCAAAAAGCGTTGAAACAGCTCCTCCGGGGAACCGCTGACTCTACGGGAAGCCGGGCGGAAAACTGAGCAACATCATCCAAAAGAAAGAAGTGAAACTCAAAACAATAAACAAAGTGTGAAAAATGTAAAATGTAATAAATGAAGAAAGAATTTTGTGAGCCTTTTACGGTTCTGTTAGATCAAAAAGGGTTCAGTGGAAGAACCGGAAACAATGCAGAGAAGGAATGAAGCAGGGAGGAAGAGGAAAGGAGCTTTGATGTTGATTGTAAAAGTTTACCTCGGCTGCTCCTGTGCTCAAACCATGATTCATGAACTGTGCATGGAGGCAAACCACATGTAATAGAAGATTATAATAAAATGCATCCAGTGTGGCAAAAAAAAGAGCCTCACATAGGTCTACGAGATGGTTTTACTTGAACATGGGTAAAGAAATGTATTATTGTCGGGAAAATTTGCTTTGATTAATTAATACGACAAATTTGCCTTAATTTGGTGAATAAAAAATCATGAATTAATTTCAAAAGACAAAGGTGTTTCTGTTAATGCAGGAAGACAGTAAAAGATAAACTATAAAAGACTGACTGAGACCAACAAAATTGCAGTTTGTAAAACATCCCTCGAGTTGTGATTAAGCCTGAAGCAGAGGGTCAAACTGACCAAAGATCTAAGGAGAGATCCTTCCTCCTCTTCTTCAAAGTCCCCAAACTTTAATGAAATGCTTGTAAGCGTATTTTGTTTCCCCCCTACCTGGTCGCTACACTTATATTTTTTATATAAAGTACGACTATGTTTTCCAGAATGATCAGGAAGGGGAAAAAAAAGATTGTATCTTTCCTTCCACTCCACATAGTGTTTTTTAGATAGAGGCAAAAAAACAGCCAATGCAGCCTTACCTTTTGTGCACAGAAGCAAGTACTGAGAACTGCTTGTTTTCCAGACCCCAATCAGGAAATACAAAATGCATTATTAGATTTAAATAATTACATTTTTATTAATAATTGATGTAAATGTTTTTTCCTGAGTCCTATCTTTCCCTCTTGTTCCTGGCATTTATGTTTTTTGATCTTGTGTTGATATATTTTTTGCAGATCTGATTACCTCTAAAGCACAAATTAAATGTAATTGTTGCAATTAAAAATAATAATTTGAAGACATGACAGAAATTTCTTGGTGTTTAACTTTCCTTTCATCTCATCTTGTCCAGATTGTCCTAAAGGACCAGACATTTTAGTGGTGCTGCTGTCGGTGGCTGGAGCCATCTTGTTCCTTGGTCTGGCTGCTTTGCTCATCTGGAAACTGCTGGTTACCATCCACGACAGGCGGGAGTTTGCCAAATTTGAGGAGGAGCGAGCTAGAGCCAAATGGGACACTGTGAGTGGGTACTTTGAACCCTGCAAAAAAAAAAAAGAAAAGAGGTGGCCTAAACGTAGGGATAGAACACTGATCCAAAGAAAAAGAAATCACTAAAAAAAGTAGTAAAGCTCTCACAGCCCTCCACCACAGTTAAGGTAGGCGGTTCACTGGAGGGGTGAAATTTAAAATTGAACCAAAGATGACCGTGAAATTGGCATTTTTCAGTCTTAAATCAAGTTCTTCTAATGTCAAGAGTATGTAGCAAAATTATTTAAACTGATTTTAATAATAATAATAATAATCTAACTTCCAGATCCCAGTTCTTAATGAGACAAAAACATTCTCAACTGTGCTAAAATATTGAGAAAAGATGTAAATTAAAACAACTCAAAACTTGGTCAAATATCTTGAGTGTTTAAAATAAGGTTTTAAGTCAAATAGTATCAAATAGTTTGCAGGGAAACAGCCAGTTTGAAAGGTTTATCGTTTAAATGGAAGATTGTTCATTTATAAAGTAAAGAAGTGAGTACACAGGTTTGCATGCCTTATTCTACTCACACGTGGACACAGCATCACACTGAACGGTAAAAGACCACACACAAAGTACCATTCTCTGAGGATTGTTTTCATTATTTTTGGGGCATGCTGTTATTCCCAGCAGAACAAAAGGCTGTCTGCGGAAGGGCTGGGTTTCAATTATCCTCCACTTATCAGCCATTACTACTAACAGGCCTGTTTGTGGCCTCAACAGCACACATCCACACTTTCGAGCCTCTAAGAATCCCCTCAGTTCAATATTTCACAAACAAAAAACTTTTATTTCTGTCAAATGTGGGTGTCTGGAAGTCTTAACATGAATGTCTTTGTTCATAGGGGCACAACCCGCTTTACAAAGGAGCAACATCAACTTTCACAAACATCACATACAGAGGAAAAGACTGATGCTGGGATGAAACATGAAGGAAAAACATACAAACTCCCACCATCCTTTGGGAGAAAGCAGCCAATCATGTGCAGGATTCTACTGTCACAAAACAATAATTGTTTGTATATATGTAAAAATGACGCATTTTATCAGGAATTAGGCTTACTACACTGATGGATTCAAATCATTTTGTGATTTAATGAGATCTGTTTTGTTACTGAACTCACAATAAAATGTGTTTCTGTTAAGGATCGCTTGTGTATTTTTTGGGGATTGATTTGGGGATTTTCTATGTTTATAACTGCTTTTCTCTATTTGATGTTTGTTATGTGGATTGTATCCCTTTTTGTTTACTACCCAAGTGTTTCTTTACATCTGAGTTTTGCATTTAGGAGTTTTGGTCTTTTCTTTCATGCATCATGCTCAGTTTTCCACCTAAAACTTTGTATTTTGGTTCTAGAATTTGTACTTTTTCTTCTGCTGATTCAGAGTCAGTCCATTCATTTAAAATTTCTGGAGCTGCAACTTTTGAGACCTATTTCTGACAGAGATTACATTAAATTAAATGGGTTGTGTTGTTCAGATCATCCCAAAATGTACTTTTAGTTAAAATAGATAACATAAAAAAAATCATTAAGAGGCAAACTTCCCGTTTGTAAAATTACAATAAATAAACGTTTTTTTCCAGCCAAGTCACATCCTGCTGATACAGTGCAGGCTGGAAACTGTCAAGTGTCACCGTCTCTCTCTGACTCAGTAAACCTAAAAAAAGTGCTTTAAAAACTATAACATATTCTTGTTCGTAACTAAACTTGACCCAGCTAAATGACCTGACCAAAGTCTTAAATGCTAAAAGGATAAAACAAAAAATTTAAAGACATCTACATCATGTTTAGCATTGTTGTTGCTGGGCTTGTAAAACTCTGATTAGACCTTCACACACTATTTGGGTGAAGTTGCCCTTCAGCTAAAACCACACTGGCCTCTAGCGGACAAATAGGCGAACTACAGCAAATAAACTAAAGATTGAATTAATGTTTTGTTTTGTCCAAAATAAAAAACAATAAATTATTACAAAACACAATATAATGACAGAACAAGATAAAATAACGTATTTCTCCCTGAGCTTTTGTGTCGTTGCGACTGAGCACTAATAGGTTCTGTTTAGAACACAATCTAGGCATAGAAGAAAAATACAGATAAAAAAATGTGTTCTGTGGTATTTTGTAGCTTTCCGGACACCGTAGTCTATGATTTCCGTGTCGCTTATGATTGACAGTTTTATTGACAAATAAAAACCCTGCATTTGGTTCGTTGGCGTCCGTGGCACTTTGACCAGTTACTAGGCAACGCTGACGGATCCTGGCGATTTTATATTTTACTGATTTTCGCAGAGATCTGTGGTATTTCAACAATTGAAATTTACCAGCAGTTGTTCATAAATAAATTGCCACCCTGGCTTCCTCAAGGTAAGTTGACTGTTTCCGCTAATACATCATGACGTAGCTAAACTATACGCAAATAAGTCCTAGAATTAATAAAATTATGAGGTTTTGTATTCGAATCCATATTTTTACACTCAAAACCCAAAACTATTACGAAAATTATCAAAATTATATGTTCAAATTTCAGAGTGAAGTTGGGGTGAATATGTACTTTGATTCATTTTAAATAGTTTTTCAAAAGAAGTCTGCTTTCAGTACATTTAAAAAAAACTCATAATAAATCTTATTATTATATTTGGCAAATTTAATATCTATGAATGCAAATTCTCATCTTTTCCAAGCGCCCCCCCCCATATTAATTAAACAAACTGAAATGCATCTCACAGTACCATCTCTAAAAGCCTTAATCAGAAAGCTGGATGCTTATATGAAAGTTGTAGAGCCTTGAATGTTTTTGTGTAAAATGCACATTACATGCATGCTCCCCTGGCATACTAGAATTTTATTTTTGTACTGGATGTACTTCCATTTTGTGCAATAAAGTTGTAAAAAAAAAAAAATAAGTAGAGTTAATTAAAACTTCTTTTCTTTTTTGCGTTTTCTTAAGTGACCTTCGAGAAAAACTGGGAGGAAACAAAAAAGATGACCTCCAGGTACAGTTCTATTCATCTTTCCTCCTCCTCCAAAGGGGGGGATCTAGAGAAAAGGTTTACTACTGACTTCTTTATTGCTATCCTGTGTGTGATGCTGACTTTTTCTCTGGCCCTTTTGCCCGGCTCTCATGTGAAATAGCAGCATAGATGAAGGTTCACTCCAGATTTCTGTCTAAAAAGCTTCTTCTGGTGTTTCTTCAGGTCACTGCAGGCAGAGAGGAAGACTCAGGGGAGACTCTGAAACGCACACTGACAGCTCAGAGGCAGAGGCGAAGGAGAAAAGTGCATCCTTTGTTGCTTTTGTCGGTCGATTATCAGTCATTCCTGTTTGATACAAGTTTGTATGTTTGTTAGCTGATTGAGCAGTCTTCAGTCAAGGAGTTTCAACATGAGGATGAAGATGTAGAGGAGGTTTCTACTGTTCAGCACCTTTGTGTAAGCGAGGAACCAGCTGAGAGGACAGTGGTTTCAAGGCGTCCATCTGCTTCTCACAGAGGTTTGTTGCTTTTTCTAAGTCGAGTACCTTGTTTTGTAACATTTCGTGGAGGATCGGAGTGGTTTATATGTACGTTGAAATGCGTCTTGACTTGCATTTCAACTAAAGTTTAAATACACCTTCTTTAATGCATCAAATACAAAAGAGCACACTTCTCTTTGGACATATTTGCTGAATCATAAATAGCCACTTGAATGTTTTTTGTTATGATTGTATTTCTGGGTACAGATTAGGTTAAAAGCCCCCTTTCGAAAAGCATTCTTGCCAATGTAGAGTGGGATCATTTCAAAATCTTTTGGTTTTGTCTCCATCTAAGCAGACCAAAAAATGTTAAAAACAGTTTAAACATCTTAGTTTATTGTTAAAGCAACTGTAAGCTCTGGTTTATTTATTTATTGAATAGAGCTGCTGGAAAATAACTTTGTTGTGCACTGCATGATGACAATAAAGATTCTTATTCTTTTGTGGTTTGTAATCTTCAACTAACATTTTTCTGTGATGCTCCATGTTTAACCTAATGTGTCCTGTCGCAGGGCGTGGCTTGCAGTTGCTTTTGTTTTTTTTTTTTAATTTTTGCTTGTTTTAATCCAAAAGATGCCTGTTGAGAAATCAGTCCTGTTTGTGAACCTAGAGCTGCTAGAAGACCAAAAAGGAGGTTTGTGGATGCACTGAATGAAGACATGGGTAGCTGGTATTGGAGCAGAGGATGCAGAAGACAGGGTTAGATGGCGGAAGCTGGTTCCCTGTGGCGACCCCTGAAGGAAAAAGCCAAAAAGAAAAGGAGAAGATAGCTTATATCAAATATACATCTTTTATGAAATTACGTTGATACTTTGTAAGAAGAGAATTCTTTAGTAAAGTTAGTAAAACTACGATTTTTTTCTTAATTTGAGCACGTCAAACTGTATGCTTTTCTCTAAGCTTTTTGGAACCTGGATTCACCATTATGATGGCTGTTCCCTTAATCCTTTACAAAGGATCTGTGACTGATCAAAAGTGACTTTTAAAATCTTTAACAGCTTGCCAACGCAGCATGATGTGACGTCAGGGGTAACAACACATTCTCTTCTATCTCCCTTCTATTTCAGGCAACTCTTTAAAACCTCTGCATGTCTCCAGCTCTCAAAAGTTAGACAGTTCTGTGAGACGACGCTTGGAGGAGAAGCTCAGAACGGCGAGGGTAAACACATATATAAATAAATGTGTTTTTTATTGTGTCCGGAACTAGTTTGCCTTTAGTAAACTAGCCTTTACTGCCTTCAGCAGGAACAGGAGGTCTCTGCAGATCCAGCCAGCATTCTCCAGAGCCTCAGAGGCAAAGACAGGGTAACACGATTTGACAGAGAGGTGAGCAACTCCTTAAGCCTGAAATGTCTGAACACATACCCATAAAGGTTAACCACTGATATTTTACAGACCGATTCTGTCAAAGCAGAAGATGATGATGTTCCTGCGTCTTTGAGCACCAGGGGGAAGTTCAAAGAGGCCGCAAAAAGAGTAAGTCTCACGCTTTGGTATTAAAAATCCTTTATTGTTCTAACTGTTTCATCAACTGTTTGTTTATCTCCAGGTAGGGCAGGGCCTCCCAACTGCAAAGGAGGCTTATGAGTTCTTTACGTTTAATTTTGAGTCCAAACCAGCGGAGGAGACAGAGGAACTTAGCCAGAAAAAGTGTAACCAGAAAGAAGGGACGGATGAGCCCAGAGATGAAGATGATGAAGAAGATGATCAGGATCACAGTGAACATCAGGTAACACACAGGCAGGGATAGTTTTTGTGTGCGTGGATCCATTGTTTGTGTTTGATAACACAGATTTAATGACACAGCGTGAAGAACCTCAGCTCTATCCTAACGGAGAGGATTTATTCATCGTTGATCAATCGGCCTGGGATTTCCTGGAGACGGCGAAGGCAGAATATATTGGGATCCGAAAGCGAGCTGAGCGGGATAGTAAGCTCCTGTTTACACCAAGCTTTCGAAAAGGTACGAAAACCAGCCTCAGATCATCTGATCGTCATCCAGGACTGTCCCTCAGATCTAAGCAGCTTCATTTTGGTACAGCTCCAACTTTTGTGAAACTTTCTGAGAAAGTAAAACCTCGCTATATTGAGGATGAGGGTCTCTATGTGGGGAAAAGGCCCTCTGTGTCCCTCACCAATGAGGCCATCCTCGAGAATCGTCTGTTAAAAATGGAGGAGGTACGATCCGCTTCCTTTGAGATTACCCAAACGCGTTGCTGCTTGAAGGTTTTCTGTTTAAACCTGATAAGGGGCTGGAGTGGTTTGGTGACGACGGCAGGATTTTGGCTTTGCCTGACCCCATAAAGGAATCATCCACAAGACCTCCTGTCTTCAGCATGGAGGGGGACCTGCCTCCTGGCTTACAGACGGTGTTTAGGAAGGTCAGAAATGCACCCACTAAACAATTCATGCACTCATGGGGCAACATCCAGTTTAAGTTTTATTTTACGTTTTTGGAAATAAACACCAGTTTGCTATGGTACTAAAGAGCAGGAAGTCATCAGACAGCACAGGTGGAAGTCAGCACACCTGTGATATATTTTCCTTATGACAGCATCTCACTGCAATAGTTATAAAAACACAGTGGTATTTAAGAGAAGCTGGCATTTAAGAAGTCATTTAAGCTTTCAAACAGCATCAGCTCTCTGCATGAAGATTAAAACCTAGTTTAAAAAGTTCTCTAAGCTTTGAGATACATTTCCCAAATTCCTTTTTTTAGATTCAGTTCATAGGACTAAACCATAAAGGTCAATATGTGATTCACTTCTAATTTAATGTATTTCTTATTCAAAACGGATAAGGTGTAATAAAATGTAGATCTGTTTGTTGTTTATCAACTCTTTCAGGATAATTTACAGATGGTCAAATATCAACAGATGTGCAAAAAACTAACATTAACACAGGAAGAAAAAGAGATTTCTAAAGCATTCAGGATATCAAACATGATGAGATAAGCAGATCAAACGTCCGACCTGGTTCATTCACAATACAGCTAAGTATCATCCCACAAAAGTTAAACAATGGATGATGATATGAGAACTTCAAATATAAAGACACTCAGACAGTTTTGAATACAAATTTCATATATTTTGTCGAGATAATTTTGTTTCAAACTACAGATTGACAGTCCAGTAACCTCTAAATGAACTTAGGGTCTAAGCCAGAGGTCTGCAACTTAAAACAGTAAAAGGACCTGGTTTTTACTCAACAAAACCTAGTATGAGCCATAAAGTAGGAAACGTAGGAAAATTTGATACTTATTTGCATTCGTTACATTATTATGTTTAGAACAATTATGATTTACATTTCTTTTTTTGCATGAATAGAAAGAGAAACTAGCCTTTTCTCAAAATGTGAAATACTTTTGTCAGAAGCTTGTATGACTTTCTTTCAAATAAAAGACGCCCTGTACCAAACAGGATCCTCCTAGTGCAGCAAACGTGAGGTTTTAAACAAACGCAAGACAAAAATGGTCTTTTTCCCTTTTTATTTCTTAAGTCGACTTAGGTGAGCCGTCATCCTTTTTCTCACTAACTATTGCTGTTAACCTGAACATAAACATGACTTAATTGGTTCATGATATAGTAGAAACAGTGTATAAAAATATGCAAGTATATCAAATTCGTATGGAGAGAAATTATACTCAGTCGGATTTGTGCGTGCGTAATTCTTGATTTGTGCGTAAAGTAGGATTTGTGTATGCATATTCTTGATTTGTGCGTGCGTAAATTAGGATTTGTGCATAAATTTTGATTTGTGCGTGATTTGTTACTCACACAATACGTTTTGTGTGTAAGTTAAAAAAATATAAAATTAAAAAAATACAAAATGCAATTTACGTATGCACAAATTAAGATTACAACATCTTGAAACTACTTACACACACACATCTTTAAAAAACACGCACGAATCCCTTGTTACGCACACACGAAGCCAAAGTTACGCACGGATCTACCGTGAGACTGTTTTCACGTCTCACAAATTCGTCCGTAAGTGCTGCGTTTAAATACCAGTGGAATGCTCGGTCATTAGAATTTTCCTATCAGCCTTCCCTTCTAAACGTATTTCCTTCAGTGGGTGTAGCAGGGCTTAAAAAAAGTTTAAAGGAAAATAAAAATTATTATCTGAGAATATGACGTTCACTTTTAAACGCTAATATATATATTAAAAGCATACTTTTAATATATATCTTATATATGTACGTTCACTTTTAAACGCTAATATATATATTAAAAGCAAAGCATACGTAAATTGCATTTTGTATTTTTTTCATTTTATATTTTTTTAACTTATACACAAAACGTATTATGTTAGTAGCAAATCACGCACAAATCCAAATTTATGCACAAATCCTAATTTATTCACGCACAAATCAAGAATATGCATACACAAATCCTACTTTACGCACAAATCAAGAATTACGCACGCACAAATCCGACTGAGTCTAAAATTCGTAAAGTAAACAGAACAATTTGAAAAGGTCTGACTGTTTACCAAAGATTAGTTTAGTATTTGAAATCTGTGCATTCTGGAGGAAGTGAAGAGCGAATGAGACGTCTTAATGCTAGCACGCAGGGATGCAAAAAGCTTTTCATAGTTTATCCCACTTCTAGGAGCACTGCAGTCAGACATTGATAAACTTAACTAACATAGATTATATCAATGCTAAATTAGTAATCCCTACTTTATAAAACCAGGCACAGAATTATGCTGGAGACCCTGAGAGAGTTTATCAGCTTGATGTGGAAGTTCTTGGATTGATCTTCTCCCATCACCCACTCTTCAGTCGAGAACATGTCCTAACATCGCGACTATGTCAGCTGTATAACCAGTACCTCACTAGGCAGCATAATAATCTCACCAGGCATCTCACTGACAAGGTAAACTGCACCTGACATTCTTGTAAGATCCGTCAGCTGCTACTCCTCTGTTCTAAGGAGAGAAAGCAGATTTTTTCTTGTTTTTGTTTGCTCTCCGTTCTAGTTGAATGGTTTAAGGAATGCCATTGGAAATCTGATGAAGATCCACAGAGAGGAAAGCCTCACCCCGAGTCTCCAGCAGAGAATATCCGAGTACAGCCTGGAAGTTAGGTGAGTTCTCCCCGTGCTGCGTCCAGAAACACCTGCCGTTCTGTCAGCAGCATCACAAACTGTTTGGGTTTTCTGCTACCTGAACACTGCAGGAACACTCGGCAGCTGCGAGACTCCGAGCAAGAGAAGGACAGGACTTTGCTAAAGAACCTTGTTAAAGTGTGGAACGAGATAAAAGCCCTGAGAGAGTTTCAGAAGTTCACCAGCACGCCTTTTAAACTCTTCCTCAAAAAGTTTGTAGAAGCTAAATCCAGAGAAACCTACAATACACGGAAGTCAACATTTATTCCATTTTCCATCTTAACGTTGTAGCCTAACAGTTTTTTACTTGAATCGTGAAGATGGATCACAGACACTTTTGTGTCAAACCTTCGATGGACTAAATGAGATCTGAACACTGACAGATTCTTCACACTTTATATCTATGTCATAAATCTGATATGTTTTAGAGAGAATGTGGATCGAACATCAGATCAGCAAATATATGAAGAGGAGATCTTAGCAGAGGTTATGGAACTGGAGGTAGAGAAGGAGGAGGACTATCAGAGAAGCCTGGCTGAGTACAGAAAACAGCTGGAGGAGTGGAAGCTCTGGAGGAGGAAGAAGGTCCACAGCTATACTGCCATTAGCAAGCATAAAAAACAAACACGCAAAGTCTGTTCTTGAAGCAGTGAAGGGGTTGTTCTTGAATTGAATTGAATGATACTTTAGTATTCCCAAAATGGGGAAATTTAGGTTCTTGCAGTCCATTCTCTTATTCCCTGTTTGCAGAAAGCAAAAGGAAAAAAGAAGAAGAAAAGAAAGGAACAGGACGACCCCACAGAGGAAGAGGATGAAGAGCAGCAAGGGAGTGAACTGGAAGGGCCCTCTGAAGACGACCTTCCAATACCACAGCCTCCAGAAAGACCAGACTTTGATGCAATCGAGCAGCAAGTAAGAGAAAAAGCGGCGAAGATCCGCAGGAAACCAGGAGAGGCCATTCTGATCCCCGTGCTGTCTGCATCCGGAAACATCACCGACAGTGAACTCTGCCCCAGGTGCCCTTTCTCATTCTTTTTTAGGATCCCCTTGTCTTTGTTTTGACAGCAGTGTAATGACTAAACTTCATGCACAGCTAGCGTGTTGGCTCCTTTCTCTCGTGACCCTGAAAATCTCATCCCGTGGATTTAGGATTGAAATCGCTCGGAGACAGGGAGTTCTCAGACACTCCCTCTTCATCAAGATTCTGTGCAACGACAAAATAGTTTCCAGAACAGAAAGCCGTCCGCTCAGCACCGACTTCAGGGTGCACATTGGTCAAATTTTCAATCTGAAGATAAATCACTGTCCACAGAGCATTAACCTTGAGGTAGGGGGAGCTGCTGCACATTTGTTTGATAGCTTGGCCTCAGTCTTGTGAGGTTTCGCGCTCCCTGCATGTGTCTGGATTTTCTGTGCTGAGTAGGTCTTTGAGGACACCGGATCTTCCTGTTCCCTCCTAGCTCAGGTCTTTGTCCCGGTGCCTGAGCCCTCAGTCGGGACGGGCGGCGCTCCCTTGGAAGATTTTGAGTTCAGCAGCGATCAAAGAGTGATGTTTGACCACGAGGGGGTTGGAAGTGGTAGATGTCTTCATTCCGGGATTCTTATTTAGAGAAAGTTTTTATTAAAGGTCACACCCACTTGTCTTATTCCCTCTGGCTTGCTCTCTCAGACGTGCCGCTCTCCTTTGAGGCCGACGGCAGCAACAAAGTGATACTGTTGACCTCTGGGAAGCTGACGTGCTGCGTGTCGTGGGGGATCGGGGACAACGGTGTGCCACTCGCTCCCTCTGCTTCACTGCGCCCTGATGTTAGGCACAGGTATGTGTTCCAACACATGTCAGCGCTTGCATGCTGGAGGCCTGCAGTTGGAGCTCCCCTCAGAGCTTCACCTGCAGCAGTTTTGAACGGCGGCTCATCCCTGTGTTGTAGCAGCTTTGGTCACATGGATGCTGTCACAAGCATCGGAGCATCTGGACTGTATGACATGAAAAGAATAGGCGAGTGGGCCAAACAGTCCCGGCTGGACCCAAATGACCCCAAAAACGCCTCTATCAGGCAGCTCTTGGAAGTGAGTTTTAACCCATTTTTGCTGCTGTTCTTTTAGAAAACGATCATTAAATATATATTTTGTTTTTTCTCAGGTAGCCAGCAGTGGAGAGGTTACAGCTCCGGAGTACTTCCGCCTAGAACATCTACAGGAGGAGTTTAATTTTGTAAATGATGAAGAGCTGGACAAATCCAAAAGGTTCAGCCTGCTCAGGCTGAGGAACCAGGGGGTCAAAGAGTTTCGTAACTACAAATGTATCCCTGTTTATGAGCATGAGATCCTAGAGAATGTGTTCGAGGTCAGGACTAAAAAAAAAAAGTGCAGTATTTAAGATCACTTTGGAATGCATTTGTTTGCAACAAACTCTTTTACTGTTTTTTTATTTGGTTGAATATTTTTTTAGGAATACGAAAGAAGATTAAAAGATGAAGAGACAGTCGATACCAGAGAACACTTGGAATTGCATCGAGCTTTACTGGTCAAATACCTGCAGAAGGTGAGCATCAGGCCTGAGTATTATTTGAACCTTTATGCCATGACTCACCTTCACGTTGTCCTTTCCCCACAGATCCAAGAATCCATCACGAATCGGTTGGTTCTTGCCAAAAATCGCTTCATCCTCTCCGATTTAGTGGTTGAAGACGAGATACAGAGCAACAGGTAAATATTTCAGGCTCAAAATAACCATCTGTACCTGACAGCGGACAGCGTTTCCTGTTTGTTTGTCATTCTGAGTGATCATCCCTGCATGAACTGCACTTATTTTTTTGTCTGAAAGAAGTAAAAAGCACAAACTTCCAGCTCAACTTAAGACAGAAAGGTTAGATTGCTGGGAAAACCTTGAGCATCCATGCCAGCACGTTAGTGAGAAATTCAGGGAATCACAGGCTGAAGTAAGACATTTAGAAACAACATCTGACAGAGACGTATAGAAAAACATCAATGAACTGTGGTATTTATTTCTGATCTCTTACCAATAAAAACAGCATTTCTTTCTTCTTAATTATTAAAAATAATAGTGTTTTTTTTTTTCTTCTCGTGTCTTCTGCGGTTCCACAGTGGTGCAGGTTCTGGGTATGTCTTTAATCCCCCCATCCCTCTGTGTTTCTGACATAAACTCCTTTACCTTTTATAAAGGTAGTCACAGTTTATTCTGTGACTGGTAAAATGAAAATACTTTGAGATAGTGAGTACCGTTAGTGCTTCAAAGTTTTTCCCCACATTGTGATGTGCATTTATGGAATATGCGAGTTTAAGCAATGTGTTGTGTGTGTGTGTGTTCTCCTCATGACCCGTTTGTGCCTTCAACCAGGGTTCTAGGAATCAACCTGTTCAAGCTGACTGAACCCAAGAGGCCTAAGCCTCACAGGAAGGAAAGAGAGAAGGTGGCAGCACAGAATTTGTCCGACGGAGACGTCACACTGCTTGTCAAAATCATCAGAGCCCGCGACATCCCCGTCCGCAGACCCCGGAGCGAGTGAGTGCTGCCAAAGTAGACGAAAGGAAAAGCAAAAAATAGAATCTGACATTTGTTTCCTTTGCTTTACTTTCTTATAGGAAAGCTGGACAATCCTCTCAGCCTACCATCTACGGCAGCGACTGGTACTTCCACCAGGTAAGGCCCCATCAGCTTTCCTTCACAGCTGAAACCGCTCTGATAGCATGATCCGTTACGCACGCGTTTTCTGTCTATTGCAGGTTCAAGTCAGGCCATTCGTGGAGGTTTCCTTCCAGTGCACAGTTCTGCAGACAACCACAGCCGACGGACCCAACCCCACCTGGAATGAAGAGCTGCAGCTTCCGTTCAGGTGCTGGCCTTAGCCACTGTGGCAGGACAACAACAGCTTTTGGAATCAAATGCTATAGAAAGGGAGAGCATGCTGTAAACACTGTGGTTTGACTCCTCAGTGCTCCAAACGGTGACTACAGCACATCCAACTTGCAGTCGCTCAAAGATGAAGTTTTCATTAACATATTTGATGAAATGGTGCATGGAACCGGGGTGGTGAGTAGAAATGTCAGGTTTCCCTTATATTCAAATCTGTTTTTTTGGAATGCATTTTTTCCACAGAACAACAAAGAGAGGGGGCTGTTGATTCACACTCAGGTAGAGAAGCACTGGTTAGGCTCCGTCAGGATTCCTTTCAGCACTATTTACTCTCAGTCCAGTGTGAGATTTGGCACTAACAGGTTTTTTTTTCCTCCTGTGCAAACAAGCTGGTGGCTGACTTTTCCCTTTTCCCTCCATATGTGGCAGATTGACGGAACGTTTGAGGTAAATACCCCAGCGGTGCTGCTGGGTTACAGCAAGGAACGCCTTCACAGCACCTACAGTGGCTACGATTTTTTGCAAAGTGAAAGTGAAGGTGCGTACATCACGCTCTTCATCGCCATCGAGCCTCAGCTGGTGCCTGGAGAGTCCATCATGGAGAAGGTACGTCATTTCCAGGCGTCGAGTCCCAAATGGATTGTGTTTTTAGTTCCCAGTATACATCAGTTCTCCTTCCTCAATCACAGTTTTCTGGTGTTTTCTTGTTTTTTGCTTTGGGTTTGACTCTCCTGCAAACACTAGATAAAGGAGCTGGAGGTAACATCACTCAGGTCCAGCATTCCTGCCAGCACAGGTAGCACCGTCTTCCACACTCCTCTGCAGTCACATTTATCCCTTTGCTGCAGTTTGACAGTCAAGAGCACGAGCGCTTACTGCAGGCAGCCAAGACGTTTGAGAGGAAAGCAGCCCAGCGTTACCCGGACCGCCGCTGCATTACCACAGTCATCGACCTTAACGGACAGACGGTCCTTGTCACGCGTTACATTCGACCGCTCAACCCACCGCAGGAGTTCCTGGATGCCTTCCCGAATAACCCCCAGGAAGCCACAGTGGGTGTGATCTTTACCGCATGTCAGGTGATGTCAGCATGTTGCTGAGCATTGTGGTGTCTCCTCAGATGCTGGTGGCCTGGTTTGTGTCCCTCATCCCTTCTATTTCTGGCATCTATGACCTGTGGACCACCTGCAATGTGAGCAAAGCTCTTTATTTAGAGGTGATAAAAAGTCAAGGGAAAACCGTCTGAAAGCACATCTTTTTGTTTTTTAGCAATTCCTCACTCTTCTAGCAGGAGATGTGAAAGAACACGCTGTGTTGCTGTGCAACTACTTCCTGTCTTTGGGCAAGAAAGCCTGGCTAGTTATAGGCACAGCCATACCAGAGGTCTCTGACATTTACTCAATTACCACAAAATCATTTGTGACTCATTACACGAGGGCGTGGATGGTTACTTCCTGATGTGTTGATTGTTCTCAGGGACCCACGGCGTACGTCCTGAGCCACGAACAGAGCCGCTACCTCATCTGGAATCCCAGCAGCGGTCAGTTCTACAGACAAAACGACACCTTCTGTCCGCTGCAAGCCGTCGGTTGCCTGGTTGATGCAGACAATGTGAGTGGAGGAAGAGGCGCTGGGTGTCAATTCCTTTCATCCATTTAAAGAGTTTTGACGTCTGTGGTTTGCTGCTCAGATTTGGTTCAATACTCAAGAGTGTGCTTCCCCAATGAGGATGAGTTTTGATGTCTCAAAAAGGAAGCTTTGGAAACCCTTTTTCTCTGAGTCCTTTCCCCACCCCGGGTTGTCCAGCGTACAGGTGTGTCAAGTAATTTTTTATTTTTTTGGAAACAAATTTCTTTTGTTTCATTTTGATTGTATTTGCCTCAAAGCCTGAGGAGCTGGTGTACAGCCACACAGACGCAGCAGCTGCAGCCAAACTTCAGGACAGGTGAGTCACAGCAGCTCGCTCTGGGTCACCCTGTCCACAATTACAGCCCACCTGAAGTGTTTATCCACCCACCCGCTAGAATTGAGAACATTTTGAAGGAAAAGATCATGGAGTGGCGCCCCCGACACCCAACACGCTGGAACCGCTACTGCACAACCACCTTGAAGCGGTTCCTGCCCAAGCTGGAGCAGAGCAGAGGGCAGGACGTGGCGGAGGGCCACTGCCATGAGCTGCAAAGGCTGCTGGGAAACTACAGGGTCTGAGTCACTGCTGCACAGACAAAAACTTAGAGCCTTGGAGCACCAACTAACAGGCACGTCTTCTTTCCAGATCTCAGGAATCCCTCTGCATATCCCCTTCTCTGAGATCCAGCCACTCATAGAGGCCGTGCACAGCACCGGAGTCCACAATGTTCAAGGATCCAATGTCGAGTTTGCCCTGGCCGTTTACGTGCACCCTTATCCCAACAACGTTCTGTCTGTGTGGGTCTACTTGGCGTCACTCGTGCGCACTTGACGGCTAAGAGGATCTCATCCACCTTTGAAGGAACAAGGATTTTCTTTAATCAAAACAAAACTTTGTGCAAATATCATTTATTCAAATCCTTTTTTTACACGTCTTCATAACCTGTATGTTTGATATATAAATTCCAATGTAAATCTATTTTTACTTGATCTCATCTAAAAATGTATTTACTTCCCTGTTCAGTGACCTGTCCTCCATTAATTGCTTTATTTACAAAAAAAAAAAAAGGAACTGTCCATTTTTCCAATCTTAGTTCAGATCTCTTAGTTCCCAAAATCAACTTTTGCTTTTCCATGCACTCCAAAGGGCAATAAAACGTTCCCATGGAGGTCCAATGATGACATGCTGGGGGAACTTTCACCTTTCGGTGGATGGGCGCTTCTGCTTTATCGTTGTGCAGCTGGTTTTTTGTGTTCTAGTTCGGAAGTTTGGCATGAAACATAAAATTAAAGAAAAGATTTCCACTCCGCAGTTGTTCCGTTTTGATGATTTTGTTGTTGAGTGACAGCAGGGCCTGAAACCACGCTGCAGGTTCTGGCAGCCGCTGGCGGTGTCGGCATGAGGACCTGGAGAGAAAACACCACACGTTGGTCATCTTCTCCAGGGAGAAAAAAAAAAAAAGGGGAAAATCTTGACTTTCACACCAATTATACTTTGAACCGGGAAAAATCAGAGTGGCTCCTGGGAGAAATCCTTACCTCACATCACAGCAGCAGTGGTTATGTACAGTGATGTGCAGTGAGGTTGGTGGCTGGTGAGGCACCGACTCCTCTGGAGTCATATTTACAATGGAAAGAACTGAATATTTCACCATTCATCCAACAGCAGGAAACAGCATATAAGATACACACAAGAACGCATTTCTCCAAAGTCTATATTTCTTTTATAGACATGGATACTCCCATTTTAATAAAAATAAAACATGTTTTGGCCTTACTTTGTGAGTCCATGCGCCGATCCTTCTCCACGAAAAAGCTCTATGGCAATGTTGTGAAAGTCTTCCGTATTATCCTTTAGTTTAATAAGTCTCTCCCTCTCAATGGAGAAAGACGTTCTTAGTCTTTTTTTTTTTTCTGGAGGGGGCCTTTTTGCACAAAATGGAAGTACAGGCAGTACATAACACAGTTTTACAATAAATAAACAAATAAATAAAAATTCAAAAATCAAATATGCAAGGAAAGCATACATACATACACACAAAAACATTCAAGGCTCTACAACTTTCATATAAACAGACAGCTTTCTGATTAAGGCTTTTAGAGATGGTACGGAGAGGCGTTTCAATGTGTTTAATTGAAATGGGGGGGGGGGGGGTGATTTGTATTTATGGAATTTATGAATTTGTATTTATGGATATAAAAATTGCCAAATATAATAATAAGATTAATTATGAGTTTTTGTATTTGAGTCCACATTTTTACTATAAAAGCTAAAAAATTATATGTTCAAATTTCAGAGTGGAGTTGGGGTGAATATATTCTTTGATTAACTTTAAACTTTTTTTTTTTTTTTTTTTTTTAAAGGCTGCTTTCAGAACAGTTTCAGAAAACTCATAAGCTGTTTAGCGAGCTAAAAATCAGTTTCCACAATATAGTATTATAGAACTTCATGACTACGATCAAACTTTCCTCCTGAACATGGACTGGTCCTGGGAGGGGCGTGGCCACATTAGCATATTTCCCAAACATTTGAAGTCAACATTTATAATTAACATTTAAGCGGAACATTTAAATTTACATTTGACATTCAGATTAAGATTTAATATTTCCATTTAGATTTAAATTGAGCCTCTAAAAGTACACATCCTCAAGTCACAGATAATCATTTTATGGGTGATAAATACAGACAAAATGTGATGTAAATGCATATGGAAACAATGTGTCAATGTGGTGAAATTGTCCCATAATATTCATGAGGTGAATTTTTACATTCCCCACAGTCCTCAGAGGTGTGCGTGTCCTTGGGGAGCTGTCTCCTTCCTGTTTCGGGCTCAGTGCGGTGCGCAGAGGCTTCGGGGGATGCTCCGGCCCGCAGAGGTTACCTCATGTGTTGATCAGCGCGCGGCGGGTGGAACCGGTGTCAGCTCTCCGCGGTTGTTTTTATGGGGGGGTTATGATCTTTTATCACCTGAAGGATGGACTTTAACAAGGTGACAGCTTCCGACGGGGAAGCTCGATAGTGTCTGCAGTTCAGCCGAATTTGGCTGGAAATGTGACGACACTTGTCAGGAGGTTTTTTTGGGGGGCAATTTCGAGCTCTCTGCCTGCCGTCGCGGACAAGGAAACCCCGAGGATCACGGCCTCTCGTCCGGATGACACCAGTAGGAGTCAGCTGCGTTTCAAGCTAGCATTAGCTAAGCTAACCCATTTTTCTCACCTGAATTCGACATCATTCTTGTTGTTGATGGATATCTTAAATCGGACAACGTTACCTGTGAGGTGTGGGCTCCGATGTTATTGAGGAGTTTCCTGCCACCAGGTGGGTGGACAGCATCTTTTTGAGGACTGTCAGTCGTGTCGAAAACTCCCAAAATAAAAATACAAATCCAGGTGAGACCTTCTGGCCATTGTCTTGCTAATCAATTAGATGCTAACCAGTTTGGGTATTATAGGTCGCAGATGTAACTATTTACAGGGGGTTAGCTGTTAATTAAAAAAAAGTGCTATATTATAATAACTTAATAAAAATTATGACGACTCAATGCGCTGTTTTGCTTTTCTGTCTTTAAACGAAGGCGATACTTTATTAGCATGGCTAGCTTGATTTGCACATTCCTTTAGCTGCTCCATGAGCAGATAACCGTTACGGAACAGCTTTTAAAATAATAATAATAATGACAAAATATTAAAGAAATAATGAAATAATGTTGTTAAAAAAATGTCTATTGTAAATTTAGTAACTTTGTCAAAGGAGTTAATGGGAGTCAAGTCAGGTCGGTTGGCTAGGTGTTTCTACGCACGAACATTAGCTTTCTTTAAAATGTTCTAAGTTTTAAAGCTATTTTGTGCTGATTTTAACAGTCATGAATGTTTTAAAAGCTGCATGTCAAGTATATGTGGGTTTCATTATTTCTTTTTGACAGCTGAAATGTGTTGTTTTGACCAGCTGTTGAAAAAAAAAAAACAGAATTGCTATTACAAGAAGCTATCCTAAATGCAAATTTAGTCCATATTTTGTATACCATAGAATTTCATCGCTATTTTATCATTTATGAACTTCAGTTTTTTATTGCACAGTGTTAGAATGGTATGCTTCAAATGCTCTTAAAGGAATTTGAATTAAAGATATCCTCATAAGTATTTTTATATGGTAATGATCTAATGGTGTTTTTTTTAAATAAAATGTTGACTGAAAACCCCCCAAAATCTTTTTTTCTCTAGTTTTTAAGTTTAATTTTAAATTATACTAAAAATACTATCTTGGTCAACTAACTAATAAACTTGATTATTATTTATTCATTATTAGTATGTTTTTTGGGGTTAACTTTTACCAATTGTGTAAAGGAATCACTGCTTATCTTTGACAGTTAACTGTAAAATGTATTGATCCAGCAAAAGGTCCACGCTCTAATGAGGCTGTAATTTTCCTGTTTTGTACCTCAGACATTGAGGTTGAGTCAGTTTAATGTCTCTTGTCATTTTGCTTTTCTTACCCTGGTTTTTCCTATTTTTTTTTTTCCTCCTTTTTAATTGTGTCATCTTTCTAGGCATGATGGAAGGGCTTCATAGTCGGGCTCTGAGCCTGGATCCACGAAGGCAGGAGCTGCTTGAGGCTCGCTTCACTGGAGTTGGTTTGGCTAAGGTTGGCGAACTCATGACTTTATTGCTGTTTGTTCCTCATTAGCTCCTATAAGGGGTCCAGGTTGAATGTTATGTGTTTTTGTTGAATGTTTTTCCTGAATGAAGCTTTTCTCTTTCAACGCAGAAGTCGGTCTGCTTACAGAAAACCCTCAGTGTCCTAGAGTTTCATGTAGTGGAATGAGCTAAAGGTAAAACAAGACCAGCTCTGTGTTGGCTTGTATTTTGGGCGCTGGCCAGCATTTCTTTGTTTCACTAGGGATGGTGACAGTGAGATGGCATTGCAGCTAAAGCTAGCAGCTTCTGGCTGGATGCTCTGCTGTAGATCAGGGTGCTACTGTGTGTGGGGGGGCACGTTTGAGAAAATGGCAGCTCTTCAAAAAGCTGCCTATGTTTTCTTGGGGCAGCTGGAGTAGATATTTAAACCCCAAAATGGCTTGTAATAGTATGTAACTCCTCTTTTGCAAAAACAAAAACTTGTTTTAATGCTATGCCACAAAGACTGAGGGCAGTTTGCTGTCTGTGAGACCTTGAAGAGCAGTACGCCAGAAGGCCTTAAAAGCATTAGTCTGCTGCCCCAGTTAGCCTTCTGTTTCTTTATAGTCTTATCAGCTGGCTCTTATTCCTTTATCTTATTCTAACAATGTGGACCCAAGATACAACCTCAACTTTTTTAGCATTTATACTTTTTGAAGATGTGGTAGGCAGATGTGCTAATGTAGACATTTATGACATGACAGTAAATATAAAGTACCCTCATGATTTTTCTTTTATTTTTCAAAGATTGTGTTATGTCTTTTTGTGATCACCATCATTTGATTAAAACTCACTTCAATTCTCTTTTAATGTTTTTTTTTAAAAGTGTTTCCAGTGGTATTTTATTTACGATTTGTCCTTTTTTTTTTTGCCAAAGTTAAGAAAACCTCTGTTGTTTTCTAGGACATAGTTTCTGCAGGGGAGGCAGTAGTTCATTAGAAATTCCCCTCCGAGTTGTGTGCGGGACTGTTGGCGCGGAGTTCTACGTAACTAATCAGCTCTTTTTGCAAGGACATTTTTTCGTTTGCTTCTTATTGACAACTATTTGAATAAAAAAATGCTCACAAATGTAATTTTGACCTAGATTTTCTTTATACATGTCCTCCATCATCAGAAAAATGCTACAAGAACACGTTAAAAACACTAAAAACACCATTTTCATTGGAGTGGGTTCCTAAAAGACTAATTCAGTGCTTTTGGCACACGAGTTTTCAGATCAGTAACGACTGTCCTCGCCTTTCTGTTCCAAGAGTTCAGCCAACAGCGAATCATCAGACCAGTCTCTGTGCAGCGCTGGATCACTGAGTGATAAGGAGCTTGAGGTTAGTTAGACCCAAAGAATTCTGGCATGTTTGTGTACTAATCCTTGTATCCATGTACACACTTTCTCCACTCCTTTTTTCTTTCATACTTTGATTAAACATCTCTGAAAATGAGAGTAATGTGGCTGTAAAACAACAAGTTGTAATAAACACCTGAAGGATTTTAATTTGTTTGAAAGAAGGGTTTTACAAGCTATTAATTCTTCTCAGCTTCTATTTTAAAGTATTGGATACATTTATTGTTTAAACAACATGTATCAACCAGAAAAGGTTTAAGGTACAAACTAAAACAGGCAGAGGAAAGAAAAGCTTTTTTTTTTTACATGTTGTCTGTGAGTTTAGTGTGTCAATGACACAATGGCCTAAAAGTTCAAATGTTAGCATTCCACAATAGATTCACCTGCAAGTTAGATCTGCTATTAGAAAATAAGAGATCATTTGCTTTGCTTTTGTTGTTTCATATAAAGATCTACAAAATAAAAAAGGAAAGAATAGACGACTAAAACACTTTGTAGGTATAGCATAATCACATATATACTCGTTCTTGTAGAGACTAGAGACTCGTTTTCTAGGATTTTTCCAGAACTTCTCAAAATCTTGTTGTTTTTTTTTTTCCATGCAAAATAAAGGTATTAAAAATTTCAGCAAAATGTCGATTCTTCTGTCCTTCTTCTGTTTTAATTTGACAAAATGAATATGGAAGAAAAACATGCAAATTGAGGGTATTTTTCTGCTTATGTTTAGACACCAGAGAAGAAAGCCACCGAGAGAAGCAGAAAGAGAAAAGGAGACCACTCTGACACCAACAGTCAAGGCAAGTCCAACGTGTTATTCTGCATTGTTTCCAAACAAGAATTCTTTATCAAGCCGGCTTTGGGTTTCTGTAAGCATAAATATTCATCTAACAGGTTTCACATGTGGGTCTCATTACAGGAAAGGGACGGGGGCAGAAGTATAGTGATTTTTTTGAGGTTTGTACATAATGGCATAACAGTCATAGTATTTTTTGTTGTTGTGTCAGTAGTGTTTTTAGGACAGTTTCATCTTTGAATTAAAAAAAAATAAAATCCTTCTCCTCCTGTGTCCATGAGCAGTTTGCTGGCAGCAGCGTGTCTGGTACCAGTCCTGGACGCAGCATCCCTATGCTGGTCCGCGCCTCTTCACAGCAATCCCTGTCTTATCTTCTGGTGAGCACCGCCATTCATCTCCAGCCAAAATATTGCATAGACCAGGGGTGGGCAATTATTTTAATTTGCGGGCAACATTGGGTTCTAAAATTCGATAGAAGGGACAGACCATGAGCAGATGCGTGGAGTGATATAACATGATGCTGGAGTTTAGATGAAAACATTTGGATTGAAAATTATATTCTAAAACAGAATATTCTAGAGTTTTTAGTTTAAAACCTTTGTTCCCATTTTAGATCTCCTTTTGATTGTGAAGCCCTTTGGTACCTTCAAGGAGTTGTTAAGTGCTAAATGAATCAAGTTTCATTCATTCATGATCCTTTTAATAAAATAAATAACATTATTAAATAAAACAATGACCAAACAACACTCTCTATGATTTTCAAAGACAAAAATTCAGGAAAAATATACTGATACATTAAAAAAAAACGCACAAAAAAAACAATAAATTGTCGATCCTCTCCCGTCATAATCCTAATAAAGACTTTCGGAGGGCTGCAGCTCATCTTGTCTCACAGTTTGAGCAGCTGCACTGTGTCCTGCACGTCTGTTTCTCATCCATTAATAAGGAAAAAGTACATTTCTCTGTCTTCTGCTGCAGCCCAGCATATATCTGCGTTACCTTTTCACCAGCACAGAGTTCCTCGTTTATTGCAGGAGTTATGTTCTAAAAATAACCGTGATCGGTGAAATCCACGGAGGAGGATGATGACAGATGTTTATGGCAGTAAAACTCCTCACAGACATGAACATATTCACCCTTTTCTCTTGTTTACATTTTTAAACCTTCATAGAAATTAGATCCAGGATCTTAGAATGAAAACAAAAGTCTGATCGATCACAGATTTCTGTAGATCTGAAGAGCACCGCCTTTCTGTACAGGAGACATGGGAGGAGATTGATTGACAAGGTCTCCTGCCAATCAGGACACAGAAAAGGGTTTAAAAAATGCCGCTCTAAAAGAGCGAGCTAAACCGGGAAAGATGAACTGCGACGTAGAAAGGGAAGGCTGTCTTCTGTTCTGTTTGACAGAAATTTCAGAGGCTTTCAGGTTGGAACTCAGACTGCAGAAGGGGGGAATAAAATGTCACGTCTTGATTGTGTGGCCAGATAAAAAAAACAAAAAAACCCCACATGGGTCTCTGTTTTAAAAACATAACCCAATCCCCTTTACAGTTGGACTGCTGTGTTTTGTAAATTAATGTTATACCACCCCCACCCTAAACATTTAGACCTCCCAAAAATGTAAGAATAAAGTTTTAGTTAATTATTTTATTCTGCTGATTGACACATTATGACCTGATCGGAGTGTGTAAGTTTGTGTTTAAATATTAAAAGTCTGGAGGAATAATAAAAGTTCACTAATTCACAGGTCATAATATGCATAAAATATGGCACAATTATTCTTTTTTATGTTAAAACTCAGTTTTTACCTTTTTGTTTTTTTTGTACTTTTAAGCAAAGACTCCAGTTTTAACAAATTGACACAACTCATGAACTAAAACATTATTAGTATTTGTGTTCTTTTTTTTTTATTTGTATTATGCAAAACAGTTTGGGCAATTACATAGTTCCTTTGTAGGAAGTTTTATATGTGTTGCCACAATTTCATCATTTGTAAGGTGTCTGACAATGTAGAGGAGAGAGCTATATTCTGATGCATTTGCAGATTAACCATCCAGCATTTTTTTTTTTTTCAACCAAATATTTTATTTTCAAAGGGACAACATCCACGTTTGAATGTAGGAACTGATCCCTTAATAAACAGTTTCATATGTTTTAAGATGACGTGAAACTTCACTGTAAAATCTCTTCTATTTTTTCGTTTTCTTGACAGCAGTTGCAGCAGTTTAAAATCTTTTATCTGTTCTTTGCATCTTTTTGCGTCTGTGTGACATGAATTAAATATTTGCCGTTTTCCTTTTTTCTGGAGTACAGTTCCAGCACGACAGTCCTTCATCCACTGGCTCGGCTCACACAGACTCCTCATCCTGCAGCTCATACCGGACCGCCCCGATGCCCTCCTGCTCACACAAAGCCATCCAGGTGTTGATCTAGCCTTCACCTAAAGATGCCTCGTGGTATTTTTGTCAAACTCAAAGGAATCATTCTGTTGAGATCAAAGAAACATCTTTCAAACTCAAGAAATCTTCCTTTTTTCCATTTTGGAAAAAATGTTGCAATTAAAACAGATTTTTATTTGTTTTGTTTTTTATTTATTCAAGCATTACACACTGCATGCCCTAAATGTCAGCACTTTAAATTAGAATTAGATTATTTTGATTTTGGGATAAATTAATAGTATAAATTTCAGTGTTGTTTTGTATGGAGACATTTTCTTTTAGACAAAGGTAGAAAAGAAAGCCGCTGTGCAAAAATGGGTTAAAGCAAACGATGCACAATAAAAGATATCAAAACTGCTACAAACCAAGTTAAAACACGTCCATAAGTTATCCAGGGAAATACTCAAAAAGTGCTTTTAACCGTGCATGAGCTCAGCAGCTCATCCTCGACTGAAAATGCAGACTTTCAAGATGGATATTGTTCGTTTTAACATCTGGCCCAAATGATGCTGTTGGCTGAATGTGGTTTAGGTTCTCATAATCTTCCTTACGTCTTGTCTTTTTGATTAAATTTAGTCTGAATTGACGCTGACGAAACTGAAAACTCTGGAAAAAGAGAAGAACTCTAAACTGGAGAAGAAGGAAGGAAGAATAGATGATCTGCTGAGGGTAAGATGACAAACTGTTTTCAGTTTTTAAAGTCTTACAAGTTAAAGACTATTATTGCAAATGTACATGTAGAAAAACGATGGAGCTAGTAAGTTTGATATGTCCTTTTGGCTTAGGCTTCATTCAACAATGCCACCTGGCATGAAGATTGTTGTTGCAGCATTTCAGTTAGAAATCATTGGAAACCCGGTGCTTTTTAGCAATGGTATCTTTATGTTTTTTGACAGGCAAACTGTGACTTGAGGCAACAGGTAGAAGAGCAGCAAAAGATGCTGGAGCGCTACAAAGAGCGGCTCAACAAGTGTGCGAACATGAATAAGAAGCTTCTAACTGAAAAGGTTGGTGAAAATGTCATTTAAGCCCGATTTGAAAAGAGCACAAACAAAAGTCTTCTTAGCTAATGTGTTAATGTAATTATCTGCCACTTTTTGGCCAATTTTGACTGCTTTTAGTCGAAGCAGGAGAAGATGGCTTGCAGGGACAAGAGCATGCAGGATCGTCTGCGTTTAGGTCACTTCACCACCGTACGCCATGGAGCTTCCTTCACTGAGCAGTGGACGGACGGATACGCCTTCCAGAACCTTCTCAAGTCAGCTCGCCAAAAAAAAAAATCCCTCTGGTTTTTATTCATGTGTTGGTTTTCTGATGGCTTAGTTTTTAATCTATTTTTAGGCAACAAGAGCAAATCAACTTGCAGCGCGAGGACATTGAAAGGCAGAAGAAGCTGCTTGGGAAGAGGAAGCCTCCCACGGCTTTGACCCCCCCGTCGAACGTGGAGCAGAACAAACGAAAGAGCAGAAACAGCAGCCAGGAGAACGAAACGTCAGTGCAACATCAACACTGCTTATTAAAAAATGTATTTAGAGATTACTGCAGTCTGCAAACACGACATTTTAAGGTTTTCTTTTGACCAGTTTTTATGTTTTTGTGAGACTTTATCTGTTTTTAGATGGAAAAAATATAATTGTGATGTCATTTTACATAGCTACACTATATTTTGTAATGTAATATTTTTTGTTGAAGTTTATGCTGTCAGTTTTGTCTGTACATCTGAAAGAAAACGTCTGAACTTGTTGGCATACGACTTTCATGGCATCCTTTCTTCCAGGTTGTCCCTGGCGGAGTACCGTGAGCAAGAGGAGATTTTTAAACTTCGAATGGGTCGCCTAAAAAAGGTACAGTTTCGAATGTGTCTGCATTTTTCTTTTCTTTTTCTTTTAATCTTGAAGTGTTTGTATTGTTTTCCTAAAAGTTACATCCGTGATACATTTGTCATCAACACAGGAAGAAGCGGAGATTCAAACGGAGCTGGAGCAGTTGGAGCGCATCAGAAGTTTGCACATTCGGGAGCTGAAGCGGATCTACAATGAAGACAACTCTCTGTATGTATAGTGAGGCACATGGGTGTAGTGTTTCTGCAAGTTGTCCCACTTCAAAAGAGGAAATTTGTTGTGTTCATCATAGAAACTCATCAACTATGGCAGACAGAAAGTAAAAAAAGAATCCAGGACATCGCATTGTAGGATTATCAAAGTGTTTATTTGTTTATGGAACAGAAGTTCCCCTCTATACTTTGTAATGTAACAGTGGTTGTCGATGACACAGGTCAAACATTTTCTGCAGGTCTAACTGGGTTTTTACCAACTGTAGCTCCTATTTTGGTCCATTCTTCATGCAGATCTTCTCTAGAACTGTGAGGCTTTGGGTCTGGACGTTCAACTCTCTCCAAAGATTCTCTATTAGATTAAAGTCCTGAGACTGGCTAGAGCTTTGAAATGTCTTTAATGTAGCCTAAATAAGAACCTTTTTAGCCTTTTATGTTTGAGTGTTGGGCGAAGTGTTTAATGTAGGTTTGTCATGCTCACACAACACACAGCTGCACAAACAAACTGTTATGAGTTTTTTTCTTGGTAATATTAGAGAGCAGATTGTCTTGATATTTAATGCCCCAGCCGTAGAACGGCGTTGTGACGTTCCCCTCGCTGAGTGGAGGGTGAATTGTTACAAAGCAATGCACAGAACTGACAGTGGTTCGATTTACATCAGCCACCTGCCCAGCGGTCCGCCGCCCTGCTGGTAGAAACGTGTGTCGCAGGCTATGATGCACAGAAATGTTGAAATTTAATATTCCTTCTACACATTCTTACAGCGTTGGAAAACGTTAAGAATATTTGTGTCTTGTTTTTCCTCCTACAGAAACCATATTAAAACAAAAAATATATTTCTCTCCCCCATCTTTTTACATTTTCAAACATTTTTGAAAATGCTCCAGGGAGCCACTAGGGCAGCGCTAAAGAGCCGCATGCGAGTTGCCGACCCCTGATCTAGGCGTACACAGGTGTCTTTTATACAGAAAACTAGTTCAAACAGGTGACAATAATACAGGTAACACGTGGAGGATGGAGGAGCTTCTTAAAGAAGAATGAACAGGTCTGTGAAGGACAGAATTCCTTTTTGTTTGCAGGGGATGAGTCCTCATTTTCTGTTCCGTAATACAAATAAATTCCTTAAAAATCAGGCAATGTGGATTCCTGAATTCCTTTTTTAAATCGTGTCTCTCACAGCAGAATAGTTTCTATGATGGACATTACAGACCAAACTCAGCTTTTTAAGTGGGATAGTTTGCTGAAGCTTACTGACAAATATAACAAAGCTAGTTTTATTTTGAATTCAGGCTAACATCTTCCTCTGCAGGTTTAAAGATAACCCCACATTAAATGACCGTTACCTGCTTTTACATTTACTCGGAAGAGGCGGCTTCAGTGAAGTTTTTAAAGTAAGGATGTGTTGTCTTTTTTTCCATTTTTTTATTTGCAAATACTATTTAAAAAAAAAATAGACTATAAAGGCGTCGTTTTATTTTTTTCAGGCTTTCGATTTAACAGAGCAGAGATATGTGGCCATTAAAATCCATCAACTCAACAAGAACTGGAGGGAAGACAAGAAGCAAAGCTACCACAAGTAAGCCCCACGTTCTAGCCATCACACTGTTACTGCAACATTTAAAAGTATCATCATTTGTGAGTCTTTAGCTCTAAAACTTACTTTAAATATTCATTGAATCTTTTTTCCAGACACGCTTGTAGAGAATACAGGATCCACAAAGAATTGGATCATCCTAGAATTGTCAAACTTTACGACTATTTCTCAATCAACGCGGACTCGTAAGTTATTTACTCACTGTAAAACACCACGTTGAGCATAAATGACCCGATCCAAGGCCTTTAGAACAGAGACATTTGATCATTTTCCTCTATGTGGCGAGAACAAGAATGTTTGTTAGGTCAGGATGCTTCATGATTGATGAGAATCTGCTGCTTCAAGTATCTTCACTGAGGACGATGTCTCTGTAGAGATGGTTGTTTTGTTAGTTCAACGACTTCAGGGAAAAGAGCTACATTTTTAAAGAGGACAAGAAATGGTTCTTGTTAATTAATGTGAGTGCTGTAGACATTTAAAGAATTCAGTTGTTCTCCAACGGGAGATGTAAAGAAAGTCAAACAAGGATATTTAGTTAAAAATGACATGTGAAAGATCTAAAAATCATCTTTAGAACAAACTTACCTATTTAGAGTTTAATAAAAAAACAAAAGGTTTTTGTGAAGGAGCATCACTTTAAAAATGTTTCCAAAAAACTAAACTTATATTTAAAGTAGGCTCTTTATAGTATACTGCAGAAATAGATGCAAGAAAGCTCCATTAGCTTTCCAATAAATCCACTATTATGGCCGCAGCTGTTTTTGGACCACAATGCAGTTCTGCTTTCTTACTGCGCCTTTGTGGGAAAAAAAGTCCTTCCCGCCAAACAATTAAAGATCGCCAAAGTTTGCACACACCTAGTTCCCTGGGAAAATTAATTTTGGGCACAGTGACCCCCCCCCCCCCTCCTTAAAAAAGAAAAAAAAGATGACATCACTGCGGGGAAAGAAGTAAAAATGAATGGGACGAAAATCTCAAAAAAGATAGTTCCACTCATGATACCAAAACACCCGTGTCGGGGGGGTCCAAAGAAAGTTTCAATATTATGGGATGGTCACAGGACTTAAGGCCTAGTGGACATGGTGGGGGCCAAGTGTGAAATTTTGGGATGTTTACATCTTCGTACACTATGGGGGGATAAAAAGGTTTGTTAGAGCGATCTTCAGAAGACTTTCAGCACATGCCACCGGGTTAAGTCCTTAACCACAACCAAAGTTTGTTGGAGGTCAAAGGTCATTTTGATATTTTCCTGTTAAGTACCAAATTAAAACTCCTCTTAGGGATTTCAGTCTGTCGCCTCATAACTCCTCAAGCGTCATTGGAAAGCTGCTTGGAAAAAAAAAAATGTTGGTTTTAGAGTTTGCTGATTTTGAACTGTTAGCGTGGTGAGCTAGCCAAACCTTACCAGATTATTGTGAACATTTAATATGTCAATTGTTGGCTCAAGCTGAACGAAACAATATGACACACAATATGAACATATCAGAAAAGCCATTGTTGCAGTAGAAATCCAAATTTGTGTTATATTTTATATAGACCAGTTCTTTACTTCCAGGCGACCAAAAAAAAAAAAAAAACGGTTGCTATGGAGATAAAACCAATAAAAAAAAGCGGACATTTTTACATGTTTTAATGAATTTGTAATGTGCAGCTTTGACCAGGGTAGCATGGTCAGAAGGGGAGAGAGATGGAGCAGCCGCTCAGCCAGTGAGGGCGGGTTAAAAGGAGGCGGGTAGCGCCTGGAGGCCAAACAACGCCACCAGTGGCTTTCATTTTTACTCCATTTTGTTGCCAGATGAATTTTTAATGATCCTTGGATGAGTGTGGATTTGGGGGATTAGTAACTCAACCCACTTTTCTGCCCAGATTCTGCACGGTGCTGGAGTACTGTGCAGGAAACGACCTGGATTCTTACTTGAAGCAGAATAAGTCTCTGACTGAGAAGGAGGGCCGCTCCATTGTCATGCAACTCGTCAACGCCCTCAAGTACCTCAATCAGATTCGACCCCCCATCATCCACTACGACCTTAAGCCTGGTAGGCCTTCAAGCTCTCAAATCCGGCGTCCTCCAGACGTTTCACACTTTTTACTGAAAGCACTTCGTTTAGGAAACATCCTGCTGGTGAACGGGACCGCCTCAGGGGAGATAAAGATCACAGACTTTGGCTTGTCCAAGATCATGGATGACGACAACTACAACTCGGCAGATGGCATAGAGCTGACCTCGCAGGGAGCAGGGACCTACTGGTAAACAGGCTCAGAGTGCTCCATCTACTGATCAAGAACAGCTTTTATCCAGAGTGATGTAATGAGAAAAACGGTTTAATGGCAGGTTTGGTGCGTTTCACAGGTATCTACCACCTGAGTGCTTTATAGTGGGAAAGGACCCCCCTAAAATATCCAACAAGGTGGATGTTTGGGCTGTAGGTGTCATTTTCTACCAGAGTTTATATGGCCGCAAGGTAACCGTTTGCCACATCCAAGAACACAAAGAGTCAGGATTATATTTTCACTTGAAATAATTCTTTCACCTGTTTGTTGTCATCCTCAAGCCATTTGGTCACAACCAAACGCAGCAGGATATCCTCCAGGAAAACACCATTCTGAAAGCTACTGAGGTGCAGTTCCCCCCAAAACCTGTGGTGACCATGGAGGCGAAGGTGGGTTCCTCATGGAGCTGGTATTCAGTAATGATCAAACAGAACAACAAGAGTCAATGCAGGAGTGATTGATGAGGATAAAACTAAGATTAAGTAGCTCAACTTCTATTTAGTAGTCATCTTTACTGGACTGGCTGCAGAGACTTATAAAGTGCATGAAAAGTAAAATGCATTATTATCAGGAAAACCCAAAGTGAAGTTTAGTTTTAGTGTTCAACAAAAGTTGATCCTGTTCGGCCCCGCGACCTTCAGCCTGTTTTGGATTTTTGGACCCCTGAGCAATCGAGTTTGACACCCCTGATCTAAATGCAGTCTGGGGATTTGGACACCCCGCTGCCAATCAGAATGGAGCACGTACAGACCATAGAGTTGCGTTATACTCTGACACACTAGAGGATGTTCTGGACTAAGACTGACGAATCTCACACCAACATGAGCTTCAATCAGACCTTAGACCAGGGGTCAGGAACCTATGGCTCGCGAGCCACATATGGCTCTTTTGATGGTCACGTATGGCTCGCAGACAAATCTTTATTTATACAATTTTTTTTTCATTAGACCAGTCCTTCTCGTGCGCGATGCGATGCCAGAGGTGCGCGCAGTAGTAGCGGTGCTTGGAGAGAAAAATCTGCGCCAGCACTCAGTTTACTACTATCTATTATTTCACAGAGTTTATTCCAGCAGGAAACCTATTAATTGCCGTGCCTAAACCTGCGCGCTCCCGTCTCTGAGAAAGAGCGCGCAGATGCGGGGACGGGATGTGAGGAAGAAAGCAGAGGGTGGGGGGCACCCCCACCCTCTGCTTTCTTCCTCACAGGCAGCAGGTGAATCGTACAGGGATTGTAGAAACGTAAAACCCGCTGTCCGTCACTCACTGCAGTGTGTGAGTGTGTGTTTGTCTCCAGGTCTGCATGTGAGTCTTTGTCACAATCTCCAGAACATTCAGACCTACGATCACGTTTAAAGTCTCAACGCCTGCATGAAGCAGAAACTCATCACGTATCAACCAGACTAGACCATCAGCAAAACCACCACGAGAAATACTCATCATTTATTAGCAACAGCATAACGATGTTATTAAAAAGAATCCACAGACTTATTGTACTTTAAAAATGTTGAAATTACATCAAATGCTCACATTCACTTGTATATTTAGTTTTAAACATATTGTAGTGGACTGAGTTGGGTCCGCTGTTGGGACGCGTTAAAAGTTCTGGAGTTCATCAAACGATTCAAGCAGAGATCTGATTGGCTCTCAGTTCTGTCGCTCAGCCTGTTGTTAGGTAGTTTGGACCAATGGGGTTCAGCTATGGGCCGAATAAGGGAAATGGGAGGACTGGAGCGGGAGGGGGGGATATAAAGTTGGGAGAAGCGCTCTCGTCTCAGCGGGAGAGATTCAGGAGTGGATGAATTAATTTTACGGCGTTTGTTGCGGTCTGCAGTAACCAGAATAAAGAACCTTAAAAAAGGTTAAGTCTCCGTGCGTCAGTGTGGGACAGGGACGCTACATTATTGTATGGCTCTTTCGAAATTACATTTAAAAATATGTGGCGTTTATGGCTCTCTCGGCCAGAAAGGTTCCCGACCCCTGCCTTAGACCAAACAAACATGGAGTGAAAGATTTTATTTAATTAATGTAAAAGAGATTTTAGTTTTCTATTGAGCCATCAGTGCCGTGCTTACATTGCAGTCAAGCAGATGAAGGCATGTGTCGTGTCAATCAAAGCCGTTTCCGGAGGGTTTGCAGAAATTGCTAAATGCATTCTTCAAAATGAGTGTTTAGTTTAGCCTCTTCCAGATTAGAACCTCTTATCTTCTAAACTGCAACACTTTGATGTATTCAATTTAACGCTAATGTAATCCTTTCTCCTCTGTTTTGCCCCCTCATAGGCCTTCATTCGACGTTGCCTAACTTACCACAAGGAGGATCGTGTGGATGTGCTTCAGCTGGCCAGCGACCCCTTCCTCATGCCCAACATTCGCAAAGCTCTTGGTAGCAGCACCACCTCGGTGCGCCCGAGCCCCTCCACGTCCAGCAACTACAGCAGCAGTGCCTCCAACTGAAGCCAGTTGGAAAGCAGCTCCGTGGGAGGAAATGGCCACACGGACACTCTTTTATGAAGGGAGGGAGGAATCCTCAGAGTGTGACTGACAGAATGACGGGATGTTGTAAATCTGTCCACAAGCTTCCAGTTGTGGGCTCAATAGAACCCAAAGATTTGCCCACATGCATGCACTAACTTAAAGTTAAGTTTATTTAAGTTCTTTTATTTTTTGACATAAAGACTTTGGAATTGCACAAATGTTGGGCGTAAAAGTGACTGGTTGAAGGAAGCATAAAAAAAAAAAAAAAAAAAAGGTCCAGAACTGGTTCATAACAAATATCCCTATAGGATAGAAACCTCTGTGCTTTAGGAAGGGCTCCTGAAAGTGACTGATGACCGGGGATCGAGGACTAAAAATCCATACGGGCCGGTTCTGTGGAAACCGGCTGCTTCTCATCCGTTTTCAATAATCCCACCTGATCTGTCCGCTGCTTTTCTGTATTTTTCCATGAGATTTACTGCCTTTAATGTTCTCAACCATCAAGGTGGCGGGTGGAGGGATGGGTGGGCCGAGTGAGTGTTGTGAAGTAACATTCGCCTGAAAATATGAAACCATTAAAGAGGATTTTGGTTAATATTTGTTTGGACTCTGTTGGCATTTCACAGCAAAACTTGAATTGTATTCATTTACAATAAATGATGCACAGCAAAAGCTTGAGGTTATTTTCTCTGCATTTTTTATACAATTAAAAAAGATGTATATACTTATTACAAGGAAGCAGACCTGATAGATTTTTAATGAAATTCCAGAATTTTTTTTTTTTTTACAAAACAAACCCTCAATAATAGAGAACAGAAAGATGCGTCAGATCATGCAAGTTTTTTGTGTGCAAATGAACAAAAACTATAGCCGTAGGTTGCTAAAGGGTTTGCATCCAACTTTACAAAAGTTAAAGTTGATCTAGATCCAATTCTTACACATCTGCAACCAAAATGAAAGTATTTTGACATAATCCAACCCAATTAAAAGTTGAACAAGGCATAATTTACTTCCTTTTTATATATATATATATATATATATATATATATATATATATTTAGCTTACAGTATCACAGGCCTTTTCTCAGGGCTGATTACATCAAAATTATTTATCTGTTGTAGAATTGAGAGGTGACCCAGGCCAGGCCCCATTTCAGATTGGTAAGCATAAACTTGAGTGCTTTGGTCCACTGCTCCTCAGAGTTGAACTGGGTTTTGATGGAGTAGGAGCCGCCGCTGCCTCCTGTGTCTTCAATCTTTCCCTTCTCGACATCCATCCTGAGGTTTAAATGAAAAACAAAACCCCAACAGATTCTGTCTAGTTTAGTTTTTATAGATGCAGAATCTGGGGCAAAAAGGCAAAGAAAACATCCAACTGACCTATAAGGGAGGCAGAAACCAGTGTCGCCTTTTTCCACCTCTTCTTTGAACTGCTGGACACAATCCAGGAAGGCCACCATGGCGTGATCAAATTTATTGTCCCAGAAGAACCTCAGACCTCCAGAGCAGTACAATGGAAGCTCCTGGAGCCAAACACAACAACCAGGGTGGTGAGAACACCCATCTAGACCAGCGCTAACGTAAACCGTAAGTTAAAAAGTTTACCTTTGATTTGTCTGTCAGTGACTCTAAGTAGGAGTGATTTCCATATGGTACAAGCCGGTATCTGTTGTTTGAATGAGCATACAGATCCTTTAGTGACATGCAGAATGCTGAACAATGAACACAATAACAAAATATATATACATTTATATTTAGGCAAATCTAAGATTAAATACACTGCACCATTTCTGTTAAACGTGGGTTTGATTTGATTAAATCCCAGTAAATATTTACTTTCCCTCCAAACCTCCATTTTTGGCTCTTGGTTTCCTTTCGGTTTGATATTTAATTTAGATACGACAAAACAACAACAAAAAAACTCAAAACTCAGCAAAGAACTTCAAAATGTACAAATAATCAATGAACAGGTAAATATTTTTTTTAAGTCCACTTATACTAAGCCTGCTGTGATGTAATAAAACAATAAATAATAAATCCTTCTTGGACACGTGTTTGACACTTTCAACATAAACATTCTGGTATGTCATTTGGTTTGATGGTGTAACATACAGTTCGGTTTTAAAGACCCACTCTGATGAGAATGATGTTTTAAACATGTTATTGAGGCATTTTTATGGTTATGGAGGACAAATATTAATCCATTTAAGTATTTCTTTATTGAAACCCCTGTATCGTTAATGCTAGGAGCGAGGGGGCCGTGAGCTAGTCAAAAGACCATGTAAACAGAGAGCTCTCAGTTATGGGTGACGGGAAAAGGGGGTGGGGTTTCTCAACCTTCGAACGTCCGACCCATAAGTCAGAGGTGAATTTCTGATGAAATACTGTCGCTCTGAAGAAAGTATGTCCTAGAAAACGACAGGCGCACCCGTGTCTAGAAAAATGATCCCAATGAAAGCAAAGAGGATTTTTGATCCGGAGATTGATGACACTTCAAAGGGCAAAGAAAAGTTTGCTAATCATAACATTCTCATCATTTTTAATAATCCTGAAATGTTCCTCTGGTGTTTCTCTCCTTATTTCTTGAGCAAATTTCACAGTAAAATGAACCAATTAGCCATCGTGGTTCTGTCTGTGATGGAATAAACGCCGGTCTCCAATAGACGCCTGTCTTTACTCAACGCCCAACTTTTGGGATAAACGCCGGGGTTAGTATTGGAAGATATATGGTATAAAGGATACAGTGGATGCTGAGTTTACCTCTGAAAACACAGTCCCATTTTGTTGGCCAGAGCATGCAGCAGAAGCACCGTCTGCCCCCACGCTGCATTGATCTCATTCCACTCCACAGGGACGCTGGGAAGTCGCCCCAGTCGGAAGTTGTTGATGGTACCAAACTGGCCGCTGTGCCTGCAAGAAGAAAAAACATTTGCCTTTTCTTTTTTTTTTTTTAAGCCATCTATAGAGAAAAAACACAAATTTTTGGTCCATTGTTTGTACCAGATGTGAAATGTTGCATTAAAAACGTTAGTTTTCTTCAGTCGGTCCAGCTGGATCTGACAGTATCGCATCTGGTTGTCGACGCTCTTCAGCTCGTCGTCCAACTCTAGCTGCTGTCGTTTAAACTCGCTGTATTCTTTCTGGTACCTTGTGGCATGGAGGAATGAAAGTCAACGTTTGCTGTATCTTTCATGAACCACTGTTGACTTTCCTTCAGGGCCACTCACTGTAGCTCCTCTGTATCCAGCTGCTGGGACTGGATCCTGCTTTGGGCTAAGTCCTGGGCAACAGCAGCTCTCTGCTCTTCCACAGCCTCAAGCTCCTGCACCAGAGAGGCTTCCTCATCCTTTAACTCTTCCAATTCTGCCAGGAGGGTCTTCTCATCTTCTGCCTGGAGGTTCGACAGCAGCTCCAGACATTGTCTGAGAAAAAAAACAAAAAAACAAAAAAAAACAAATCTGCCCTTAAAAGAGAGCCGCTGTGTTTCTAAAAACCCTTTGAGTGAAAACGGACATCATGTAAATGAAAACTTTGCTTTACTTGTAATTCTGGCACTCGTTCTCTGTAATGTTGAGCTGCGTGTCCAGGTGATCCAATAGCGTGTCGGTGCATTCCTCACACAGAGGGTGATCCACATCAGTCTGGCCAGACATGATGTCAAACAAATCACTGGTCACCTGTGATGATCAGACGGAGACATGTAACTTTAGACAATTGTTTGCAATAGGAGGAATAGTCAAAGATAACCCGATTTAAACATATTTCTCATTTAAGGGTGGACCCACCTTAAGTCTTCGGCTAAGGTTTTCCATGGTGCCTCCGTCTGATGCATCTCCTATCAGTGTGAAGCTGTTCGCGCTCTCTGTTGACATCATTCTGAACAAAAAGGGACAGATCAGAGCTCAAAAAGGGAATACATTTGGTAAAATAAAAGAAATCTGAATTTAAATCCAAATGATTTATTCAAAAAATAATTGTTGTGCTTGCTCACCGCGCAGGAGGAATGTACTTTCTTGACACTCCATCTTGCTTGTTCTCTTCAAAGGTTTCCTAAAGGACAAAAACAAAATACACTTGAGGGCAAAATCAAAACAGATTAGCATTGTATTTTTGGTGTACTTTGTCTTCTAACACATATATTTTAGATCTACTTTAAAAAATTAAATAAAAAATATTAACAATAAGGCACACAAGATAGGCGAGAAGTAAATGCCTATATTGGTAAATTATTCTTTATTTATTTTCTTTCATGTTTTTTTTTTTTTTAACTTAAGCTTGAAAATAAGTTACAATCTGCAAATACTATAATATTATACTGTAGATTCTCTACCCTGAAGCCGAACCTAAAATCTGGTACTGAGGTTAGGTCTTTTTTTTTTATTACTGGCCAACTTATTATATATATTTTTTCAACTTATTTAATTATTTTATAACACTTTTTAAATCAGCTAATTGTGTATAAATAAAGATAATTATTGTCATTATTGTGATTTGTATCAGTAAAACTCATTTATATGTATTTGCACATGCATTTTCCTTATAAAAGCCATAAAACCTTAATATCAAGTATTATAACTTTCACATTTCCATTGTTATAACAATTACAGAAAAGGTTGTAAAAGTAATATATGTGATGTTTTCTCTCTTATGTGTTTAAAACCTTAACCCTAGTGCTATCCTAGGCACCTTAACATTGGGAGTGGGGTCATCTAGACCCACTAGACAGTGCGCTGAACCTTTTTTCTTCAATGATTTGTGATCTTCACTGGTGTCCATGGATTACATGAAATCCTTTATCCACCTTTGTCATGGTAGAGATAACACATCAATGGGGGTCATAGGATAGCACAAGGGTTAAAGAAGACATATGTTTCTCTGTCTAGAGAAATTAGGGACTTTTTGGTTGTAGAAAGAAGAAAAACAGCAGACGGGTGACAGAAACCCTACATGCTTTTTTGCTCCTTTTTTATTTTATTTATTATTTTTTTTTAATCAACTCTGTGGCTTTAGGTATTAAAACTCAGTGGATTGCAACTGAATTTTAAAGGTGACCCACCTCTGGTGCTGGCTCCCCGTCGCCACTGTCAGCCTGTTTGCTGGGTGTCACTGTGACCAGCGGCGCTGAGGAAACACACAAACCGAACATTCATATTGAAAAACGAGCACCATCGATCAATAATAAAGGCGATCATTCATACCTGTGAGCTCCAGGATGGTGACTCGGTCGAGAACATTGAAGGACGTGTCCAGTTTGAGCGGCTGGCAGCATCGTTGACACACGAAGCTTACCTGCATAGTGCTGGATAACTTGGAGCCCTCCATTTCAATCTTTACAAAAGACAATAAAATAAAAAAAGATATGCTAAAACGCTAAGCAAGAATTAAACGTCATTAACCGAGGCTAAAACGCAGCAGCAAGTTTAGCTAACCGTGCAAATTTAGCACTGTTTTCTAGAAAACAGCCAGTATGAGTATGGTTGAGAAAAATGGATACTTACTTAGATTGTTGTAAAAAATAATAAACTAAATTAATTATTATGCCAATTCAAACATTTTCCTAAGAAGCTATAAGTTTGTATTTAGAGGATCGCTATGGTTTTGATGCGTCCTTGTTTTTGTTTACGGTGAATGACGATTTATTCTTTTGTTTGGAAATATGTTGTTTTGACGCAGCACAAGCTAAGTGCTGCCCCCTACAGTTGTTAACGAGACATGGTTTTCGCTATGAATTTATATATATTTTTCTTTTCAACAGGATACTTCTCGATGTTAACTGTACTGTTTCCATTCAACGCGTGTTCCTTGCAACAAAAAACGTTTCGTTATTTCCTAAAGGAGAACTTTGCTGAGTTTCAAAATGGCGTGTATGTACTTAATATGTATTTGTAATGATTATAGTTTAGTTCATACATGTGTCATTGATCCAACAATGTCAGTAGGTTGACAATTTCTGCAAGTACATTATTTCTGAATGATAATTTGAATTTTAAAGATGTTACTCAGACAAAGTGTGGCACAAAAAGGGTGGTTATCACCATTTAGATGTAGTTCTTAATCCTGACCAGGAGAGGGCGGTCAAGTCAGACTGGTCTGACTTGATAATGGCCAACCCTTTTTGCCAGAAGAAGAGGAGTTGCGGGAAAACTAAAGCCATAAGTTTCCTGTTGGATGAAACAGTAAGTAATCGATTCAATATTTTCGATATGTGGGGAGTTTCACTGTTGTCAGTTAGCATAATCGATTTCGTCTAATCTGACAAAAGTTGGATGACTTATTTAAACTTTATTGGGGCGTTGCCGAAACGGTTTAATGATTATTTAGTTGTGTAGCCTGTTTTGCCTCAGAAAAGCAGCTAGTAATAAGCTAGTAGCTGTTATTGTGATCAGCGGTTTTTAGCTTGTGACACTTGATGCGGATATAGTTATATAGTTGCAGATAGTCATGTTTCGTTTATATATACAGATAACTTTGCTTTAAATAGCACCTTACCACCAATTTACATATGAGTATTTTGAATAGTAAAATGTAATGGCATGCAAGATAACGGAAATCACTGAAGGAACCTAAAGGACACTTACACAGAAATGATTATAAAAGATGATTGATTAAAGAAATGATTAAAAATAAATGCTACTAAACCATATTGAGGAACAAAAAGGGACATACACGCTGATCAGAGTGCACACAGCTGTCACCAGTGTGGGTGACGTCATTCACTCAATTGCAGAGCTTTTTAAACACAGCTTTTATCCAGCAAAACATTACTTATCTAAAGTTAAGGTTGACTGAAACACTAGTTGTACTTTCTGCCAGAAGCAACCTGAAACATGCTCTCATTTATTCTGGTCTTGTGAATTTCACATACAAATTTTGGAAAAACATCCACAAATGCATCACGACTCTATTTCTGTTGATTTTTTTCCACTTTAAAAACGTCATATTTGGTTTTCATAGTTTTAAGCACACACACACAAAAAAAAAAAAATCACGATGCTTTCTCTTTTATTAAAAATGTTGTTATTCATGTATAAATTTCATATTCACTAAATGAAGGTTAGCTAATAAAAAAACAAAAACAAAAACGTTTAACTGAAATTTGAACAGCTGCAATATTTAAAATTAATTTCGGCTTCATTTTCTTTATTTGGTTATTCTTGATCACCGTTTTGTTGAAAAAAATTTATATTACTTTATATATTTTTGTTCTCAATTGTTAAGAATTTCAAAAGGTCAAAACGATGTTGTTTTGTATTCAGAACTGTGTTTTATTCTTGTATTGTTTTGTTTATAAATGTTATATTTTTGTAATGTATTCTGCAAATGTTCAATAAAAAAGAAAAATACTTAAATCCTATCTTAAAAAACCCCAGTAATTTTTCAGCTAAAGTTTATACAGAATCAAATGAAACATTATTAAATTTTACAGTTTTTGCTGTAATTTCCCCCCATAAAAGTTATCAATGTTTTTTGATATTGTCCTCAAGCTGACCAAAGATTTGTAATTTCATTCCTGACGTGATGGATGTTCATTTTATCTTGTTATGGAAGGACGTCTCATTGGGGCTCATATAGAAGAATATGCCAAAACAATCTCCTGCTCATTTTGGTCAGATCACACGTCACAAATGTAAATTCTCTGGGGGAAAAAACTGTGCATTCTTCTCTCAAGCTGTATATTCATTATATTTGTATTTCTATGAAGCAAACAGACCTGTCTGTGTGTGAAAGGTTCAATATTTTGCCATAAAGCCTAACCCTGGTTTTGCTATTACTATTGTTTTTGTTTAATTATACACATTTGTGTCCATTATCTCATTATGCCGTTTCATTGAATCTGTGTAACTGAATGTGAATCTTTGTCAACTCCAATAATTAAAAAAATAATAATTTTATAAGCACAACCTGGAGGCACTTTGGTGTTTACATTATAACTGCAGTTGGTCACAGCAAAAACTTTATTTACACATCTGATTTGCACAATTGTGGTGTGTGCATTTATATAGCTTTGTTTATTTGGATGAGCTTTTTAATGTAAAAATTGTGTTTATTTTGTCATTTACAGTAATAAATACATACAAAAAATCAAAATGAAAACCCCCAAATCCAGTGATGTCAGGAAAGGAATCGCTGATCTTTGGGAGACTCTGCAGTGCCCCATATGGTGAGTGACCTTTAAGAATAAAGCGATTCGCTAGAAAAGAATATTTATTATTCCTTTATATAATGTTATTTTGCCTTTAGCCTGGATTTAATGGCTGTGCCCGTATCTACTAAATGCGACCACAAGTTCTGCAAGTAAAACATTTTTTTAATTATTGTTATTATAAAAAAAAAAAAGCTTCTAAAGTGTAAAATATTTTAAATTTTGTCTTTTGTCTTGATCAGGTTTTGCATGACGAAGCTTTTGGACAGTTCCAAACAAAACGGGGCCAGCTGTCCTGTTTGTAAATCCAAGATTACTAGAAGGTTGGAATAAGTATTTAAGTTGACTCACTAACTTAAATTCAAAGGGTTAAAAGCACTTTTTTTTTTTTTTTTTACTCATCCCAGAATCCCTATATTTTTGTTTTCAGGAGCTTACGAGAAAGTCCCAGTTTTCAGAAACTTGTCACAGGATTGCAGGACATTATACAGGCTTATGAACGTGACACTGGAACAAACTGTAAGGTCGAACACTCATTTTATTACCACCTCAGGTTTGCTTTTATCACTAAATGTGATAAAACTAATGTACGTTTTTCAGATTTCACTGGTTTGATCAACCAGAAAAAACCCTCAAGGTAAACGCTATTAAGATCCAGTTTCTGAAGTGAACTGTAAACGTGTTGTGCATTTCTTTTTGTGTCGTTTTTTATTGTGAAAGACACTAAACTGAACATCTTTGCAACAGTTTATCTGGAGAGACTCCTGATCAAAACACTGATGTGGAAAATGCTGACCGAGATATTTCACATTCTCACTCTTCCACTATTGCAGGTAAATAAAACAAACATTTTCTTTACTTTAAAGCAAATCCACGTCTGTAGAAGATCGTTTTTAAGAAGAATACTTGCATTTTTTTTTTTTTTTTTAGAAAAACTAGTTGGCTTATGTGAGTCTAAACACCTTTAAATCTGGTTTAAAAACTTTTAATAAATTCTAAAATATATTTTTATCGTGAAATTTGCTCTATATGGACATCTAGCTGTAGATAAAGGTGAACAATATTTAATTTGAAATGTTCGGCTTTATTGTGTAATGATTTGATAGAAAACATTTTAAACAGTTTAGATCATTCCTATATATAATCACAATGACAAACCAGACTTTTTAAATGGATCGTTTATTGGTTTTTAATAATTCCCCAAAAAAGTCTTATCTTCTCCTTTTTAAAAAATAATATATGTGAATTATTGTATTTTTAAATCAAATATTGCTTAAAAAATAATACTAAAAACAGTTTCCTTATATTTAAAGTTAAAACTCTTATTTTTTTATAAATAATAGGTAATCTTTTCCATGCTTTCATTATCAGAGAACATTTGCCTTACAAATTATATTTATTGTATAGTAGAAAATATAAAAACTTGACCAACTTTATATTTAAATTCTAAGGTCTTTTCAAAACGGAACAGATATTCGGACTTCTCTCGCTTCCTATATTAATGGTAAATGTTTATGATTTTTTTGGCAAATCTATTTAAAATTCCATATTGCTATTGAAGGGAAATATAACAGATATAATATTAATAAAGGCACTTTAAACAAAAAAAAAAATTTGTATTTTTTTTTTTTTGCTTTTCAATCATCTTTTAACTAGAATTGAAGATGAAGCTTGTTCTGTTTCTGCAACAATAAAACGTTATAGAGACGATGAATGTAGCATCATCATGGAGCCTAACCTGCTCTGCAGTTATCAGTTTAGTAAAATCTGTATCTTATTGTTAAACTTTTAGATTTTTTTAATATATATATATTTTTTGTTTTGTTTCATAGCTCAGAGTGATTTTGCAAAGCTGATGGGACTTGAAGACTCGGCTTCCTTAGGAACGGAGCACGAGTGCCTGGACAGCGGCCTCGGCGACGCTCCACCAACCAGTGACAAGAAACTGTCCGGCCCCGCCCACAGCTGTGAGCCAACCGCTACCGTCAGAAAGGTTGCACTAACGCGCAAAACCAGGAAGAGGAAGAAGTCCTCCAACTTGACGAAAGCCTCTCCTGATCCCGAGTCGACCCAAGATGAACGGGAGCCTTTAAGAAAGTCTTCAAGGAAAAAGAAGAGAAAAGATCTTGAGCCTGACCAAATTCTTGAGGAGAAAAAGAAGAAAAGCTTGGAGAAGGTTGCAGAGTGGCTCCTGAAGGTACCTGTAGATGAAGAGCAACCTCCCGAAGAAGCTGAAGACTCTGACAGCGCTTCGTCTGCATCGACGATAGATATCAAAGCGCACAATTCTGATTTGAATGCTAAGAGAGAAGATCGGGCGAAAGCGCTGGAGGACCAGGTGTTCGGTGCCGTCTACAGAAGAAGAGGGGCCAGGTCCACCTCACCTTTGAGGAAGGATTTCGAGGAATTGGAGGATTCCAGACCGGAGCAGCAAGGCGGTTTAAAAAAAGTTAAAGCAGCCGAAGAAATGAGTATTTTCAAAAGAGGAGAAGATATGGAGGTTGTAGAGGAGAATGGTGTCGATTTAAGCGCTGGCAAATTGGAGAAACGGGAAGGAAAGTGGGAAGTTCCACCCTCTTCTCCAGACGTGATGCAGCAAAAGGAAGAAAAGACGCAGAGAAGGTCCCGAAGTCCTCTGCAGGACGTAGACTTGGATTTGAAAGTGCAGCGTCCAGCACAATCAGAAGGTCATGAGCAGAAAACGACTGACGGGAGAAAAGAAAGGAACGCAAGGTTAAAAAAAGGCCCACCCACCAAAGTCCCGCCTCTTGTTTTAGTTGCTGCTCACAATGGAGGATCCAGCAGCCCAAAGGCCGGAGAAAGATCAGAAGAAGTCCAAGTGCAAATAGAAAATTACCCGAGCAGTGAAGATCAAGAAACCCCCATCAGGAGAAGCTCACGGAGATGTAAAAGACTTCAGCTTTCTTCTACGAAATTCCACAACAAAGTATGTTCTCCTGACAAAGGGACGAAAATGCCTGTTGACTCCCTTAAAAGTGAGAAGACCACACAAAGAAATGGATGTGTGTACGAGCAAGAACTTGGTGGAATTGAAAGTATGGACTCCGGTGACCAAATCTCCTGCCTTAAAAAAGCAGAAGAACCACAACTTCTGCCTGAAGCTGATGCACCTGTGGTCTCGAACTCCGTAAGTCCATCTGCGGTCGACCCGGCGTTCCCAGAGGAAAAGCCTAAAAGAGGTCCTCCCGTTGGAGAACCTCAAATGGAAAACGAGGAGAAAAATGACAGCGAGCTGGACACGGAGCAGCTTCTCAGAAGCTTCAAATCAGCAAAAAGGAAATCTTTCCATCTTGGCCCACCAAGCACGAAGAAGAACCGCTCGGACAAAGAGGAAGAGACAAGTACGGACGGGAAGGAGGCCTGCTGTGGGGATTCGGATCTTTCTCAGCAGCAGAAACCAGAGACTGAAAAATCCTCCTGCAGTGATTTGATTCCTCCGTCAGTCTCACCCATCCAGACGAGAAGAGCGGCCACTGAGAAACAGGATCAAGAGGTCAAAGCTTCCATCGCCGATGACCTCCCTTCAGATCAGGATGCTTTTGCCAGAAAGTCCACCCTTAAGAGTAGCCAAAGCAGTAACCTCAGTCCCAATGAAGTGTCCAAGTGGGACAAGGAAAGCTCTCCTCTTTCTGTTGTTCCTCAAGTTGGAGAAGCCGGCCTCGTCTTCAGGGCTGTTCAGCGCGAGGAGACGCAACTCCCTCTGACAGCTGAGGGTCAGCCGGGTGGTAACTCAAGTGATGCAAGCAAAGTGCCGGAGACGAGGAATGACAGTCCAGAAAGTTACCAACCCGGCGCTGCCAGATCGAGCGCAGCCAAACACGCCTTCCTTCCAGAGTACTCTTTAACCCCCGATGGCCTGGTGGGCTCCTTAGTTGAACGTGAGACGAGTGTTGATGCTAGCGGAGACGTTAGCGCCCATTCCTGCGTAAATGCCAAACCAAAAAAGAAAAGAGCTCAGAGGCTGGAGTCTTCATCGGAGTCCAACGGCAGCGGAGCCGAAGGGGAGCTCCCAACTTTGAAGGAAATCTTTGGGAATGTAGCTGGAAATCAGAGAGAAGCAGAAGGTCCCGCTGTGGAGGCTGCAGAACCGTGTCCCAGCCCAGACAGTCGAGCATCTGTGGATTTGTTCGGCACTCCTGAGGAATGTACGTAAGCTAAACCAGATCAACGGCAAATCTTAGCCAGAAAAGACCCACGCTGATAAAAAAAAAATCCTGCTTTTCAGATCTTTTTGTGACATTTTTCTAGTTATAGAGGACACCTATTAAGAAAATTAAGCTTAAATGTGCATTTTGGAGTATTTTATTTTTTTTTATATTGTTGTGAATCAGAAGAAAAGTAAATGCCGTTTAAAAAAAGATCATAATTGTGACAGAAAAAAAGACTAGGCGGGCCACCAGCTCCCTCCATTCTGATACATCAACTTGTAGACGACTGGATCCATGCAGGTCTTTGTTTTTCTTTTGTCCGAGCGGGTGTCTGGCTCCAAACTGTACGCCTGGATGGCCCCAGCATTGCTGCACCGTTGATGTTAAGTTACAGTCGCTAGGGGCTATAAGCTAGCGGGAAATACATAAATGGAGATGACTTGGAAAGGAGGCGGGAGGCGTCCACGGTCCCACCCACAACTCTGCCGCCCTGCAGAAACTATGTCCTAGAAAACGACTAAGGGTTGATTAGGGCTAAAAATGGCTTAATCGTAATTACGAAGAAAATAGTTTAAGAATTGATCTGAGGGTTTTTTTTGTTTTTGTTTTTGTTTACAGGTGAAGTTCCAGTAAATGACACCAGTGTTTCCATTGAGTCCTCCCAGTTTTCCAGTGAAATCCTTGTAACTCAGGTACATTTTTAATATTTATTTCTCATTTTGTGTCATAGAATGATGTTTTTTTTTCGTTATAGTCAAACACTCTAGAATAAATAAATAAAAAAGGAAAAAAAAAGAAAAATTCTTTGCAAAAGTATTATTTTTTCAGTCGTGCAGTAACACAATACGCCCCATAGAGGGCAGCACCCCCATTTCCCCAAAGCAGACTGTCAGCTTCTGGGTGACTGACTGCCTTGCTCAGTGAAAAATGTCTCCCTCAGCAGGTTTTCCTTTACGTTGGAGGAGATGCTGCACAAATGGAGGAGTCTTGTTTTGTACTCTATCCATCTTGCAGCAGCTTCTTTAAAAAAAAAAAAAAAAAAAACCTATTCCATCTTTCAGTTTGCACATTCTCAGGTTTCAAGAGGAATCATAAAACCTATACAAGGAGTCCATACTGTTCTCTCAACATAAACAATTATTTAATTGTGAAATATGCATACTGTTTGAAGGATTGTTTTGTAAGTAAATGAACACTAAATTGTTACGCTGCTCTACTTTTTTCCTCTTCTAGCAAAAAATCGAAATGCAGAAGGAGCTGGTCAGGCTGGAGAAGCTGATGGCTCTGGTGTCAGAGGTGTTGCAGGAGAAAGAGGAGAACCCACCCGACAGCCGTCAGATCAACAAAGTTACAAGTAACCCCATTATGGATTTGTTTGTTTTCAGCTTAAACTGACAGCACCTGAAATCACAAATATGTGCTGATTGTCTCTAAAATTAAACTCTCAGGGGAAAAAGACTGTTTTATTTAGATTTTTTTTCATTTTATTTCTTCATTTTTTTGGCTTCAGGAAAAGCTAAATCTGATATCTACTCTTCTTAAATGAAGAGCAGGACCAACTCTAATATTGAATGTCCTCATCTTCTCTCCTTTTTTAGTTTTTAAGTTGACATTGGATTTATTTTTGGATTTAGAATTTTTTCAAAAGTGTACAAATACCTTTGCAGGCCCAGATGCTGATCCTTCCCTCCGGTGTGACCAGGACCCAGTCCAAGGCTCAGACAGGTATGCAGAACATTGTGAAAACATGTTCTACATAGTTTAGTCCCCTCTGAAATCAAAGGTATGAGACTCCAGAAATGCACTAAAGATAGAAAAAAGTGAGAACATGCCAATATTTATATATATTTTTTTGTAGCTTTTTTTTTTCTCTTGGTCGCATGAAAGCTAATAAAATAACTGTATGTTGGTTTTCTTTATCTACTTGGGATCCCAGTTGGTGTTTTCATTCTAAAACGGATATTCTTGACTCCAAATTTGAGAAAATGTTGGAGGTTGTTACATTTTTCTGGATTTTCATACATTTGTAAAACAAAAATTAAAAACAAACACAAGCATTTTGGATTTCTGATAACAATTAAGAATGAACTGGTTGACAGCAGTAATATTTACTGCAAATGTAAGTCTAAGTTTGTTTTTGTTTTATTCAAAGTTGCTAACTCCATGATTGAGGAAGGAAAAAAAAGTATTTTATAGTAGTGCGACATAATTATTGACATAAAGTTTTAAGCCCCTTAGGGATTTTTCAGGAGTTGATTTTAAACGTTTCTTTTTAGATTTTTACCCAAAATTCCATCACAAAAAAATAATTACCCCGTCCTAAATGAGAGATTATTCCTGTCAGAGATGGTTGCAGACTGTAATTAGGAAATGAGTTATGAGTTAAAACAAATCTCCTCCTTTCAAACCCAAATTTTTTTAACCCCAAAAGTACTACAGCAGACGTCAGCGACCAGGATGAACGTGGCGTCCGCATAAGTGTCCTCCATTCTGCTAAGAAATCAACGTGACGTCAAACAGCAGGCAAAAGGAATTCACCCAATGAACCGAAATGTGTTTATGCTGCGAGGGAATGTCAAAGAATATCGACAGAGTACTTCATGTTCTTTAAAACCCGCCCGACTGCCCCAACCAACCCTTTCACCTTGAAAGAAATGTCACTCCAATGTCATTTTTAATGATTAATTATGTCTTTGCTTGTTCGGATACAGTGATCAGCTCAATATTTTATGAAAAAGAAAGCGAACTGCCCTTAAACAGCCAAGAAAATGACACAAGCCTCATTGGATTGATGGGTTTCAAGGAGAAAATGTACACGTTAATAGAAATACGCTGACTTTCCCATTTAACTTTAGTTTGATTACATAAGTACTCAAAAGTTGCGTATACCACAGTTTAAAATAAAAGAAAACCACTCTAATTTATCATGTGTTGTTATGTTTTGATCTATTTTTTTATGACCAGTACTTTCTTTTTTTTTTTTTTGGGTACAGTATATCGGGTAAAAATTAATCGGCAAAAGGGATTCTGTAACTTTTTCTAGCGAAAGTGTTTTTTCTCATGATGGAGGACGGATATAAAATCATTTAAGATTAAAACAGTATTTCCTTATTTAAATGAGAGCAGATGAAAAATGAAAAATTGTAACTCTGCTGCAACCACTAGCAGACAAATGGATCCATTAATGTCCTCATTTTGCTCGTCTGAGCTGCCACCTGGTTCAAAAGTGTACGCTGGGGTTGTGTGGGGGGGGGGCTGTAAGATGGCGGGACAGAGGGTAGATAAAGGGATGATGGGATATCAGAAAATTTTAAGGAGCTCCTGCTGGTGAGCAGGAAATATGTCTTAAAAAAAACGACAGCTTTTTTAAAATTTGGGCTAAAATCTGCATAATCAGAAAATGAAAAAAGAAACACTGGTAACACCTTAATAAAAAATATAGTTGGAATGGGACTTTATTTTTTTTTAAATCCTCCTTAGAGTTTACAAAGCAAACCAAGGCTTTTTTCCTTTAAAAAAAAAAACCTAAAAGTGTGAATCCATGTATAGATTCTTGAAAGTGAACAAAGTCCTGCATGAGTTCAGAAATGTCGTTTTCAAAAGGATTGTGACAAATGTTAAATCTTTTTCATTTGTGAGCACATTCTTCTTACCAGATTATTTTCAGAAAAACATTTTTTTCCCTCAACATTTGTGCATAAAGTTTTCATTTCATGTGTGACATTGAACCTATTTGGAGGAGTAAATAACAGATGTATAGAAATAATAATAGTAATAATAAAAATGGGGTTAATGCGCAAATTGTTTTTACAGGATGGGTATTCCAGGTGGAGCAGAAGATCCTAAAAGGGTGTCGTCAGATGAAAAGGTGGCGACTGAGGTCACCGTATCGAGTCACGGTGACGCCACAGAGATGGGTAGGAAGTGTTTCAGGCATGAAAGCAGACACAGGATTTCCCTGTGAGCTTAGAAACTCACGACCAGAACTACTGTGACACGTTTTTAAGGTTTTAAATATTGACAGGTATGAAAGAAACAGCAAATAAACCCTATAAATGAGTTTTTTCTCCTCTGATTAAAAGTGTTCATGTAAACAGCTATAGGTGTAAATCACACCTGACCAGCAAAGATCATGACTTGCAGCACCTGGGTGTTACTTCATCCTGTAGTTGCTGTGGAAACACTAGGAGCAAGCTTATTTTTAATAATTTGTCTGTATTTTAGTTTGTTTTATTTAATGGGGAGTTATCAAAAGGATGTATAAAAGTACATTTATCATGTATTATTACCTCTAGAATTATACATATAGTATTTTTTTTAGTGAACCTTTCCGAGTCTGTAGGACTTTTTTTTTTTTTTTTTCACAAACTTTGCTAAGTGGTTCTATAAATACATTTGGATGTTTCTTTACTGTCATCTTTGTGTTGATTCTGTTCCTTTTTTTTTTATTGTCTCATTAGCATCCAGAACGGCCCAGAAAAGTCTTTTACCGCCACACGGACAAGATGACAAAGAAAATACCAGCCCTCCTAAAGCAGGAGCCAAAGGGAAGCCCGTGTTCGTGTCTTCTGGATTGGGTCCCACTGAGCAGGTGCCTCCTCAAACGTATTTATTTTTATTTTTTTTTAAATTCCAAGTGTTTCCGGTTGAGACTCATCCGACGCTGCCGCCAACAGATCATGGTGAAAAAGTTTGCCAAGAGGATTGGAGCGCGTGTGGTTTCCCATGTGACACCAGAGGTGACGCATGTCATCATGCGTACAGGTACGTTTCTCCTAAGCTGGTCATCACCGCTGGTTCAAGCTATTTAATGTTCCTAAAACCCTCCTTTAGTTTGTTATTTCCCCCTCTGCTCCACTCATGCGCTTGCTGCTAATTATCCTCTTTGATAGATCAGTTTCATTTCAAAGCTGCTTGTCTCCAAAGCACCATTCCAACCAAGCAACCATTTTAATGTTTGGTTGTTTCCTGGCAACAGAGCTGACTTTGGCGGCGAGAATGAAGCTCCGTCATGTCTGGAGTCAGGGCCAGAACAAACTTTATGTCTTTGCAGTTTTGTCAAGAGTGTACTTTTTTTATTTTGGGATCTTGGTTCTACTTACTGGACCTCGTAACTGTTTGTTCTCTGAAATTTACATCCTAAAACGCAGACGTTTTATACTTTTGCTCTTGGATTAATGTGAAAAAAGCCGGTCAGTAGATTTTGATGACATCAATGTCCTATTAGGGGCACACATTTTATTAAAAAGAGATTCTCCATGGCTTTATGGAGTACAGTGATCTCTCTTTTAAGTTTTAAAATTACCCAGCAATAGGTGAAATCTACAGTCTTAAGGTTTTAAAGCTATTCTAGATGGTTGAGCCCCTCACCACACACTTTGAACACTTTTCTTTGACTGAAATAAACATTTTCACATTTTTCTCTCTGTTGTTTAAACTCTCAAGTTCAAACCTTCGTAGAAAAATAAGTCCAGGGTTAAAATGAAAGCTCGGAATAGAAGATTTATGTAGAGTTGGCAAACTGTGGCCAATCAGGAAACAGAAACACAATGCATAATAAAAAAAAATAAAATAAAATAAAAAAAGAGGAGCACGCAAAATTGCACTGAAAAAAATCTGCCACCAGGGCTTGGAGATCTGGAAAACAGTCAGGGTGGTAGCTCTCCAGGACCAGGAATGAGCAGCCCTGTGCTAAACTATAAAGGGTGAACCACAATATTGCGAGGGAACATTGTACATAAATGGGTCTAATGACGGCCAATTCCTAATGAGTCCTACATTTTATTAGAAGTTCTTGCACCATTTTGTATAAAACCCACTTTGATCATCTTTTGATCTATCATCTAGCATCTTTTAGTTACAATAATGCCGTTTTTAGGAAACAAAAAAAAACAAGTATGATGACAGTTTTTGGAGAATACTAGAGAATACTCAAATGTGCTAATGGTTAAAAACACCACTTTGGGGTTGTTGATAGCAAGGAATATACATTAGAATACACTTAAAAGCTCAAAAGTGGATTTTGCATGGTATTTATTTACCCTTGTTATAGGGCTGTGACGATAACCGCATCACCGCATCACCGCGGTGATGAGGTCATCACCGCGGTGATGCGGTGATGACCTCATCACCGCACTTTTTTTTTCGTTGTTTTTTTTTTTTTTTTAGTTCAGCATATGGTCCGTGATTGGAACTATAATAAACACATTAAACACATTCATCTTTGCTAATAATTTACTTTTTCTGCTAGTCCTGTGTTCAGACTTTCCTTCTTTCTATCAGACTGTTCTCTCCTTTTCTCCCACTGCGCCTGTCACTCTCTCTAGTCTGCGCACGCGCTCTCAGTGCCTCCGCGCTGCACGTGCCACGCGGCTCCCTGTACACACACAGGAGCGCGCTTTCAGAAGCGCACACACTCAATTTACAACAGAGGTTTCCGTCTCATGAGGAAATACGACAAATTAACTGCATTCTAATTATTCATTTCCATTGCATTCTTTTCCATTACAAACTGCGTGCGTTCTTAAGTGCGGCCGCCCGCCGGAGGATTTTGTGTTGGGGGGGGGGGGTTATTATTACTGTTCTCAGTCACTCTAACACCAAACATGAACGCGCTCTGTTAAAGTGCGATGAAAATCTCTAAATGTTGCCTGGCATGCAGCTAGAGAGCTGTCCGCTGCAGAAGGATCAACACCCACCCCCAACACACGTGTGCGCTCCTCCTCCTAGTTCTACACACCACGCAGCGCTCACACACAATCATTCTACAACACCTACATAGTTAGTTCATTAGTTAGATAGTAGTTAGTTGTTACTGTTATTTGTTAATAAAGAATACTACGTTGTAATTGTATTTATTTCTGATGCGGCCGCCGGGGGATTTTTTTTTTTTTTTTTTTTTGGGGGGGGGGGGGGGCGCTGCGGTTAACCGCAACACCGCGCCCCCTGGTGGTTCATCACCGCGGTGATCAAAAATCCAACACCGTCACAGCTCTACCTTGTTATTTATGGAGTCCTATACTGTTCATAATTAAATAAATAAATATTTAATTAAATAAATAAATATGACCTCATGCAAATAAACAATCAACCAATAAATTTCTCATAAATATATATAAAAAAAATGAAATTGTGGAAAAACCTGCACACTGATTTTAAATTAGCCATTATATTATTCAATATATTTCATTTTGCTTTAAAAACCTGTTCATTATTTTAAAACAGCAATTTAAAATATTCATTTTTAATCATGTTGAATATTATTATAATTCTGTCTTTTTTCAGAAGCTCGTATTTCAAAATCAATATTTTCCAAAGTAGCTTTTTTTTTTATTTCATGTTGCTGTTTTTCACAATGGCGTATTTATTTCATGAAGAGCTTTTTCAGCAGAATGAGTCTATCTGTCAATCAGTGAAAGTGGGCGGGATCTAAACGCTCATTGGCTCATCCATGGAAATCGACTCATATTCCTGGATACCCGCTCAGCGGTGTTCCAGTCAGAGAGATGACATATTTCAGCGATATCTGCACGGCTTTGCTGACATTTGAAGATCAAATAGAGACAAACTATTACAGAGGAGCTCTGGTCGTCCACATCTAAGTCCCCCGTTGAAACACTCCTCATTCACAGAGCTCACATCGTGCCTTATGTCGGCTCGCAGGAGGCGAGCTGGCGGACCGACAGTCAGACCAGGCAGCTGCGCAAAGCAGAACAAGCCTGCTCATCCTCCTGAACCTTATGATATTTTTCTATTTTCATTGAGACAATGATTATAATCAGGTCCTCTGATTTTATTTTTCCCTCCCGGGAAAATGTTGAACCTTTCCTGCGATGACGTTTCTGACCATGGTCGGAAAACGCAGCAGAGATCCGGGATTGATTGAGCAATTCTGCAGCCAGCCAGGGCTTACTCCAAGAATCAGGCTCTGTACTTTGGAGGAAACCTTTTTTATTGTTACTTTTTCGGGGGACAAGGCAGCAGACCCTTAACTTGCGCTCATACACACACACACACACACACACACTCTCGCGTTGCCTGGGCGCTCTGCTTTACACGTAATTTAGACGTAGTTTGACTGCAGGAGCTGAAGCAGAGACTCTCTGGGATGATCTCGTGAACTCAAACATGAAAACATTGTTATCATGTAGAACTATTCAAAATAAATAAACCTGATCTTTTAACACTCCGTGTGCATTGTGCAACATTAGCGGTAGCTTCTCCGTTCATGGAACTCCAGTTCATAAAAGTCTTGTGGAACTCCAACAACCATCCAGCCTAACTTAGATCACTACTAGATCTTCATGAGAAGATGAAAATTGCCACCACCAGAATTATGCACACTCGCCCAAAGCCACTTTTATCCGCAAATTTAGAACCAAAACTGCCCAATATATTGTAACACTGTGGATGTGTTGAGGTGCATACTCCCCCTAGTGTTGAGGGGTGTGCATTGCGCCGTCACGTTTGCTGAAGCGTCTTCGATCGATGTAATCAGGGTGCTGCTGCTGATGTCTGAGTAAAGGAGTAGCCAATCACAAAAGAGTCTCCGCCTTGTCTAGTTTGATTGACAGACAGTCATTCTGCTGAAAAAGCTCTTCATGAAATAAATACGCCATTGTGAAAAACAGCAACATGAAATAAAAACAAAGCTACTTTGGAAAATATTAATTTAGAAATCCAAGGTTCTGAAAAAAGACGTAGAATTATAATACTATTCCACATGAATAAAATGAATATTTTAAAATGCTGTTTTTAAATAATAAAGAGGTTTTTAAAGCAAAATGAAATATATTGAATAATATAATGGCTAATTTAAAATAAGTGTGCATGTTTTTCACAATTTCATGATCTTTTTATATATTTATGAGAGATTTATTGGTTGATTGTTTATTTGCATGAGGTCATATTTATTTATTTAATTAAATATTTATTTATTTAATTATGAACAGTATAGGACTCCATAGTTATTGTGGTCATTCCCCAAGCTGGAAAGGTAGAAACATTTACAACTGTGCTTAGGATTCCTGCTGAACTGAGTAAAGTGAGTTTCCTCAACCTGCTGCTCTGCATTTGTTCTGTCGCTCTGATTTTCATTTGTTCTTAGGTCCACTGCAAAAGCCGTGTGTTCACATCGTCTCTGAACCACTTCTGTTTACTCTCAAGCCCTCATTTTCAGGCCTGCTTGGTCTGAACGGAGCTCAGACGAGTTTTCCCGCTTGGTTAAACACAACTACCTAAAAGCAAAGCAAACGGAGGAAGACGACTTTATACATGGAAGCCTTCTCTCATTTTTATTTTCAGACTTTAAGTTTGTCTTTTGGTTCTGCTTTGATCAACTCAATTAACTAAACGTATTGCATGTTTTTAAAAGGCTTTATTTTGAAAAACTGTAAGGTAAATCATTGTGCGAACTTTCTGGATCCCTCTTTGCTTTCTTTTCCTGCCAGATGATCAGCTGGTCTGTGAGCGCACCCTAAAGTATTTCCTTGGAATTGCAGGCAGGAAGTGGGTCGTCAGCTTCCAGTGTGAGTTTGCTAATTGGAGATAATTCAGGAACCGTAACGCTTTACAAAAGCAGTATAATGTTGTGAGTTGGGCATGAATAAGAAGGACACCTGTAGTATAGTTATTTATTTATTATAATGTTGTTTTTTTGCAGGGATTTCCGAATCCTTCAAACAGAAGAAACTCCTGGATGAGGTATGCCGGAAATTTCCATTTACATGACTGTTCAATTAATTCATGTGACATTTGCTTAAACTAAATATTACATTTTCATGTAGTTTAGAAATCCTCATCATACATTATAATCCTTTGTTTACTTTATTTCAAACTAGTTTCATGCCTCATGGAATGGTTGTTTTAAAATATTTAAATGTAAGAAAAGTTCACTTTTGGAAAAATTAAACTTCTGTTTGTCTGAAAAAGTGTTTTCCATTTAAAATGGGAAAAGCTTTTGGGGTAAATTAGCTTTATATTGATGGACTTGTATTAAATGTTGATTCTGTGTTTTTTTTTTTTTTTTTTTTTTTAAGAGTCCTTTTGAAGTGAAAGGTGATGTGGTGAATGGACCGAACCACTTTGGGCCCCAGAGGGGTCGCACCGCTGAAGACCATAATGTGAGTTATGTTTATATATTTATTTTGACTGCTTTATTTCTTGAAATTAAAATGTTTTTTTTTTGGTTAGCGACAAAACACAATATTGTTTTCTTACATGTAATCTGGTTTGTACAAAAAAAATGTTTTCCAGCTTGGTACTACCCACATTTTAGAAAACCGCTGCACATTATACATTGATATGGAACTGCTGCTTTGTTGCCGCAGCACTCCTGACTTAACAAATTCCTTGTAAATAGTTTACGGAGCACAAATGTGTTTTTGTAACCCATGGATTTAACTAATAGACACTCGCATTCTGACTTAAATTGCAACCCAAACAGAACGTGGCGATGTCATTATCGATGTTTTTTTTTCAAGGTGAGAGAGATTTAAATAAAATGTTAGAAACTTTCACTCACTATATAAATACAAAAACACAAATGTTCAATTTTTACTTTGTTTCTTAGTTTATTTGTTCTTTTAAGGAAAGCTAGAAAAAAATGGTTGTTCCTTAACTCGCCTTACAAAGGATTTCAATTAAAAAAAATTATTAAACAAGGAGATGGTAAGACCCCCTTGGACATTCTCAGATCTGCAGGTTTTAAAAGCCTTTTATAAAAAGCAAAACAAAACAGGGGTCTCTTTAAAAAAGAAAACTGTTTACATCTTGATATCATGTATTATGCTGGAGGAGTATCCCATAACTGGAGGCCGGCAACAGAAAAAACACACACAGATTACAAAAAACTCACTAATGTAAATTCAGTAAGCCTAGTATCCTAAAGTAAAAAAAAAGGTTATTAGAAATAGTTTTTAGTTCATAGAATATTTGGACGTAGATCCAAAAAGAAAAAGTTCAGGACTTATTAAAAAAAAAAAGACTAAAATCATGAGTTTTGTCCAGTTTAGCACCATGGACAGCGACATGCACCAATAAAGAATTAAAAAAATTCAAACCAAACTTTATTTATAAGGCACTTTCCATACTAAAGTAATGCAAAGGGCTTTACAAAATTAAAATATCTTTCAAAAACCTTCACCTTAATAGAAAAGATATCTCTAAGGTGAACTTGACTGAACCTAAAAAACATGTCAATAAGAACCTGACCCATACAGCCTGTAAAACTACTGTCAGATTGCATTTGGGTTACCAGGAAATTTGTCCGTTTGATAACAAAGAAGATTGCGTTTCCATCAAATCTCTTTCACCCAGAGTTCATAGTAGCCCACCACACTTCAAGAGTCGTCCTTAAAATTAAAGTAATTTGACTACAACAGTAGGACGGCCCCATATCAGCACATCAAAGCTTTGCTCTTTATTCCTTTCAGCCTTTGGGCCCTCTGAGGTCTTTATCAGGAAGACTGACTGGGATTACTTTTCACTCCCGGTCATCCGATTGGGTTATAAATCGGCAGTAGAGGCAGCCAGCCTGATCTTTATTTATTTATTTATTTTTTAAACAGGTCACCTGGGCTACAGCGCTCAGAGAAACAGTGAACCCCTTTGATATCGATTTATACGTTATAAGCCAATCTTTTATCTGTAAGATCAATTCTGACCTCAAAGAACTGTGCGATTCTGAGGGAGGAAGATCTAGTGGAAGACCAGCGTTACAAGCAGCACTTGAGCGTGTTTCTTCCTGTTGCACCAGCCTCTTAATTCACACCCTGTTGTGAAAGGCTGATTGTAATTTTCCCGTTGGTATCAGGCCAGCAGGCCCAGCTCTGTCTCCATTCAGGGAGAAAATTAGAAATGGCTGGATGTCATGTTGGCCGTATAACTGCCTTTAAAGGACTTCTGCTAATTGAATTAGCGAGTAATTCCAGACTTATTTAGGTGGCTTAAGGGAGGATGGATCACATTTTGTCACCTGAACCTGGTGACAGACGATTTAACGCATGAGGTCCGTCCATAGATGGAGGGATTGGGAAAAAAAAAAAAAAAAACGGAAAGAACACAATTTCGATGGTGTAAGGAATCATTTATGTCTGCAGTTGGGAAAATCCAACTTTCAATTCTCGCTCCGAGCAAACTTATTGACCCGGACTGCAATAAGACAACACGCTGCCTCCCATTTTTCCCTGCGTGTTTCCAGCTCGACTCATCCCTAAATTTACAGCTTCTTTGCAAGGACAAAAAGGGAAAAAGGTCTAATGGGTTCTTCTTTCTTTTACCCACTGGTGAGCAGTTTGGGCTGTAAATTGCAGGATGAGCTCGGAGCCGTGTTTCGGCTTCGCCAGCGAAAGCCTTGACTCAGGTGAAGAGTTCAGAAACACACTCGTCTGTAAAGGTAATCGCAGTAATGGCTGCTTCTGCAGCGCCCACTTAAAACACAGTGTGAAGGTCGCTGGATAAATGCTCCTCTGCGCTTCGGTGTAAATGTTTTTCGGCAGTGTCACTGTAAATGATGCTTTTGTCATCCTGCAATCTTCTTTTTTGTCTTCAGCTGCTCCTGAAGGGCTTCAAAATCTGCTTCCAAGGATCTTTTACTGACATGAGAACAGGTAAAGTGTATGAGGCAACAAAAAACCAGCATTTTCTTCTTTATTTTACAGGAATTAAAAGTAGGCTTTAAAATATACATTTACATTTTTTGGGGGCGGTTCTTTAGAAAAAGAATGGAAACTTTCATTTATCTATGCACACACAGGCTTCTTTATTTTCATATAGACAAAATTGTTCATAATCTTTGATTGGAAAATTGGATTTTCCCTGATATCTCATTTAAATTCCAGGTTTTATCCCCGTCTCAGGCGAAGGATTTAAATCTTAACTGGTCTCGACTGAATCAGGCCACTTTTTTTTGTTTAAACCAGAAAAATGGCTAATTCCTGAAAATACTTGCTCAAAAAAATGATTGTGTCATTCTACTTCTTAATAGTAAATTCTTCATATCTTCTAAGCATATAATGAATGCAGCTTATAAATTTTTCTATTTAGCTTTAGAATACTCTTCATTTTGATTTTTGAAATCAATAGAGCCTTTAAAAAATCCTTTGATTTGAAAATGCAAGACATACATTTGATGTTTTGACACCTACAATTTCAAATCAAACTAGTCAGATTACTTTTGTGTGATAAAACTATTACACTAAATATGCATACGTTTTCCTACCAGTTTCCCTGTGTGGTGATTCCTCTTATGTATGATTTAAACATCTTTTTTTTTTAACTCACATCAGTCTTTTGCCTGTACATTTGTTTATTATTCAAATGTGTTTTAATGTTTATTAAAAAACACAAATTTCTAATTGTTGTTATTTAGTTATAGTTGTATCCTCATTTTTAATTTAATCAACTTCCTGTTTACCTTTTGAAAACAGGAAATGGTTTTGTAACCGATAAAGCAGCTTTAACAGGCGCCAAAAACCTCGTTTTCCAAACTTCTGATTTATACTGTTGATTAATTATTATTATTAATTTATTTTTTTACATCCCAGGACTACAATTACCAGATTGTTTTTCTTCTACCTCACTGTGCCTTTGGGCAAAAATGTCACCTCCGCTACATACTCTGAAACAACCAAATTCGCCACAGGACCTACGGGTTTGGTGGCCAATTTTGTCACAAAGTCTGAAATTATTTTCCCTTTGACCTTTTACCTCTGGAAAAGCCAGCCATCTTGAATTTCCCAAAAAGAAGTTATCGCCTCCTAACTTCTTGGAAGCTATTTGGGGAAGATTTGGGATGCCGTCAGCCTGGCAAGCTCGCAAAGTGGCGTTTCCCCTGTTGCTCGCATATTTTTTACCGGAATATTGTGAACATTTAATGCATAAATCGTTGGCTCAAGCTGAACAAAGAGATGTGAGATACAATATGAACATATTAGGAATATGTGCGTTGTTACCAAAAAAAAAAAATATACCTTGGTTGCCATGGAAATCCAAAAGTTTAGTTTTGTCGATTCATCTAAAAATGACATCGACATGTTTGTCCCCCTCAGGTGACCAAAAAATAAAATGGTTGCTATGAGATTAGGCCAACAATAAAGCTACCATTGTGTAAAAATGATTTGGTCAACAATGAACATCAAATACTGCCAAACTCCTTTTTTTTTTTTCTTTTTTAAATCGAATAAACCATTACGAGCCATTCTAAGTGGTCTTTATTTCCGGGATTCCCAGTGTTTGGCCTGGTTGTTCTTGTGGATGACACACACAGGAAAATGAAACCAAGTTCTTCCAAACAACCTTCACTCCTGTATCGCTCTGGTGGTTGTGTCTAACTGCTTTGGTTTCCTCTCCATCTCATTCGGTATTTCATCTTCCTCTGCAGCCCTCCTGCTGCGTCTTTGCCTCCACAAGACCAAATATTTGGGCCCTAAATGGTTGTTGAAAGGAATGTCGCTGCCGCCTGAAATGGCCACGCTCGGTCTCATTAGTGTCTCCTAAAGACGCTCACTCCACTTCAGAGGAAAAAGAGAAGACAATCGGATGAAGGACAGCTGAAGGAACCCCGCTTTTGACTGACACTAAGAATAACTGCAAGCTCGTGCTGTTTTTAACCCCTGTTACTTCAGCACCGGTGAACAATGACAAGTGAGTCCTGCATGTGGGTGGACTCCATCCAAACCGAGGAGTTGTGCGAGATCTTCATAGTGTGTGGTTGCCGCGTTGTGCTGCGGTTACCATGGCGTCCATCAGCTGCCCAGAGAAAGTGGCTAAAGCAAAAGAAAATGAGCTTCCAGATGTGGAGAATGATTCACCTGTCCTTGTTTTTTAGACTTAGCGGCAGGAAAGCGTTAGTTCAGTAAAGGAGCTGGCCTTCATGCTTAATGATTCTTCAGCTTTACGCTCGGTTAAGTGGACACAGATCATGGGTGAGGGTCTCTGGGGGAGGCGCGCCTGAAAACTCTCAGCGTAGCATTCTTTGGTTTCCGTCTTCCTGGGGCTCCTAAAGTGCTCCTGCAGCATCCTCCTGCTGATTCCTGGATCGATCACGCTTTGCTAATGGGCTCACATCTGTTTCTGTGTGGAGTTTAAGGACTTTCTGATACGTAGCCTAAGAGTGGAGCCCGTTTCCTCCAGCCCGACAGAACTTCCTCCATCGTTTAATCCCTAGACGTTTTTGGCATGATCTGTAACGAGGCTTTCCTGTGTCCTATATGTGCATTTGTTTTCTTTTTTACATGATTAAATGTAGAAAAATGTGGTTTATCACTCAGATGTAAAGCGATTTAGTTGTTTTTGTATTTTCAGATGAAATGGAGTGGATGGTGGAGCTGTGTGGAGCAACTGTGGTCAAAGAACCACTATTTTTTGACAGTAAACAGGTACACTTCCTGCTTCTGAGTTCATTTATTTCGTCCGTCCGTCCCCCATTAAAATATTTATTTTGAGGTGTTGAAGTCATTTTTGAATGTATTTTATTAGGAAAATATATTATATTTATGGTTTTATCAAATTAATTTACAAATAGTACTATGTTTAGTTACCTGAATATGAATTTAAATGCTTTTATTATGTTTTTTATGGTTTTAGGTGAATATTACAGATCGACAGAGTTTAAAGAAGATCTCTTTTATCAGTTAATTTAAAATTTAAAACCCCAATTTGATTTATTTAAAATGATTCCATCCTTCAGTGTCTCTTAAAATCTATTTTATTTAGTCATAGAAATGTACTTTTTGTTATAACTTTTATTGTAATCTCAACAAAACCTAAACTGACAGTAAATCTCATTTTTTGTGTGTTTGCAAGTAAACAAAAAATAAGGAAAAAAGGATCATTTTAATATTTTGTAAATTTAGATCAGGTTGTTTTGCTATAAGTCTTTTTTTTAACTTATCTATAGTTTTGCACATGATATAGTTTGTTGTTAAAGTTATTCCAATAGTGAAAGTGTCTTTAGATGATTTGTAGCAGGATTTTCAGTGTTTAAGCTTAGAAAGTACAGTTTAAAAAATGCATTTAAGTAAATACTTGCATTTTAATTCTGTTTTATTAAACTGATCTTCTTCCTTCTGTCCTACAGCCTCATCAACTTGTCATTGTACAGCCAAGATCAGACGCCTCATCTTCAACATACAGCAGTGAGTCTTTTCAAAATAAAAGGTTTTTCCACTTAAAAAAACAAACACAATCTTGGTTGGACTCATTTGGCCTGTCAAAAAGTCCCAAAGAGGTGAGGTAAGACTTTTTTTCAAATATATTTGAGGCTCTATTGTTCACACTAAACCTCAGCAGACACTCTCAACATAAATAATGAGACTAAAGTGTCTGCAGGAGTTACATAATTCATGCAAAGGTTCACCTGGAGGTTAGAAATGACAACAAGTCCAACTTTTCTTCTTTTTGTGAAGCGTTTTCGGTGGAATGAAACCACAGGTTTGGGGTTTGACGTCTTAGCTTTTTAAACACAAAGACATTTGGTTAATGATGTTTATAACATATGTGTGCATGTTGGGCAAATGTTTAAACAGAAACTGTGTCTTTCCACACCTGCCTGTCCCTCTGAACCTGCATTTTAATGACATCAAATGTGAACGGCGTGGTCACAGGGATTGAGGAGCTGCCTCCTGAAGTCAGGCGGGTTCCTAAGAGAAGCAGGGAAGAGCGACCGGCCGAGAATATTAGGGAGCAGAAAAACACACAGGAGAAAATGTCAGATTCAGGAGAGGAAATGTCAAAAGTAGTTGTCCACTTTTTACCAGCATGCGCCTCCGCAGAAGGAGCAACGCTTTGAATTTTTTCCTCCCTGCTTCCTCCTCGTCTAGTTTTTATTTGCTTTCCCTCCAACTAATACGAACAGAAATCAGTTCAGTGTGACATTCAAGATGTGGAGAAGGGCTTTTACATTTTCCCACCACCTTGTATCAGTGAGTTTGCAAGTTTTTCACTTGCAAACGAAAACTCCTCGTTTGCTGCCAGGTCAAAGTTCAGGTTCACCTGCTGCCTATTTGAGCAAACAAAAACCTAAATCACATATGGGGGTTGACCCGTATGTGTTTTTTTTTGGCCGCCATGAAAGCTAAACCTACCACTGTCGTGTATCGTGAAATATTTACACAACGTGAGGCATTAAATCGGCTACTAAAATCAAAGAGTTTTTCCATTTTTTATAAATCTAGATTAAAAGAAATGTTAAAATTACACATGGACAAATACAAATTCTGGTGAAATCGCTCCAAAAATAAAAGTTGACTTAAGTAAAACTAAATTACTCATCTTTTTGTTTGTTTTTAAGTCTGGGTCAGTCCCAGGTGAGGAGGCAGTAAACAACCTGGACAAATCACTCACCCCATCCATCAAGATTTTTAGAAGTGTAGTATTTTATCGTGTCAAAGTATATAGGTCTGTGAGTAAATCATGATCCTGCTGCTTTTAACTTGATTGTTCAAATCATAAAATACCTTTTTTTTTGCATGTTATTTCACTTAAAACCTTCTCACACAGAAGCTTTTCTGATGAGGTTCATTTTCATCACTTATTTCATAAAATAATAATAATTAAAGCCGCAAGCGGCGTTGTATGGCCCGCAGACGCAACCCGCCTTCCACGCCCAACTCTACGCACCACCGCCGCCCTCACCGCCCTCACCGCCCTCACCGCCCTCAACGCCCTCACCGCCCACCTTGGATGAGGGATAGTAAAAGCTGCATAAGCTAAAAATGCTAATTATGCTAACTATGCTAGCTATGCTAATTTGGCTAAAAGTGCTAGCATAGCGATCAGCATCATCAACTCGTTCGGAAAAACACATTACCTAAAATGCTAATTATGCTAACTATGCTAGTTATGCTAATGTGGCTAAAAGTGCTAGCATAGCGATCAGCATCATCAACGCGTTCGGAAAAACACATTACCTAAAATGCTAATTATGCTAACTATGCTAGCTATGCTAATGTGGCTAAAAGTGCTAGCATTGCGATCAGCATCATCAACTCGTTCGGAAAAACACATTACCTAAAATGCTAATTATGCTAACTATGCTAGCTATGCTAATGTGGCTAAAAGTGCTAGCATAGCGATCAGCATCATCAACGCGTTCGGAAAAACACATTACCTAAAATGCTAATTATGCTAACTATGCTAGCTATGCTAATGTGGCTAAAATTGCTAGCATAGCGATCAGCATCATCAACTGACTCAGAAAAACACATTGTTTAGGATGCTAATTATGCTAACTATGCTAGCTATGCTAACGTGGCTAAAACTGCTAGCATAGCGATCAGCATCATTAACTTACTCAGAAAAACACATTGCTCCATTGGTGAAAGCTACATGTCATGAGTTGACAAAAAACCCACTTTTTTTCAAAATGGCCGCTTTTCTGTTGATTTTATCTCCATAGCAACCATTTTATGTTTTGTTTGCCTCGGGAAGACGAACGGATTGACGTCAGTTTCGGACAAATCGGGAAAAGTAAACTTTTTGTTGTCCTTAGCAACAGTGGTTTTATGCTAACCACGCCCACATTCCTTATATGTCCTTGTCCAGTGTTTTTCAATGTATTCAGATCCAGGCATAAATGCAAGCATTCAATTTTCACTCTATTGTATTGAAAGGCATGGGAGTTATAACAGTGCGCCACTTTGCTAGCTCGCCACGCGCACGCCGTTCAAAATCTACAACTTCTAATTCCAACATTTTTTCCACAGTAGCTTGCCATTAATGCCCAAAAAGTTTCGAGATGATCATTGAAAATTTCAACGACAAGTTTACGTTTGAATCTGGTAGTAAAGGTGTTTTTTATAGAAAATTCAAGATGGCGGCCTTTTCCCGAGGTCAAAGGTCGACGAAACTCCAGAGGTGATTGTAGACTTACGCTAGGGACATGCGAGTCAAATTTCGTGAAAATCGCTCGAAAAAAAGTTCATTTTTCCATATTGTGTAAAAACGCGAAAATCTCAAAATGGCCGATTTTGGCACAAAATGGCCGCCCAACCATAGGTCGTGTCGCCATCACGTAATGATTTGAAAAGTTTGATTGGATATATCCAACAAAGTTATCTGGGTTTCGTTAGCCGATTCTTAAAAAAAAATCCGAATTTTTTTTTTTTTTGCCGAGTCAGCACTTTTTTTTGCGATCGTTTTTTGCTTACCACAGTCACATTCATTTATCGATTTTGTCGTAAGTGACATCGTTTTGTTCAGTGTGGGCCAGGGAATCGCATATTTAATTTTCATAACATTCTGATAAAATATGTGCGAGCTAGCTAAAATCGCGACGGTTGCGAATTCGCCACGCGCACGCCGTTCAAAATCTACAACTTCTAATTCCAACATTTTGTCCACAGTAGCGTGCCATTGATGCCCGAGAAGTTTCAAGACGATCGAAAAAAATCCCTAGGACGAGTTTTCGTTTGTATCCGTTACTAAAGGTGCTTTTTTTGTAAAATTCAAGATGGCCGCCCCTTCCCAAGGTCAAAGGTCAACGAAACTTCTCTGGTATTTGTAGAATCAAGCTGTTGGCATCTGTATCTGATTTCATGAAAATCGCTCAAACAAAAGTGTCATTTTCCCATATTGTCAAAAAACACGAAAATCGCCATTTCTCAGAGTTCGCCACAAAATGGCCGCCAAGCCGTAGGTCGTGTGGCCATCCCATAATGATTTCATAACTTCTTTGGGATATCTCCAACAAGTGTGTTTTGGTTTCGTAACTGTATTTCAAAATATTTTTTTTTGGCCCCATAAGCGATTTTCGGCCCATTCATTTTTTTCACGGGAACGCTCGCCGTGATGTCATCGACTTCGGGGGGGTGACGTTGTCTTTGCCGAAAATTCATTTTCAATTTATCCTAGGTGTGTGCCAATTTTGGTGAGTTTTCGGGTATGTGGCGGGGGTCAAATTTGAGCTCAACGGATCCGTTAGAAAGAAGAAGAATAATAATAATAAAAAAACATTCGAAAAACAATAAGAAGTTTTTTCCCCAGGGTGCTTCCTATGTATTTCAATGCAGCCAGTCTTTTACTATAGGCTGGGCATGTCTTTTTGGCTTTAAACCCGTCCTTTGAGGGCTTTTTGGGGCTTTTTCGTGTTTTTGTCGTCATTTTTGCGACTACAATTTTGTCGTTTGTGCGTTGGTGTTGTGCGTGTGTGTGTTTTTTTTGTTGCGTTACACAATTGTCGACTTGTTTTGTGCTTTGGGCGACTTTTGACCCCATTTTTTGGCGTTTTGACGCGTTTTTTTGACGTTTTGGGGCTTTTTGAGTGTTCGACCCTCGTAGCAGTTACAATATGGTCCTTGCAGTTGTGACTGCTGCGGGCCATAATAATAATAATGGATTGGATTTTTCTGTGCTTTTCCAGACGCTCAAAGCGCTTACATTGTATCCATTATTCATTCACTCCTAATTCATACTTGGTGATGGTAAGCTACTGATGTAGCCACAGCTGCCCTGGGCCAGAATGACAGAGGCGTGGCTTCAATTTCGCGCCTACGGCCCCTCTGACCATCATCGGGATCATCCATACACATTCACACACCAGTGGAGGCCACACTGGAGGCAAGGAGGGTGAAGTGTCTTGCCCAACGACACAACGACATTTGGCTGGTGGGAGTGGGGATCGAACCGCCGACCCTTCAATCATTGGCCGACCCGCTCAACCACCTGAGTCACTGTCGCCTAAATGAACTCAATACAACCTGCACTGAATTACAACCGAGCATTTCCTGTGTTTGATTGACTCTGGTATTAAATATTCATCATGGAGGATCAGAGGTGGGTGTGGTCAGTGTTGCGGTTGGTAACCTGACCTCCTTGGCCTCCTGCACGTGCCCTCACAGCCATGTTCTCGGCTCCTACGCCATGTTGTCTACTGGAAACAGAATCGGCTTCTGCCAAATGAAAAGAGTTGATCCGCGTTCTACTGTCTGCTTGCTCCCTAGGTTTGGCCAGAAAAGCTACAGTTGTGACCCGCGGGTGGCTCTTGGATACGGTTGCAACCTACACTGTGCAGAACTACAAAAACTACGCCATATAAGGACGTGGAAGTCCTTCCATTTCCTCTTGAATCCCTTTTCTGATTCACTTTAAATGTCTGTTTTAAACAAAGCTGTCATATCTGTGTGTTGTGTGAAAATGAATATAAAATTTAATAGAATTTCACGAGTTTCATCTTTTTAACCAGAACGATTACGAGCCATTCATTGCTGTTTTTTTGTGATGATTCTAAAATTTAAACCTACTTTTAGGTTTAGGTTTGGTTTCACTTATTGATTAATCTCCACGGAGATTAAAAAAAAAAAAAAAAAGGTTTAAGCCATCCCTGCGTGTGTGTCCCTGTGTGCAGTAAAATGGTCTGTTTTAGGATTGTGTTTGCAAAAAAGAAAAAAGTCTGCATGTTGACACAAAAGTCTTTCATTATTCTTTAAAACATTTTGAAAAGGTGGTCAAGTGTGCACCCTGAGACTGAGAGTTGTGGGTTTGATTCCTCCATCACTACATACTATGGCTAGAAAAAAAAATCAGCTTTATCAATTAATGTAAAAATTGTTATTAAAGTTCCACTCCAATCATCTTTTCATCTATTTTCAAAGTGTTCCCAGTTAATGATTATCATGTTTATTTTTTTAGCCCAAATCAAAAAATCTGTCATTTTTTAGGACATAGTTTCTGCCAGTAGCTCATTAGACAAGTGGATGCATCAGAACTGAATGATTTAAATAAAGAAATACTCAGAAATGCAATTTTAATCTAATTTTCTTAATAATCTTCTTCAGAAAAAAGGCACAAGAGGATGTATAAAAACGCCAAAAACACAATTTTCATTGGTGTGGAGTTTTTAAACTCATTTTATTATTTGTATTTTTGTTAAGGAAAACCAAAATGTAAAAAAAACAAAAATCATAGATCGTCATGGCCCGTCCTTATTGCATACCTAAACTCTAAAATTGAAGCACATTTCTGAACTACAGAACGGTTCCTGAGCTCACCGCTTCCGATCAAATCCAGGAGAGCAAGCTTCCCCACACTTCACCGTTTAGGACAATAATGAGACTTTCATCTACAAACCTCCTTTGACCCGGCAACTGATTTTCCCTCACAGTTATCCTGAGTTTAAAAAGTTATTTTGGCTTAAATAAGCACTTCTGAATGCTCCGTGGTTCAGAAGTGAGCGGTTGGTCTACATTTTTCTTTCTTTTTATAGGATACAGTTACTATTAGGGGTACAATTTCAATGCAGCGTTTTTGGATCCTTCCAAACATTGGAGGGAGAAACAATTTTTTTTTTCCCTCTTCATGACTGGACCATTAAATTAAAAGATGAATATTTGGTTTTACTAACATTTCCTTTGGTCTTGATTCTCTGGCTTTGAAGGTCTCAATAAATCTACTCTAAAGAATAAAAGTACTCTGTGTTTCTGGTTTTTATTAGATTATTTTCTTACCATAATAAGTATATAAAATATCCAAACTGTAAAAGCAAGTCGTTCTAATTCCCTCTCAAGTCTGGGTGTTACTTCTTTACTTTCTTTTCACCTCTATTTCTCTATATTTTATCAGATATCCTGATATTTCTCCAATGCAGTCCATCTAACACAACTCAGCTTTAAAATCCTGAATCGACTGGAAAAAAAAATAGATATATCGTTGACATGTTTGCTAATTTGTCTTTGGACACCAGAGGTGATTATATTCTTTAAAAAAGAGCAGCAATGATGTGCAAACGTCCACAGGAGCAGCTCTCAGAAGGTCTGAAATGTAAAGGAATCTGCTCGACTCTTTGAACAAAACGAGCTTTTTGCCTTCAGGACACAAATCTGCTGAAATGAACACGCAGAGCCAGAGCTCAGACGTCTGGTTGAAGGTCAACCGCTGCATAGTTTGGGCCGTTTTAAACGCTGCTGCTGAAGGAGGAGTAACTGTACATGATTACCGTGTGTCAGCATCATTTCTTTTTATTATTTGGAGCCAAATACAAGATGCCATTTATTTATTAACGTTTTAGTTGTAAAATCAATGTTTACGGCAGGAAATGATGTGGGTTCTCTCGCCCTGGATCTCTGAAAAGCCAGATGTGCAGTGACAGAAGCCAGTGTGCTTTCCTCCAATCAGCTGCTTTGTTTTGTTTTTTTCTTAATTTATTATAACATGGAGCTCAAGTGAAGCGTATATTCGGTTCCCGTTTAGAAACCATGGTTTGTAGGATTCATGCATTTTAACGAGGGCTAATCTTAAATTGAGATTTATAGACTCCAGAATAGTCAGAAAACATTTTTGAAGTGTTTTAAAACAGTTTTTTGTTCTTTCAGTGCTATTTAACAATAAAATTCCAAGCTAAAAGCTGATTTATTTTTAAACGGAATACATTTTAATCCAAATGCTTTAGGAGACACTTTAAAATGAAGTACTAAGAAAAAATAATTGATTTTTGTCATTTTTAATCAAAGCTGTCTCTTTCAAACATTATCATGTAGAATAAGAACATTTTAAATAAAATAAGGTTTTATGTTTTGGTTTTACAAAAAGGCTGAAATATTGATATGTTGATCTTCAGTAGATTAAGATAAATTGTGGTGGAAGCCTATTTTTCCTTATTTTGCCCTGCAAGCAAACACTTGTAATTGAATAACAGAGCTGTTGCTGTGTTGCAGCGTAATTTCCCCTGTGGAAAATACATGTTATCGACTGCGAGACACTGCGGAAACTCAAAAACTGCAATTATCCGAATAAAAAAGAGCACAGGCAACTGAAGCTGGTGGCAAAGAACGTATTGAGATGAAGAAACGGACAGCAGCAGCAGCTCCTGTAGTTCAGAACATTTCTAAAGTCGTCAGTCTGATCAGGAATAATAAAGTTAGGAAGTCTGCATTCGAAGAAATCTCATTTGGAATTTACGGCTCTTCATTTTATATCTAAATCTATTTTTCGGCACCTATGCTTCTGTCCTAATACATCCTTAAAAAAAGATTTATTGAAAAAATGTAACAAAAAAGGAGTAAAAATGCAAGTATAAAGAAATTATGGACAGACGTGTAACACATTTTAGAGGATTTCTGTGCAGATTATCAGGAGGAAATGCATTTTAAAATGTATGCCATCAGGTTGGGTGGTGGCGTAATAATGGTATGGGCTGCTGTGAATATACCCTCGTAAACTACAATAATTTACAGTAATTATTGTATAAACAAACATCTTCTCTAATTGCACAGAGTGACACAAAAACATCTGATCATTATCTGAATTCTTCTGTTAGGTGTTTTTATTACAGCGACACTGGAAACAGGTGTGTCTAAAATCCTCCTTTTCAGTAATCAGATTTTTAAGAGAAATCTGATTATAAGGATGAGATTTCTCCAGAATAATCAGACGGCATGTTTAGCCGTTTTTCTGATTGTATTTATATCTCTTATGTCTGAGATTTTTATCATTATTTCTTTTTTTTTTTTTTTAAAGTGAGAACATAGAGTCGCAGAAGGGTGTAGCCTTCCTTTGTACATCTCTGAACTCTGTCCATTAGCTGTGGGAAAGTATGTATCACTACTATAAACATTTTAAGAGCATAAAAAAAAGACAAAAAGTTTGAGTCTAATGTTTCTTTCAACATGTAAACAGCGTTTTGTGCTGGTTTTTAGATGCATGTTGGTCTGATTTTTGCAATAATAAGATCACTTCTGTTGATTGTTGTCTTGTAAAGAGGCTCTCTGTGAAATACTTGTTTATCATAAGTTTCTGAATGTGTTATGATATTTAAAAGTAATTGACCCCCCACAATTAAAGCAGTTTGCACTCATGATATTTAAGACACTTTTTCCACATTACGCTTTGATGATAAGTCCCTTAAAGGATCAAAAGGTTTATTTTTTTAAGCTATAACGTCCTGATTTTTTCAAAGTGTTTCAGACTTTCAGTTTTCCCAGGACAGAAAGGCAGTTTGTTGGTATTTCAGGGTTTGTCGGCTCTTGAAAGGCACATCGGCAAATGTGTAAACACGTTTCCTTCCAACACCCAAGGCCATTCATTTACTCTCACATTTTGGCAGATCTTCATAGCAGAAAAATGTTTTTATTCTTCTCATTAAGCCAAAATAGTTGTATAATTTTGCTGTGTATATCCTGCCAAATTCAAAGAAAAAAACCTTTTCTTTGGTTTTATGATGTCTTCAAGTCAAACGTTGAGTTTGTTCCAGCTGTGTGTCCGAACACCGATTCAGGCTCTAATGAAATGATACACTACAATTAACCTCTGACACAGACATTGTTTCCCAATTGAAGAAGCAATGAGCTCTAATAAGAATGTAATCCCTCCTGTCACACTTCCATGCTGGCTAATGACTTGAATTCATCTGCTCCAGATAATTTCAGATGTTCTTGCGCACGTTACACAAACGTCCTCTCTGCAGTCAAGCTGCTGTGAATAATGTGTGCATTTGCCCATGATGACCCAGACTACCATCAGTCTTTGCTGCTGGGGATTCACGTTATTTCTCTGGCCCGGAGCCTAAAGGAGCAGCCCACAGCTCCAGCGTTATTTAGAGTACAAAACGAAGGGATTTTAAAGTGAAAAATGCACCATAAAGGTGATTTCTGAGCCAGAACTTTACAGTAAAAGCTTTTTTAAAACATAGAAATGTTTTTTTTAACATGTATTTATAGGATATATGAATCAATTTCAGCTCAAAATTGCATTTCTAATTATTTCTTTGATGACATTGTCACGAATCAGGAACAGACGTTCAAACTAAATCCTATTTGTTACATATTGGAGGAGCTGCAACGGGCAGGCCACAAGCTCCCTGCTACCTGTAGACGACTAGATCCATAAACGTCTTTGTTTTCCTCGTCTGACCTGGAATCTGGCTCCAAACTGTACAGCTGGATACCTGCAACATTGGTCCCCATTTTTGTTATACAGGTAACGCTAGGTTGGCGAGGGAAGGACTGTACGAGTTTAAACAAAGAGCTCTTGGCAGTGTGTTTATGTTTCACCCACTAAAACAAACAACATCTAAACTTTTGAGAATTATGGATGTGTGTATTGTGCGTAGAAAATGAAAGCCATTGCTGATCGCTGCTAGCTCCACGGAGAAAGTGGGTGTGTGTGTTAGCCTGGGGGCGGAGCTGGCAGTGTAGACTCTTCCAAAAGGGGCTGTTCTTCACTTTGTGATGTCACAATGTGAGGACCTCCTGGTTTTCGTGGATTGGGAGGGGCTGGTCCTCAGAGAGCAGGTTTTTAGAGGAATACTCAGAAATGAATGGACCAAAATACCCACTTTGGTTGCTTTTTTTGTGAGGAATGAACACTTAAACACTCAAAAAAGTTGACTTTGCATGATATTGACCCTTTAAAATAGATCAATAAATGACTGGCTTTTTTATCTGGTGTACTTTAACAATGTGAGCTCATGTGCAGCTCATATTACTTCACAACTACATTTCCTGTTTTTGTTTGTTTTTCCCTTCGTGGAAAAAAGTTAGAACCTATAGTTTTAATTTTAAATGGCTCTTTTATTTTTAACCTCTCATTCTGGCCTACATGTTGACAGTTATCCTGAAACAACAACAGATTTGATTCTGCTCCAAGGCTGTTGCTTCCTCCCCTCCCCGCTCTTTTCTCACCAAGTTTGTAAATAGAGATGTGATGATGGAACCGCGCCGTCGAGCAACTTCCAGCCTCAGAGCATTAAGGGGCAATTTGATGGCGGCTGCCACTGTGCATGCAGCGAGACCATTAAAGATGCAGACGGGCTGAGCTTCGGTGATCACTGATCACCGCTTTATACTGCGGGGTAAAAATGAAAAACAGACCCCAACAGACCCGTCCGATAGTCGAACCTCGGATTCAGGAACAACAGTGCGGTTTCCGTCCTGGTTGTGGAACAGTGGACCAGCTCTACGCCCTATCTAGGGTGCTGGAGGGATTGTGGGAGTTCGCTCACCCAGTCCATGTGTGTTTTGTGGATTTGGAGAAGGCGTTCGACCGTGTCCCCCTTGGTATCCTGTGGGGGGTGCTCTGGGAGTACGGGGTCCGGGGAGCCTTACTGAGGGCTGTCCGGTCCCTGTATGACCGGAGTAGGAGCTTGGTTCGCATAGCCGGCAGTAAGTCAGACCTGTTCCCGGTCCACGTTGGACTCCGGCAGGGCTGCCCGTTATCACCGGTTCTGTTCATAGTTTTTATGGACAGAATTTCTAGTCACAGCCAGGGGCCAGAGGGGGTCTGGTTTGGGGACCACAGGATTTCCTCTCTGCTTTTTGCAGATGATGTTGTCCTGTTGGCTTCATCGAGCCGGGACCTTCAGCGTGCATTGGGGCGGTTTGCAGCAGAGTGTGAAGCGGCTGGGATGAGGGTCAGCGCCGCTAAATCCGAGGCCATGGTTCTGTATCGGTCCGTTGTGGTGAAGAGAGAACTGAGCCGAAAAGCAAAGCTCTTAATTTACCGGTCGATCTTCGTTCCAATACTCACCTATGGTCATGAGCTCTGGGTCATGACCGAAAGAACGAGGTCCCGAATACAAGCGGCTGAAATGAGCTTCCTCCGTAGGGTGGCGGGGCGCTCCCTTAGAGATAGGGTGAGAAGCTCGGTCACCCGCGGAGAGCTCGGAGTAGAACCGCTTCTGCTCCACATCGAGAGGAGCCAGTTGAGGTGGCTCGGGCATCTAGTCTGAATGCCTCCTGGATGCCTCCCTGGAGAGGTGTTTCGGGCATGTCCCACCGGGCAGAGGCCCTGAGGAAGACCCAGGACACGCTGGAGAGACTACATCTCTCGGCTGGCCTGGGAACGCCTCGGGGTCCCCCCAGAGGAGCTGGAGGAAGTGGCTGGGGCGAGGGAAGTCTGGGTATCTCTGCTCAGTCTGCTGCCTGCTGCCCCCGCGACCCGGTTCCGGATGAGCGGAGGAAGATGGATGGATGAATGGATGGATGGAGCCCAAACAAAAAGAGGACGGACAATGTTCCAAGGGTTCATGATCCTAAAGTCATCTCAGTTCACTAAGGAACACAAAAAGTTATTTGGGAAATTAAAATGTACACACCAGTTAATTATTACCTCTTTAATTAGACTTTAGAAAAAAATAATCAGTAAATTGTTAGGAAGATGCACTTATGACAACTTCAAGGAAAAACGTTTATCCAAATCTTATTAGGTGAATTTTGGATCAACATTAAGGAACCCTGGGAATCAAACCTTCAACCAACAAACAAGCTACAACCAAACAACTGGTAAGACGCCGCCGCCTATAAAGAGAAGGAAATTAAAAATATATTGCAAAATAAATGAGTAGTATATTTATAATCATTTCATTATCTAGTTTGACTTTAATCAAACTTACGTTTCAAATTAAAAGCCTTTTATCCAAAATACTTCCTAATTACTTTACTATTTACTGAGGCTAGATTCAAAAATTATATTTTGTACAGAGAAACTAGTTAGATTTTATTTAAACTTATAGCATTTCAAATTAAAATCATTGTTTCCAAAATACTTCATAATAACTTTACTTTTCAACCTGAGTTAAAAAAATTTCTATTTCGTACATTGTTATTAATCTCCATGTGCCAGATGTGACATCAATTTTCATTAAATAATAATCTGCTTGATTTTGTTGTTATATCGCTGTTGAAGAAAAGGAAAAGGCAATCAGATAAAAGCTAAAAGTGTGAAAGTAATTGTTGTAAAAATACTTAAATATTGTGTAACAGTTAAAATATAATATCTTATTAGAACTCAGATAATAATAAGTTCATAATTTAAATGTCAAAGTGAAACAAACATGATGGTTTGGTAAAAAATTAAAAACTCAAAATAATTCTTAAATATTAAATGTATATTTTCCTGTATACTTTTGACCATTGATTCATTTTCCGTACGGCATTACTCAGCACTTTACTTTTGTTGAAGAATATTGACTTATAGGTGGAGGCTTTCAGTTTCATCCCTCTGAGCTCTGATTTTGACATTTTTTATCCATTCATCCCAGACCTCCCTCTACACAGAAACTCTCTCCAGCTCTGCTGAGAGAACCCCAAGGTGCATATTTTTCCTCCTCTTGGTGGGACATCCCTAAATACCTCCCCAGGGGGAGGCGTCTCTCTCGAAATGGAGGAGCAGCAGCCGTACTCCTAGCTCTTCCTTGGTGCCCGAGCTCCTCACCCTATGTTTAAGGGAGCGCTCAGCCACCCTGCAAAGGACAATAATTTTGTCAGCTTGTATTTGGGGTTTTATCCTTTTGGTTGTGACCCAAAGCTCATGATCATAGGTGAGGACAGGAACAAAGATCAGTAAATGAAGAGCTTTGCCTTCTCAGAGTTGCTCCCACAGAGCACTGCAAAGGACAAGATTCAACGCTTTCTTCAAATTCACAAAACACAAGGATTGGACGTGCAGTTTCCCATAAACCTGATCCCCTGTCCACTACCTGTGGATCAAATTCAATTGTCCATAGTGGGATCCCTTGTAGCAGAGACAGATTTTCTGGTCCCCCTTCTTGAAGAGATGAACCACCAACCCCCAGCTTACTACTCCAGAGACTATCCCAGACCGTCACACAACGGCTATGTCCAAATTGTTTCACTACTGTCGTGCATTTTGTGGTACACGCACCAAATTTGGCATGGATGTTCCTTAGGATCCCCTATTTCAGAAATAGGGCCACGAGAAAAATCTTGCGATTAAATCATTGGCAGCCATTTGTAAAGATGGCAGATGGTGTGCTTGAACGTGGTGTTCATTATGGTATGTGACCAGAACAGAGTCCAGTAAGAAAGCACCACTCAGGTTCAGACCAAGGAGGCGGTTCCTCCAGATCACATCCCACCAGGTATCATCACTGTCTTTCTATATTACAACAAACATGCTAGACTAATTTGATTGATCAGGTATGAGGCGTTGACTCAGAGCTGCACTATCTAGTTTGTTCTTTGAATATTTGAGATTCCTTGAGGCTTGAGTCAGACTAGCATGTTTACAAAGTTACTGACTGTCTTCCTAACATCATACAAGCAAAGAAAATGCTTGCAGCTGAGGTCACTTTATGCCCTCACGGGCTTTTTTGACATAATCTGACATAATTTCTCCAAAAAAAGGCTGCATTTCACAGTATACTGCACACATGTTCACCTAAATACACTATATTTAGACTTGAACCACACTTTAACCACTATAGGAGTCTGTTGGACCACTACCAACCATCATTTCCATATGTTTATGCATAACTGTTTCTGATTCCTGTGTGTAGACTTGTTCACCCCCCCCCCCTAACTGGATGGGATTTTTGCCTTTGTTTGGCCCCTGGCATGTGGTGTTAGCTTGCGCTCTCTGCATGGGAACATGGCAGCGATGCTGTGAAATGTCATTTTGCTGCTGCTCACAGAGGCAGCCGGTTGCTGTGGGGCCTTCCCCTCAGTGGTGGGAAACAAACGAAAGTCACAGCTAAAGGTCAAGCTAGAAAGCCGAGGATTTACACAAGAAAAGGATTTTCTTGTAGATTCCATAAGCTCGCAATTTAGATATAGAAATAAATTATTAGGCTCATAAAAATACTAAAAAAATCTATGCGAAAAAATATGTTCTAGTTATGATTATGAATGGATGAAAGGTAATACGATTCCTGAATAACTTAGTTATAACAGATAAAAAAGCATTATTGATGTGTTTGTAGGCCTTTAAAAGGTATTTATAAGCCTGAATTACACATTTAAAAGACATTTATAGGTTATTGTGAATGTCTTACAAATGTCTTATAAGTATTAATAAGATCATAAAATGTTTGATATATTAGAATAATGCTAAGTGGACAAATATTTTTTACATAGTTAAAAATAGGATTAGAATAAAAGTAAGGCTCATCGATAAGATTCCTTAAAAACCTAGTAGTAAGATATAAACAAGCATTGGTGATGTATTTAAGCCATTACAGGACATTTATAAGACAATTGGCATTGTTAAAGCCTTTTGGACATCTGTAACACCTCTATAGATGTCTTACAAATGTCTTGTAAATATTATTAAGATGATAAAAAAACCATTTACCAGCATTTGTAGAACTTTAATAAGACATTTATAAAACATTTTTAGACATTTGTAGATGTCTTACAGATAGGTGTTAATATGCTGTTTATAGACTTTAGAGGAGTGATGTGATGTTTTACAAATGTTGCCTCATAAGGTTTTACAAATTCTCATAAATGTCTTTGTAAACAGCATATTGACCCTTTTAAGGGTTAACCAAAGCTGTATCTCCACTGAGCGGTACAGTCTGGTCACATATTTTGAGTGTTTCCATTATAAAATGAACCCATAAAGCAAGACCGAACATACCATTTTTGGACCCTTGTTGGTTGTTGTTCCATAAAAAAATAGAACGGACCGGTTGGGGCAGAGCTGCTGTTGAAACTTGTTGATTGGCTGACGGTCATTACGACAAAAGAAAACGCCAGTTGCTTGTTTTCCTCTTCGTCACCCCAAATGCTTCGTTTGTTCAAAGTACCAAAAGCCAAGCAGAAAAAAAATGAGCTGCTGGACGACCTCCATTAATCTTCTTTTAGCTTCACTGTGCATGTCCCGTAACGGTGCAAGCACTCACTGAATTGCCTATACCATTTTAAAGTGGACCGGACCGAACCGCTCAGTGGAAACAAGGCTTAAGGCATTTACAAACGCTAATAAATGTTTTTAGAAGCACCATATTAACACCCTTGTGCCATCCTATGGGGTCCAGATGACCCCACCCTTACATTGATGTGTTCTCCCTACCATGACAAAGGTGGATAAAGGTGAAGAGGATTTCATGTAATCCATGTGAAGATCACAATCATTGGAAAAAAAAGGTTCAGCGCACTGTCTAGTGGGGTCTAGATGACCCAACTCCCAATGTTAAAGTGCCTAGGATAGCACAAGGGTTAAGGTATTAGTAAGAAATCTAAAAATGGTGATGATCATCTTATACATGTCCTAAAAAGGCTTCTTAACACACACCCTATTGTTGCTTGTTTATGTCCTAAGAAGTGGATCTTTAAGGAATTTTATTGTAAAGCATCACCGGATGGGGTTTAAGATGCTTTAATTGTCACTTCAAGCCTTTTAAACTTGCACCAAATACAGTTTTTTTTCCCCTTTACATTATATTTCATTTAAAAACATATTCTAACCCCCTATAGCTCACCAGATTTTGGAATTTTATTTTCACATAATACAGGTAAGGTCATCTCCGTCTTCTTAACATGCTCTGAATAATTACACAACAGTTCAGAAATGACCATGTGTGACCTATTACAACATGTTTTGAAACAGCAGAGTTCACTCCCACATATGTACAGATTTGTCAGAAAATATTGTGTGTGCCATACTGTGCTTCATTCACCTGAATGCTTCATATCACAAGTGCATTTGAGAAAAGCGGCGCCAGCGTAGCAGACTGCAGCTCCCTGCAGCACCAGCTTTTAAAAGATCTTTCTTATTTTTCTGTCCTGTGGTTCATTTGTAAACCAGCCCGTGTTTGTCCTCTTGGTATCTTAAAAGCGACAAGGAAAAGCTGCCTTCGTTAGTGCGGTGGCCTTCCATTATGAGAACACAGACAAAGAAAACTACGAGCAGTGCTTTGCTAAAAATGGACAAACAGTCCTTCAAAGAGCTCCACAGGACAGCGCTCCTGTTTTTGCTTTATTATCCATAATGCAGTGCAGCGATCTTGAAAAATCCTCCTATAATTTAATTTCATGTGCACACAAACACACACACAATAAAGTCCTAAGACTAGCTACATGAGCACGCAGCTCTTGGCTCGATCCTTTCTAATCGGAGGCGGGTGGTCGTGAATCTCAGTCCGAGGAGGCTGCTGCGAGACGCGCTTGAGGGCGTGCCGGGAATCTGCCCGTTTCAGCTGCGGCCGGTGGATGCTGGACACGGAGGCCAGCGTGGTGATGTGGAAAACATCGCGGACGCTGTTCTCCGAGTACTTTGAGGTGCACTCCGCGTACGCCACAGCTCCGATCTGCCGTGCCAAGCTGGTGCCCTAAAAACAGGAAATAGGCATTAAGGCTATAAAAAACATTGATTATTCCATTTTGATGAGCACTCATCATTCCCTGTTTTAGGCCGAACAAACTGCCAGAGGAAGAAATGTCCTTCTGTTCCTGGATTTGCTAACTAGTAAGTTCCAAAAATTGCAGTTCCATTAAACAAACACTGGGGGCTGGTGGCAACAGGAAGCGATGGACTCCAATGACTGTTTTAAGTTGGACTTTACACTACAAATAACAACATTTTCAACTTTTTTTTATTTATGATGTTTTGTTTGACAAAAAAGTAGAATTAACTACTAGAACTTCTATTTTTAGACCTGTAACTACACAATAAAATTGAAGTTTAACGTAAAAATGTAAATCTGCACCTGCTGGAACTGTGCAATGGTGGATGTTTTTCAGAATTTTAGTCATAGGATATATATCATTATATTGATTAATTATTTATCCTGGTTTTAACTATTTTAAAACTCATAAATTGACCATCCTTATTTTTAATAACTGACGCACTTCTTATTTATTTATAAATCAATTAGTTATAATTTTTTGTTTTCAATGACTAAATGAAGCACTTTTTATTTTTTAGTTGTAAATTGTTTTTCCGGTAAATTCTTGTTTTTAATAAATGAATGATCAAAAAACACTTTTTACATTTCGCTGTACCGGTGGCAATGATGAGTACCTCTCTATAATCGCTTAGGGTGACCAAACAACACAACACTCTGTGTCAGAGTCAGCTGATTTATGTTGATTGTGTAACACTTCACTTCTGTAAAGCTGCTTTTTTTCCACTTCACAATCCACTGGAATTACTTCATTTGCATTAAGTGTTGAAGAACCATTATTATCCAAAGAATGTAAACGTTGGAGGTGAAGCACCAGTGTAAAAGGGTAAAATACAGATGTTTCTGGATCTAGTCTGTATTTTCTAGTTTTCACAGCAGTTTGGCGCACTTGCTTTTGAAAGGGAGTGAATGGCAGACATGCCTGAATTTACTTTGGTTTGCATTGAGCAAACCAAACTGCCCAAAAACCTCACGACTTAAGACAATAACAGCTGATTCTTTAGCTGCAGAACCCTTTCATCCTTTACTCTCTTTGGTTTTCTTTTGCTTTCTTATAGTCTGTTTAGATTCACACTATTCAGTTGCAAGTGAGCCGAGACCCTCGTTTTCAGGCAGACATTCTATTCTATTCTATTTTATTTTATTTTATTTTATTTTATTCTATTCTATTAATCCGGCATACTTCTGACACCTATTGCCTGTTCCTTAATGCTCACTGTCCCACTCAAACAAACACATAAATAAAATAGACTCTTGCTTTTAGTTATCAATTTTTTGTTTTATATTTCAAATAAATATCTGGTCTTTTAGACTGTCTCTATTTGTTTAAAACCTTAAGTACATTTCACACACATACCAAACAGTTTTACAGCTTAAAAGATTCAGCTTTTCTTCTACAAACACCACGTATCTGCTTCATTTAGGAATAGCAGCTGGTATTTTAGTTGTCGATGCCAAACAAACATTTATTGCCAACTTAGAATCAATTGTGTTTCTCCTTTTGCTTTAAGCCTGGTTTTGCTTTTCTTCCAAAGCATTTAATTCCTAAAACAAGCTGCAGAGAGCTGGAACCAAACTGTAAAGTAAGCATAAGGGAGATCTATTTTATATTAATTTACCATAAACGTGCGGCTGCTCTTAGAGAAGACCTAATTTCATTCAGTGGAGCAAAGGATTGCATTTATACAACATTAAATTTGTTTTGTTTTTTAAAGCATGTAAGAAGGCGCTTTCAATAAATGTCTCATTGTACGCATTTCTGCAACAATATTTAGTTTTATTATCTTATTTGTGGTCAGAAAGCACTAAAATAATAATTCTACTTTTTTTCTATATTACCAGTTTACAGACTTGCAGGAACAAACAGAAAATAGCCCCCGTACTGCTATGAATTATTCAATCTTTGCAACAGTAAAACCTGAGTATAGAAGCTCCCTGCAGCATTTAGCACCATCTTAAATCTGGAGGGTGGAAGCTGCTCACTGTGCTTTCTTTTCCCCCCACCTTGTCCTCTCACTGCTTATCTCAGCATAGAGCAGGAAATTAGTGGAGAGATTTATAGTCACCGTTGCTTCTTCAGCTGTAAGAAATGGCACTCATACTCTGTCAACTTGAGTTTTTGTCATATGCATTTTTTTTTTTTTCAATCATTGAATTTTTCTGCAATTGAAAACCTGCACGGTGTGACGGCGTAGGTGTGCACCCATCTGTGCTGGAGAAAAGCCACATTACACGAGTATCTACCTGCCAAATGAAAGAATGCGCCTCAGTCAGGCAAAATATTAAACGTACGAGCGGCAGAATCAATGAGGAACTTTGCATTTCTCACCCCAACTTTCATTAGATTAGGAGAAGATTTGGAGGCTTTTAGACCCCTTCAGGCTGTTTTTAAAATCCCCCTTTGGAGCGTACATCATAGGAAAAAAAAAAGTGGTGCACTTGCTGACGCATGGCTTCAACCAATTTAACGTAAACATTAGAAAAACATACATCCTTTGCAGATATCATCAGCTGAGAGGCAAGAAGCAATTAAACATCTATTGCTTTTTCTTGCACCAGCATGAAACAATTTTGATGCAACTTGAATAAAAGACAGAGAGCTGAACAGTCTCTGTACCTGTGTTTGTGCAAAAAGGTCAGAATAAATAAAAGTTTAGCAATAGGAGACTGGAGACTAGTTTTGAGATTCCCCTTAAAAGACTTGATGAGATGAGAGCTGGACTGTGTGACCCCTCTACGGTGGCCCTGAAGACCAAATCCCATCATAAGTTACTTTGTAATCACAACAACAACAATTTAAAAAGCAAAACAAATAAATAAAAAAATAGCATGTCATTTTAAAAAAACATACAAAATTTCAGTCAAAGTTTAACCTTAAATTCCCTTTTTAGGAACCAGTAGGATACTTTGATGGTAGCATTTAGTTTTTAATACATAAACATGTGCATTTCTGTAGCTCCACTTTCAGGATATCATCTAAAAATTGAACGAGAGTCGCTTGCTTTTTTTATTTCTCCATTAAGTGAGAACAAAATCTCAGTGTCACCTAGAATGCTGCAATAAATGAGTTTAATTTTAGCCTCAAAAAAAGAAAAAATACAGTTTTGTTGACAGAAAGCTGCAAAGAAATTGAGAAATCCATTTCCATGGAAATGGACTATTTAAATTCTTGCCTGTTCACTGTTCACTGCTCTGAATCGCATCAAAGGCTTTGTAATATTACACAACTGCTGTTTGTCTTTTGTGTTTGGTTCAGACTCTTTTGTATTCTCTGTGCCTTCATATTTGTTAAAGTTATGATCGGAAATAAAATTCCTTTTACAGACTCGTTTTTAGAAGTGTTTAGTCTTTGGATTTATGTTTAAGTTTGTGTTTGGCCACACAGGAAAAGCATGTCCATTTCAAACCATCTGATTGAATTTGACTGTAAGCTTCATGCAGCTCGGCCTTTCGCTCACCTGCTCGTGGGTGACGGGGATGAGTCTGTGTTTGGAAAGCTCTCGCATCACGTTGAGGTCCGTTCTCATGTCCAACTTGCAGCCGACCAGCACCACTTTGGCATTTGGGCAGAACTCCTGTGTCTCACCGAGCCACTTTGTAGAGCAGACACACAAGCAAACACAAATGTCATGAATTCTTTTTTTTGTTTTTCTTGTTTACCCTAAAGTACCAAACTCATAGTTCTTAGTTCCTCTTTTCAGTTTTCTAATCTAATGAAAACTGTGTTTTTAACATGTTGTGGCTTTTGTCTGATGATGGAGGAAAAATATTAACTAAATGTAGCGCAAAATTGCAGTATTTCTTTATCCAGATTGTTTTTGATCAGAGGCAGACAAAAAGTATTTGTCACATAAAAAAATACACGGGCTGCACGGTGGCGCAGTGGTTAGCGCTCTTGCCTCACAGCAAGAATGCCCCTGGTTCAAGTCCCGGCTGGGGGACGTGAAAAACAACATAAATTTCTATGTGGAGTTTGCATGTTCTCCCCGTGTATGCGTGGGTTTTCTCCGGGATCTCCGGCTTCCTCCCACCATCCAAAAACATGCTTCATAGGTTAATTGGCAACTCTAAATTGTCCATAGGTGTGACTGTGAGAGTGAATGGACGTGTGATTGAGGACATTCTACCCTGCGACAGACTGGCGACCTGTCCAGGGTGTCCCCTGCCTTCGCCCACAAGTGGCCGGGATAGGCTCCAGCAGCCCCGTGACCCCGAAAAGGAAAAATGGTAAGGAAAATGAATGAATGAATGAATGAAAAAAAAAATACCCAAATTTTACAGCTGTGTAGCTCCGACATTGTTCGCCATTTTTGTTGCACCATAGTGTTAGGTTGGGGGTGTGAGGGGCTGTAAGCTAGCGGGAAGGCATGTAAACAGAGAGCTCTCAGCATCAGTGAAGGAGAAGTAGTCATAGAGTTGCTCTCAGAGGCAAGTTTTTAATGAACTGTTGCCGCTCTGTAGAAACTATATCCCAAAAAACTACAGATTTCTTGACCTTGACTAAAAACGCCATAAATACCACTGGGAATGCTTTTAAAAGGGATCAAAAGTAGTTGGACTTCAAAGATTTTATATTTTTGATAAGATAGTGGATCACACCAAAATCATAAACTTCTGTAAAACATTTAGGTATAATAAGTCTAACTGCTAAGGAAAAAAACAAAAAAATTCCATAAAAAGACCTTTTCATGCTGTAAGCAGGAAACAAGTTCTTGCAGCCCTTCAAGAAGAAAATTCTTTCAGGCATTTCAAGAGCGAACTTTAAGCCTAAAAGATCTGAAAAGGTGACTTTTCAACCCATCTCTTTGCACCCCCACATAAAAGTACATCTTCCCTGTTAACCACACCAACTTTTAATGTTAGATCAATTACATTAAAGCCTGTGCACAACAAGTAAACATTAAAAACACTGATCAGATGAATGTGAAAAAGCTCCAAAAGCTGCAAGAAGTGCAAAACCTTAGCTGCAGGAAGTCAATGATGTCATTTTGTGAAAACACAAACTTCTCTCTTCTCAGGGACAAAACTGGGTTAAACTCCAGGATTGACTGGAAGTAGAGTCATCGCAACTGGACTTAAAAAAACATGCTCCTTGAAACGTTTCCCCGCTCACCCAAAAGGCTCCATCATGAAGCCACTTGGATGAGCATCTATGTTTCAAGGAAAACATGTAGCTGCTATGACTTAACTTCAAGTCCAAGCCACCTGGATGAATGAGAACCTTCGCCGACACTCCAGATTTGAGAAATGTGTTCTTACACATCAGAGTTTTGGGGAAAAAAAACATACTTTTCCTCTTTCTTACTTGTCTTATGAAGCTTGAACCAGCCTTTAAGGCCTTTACATAAATCCCTAAAAGGTTAAAAACATCTTTTGGATTAATTTAAGTAGGTCTTGTCTGTGTGCGTTTGACATTTTTGGAGAACGTTTTTATGTAAAACCTACCGGTAATCCTGATATTTTCATTCTATCCTTTAAAAATCTGTCAAACCTAAAGAGTAATATTCATGTTCGCATTTATTTCTTTTTCAGCAATAGATGTGAATTTTTCTGGCTACAGGGTGAATAACTGCAGGTTAGATGTGGTACATTTGTATTTAATCACCTCTCTAGAAGCCCAGAGCAACATCCTCGTAGCATTTAACAGTTTTGTCTGTGTTAGTCTGTTCACAGCAGAACATAACAAAAAGAAAGTAACATTTTCTAAAATTTCTCAAACTTGTAGCCATTTGAGCTCTCATTTGACCGAAAATGTAGTTACATGTCCTCAGAAAAATACAAACACACTCATACATAGATTTGATTTCAGACTGTAGTGGCTGCTTTGTGATGCGTGGGGTCAAAGATTTAGGAAGAAAACTGGGACAGAGCAGAGACTGACACTATTAAGCTCCTTCCCTTTCTCCTACTTTCTAAGATTTCTTTCATTATCTGCTCACGCGCCATTTTTAGAACCGTTGCTCCATTTGTTTTGCCTCCACAAAGACTTCTTTCTCTCCTGGATGCCTGTGTCTCGCCGGCGTTTCGCGTTCCGGCGCGCTGTTGTGCTGAGCGAGCTGCTGCTTTTCAACAACCGCTGAACAGCAGCAGTTTAAAGTCACAAAGGGCCTGTGGGAGCAGCACTTACTGATGCCGTAGCCGTTAAAACCGCGAGCTAATAGACAGATTTAGCAGAAAAACTAAAATTAAGATTTGTTTTCTACAACCTGAACGGAAATCAGTAATTATGGCACTATTATTGAGTTTATTTATGAAGCAATAATACATCGGGAATGATGGTTATCTGCATTAATCTCATTGGCTAGAAAACGTAGAACTTTTGTGGTATTTCTGTGGTAAAAACAACAAGCTTTGTGCAGCTTAAAAGGCCTTCATCATGCTATTCTGAAGCCTTTCAGAGTAAACTATATCTATTTATATGATAATATATTACCTTTGGCGCACTAAAGAACACATTTTTGATGAAATATAGGTTATTTTCACAGTTCATTTCCTACCCAGAAGTAAAACGACGCAATCTCTGAGGCTCCGCCTTTCTCTCCTTGTGGGCGCCGCTCATTTCATGACGTCAACTTCGAGTCGGCCTCAGCAGTGTGTCTGCGTTTCACCCACGAAAACAAACAACACCCAAACTTTTGCAAAGATGGATGTGCATGTTGTGCGTATAAAATGAAAGTGCTTTAGACGATCACCGCTAGCTCCATGGAGAAAGTGGGTGTGTATGTTTGCGTGGGGGCGTTACTGAAGGGGCTGTTCCCCACTTATCTACGTCACAATGTGAGAATCTGCTCGTTTTCATGGATTGGGAGGGGCTTGTGCTCAGCAAGAAGTGTTTTTAGAGGAATACTCAGAGATGCATGAATGGATCAAAATACCGCTTTGGGGTTGTTTTTTTCTGAGGTATTAACATTGTAACACACTTAAAAGCTCAAAAAGTTGATGTTACATGATATGGACCCTTTAAGTGTTCGCTACCACCTGTCGCATGAACATTTAGCGGTCTACGACGGTCTATTTCCCGCAGGTCCCCTGCATACAAGTTTGCCCGTTTTTGCCCACAGTTGTGACTAAGGCCTAAGACTGACTGCTGGACTAGGAAATGCCTCAGTTTGAGCTTGAAAAAGTGGCATCTTTACAACCAAGAAAGGTGGCAGATGAAGGATGGACACATGGTTGGATGCTTTGATCAACAATAAAATATTCTTCTAAATAGTCATAAATTTAATAGCTTTATTTCCAATATGGATTCTGTAGCGGAAAGCATTCAGGCCTCACACACGAGATCATAGAAGTGTGAGGTTAGAATCAATACAGGAGTTGCCAGGACCTGCAGTTTGATTTTGATATGGCCTATATGCATGATATAGGCCATTTAAGTGATGAAGATGAAGTCTGTTTCTGGAGTTCAGATCCTCGAAAAAGGCAAAAGTGAATTTGAGTGTGTGGCCTTGCAACAGACAGGCGACCTGTCTAGGGTGTATCCCACCTTCACCCAACAGTAGCTGGGATAGGCTCCAGCAACCCCGTGAACCCATGAAGGGAATTATTGATATGATGTCCCAATGTATTGATGTAATCAATAATGTGACAATAATAGCAAACCATTGTCATATTGCGTCTGTTTTCAACACCGTTTACTGTTGATCTTGTGAAAAAAAAAAGGTTAAAGACAACAGAGCAGGATTTATATGTCTTAAAAAAATAAATCCTAATCAATAAATAAAGATTTTTGTTGTACAACTTTTGAACATTTTCACTTTAGAAGGTACAATTCAAGAATTTAGAAAATAAAAGTGAAGAAATATAACTTCAAATGCAAATAAAGATAATTATCAAAACTTATCAAGACTCAATTGATGCAGCAGAGTTTGACAGTGTTACCCATGATCTGCCATGATTGAATTCAAAGTTTTTAAATGTATTAGTCTTTCATTTTTTTTTTTTACAAATTTGATGTCTTTGTGTGCAGTATCGTAGTGAAAGATTATATGCTCATTTAAAGGCCTCATTTCATAAGTTATTACCAGGGAGGGAAATTCAAACTCCAGAAATAGAACAACGACAACAGCTGTCTACTCTTTTCACACCATAACATCATCGGGAGTGAATTTGTTGAGAAGCAGAATGTGAGACTGTGCTGCAGGTGTGAATTGTGAAGCCGGGTGACGCTAGCTTCCACAAAAATGCCCAAATCACACATCTCCCAGCAGGATTTCACGTTGTTTGACAAAGATCCACGTTGTGTGTTTCATCTGTTTGCTGTTTCAGTGTTGTGGCTCATGGGAGAAGAAGGTTAGTCATTATCAGCATGTGCTGACATCTGTGGTTATCTTGAAGCCTGCTGTAAGTACAGCCTTGCTCAGACAGACAGACAGACAGACAGACAGACGGATGGCTGGAGGGTCTTATTTTCTGCAGATGCACGTCTCCCAAATGGATTTCTCTGTGTTTAAGTCAGTTTTATGGGCAACACTTTTGAATTGTAATTTTGTTTGAAAGTTGCAGTTAAATATTTACTCTTCCAATCATGATTGGTGCTTTTTTTTTATTCAATTCAGTTCGACTTCCCTCAGCGTTTCATTGGTGTGTGCAAAGAATTGAGTCCGAGTGACATTTAGAAAAATTGACTGTGATGTTTGTTTTTTTGAGTAAAGCATAACTGAGATCTTCAGATCAGTAAAACTCAGGTATAAATCTTTACTTTCAGTTTATAGCCACTCTTATTGAATTGCAACCGCTATTTATTACATACTTCCACAAATTTTCGTAAAATTAAAATTGCTACATGTAGGATTGTTATATTTCTGCAGAAATGTAGTTTTTCATGACTCAAATTAGGAATTTAACAGATCTTGTGGTGATGTTCAGAGTTAATAAAAACTATATAGTTGTGTTGATTGTTCCAGTGTTTATTGTATCGATAAATATCAAAATGAACCAAACTCATCAACCACTATATTAGGCACACCTGCCCAATTGCTTGTTTATGCAAATTTCTAAGCAGCCAATCACATGTCAGCAACTAAATGCATTTAGGCATGTAGACATGATCTGCTGCAGTTCAAACTGAGCATCAGAAGAGGTGAGAAAGGTGATTGAAGTAACTTTGATGGTTATTGGTACCAGATGGGCTGATTTTAATATTTCAGAAACTGCTGATCTACAGGAATTTTCACCCACATCCATCTCTGGGGTTTACAGAGAATGGCCCGAAAAAGAGAAAATGCCATGTATTGATGGTTCAGGCTGGTGGTGGTGGTAGTGAAATGGTGTGGGGGATAATTTCTTGACAAATTTTGGGCCCCTAAGTACTTATTGAGAACGGTTATAACCCCAGCCTACCCACGTGTTGTATCTGACCCTGTCCATCCCTTCATGACCACAGTGTTCCATCTTCTGATGGCTACTTCCAGCAGGATAAGGCAGCATGTCATAAAGCTGGAATCATCTCAGATGGGTGTCTTGAACGTGACAGTGAGTTCACTGGACTCTAATGGCCTTCAGTCACCAGATCTCAACAGAGGACCGGAAGATGTGGTGGAATGGGAGATTGGCATTATGGATGCGCAGATGACAAATCTGCAGAAACTGTGAGATGCTATCATGTCAATACGGACCAAACTCACTGAGGAATGTTTCCAGTACCTTGGTGAGTCTTTGCCATAAAGGAAGTAGTTCTGATGGCAATAGGTGGTCCAACCCAGTAATATTTGGCTTCATACAGTTGCTGTTTTTCTTGCAATCTTTATTTTCAGCCAAAAACAAATTGTGTGTTCAGATTTCTTATCATAACAGCCGTCAGTCATGCTGTGACTTCAAAATAAGATGCTTAAAAAGACAAAAGAAGACGGAGATAGTTTTTATGAAAAACACAGGAAAAGATCTGGAGATAAAAAAGGTTTAAATGATAAAAAAAAAAAAAAAAAATCAATGTGACAACTGGTTAGACACTAAGATTGCATTTCAAATGTAGGAAAACAGATAAACAGAAAGATTGGAGAAGAGATTTGAGATGGTACAAAAGCACAAAGGAAGTCATAGGGAGCGTGTTTTTGTAGCTGAGAAAGAACAGTCGCTCTGAATGGGAAATTGGAGGGTGCAAACATTGATTAAGCTGAAAGCTGTCACAAATGGAAGAATACAAAGTGGTACTGTAAGGGTGTTATTTGAGGATCACAGCTTACAGATGAAAAGTACGCCTGAAGCAAACCAAAGAGAGGGAGAAACACTACAAGGAGGCAAACTGAACCTCAAAATGTTGACGCTTACAAACCCATAAATTCCTCTCCTTTTCCCTCCAAAAACCAAATAAAGCGACCCTTCAGCGTGTCACTTAAACATCCTCAGCATGCATCTTCAAAAGGCATATTCAGTCATCTAATCAGGTCAAAGTTTAAGTTGGCTTTCAAGTCAAGCCCTTATGGATGTGAGAATTTGCTCGCCATAAAAGATATGTGCTTTTAGTGGCGTTGCGGATGTCATTGATGAATGATGGTGCTGGCAGCAGGAATGCCTGCAGACTGAAAGGGGGGTCAAAACCTCAACATGTCTGATGTTCAACCGTCCCACATAAATGAGCGACCTCACCCGGACCTTAGAACGATGCTGCAGAAGCCGCTTAAAATGCCCGTGCTCAGAGAGTTCTCGCCATCGGTCTTTTATGCTGCACGTTTTTAAGTGAAAATGTTGCTGAAAAAGGGAAAAAATAAATTAATCTATTTTCAACAGTCATAAAAATAACTAATATTATTATTTTAACTATTAGTGCATGTTACTTGAAGTTCAAAAATCACAGTTATGGTATTATTGCAATAATAATAATACTAGTAATAACCTTGCAGATCATTTTAAACATCCAAGTTATGGAGGTACCAAAAAAAACTTGTTTTCTGTACTTGAATTTCAAATATACTATAGGTTCTAAGTAAAAATACCTTTTTTTACTCTAGGGTTGTTATCCAGATATATGTGCAGTTTTTCATTTCATTTCTTGTGTTGTTTTTCTTTTCTTAAATACAAATTTGCATCATTTATAAAAAATCTTTTGTAATTATTTCTTAAAGCATTTTTTTTATTCACTTCACAAATTTAAATGTCTTTAATATTTGAATGACTGTTAAACTGTATTTATTATACTTTTGTACGCTCAGATCTATAGATTTTATCTCTTTAATTTCTTCTTTAATTCTAATTTTTGCTATCAAGGGCACACTTTAATAAGCTAAGCTTCTGCTTGCTCTGTTTTAAACATGTGTTTATTTTATTATTATTATTGTTTTCATCTACAATATTATACCATGTGGACTTCATCATTACATGTTTAGAACAAATTGTAATGAAATAAATACATAAAAAAAAATCATGTTTTTAAGTCATGAACTTGTAATTATAGAAAGAATGTAATAAATCAACTGTACTGATGACTAATTGACCTTTAAAGAAGCCAGATAACTAAATTAGATATAAATTTGCCTTATTCTTCTCCCGTTAAGGAAAATAATCAAACTCTATAATATTCAATATATTCAATGTGTCATGTGTGTGTCTTGTATATAAGATGCAAACATATCTATTTATGATTTGGAGCAAATATGTCAAGACATAATATGTTTGTCTTTATTTTCTACTCAGTTTATGAGTTAAAATCTTAATTAGATTTGATATATCAATGCATTTTGATCTTAATTGTTTTTTCCTCTGATTTTTTTGCTGAAATTGCTTGAAATTGAGCAAAATCCATCAACATCAAACCATCAACAAATTCTAAAGAAAGAAATTGGGCCCAGTACTGATCCCTGTGGGACTTCATTTGACTGGGAAAATCTAAATACTTTAGTGACAAAATGAAAAATTCCTCTACGCCAACTGCTGCTTCACTCACTGTAGCACTGCTCAAACAAACAGTCAAAATAAAGCGCACTGTTCACATTAGTGAATGAGAAGCGTTTGTTTCCTCTTTCCCCTATCATAGCAGCCTGTTTTACCTTGATGTTGAGGCCATGTTGGAAGAAGATCAAACACCCACACTTCTGTGATGCGGCACTGACCTTTTTCAGCACGCTCTCCAGCGTCTCTGGACGGCTGATGTCGAAGCAGATGAGCACGGCGTCCGCGTCTGGATAAGCCAACGGCCGCACATTGTCATAGTAGGTTGAACCTGAGAGAGAAAACCAACACTTTTGTTATTATTTTAGTAGTTTAAAATGTAAAAAATATATCTATTTGAAATATTTTGGAGCTTTTTTTATGTACAATTTGCAAATGACTTGATAAGCTCTGTTTTGTCTGACCATCATGATTAGATAAAAAGGTCAAGCACGGGATATAATGACTGCCTCACACACAGCATCACCTGGTATTTTACTGTGGAATGTTTTTTGTGTTGTTGTGTGGGGGGCACAGGCTGAATCGAGTATTGTGACTGGAGCAAAGGGAGGCATTCCTCCCCAAAGAAAGAAAACATTCCCTCTGCATTTCCATCATTGTTTGCAGCACTAAGTGCTTCTGTCACCATCACACAGCGTTGGCAACATCACAAAAAAGACCAGCTCAAAAGTAAATCTGCACAGACCACACCCAAAGCGAAGCCAGTTCTTACATCAGTCATAATGCTGTTGTCATGAGCTATGAAGTTAATAAAAATTAAATCTAAAGTTTTAGTTATGCAGTTGGTCAAGTACTCTTAACTAACAACTTACCTTTCCGAGCAGGGCAATATAGACAAATATCCGTTCCTTTAAATGGCAAAAGCCTGAAAGCACATTTTTAAGATCAAGTTCCGACAAAAAAATTATAACAAGTTCTATTAATGTGAGGGGTTTGTTTGAACCTTGTCCTCTTCTGGATAAATGTTAAATACTAACAATAGTTTATGTTTTAAACTTTAAAAAAATTAAAAAGTTGTCAATGATGCAAAATGTTTCAGAAGATTTAAAAAAAAACTATGAAAACCCTGCTCCCATAATTTAGTTTTTTATGTTCCAATAACATTGCAATGCCGTCTATCTGTTGACAGAAAGAGCATAATCCGCTCATCTAAATTAATTTAGCTTCAGTTTCTCATTTATCTTGAATTAGCCTGATCCTGGGTAATAACATGTTTATGTGACTCATAGTAAAATGTGCTCTGCTGCAAACATGCACACCACCCCCTTCCATGATGTCAACAAATTCATGAACAGCACTCGAGTAACGGCTAATGTCTATTGATCTGAGAGCTTTTCTGACCCACTCTGGAGTTTGATGTCCCTTGAGGGAGGATTGCTGCTGTTGTAGCAGGATCAGCCCATCTGTCTTCATCGGAAGCTCTGTGATCAAACTCTTAAAGGATCCCAAAGGTCATCGTAAAATCTCCTTCAGTGTTTCCTGTGATTATGTCGTGTTTTTAGCTACAAACTTACACCTTATAGCCTTCTGGGTGTAGAATTTCAAATGACAAAAAAATCTTAAAGGTCCGTTCCAATCGTCTTTTTATCTATTCACAAAGCATTTCTCAGTTTGAAATTATGATTATGCCGTTTTTAACCATCATGTCATTTTCTAAGACGTCGTTTCAGCAGAGCGGCAGTAGCTCACCAAAAATTCTCCTCGGAGTTGTGAACAGGGACTGTTGGTGTGGAGCAACCCCATCCCCACTTCCCATCACCTATCAATTAGGTGATTAGACCATTGAAACAAAAATTGCTAGCAGTATTGGAGCCACCGAGATGTAGAGTTTTGACCCAGACGCCGGCTCAGACCAGGAAAACTTTGTCTGCAAGTGGATCCATTGGAATGGGGCTGAGCAGAGCACGCTCTTTTTTAATGGCCTTTTTTCGTCTGCTCCTGATTCACAACAATATGAATATAAAATGCATTTTCTTTATATCCTGCATGTCCTCCATCATCAGTAAAATGAAACAAGAACATGTTAAAAACACAATCTTTATTAGAATGGGTCTTTAACTGTTGAATACAACTGAATCTCCCCCAAAAAAATGTAGCTACAAAAATGCCGGGCTGTAATCTAGGTAGTTTTAAATTAGATTTTGGTGTTTGGCACACGAAAAAATTAAGGTGTGCAATGAAAACATTTGATAACAGAAAGCTTCATTTTGTGTTAAAATGGGACTCACTGAACACATCAGACATGATCTAGACAAGAATTTTCTGCAGAAGCAGGTGCTAGACACTAAAATACAATTTTATTAATAGATCTTTTCAAGCAGTTCTCACAAGATAAAAGTAAATACAAAATAGAAGGGTTATTTAGCATCAAATTAACAAACAATGCATCCTCAAAGGAAGTCCAGTCATGCAGCTGCAGGAGAATTCCCTCTCGCCTTTGCGTTAAAGATGCAAATCTGGGGTGACAGTCTCCCGTTGGCAAACCAACAGAAATGCATTTTTCCTCGACCAGCAACTAAGACTTAAACCTCTGAAGCAAACACAAGACAAGCTAAGAGACTGGGAGTGTGATGGAGGGGGAAAAACATCCCCTTTCTGATGTTCCAAATGAAAAAGGGACCTGATGCTGAAAGCAAAGATCTGTAGAAGAGATGCATCTTAAATTATGGTTTGAATGTTGGTGTTGCTGGAAAGAATATTTAAATAAAGCAGTTTTATCTCATATAAGTTGTAACGAAAGCTTCAGCACTTACTATAAAACGTGTAGTATTTTTTCTTTTACAAAATTAATTTTTTTAGAATTTCAGGCTTAACACCTAAAAACAACACCAACCCCCTATTAGAATAGTTTTCCTTCAACATTGAACAGGAGGGTTTAAAAATCTCATTTAGCTTTACATTTTTTAGAGTTATGAAATAATTGTGATACTCCATGGAATACATAATTCACATCAGGAACTTTGCTTTGACCTGGCCTTTGCTTTCTTTTTGGATTTATACTTTTTCCATATATGTTTTATCTTTGTTCTAAAACATAAAAATAGTTTGATCTCAAATTTCGTGATTTTTGCAGTAAAAAAAGAGACAACATTTACAACTCAGAGTTAGCTTTTTGGGACAGTTTCAGGTTCATTGTGGAATTATTGTGCAACATAATGAAAAATATCTGTAAAAATGTTTTAAAAAGAAGCTGAGGTTTTTCTAAATATATATATATATATATATATATATATATATATAAAGCTATAAAAGCAACTTGGAAAGTAGTGAAAAATGCTTCAAAAAACATCAAACTGTAAGGATTAAAGGAGAAAGAAAGTACAAATCCTTGAATAATTTACAGAGAAACAGCTAAATATATATAGACAGTCAAAGTTTTGACTAGTTAAAATAAAACTTCTTTTTGTGATTCCCTATTTAACGACTGAATTGTTGTTTTTGTGTGAAATATTATCCTTTAAGTCTTCCTCTGGATGTGTGTTCAGCACCACAAGATGAAGCAGAATTCCAAGAGAAGCTAACGTCAATGATCCCCACCAGGCATGTTCCATAATTATGAAATAAAGCCAGGCTTAACATCTTCTCTGCCTAAATTTTGTAAATCTTGTTAATGCTCGGGAGGCACATCCTTTTTTTTTTTATTTTTTTTTTTAATTTTGTCTGAAATTGTAAAAGCCATTGTGGAAACGCCGCTTTGGTTTTCTAGAGTCTTTGCCAAGTCGAGCTTGGAGCTGTGAAGCAGCAGATAAGAGATGAATCTGTTACCTTTCAAAGCGCCGCACGATTCAGTAGACATGTGTGTTCACACCTTCAGATGTTTGCACGAAAAAAAAACCATCATTAATCCTCTCTTATGACACTTTTGTCTGCCAGCCTGTGCGACAGTTTTCATTAATACCTGTAATCCCGTCTGTCCTTGTCATGCCCTCCCACAGAAACATGAACTCTTTTTCAAACAAATTACTGATGTGACACACAGCGCCAAAGCAAACGCTATTACATATGAAGGAATATCTTTTTCTTTGACGCCCAGAGGATCAAAATAATAGCTTCACCCACAGAGATGAACTAATACTCCTGCACACCTATGCTGGACTGAAAGTGCAGACAAGAATCGATTTGTTGGATTAGTATCAAGCAGTAATAAAGTCCTGACTGTCTGTGATAATAGCTCACAATCACTTTTGGACAGCGCTGCTCTATCTCTTCTCATAACACACCTGCAGTCAGAGCTTAGTTATTCACCTGGATAATCTGTCAAAGACTGTCTAGATGTTTTCCCTAAAAGGACAAGATCTAAAATTTAAAAAAAGAGAATTTTTTTGAGAAACTGTGTTGTCTATTCCAAAGCCTGAGCCAGTAACCCCTGGTAATTTCATCTGGATTCTCCCAGTATGAGGTGAGTGACAGAGTCCAGGTTTGTGTCAAATGAGGATAAAGAATGTGTAAGGTTCTTTTAAAAAAACAGCACCACACTAAGTGTGTATCCAGACTGGAAAACTCAGAATGAGTCCATTCGATTTGATCCGGATCGAGTCCTGAACCTAGCATTTGGTCTGTATTCAGACTGTCGTAAAGCGCACTATTCACTTATGAACTAAAGCTTGTAAGCAAAACCACATGACTAAAGATCTTTTCAGTCATTGGCCAGGAATTATGAGGGCGGGGCAAAGCAATGAGAGAAAGAATAATGGAAGTCCTACGCTTTACAGTCCTTGTCCAGATAGTTAATTTATTCTAACTTTATGTTTCGCTGACCAATTCTGAACGTCTCCACCAAAAGTGTTGTCAGGTCCAACACTTTTGACTTGTTCCTTTGGTACAGCGGCGGCATGCTGCAAGGCGGCTACTGAGGAGATGATGAAGAAGGTGCACTGATAGGTGTTTAGGATGTATAGATTGTTGGGGAAACAGTGAGAAGTGATGTTCAAAGTTGTTTTTATGAGCCTGCATTTATCCAATCCCATTCAATGAATTGCTGTGTGTCACTGTTGCTCCATGTTTTCATCGGTTGCTTCCTTTCTACTCCATTTACATCCCATAATGACCGGCTACGGTGGTCATTTGGTTCAGTTGTTCTACTCCGAGCACGGAGCCAATTTAGACTGAGCAAACCGAAGCCAAAACCAACAGGAAAGAACCGAGACCACCTCAAAAGACGGGTCTGAGAGCGGTTCCTGGTCTCGGACCTGTCAGGACTAGTTAGCCCTCTGGCTGTCACTTCCTGTTTTATTTTGAAGTCCTGTCTTTTCTCTGTCTTCTTTTCCAGTTCCTCCTGTGTGATCTGCTTCCTCCCTAATGTGCTCCACCTGTGCCTCATTGCCTTCCCTATATAAGCAGTGCTTCTTCTCAAGCCAGTGCCAGATTGTCTTTCTTTTACTGCCAGCAATCCAGCCTTATTCTCTCCAGAATCCTAGAGCTTTAGTCCTGATGTGTAAATTAAACAACTCTGAATCTGCCACTCCCTGACTCCACCATTGTGTCCGCCTGAGCTGCACCTGATAGGACCAGGGTGCGGCTGGATGTTGGACTGAAAATTGGTTCCGAATTAACATGGAAAAATGATTTCTGGTCCACAAAATTAAACCTTAATTTCAAGTGTCACTTTAAATATGAGAGATGGAGGGTTATGATGGAGAAACTGAGCAGGTGGAGGGACATTTGTGTGAATTTTAGAATGCTTGTCATGTTTTGTAAAGTTTTTGTTTGTCTGCTGCTTCTACTGACACCTAATCTGGACTGAAATGTTAATTCATGTACATGCTATTACTGTACAAACCATGTATAACTTGTTTAAGTATATTTCTGATTTTACATCCACTTTGAAGCAAGATTTAGAACTTAACAAAATGTAATAATATATATATATATTTTTTTTTATTACAAATGGCTACATGTTCCATTTTAACTTTCGAATGAGACCCTGGGCAAATTGAAACTTCTCTGTAGGGGAAAGAAATAATGAACCAGAGGGTGTCTTTTATGTCACGGTGAAGAGCATCACTTGTGGGGCACTTCCTGTCACACTCGCTTTGATCATTTTTGATTACAGTGGCGTTTTTAGCGGCGTTGTTTTTGCGTCCTTCAGTTAGTTTGTGGAAAGGTCTTTGAATCAGCCAAACAATGGGTCACATGACGTCATTCAGAGTCCGTCTCTTTTCTCAGTAGTTGTTTTGTGGGAGAAAACTACAACTGGATTACAGAAATTGTTTATCTGCTTGTCTCTCAAAGGATTCTTGCTGTGCCCTTAAACTGCCTGTCGAGCAGCATTTTCAGGAAAATAGCAACAGAATAAAGCGATTAAATGTTGATTCAAGTCGCAGTTGAATTAAAATATACAATCAAAATGAAATCTGTTCTTCACGTGGGTCCATACATAAAAAATTGTTGTTCCAGGCGAACGCAGTTTGTGTTTGTTTTTGTATTTTTCACAGAGGCCTGAGCGGTCCCGGCTGCCACATCAATAGTAAAACAGCCTCTGTGCACGCCAACCATGTCGTGACAGATTTGGATTTTCCCACTACGCGCATGTCACAGTATGGCTGGCACTCATGCTTGAGATGAACACAGCTGGAGGAGTCTGTGCTCCTCGGTTTATAAACTTCCTCTGCTCGTGTAAAGTGTGCCAGATCGTTTGACTCCAGCAGAAAACAAATCTCTGTTGCGGAATATTTCTGACTCATTGAAAGAACAAGAACATCCACCGATCATCATGTGACATTAGCAAAAAATAATTCTGCAGGAGTTCCCACAATGAATGACAGTAGGAACAGACATGCTCCTCAGTGTGCTGCTACACAAAAGCAGAGGTGTCTACCCTCCACCCGTCTGTCTGAGGAGTTTTGCATTAAATATTAGGGATTGAGTTGGTCTTGAGTGCATGGACAGACGCTTAAGTGCAGCGCGTTTGTACAGCGAAACAATGAGCACTGCAGAATCGAATTCCTTCCATAAGGAACCTTCTGCTTCACTTTGCCCCACATGCTCCCATCATGAAGGCCGCTCCTTTTTCTATTCTTTTGTAAAAAAAAAAAAAAAACTTTATGTAAACATGCAGACGTTTTTAAAGCACAACACTTTTTAGTTTTCAGAAACTACAGTACATATGCAGATATGGACGACATTTTTATGACCTCATTAATGAAAAAAAACACACATGAGTAATAATATATACAAATTTACCAAAGATTAACAGGTAAAAAACCCCAATATATTTTAATGAAGGGTTAATTAAAAATAAATAAATAAATAAATAATAATAATAATAATAATAATGATTTAGACAATAGTTGACTACTAGGTTTATTATAGAAAATATATTATGGAAAATAATAAATTATTATTCTGGTTGCCTTATTTACTTTGTCAGATATACTATGTTAAGGCTCTAAAGGTAGGAGCATTTCTTTTTAAATACCAAATTTTATAAATTACAATAAAATTAAAAAAGTGAATTAAAAGTAGACAAAAATAAGTCTAATAACCCAAACTGTAAAATAAAACCTAATGAAATCTGGAACAACAGCGGCTCAGTCAAACATAAACAGCAAACATTTAATCTTCAAACACGTTTTTTTCCAACTTTCCAACTTTTTACAGTAGTATAAAAGTTGTTCATTAATGTGTTAATATGTTTTTTTTTTCAAATGTCATTCACATTTTTAAAAATAGTATGTCAAATGTTGTTTTCATTTTTTACAATAATTTTTAAATATTGGATGATGTTAATTCATAATTAGTGTTTATACCTATTAAATTAATTTCTGTAAGTTTATCTGTAAACGTATTGGGTTTGTGGGATCTATATACCAAATCCCTCTTTTTTTTTTTTTTACATTTATTTTGTTTATTTGTTTATATTAAAGCATTAGAATAATGGAATATTCCAATAAAAAAACAATTATATTGCATTAAGTCATACATCGATTAGAAAACAAAGAAAATAAATAAAGACGAAAGAAGATGATGCCATAATCCTGACTGTAATAACTCCTTATCATAGACGTAAGAAGCAAATTTATATATTTCCACCCTTTTTGTGTTTTTTTGTTTTATTTTTACATCGTTGCTATAATCTGATTTCTATAAAATCAAGTGCAGATTAGTTATCAAGTAACATTTAGATTTTTCATTAGATTTGATCGAGTAACATATATTTATGAAGAATAATGAATAATTATTGTCTGTAGACAGAAAAGGTCTTTTCTATAAGTCGGTGTGTGACTGTGTCTCCTGAGCTGCACACACTCCAGTGGTTGAAAGACTGAAAGACAGACTGGGTCTCCCCTGGGATCTGGGAGAGAAGATGCATCTAGGTTATTGATTTTCAATGCACCGTTGGACTTTTAACAGGCTGCACGAGCAGAAAAGAAGCCCACCAGGCTGAGTTTAACTTTGCATCATGAAAACCGACTGATACTCGTTTCCTTCTCCCTCCCTTATCAAACGCCCTGCTTCACTTTACATTCTGTTTTCTTTGCATGCATTTGCTCAGTCAAAATGCACACATGGCTGCACATGCTCAGTAAAAGCAGAACGTTGGTCAGAGGCCCGTACTATCCGCACTTCTTCCTAAAAAGCCTCCAAAGTGCTGCGACACACCTTCATCTGCTCTCCTGTCATTGAGCCAAAGCTGCTCACTCGCTGCCAGCACATCTGGCTGGCGCCTTCAAGGAGCAAATGTGTAAGTGGGATCATAAAAGCTGCTCATGTATGAATGATGGATTGTTAAGGCAATCTCCGGCACAGAATGATGGCCTGCAAGCTTGGATCAACAAGGCCTTGAAGAGGCAGGCGGCGGCGCTGATATTTGCCCAGCGTGTGCAGAGCGGGTCTCCCAGGCCGCGTCTATGAATGCAAAAATTCTGCCTACATTGTCAGACTCTCTGAAGCAGAAGCTGCACAGAGTTGAAGGCAGTAAAACTACTTTGTCACCACCAGGTGTCAAACTGCAGGTCCAAACAGCTACTGTATTGATTCCTTCCTGTAACACAATAGTTAGCAAAGTAAAATGTGTGATAAAAAAAGTCATGCAACCTTCTTCTTCTATTTCCTCTTCTGTCTTTTATCACAGTAAGGTGTTAAAAGTCTTTCTTTATAAAAAAAAAAAAAAACTCACCCCAGGTCACGCTTGTTTGACTTAAAGATTTTTTAAAGATTGTTTTTCTGTTGATAGCAAAGAAGTGTCCATGTCTACGTCCCATTAAAGTCATTTCCTGTTACTTCATTTGGGGAATACCGAAATTGCTCCCTATGAGGACCCAGAACTTTCGAAAATCTCCATGATAGCAGCCCGTTACACCCATCCCATAACTGGTATCTAAAGAAAAGAGGTCCATTGGGAATCTGGTTCAAAAGATCAAAAGTTTGTCCCAAATTTCCAAACAAACTTTTGCTGCAAGGTTGTTGAGAGAATAGAAATAGATTTTTGTTTCACAGATGACTGCAAGAACGTAGATTACACTCCTTCCTTAACTTAAAAAAAATGGGGAAACCATCGGAAACAGTCGTGCACCTGAAGAAAACATGATACCTTCTTTTGGTAGCATGCCTCTTCGGTCCACATTCCTCCAGCATGACTCTTCATTATGAGCTACACAAAAAAAATCCCTTCATCAAGACAAGAAAACCTCTGATGTTTTTGTCAGATACTGCTTACACCAGGAAGTGGAAACCATAAACAGGATGTGTTCTCCAAAGAAAACTGCTGCTAAATACTCAAATTCATATGTCAAACAAGAACATTTGTGTGTTAATTACAACGTTTTGTAATAAAATCACAGACTGACTTGTAATAGAGCTACACCAGACAATAGGAATCTGTGATTTTAGGGTAAATCCATAATTAGAAACGTGTGATTAACTAACAATGTAAATGTCAGCCTCTGAGTCGTTGCATTACTATGATTTATGACCCTTTTAAAAGCTTCTGTTAAAACATGTAATTGAGTTTTATAGTACCGATGCTAGGAAAGGTTTTTCTTTAAGCCTGACTGAGAACAATTTGGGCAAGGAGAAAAAGAACTCATCTCCCACATTTGAAGCATTTGATCAGCCGCACGAGGATGTAATCATTGTCTCGATTCACCGTGTAAAGGCAGAAGAAAAGTGCTGGATGCTCTGACATCGAGAAATGTTGGTATTAAAACGGAAAATGGAAGGAAGTGAAGGAGAGACTCGAAGACAAAAATGGAGACAAAGAAAGAGCAAGGTAAGCTAATCCACTGCAGGAGTGCTGAGAGGGCACTGCCCCATTACAGCTGGTCTCCTGACCTTGACTTGCTGGAAGCAGAAAGTGAAAAGGACCTTTGAGAGACTGGCAGCCAGAGAATATTAAACAGATTGGATTAAATCAAAAAGACTGAGAAGAAAAACCGGCAGAGGCTGATCTGGGCGTGTAAAATCAGTTTTACATCATTTAGGTTACTGTGTAAGAATATTTAAACTATAGACATAAATACAACATTTATCACCTTACAAATTACAAAATGTCTTAAAACATGCTACCTTGTTTTCCTAAAGACCCACTCCAACCATCTTTTGATGTATTTGAAAAGCATTCCTATTGGTCTTTAAGTGGGATTATGTTGTTTTAGCCCAAATTTAAAAACCTGTGTAGTTTTTTAGGACATAGTTTCTGCAGAGCTGCAGTAGTTCGTTAGAAATTTGCCTCTGAGTTGTGGACAGGACCATTTGTGTGGGGCAACCCCGCCTGCCTTCCTTTTGCTGAGAGCCCTCTGTTTACACAATATCCTGCAGTCCCTCACTACCCCTAACCTAACATTACCAGTGTAACAGAAATGGCGAGCAATGTTGAGGTTATCCAGCCGTACAGTTTTGAGCCAGATTCCAGCTCAGACGAGTAAAAACAAAGATGTACATGGATCTATTTGTCTGCAAGTGGATCCATCAGACTGGAAGACAGTGGCCCGCCAAGAGTACGTTCTACAGAACAAATAAAGTCTTTTTCAAACGTCATTTTTTTATCTGCTCCTGATTCCCAACTATTTGAATAAAAAAATACTCAGCAATAGTTTTTAGCTTAAGTTTCTTTGTATGTGTCCTCATCAGAGATATTCCTCAAAAATGTTGTTAAACATTGAATATGAGTGAGTCTTTCAAAGCCAAAAATGACCCCTAGAGTTTGTTTCCTCCACTCCTTTGAGTCACCAAAAACTTTTCAATCAAACGACAAATCTATAAAAATTCACATTTTCAGCATATTGGCAGCAATTTTTTAAGCTTTTACTCCAAATCTTAAAAGTACTGAGTCCAGTTAAAAAAGGCTACATTTGTAGCTAGTGTAAAAAAAAAATGTTTTTTCCTGGTTTGCACCAAAGAAATTTGTAAAAAAAAAACATTGTGAACGGACCAAATTAATTTTAAATCTTTGTAAAGTAAAATTAATTAAAAACAAATCTTTTGACCTCCCTTTCCACCGGCTTTGAAGTTTAAGTGGGGAACAATTTATTTATTGTTCTGCTTGTCTCTGTTGTTTCTTAAAAGTCCTTAAACGTGATTAGAAAATCTCTTGTTTGGAAAATTGTTTAACATCTTCTTAACACTGAACTCGACTCTGACTTTTTCACATGATGAAGACTCAAACTGTAATGGAAGAAAAGCAGAAGAAAGAGCCGGTGCTGTGCTGTCGGGAAGAAGGCCGAGGGGGAAATTTAGTCTATCTTGAAAATGGAAAAAGAGATTTTAGGGCAGAGAACCTGAACTAACAAAGGTTGAGAAGTGATGCAAGATGAAGAATGAAGACGATGATGTGGGAGGGCAAATGTGTAGTCACTCAACAAGTGCAATTGATTAAACCTCTTGTTTATTTCTGCAAATTGAAGTTTAGAGGCTTTATTTATATTACCAAACACCTTCTCACTTTCATCTTTACAACCCCGCATGCTTCCTCTTAATGGCAACATTTGTACAGAACAATAGCCTTTATCTTTAAATACCCATAAAATCATATAATCCTGTGCTTCAAGGACACCTTGTGACACAAATATTCATTTGAAATGCTACTAAAGTTATAAAATGCACGTTCAGGGCACAGCTTCACTCACTGCTGCCACACACAAAGGGACCAAACGCATGCAAACATTTTCCCTGCCGTCACTCACGCATGCCTGCACACTTCCCGTCACCACACGCTCAGGCAGCACTGCAGTTCTCAAAAAAAAAAAAGCAAACATGAGTGCAGAAGCTCAGGAGTATTACCGGCATCAATGCAACAAGGCACGCGTGCAGCCTTCCTTGTAAGCAAACTGTGTTTCTTGTTTCAGCCAATAAAAAAGAAAAGGAAAAAAAAAGCACAAAGAGGAGTCAAACTGACACATAAGGTAAGGAAGACTACTGATTTTTAGCCTAAATCAAAAAACCTGTCTCGTTTTATAAGACAGTTTCTGCAGAGCGGCAGGTAGGTTTTTAGAAATGAATTTCTGAAAAGTGGACAGGACGATTGGCTTGTAGCAATCCCGCCCCTCTTCCCCTCTCCGTAACTTAGAGCTCTCGGTTTACATGCTCTTTCGCTATAGCTTACAGTCCCTCACACCCCCATCGGTGCAACAAAAATGGCGGGCAATACTGAATGGATCTAGTCATTTACAAGTTGATGCATCAGAATGGAGCGGAGCAGGGAGCTTGTGGCCCACCCAGCATATTTTCTACCCATAAAATTGGCTTTGTTTCGTCTGCTCATCCCGATTTGAAAAAAGAAAGATTCAGATATGTAATTTTTGAGCTTAGTTTTCTTAACATGTGTCCTGCATCATCAGAAAAATGGCAAAAGAACATGTTAAAAACACAAAAAAATAAAATTTTCATCACTTTAAAATATGTAAAATATATATATATTTTTTAAAAAAAAAAAACCCTGTTCAACTGTTGTAATTTGACATAAATGTAAATATTAAAATTAACTTTCCATTTTTCTGATAGGAAATGCATTGTCCAGGTGGTTTAGTTCACTCTCAGGAGCACAGTGCCAAACAAAATAAAAGTGTGATATTTTTTGGCTTCTCCCACCAATCTGAAATGAATGCACTCCATTCACACCACAGCTACTTGATCACACTGAATAGCAGGTGTGAAAACTCACCTGAATTCTTTATGGTGAATCTTTATTTTAGGTAACACTTGGAGCAGCTTTCGTAACTGAGCTACAATCCATTTTTACCAAACTGATTCAGATCAAACTGAATCCTGGACTGAAAATTGACTAAAATTATGTCAGTTTGGAATGTCGGTTGTATAGATTTGTGCTTATTTTCACACCTGAAATTATCTTGTCCATGACAAAGATTTCCTTTCAGATGAAACAACAAAGGACTCAAAGGACACGCAGACTCCAAACAGATGTGTTCAATTTTTTTGAGTGAGGTGGAGTAAATTGCTGTTTCAGTGTTCGGCTGGTGTAATTGTTATCTACCAAAACAGCTCAGCGAGAAAAAGAGGTGTGTGTCTGTGTTCGTGTCTCTTTGTCTGTGAACCAGCCAGCAATTTCACAGAGTTGTTGTTTAAACACAGCTGCCTCACCCACAGTGAGCTGCAGCTCTTAATCTCTCACTCTTCTGGCTTCATGGGCGCAGGCTGTGCATTAAATCTAGCGGATTGGGTGAGAACAAGTCTCCTTGGGTGTCGTTATTAACTGGAAGTGGGGCTTAAAAAGCCGACAAAGAGAAAGTTTTCACAAACGAAGAGTCAGATAGTGGACCAGAAAAATGTGAGCACAGATGTGAGATCATATCTGGAACTTCATCTAAGATGAGACCTGCACGACTGGATGATCAACATGTAAGACAAGAGAACTGGTGGGGCTGCAATGCATTCACAAATCTGGAATTTGTTTTTGAAGCTGTTTATTTTCTCACAGAGCAGATCTTATTGAGCTCCTGTTGAAAACGAAGCAACTACATTTAACATGTTTAATTTTTGCACTACTGCACCTAAAAATGTCATTATTACAACATTTTACAGAAGATTTGTTAGTTCCATCTGGCCGCTGCACCTGCAGCCTAGATCATGACTCAGCAAAGGTCAAAAAAGAGGAAAACACATCCCACCTGAGGTGTCCCACATGTTGAGCTCAATCCTCTGTTTGTCGATCTCAAAGCTGGCTGTGTAGTTCTCAAAAACCGTGGGGACATAACTCTGAAATAGGAACAAAGATCAAAGCTTTTTGTAGACAATAGTCATGCAATTTGATGGGAATCAGACTCCCAACCAAATCCAACTGCTGGTGGGTGAGGGGAAGCAGGAGGTGTTGGAGGCTCCATGGGGCAATCTGTGTTTTTAAACTCTCAGCTTTTAAATTGAACATTAAAGAAGGAAATGAAAATATCGCATTTTACTTAAACCTTTGTTAACTTTTTCCACGCCTACAGACATTTATTTTCCTCAACAGCGCAGAAAAACGATGTAATCATGTTATTATTATTTTAATAATGCATAGATATATATTTTTAAAAGCGCAGAAATTCTTTAATTTATCAATTCTCTGTTTTCTCAAAACACGCGCCATGCGTAAAAGCGCACAAAGGTCAGATTCGGTTTTTTTTATTATTTCAAGCGAAGGTGTTAAAATAATGTCATATAAAAGTCACTAAAGACTTTGTCAAAGAAGCAAATAGAAATAAACTCTATTTTGCATTGCGAGACTAATGTGAATTTTAGAATTTCTTTGCACAAATGTGCATATTGAATAGGCTTTTCTGCGTCAGACACATGATTTCGGCAAACGGAGTCTTACCTCTGGATACGAGTCTTTGGCAAAGACATGAAGGAGAGCCGTTTTGCCACACTGCGAATCCCCGACAACTACTATCTTACAGTGAAGTAAGCCCTTGTTGTTCTCCATCGCGCTCTGTCCGCGTTATGACTTGCTGGTTCCGAGTCGCTCCCGTCTAGTCATGGAGGTCTTAAAGATCGAGGGAGCAGTCCTGGTCCGTCGGGGTCAAAACTTCTGTCCCGAGGTTGACTTCATACTCCGCGCTGCGCTGTGCTCCTCTGCGTTTCCATTCACGCAGCTGAAACACCTGGTGAAGGCAGTTAAGGTCAGGTATCTAAATGGATTTCCTGTTTGGCTTTAACAAAATAAAAGCTTCATTCATCAAAATGTGAATTTTTGGTGTTTTTTTGGAGGTCCACAAAGCAAATGTTTATTATCTAAGAGGAATCCTATTGATTATATTATTGTGCCAATGGTTTAAAGATGTCTAAGAAAAATATTGGGCTCTTTGATCATAAAATATTCAACTTTTGCCCTACCTCTACCACTTTTTAAAACGTTTGATTACAAAAATACACATGTTCCCCTATTCCCATCATTGTCTGAAATAACGTATTAAAGGCAATTTAAAAATCATATGTTTGCGTTAGATCCTCTTAACACACAATGGTTTTACTCTCATTTGCAAAGATGCTCTGTAACTATATGAAAGAAGAGTTTCTGATCCCTTCATCCAAAGAACCAGTGCCATAAATCGGAAGTAAAGTCAGACTCAAATAAAAAAAAAAAAAATAACTGCCTTTGTCTGACTTAAAGCAGCTACTTTGCAGCATTTAGGAGGATGCAGAGGAAAGGTGTGGCATTAAAACAGAAAAAAAAAGTCTTCTTGATTTGCATAAGAAGCATGTATTTAGACAGAAGTCAAGTCACAACTTTTTTTAATCATTTATTTTGAAACTCAAATACAGGATGCAGATGAGCTCCAAAGAAACCAACTGTGTTTTGGCTCCATCGTCTGGTAGAAAGAAGAAAGAAAGATTTGGGTCACTGACCGAAAATTAGATGTTACTGTGTTGTCTTTGTGTATTATCTATGAATTGTGTTAATATAGAGGTGACAACATGCACTGGGATTTTTTTGTTGTAGTCCACGTGTTGGGTAGTTTTATTTTATTTCATTTAGTTTTGTCAAATGTCATGCTCTGTATTACAACATCTACAGGACTCTAAGAGCCTTCATAGGAAACTCATTGAAGTTGGGGAAAACCACTCTTGAAGCCAATGGCAAGCCACTTGCACAAGTGTCCATCAAATGTGGGATATACCAAGGTGATGCTCTGTCCCCACTGCTGTTTTGCATAGGTCTGAACCCCCTCAGCTAAACAATCAACAAGACTGGCTATGGATACCGACTTAGAAATGGGGCCAACATCAGTCACTTCCTCTACATGGATGACATCAAGCTATATGCTAAGAGTGAGCGTGACATTGACTCCCTGATCCACACCACCAGGATCTACAGTAATGACATTGGGATGTCATTCGGGCTCGAGAAATGCAGCTGGATGGTGACAAAGAGAGACAAGGTAGTCCACACAGGGGGGGTCTCACTCCCAGAAAAAACAATAGCAGACATCGAGGACAGTTACAAGTACCTTGGAGTTCTGCAGGCAAATGGCAACCTGGAGCAGGCAACAAGGAAAGCTGCAACAGCTAAATACCTCCAACGAGTAAGGCAAGTCCTGAGAAGCAAGCTCAAAGGCAAAAATAAGCAATAAACAGCTATGCACTGCCAGTTATTAGATACCCTGCAGGAATAATAAGATGGCCAAAGGAAGAGATACAGACCACAGATGTTAAGACACAAAAGCTCCTCACCATGCATGGAGGGTTCCATCCCAAATCCAGCACCCTGAGACTGTATGCTAGCCGCAGGACTAGTGAGCGTAGAGGCCACTATCCAGGATGAAACATCCAAGATGCAGGAGTATATCAAACTCAAAGCCCCAACTGACAGTGTGCTCAGTGAATGTTTCAGGCAATGAAGAGCAGAGGATACAGTGCTGGAGGACAGATCCTCATGGGAGGACAAACCCCTGCATGGGATGTACCACCGGACCATAACTGAAGTGGCTGATATCAAGAAGTCCTACCAATGGCTAGAGAGGGCTGGCCTACAAGACAACACTGAAGCGCTCATCCTGGCAGCTCAGGAACAAGCCCTTAGCACCAGAGCCATAGAGGCTCAGATCTACCACACCAGACAAGACCCAAGGTGTAGATCTACCACACCAGACAAGACCCAAGGTGTAGATCTACCACACCAGACAAGACCCAAGGTGTAGATCTACCACACCAGACTAGACCCAAGTTGTATATCATATATTTTTATGTAGCGATATATTGGGATTTTTTTTGGGGGGGGGGCTGGTGCAGAGGCAAAGCAGTCGACCTCCAATCATAAAATTGCAGGCTCAATTCCCACCTTGCCATGTGTCAAGGCGTCCTTGGGCAAGACACTGAACCCCACCTCGCCTCTGGTGTTTATAGAATGACAGCAGAGCCACAATTAGTGTGTGAATGTGTGTGTTTGGGTGAATGGGACTGTTGCTCTAAAGCACTGATTGCAAGACATAAAAAGACAAAAAGTTGGCTTTTTCTGTTTATGCCTTTTGTTACTGTGTACCTATTACATGTGCAATGACACAAGATGAATTCTATTCTCAAAGTTGTCTTTATTGTCTTTCATTTTTTGTTACTAACAACAGTATTATTGTAAGATTAATTATAATTTTCAAAATAAACCGTCTTTCTTTAAAATATATTTCCTAGTTCTTGTGTTTTTTTATTTTCCTTGTTCCTACAAGGAAAATAAAAACCCAAATGTTTGGGCAGTTGAAATGTTTGTCAAATTTTGGTCGGTGACATTTCTGCTGTCAAATTTAATGTAAGAACAAATTCATATACAAAATTATGCATAAAAATTCAGTGTTATAAAACCAATGTCAATTGAGACTTTGATTCTGATGAGATTTTCTTTCTTATGCAATTATATGGATCCTTATGTCTTGTAAACATCACATAAATGAATTCAGGTCAGAATGAGAATATGTGGACTTAGCGTGTTCATGAGGGCGCAGCTTTGTGCTTCTCACCACTTCCTGTGTGCCTCATTGAAACTGCATAGCAAGACAGAAGAGCAGTTTCAGCTGCAGGATGCAGAATGACTCCACAGTCACTGTCAGGATCTTCTCTCTGCAGTGTTTTAATCCATGTTAAATATTTGATTTAAAAAAAGAAGAAGCCCAAAGCATGACACTGATCATGCTGCTTAGGGAAGAATTACCAGTTTTTATTTTGAACAGGTATGAATGAACCCATCTAAATAACCGCAAATCCTATATTTTATTGCAGGTGTATCTACAATTTAAATATGAGAATATAGCTTTCATATTATTATCACAGTGTACAGAACAGAGCAGATTCATCTACTCTGGCAGAAGTTCTCCAACATCTTCATCAGCAAAGATATCGTCTTCCATCTCTTCTATCGTCTTTGGTCTCTCTACAGAGGGCCTCAGAGTGTCCACATGGTACGTATCTACACACGTAGAAAAAAAAACAGCTTTAATGGAAATGTTTTTATTTTTTTTGTTCGATTAAAAGAAGGAGCTACTCTCTAAAGCTAGACCCCCCCCTTCTGCAACACGTGTTCATGAGACCACTGCCACTGAAGAGTCTATGTAAGCGTGTGTATCTGCACGTCTTGGGCTTCCACGTTCAAAACTCTCGCACTCATGCGTCGCTATGCGAGTTTCTACGACCGTTTTTGGGCTTTACGTTCAAAACCAGTTGACGGGTGGTTTAAAGTTAAACCAGTTTAAACTGTGACCAGTCAGGGACTCCAATTTGGTAGTGATGTATGGATGGGTTCCCTTTTAATTCACGGAAGTGCCAACCGTTAGAAAACTGATCATGGAGGAGAAATGAATCATTCCTGAGGACAACTTTCAGGACATTGAATCATTTTCAAACCAAAGCAACAATGTGTAGATGTTAGGTCAAAAATAACATCCCATAATATAAGTTTAAAGACCCACTCAAATGAAAATGTTTTTTTTTAAATGTGGCATTTTTCTGATAATGGAGGACATATATAGAGAAAATGAAGCTTAAAGTTGTATTTATGAGTAGTTTTTTATTCAAATCATTGATGGTGATAATAAGAGAGGTGGGTGATAAAACCATGAAGCAGCCCAAAGTAAAAAGAGCTTATTTGTGATGTAGATGGAGGATATCTGGGACCAGCTGAAGCAGAGACTACATGATTGTACCCCCACCCCCAAATGACCTGTAGAACTGCTAGCACTTGTGGAAGAGTGGAACACCCCAGAACAACATCATGAGGCTAGTGAGGAGCAGGAGACGCCGCTGTCAAGCTGTCATTGAGGTAAATGGTGGAAAAAGCTGCTATTGACATGGTCAGTTTTGGTTATTTGGGGCTTTCTTTATTATTGTCTTGAGTTTTTGGGTGATATTGATAAATATTAAACTAATAAAAATGGTGTTGCTTCTTCCTGTTGTCTTTAAAGTATCAAATAAACAAATATACCAATAAATAAACAGAAACTTGATGATCAAAAACCAATAATTCATATATTCCAGTCCCAAAATATAATCTAACGTGCTGTCCAGCACTGCATCACTGTGTTTTAGCTTTTGTATGGGGAATAAAAAATATTTACTCTCATGTGTAAATTTTAAGTGGCTGCCTAAATTCCTTCATCATTAGCAAATGGAAAAAAAATAATGCTTCACATCTGTTCTGGATGTAAACTAGGAGAGGAGCAAACAGGGGCTCAATCTCAATGTATTTTCCAGATGTGGCCTCAACAAATCCCACTTTTCCACCTAGAAGTCCAGACTCCGGACTTTGCAAATCTCTGCCTCACAACTTTGAGCAAGATATGCTAACAAATCTGATCAACGCTGCTGTTCTTTCAAGGGTTAAGACGCAAGCAGTACCGGAAGAACTAAAGACATTATCAAAATAAAATATTCCTTAAATGTGAAAGATTCATTGCCGTTCATTAAAAATGTTCAATTCACCTAAAATATTGTATTATTCCATGACATGGTCAATTTAAATTGTATTGTCTCTGTATAGTGTGTCTTCTTATCATTATCATTTTACCATTTTAAGGTGTTTTTCCTTGTTGTTTTTTTTAATTTATTAAATAGTGTCAAGCTAAATTTAATGAGAATTTAAAAATTAAGGAAACGAGTAAAGAAAATACTACATTTGCCAAATAACAAAATCCTTGACATGCTTTTTTTAGTTAATGTTTTATCGTAAAAGAATGCATTACATAAAACAATAACAACGATAACATTTAAAAAATGTATAGGATAGCAATAACATTACTTTATCTACATCTTTACTGTTGTCAATCATTTATGTATGTCTGGATTTTATAATTATTTTTTTGTTTTACGTTTGCTTTTGTAGTTATAAAAAATCACCCTTTTTCATTGAATGCAATACATCACCATGCCATATGCTTCAATTTTTTGCAATCTTTTCTCCATACTTTTCTTTTCATAGAATAAAAAAAAAATCTGAAACGAACTAAAGCCATAAAAAAAAGCTTTTTTTTTTTATCAAGACCTTATCCGATCTGTTTTAGTCTCGTGACGTCAACCTTTTATTGTGAAAGTTTGTACCGGAAGTAGCTGCGTGAGTGCGTCACTCTTGTTGAGGACACTTGTTGAACGCGGCAGGCAGAGGAAACCACCCAGCCAGCTCAGTTTTGGAAGGTTTCTGCAGCACACGAGGACAACTCGCGCATTAAGATTTTTATTTTTTTACCAGAACCTTCAGAAACTAGCGGACTATTTTATTCTCCGTGGAATCGTTTCTAAAACCACTAAAAGGCTCCAGACTACAGAAGGAGTATTCGCAAAAAAAAAAAAAAAAAAAAAAAACTCAATAGATCATCAAAGCTCTCAGAATGTCTACCGAGGAGGCTCCAGCTCAGCCGCTGCAGCCCGAGCAGGTGAAGAAGCCCGACGAACCGCCTCCTGCAGCCGCGGAGGGGCCGCAGGAGTCCGCCGGTGGGGGTGGCACTAGCCCCGCAGCCGAGGAGAAGACCCTCTCCAACCGCGCGCTGGTCCTGACGGGCTACGGAGGCTACGACAAGATCAAGCTGCAGGAGAAGCCGCTGAAGAGCCCGCAGCTGCAGCCGGGAGAGCTGCTGGTGCGCGTCAAGGCGTGCGGCTTGAACTTCGCCGAGCTGCTGGGCAAACAGGGTCTGTACGAGCTGCTGCCCTCCCCGCCCGTGGTTCTGGGGATGGAGGGCTCGGGGGTCGTTGAAGCCGTCGGAGAGGATGTGAAGGACAGGAAAGTGAGTTCAAATCCCGCTCATTCCAGGGAGGCGTCGGGCCAGGGCCCCTAAAGCAGTGTCTTTATTTATTTAATTATTTTTTATCAGAATTAAGAAAGTCAACTAACTAAATACTATTGTTTAAAAAGCTTTTTTATTAAAAAACAAAATTCCATTTTCTTTTTTTTCGTCATCCATAGAGCCAACCTGTGCACCTATTGAGTTAAAGAACTACTGCAATCATTTTGGATCTATTTTCAAAGCATTCCTAGTGGTATCTTATTTATGATGAAAATGTAAAAACTTTCATTATCTAGGACTTAGTTTCTGCAGAGCGGCTGTAGCTCAGTAGAAATTCTGAGTTGTGGGCGGGACCGTTCCCCACACGTATAACTGAGAGCTCCCTGTTTATGACCTTTTTAAACTAAGGCGTGTTACCGTTACCTTTGGTGTATCCTCTTGGCATTTTTTGTATGCTTGTTCAGATGTTCTAATCACATTCTTGGCCTCAGCAAGAATTAGCTGCTCCTAGAAGTTCAATGTGAAAGGATCTCATCACTGCAACGGGTAACACTTCTGCTGATTTGCTCTGGCGACCCCTGAAAGGATGTGCCAAAGTGATTCAGAAGCAGAGCAGTTCAGCCATGTAATCTCTGACAGTAGCCACGGTGGAGCAGCTGCATCATGTGATGGTGACCAACACGCCACCGCTGACATAGAGCGACGGAGAGATGCTCTTCTGCAGGAAGACCGAGGCTTCTCTGAAAATCTGATGGATGAGTCTAGGTTTAGAGGTTGCCAGGACAACGGTACCCGTCAGACTGGATTCTATCAATAGAGTCTGGAAGAGGGAGCATTATGATGTGGGGTTTGGCCAAACCCTCCAGGTCAGTCAAAGTTAGGCTTCAACATACTCAATATTTACTCTGTAAAAACCCAACTTTTTATTCTGGATGGTTATTTAACATATTTTAAAGGTTAGCTTTGTGAGGATTAGTGCCATCTAGTGGTGTTTATAGAGCAACCGAGATGCCCTCGTTAGGCGTTTCCCTTTCCAAATTAAAAAGATTTTGAACATGTTTCACTAACGAGACCAAAAATCTCACACCAATAACAGCCAATTCGAGTTATTTTCTATCAAACATTCCTTTTATTTTTTTTTTATAACATGTCCTTTTCCTGCTCTCTGTCTGAGTGCCGGCAGGACTTTTTTTCTGTCTCCCTGCATTCCTGTTCTCCCAGGAATCCTCTGGAGGGATCAATTTTGGAGAGAAGCTTTAAAACTCAAAAACCCCCGGCTCTGAAAATACAAAGAAATCCCACTTGGGAGCAAAAAACATTATAAACCTGGAAGGTCAGATAAAGTTAGGCGATTTGACTATTTTGTAGGGGCAACGCGGAAAGATGCTGAAAAGTTTCTGGAGGGAGAGAAAACAAAGCTTGTCAGGATGACGACTGCTGGGTGTGGCGGCTTAAAAAATAAAACCAAACTCTCGGGATCCAGACTGACTGTATGGATTTTCCCCGATTCCTTCTCCAGCTTCTCTGCAGCAGATGTTGCAGAGCCAGATAACAGCTGTCACTCCTTGAATTATGTTCCTGGGAGGTGGCGTCGATGGTTTCAGCGCCAAACTATTCCTTCTGTTTGATTGCAGCGTGTTAAACGTTCTTTCCAGTGCAAAATTTTTCCATTTATTGTTGTAAACTACGTCCCCCTGTTTATACTATACTTTTTTTTTCTTTTAGGGCAGCATTGTCAAGACAGATCAAATGTTTTTTGGAAACCTAAAAACGTTTTTGCGGAGATTTTGGCTTCAAAGTAAAAGCAGAGGAGGAGTTTGTGACTGCAGTTGTGTTTTAGGCTTAATAGTTGTCACTTTGTTGATGTACGTTAGTGGTATTTGGCACAAAAACACTCGCCAGAAAGTCCTAGCTCTCCATTCTCAGCGTGCTGTCATCAAAACTCAAGTTATTTCTCCTGCACGGATGCTAATATGACAGCAACTGAACATACATTCTTCCTGGCCATAGAGATGTTTTTGAGAGTCCGTCCTGAAATGAAGAAGGTTTTAAACTCAAATGTGCTTTAAAAGGCACTTCCACAAATCTTTTGTTTTGCATTCTTTGTGTTGCATCTGTAAGTGTGTCATCTGTCTAATGTCACGGGTTCTGCGCCACAGGAAGTCATGCAGCTCAAAGATCTCAGAGCTGTTTTTAAGAGGAAGCAGTGGAGCTGTTGCAATCTGATCGCACTTTTCCTGTGGCCTTCTCCGTGTAGGAAGCGCCCCCCCACCCTTAAGAAAACTACAGTGATGGAGTCCCCTTGGGAAAGAGACACCAGGCGCACAATTACCAGCTATTCCCCCCAAAATAAGAGCAATCTGAGGAACAGAGACGTGATATTTTGAGTGTAAATTGGTCACATTGAGTTGACTTTTAAAGCACTATTAGCATAGTTCTATCATTAACACCCCTGAATGCATTAAATACATCAGAATTTTCTTGATGCACATTTCAAAAAAGGCTTTCTCCTAATCTTGAGTGGTTTTTTTTTTTTTTTTTTACCCACCGGCTGCTGTTTCCTGTGGTACAGGATATTTTCAAACAGGAACAGGACGGAGAGAAGGAATGCTGCTTAAAATGGAAGCTAGACGATTTTGGACTTTGGAAGGATGGTTCAAACACTCCTAAAGTGCCCCTGCTGTGACCCGTGTCCTCCCGTCTTCTGCTTCAGGTGGGGGATCGCGTTATTGCCATGAGCCGCAGCGGCATGTGGCAGGAGTGGGTGGTGGTCCCTGCTCAGAGGACCGTCCCCATGCCCGAGGAGATGAGCTTTGAGGAAGCCGCTGCTCTTCCCATAAACTACATGACGGCGTACATGATGCTCTTTGAGATGGCCAACCTCAGGCCTGGAAAAAGCGTCCTTATTCACATGGCAGCAGGTGGGGGAGCGTGCACCGTCGCTTTTTTAGGGTGGAGGGGCAAACTCACTCACCAAAAACAGTTGGGAAATTCCAAAAACTAAACAAATATTTTAAAAATCAAGTGCTGATGCTTGAGTTACTATCATAACTCAATATAACTTCAAAAAAACAAAACCACAGAATAACTTTTCTTTTTTTTTTACTTATTAATCACATTTACCAACATTTGTCCTTGTTGCAGTTTTTCTGGTTATAAATCAATTTAAAAACAAATATTTTATATCGGTTTAAGCTACAATAAACCCAATTATTAATACGTTTCAATGGAAAAAGTCCTCGTTACAGCCCTCTGACTTTCATTATTGTGGACATTATGCTTAGAAAGTGAAGAATGATGATGTGGGATGAAAATGCTGTTGCACCCACACCTTGGCTTCCAATCCATAAAGAAACACACGCATTTCTTTTTTGTTTTAGGTACAATAAATCACATTTTAAATCAGTTTAGTGCAAAAAAGTCCTTATTACGACCCCTTGAGTCTCATTATTTTGTAAATATTTCTTAGAAAGCCGTTGGATGACATGGCAAAACTAAAACGTTGCGCCTGCAACTTAGCGACTGTCAATAGATTTTAAAAATCACACTCTTTTTTTGTTTTGTTTTAGGTACAATAAACCCAATTGTTTATCAGTTTAAAGAGGAAAAGTCATCACTACTGCTTCTTGAGTTATATCATTATGTAAAGTTTTTATTAGAAAGCCACATGTTCTGAAGTTTGATGACGTGGAAAAGCCATTGCGCTACGACCTAAGTACAGCATATTTCTGTGTTTTAGGTACAGTAAACCCAAATAACAAAGATGAAACAGAGAAAAGGTCATCAGTACAACAACATATGTAAATTGTACTTAGAAAGCTGTGAGCTCTGAAGTTAGATGTCATGGCGGAAAGCAGACATACCCTAATATTAATCCTTTTAATAAAACACATTTTTCTGTGTTTTAGGTACAATAAAGCCTATTAATTATCACATTAAAGGGAAAAAGTTTCTCTTTATGTGACATGATTTTGTAAAATCGTTCTGAAGTCGGATGATGTTGAAGCAGAGTAAACTGTCAAACATTGGTTATGGTGAATGTGAGCCGTCACTCACTCGTTCCCTGCAGGTCTCTAATGGCGCTCTTTGATGCAGGCGCATGTTTGTGGTAGGAAACTATCAGCCTGGGGGGCTAAGGGTCAGAGGGAGGGACCAACTGCCATCATTATCCAACACAGTTGGTTTAGAAATGCTGTGGCGTTAGAAAACCAGATTTTTTTTTCTATTAGAAGTTTTTAAAAATACTTTATTTTGTTTAATAAAGACTAAATATTTTTCTCCATTTCAAGATAGATCTTTTACAAAGCGTTTACATTATTATTCGTTACCATTAAAGGATCGCCTCGCAATTAATTAATTTTTATTTTGGTATTTTACACCCAAACCTCATCTTATAATTTCTTACTTTAACAATTAGCATCTTAAAAAAGCAAAATGGAAACTGTTGCTGAAGGGCAAGCAGCCTGACGCCCAGAAAAGAAGATGAGCTGCTGATAAAGCCTGTTAGGGACGGCGTGCATCAGTTATCCATCACACAGTGATGACAATCATTAGGCAGGAGGTCATGTTTATTCAGATAAACCACTGCTTTATGCTTTAAAATTTAAGCCATGCATGAAAATGTAGGAGTCATTTGCTACGTATTACTTTTTAAACTATCCTTTTCCGCCTTAATTATTTTTTACGTTCATCTACATCTCGACATAAAAAGGCTGTGCAGATCTGCAGATGAAATCTCCAAAGAATCCAGGAATATGTGCTCATCCGTCTGCAGCATCAGTCTGGCCTTGCTGACCTTTAGTCACCTGCTTTCAAAGGTCAGATCTGTGAGTCAGCCTCATGAGACTAAGGGTTACCGGGAATTTAGCTGGTGAAAGTTGTGCCACGACAAACCAGACACTTTGCTGAAACGTCGCAAAATCGTCCAGGAGGAAGTAGAAACAGTTTTTTGCTCCTTTACATACCAAAATAAATGTCAGATAAATGACAGAAACAATGAATAATAATAAAGTAGTTGCATATTTTTTATTTTCTTGCCCAGACATAAAAAAGTCTTTAATTTTAATTACAAAACATTTTAAATTTTTATTTGTCATAATTTGGTTAAATCTTTCCAAGTTATAGATTAAAGGTTAAAACTACAAAAACCTGCTTTTCATTCATGGACATTAAAAAAAATACATTTTTCTTTTATCAAAGATGACAAAATTAGTGGTAAAACAAGAAAAGTGCCATTGTTCACCTTACTAAAAAGGAACATCCCTTTTAAGAGTAGACATTTACGCATTTGCCTCCGTTTTCATCATTCAAACTCTTAAATACATTTTCCAAGCATCATATGTGCGTGTTTGTGCTGCTGTGTGCACGTGTGCAGGCGGCGTCGGCGTTGCCGCCACCCAGCTGTGTCAGACGGTGAAGGATGTGACCGTCTTCGGAACGGCATCCGCCTCCAAGCACGAGGTCATCTCTCAAGGAGGGGTCACGCACCCCATCGACTACCGCACCAAAGATTACGTAACGGAGATTCGCAAAGTTAGCCCGAAGGGTAAAGAGAAATAAAAGTCAACTCTAATATGACTGGGATGTAAAAGTTTCATCTAACTGGTGGTTTTCTGTGACAGGTGTGGATATCGTGCTTGACCCTCTCGGTGGCTCTGACACCCAAAAAGGCTTCAGTTTGCTGAAACCTCTGGGGATCCTTATAGTTTTTGGTAAGTCATATTCACTGACTATTTAAGTCATTCCTGGAAGATAGTTAGCTTGCGATTTTGTTATACCTTTCTGTGTCAGGGGGTCTGCAACCTGAGGCTCCGGAGCCGCAAGGGGGGGGTCTCTCTAAATATATTTTTAATTTATTTTATTTACCGACCCCTATTAGTCTCAACCAAGCGTAACACTACTCTTTCTGGGGTTCGCATTACAAGAATACATGCGTTGATGCACAAAATCATCAAAATACATACATCAAAAAACCAATACATGGAAAATTATAAATTCAAAATAAAACCCCAAAACAAAATGAAGAGAAACCGTAATATTGAAAATAAATGAGTCAGCTGTGCAGTGAAGCTTTAAAACTATTATGTCATTTTGCCTCTGTGATTTCTAAAGGCAGTATGTAATTGACCTATATATGACGGTTGTTTTGAGGGCATTGGTTCATGGTAGTGGGAGAGTAAAAGTAACAGAAGCCTGTCTAGTGTTAAAATGATGTCTTATTGGTAGGCAGCAGTTATAAAAACAAACTAAAGGGTTTGTGCAGGGCCCAGATTTTATGCAGAAACCAAATCACTGTCCTGAACTTTCATCCATGAAAGACACTGATGCATCCAGTCTGTGTTAGTCCTAAAAGGACAACCTAGAGCCAATCTTGCAGCCAATCTCTGCTCTGCACTTTATGAAGTCCGTCAAGGTCCTTTTTTGTTTGCACTCGAGCAAATAGCAGGTCAATCATCTAAAAAAAACAAACTTCTTTAGAAAGTTGCTTTGACAAGGGGAAAATTATTATTATTATTATTGTTATTATTATTACTAAAGAGAAAATACCACCCCCGGTCTGCGGTAAATGTGTCTTGCGTTGAACCGGTCCACGGTGACAAAAAGGTTGGGGACCACTGATTTTAGGGACATAGGATTCAGTTTTGCTGCTTTTTTTTGCCCAGTTGTACTCCACCTTTGTCTAAATGTTGGGACACTTCATGGCTATGAGCATTTGGATAAGTGAGGATGCCAGTTTTTAGAGCAAAAGCATGAAAAATCCAAGCTTTTTTGACAAAAATCTAAAATAATCAAAGATGGTGGTTTAAAGAATTAAAAGTTTCAGTATTAAATGTTTATATCCACAGAAATGGGAAGAAAACTCTTTTGTTATTAATCCATTTTCTAAAAACTCTATAGTGTGTATTTAAGAAAAACTGACGTGCATGTTTCTTAAAAAAAGATCAACAATATTTTACCCACCAAAAGAAATTGTAGTTTTATTTTCTTTCTTTCTTATATTTTGTTCAGAACTTTTAAAATTGACTAACTTCTTAATTTCGACTTAAAGCATCAAAATAAAAACAAGCAAAAATGACTGTAAGTATGCACACACTTCCCTTCTGTTAACCAGAAAAAGTACTTGGTTCCATCCTGACTCCAGGTGCAGCCAACTGTGTGACGGGCCAGAAGAAGAACCTGTTTGCCATGGCCAAAACCTGGTACAACCAGCTGTCCCTCAACACCATGAAGCTGATGCAGACCAACAAGGCCATCTCCGGCTTCCACCTGGGCTACATCTCTGACGAGAAGCTCTTTGAGAGGACCCTGACCAGCCTGCTGGAGCTCTACAGGCAGGGAAAGATCAAGCCCCGCATCGACTCCTGTTATCACTTCGAGGAGGTCGGTTTATCTTATGGCGGTTTGCTTCTCCTGCTTGTGGGATGTGGATTTTTTTTGAGTGGTTCCGTGTGTTGTAATCTGTCATGGAATATCTTAACTCCTAAATTGAAATTAAGGCTTTTCTGTTGGTTTTATCTCATAGCAACCATTGTACTTTTGGTCACCTGCGGGTGACGAACAGATCTATGTAACTTTTAGAAGAATCTGCAAAAGTACATTTTTAGATTTGCTTGGCAACAGATGTGTTTTTTTTTTTTGTTTTGCTAACTATTCCCACTTTCCTAATATGGTCATATTGTATGTTGAGCCAGCCATTCATGTATTGGATTTTTTTTTTTACAATACTGTGGTTAAAAATGTGCAAGGAACAGGGACACGCCCCTTTTGCGTGCTCGCCACGCAAACGCAGTTCAGAATCAACAAAATTTTCAAACCGGCATCTTTTTCCCAAGTAGCTTCTCATGGATGCTCGAGAAGTTAGGAGCCAATAGATCCAAATCTTTACTTTTGTAGAACATATTAAGTCATTCTTTCAAAAAAATTCAAGATGGCGGGCTCTTCTCCAGGTCAAAGGTCAACATTGTTTTCTTAAGCATGTCATCGCTCGCACCAAAGTTTTTTTATTACTATATTGTGGAAAAATGTGAAAATCGTTCCCACAAAATGGCCAGCAAACTGTAGGTCCTGTTGCCATCCCATAATAATTTAAAAACTCCATTGAATATCCTCAACAATTTTTTTTTTTCTTTGCTTCATTCGTGGATTATGAAATAAGTTTTGGGCCCCATAAGATATTATGGCCCCTTTCATGTTTATGATGTTTTCTCTCGCAGTGATGTAATCATTTCATTTGTTTTTCATGTCTAAAAAGAAATGTTATTAGGTACTGGGTAAGTGTGTGCAAATTCTGGTGCTTTTTTGAGTTTGGCGGGGGCCAAATTTTGTCTCAAAGGCCCGGTAAGTAAGAAGATTTGCAGTCCAGGACTGCTGCAAGTTATTTATTTTATAATAATAATTCTATAAATATGACAATCACTTAAATGAAACGAACTCATCTTTAAACTGAAAAATAGACCCCAAGACTTTTGTTTTTTTCTGTCAAAACCTTCAAACAGGCTTATCTTGGTGATGTGTTTAGAAAGCAGTTTCTGGAAGATTAAGGGTTTTTATCAAATACTAAAAATTAATATATATATAAATAAAGTATTTTCTTTGCATTTATTTTATACGACGGAGTATTAGGGCCACCAAAAAAAAAAAAAGTTAATCTACGACTTTTTATCTCGTAAATTTACGAGATAAAAAGTCGTAAATTTAGGAGATAAAAAGTTGTAAATTTACGAGTTTTTATCTCGTAAATTTACGAGATAAAAAGTCGTAGATTAAGGAGAAAACACCGAAGTTGTCCGTTTATCGGAGCCTAGCTTGCAGATTAAATACGTGGAGCCTTTTGTGAAGCTTTATTTCCTGATTACAGGTTTAAAAAACAGATTCTGAACCTTTTGATGACTCAAAATCAGATTTTTGTCAGTGGAACCGTCTGTCCGGGGTTCACTGTCAGTAAAGCGGAGTTTAATGCGTAAAATATGAAGCTTAGAGACACGTTTGGGTGCAGAGGACCGCTGCAGCCTTTATTCTCCTTTTCATTCACACCCTGAAGTTCATCTGTCAACTGACGTCATGAACGTGTCATCCGAACACCAATGCGGAAGTAAACAGTTTTACATACGCCCCCTCCTGCAGATGAAATGTCCCGTTTCAGCATAAAACAATAAAGAGGAATGAAAATAGTCTTTTGTATTATCATTAGATCATTGAAAATGACAAATAAGTGCTCCTCCTCGGACGGAAGCGTCACACAAATGTAGAGATTTGTCTTTGGTGGAGGAAGTAAGGATTGACGTGGACAGCTGCAGGAATACCAACGATGGCTTCATCGGGCTGCAGAGATCCCGCACCACCCATCAATAGCTTCCAGACATTTGGAACGTTATCAATGAACATTCATCTCGCCTGCTTAACAAAGTTTAGTGGGTCTGCTCTGCTGCTGCGCGGCGTTCACCTGCTGCTCTGCATGCTCACGTCCACATTAATCATAAATTTACGACTTAAAATCTTGTAAATTTACGAGTTTTTATCTCCTAAATTTACGAGTTTTTATCTCCTAAATTTACGAGTTTTTATCTCCTAAATTTACGACTTTTTATCTCGTAAATTTACGAGATAAAAAGTCGTAATTTAACTTTTTTTTTTTTTTGGTGGCCCTAATACTCCGTCGTAATTTTAAACTCTAGGAATCTATTTTTATATTTTTCTCTCATCTGCTTCTGTCTGACATCGTCTATTTCAGTGTTTTTCAACCAGTGTGCCGCGGGATATGGTCAGGTGTGCCGTGGGAAATTACCCTCATTAACTGATTTAACAACATTTCCCATCTCCAGGAAATCAGCTCTTTGTTCATACTTACAGGTCCTGATAAAACACTGAGAAATTAGGAATATGAAAGATCGTAAAATACTTTTTTTCTTTGTGTTTATTTGATTCTATTAAAGACATTTTGATCAGAATGGCGGTACCGCGATTAGCTTTAGCTGTTTTTGGGCAAGTCCCGCCCCTTTAACTGTCTCCACCAATCATTCTTGGATTCTTAATCACATGTCATCAGTCTGACCAATCAGAAGTGGTTAAAGTTTTCACTTCCTTGTTCTTAATTCTGCTGATAAAGTCTCTCAGTTCAAACAAAAATACCAGCTAAAGCTCGTCTTTAGCTAGTTCGGCGAATTATTGAACAACATCTCCCATGATGCATTGGGTTAAAAGTGACAGCGTAAGCGTCTCGGCGCACAGCGAGTCTCTTCTCTTAACGTCTTGAAACCACAACGAACACAAATCAAACAGTTTTAAATCTTCTAACTTAACTTTTATTACATCTTTTAGAAAAAAACAGCTGCAGGTTCCAGCTTTTTCTGCCACAATTATAGCGAAAATGCATGTGAGATCATGGAGGGACTGTAGATCAATACAGACTCTGAGTTTCTCCTTTTTTTTATTTTTTCAATGCTGGTGTGCCGCAGGATTTTTGTCAAGGCTAAAGTGTGCCGTGGCTCAAAAAAGTTTGAAAAACACTGATCTATTTCACTCAGTTTTTATCCTGAGAAAAGTAAAACATTTTATTAAATTTAATTTGCAATTCAGCAATTTAAGAGTTTTAGAACTGTGAAACGAAAGGAGCTGTTTTGTTTTATTTTGCTGGGATAAAGTTTTCTTGCTTTCTGTTCATTTTCCCTCCCTGCTCCTATCCTCGTTTCCCAGCAGGCGCCACAGGCAACATACCTCCGCTTCATGCAGAGACTCGTCTGCTCTCTGGGGGGAAAAGCCTTTCTAAGGAAGATTTCCCACGTTTCCATGTAAAAGGGAAATCACTTTGATTTGATTTGATTTGATTTGATTTCTTTAGGTGGCGGAAGCCATGAGACGCATGCATGAACGTCAGAACATCGGGAAGGTCGTCCTCCTTCCTGAACCCAAGAAGAAGGAGGAGGAGAAGTCTGAGGCTGATGCTGCAGAAAACGTAGAGAAAAACGAAGCTGCTGTCAGTGAAAAGGAGGAGGAAGAGGAGGAGGAGGTCAGAGCAGAAAACTGAGCGAGGGGGTCTTTACACGCTTGGTTCACAGGTTTGTTGACACTTTCAAAAATGGGGGAGAAAACACATGAAATGTCTTGAATTCTCAGATTTGTCAGTATTTTTTTTCCAGTGAGCGTTTTTTCTGTGCAATATGTCAATAATTCAGTGTTTTTGCTTGTTTTGATCGTGCTTTTTCACAATAAATGTTTACTCTATGTGTTGATGCAACATCAGAAGAAATGTGTGTTTATATTGACAACCGAGAAACACAACTGGAGCGACCTTAACAGACCCCCCCCCCCGATCGTCTTCTGAGCTGTTATTGGTCTTCATCATGACGATGCAGTTTTTAGCCAAAATTGAAAAGCTTGTGTCATTTTTTTTAAGACATAGTTTCTGCAGAGCGGCAGTAGTTCATTAGCAATTCACCTCCGAGTTGTGTGGGCAGTAGAGCAACCCCGCCCCCTTTCCCGTCCCAGTTACTAAGAGCTCAGAGCGACGAGCTTTTGACCCACCCAACTTTTTTTTTTTTTACGTCACAAATACGATCTTTTTCAAGCTTTCGCAACAATTTGAATACTCAAAAATGCAATTTTTAGCTTAATTTGCTTAATATATGTTTTCCGTCGTGTTAAAAACCCCCAAAACACGCTTTTCATCGGAGTTTGTCCAATGACGACTAACATTGGGATGCAGCAGCATTTATAAAACTGACTTACTTTTAGTCTGATCCAACATAGTAATGTTTATATTACCATACAAATTATGTTCTGTCATATAAAGTAAAAAAAAAAAAAAAAATGTAAGAACATGTCAGAAAACACTACTACTAAAATAAATAAAACACTTGGATCCTTCACAAAACCAAACCAGTATTTTTTAAACATTTTTTGCATATTCTTCGTCAAAACTTAACATAATGTTTAAAAGTACAAATATTTCAATCCAAAGATGAATAAATCATGATTGGGACATAGTCTCTCACTAAATAAATCAGGATATTTTCGAGTTTGAGGACAGTTCAGGTCATTGTGTGTTTTTTTTTCTTCACTTATTTGTGCCAAACCAGGCGATCTGTGGTAACAATCAGATGGACTTCCCGTTTCTTTGGCAGTTGCTCGTGGATTTCCTTTGAAAGAATGGCACGGAGAGCCTTTTGGGAAGCTTTATTCCTTTATTTTTACTCCGGTTTTTTTCCGTGTTTTTCTTTATTTTCTGCCCCCTGAAGCTAAAGAAGCGTTGGAGGTTTTTGTTGCTTTGCAATTACAAACCGTGCTTTAGTGGAATCTCATGACCACGTTTTGTATTGTTTTTTTTTCTGCTTTGAAAGCTGGAAGCTTGTGATTAACGTGGATTTGCTCATTCCAGCTTTTTTTTGTTTTTTATTACGACCATAACTGAAATACACGATCTGGTTGAGAAGAGTCGACTCAGGAGCTTTTTGCCTTGGATGTAATCCAACACCGTGACGCAGATGATAGAAGCAGAGCACTAACGTCTGCTCCGACCACACGTCCAACCCCTCACATTCCTCTGTCGTCGTCCCCCCACTCTCTGCTGCCTTATGTCTCCCAAACTTCCAAAAAAGCTCCCCAGATATTGTTTTATGTTTTTATGTTTGTGACGATCTGTTCTTTTGGACAAAAGTTACGTTTGACTTTCCAGTGTCTAAAAATCTGAGGTGTTAACCAAAGTCTTTCATCCACAAATACTTTTTTTTTTTGTTATAACATGTTCATATTCTTTATAAATAATGCATGCTTTTTTTTTTAGTTAAAACACTTAGAAATATAGTCAAAGGAAAACCCTTTTTAATTATGTAATAATGTAATATTGAGATGAAATGGGGCCATCTGGTGGTCAGAGCCAGTATTACACCTACTCCTAAAGTTGTTTTCATTGTGCACCACCATGAAAAACTAAATTTATGAAGTAAAATAAATTGGTTAAAATGGTTAAGTTGGTTTAAATAGAGTTTTATATGATTTTCTTTTTTATATCCACAAAACTGTAATCATAAAAAAAATGAAGTCCAACATTTTATGTACATTTTATCCAAAAGTTCCTTTCCTGTACTGAGCCTTAAAGGTGTGTGGCATACATTTTCGTCTTTTTCTCATGTATTTCTGCATTGATGTCACTAGTGTTTTTTTACTCTCTTTTTTTTTTTTAAATAAACACTTTTTATGGCCTACTGTGTTCACATGGCACTGACTTGTCTGCATCATTAAACTGTTCTCTGCTCTGAAGTTTCTGGATTCTTCTACAGTATTTCAACACATCTGTGTGATGATGAGACAGTTATTCAAAGTAAAAGTCTGTGATCTTCTGTTTCAGCTTGGCTTTTATTTTGTTAATCATATACGTCAATGGTGTTACAGAAGGAGGCTTCTGCCTGAACGCAGCTTTTGTCTCTACAGCACTTTGTGGTTTTGAAATAGTTGTTTTTCTTTAATTTCTCAATGTTTTCAACTGCAACTTTATTTATAAAGCTCCTTTAACACTCAGATTTGTAAAAATCTCAAAATAAGAGGAAAAGCAACAAAGTTGCAGAACTAAAACAGAAAAAAAATCTGATCTAGAAACGTTAACATCTTAAACAAAGTTTGAACCCAAATAAAGTGAACGTCCAGATGTGATTTTAACCTATTGGATGAGTTTAAAATGAAGGAAAATAATGTTCTCAGTTCAGGCATACTTGAAACATCAGTTTCTCTTCTGAATAAAGCCTAAAAATGATGAATTTTTGATTAAATCAAGTACCAAAATGTATGTTCTGCATGTTGTAACAGGCAGTACTTGTGTAAATTGTGTAAAAATAACCTTACATCAGTGGGATCAAAGCTGTTTTTCCAGTTTGTGAGGATTGACAGATAACCCCATTGAACTTCACTAACAGTTTTATTGGTCCTGACTTTAGGCAAAACTTGCGGCAGGAAAAATATAATAGAAAATAAGTTTAGCTTAAAAGAAACTGTTTTGTAATAAAACAATAACATTTTTCAAAAAGCAAAAGATGGTTCAGATCAATATAAAATAAAAGCAAAATGATGGTATGATTTGCACCTCAGGGCCAGAGTATGCATGTCAATTCAATAAAACAAAAATGACTTAAGATAGTTTTTTTCCAGAGAATATCAGGACTAATTCTCATATTTAAACTGATGTTTTATTGGTATTGACCTTAACTCATGTGGGAGGGCCGTTTACCTAAACATGAAGTGAACATGTGATTGCAGAGAAACCATCACTTCACTCAAGCATCAAGCCAAACACTTCTTTTCAGACCTTTATTTGCCATTTTTGTCAGAAACTAAATCAATTTAGCAGATTCTGTAGACATTTTATTCTGTTAGTTAACCAGGGTGATGAGCTGAAGGTTAAAGTTTCTGTGAGCATCAACTTCAAGGATGCAGTTCTTCCAGCAGAAGTCTTCCCATGCACAAAGCAAATTAGTTACTCCTCCTTCATAAATGTTTTATTAAAATATAATAAACAAACTATGCTATAACGGTTATTTAAAAAGTATGGTATAACGGCTATTTTAAATAATTTTCCTTAAAAAATTCAAAGTAGTTGTTTTTTTATTCAGTGTTTAGTAAAATTGTGTAATAGTTTTTTTTTTTTATTTAAGCAGACAGTTTCTTTATTGCTGAAAAACTAAAAATCTTTCATATGAATTTTTATCCCTATGATTATGAAACCAACTCAAGCATTGTTTATGTTTAGTATATATACATACATATGCATATATAAAAAAAACAATCTTACTCAAAAATCTGTACTGTTTTGGGCATATTTACTATTAACCTTTTGCTTTAAATTTATTTGCAGCTATAAAGAGCATATCAAATGATTAAAATGTTATAATTTTCTTATTAATATTTGTATTTAATACTTAATTTAGCAAAAAAAAATAGCTTGATGGCTGGTTTGGCACTGTTTACAACAGCTCAAAAAATTTGATGCAGAAATGAAAAAAAATACATATATTTCCATTGTACATCTATTTGTTACACAAGCTGTGTTTGTTTCACAACTCTGATGGAATGTGTGACATGAAATCATAAAGGCTCCCAAAATAATGACAGTCCAACTGCTACAAATTAAAAATGATCAGGTTACACACACGAACAAGCGGGAATCAGTTTTGGTTGCCTGTTTTTACTTTTACAACAAGTTGAGGAATAAATCTTTTATTTTATTTTATTTTTTTAAGACAATACAAAGCAGAAAATGAAAACGCAAAAACCCGAAAACACTGCGAAGCTTTTATTTTGAAGTGTCACAGCGGAAGTGCTTGTGTGTTGTCAGTCGCTGGCTTGATGCTGTGCTTTAAATGAGCGCGTGTCCCGCCTGCTGCTGCTGCAGGAGTCTCCTTTAAAACAGATTTCTCCGCGTCACGGGGATGCGGCTGCGGACGCCGGTCACCTAGCGTTCTGTCCCCGTTCCTTGCATACCGGTAGGCCTCTAATATTTCATTTTGGATCCTGTTATTTTATATTTTCTCCACATTTGACTTATAAATCTATGTTTAGCGCTTGGATTTATTTACCTTTTAAAAAAAATATATATATATATTCTTGGATGAATCAGTTGCCACAGTCACAGTGAAAGCGATGACTCCTGGCGGAGGCGCACTAATTGCTTTCCCCCCCTGAACAGGAATAGCATGTGGGGGTTATAATTAGAGAGCTTAGTGGCGGAATACGCGTCTTTCATAACGCCGGGCGGCTGGGTGCGCGCAGGCTGCTGGGACACAGTGTCCGTGCAGCCGCTCTGGAGGTGACATGACATTCACAGCAGGTCTGATGCTGCAAAGCTCACAGAAAAGCTCTGTCTGTTGGTTTTCTCCTCACTTTTACATTCAAATACAGCCATATAGTGTTATAGAATATCCAAAAAACGGAGCCTGGCTGCTTTTACCTACTTAAAAACTACTCCTAAATAGGACATATTTGACAATTTCATCCAGTTGGGAGACTTCATAGCTAGAAAAGGCACTTTAAAATGATAAAAAAAAAGCACCTAAATAGTGTGTTACAAAGAGTAGTTCAGTCATATACCAAAATATGTATTAAGTTATTCTTCAAAACTTTGTTTTGTTTGGTTTAAAAAGCAGTTCTTTCATAATAAATCGAACTGTGTGACAGTATTATAAGAAACGCTATGAGTTCTAAGTACATATTGCATTTAAAAAATGAATTGTCATGTAAAACAGTTATGAAACTATAGGAAAATCTATACCAGTGGGGTTACGGCTAACTTTCCTCGCCCAAACTAGGTCGTCTTCCCCCTCCAGGACGTATTGAGTTCTTCCCAGGTCATCCAAGAGATTAGAATCTCTGCTACATGGCAGGAACTTCTCACAAGGAGGACATCTGGGTGGCGTCTTCGTGATGTCAAAACCTCAACTGGCTCTCCTTGGTCTGGAGGATTAGCCGCTTCTGAAGTTCTACAGGAATTATAGAGTAGTTGATTTGTAAATAAAGTTAGATTCAAACTGCCAAAATGCAACATAAAGCGAAAAACATTTTGGAAACATGTTCTAATGTCAGGAAAACTCATCTTGTCTTATTAAAAAAAATGCAGAGTGCTGATACTATCCCTCAATGACTTTAGTTGAGCTAATGAAGCGCTGTGTTAGATAACTGCAACAGGGATCCTTGTAAAACAAATACTTGTGCGGTTGGAATGCAGCCATCAGACTTTGTCTTCATCAGACAGGTAAAAAAAAATGCAGCTGGTGTTCAGATCAGCAACTAGACGTGAGCTTTTATGTCCAAAGCCTTGGCACTTCGCCCTCCACTTCGCTCCATTTGGAAAATCTTTGTCGAGACACAACTGGCCATTTCTTCACTGACTTTACAACGTCCCTGCAGAAGGTGGAGCCTGCAGATTTATTTGACCTGATAAATATGTGAGGGCAGAGTAGCTCCAAAGGTTCTCTGCAGGGATCTACATTTAACACTGGAGTGCTCAGAGCCTGCTTTCCCCCCACTAATTGTAAAGGATGTCCTGTTTATGCATTCCTTTTGCAGTTGCAAATATGATTCTACCTTAAAGACCCACTACAATGAAAATGGTATTTTTAACATGTTCTTGTGGCATTTTTCTGACATTCTGATGCATCTATATGTAGACGACTACATCCATTTACACCTTTGTTTTCCTCGTCTGGGATGACATCTGGCTCAAAAATGTACAACTGGATAGCTCCAATATTGGTTGGCATGCATTATTGTCGCACGGATAATGTTAGGTTGTGGGTGTGAGGGACTGTGAGCTAGTGGGAGAGCCTGTAAACGGAGAGCTCTCAGTAACAGGGAGGGGGATTGCCTTGCGCCAGTGGTCCCTTCCACAACAAAACTATTTCCTACAAAATGACACGTTTTTTTATTTGAGCTAAGACTAAGTGTCACATAATTCTGGTTGGGGACGAACAGCCACGATTCATTTCTCCTTCATGATTGATTTTCAAAGGGTTGGCACTTCCATAAATTGAAAGTGATGCCACCCATATGTCACTATCAAAGCCAAATCCCTATTGGTCGAACTTTTAATCCACGTTCAGTGGATTTTGTATGTAGAGCTCGAAAACGGACTTGCGTAGCTACACGTGAATGCGAAACCTGAAACTCGCATAAGAGTTGATCTCTAGACTGTCAGAAGTGAAGCTTTAATATCGTTGAATCAACTTTAAGGATCAATGTGGAAAAAGCATATTTTAATTTCTTGATGGTTCCGTTAAAGAATAAAAACACATTTTGACTCTTTCTTCCCACTTCTTTTGCTAGAATAACAGACGCCCCCTGCCCAAAGATGTCGGCACCGTCATCAGCAGCTCCACCCGCACGCTTTTTAGTTCTGTTTGATTTTGACGAGACCATCATTGGTGAAAACAGCGACCATGCGGCGGTGCGAACCCTGCCGGATCAACAGCTTCCCGCCTGGCTGAGAAACAGCTACCGCGAAGGCCACTACAACGAGCACACGCAGAAGATCCTGGCCTATATGGCAGACCAGGGCGTCTCCAAGGAATCCATCCGCTCAGCTGTGGAGAAGATCCCACCTGCTCCTGGCCTTTTGGACCTTTTCCAGTTTCTGCGAAGCCACCAGCACGACTTTGAGCTGGTGGTGGTCTCCGACGCCAACACGTACTTCATTGAAACCTGGCTGCAGCACGCCAGGGTGCGCGATCTTTTCAGGAAGATTTTCACCAACCCGGCCAGCTTTGACGCCTCTGGACGCCTCGTGCTTCTCCCCTTCCACTCACACTCCTGCCCCCGCTGTCCCGACAACATGTGCAAGCAAACGATCCTTCGGGAGTATGTGAGAGGCCGGCAAAAGGAGCGCGGCGGAGTGCCCTTCCAGAGAGTGTTTTACGTCGGCGACGGAGCCAATGACGTGTGCCCGACTCAGGCTCTGGGGCCACAGGACACTGCCTTCCCCAGGAGGGACTTTCCCATGCACAAGCTGCTGCTGGAGATGCAGCAGTCGGCCAACTTCAAGGCAAATATGGTTCCATGGGTCAGCGGTGAGGACATCGTGGAATCTTTGAGAAAAGTACTTGGGGAGAGATGAGAAGTGTTGTCTATAGGTAGGAAAAAGGGAATCAAAGTGAGGAGAGAAACGGTGCTCTAAGCCAATAACAGTTTTAGCTAATGAATTTGTACGAAAACTGGTCCCAGCGAGTGTGACATCAACCATTGACTTACTTCAAGTCCCAATGAAAGGCAATTTAGTCGCCATTTTTTGAGAGGGACCTGGCTACAGACAAGATGGCGCTATACATCATCGGCCGCAAGCGGAAATTATGCAACTTGCCCTACCCCAGGGATGGGCGGCTTCAGTCATCAAGGGCTGAATTCCTGCATCTTCCTCTGCCATGTGCTAATTGGCTGGACTCGCCTGAACCAGGTAATCAGTCATGAGGAGAGCTTGGATGTCTGGGAATCATGCACTGGCCCCCAAGGCCTGGAATTGCCCATCCCTGCCCTAACCCGAAGCCCAAAAGTGGTCAAAATTGTAGAAACAAAAACTTTCATTGAAGCTTAAAACGGGAAAAACCAGCGGTTAGGGTTTTCAAGCATCATCTGGGGGGGGGGTCTTCCGGTTCTGGACGTTGATGTCTGCAGCCAGGGCCTCTTCCGTTTTTATGCCCACTTGAAAGCAGCCTACATGAAATCTGTCAATCAAACATTTTTTGCATTCAGTGCAAGACCTCATACCAAGAACATAGCTGAGGAAAAATGGTCGTTCTGACAAATCGAATGACTGAGTTAAAGCTGTTTATCTCTCTGTAGAAGGCCATGGGAATTTGGTTCTTCCTGTTTGAAATGCCAGGGGGAAGGACCAATCAGTCCAGGTCACATAAAGTCAATGGCTCTGCAACATACTTCCAGATCAGACCTCGTTTTTAAAGTCAGTCTAGTCTGGAAGCTTTTTTGCAGGCTGCGTGAGGACACACTAACAGTGTTATAACCAAAGTGTTGTCTTGTGTAGAGTAACAAACACCATCAAGTTCAAAACATAGTTCAGTCTGGAGAGATCAGAATCGAAAAATGTGAAGCCAAATTCCAGGACAATAACAGTACGTGAACATGTCCAGCCAGTCCTGAAGTCTGTGGCGAGGAGGGATGAGATTCCATGGAGGTTTGCAATCCATGTTTGGTTGCAGGAGAAGAGGGTAGTTTTTCAAAAACCTGGTAAAGGGACAATATTTCTTTCTGACTGCTTATAATGCCTTGGTCACAGCTTCTCTTACGGGTGGATACGGACTGTCTGTTTGCAAAAAATGGGCAAACCTGTACGGGCTACGAACATGACAAGCACGAATTATCAAGTTATAAAGCACGATTTTACCAAACTTTCGGAAAAAAAGTAGCTTGGAATCAAATTTAGAATATTTTATTCTTGACGTTTCCACTTCGTAAGACAGTAGATTTAAATTGTTCATGCACAGGTTTTTCTACAGGCATGCTGTGAGGGACAGGTTGTAGCAGACACGTAAGGGGGAAGCAGTTGAGGCGTAGGTGTGTCTTACTCGTATTTCATTGTTTTAAACCCTACAGACTGTGCAGGGATCCTGTTAATGTTGTTCACGTGACATGTGCATTCCTGACTGTTAGAAATTGGGGAAAAAAAGACAATTGTGACAAAGGTGTCATAAGTTCAGGTAATTTTCAGTATTCTTACAAATACTTCACGATTCATTTACCACACGCATGACAATCATACCTTTGCGGTGGCCTTGCAAGCCGGAAGGGAAGTGCGAAAAACACCTGCACTCTTTTTCGCCAAGGATCACAAATACATCTGCCACCGCGCGATGGGGAGGCATAGGCAGAATCTTCAAGATTTCATGGCACCGCCCAATTTTTTTTTCTGGGAATCTTTAGCGTGGATGTGAATCTACACGGTGGCAGTAAGGTGGGCATCAGGGTGGTGGCAGCCGGACTACTGGCCGGCCTGCATTGCCTGAGGGTACATAAAAAGTGGGCCATTCTTCTCCACCCCTCTTGTGCGTGTTTCTCTTCTTCTATGGGGAGTGCAGCAAGCATAATGTTCTGGCCTCTTCGTATTCTTCTCAGCCATCCATCCATCTTCTTCCACTTGTCCGGGACCAGGTCGCAAGGGCAGCATTCTAAGCAAAGATGCCCAGACTTCCCTCTCCCCGACCACTTCCGAGGCGTTCCCAGGCCAGTCTCTCCAGCATGTCCTGGGTCTTCCAGCATGTCCTGGGGCCTCCGCCCAGTGGGACATGCCCAGGACACCTCCCCAGGGAGAGATCTAGCAGGTATCTGGAATAGATGCCAGAGGCACCTCAACTGGCCCCTCTCGATGTGGAGGAGCAGCAATTTTTCTCCAAGCTCTCCGCGAGTGACCCAGCTTCTCACTCTTATCTCTAAGGACGAAGATTGACCAGTAAATTGAGAGCTTTGCTTTCTGGCTCAGCTCTCTCTTCACCACAACGGACCAGTACAGCGCAGCATAACAATGGACGCTGCCCCCCATCCGCCTGTCAATCTCATGCTCCGGTCTTCTCTCAGTAGTGAACAAGACCCCCACAGTATTTGAACTCCTCCACCTGAGGCTGGAGCACTTCCCCCCCCACCCATAGATGGCAAATTACCTTTCTCCCTCCTATATGTCCTTTATCGCGCTGCTGCCTTCCTGCCACTCACCTGTCACTGGACTGCCACCACTCAACCACCTAATGTTTCCATGTGGCCACTGACTAATGTCTAAACATCATCCAGTCGCAGTAAAATTGTAACTTTTTCTTAAAACCTCCGTGGCCACCGCGTGGTGCCACTGCCGCTTCCCGAGTACAGATCCCGCAGCGCGACCATCTGCCAAATTTGTTAAAAAACGTGCATTTAGGTTGCCGTGTGTTGACATATTCTTAAAATGCAGCTGCTTCTCTCTATGACCCTCTACGGGTCAAAAACCTACAGCGCCCGTATGGGTCATCCCCCCGATGTGACTAAGCCATAAGTTAATTTAAAAAAAAAAACGAAATGACAAGCTAGAGTCTGACCAGAAACCAGAACCTTCACTTTCCTCATTACTTTTCCTTCTCATCTCTGCTGTAAACCGTGAGTTCACATAGGAAGTGACATGTCACAGCTTTTTCCTGCTATCACTTCACCCACGGAGGAGGGATCAGGTGTTGCAGCACCTGAAACACTCGTGTTTGAGAGGGACAAAGGGCGCACAGCACGGGGATAAGGTTGCAGAGACTCAGGCGCACAATCTGATACCTTATCTGGGGATTGATTGTATAATGGCAATCCACACCAGCATGAAATGCAGCGGGACTCCTGCAGTCATGTGTCTGCAGTTTGACCCAAGAGGAATGGATGGCCTAAACAAATACCATCATGATTTCATCTAACTTTAAGGAGAAAAGTTGAATATTTTATCAGCTTGGAATCAAATTTAAAATATTCTTAAGTGTTATTTTTATTTTTCTGCTTGTTTACTTTTTTTTTTTAAGTGTGCTAATTCATGCAATCTATTGATCGTTTCCTTATCAATTTACAGGCTTTAAGCAAAAACATTTGTTTGCCGCCACACAAAAGCTGTAAAACGTTTATTTGCTGATGAAATACTGTGTTTTTCTGTAAGAAACGAAGCAGAAGTGGAATGAAAAATGCCTTTTAACTGATGTGTGACTTTCTCAGGGAGTAGAAAAGGGAATGCATGTGCACTTTCTGGAAGCCTCTCCGAGTCCAGATGTCAAAACTCCAGAGCCGTGATCATAAATGCTGTTTAATACAATCTGTTGTTAAAACTGTTTGAAATGGAACATCCCAGTTTGGATTTAAGTGGAAGTTAATCTGTGGGTTTGTGCAATAATGACCTGGTTTATGGTATGAAAAGAGACTGAAAAGTAACTAAATATTTGTCAGCAAAAATGGATCCTCATGATGTGTCTGTCCTGCTACTTAAACCAAATGAAAGACACGGTAGATTCCTGCGTCTTCAATCTAAAAATCATGTGTAAATTCAGCATTGTGAGTGGAATATAAAGCCATTACTTGACTATGTGTGCCTGTTTTTGCTTCTTCAAAGTAAAAGAAGTATTTTTATGTTGTTTTAATTCACCGGATTTGACTGAGAAATATGGGGTGGGTTAAAAACGCAACAGAAATTCAAAGATAGAGCAATCTCAACATCAAAGAGGCTTAGATGATCTTTTTTTTAACCCTTGTGCTATCCTAGGCACTTTACCGTTGGGAGTTGGGTCATCTAGATTCACTAGACAGAGCTCTGAACCTTTTTTTTTCAATCTTTTGTGATCTTCACTGGTTCAATGGATTACATGAAATTTTTCCACCTTTATCCACCTTTGTCATGGTAGGGAGAACATGTCAAAGTAAGGGTGGGGTCATCCAAGATAGCACAAGGGTTAAGAGCGTTTTTGGCAGCCGAGGTCTGCGGCTGGAGGAGTTATCTAAACCAGTTTAGTCAACAAGCACATCTTCAGGCAGCTAAAGGTCAAAGTAGAGACAGAAGTGCTGCATCAGAGGAGCACCAGACGAATGACGGACACTGCTGATACGTCCGAGAGCAGAACAGAAGTGAGTCAAGGGAAAAAAAACTTTATTCATTTAATAAAATATATCTATGACGAATGGAATTTAAGAAATGTTGGAGCTAATTTACATTCCGTTACTGGTACCCACAAAGGAAGTTTTTTAGAATTATTATGAAATGACCACAGGAACCACAGCTTGGTGTGGTGGCCATGTTAAAATGTTAAATTTGGCAATTTTGACAAAATATCGGGGGGGATTGTTTGAGCTGTCGTCATTAAAATTCACACAGATTAGGTTTTCAACCACAATAGAAGTGTCGCTGCCCTTCGACCTTGGGAAGAGCCCCCATCTTGGATCACACACAAAAAAAGAAATCCCATTCAGTACCTGCTACAAGTTTAAACTCCTCCCAGGGATTGAGCATCAATGGGAAGCTACTTAGGAAAAAATATTGGTTTTGATGTTTGTAGATTTTGAAAGGAGTTAGTGTGACGAGCTCGCAAATGTGTCTATCACTTTTAACCAGAATGCTGTAACAGTGTAACACATGAATAGTCAGCTCATGCAGAACATTTGATATGACCATATTAGGAATGTGGCCATGATTAACAAAATACCACCTTTGCCAAGAATTAAATTTAGCAGAAAATTACATAGACCTCAGTTGGGCAAAAGTGCCACAGACCCCTCCATGGAACAAAAGCCTAAGGATCTCAGGCAAATGATCATCAGCTTTATATTATGTTGAACTTGAACTGGCTCCACCAAGTATCTCTGAAGATTATAGATCATTGAAGAGCACCGAACAACTCCTTTAATGACTTACTGAAGATCATAATAGGTAACCTTTAATGGTCTATGCTTCAGCATTTAACATTACAAAAAATCCTCAGCAACTACAGCTGCAGTTGTTGAGTTCATCTTGACCAGCTGCATCACAGTGTGGTACGGCAGCTCTGCAGCCATGGGCCACAAACGCCTGCAGAGAATGGTGAACACTGCGTCCAAGATCACCAGGACTCCTTTGCCCTCCCTGCAGAGCATCTACAAGTGCAGGGTCCATCCCCTCAGGATGAAGGTACAGGAGTGTGAAGTGCAGGACTACAAGACTCAGGAACTCTTTATTTCCCTCTGCCATCAGACTCCTTAACAGCTGACAGGAGTCTGGAACAACAAACAGCACCTTTGCACAAACTCATTGTTTATTATTGCTGCTCTTACAACTCAATATTCAACAACATCCATGTGTATCACACTGTTTACCTCAAGAAAGTCTCTTTTGCGCAGTTATTTTCAGCTAAATTTGCACAACTGCTGATTTGTAAATAGGTTTAGTCACTTACTGAAGCACAGTTATATTTTATATTTTGTGTTTCTGATTTTCTGTAGACATATTATCTTTATTTATTTAACCTTTTGATTTTCAGGGTGAACAGCAAAGTAAGCTTCTCATTGTACAGGGAAACCTGTTTCCTTACTGTAAATATGACAATAGATTCTTTTGAATCCTCTGAATCCTTGAATCCCTTTAATTAAAATATACCTTTCTAGTCCTACGATTTTTTAAATTCGTTTTTTAAGGAGCTTATAAAGCAAAAAAAAGAGTATAAAATATAATTTGGCTAATTATAGAAATTTAGGAATGGAAATAAATTGATTTATAGATGAAACCACCTTTGATAGGACTGAACATCCCCATTTCGTTTTAGTTTCTGACCAGCAGAGGGCGCCAAACACAAACCGCTCTTTCTTTGACACTCAAGACTGTCACAGTGAAAGTGACTTTGGTCAATACTTTTTAAAACATGTCCATCCTTCAGCAAAGAGGTTGTTGTGCTGCTTCGAATTAACTAAGAATTAAAATGACAACATGAAGATGAGCTGCTGTGATGCTCAGTCATAAGAGATCTTTCACAGGACTCGACAGAAAGAGCTCAAGGCAGCTGTGACAGAGACTGCATGTGGTGCAGCGTGTCATCAGCAGGGTTTCAAATGCAGCTGTCATCAGCTATAAAAAAAAAGTTTATTTGTTTTTCTTATAAAGTTCATTGCTTTGAATATATTTTTCTTTTTCACACACATTTAATCTATTCATCCATCTGTGTTAAGGTGAGTCCATCCCTTCGTTGGCAGTCTAAGGTTTCTGTAAAGATTGTTTCGATTTTTTTTCATGCATACTCTCATTTGTTTGTCTAACAAACTTGCGCTGTTTTTTTCCAAAAGATGTAATAAAAGTTACGTTTGAAGATTTAAAAACTGTTGGATGTGTGTTCGCTATGGTTTCAAGATCTTTAACAAGGAAGACTCATTGTGAGACGCTGTCACTTTAACCCAGTGCTTCTCAATTATTTTTTGCAAGGCCCCCCCCAGGAAAAAAAAATTTTTTCGCGCCCCCTTAACCCCCCCAACACACACAGACATACAAACACACACACTCGCCGCAGAGACAATATATTAGGTTAGTATCTATAAAAATTGTGTAGGTAAACCTAAAATTGTGTCTTTTGACAATAAAAAAAGAAAAAAAGCAATAAAAATCCACTTTCAACAAATATTCAATTTATTTAGCCACACAGAAACCCTGCTATAGTCTAAAACAGAATAAAAGCTAAAAATAAAAAAATCTGTCAGTCCTTATTTAAACTAGAAACATTTTAACCAACTGAACCATGTAATGCAGAGAAAAATAATTAGTGGCGCAAATTTTTTTCCCAAGCACTGAGCCGCTGTCACCGCCAACCCCCGTTAAATTTACGCACCTGTGCCTAAAACCCCACTATTTGATGAGCACTGCTTTAACCCAGTGCATCATGGGAGATTTAGTACAAACAGCCCCAAACGGAGACAGACTGGCGTCTCTGAGCTTCATTGTTTTGTTCAGTTGTTCCACAGTCTGATACCAGGAAAGCTACACCGCTAACGACGAGCTTTAGCTGGTGTTTGTGTTAGAACCGAGAGACTTTATGAGCAGAATCGGATCAAGGAAGGGAAGACTTTAACCACTTCTGATTGGTCAGACTGATGACATGTGATTAAGCCTTCAAGAATGATTGGTGGAGACAGTTAAAGGGGCGGGACTTTTCAGAAAACAGCCATAGCCACGGCTAAATCGCGGTACCGCCATTCTTATCAAAATGTCTTTAATAGAATCAAATAAACACAAAGAAAAAAGTATTTTACGATCTTTCATATTCCTAACTACTCAGTGTTTTATCAGGGCATGTCTGGATGAACACAGAGCTGATATCCTGGATATGGTAAATGTTTTTAGATCAGTGAATGAGGGCAATTTCCCACGGCATACCTGACCATCTCCCATGGCACACTAGTGTGCCGCGGCACACTGGTTGAAAACACTGATCTAGACCCATAATCTATAGAGCAAGGGTGTCCAAATCCAGGTCTCGAGGGCTGGCCTCCTGCTGGTTTTCCAGAAACCCTGCCCTATCTGCTGCTGTTTACCTGGATCAGGTCTGTTTATGGAAGGTTGGTTGGAAAACATGGTGGACAATTGCCATCGAGGCCCAGAATTGGACTTCCCTTTGTGCTCTTCTATGGATTTACTCTGGAGTTATCTCACTGCTAGAAACAGCCCAAGCTGAAATGAAGACTCAGCTTTCTTTATTGTGTATCTTCTGTGACCTCCAGAGGTAAATGAGCGACTGCTAGAAACCTGCGTCGCAGTCAATCTGTCCAGAACGAGGACGAAAGGCATTGTCTTCTGTCTTCTCGTCAATACCCAGATATGAGCTGATGCAGCTTCTTCCTCCGTCCAATAACAGAGAGAAGCAAACTGTTGAATGGCCTTAAATTGCCAGCGCTGTCTGATGATTGCCTTTATGGATACCCTCATTGATTGTTCTCCATTCACTTACTCCTTCCGAGGTGAAAGATAACTCAGTTAAGGGACTGCAGCCTTGTCGGAGGTCACTCTGAATTACGATGCAAGCCTCCTGTGCCAAAATGCTATCAGGCTGATTAGGGTTGTGTGTTTTTATTTTTATTTTTTATTTTAACTCAGCTCTGTTTGTATCTGGTGGTATTATATAAATTCGCTTCCTTCAAATCAAATCTTTGTGGTGATAGGAGCAGGAAGCAGTGCCAGCTAAAAGTCAAGCTTGATAGTTTTGAAATAAGCATTCAGAGGAAAGGAACTGAGCTTGAGAGGATCTGAGGACCTTGAGACTAGTTGCAGATAAAACAAAATACTTTCACTTTTGGATGCAGTCAGCTGCTGCAGAAATAAAAAGGTGTTTGTAGGTTTTGTGTCCATTCTTGTGGATGAAAATATGAACATCCCTCCCTGCAGGGACACATTTTCACAGATTTTGGAGTCTGGTGTTTCCATATTTGACAGTTTCTGTTGTTTTAAAGACTCATTTTTATAGCCAAACATTTGGCCACATATGAGATTATCATGTTTTTTTTTACCTTAAAGTTTTTTTTATTTACTTATTTATTGCATTTCATTTTAACAATTTTCTAATTATGTTTTACTTTAATGTGCAGCAGTTTGTTTCAAATTTTAATTGTGTTAAAGCACTTTATACATACAGACGAGGAGGATTTGTAAAAGAAGTAAAAGGTTTAAATGAAAAAGACAGTAAAAATGAAGATAAAACCATTATAATTTTTTGTATCATAATTTTATTTTAAATGACTAATAAAATGCTTAACTATTTATTACCCTGTCTATTGAAATGCTTATGTTTTTTTTATATATATTGGACCGTAGAAAAACAGAAGACGGCTAAATTATTGACTTAATCTGCCACAATAAAAGTTCAAAAGCCTTGTCTGTGCTTTAAATTATGTGTAAATGATAAATCCATCAATTGTTTTTATATGTGAGAATGAAATAATAACAAAAATATCAATCAATCAAACTTTATTTATAAAGTAGCGCTTCTCATGCAGCTGCGCAGCTTGAAGTGCTTTAACATTAAAAACAGAAAACACACAATATTACAGTAAAAGCCCAACCCACCCTTCACCCTTCCCACTCCCCTCTGTTAAAACATATGACCCATGGCCCCCACGTACAATGAATAATGACTATGTAACTTGAAATAAATAAAGAAAGAAACAAACAAACAAGTAATGCTCGGCTCTGCAGTGAGGAAACAGTATTTGGGAATCTCCTTATACCAGGAGCCAGCCTGGCCATGGGAGCATATAGAAAATATACTCAACTAAATAATAAACAGGAAAAGCTGTGTGTGTGTTAGTTCATCCCTTTCAATACTGAAAATTAAATAGTGGTAAAGTTAAAAATAAAAAATAATAATTCTAGGAGGAGGTTTATCAAACATTTAGCTGACATATTTAGATGAAGGAGGAGAACTGCTGTGTGATGTAAATCCTCACACTAACTCCTCCTTCCTCCTCTCCTTCAGTTCAGTTTGTTCTCCTCAGCCTTCAGTCTCTCCTGCCTCTTCATCCCAGTGAGTCAGAGAAATCACAGCTGAACTTTTTATTTTTTTGTTTAATGACTTTTAAACCAACTAAACCTTTTTTTTTTAATTTCGTTATTCATGATTGATTTGAATTGGAATGGGAAAACAGCGTGGAAATCTTTAAGGTTCTCCTCTTCCTCATGAGAAACACATTTATGCCTCAACGGCTGATCCATCTGTATGCTGAAAAGGTGAGTTACGTTCACTATAAATTCTTTTCAGGAGAATATTTTTGGCAAGATAAATGTCTAAAATACCAATTAAAAATTCATCTAATATTTCTCTTTTATTAAATTCCCCTTTCAGGCTTTTAACAAGTTACTTCGTTCAGCTATTATTACTGCTAACAGTAATACAATGTATAGCTTGATAGCTACACATTTAGTTTGCATTTCACCAAACTTACAAAAAAAAAAAAGAAATAAGTCAGGAGGAAATACTGAAAAAGTATCAATATTTATTGTGAAATTCTACACTAGCTAACTTTTTTCTGCTAGCAAAACTTTCTTTACTTTTTTCTAAAAAAAGGAGCCAAAATGCGGACAATTCTTAACCTTATGAAAATGGGCCTTCAGTTTTTATAACAGGTTTCAGAAACGTTTTTTTGCATTATTTTTTGGAGTTTAAAAATACAATTTAATAAATAAGTGGTATATATTTTTAGTTTTTTACCATAGAAATTATTTTACAGGTGTTAAACCAAATGAAGTGATCCACCATAATATGGTGGGACATCCTGTCTGGTTTTCAACACACATTTTTTACTTAATAATTAGCATTCAAAATTATTAGTACATTTAAATTGAAATAAAAAATGTTGGTACATTTAGATGTTGTGTAGAATTTGTTAACAAGAAGCGTATCTTTTGTAAGTCAACATTAATTTACTAAGCGAGAAATGCAGCTTATGCTCAAATTAGAGCTTGAATTTTTTTCTGAAGGTATTTACTGTTAAAGTAAAAATTATTTGTTCACATTTTCTGCAACTTCTCTTCCAGCTTGAATTTTTAACTCTTATTGAGGTCAGTTTAAAGTTAAAATATGCTTGATGTTATGGTTTTTATGCACGTAAATGTCAACTTTACGTCACAAGTTGGAAGTTTTTACATGTTTTGTTGAAACACTTTTTTCTGAAGAGCTTTTTAACATTTGCAGTCCTTTTAAACAGCGAGGAAAACGAAAAGAAAAGCACAGAATTTCTAAATTACCACAAAGGTTTTAATTTCTATGTGTTGTGCCATCATTTAGAACAAATATTAGTTAAAGAAATTAAACTCTTTGTTACAGTCACAGCAAACCAGTGAGATTAACTATCAAAACAAATGTTTCTGGTATTTTTTTTTTAACACAGATAAAGTTTGAAAGCACCTTTAATTTTGGGTAAGACAGAGTGGAAAGAAATTAATAATACTAATAATTTATTATCAAAAAATAATAAATAGAACAAATACAAAATAATAAATACAATAAATGTCTTTATTTGTCATTGTTCATGCAGAATATTTCAGAACAAAACAAGCCATTTCTTATGAAACATAGGAGTCAGATAGAAATACATTATCTTATATCTGTTCTTTCTAGATCAAAGCATTAACACAAGACAACAACAACAAATAATAATAATAAGTGTGACAAATGGCCTTGTTGAAAATATTACACATCTAAAACTTTTTATTTACATTTTCTGATGGTAAATGTAAAAGGCTGCACTGTGGCAGTGGTTAGCGCCTCACAGCTAGACGGCCCCCAGATTGATTCCCGGCTGGGGGACCAGAAACAGAACACCAATGGGGGGCCTTTCTGTGTGGAGTTTGCATGGTCTCCCCATGCATGCGTGGGTTTTCTCCAGGGACTTCCTACAGTCCAGAAACATGCTTCATGGGTTAATTGGTGAATGCACATGCGTGTGATTGTGGGCCTGCCACAGACTGGCGGACTTCTCCAGGGTGTTCGGCAGCCCCCATGACCCCGAACGAATAAATACATTATTACCTCCAAATTTATAGAAGAATATGAGAAGTATAAATAAATAAGACAATAAAGTTTATTCCTAGTAATAATGTAAAATGAAATTGTAATAATTGTTTTGAAGCTTTGTGGCAAAATAAAGAAAATAAACTTTCTTTTCATCAACACTACTAGCAGAAAACAAGCTTACTGTCTTTGCTGGAGGCAGGTTTGTGGGTCCGAGTTTGTTGGCTGCTCTTCATCGTTCTTATAACTTCTTTAGATGTCTCGGTGTTGAGTCAAAATATCCCCAGGGTTCAGTGTCAAAGACTAGGTGACTTAACTTCAGTGTTGTGTTCTGGAACTGCTCTAGAGGGCATTAGTCATTATTCCATTCAAGTAAGGTAAACCAGTCATGTATAAAATTCTCGTGACCGTTCTATATATTCAATTTATTGCTTTTCCTGAAGCATGTTTCGCTCAAATGTCCCATCCTGTCCATGGGATTGGAGGAGTTTAAGGGAAATTAGGAAGTTTTACTGCAAAAGTCTTTCGGTAGAAGAGCTAGTTTCACCTTTAGGGAACAACCCCCCGTCAAGTCTGAAAGAGCAGTTTCAGCAAAATACAAACTTTTTACGGTTGCCTTTTGAGTAAATAGTGCAAAGACAGCCTTTGGGTGGAGCTTTACTTTGAAGGAAACCACAGACCTTTCTGTTCACAGCTTGAAGTCTTTTAAAGCTTGTACAAAGCTTGGCTTTTTTATTTTCAAATGTTTTACTGGCTCAGTAAGAAGCAGGAGGTTGCTTGTCGGGATGGGAAACATCTGGAGCGCACCACCCACCCTCAGGGTTTGAGTGTGGCACAGTTAGGATTCCTCAAGAATGAGCACGTCTTTTCACGAAAATCATGAATGACAATGCCACATTTATGTGTGAATGAGCAGTTTGGTGACATTCTGTGAAAGAACGACAAACGCGAATCTCTAGATGGATGTTGTTTCTTTGACTTGACTTTGAATTTGCTTTAGTGGGGAGTAATAGCATCATAAAACATAATAACTGCATTTTTCCCCCCTTTCACTGCCAGATAGTACACCCCAGCTTTTTTAGATATTTAATTAACCAGACCTACTAAAAAAAAAGCAATATTATCTTTTATACTTGGATGCTCTTAGTGAAAGGATCCTATCTGAAAAAAGGCTACAATTTAAAAAGAAAATTCTCACTCGTTTAAAAAGCCACACAAACTAGCCTACGGTACTCTGTAAAGTATGACATGTTAGAGTTCATATTTGATGAGTATTTAGATTTAATTTAATCCTTTTTGTTACATATTCTGCTAAAGGAGGTCGTTGAAAATATTTAGCTAAATTCCTCCCTGAATAGAGGATTAAATGAGCTTCATGCTTTGCCTCTTTTACTTAACTGTAACCTGAAAGAAAGCAGCGTGAAGGACCGTCCCGGTGTGTGGCCATCAATCGCATTCGTGTTTGGGTGATGACAGAGTAGCGCTGCCACAGGCCGTCCAAATGGTGCGTTACACAAGGCCAGATGTTTGAGAAGACACGTGATTCTTAATGAGATACTCTTTTTTTTTTTTTTTTTTCTTTACAGGGTCAGACATTAGGGAGGGTGTTGACCAATACAGCATGTCACTATTGAATTTTTAAATCATATTTTTACTGAATTATTGGCATTTTTTAATGAGCATCCCGTCTTACAGGCCAATTTAAATGCAGTCCCTGGTTTAATCTATAGACTTGACTTGGTTTCTGTGGCTGCATGTACTCCCTGCATATCAGTGAGTGAATTGCTTCACTTAATCAATAAGCAGGGCCATAAAACTAACACGAAATGCAGACAGTGAAAGCGCTGAGCTCAACAAATGTGCACATTTCCATTTTGTATTAAACGTTTTCTGTAATCAGCTGATTGCAGCTCTGCTGCTGCTGCTGTGCTAATTCACATAGATCTTGTAAATTAAATTACGAAAACACAGTTATGAAACAGAAAATGAGGGTTGAAAACTGTCAGATGGAGAGAGCATGTAAAAAAGAATACAGAAAATCACATTGTATGATTTTTTGAGAATTTGCATAATAGGGGCAGAAAACAATTATTTAGACAATAACAAAAGTTCTATAGCAGGTTTGCTCCGTAGCTGCTATTTTGGTCCATTCTTCCATGCAGATCTTCTCAAACGACTTCTTTATATAAGATTTAGCTATATAACTAAATCAAAAACAAGCAACAAGCACAAATGAACATTGGTTACCTATGAAAGAGAGTTTTAAGTCAACTGAAAGCCCCCATAGAAAGAAAAACAAGACAAAATCAACCATAAACGTTACTTAGGTGATAAAATATATCATTCAAAATCTGTATTATTTAAAATATATCTAAAACATGTATCAAACAAAACCCAAATACCAGAAAAACGGTGAGATATGAAATGGTAAGATGAGCAAACTCACAAACCAAGACAAAGCAGAGCTAAAATTGGTTTGAGCAGATGTGAGTCTTCAGGTGATCCAGGGTTGGATGGAGTTCAGCGGTAAAGTGTGAGGGAGTTCATCTGAGGAGAAAAAACAGAATATTTCATAAATGACTGAGAAAAATACTCTCCTTTAAGGTTATTTTAGAGATTTGGCGATTCATTCATCCCACCATTCAGCTCCTTCAATTTTTGGGTCAAAGTTTTGTTTAGGTTTGGTATATGATTTGTGTATAACAAAAAACACAAACAAAAGAAAGTAAAAATTCAAAAAAATCCTTCGATTAACATGCTAAAAACCATTCAGCTAGCTCTGCAAAAACTGAATCTTAAGAAACCCTTGTTTCAAGAAAATTTGTCTTGTTTTGTCCCTTGCAAGAAACATAATCTTACGAAAAAACAGTTATTTTTACTAAAATAAGAGTTCTTGTTGAGACAGTTTTTCTTACACCAATGGGAGATTTATTTTGCATTTTCTTTTGTGCAAACATTGACTCATATTTTATGCATTTTTGACTTGTTTTTCAGTGATCTGTTTTTGCTGTTGTGTGTAATGTTATAAGACAATCAATAATAAATCCTTCTTAAATTTAGCACAACTCGTTTGTAAGACACTTTTGACATAAACATAAAAACGTATGCAGTAGGGATTTATTTAGCTTTTTTTTTTTTTAATTACGGCTGGATAGCTCCAATCATTTTTGTTAGCAGGGAGAGCATGTACAATAGGAGCTTTTAGTAATAGGGAGGGTAAGGGTCCCCACACACCAAAGGCCCCGCCCACAATTCAGAGATGTATTGCTGCTCTGCAGAAACTATGTCCTGGAAAACGACACATTTTGGATTTTGGCTGAAAACAGCATAATCTTAACTAAAAACCACTGGGAATTCCTTGAAAATACATCAGAAGAGGATTAGAGAGGGTCTTTGATATAGTTTTTTTTCCTCTACAGGAATTTTTTCTATCTTTTTCTTTCACTTCTATTCCTGACACCAAAAGTCACTTTAAATAGCACAGGTGAATTAGTTACAATTATAAGAAAACATATTATCTTATTTTAATACAATACGATTGAATGCAGATGTGCAGAGAGCAGTAAAATGAGACAGCAAGTGGTAATGTACATTTTCTTGCCATGACTTTTCTCCTCTCTCTGCAGGGAAAGAACAAGAGGTGCATGCTGCCTCACGCTGTCGTTTATCTACCATGAGCTGGAGCTTCCTGACTCGCCTGCTGGAGGAAATTCACAATCACTCCACGTTTGTGGGGAAGATCTGGCTCACCGTCCTCATTGTTTTCCGTATAGTACTGACAGCAGTGGGCGGCGAGTCGATCTACTACGATGAGCAGAGCAAGTTCGTCTGCTAACTCTGGCCAGCCGGGCTGCGAGAATGTCTGCTACGACGCCTTCGCGCCGCTCTCGCACGTCCGCTTCTGGGTCTTCCAGATTATTTTGGTGGCGACTCCTTCGCTCATGTATCTGGGTTATGCTGTCAACAAAATAGCTCGGGCCGAGGAGCAGGTGGACGGTGGGGGAGTGAGTGGATTTTCGCAAAGGAAACTTAAGAAGCCCTACCTCGCCTGGCAGAAAGCAACACAGGGGCATCGAAGAGGCTGAGGATGACAACGAGGAAGACCCGATGATCTACGAAGTGACAGAGGTGGAGAGTGATGCCGGAGCACCGAAGGCAGACAGCGAAAGACACGTAAAAGTCAAAGCTCGCCACGATGGGCGACAGCGTATCAAGGAGGATGGGCTGATGCGCATTTACGTCCTCCAGCTGTTGGCCCGTACTCTGCTGGAGCTGGCTTTCTTATGTGGACAGTATGCTTTGTATGGATTTGCTGTTCCTGCTAGCTACGTTTGCTCTGACCTGCCCTGCCCACACAGCGTGGATTGCTTTGTCTCAAGGCCAACTGAGAAAACAATCTTTCTTCTCATTATGTACAGTGTCTCCCTGCTCTGTCTAGGTACTCAACATATGGGAAATGCTTCACCTAGGCATAGGTACCATCTGTGAGATAATGCAGTCCCGCCAGCTGCCACTACCTCATAACGACCTCTACAAACTCACCAAAAAAAATGGAGCTCTCAGTGAGGGTCAGGCCTACAGCAGCTACCCTTTCACCTGGAATGCCCCTTCAGCTCCACCAGGGTACAGCATAGACGTCAAGTCTCTCCTGGTGACAAAGGAGAACCACAACCAACATCTACCTATTAGCGATCTCACCAACGCGAAAATCGCATGTCGACAGAACCACGTGAACATCGTCCAGGAGGAGCGTCGAGAGTACACCAATAATGATGAGAACCTGTGCCACGCCGGGAGAGCAAACGCCGTCAAAAATGTTCCTAAAGAGGTCAGTCAGCCTCAGATCAGGCTGAAGGCAGACAATCAGGTCTACAGCCGGCAGCAGAACTACGGCAACAATCAGAGCAAACCGAACCGCGAGCGCAGACACCGGCAGGGTTCCAGACATGCTTCCAGCAAGGCGAGCACGGACAACAGCAGCACCGGCAGCAGCAGCAAATATGGCATGATAAAAGGTTCTGAGTGGATCTGAAACACTGCCAGCTTTTGCTTTCTATTCTTCAACATCCAAATACATATTTTTTGACTTATTTAGGCATTTTATAATATATTTTGTTCATTTTTGTCTTTGCACTGTAAATGGTGATGGCTTCAATTTCATTGTCCAATGGACAGTGACAATACAGGCATATCTAATCTAATCTATATCATGAGTAGAAACAAGTTGGCCTATGTACACTTTTTTAATATGATTAAATGATATAATTTAATAAGTGACAATATTCTTTCTTTACACATCTGTATCATTTTTGATTTATGTGAGAAATTAGCTTTTCAAGTGCCTTTCTTTAACATTCAATGAGCTACCTCACATGAATCATCAATTACTGTATGATTTATCGTTAAAGGATTTTAATTATCTGACTTTTCTAGTAAACAATCAGTAGTATTGTCGTTTCTGTTTCAGTACTGTTCTACCGTGTCATGTTTTTGGGGGATTTTTTCTCTGAAAAGATGACATTATTAATATAATCACTAACCATCACATACACTGACAAAAAATATATACTTCCTTGTTCCTTGCAATATATACATTTTTCCATTATACCGCTTTAAAGCCTTACACTAGAGGTAATTTTAAAATAGTTATTTTAATCTTGAACTGACATGGTTCGTCTAAAATAATGTTTATTCAATGAAAATGTTTTTTTTGTTACATATATTTTTATGAAAAGTGCATGTTTTAAATAAAGAGTTTTAAATTTGTCTCATGCTTCTGGTGTGTTGTGGCAATGTGTCAGATATGTTTTCACCATTGAAACCATATTCAAAATAAGTGACCAATAGTTTGACTTTTAATTATTAATTATTTTTATTTTAATTTAACATTTTTTTATTTGACGGCTTTTCCATTCTATAGTGTTTTAACTTAAAGTACTTCAATGTTTCATTGCCTGTGATATTGATGAGTCAGGATGACGATGTCGTTTGAACAGGTATTAATGACACAGACCCGTCATTAACCTTGTTCTCCAGCCACACGTACAACACTGCCTCCTAGTGTGTATCTCACGATAACAAACAACTCATATACGTCACATCCCCCTATTTAACAAGTTAGGAAACAAACAAAAGATTTGGATTGTACTAAAAAATATATAACATCCCAGCCCATAACAACATTTCCCTCATAATGCTGAGTAACCGAGATTTACTCTCTGAATTAAATCTTTGGTGGAGATTCTGTATCTAGCTGGTAGTCTCACTTGTCTGCTAGATCTAGTTCTATAAAAGATAGATTGGTTAGAAGTGTCCTTGTCATGATATCACGAGCATCAACAGTCTGTTCGTTGTCATTGGTTTGCTCAGTTTGTTGACTCATTGTTTTCTATTTTCTTCATTCATGTTGGATCAGCATCTTTTGTTTGTGCTGAATCCCTTCATCTACAGAACAGTAGATCAGCTTGTGGCTGAAATGTCTCCAGGATTTGATCCCAGGCTAGTAGAAGAAACCTCGAAAAGGTGAGATTTATTTAGGGATTCGACGATCACTCGTTTGATTTTTGAGAATCTGCTGACACAGAGTACCAATAAGATACTTAAAGAAAAAAAAAGAACAAAATGAATAAACAGCTCCAGACCTTCCCCCATTTTATTTTACTTTATTTTATCATTTAACACTAAAACTACGCTTCTGTGAAGTAGAGTAGATGGAACAACCAAAAACAAATACTCCAGCTATCAACTAGAAACAGTAGTTAACTATTAACTAATAAAATAGGTGAGAATTAGTCGTTTAAAGAAGTTTGAAGACTGTAGCTTTAGGATCTTAAGAACTATATATACATTTCTGATCAGATATGATTCATATTTAAAAAGCAGTTTTTGACCAGATGTGTTTAGTTGTTTAGCTGCTTTACTGTGTATTGTCTCGTTATTTTGTCGTATGTTTAATTCTTTCTGCACCATGAGTGAGAGGGAGGAAGAGGATGATGAGTTTATTTAGGACCCCTAATAATGGTCATTATAATGTTAAAGTTGGAGAAATGGTGAATGATTTCTTACTTTTAATCCATTTTGTTACTTTCATTTTATTGATGTTAAAATGAGAAAATCTGTGGTCTCAGACTTGAACATATGAGAGTTCAAGAATTACAATAAATTAAGATGGAAAAACATTTCAATAAATTAGAGATACAGAAAGATGATCATGGATAAATATGTGCAAATACAAAAAAATACAGAATGTCAGCATTTATAAATCTGCATACTTTGACAATACGTTTTGTTATTCATTTGCATGTTGTTTTGAAATGGAAATTACATGTATATATGTACATATACACTTGGGTAGGGCACTGGAATCTGATGGTGGGAAAGTAAGGACTTAAGGTAAAGGGGGGTGAGAGTTTATAAGATTTTTCTTCTTCTCACTCCCTTTTGGACTTGTGTTTATATAATTTTGTTTTGTTTTATATAATTTACTTGTCTTTTTTTTGTTTTTGTTTTTTGCGAGTTTTGTCTCGTTTTTGTCTTATTTTGTTATTTTTCATTTGTTTCACTAGTCCAAAATAAAAAAGACTACTACTACTACTACTACTAGAGTAATATGATATTTAGTTAGATAAATATGTACATTTGAGTTGTAAAAACAATTACTGAATTAGATAGATGTAAGAAATTAGGTTGAATAAATTTAACTCAATTACTTGTATCCAATAGAAGTAATTCATTTAAGTTGGCAAAGTTGGATAATTTATATATATGCAGCACATTTGAAAATAGAAATGAGATAAAAACTTGTGCGCTTACTTTGTCAGTTCTATTTCTCCAAGCAGAAACTCTTTCTTTTGCTGATGCAGCCGAATTACTTTTTTGATGGGCGTATAATCTTCATACGCGTCATTAAAATCTCAGACTCCGTCTCACTGAAGTATGGCGCTCTCTTTTTTTCTCCATGCGTTTCCACGGTGACTCCATCCATTGAGAATGTCTTTATGTACTTGCCGTGCATGTGTGTTAACCCAGGGTTACCAAGTTGAGCGTAATTACGATGAGATGAGATATTCTTAATTGATCCCATGTTGGGGAAATTCAATTGCTATGGCAGTTCAGTGCAAAATAGACAAACAAGAAGAACAACAACAATGTGCAAAAAGAATGAAAGGGTGTTTAAAAAAATGTGCAAAAAATGCAAAAGTAATAACATTTAATAACAACAAGAATCTACACTACAGAATCTACACTACAGAATCTACACCTATATACACTATTACAACATAACATATGTTATACGTAATAATAAAATGAAATAAAGTGAAAGACAGAATATTTGGATGGGCTACGGATGCATGATAAGTGGTTTGAACATGCATATTTAGACTGGCATTGTACAATCTAACAGCTGTTGGGATGAATGACCTGCGGAACCGTTCCTTCCTGCATGGGGGGTCTAACAACTGAAGGAGCTGCTCAGCACCTCCACTGTCTGATGTAGTGGGTGAGAGGTTTTGTCCATGATGGATGTTAGCTTGGCCAACATCCTCCTTTTACCCACTTCCTCCACAAAGTCCAGTGGACAGCCCAGGACAGAACTGGCCCTCCTGACCAGCTTGTTGAGTCTCTTCCTGTCCCGGTCTGTGCTGCCTGCTCCCCAACAGACCAGGGCGTAGTGGATAGCAGAGGCTACCACAGAGTCATAAAAAGTCCTTAAGAGAGGTCTGCACACTCCAAAGGACCTCAGTCTCCTCAGAAGGTGGAGGCGACTTTGGCCCTTCTTATAAAGGGCATCGGTGTTGTGAGTCCAGTCCAGTTACTTGTTGAGGTGAACACCCAGGTACTTAAAACTCTCCACTACCTCAATGTCCGAGCCCTGGATGCTCACTGTGATGATCTCCTTCGGAAGTCAATCACCATGTCCTTTGTCTTACTGGGGTTCAAGCACAGGTGACCATGCTCACACCAGTCCACAAAGTCCATGATGACTGACCTGTACTGTAGCTCGTTCCCCCCCGACACACAGCCAACAATGGCCAAGTCGTCAGAGAACCTCTGGAGGGGACAACTGCTGGTGTTGTATGTAAAGTCCGATGTATAAAGGGTGAAGAGGAACAGTGAGAGCACCGTCCCCTGAAGAGCCCCGGTGCTGGAAACCACCACCTCCGATACACAGTTGTGTAGCCTCACATACTGTGGCCTGTTGGTGAGGTAGTCGGTCGTCCATGCAGCCAGTCTTTCGTCCACTCCAGCCCCTTCCAGCTTCTCTCTCAGCAGAGCTGGCCGGATGGTGTTGAAGGCGCTGGAGAAGTCAAAGAACATGACCCTCACAGCAGTTCGGGCGTCCTCCAGGTGAGTCAGCGCCCGGTGCAGCAGATAGATGACATCGTCATCCACCCCGATGATCGGCCTGTAGGCAAACTGCAGCGGGTCCGTCGTGGTGCTGACCACTGAGCGAAGGTGGCTGAGGATGAGCTTCTCCATGGTCTTCATCAAGTGGGAGGTCAGGGCTACTGGTCTGTAGTGGTTTGGCTCCTTAGCGTGCGTCATCTTAGGAACCAGAACCACACAGGAGGTCTTCCACAGGAAGACAATTACACAATTACACTAACTCATATCCGGTCTTTTGGAACCGACACACCCAGAGTAAGCAAGTTCAGGTGGATTTCTTCAGCAAGAGTTCAGGGTAAAAGTCAGGGTAGTTTAAACGTGCCTTCTGGAATGCCCTCCTGGGTTCTATATTTAAAACACTGGCTTACCTGCCAAATGAAGAAAAATTCAAACTGTTGTGCGCGGCTCGAGGAGCTCCGGATTAATGCACTCGTTCACCTTGGGGCTAGTCATGCTACATTCAAGTGTGCTGGGAATTTACAGATTTGCTCGCCCAAACCTACTCAACAAAAACACACACTCGGGGTGTATTCAGTATTAAAAGTAAACATTTAGCCTTGTTGTTTTACATCGTTTCCCGACATTATATTAAAACAAGTTTATGATTGGAACAATAGTAAAAATAAAAAGTGAGTGTGAGTTGTGAATACTCTATCATGTTTATAAATGAGGATAATTGATTTAAAGCATTGCAGTCAAAGCAATAAGGAATTCACAGAGATTTATTAAACTCATTACAGAAATTATTAGATAGCTAAAATATACTTTGTACTTTTTCAAAGTCGTTATGCTTTTTATGTTCATTTGAGCTTGTATTGTGAAATTTATTGCAGTTACAAACCCTGAAGAAGTCCTGCACCGTTACCAAACTCTGTTGAAGGAATTTTGACGGACAAAAAGCACAACCCTCACATGTCATCAGTGTAATATAGACAAAAATTGACCGCAACTATTGCAGAAATGACTTCGGCTGGAAAAGGTGAGGATCTGGGGCCACTTCCTGTTTTCACGGTGGGTGACAAACTCATGAGCTACTATGCAAAGGAGTGCGAATCATTCCTGGAACAACACAAATCTCTAGAAGAAAATATAAATAATATGAAAAATAATGTGTTCTTTGGAATGCTTCTTTCTACTGTTTTGTTGAGAACCTAAAACAAATTTTATTGTGATGTCATTTTGTATGCTGCAGAAGTGTATCGTATTACAGATTGTTGTTTTCACTGCTGTCCTGTTTCTCTTTAAATTTGCCACATGTTACAGGAAGTAATCAGGCCAGAATATATTTTTACAACAAGTTAGCATTGTCTCATTTGATAAGATCAGAAGACCAAGTGTGTATTTAGACTGTACAGGAAGGTAATACGTGAACATACCCAACATTTACTACTGAAAGTACCATGCAGGGGCCCCCCAATGCAAGTTCAGTTTAGAATCCTTCTATTGAATTGTGTGTGTTCATAATCCTTTTGATTTTATGTTTTACCCTACATCTATCCGCACAAAGCCCATCAAGACGACTGTTGTTGTGATTTTGGGCTATAAAAATAAAACTAAATTGAATTGAATTGAATAGTTGGGTGGAAACAGGGCTGACTTTCTTTTACAGTCCAGTTTCATTGTACTTAAGGGGTAGTTTCTGTGGTAAGTTCATGGTAAATACCATGAAACATACAACAAGTGCAGACTTAAATTCAAGGTACTTTATCTGTACTTACCTTGTTCTTACATGTGGTAAGTACCACAAAAGACACCTTTGCACAACATGTAAATACCCAGTAAGTATATTATAAATACCTAGTATGTACCACATAGGTATGAACCAAATAGTAGCACATAAATATACAGTCAATACCATGTAAGTACAGAGTAGACACAAAAAGTACCATGTAAGTACCCAGTAAGTCCCATAAAAAGTACCATGTAAACACCCTGTAAGTACCCAGTAAATTCCATAAAAAGTACCGTGTAAGTACCCAGTAGTTGCACAATAAGTACCATGTAAATACTACTTAAGTACTGTACTGTAAAAGAAAGCGTTACCGAGTTATCAATAAGAATTTAACAGTCCACAAGAGTTGACAAGAAAAAGTAACTTTATTGATTGGACATGTACTATAACCTATGTCTGCATTGAAACATACCAAAACCCTAAAAATCACACAGAATTAAGTGTTTTTAATCATTAGGAATACATTCAGGAGTGAATAAAGAAATACAATTTCAATCAATTTTCATCTTAAAGGCCTCTACTTTAGACAACATTACAAAAAGAACACACCAAGTAATTAAACCCCTCAGATAAAACTAACTTTAAAAAAAACAAAAAGGCTTAAAGTTGTGACTACAATCTCACAGGATTACAGTTTTGGCTGCCAGCAAAGTAACAACCACAGTGAAGGCTGATGTCAGCTGACCCGGAGCGCTGCTTGTCTGGGCTTTTCTGTCTGTAGATACAAAATAATGGCAGGAGAGATTGGTCAAACAATTTAAATATTTTGAAAAAAATAAGAGCTTAAGTTGTACCGTATTTCTTTGTGCCGACAGGTCCGAATGAGATGGGCTGTGCGTCATAATGAGACAAATCCCTTTTGAATCTCCTGTGATTTGGGTAACATTGCTGCAGCAAAACAACATTCAGAGGTTTTAGTACCTTCAGTGCGTTAAACATTGCACGATGTCTTATTTAGCTGGTTTTACTTACAGGAGTGCAATCACTACCATTCAGAAGACACAGGTGGACATTACAGTGAATGAAAATGGAGGTAAAGTTGGTAAAAGTGAACATCCTGAAGGAGAAACGAGCCACTGTGGAGATGTCGCTCTGAATCAGCTCAACTGTACCATCTTCTGGATTGGGACATCTGTTGGAGGAAAAAGTTACAGAAGGGTCCAGAGCTATGAAGATTAGGAATTTCTGAACATAGATGAGATCTTACTCATTAATAATGAGATCCCAGCGGACCGGGTAGTCTTCCGTGTTGACTGGTGTCGCCCAACATGAGTCAAGAATGGTGGCAAGTTGGTGTTGATCCACCCCTTCAGTCTGCGCCTCCACGTAAAGCTTCTCATCTACTTCTATGTCTGTTTCACTTGTAAAGGGAAAGCGAAAGTCTGGATCCATATAGGAGGTCATCCTTATGTGATAAGAACCACTGCCAGCTGGAAGCTTCTTCTTCAATATACTGTAAAAGAGTCAGTTTAGATCTTTAGATTGATTAGGGAAACTCAGTGGTCAAAAATGTACTGTATTTCTTTTTTTAGGCAAGACATGCATTTTCTAACAAACAAATAAGGAAAACTGAGTGGTCCTCATTAAAATTAAAGTTCAAATGATTACAAAGCAGATTCTTTTAAAAATTGAAAATTACTTTTCTAGTGTGAGGTCTGGCGACCAATTGAAGTACAAAGTTATCATCTAGTTCAAGATTTTAAACTCCTGACCTACTGTTTGACTCACAGGCTGATCAATCTATGAAGATACCCCAAAGCAGGACGGTTTGTAAAACATTAATAAAGTAGCTATCCAATAAGCAAAGAAAGCATGTAAAACAGAAGGTTATGTCACCTTTCCACGGGGTTGATGCCAACATCCATAGACTGAGCCTGGGAAAGTGGATAAGCACAGCTAAAACACAGTTTGAGTTTCTTCTGACGACTGATTAAAGTTCCAGAAGGAGCTGCTTCACTCTGAATGTTGTTCTCGTATATGAAATGGGTTCCATTGCTCTAAACATAGAAATGAGAAATTAGTATAATTGAAGCATACACAAAAAAATCTTGTGTGTGATTTGTACCCTGAGAACGGTGCCACAAAGATGGTTACTGTTGTCGAAATGGAAAACCAGTCTTCCATCTTGAAGAATCCCATTGCAAGAGCTATCACGAAGATGAAGGGCGCTGGAGTGGAAGCCGGCCTCAAACAGTTGACAGCGAGACACAGACATTGTGCCTGAACTGCTTTCACAAGTAATAGATGAATCTATTTGACAAGGAAAGGAAATACAGAAAGCATTTCAAGGTGAGCAACACATTAATTAAAAAAATGTCCAATTTACCTGTTTTAACTATGCTCTTTGTTATACAAAAGAACCATGTTCCTATAATCAATACATGCATCTAAAACACATAGGCGCATTGAGACATTCTCCTTACCGTAGCTCTCATTGTTTGGTCTATGATGGTGCTCATCACAGAAGCAGCCGTACACACCATGTTTCTCTCCACACCACTCATTCTCTGTGCAGTTCAGCTGTTCACAGGGATCTGACTCAGCTGAAAAGAATAGACCAGGAGGATTATAATAGAGATTTTTAACCTCATCTGTTGCAACAGGTTACAAAATGATATCAAAGTAATGCAACCGTACCACAGTGTAAAGCAGGGCGCCATTCTGGGATGTTCAACCCTGAAACAGTGCATGTTTTCTCATAGGCTGAAACTGCAGAGCACAGCATGCCATTGGCTGGAGAGTAGAGACAGAGATCATAGACACAGGAAGAGAAAAACGGCTGTGGGTCAGAGTGCCTGTGACAAGCACTGAATGGACCACTGGTGTTGGTGATGATGCTGCAGAGTTCAGAGTATTTTTGTGAAAATGGACAGTGTCCATCTCCTTTTGTCTGATCAGTGGCTCCACATCTGAAAAAGAAAATTACAGATGTGTTGTTTGATACAGCACCAATAAAACACTGTACGATGGTATGATGCTTGCGTTCAGAAGCTCACCCTGGCTGGCTGGTCTGTGACTTCCAGCTGTGTCCAAACTCAGTGTCATTTTGGGCGAGTATGCCACTCGGTTTCACTTTATCATCCGAAGGATCTCCGTTGAAGTTCCCACACATCCCACTGACTTTGTTCTGATAGTACTGACTCATTCTGACCAATAGAGTACTCTGGCCATCAAATTGGACAATAAGGTCAGCTGCATCAAAGACTACAAAGCTGTCTTGTGTTGACACTTGAGCTATGGCTCCAACAGTCGTGGGAAGAGACACATCAGATCCATCTACCTGGAAAAAGGAGAATTCCACAGAGTTAAAGAAGACGTGAGAACAGAAGAACAAAGCAGTCTGTTCTGAGAGTTGAGTTTACCTTCACTCTTTTGTTTGGTCCAATCCTTACACGCACACTCTCTGTATCTTTAGAGAAATGTATGTCCACTGATGACACAAAGGACACATGGTTGTTGCCACGGTGATTGTTGGTGGCTACAACCTCAAACTGGGTGTGATTGTTGCCATGACTTCCAGTCTCAGTAATGATATAAGAGCATGTTCCCTGGAAATGAGCCAGGGCACCATCAAAGGTGATGTAATGCGGGTCTCCCCAGACAGTGCAGGTGGACATCCCATCATAACAGCCCAGCTGGCCATTCCTGATGGTGCACTGCTGTGCAGGATTGCAGGATGCAGCGGCACAGTGCACAACATCAGAGGCAAAACATTCACAGAGCTCAGTGCAACCATCTTTCCAGAAAGACTCTCCAACCTGCAGAACAGGTTAAAACAATTAAATGAATTTCATTTCATGAAAATATTTAGAAATTCCAATTTAAGATTGTCAAAAGTTTCTGCACAAATAAAGGAAGCAATATAAAATCATACCAAAGTAAATTAGGTTAAAGGTTTTTATATTTAAAGTCAGACAAATTCATTAGAAAAACGTTTTGCTGTTACTCTAGATATGATAAAAGCCAATTTAAGAGATCAGTGGAATACAATACAGATTTTAGCGTAATCTTCTGTACTGACAGAGTAAATAAGAAGCAGAAATGTCTTTTTGCATAACAGAACAGGAAGTAGAACTGAAATCAGTTACAGAGATGATTGCTAAGACCAGTGTGAGTCAGGGAGGGCAAGAAAAATACAAATAGAAAAACGGTGGAACATTTTTTATAGAACACGAGAGAAAACATGTTAACCTTAAAAAATAGGACATACATTAATGAATAAGAGATCAGAAAGAGGAACAGTTCAGCTTGAGGAAGAAGAGGAAAATGGCATAATGGCCTCCTTGACTTTCTAGTAGTCTGGAGAAAGACATCCATGCCAACTTTAACAACACACTTTATCAGAAAGGAATGTTTTAATTCCGGTCATAAAGATTTGCCTTCACAACAAAGACTACGATCACAAATGCCAAAATGCCACCGCGTGGTGACCTAAATGAAAGGCAGGTGGCTGTGCATTGCCATTTATAGTAAGGAGGCAGCAGTTGCATTTTCCATGCTGCTCAATGGCTGCAGAAGTTTTAAGGAAATGTTACAATTAAACTGTGAACAGATGATTTTTTTTTTTACACTGGGCAGTGGCCACTTGAGGTTGCGCATTGGAACTCCAGCAAGTGGCAGGGAGTTAGCAGCAAGATGATTGACTGATGGGTGTAAGGATTCTATGGCTTTGTTTGGTTTTTGTGATTTTTGGTCATGTTCTGAGTTTCCCTCAGTCACACTGTTTCCTGGTCCATTATGATCCACAGCTGTTGTCATTGCCCTCAGCCTATTTAAGTTTCTGGTTTTCAATTCATCCAGGTCATTTGCTCTGTTGCGTCACATTTTTGTTGCTCCATTAGTTTTGTCTTTTCCAATTTGTTTATTAAATGTTTTCATTTCTGTCACCAAGCCTTCGTGCAGCAGCAGCTAATCTTGAAGTTTCTGCTGCCTCCCCATCACACCGTGGCAGTTGTCATTGTGATTGTAGCATCAAATAGGAAGAAGAGCCACCAGAGAAGAGCCCCAAAGTTGAAGGCTCTTTACTTTTGGAAAGTCAAGGACTGGCCAAAAATCCTACAGACTTGAATCAAAGTAACCATCTTGAAGTACCCAAATTTAGAGCTATTTGAGATAAGATGGAGCTTATTCAGTTAAAGCTTTTCATGTCAATACAAGAATGTTAAAATATAACAAACTTCCAAATGAAACCAATTTGTATCAAGATTCTGGATGCTGGAGGATTTTTCAGAAACCTTTTTATACAGCCTGTTAGTTAAGAATTGCAATAATAAAAGGTTGAATTAACAAATACATGAACTAATTTGCATCACTCAGAAATGACATTTCTCATTTTTAAATCTTGCAGAAATGAAAGAAGATCACTTCCTTTAAAAGGTGTGAAGTTGTCTCAGAAAGTATGTCTGAAGGAAGGGCAGGAATGTAGCAACACTGTGTTTAAGTTTGTGATGTGTAAATCGTTTTGTGTCAAACAAAAGCTTCATTTGGAACTTGATGTCTTAATGCAAAGTTGTCACACAACCAGTCTGTTGTTGCAATGTGCGCTTTATTTTAAAGACAATGTTTGACACGTTTTTCCTGTTTTATGTAACCTGAACTTTAGCCTCTTTTTCTGTTACATCATTCAACTGATTTGTTTGATTGTTTCTTTGGTTGAAAGTTTTTTTTTAAGTGTCTCCATAAAGGTATTTAAACTTGTATTAAGAATTATGCAATTACATTAGAAATAGACTTAGAAAAAAGATAAAAATTACTTTTATTAGGCATTAAGATGAATATCTAACTAGTCTGGAGGCTACATGAATAAGGAAATAGCTCAAAGGTACAATGTCCTACACTGACAATAACGACATTCAAACATCACTTACGCTGTAATAAAAGCCGTCATATTGACACCCACAGCTCCCCTCAGGAACACAGGTTGTACCACTTCTGACGAAGCCCTCATCACAGAAACATCCCTCTGAGCAAGCATGCTCACAGGTAGCATCAGTGCTGGAGACACAGGTGTGGCCACAGTCTGTTCCACACAGCTCATAGTGGCTGTTTGCTGGACAGTTGATGCCTTAGAGGGAAAATGAGCAACATTTTGAGACACATTTTGAAGCATATGTCCTATCATATAGATCTTTGAGTGTGTGACTCACTGCAGGTGGTGTTTTGTCTCCAAGGATAGATCCGGACATTAGCAGACTGACATGCGCTCACATATGTCTCAATGGCCCTGCACAGAAGGTCGTCTCCTGCATTTCCACCCACGCAAACGTCAAACACGCAGTCGCTGACAAACGCTGCTGGATCCACGTGTTCGTGACAGAAGCTGAAGGGGCCGTCAGCTGCCTGAATCACCTCACACCGAACTCTGGCGGCTTGATCGTTAGTGCACCGTGGACAGGAGGAGCCACAGCCATCACTGCAGGTGTAGTTGCCTGGTACTTTCCAGGCTGCCCCAAAAGCATCAGGTGTGGTGACTGCTGCTCCATCAGGGGTGTGGAAGTCGTCATTTGGATTGTTGTTGAAATTTCCACAAAGTCCACACATATTCCCTCTAAAAAGATGTTTGAGGTAAAGAAAAGAAAATTACCATTGCAACCCTGACCAGAGCATTCCAATCAATATCATATTTTTGTAGTTTTAACATGTTCTTGTGGCATTTTTTTTTTGACAATGGAGGACATGTATAAAGAAAATTAAGCTAAAAATTGCCTTTCTAAGCATGTCTTTATTTTAACTGCTGTACATTAGGAGCAGGCGGAAAAAAAAGCTGTTTAAAAATTGATCTTTTTTGTGACAAAGAAAATACACTGAGCTGCTCTGCTTCATTCTGATGTATAAACTTGTAGATGACTAGATCCATTTATGACTTAGTGTTATGTTGGAGGTGTGAGGGGGCTGTAAACTGGCAGAGTGCATAAACAGAGAGCTCTCAGCAACGGGAAGGGAAGGGGTTGGCAAGGTTGCTGTGCACCAATTCTGTCTGTTTTTCCATTGTTTAGGAAAGATTATAGAATTAGAGGTTTTTCTGCTACTTTTATGGCTTATATCCCGGGAAATTGTTGGTGGAAGCCAAAAACCAGTTAAGATAATATATTCTCTTAGGTAGACACACATTTGCGCGACAAACTTTTTCAGAATAATCTGAGTAAAATAGAACATTGATATTCTAAATTGGGGGGGGGGGGGGGGTTATTGGATGTAATCAATTTTGTAAAACAAAACAAAAATAAAAAGCAGAGAGATTTCTTGTTTTGTCACTCAAAGTAACATAGATGAAGGCGGCAGCATTTGCTTTCAAGATGTCTGATAAGTCAAAAAATGAAAAAATAAAAAAATCGATGTTAACTGGAGTCCTAGCTGGAATTACCTAAAAACTTAGTGGAACTAGCTCATGACACACAAAAGTACATACCTATAATCTGGAGGTACAGAGATAGACACCGTGCTCCATCCATCATACATGACGCTTAGACCAAAACTTGTACGAACAAATGTTTGATATCCACTTGCAAATACAGATATGGTCCCATTCAAGACGAATGGTAGGTTTCTTGTTATTCCATCAACCTACATCAAAGTAAATGGAAAATATGTGTTTAAAACCTAAAAGGTTCAAGAGAATTTATTTAAAAAATCAACACCGTGAGCTTTGAAGTGTATTATAATGTTAATTCCACACAAAAAGAATTTCCAAAGCGTAACTTTGCTCCACTAACGCATTTCCTATAAAAACCTTGTCATATATATGGATAAAGTTTACTCTGAAAGGCTTAGGAAAAGCATTAAATAGGCCCTTTAGACATCGTCCTAGACTGCTTATTTTTTATTTTACTGGAAAAAAGCATTTATCAACTTGTAGCAAAATTATAAGCATTTTAATTTTGTTAAAAAAGATACTTACCTCTACTCTGTTATTGCTAAACATCCACACTTTGTAGCCCCACACAGTAACAGCAACTTCAGCTGTGATGGACACGGGCAGCCCATTCCACGGCTCATTCTTTGCCTCCACGGAAAACTGATGGAGCCCACTGGACGAATTGCAAACCTCTGCTAGAACATAACGACACGTTCCTTGGAAATCGTAGGTCTTTCCATCAAATGTCAAGTAGTGGGGGTCTCCAGAGGCAGAGCAGGTACCATGAGGGTTGGGATGGCAACCAAACTCGCCATCTACCACTCGACACGCCTCATCGGGACCACAAGAGTGTGGCACACAATTGACCACACCAGTCACACCGTTACAGCTGCACAAACTCTGACACTCTTCTCCATCCCAAAACTGTTGACCACTTTGCCAATAGCGCCCTTGATGGTAGCATCCACAGGATGTTGGTGGCACACACTGGTTTCCATTGAGGACAAAGCCATCATTACACTGACATCCATCCTGACATGGAGAGTCACAGCTGAAGGGGAAGGAGAGACTGGGGCAGGTGGAGGGACAGGATGTCCCACAGAGTTCTGAATGGCTGTTTGAAGGGCAAGTTGCCGCTGCAGAAAAAGAAAACTGATTTCAAAAATCATCCAATTTAAGGTTACCTCCAAAAATCATCCGGATTGTTCTTACCACAGCCAGTTGTATTCCTCCACTCTCCCAGAGAAACCCCCTCTTGTTGGCACATCAGAACATAATCTCGTAGAACCTGACACAGTGTTGATTCAGGATCTTCAGATCTACGGAGGATGTCCACACACACGTCCACTTGCTGTGAAGGGTCCACCACAGCCCAGCATGGTGTAAATGGACCATGTGGTGAACTCAGGATGCCACAGAATTCAGTTGAACTGTAATTAAGAGGGTTAAAAACTCTGTTTTCCACACAGTGAGATGCCAGGGAGCCTTCTCGCCAGCTGTCCCCAAACACCTGAGAACTGTGGACCAGGGTTCCATTTGGTGTTTGAAAGTCATCGTTAGGCTCATCATTGTAGTTTCCACAGAGTCCACCAAGTGAGCTGCTGTACACTACAGGTGCAGTGACACGAACAAAGTGAGGCCAGACGGTTTGCACAGTCAAACCAAAAGATGTGCGAAGGATGATGCTGTGAGTGTTGCTATGGAAGATGCGGATTTGGTTGGATCCAGAAGTGAAGGGTAATTTGTAACGCTGACCATCAACCTGGAACACATGCAAACAACTCTGTGAAAACTTTTCCAAAGTCATGTTGGGAAACATCTGCATATACACAAAAAAAGATTTCATAACAACATAATAACATTTCTAATTATCACAGTCTTGCTATTTTGTATTTGACACATTAGACACTAGAACTGTATTTTACTCTTAATTAGCACACTTTGGGCTTAATATTAGAAACTTGGGTTAAATTTGTCAATCCATACACAGTTGTTTTGCAAATTAACAATTTATAAAAAGGGTCATTTCTTTTGGATCATATACCATTGTAGGTTTGAGCTAAACTAAACGTTCATGTTTGACATTTGTTTTTTCACACTCATTTCAGTCATTTACCCAGACGTTGTTGTTGTTGTCCATGTTGATGGTGACTTCTGTTTCCTGGACCCGAACCTTTAATACATTTGAAAAACCTTGCAGGACGTTTGGTACTTTTTCTGTTATCACATTGAAGTGTGGGTGACCAGACAATCCCATTTCTTTAGCAATGATTAGTCTGCATGCTCCAGGATACTGATATGTCAGTCCATCAAAGGTTTGATAGGACCCTGGCCCCCTTATCCAGCATGTGGCGTAACCATTAGGTCTGCATCCTCTTTCTCCATCATCCACACTGCAGGATTCGTGTTGGCCACAGCCATGGCGGCTGCATGTCATTGAGCCAGCGGTGCAGCTACAGCGCCTTCCACAGTCTTCATCCAGTATAACAGTCTGTCCTGATTGATAATAGAAACCCTCAAAGCTGCAGCCACACTCAGCATAAGGGACACACTGTCCAGCACTGAGGATGTAGCCGCTATCACAGACACAGCTCTCCTGAACAGGAAGGGGGCAGGTTTGGGTGGAGTTAGGATTAACACAGGTGGGTGCACATCCAGTTGCTTGAGACTCAAAGTGGCTATTGGCTGGGCAAGGGATTTCTAGATGAAAAAAGACATAATTAATGTTTAATTTAACCATTTAATTAAAAATGTATCCTATAACATGTGTTTAATGAGTAGAAAACATACCACAGAAGCCAGGTCTTCTCCAGTTTTGAGGTTGGATACCATTTTGTTGACACTGACTTGCATATACACCTAAAGATTGGCACAGAATGGGTTGGTATCCTCCACCAACACACACATCATAAACACAACTGTCCGCAAAGTTTTGTGGGGAAAGTGTTTGGTGGCATGCTGCAAAAGGCCCAGAGCTGTTCTGAAGGATGCCACAGTGCTCATTGTTGCTGTATAATGCAGTCTGAGCTGCAGTGCAGCCAGCACATTCCAGACCTTCACACTGTGCATCACAACCAGGATCCTCATCACCAGATGCTCGCCAGCTGTTTGCAAAAACTACATCAGAGCTGACGACCTCGCCATCGCGAGTTCGGAGGTCATCCCCAGGTTGATTGTTGAAGTTTCCACATAGACCACATGTTGCATTCTGGTACGTGTAGGGCAGACTGATACGGAGATAATAACTTATGTCGTAGGCTACCATCAAGCCAAAGTCGGTGCTGACAATCATTGACATGCCTGACTGATAGACCTGGATACGGTCCTGGAGGAGGGAAAACGGAGTCGCTACAAAGTTTCCATTAACCTGTGAGGACACATGAGACATGTTAAAAAAATACCACAAAAAAAAAACGAAGAAGAAAAAGACGTAGTTAAAGATGAATCCTTACTAACCTTTGCTTTGCCAGTGGTTCTTTTGACGAGCTCAATAGTTTCATTATAGGCAAAAACTTTGACAAGTCCTGTCCAGGATACACGAGTGTTGCCAAAGTGTTCGTTTTTGCCTTCTACTCTGAAATAGGGCAGGTCATTCTGACATTGCTCTGAGAGAACATAGGTGCAGGTGCCTTGAAAGCTAAACACTTTATCATCAAAGGTGTAGTAATGAGGATCGCCACTGATAGTGCAGGTGCGTCTCGGCACCGTCTGGCAGGAGAACTGAAAGGAAGCTGGCATGCAGACTTGGGAGAAGGAGCAGGGCTGGTTAGAGCACTGCAGGCCAGCTCTGGTGCACGTGCACTTCTGTGCACAGCTGGAGTCACTCCAAAAAGAATCACCCAGCTGCACAGGTTCACCTGATGGATTTAAGAGGAAACAGTCCAGTTCAATCCTACTCAATAACCATGGTTAGAACACTCAAAAGAATTTAAGACATAAATTTACCTTTGAACTGGCAGCCTCTTACTCCGCTGTCTACTTGGAAGGCCCAGCGACCCGTTACATTGACGTTGCTGCTCAGACTGAAAGTGGAGTTGACGCCTGTTGCAGAACTTGAGAAAGATCCAGGAATGGTGAAATGGTGAAAAGAGTTTATGGTGTCATAGCCAGCCTGCAGGTTCAAAATATACATTAACAAATGGGTTCACACTCAGAAACAGCAAATGAATGCTCGCATATTGAGAGAAATGAGTCAAACCTGAACATTCTGAGTTGTTGAGGCAATCGAGCCGTAGTTCATGAGAAGAAAAGATTTCTGTCCTCCAGAGATCAACACAGCTTGGAAAGTCGTTTTCTGGGAAAGGAAATGTATCACCACTATAATTCTTTGTCTAAGGATGTTTTTAAAGCAAATGTTTATGGTTGTTCTGTAAAAAAAAAAAAACACACACACACAATTTGATCTAACATGACTTACTGTTCCTGTCGTTGGATAATAGGCCACTTCATACCATGTTGCCACAAAGACCCAGTCAGCACTAAAGTTTAGGTTTGGGAAGTAGCTATTAATGTCCTGTGTAGCTTGTTGGAGGACACTGCTGTTGGTGTATTGGTTGTAGAGGACAAAACCAGTTTGTCGGTTGTCCAGATCTGTCCAGAATGGAGCAATTATGTCTATGGATCCATATAGAGGGAATCTTTGAGGTGAAAATGAGGAATATGAGGAATCAAATGTCAAGTGTCCATTGTGGTTAACCTGCGAAAAGATGACGAGAAAGAAAGAAAATGTCATAGTTCACTCCTGTAATAACAGAATAAAAAATCTTTAAGGTGAATATTAGCTAATTAGATGAACTGCAAATGTCTGTTGTGATTAACCTGAAAACACAAGGGAATTTGAAAATACCAACTTTTCACAATAACTTTAGTCCATCTGTTCAGTTTTTCCAGGGTTAAAAAATAAAATGTATCAGTTCCTACAGAAATAACTGTCTGCAAGTCTGTAAGATCCTATAATTGTCTGCAACCCAACTGTCTCAAGCAGGGTTCACTTGCCTAGTGCCAGCGGGCGCATGGTCACCTATAAAAACGACTTAAATCAATCAAACAATCAATCAAACTTTGTTTATAAAGCACTTTTCATATCAAAGAATAACACAAAGCGCCCCTAAGGCATGCTCTAAAAATATCACAAATCACAATGGAATTAATTATGATTTTAAAAAGTTTCCTTCTTGTTTGTAACAAATTAGGAGTGCAACGGATCACTAGCTACGGTTCCACACACACACCTAACAGCAGGGGAAACTGTGAAAAGAATGTAAAGTAATACATTCTAACATCCCCTGATTGTCTTACTTTTTTTAAAATGTAGTTTATTGTTTTGTTTATTTTTTTCAAAATGCAATGTCTCATTGCACTGCTGACTTTGTTTATAAGGCCTGGAAAAAAAATCCCAGAAAGCAACTGTAGCTTCATTTAGAGCTGCACTGATAAAGAACAAGAAAGCCAGTGAGGCCTTTATGTAGTCCTCCCACCTATAGTAACTGAGCAGACAATCCACACAGACTTTTGATAAAACTAACAGTTTTAAGCTGAACATTGTTACAATTCCATTTATTAAGTGTTAGAAAAACTCAAAAATGTGTTCTGACAAGAAGATTTCGGATTTCCTAGGATCCCTCCTGACTTTCAAATGTGTGAGCAGATAAACATAAACAAATCAATGTTTCATGTTTTATATATGTTTTTCTTGTTGTTACTGTTGTGTAAATCATTGATTAGAATTGTAGAAAATAATTACTATAGATATGTGAGCAGTCCATAGTGCATAAATAACTACTGCTAATTATTATTGTCATTAGTATTACTATTCTAGTCTGTGTTTTATTTTTTTTTAATTTGCAGTAAACGGGTCCTGTGCAGCCCTTCATACTACTCAGACCCCTTAAAATAGCCGTTGTCCTCAAAAAGGTTGGTGATCCCTGGTCTAAAGTATTTTCTAGCTGGAGTATGAAGCTTTCTGTTTTAAAATATTTGTACCCTTTTGCTTCTGATTAAAGGGTTTTGTTGATCATAATGTTACGTACATAAATGTGGTTGTATAATTTTCCAAAGTAGGCAAACGGTTTTTGCAGGTGAATCTGTGGAGAACTTCCATCATCAGATCTGGAGCTTGCAGTTCCAGAAATTGGATAAAGTGAAGCTGGAAAAAAAAAGGAAATGCTGATTAAAACATATTGACTGTAATAGGTTTTTGCTTTTATGGATACACTTTATTTCATAATCTAAAGTTTAAAAAAAAACTTTTGAAACAGTCAAATGAAAACTTACCCGGAAGCGGTAAATTCTCTGTGACTGTGAATAAATTGAAGTAAAGAAACACAAGATAAATGGATAGAAAAAACAATTTCTCATTTCTCATAAAAATACATTTTTTAATTCATAGATAAGGACAAAAGTGGTTGTAATTTTTTAGTTTTTAACCTTTTCCTCTAGTGCTACGATGTACTCAGACATATATTTTCTGATTCAGGGTAATATTGTGCGTAAAAACACAGTTCTACATTATCAGCACTCACCAGTAAAATGTCAAAGATTTGGGTTTGAAGCCTCTAAATATTTTTTGTGCAAAATGTAGTGCTAAAACATGCTTAAATTTAGTCTTTACACTATAATATCACTAAATTGTGTCGTCAAACTCCTACATTTTTAAGGCACTATATATTTAAGTCTCAGGTAACCCCACATTATGTTTCTAAGTGAGAGGGTGTAACTTGAAGATCTGAATATAAATTTGAAACAAAACAAAAACAATTTATTTTATAATATTCGATCTTTATTTTTATACATTTGGACAAAAGAAATGACGAAAGGATTATCTTACCTAAAACTGTAGGAGCTACTGTGCCTGTGAAACAAAAAAAAGCAGAAAAGTTAGGATTTAAAACAGAAAACAATGTACAACTCTATTAAAACAAAGATTTACTGTCTTGATGACAAAAAGAGGGGAGAAAAAGGCATGCTTACTAATAATTGGTGGAGCGACTGTGCCTGTGAAGCAAACAAAGCAGAAAAGTTAGGATTTAAAACAGAAAAACCAACCTTAACTCCCTACACACATAGATGTACTGTCTTAATATCAAAAACAGCGGATGGAAAGGCACACTTACTCATAACAGAGGAGATCACATCATAACAGCCCAGCTGGCCATCCTTGATGGTGCACTGTTGTGCAGGATTGCAGGATGCAGCGGCACAGTGCACAACATCAGAGGCAAAACATACACAGAGCTCAGTGCAACCATCTTTCCAGAAAGACTCTCCAACCTATGGAACAGGTTAAAACAAATGAATTGATTTAATTTAATTATTATATTTAGAAATTCCAATTCAAGACCAAATATTGTCAAGAGTTTCTGCACAAATTAAGCAATAAATATAAAACCAGACCAAAAGAAATTAGGTTTAGGTTTTATAGTCTAATTCATTTCAAAATAATAAAAGCTAATAGAAGTGATCACTGGAATGCATTACAGATTTTAGTGTAATATTCTGTACTGAGCAAATAATTGGCAGCTAAGAAGCAGAAAAGTCTCTAAGCACAAAACAACAGGAAGCAGAACCAAACTTAGTTACAGTGACGATCTGGTGAGACCAGAGTGGGTCAGACAGGACAGGAAAAAGACAGATACAAAAATGGAGGAACATTTGTTATAGAACATGAGAGGTAGAAGCTGGTAACTTTAAAAGTAGGACATACATTTATGAATAAGTAGAAAGAGCAGACAGAAGAAAAACTCAGAGTTAGGAAGAAGAGGAAAATGGCATAAGGCCTTCTTAACAGTAACCTTAACCTTAAACAGTTTCTAGTAGTCTGGAGAAAGATATCCATGCTTGAAGGAAATAGCTCAAAGGTACAATGTCCTACACTGACAATAAGGACATTCAAACATCACTTACGCTGTAATAAAAGCCGTCATATTGACACCCACAGCTCCCCTCAGGAACACAGGTTGTACCACTTCTGACGAAGCCCTCATCACAGAAACATCCCTCTGAGCAAGCATGCTCACAGGTAGCATCAGTGCTGCTGGCACAGGTGTGGCCACAGTCTGTTCCACACAGCTCATAGTGGCTGTTTGCTGGACAGTTGATGCCTTAGAGGGAAAATGAGCAACATTTTGAGACACATTTTGAAGCATATGTCCTATCATATAGATCTTTGAGTGTGTGACTCACTGCAGGTGGTGTTTTGTCTCCAAGGATAGATCCGGACATTAGCAGACTGACATGTGCTCACATATGTCTCAATGGCCCTGCACAGAAGGTCGTTTCCTGCATTTCCACCCACGCAAACGTCAAACACGCAGTCGCTGACAAACGCTGCTGGATCCACGTGTTCGTGACAGAAGCTGAAGGGGCCGTCAGCTGCCTGAATCACCTCACACCGAACTCTGGCGGCTTGATCGTTAGTGCACCGTGGACAGGAGGAGCCACAGCCACCACTGCAGGTGTAGTTGCCTGGTACTTTCCAGGCTGCCCCAAAAGCATCAGGTGTGGTGACTGCTGCTCCATCTGGGGTGTGGAAGTCGTCATTTGGATTGTCGTTGAAATTTCCACAAAGTCCACACATGTTCCCTCTAAAAAGAAGTTATGAGTTAAAGAAAAGAAAATTACTATTGCAACCCCTGACCAGAGCATTCCAATCAATATCATATTTTTGTAGTTTTAACATGTTCTTGGGGCATTTTTTTTTTTTGACAATGGAGGACATGTATAAAGAAAATTAAGCTAAAAATTGCCTTTCTAAGCATGTCTTTATTTTAACTGCTGTACATTAGGAGCAGGCGGAAAAAAAAGCTGTTTAAAAATTGATCTTATTTGTGACAAAGAAAATACACTAAGCTGCTCTGCTTCATTCTGATGTATAAACTTGTAGATGACTAGGTCCAAGTAGTGTTATGTTGGAGGTGTGAGGGGGCTGTAAGCTAGCGGCAGAGTGCGTAAACAGAGAGCTCTCAGCAACGGGAAGGGAAGGGGTTGGCAAGGTTGCTGTGCACCAATTCTGTCTGTTTTTCCATTGTTTACGAAAGATTATAGATTTAGAGGTTTTTCTGCTACTTTTATGGCTTATATCCTGGGAAATTGTTGGTGGAAGCCAAAAACCAGTTAAGATAATATATTCTCATAGGTAGAGACACATTTGCGCGACAAACTTTTTCAGAATAATCTGAATAAAATAGAATATTGATATTCTAAATGGGGGGGAGGGGGGGGTTATTGGATGTAAAGCAGCGAGATTTCTTGTTTTGTCACTCAAAGTAACATGGATGAAAGCGACACCATTTGCTTTCTAGATGTCTGATAAGTCAAAAAATGAAAATAAAAAATCAATTTTAACTAAAGTCCTACCTGGAATTACCTAAAAACTTAGTGGAACTAGCTCATGACTCACAAAAGTACATACCTGTAATCCGGAGGTACAGAGATAGACACCGTGCTCCATCCATCATACATGACGCTTAGACCAAAACTTGTACGAACAAATGTTTGATATCCACTTGCAAATACAGATATGGTCCCATTCAAGACGAATGGTAGGTTTCTTGTTATTCCATCAACCTACATCAAAGTAAATGAAAAAATGTGTGTTTAAAACCTAAAAGGTTCAAGAGAATTTATTCAAAAAATCAACACCTCGAGCTTTGAAGTGTATTATAATGTTAATTCCTCACGAACAGAATCTCCAAAGCGTAACTTTGATCCACTAACACATTTCTCAGAATTCCTATAAAAACCTTGTCATATATATGGATACAGTTTACCCTGAAAGGCTTAGGAAATGCATTATATAGGCCCTTTAGACAACGTCCTAGACTGCTTTTTAATTATTTTTTTACTGGAAAAAAGCATATATCAACATGTAGCAAAATTATAAGCATTTTAATTTTGTTAAAAATGATACTTACCTCTACTCTGTTATTGCTAAACATCCACACTTTGTAGCCCCACACAGTAACAGCAACTTCAGCTGTGATGGACACGGGCAGCCCATTCCACGGCTCATTCTTTGCCTCCACAGAAAACTGATGGAGCCCACTGGACGAATTGCAAACCTCTGCTAGAACATAACGACACGTTCCTTGGAAATCGTAGGTCTTTCCATCAAATGTCAAGTAGTGGGGGTCTCCAGAGGCAGAGCAGGTACCATGAGGGTTAGGATGGCAACCAAACTCGCCATCTACCACTCGACACGCCTCATCGGGACCACAAGAGTGTGGCACACAATTGACCGCACCAGTCACACCATTACAGCTGCACAAACTCTGACACTCTTCTCCATCCCAAAACTGTTGACCACTTTGCCAATAGCGCCCTTGATGGTAGCATCCACAGGATGTTGGTGGCACACACTGGTTTCCATTGAGGACAAAGCCATCATTACACTGACATCCATCCTGACATGGAGAGTCACAGCTGAAGGGGAAGGAGAGACTGGGGCAGGTGGATGGACAGGATGTCCCACAGAGTTCTGAATGGCTGTTTGAAGGGCAGGTTGCCGCTGCAGAAAAAGAAAACTGATTTAAAAAAACATCCAATTTAAGGTTACCTCCAAAAATCATCCGGATTGTTCTTACCACAGCCAGTTGTATTCCTCCACTCTCCCAGAGAAACCCCCTCTTGTTGGCACATCAGAACATAATCTCGTAGAACCTGACACAGTGTTGATCCAGGATCATCAGATCTACGGAGGATGTCCACACACACGTCCACTTGCTGTGAAGGGTCCACCACAGGCCAGCATGGTGTAAATGGACCATGTGGTGAACTCAGGATGCCACAGAATTCAGTTGAACTGTAATTATGAGGGTTAAAAACTCTGTTTTCCACACAGTGAGATGCCAGGGAGCCTTCTCGCCAGCTGTCTCCAAACACCTGAGAACTGTGGACCAGGGTTCCATTTGGTGTTTGGAAGTCATCGTTAGGCTCATCATTGTAGTTTCCACAGAGTCCACCAAGTGAGCTGCTGTACACTACAGGTGCAGTGACACGAACAAAGTGAGGCCAGACGGTTTGCACAGTCAAACCAAAAGATGTGCGAAGGATGATGCTGTGCGTGTTGCTATGGAAGATGCGGATTTGGTTGGATCCAGAAGTGAAGGGTAATTTGTAAAGCTGACCATCAACCTGGAACACATGGAAACAACTCTGTGAAAACTTTTCCAAAGTCATGTTGGGAAACATCTGCATATACACAAAAAAAGATTTCATAACAACATAATAACATTTCTGATTATCACAGTCTTGCTATTTTGTATTTGACACATTAGACACTAGAACTGTATTTCAGTCTTAATTAGCACACTTTGGGCTTAATATGAGAAACTTGGGTTAAATTTGTCAATCCATACACAGTTGTTTTGCAAATTAGCAACTTATAAAAAAGGGTCATTTCTTTTGGATCATATGCCATTGTAGGTTTGAGCTAAACTAAACGTTCATGTTTGACATTTGTGTTATCACAGCTCATTTCAGTCATTTACCCAGACGTTGTTGTTGTTGTCCATGTTGATGGTGACTTCTGTTTCCTGGACCCGAACCTTTAAAACATTTGAAAAACCTTGCAGGACGTTTGGTACTTTTTCTGTTATCACATTGAAGTGTGGGTGACCAGACAATCCCATTTCTTTAGCAATGATTAGTCTGCATGCTCCAGGATACTGATATGTCAGTCCATCAAAGGTTTGATAGGACCCTGGCCCCCTTATCCAGCATGTGGCATAACCATTAGGTCTGCATCCTCTTTCTCCATCATCCACACTGCAGGATTCATGTGGGCCACAGCTATGGGGGCTGCATGTCATTGAGCCAGCGGTGCAGCTACAGCGCCTTCCACAGTCTTCATCCAGTATAACAGTCTGTCCTGATTGATAATAGAAACCCTCAAAGCTGCAGCCACACTCAGCATAAGGGACACACTGTCCAGCACTGAGGACATAGCCGCTATCACAGACACAGCTCTCCTGAACAGGAAGGGGGCAGTTTTGGGTGGAGTTAGGATTAACACAGGTGGGTGCACATCCAGTTGCTTGAGACTCAAAGTGGCTATTGGCTGGGCAAGGGATTTCTAGAGGAAAAAAGAATTATTGTTTAATTATTGTTTAATTTTAACCATTTAATTAAAAATGTATCCTATAACATGTGTTTAATGAGTAGAAAACATACCACAGAAGCCAGGTCTTCTCCAGTTTTGAGGTTGGATACCATTTTGTTGACACTGACTTGCATATACACCTAAAGATTGGCACAGAATGGGTTGGTATCCTCCACCAACACACACATCATAAACACAACTGTCCACAAAGTTTTGTGGGGGAAGTGTTTGGTGGCATGCTGCAAAAGGCCCAGAGCTGTTCTGAAGGATGCCACAGTGCTCATTGTTGCTGTATAATGCAGTCTGAGCTGCAGTGCAGCCAGCACATTCCAGACCTTCACACTGTGCATCACAACCAGGATCCTCATCACCAGATGCTCGCCAGCTGTTTGCAAAAACTACATCAGAGCTGACGACTTCGCCATCGCGAGTCCGGAGGTCATCCCCAGGTTGATTGTTAAAGTTTCCACATAGACCACATGTTGCATTCTGGTACGTGTAGGGCAGACTGATACGGAGATAATAACTTATGTCGTAGGCTACCATCAAGCCAAAGTCGGTGCTGACAATCATTGACATGCCTGACTGATAGACCTGGATACGGTCCTGGAGGAGGGAAAACGGAGTCGCTACAAAGTTTCCATTAACCTGTGAGGACACATGAGACATGTTAAAAAAATACCACAAAAAAAAAAACTAAAAAGAAAATGATGAATCCTTACTAACCTTTGCTTTGCCAGTGGTTCTTTTGACGAGCTCAATAGTTTCATTATAGGCAAAAACTTTGACAAGTCCTGTCCAGGATACACGAGTGTTGCCAAAGTGTTCGTTTTTGCCTTCTACTCTGAAATAGGGCAGCTCATTCTGACATTGCTCTGAGAGAACATAGGTGCAGGTGCCTTGAAAGCTAAACACTTTATCATCAAAGGTGTAGTAATGAGGATCGCCACTGATAGTGCAGGTGCGTCTCGGCACCGTCTGGCAGGAGAACTGAAAGGAAGCTGGCATGCAGACTTGGGAGAAGGAGCAGGGCTGGTTAGAGCACTGCAGGCCGGCTCTGGTGCACGTGCACTTCTGTGCACAGCTGGAGTCCCTCCAAAAAGAATCACCAAGCTGCACAGGTTCACCTGATGGATTTAAGAGGAAACAGTCCAGTTCAATCCTACATAGAACTTACCATTCAACAGATATATGATAAATGAATATATTTATAAAAATAGAGCACTTTAAAAGTCGCCTTTGTAATATAGGTAACAATCTAGCTTACTTGTTGTTTTTATTATATTTTTATATATATATACATATATTTGTAATGTTGCTGAAAAACTAGACATTTTTATGACTCAATAACCATGGTTAAAACACTCAAAAGAATTTAAGACATAAATTTACCTTTGAACTGGCAGCCTCTTACTCCGCTGTCTACTTGGAAGGCCCAGCGACCCGTTACATTGACGTTGCTGCTCAGACTGAAAGTGGAGTTGACGCCTGTTGCAGAACTTGAGAAAGATCCAGGAATGGTGAAGTGGTGAAAAGAGTTTATGGTGTCATAGCCAGCCTGCAGGTTCAGAAATACACATTAGCAAATGTGTTCACACTCAGAAACAGCAAATGAATGCTCGCATATTGAGAGGAATGAGTCAAACCTGAACATTCTGAGTTGTTGAGGCAATCGAGCCGTAGTTCATGAGAAGAAAAGATTTCTGTCCTCCAGAGATCAACACAGCTTGGAAAGTCGTTTTCTGGGAAAGGAAATGTATCACCACTATAATTCTTTGTCTAAGGATGTTTTTAAAGCAAATGTTTATGGTTGTTCTGTAAAAAAAAAAAACACACACACAATTTGATCTAACATGACTTACTGTTCCTGTCGTTGGATAATAGGCCACTTCATACCATGTTGCCACAAAGACCCAGTCAGCACTAAAGTTTAGGTTTGGGAAGTAGCTATTAATGTCCTGTGTAGCTTGTTGGAGGACACTGCTGTTGGTGTATTGGTTGTAGAGGACCAAACCAGTTTGTCTGTTGTCCAGATCTGTCCAGAATGGAGCAATTAAGTCTATGGATCCATATAGAGGGAATCTTTGAGGTGAATATGAGGAATATGAGGCATCAAATGTCAAGTGTCCATTGTGGTTGACCTGCGAAAAGATGATCAGAGAGAAAGAAAATGTCATAGTTCACTCCTGTAATATCAGAATAAAAAATCTTTAAGGTGAATAATAGCTGATTAGATGAGCTGCAAATGTCTATTGTGATTAACCTGAAAACACAAGGGAATTTGAAAATACCAACTTTTCACAATAACTTTCGTCCATCTGTTCAGTTTTTTCAGGGTTTAAAAAATAAAATGTATCAGTTCCTACAGAGAAAACTGTCTGCAATCCTGTAAGATCCTATAACTGTCTGCAACCCAACTGTCTCTAGCAGGGTTCACTTGCCTAGTGCCAGCGGGCGCATGGTCACCTATAAAAACAACTTAAATCAATCAATCAATCAATCAATCAATCAATCAATCAATCAATCAATCAATCAATCAATCAATCAATCAATCAATCAATCAATCAATCAATCAATCAATCAATCAATCAATCAATCAAACTTTGTTTATAAAGCACTTTTCATATCAAAGAATAACACAAAGCACCCCTAAGGCATGCTCTAAAAATATCACAAATCACAATGCAATTAATTATGATTTTAAAAAGTTTCCTTTTGTTTGGAACAAATTAGGAGTGCAACGGATCACTAGCTATGGTTCCACACACACACACACCTAGAGGCAGAGGAAACTGTGAAAAGAATGTATAGTAATACATTCTAACATCCCCTGAGTCTCTTACTTTTTTTAAAATATAGTTTATTTTTTTGTTTAGTTTTTTTCAAAATGCAATGTCTCATTGCACTGCTGACTTTTTTCACAAGGCCTGGAAAAAAAATCCCAGAGAGCAAGTGTAGCTTCATTTAGAACTGCACTGATAAAGAACAAGAAAGCCAGTGAGGCCTTTATGTAGTCCTCGCACCTATAGTAACTGAGTAGACAATCCACACAGACTTTTGATAAAACTAACAGTTTTAAGCTGAACATTGTTAAAATGTCATTTATTAAGTGTTAGAAATTGATGAATTGATGAAAATAATTACTATTAATATGTAAGCAGTCCATAGTGCATTAATAACTACTGCTAATTATTATTGTCATTAGTATTACTATTCTAGTCTGTTTTTTTGTTTTTTATTTGCAGTAAACGGGTCCTGTGTAGCCCTTCATACTTCTCAGACCCCTTAAAAATAGCCGTCGTCCTCAAAAAGGTTGGTGATCCCTGGTCTAAAGTATTTTCTAGCTGGAGTATGAAGCTTTCTGTTTTAAAATATTTGTACCCTTTTGCTTCTGATTAAAGGGTTTTGTTGATCATAATGTTACGTACATAAATGTGGTTGTATAATTTTCCAAAGTAGGCAAAGGGTTTTTGCAGATGAATCTGTGGAGAACTTCCATCATCAGATCTGGAGCTTGCCGTTCCAGAAATTGGATAAAGTGAAGCTGGAAAAAAAAAAGGAAACGCTGATTAAAACATATTGACTGTAATAGGTTTTTGCTTTTATGGATACACTTTATTTCATAATTTCAAGTTTAAAAAAAACTTTTGAAACAGTCAAATGAAAACTTACCCGGAAGCGGTAAATTCTCTGTGACTGTGAATAAATTGAAGTAAAGAAACACAAGATAAATGTATAGAAAAAACAATTTCTCATCTCTCATAAAAATACATTTTTTAATTCATAGATAAAGACAAAAGTAGTTCTAATGTTTTAGTTTTTAACCTTTTCCTCTAGTGCTACGATGTACTCAGACATATATTTTCTGATTCAGGGTAATATTGTGTGTAAAAACACAGTTCTACATTATCAGCACTCACCAGCAAAATGTCAAAGATTTGGGTTTGAAGCCTCTGAACATTTTTTGTGCAAAATGTAGTGCTAAAACATGCTTAAATTTAGTCTTTACACTATAGTATCACTAAATTATGTCGTCAAACTCCTAAATTTTTAAGGCACTATATATTTAAGTCTCAAGTGACCCCACATTATGTTTCTAAGTGAGAGGGTGTAACTTGAAGATCTGAATATAAATTTGAAACAAAACAAAAACAATTTATTTTATAATATTTGATCTTTATTTTTATACATTTGGACAAAAGAAATGACGAAAGGATCATCTTACCTAAAACTGTAGGAGCTACTGTGCCTGTGAAACAAAACAAAGCAGAAAAGTTAGGATTTAAAACAGAAAACAATGTACAACTCTATTAACACAAAGATTTACTGTCGTGATGACAAAAAGAGGGGAGAAAAAGGCATGCTTACTAATAATTGGTGGAGCGACTGTGCCTGTGAAGCAAACAAAGCAGAAAAGTTAGGATTTAAAACTGAAAAACCAACCTTAACTCCCTACACACATAGATGTACTGTCTTAATATCAAAAACAGCGGATGGAAAGGCACACTTACTCATAACAGAGGAGATCACATCATAACAGCCCAGCTGGCCATTTCTGATGGTGCACTGTTGTGCAGGATTGCAGGATGCAGCGGCACAGTGCCACAACATCAGAGGCAAAACATACACAGAGCTCAGTGCAACCATCTTTCCAGAAAGACTCTCCAACCTATGGAACAGGTTAAAACAAATGAATTGATTTAATTTAATTATTATATTTAGACATTCCAATTCAAGACCAAATATTGTCAAGAGTTTCTGCACAAATTAAGCAATAAATATAGAAACCAGACCAAAAGAAATTAGGTTTAAGTTTTTATAGTCTAATTCATTTCAAAATAATGAAAGCTAATAGAAGTGATCACTGGAATGCATTACAGATTTTAGTGTAATATTCTGTACTGAGCAAATATTTGGCAGCTAAGAAGCAGAAAACTATCTAAGCACAAAACAACAGGAAGCAGAACCAAACTCAGTTACAGAGACGGTCTGGTAAGACCAGAGTGGGTCAGACAGGACAGGAAAAAGACAGATACAAAAATGGAGGAACATTTGTTATAGAACATGAGAGGTAGAAGCTGGTAACTTTAAAAATAGGACATACATTTATGAATAAGTAAGAGAGCAGACAGAAGAAAAACTCAGAGTTAGGAAGAAGAGGAAAATGGCATAAGGCCTCCTTAAACAGTTTCTAGTAGTCTGGAGAAAGATATCCATGCTTGAAGGAAATAGCTCAAAGGTACAATGTCCTACACTGACAATAGCAACAATCAAACATCACTTACGCTGTAATAAAAGCCGTCATATTGACACCCACAGCTCCCCTCAGGAACACAGGTTGTACCACTTCTGACGAAGCCCTCATCACAGAAACATCCCTCTGAGCAAGCATGCTCACAGGTAGCATCAGTGCTGCTGGCACAGGTGTGGCCACAGTCTGTTCCACACAGCTCATAGTGGCTGTTTGCTGGACAGTTGATGCCTTAGAGGGAAAATGAGCAACATTTTGAGACACATTTTGAAGCATATGTCCTATCATATAGATCTTTGAGTGTGTGACTCACTGCAGGTGGTGTTTTGTCTCCAAGGATAGATCCGGACATTAGCAGACTGACATGCGCTCACATATGTCTCAATGGCCCTGCACAGAAGGTCGTTTCCTGCATTTCCACCCACGCAAACGTCAAACACGCAGTCGCTGACAAACGGTGCTGGATCCACGTTCTCGTGACAGAAGCTGAAGGGGCCGTCAGCTGCCTGAATCACCTCACACCGAACTCTGGCGGCTTGATCGTTAGTGCACCGTGGACAGGAGGAGCCACAGCCATCACTGCAGGTGTAGTTGCCTGGTACTTTCCAGGCTGCCCCAAAAGCATCAGGTGTGGTGACTGCTGCTCCATCTGGGGTGTGGAAGTCGTCATTTGGATTGTCGTTGAAATTTCCACAAAGTCCACACATGTTCCCTCTAAAAAGATGTTTGAGGTAAAGAAAAATATCACAAGTGCAACCCGGATGAGAGCAAACTTTCTTTACTTCCACTCCCATCAAAATCATGTTTTTGTGACATTTTTTTGCTATTGGAGGACATGCATAAAGAAAATAACGCTAATAATTGCATTTCTAAGCATGTCTTTATTTCAACTGCTGTAAATTACGGGCAGACGAAAAAAATGCTGTTTAAAAATTGATCTTATTTGTGACGTAGGAACTACACTCAGCAGGCCTCAAACTTTCTGCTCTGCACCATTCTGATGTATAAACTTGTAGATGACTAGATCCATGTACATTTTTGTTTTCCATCCAAGATATTTAGCGTCATGTTGGAGGTGTGAGGGGCTGTAAGCTAGCAGGACAGTGTGTAAACAGAGAGCTCTCAGCAACGGGGAAGGGAAGGGGTTGGTAAGATTGCTGTGCACCAAAGGTCCGGCCATTCAGAGAGGAAATTCTAATGAACTATGCTGCTCTGCAGAAACTATGTCCAAGAAAATGATAGGTTCTTTTGTTTTTCTACAAACGGCATAATCATAGTTAATAAAGTACTGGGAACACTTTAACAACAGCTCAAAAGACGATCAGAGTGGGTCTTTAACACACAGGTGGTTATTATTAGATTCAACATAAAATTATCAATGTCAATTAGAGTCCTAGCTGGAATTATCTAAAAACTTAGTGGAACTAGCTCATGACACACAAAAGTACATACCTGTAATCCGGAGGTACAGAGATAGACACCGTGCTCCATCCATCATACATGACGCTTAGACCAAAACTTGTTCGAACAAATGTTTGATATCCACTTGCAAATACAGATATGGTCCCATTCAAGACGAATGGTAGGTTTCTTGTTATTCCATCCACCTACATCAAAGTAAATGGAAAATGTGTGTTTAAAACCTAAAAGGTTCAAGAGAATTTATTTAAAAAAATCAACACCTTGAGCTTTGAAGTGTATTATAATGTTAATTCCTCACGAAAAGAATTTCCAAAGCGGTATTTTGCTCCACTAACACATAAAAACTCTAAAAATCTGCTATCTGAGTACCAGCTCGTCCCAAGCAACCAAAACAAGTGGGTTCTCCTATTGTGATGTAGATGAGTGAAGAACAACCCCTCCAAAAAGACTCTGCGCTGCCAGCACCTCCCCCAGGCTAGTAGACACACCCACTTTCTCTGCGGAGCTAGCGGTTATCGGCAACTCGTTTCATTTCAAATGCACAGTATGCATGTCCATCTTTACAAAGTTCAGATATTGTTTGTTTTTGTGGACAAAATGCAGACATGCTTTCGAGGCTGGCTCTTGAATGACATCATGAAATGTCAAGGAGCGAAAGGCGGTGCTTCAAAGATCGAGTTCGTTTTATTTCCAGATAGAAAATGAGCTCACGAAGATAACTTACTTTATTTTAAAAATTCTTTCTTTAGTGTGCAAAAGGTAGAATATTGACTTGTACATATGGATATAGTTTACTCTGAAAGGCTTAAGAAAGGCATTATATAGGCTCTTTAAACATTGTCCAAAACTTCTTTTTTTTTTTTTTACTGAAAAAAAAAAGTATTTTGAAGTTGATACATGTGCAGGGTAATATTTGTCCTACAAGTTATATACTTTATATTTAAATTATAAGCAATAATTTGTATAAAAAGATACTTACCTCTACTCTGTTATTGCTAAACATCCACACTTTGTAGCCCCACACAGTAACAGCAACTTCAGCTGTGATGGACACGGGCAGCCCATTCCACGGCTCATTCTTTGCCTCCACGGAAAACTGATGGAGTCCACTGGACGCATTGCAAACCTCTGCTAGAACATAACGACACGTTCCTTGGAAATCGTAGGTCTTTCCATCAAATGTCAAGTAGTGGGGGTCTCCAGAGGCAGAGCAGGTACCATGAGGGTTGGGATGGCAACCAAACTCGCCATCGACCACTCGACACGCCTCATCGGGACCACAAGAGTGTGGCACACAATTGACCACACCAGTCACACCGTTACAGCTGCACAAACTCTGACACTCTTCTCCATCCCAAAACTGTTGACCACTTTGCCAATAGCGCCCTTGATGGTAGCATCCACAGGATGTTGGTGGCACACACTGGTTTCCATTGAGGACAAAGCCATCATTACACTGACATCCATCCTGACATGGAGAGTCACAGCTGAAGGGGAAGGAGAGACTGGGGCAGGTGGAGGGACAGGATGTCCCACAGAGTTCTGAATGGCTGTTTGAAGGGCAAGTTGCCGCTGCAGAAAAAGAAAACTGATTTCAAAATCATCCAATTTAAGGTTACCTCCAAAAATCATCCAGATTGTTCTTACCACAGCCAGTTGTATTCCTCCACTCTCCCACAGAAACCCCCTCTTGTTGGCACATCAGAACATAATCTCGTAGAACCTGACACAGTGTTGATTCAGGATCTTCAGATCTACGGAGGATGTCCACACACACGTCCACTTGCTGTGAAGGGTCCACCACAGGCCAGCATGGTGTAAATGGACCATGTGGTGAACTCAGGATGCCACAGAATTCAGTTGAACTGTAATTATGAGGGTTAAAAACTCTGTTTTCCACACAGTGAGATGCCAGGGAGCCTTCTCGCCAGCTGTCCCCAAACACCTGAGAACTGTGGACCAGGGTTCCATTTGGTGTTTGAAAGTCATCGTTAGGCTCATCATTGTAGTTTCCACAGAGTCCACCAAGTGAGCTGCTGTACACTACAGGTGCAGTGACACGAACAAAGTGAGGCCAGACGGTTTGCACAGTCAAACCAAAAGATGTGCGAAGGATGATGCTGTGAGTGTTGCTATGGAAGATGCGGATTTGGTTGGATCCAGAAGTGAAGGGTAATTTGTAACGCTGACCATCAACCTGGAACACATGGAAACAACTCTGTGAAAACTTTTCCAAAGTCATGTTGGGAAACATCTGCATATACACAAAAAAAGATTTCATAACAACATAATAATATTTCTTATTATCACAGTCCTTGCTATTTTGTATTTGACACATTAGACACTAGAACTGTATTTCAGTCTTAATTAGCACACTTTGGGCTTAATATTAGAAACTTGGGTTAAATTTGTCAATCCATACACAGTTGTTTTGCAAATTAACAACTTATAAAAAGGGTCATTTCTTTTGGATCATATGCCATTGTAGGTTTGAGCTAAACTAAACGGTCGTGTTTGACATTTGTTTTTTCACAGCTCATTTCAGTCATTTACCCAGACGTTGTTGTTGTTGTCCATGTTGATGGTGACTTCTGTTTCCTGGACCCGAACCTTTAATACATTTGAAAAACCTTGCAGGACGTTTGGTACTTTTTCTGTTATCACATTGAAGTGTGGGTGACCAGACAATCCCATTTCTTTAGCAATGATTAGTCTGCATGCTCCAGGATACTGATATGTCAGTCCATCAAAGGTTTGATAGGACCCTGGCCCCCTTATCCAGCATGTGGCGTAACCATTAGGTCTGCATCCTCTTTCTCCATCATCCACACTGCAGGATTCATGTTGGCCACAGCCATGGCGGCTGCATGTCATTGAGCCAGCGGTGCAGCTACAGCGCCTTCCACAGTCTTCATCCAGTATAACAGTCTGTCCTGATTGATAATAGAAACCCTCAAAGCTGCAGCCACACTCAGCATAAGGGACACACTGTCCAGCACTGAGGACGTAGCCGCTATCACAGACACAGCTCTCCTGAACAGGAAGGGGGCAGTTTTGGGTGGAGTTAGGATTAACACAGGTGGGTGCACATCCAGTTGCTTGAGACTCAAAGTGGCTATTGGCTGGGCAAGGGATTTCTAGATGAAAAAAGACATAATTAATGTTTAATTTAACCATTACATTAAAAATGTATCCTATAACATGTGTTTAATGAGTAGAAAACATACCACAGAAGCCAGGTCTTCTCCAGTTTTGAGGTTGGATACCATTTTGTTGACACTGACTTGCATATACACCTAAAGATTGGCACAGAATGGGTTGGTATCCTCCACCAACACACACATCATAAACACAACTGTCCACAAAGTTTTGTGGGGGAAGTGTTTGGTGGCATGCTGCAAAAGGCCCAGAGCTGTTCTGAAGGATGCCACAGTGCTCATTGTTGCTGTATAATGCAGTCTGAGCTGCAGTGCAGCCAGCACATTCCAGACCTTCACACTGTGCATCACAACCAGGATCCTCATCACCAGATGCTCGCCAGCTGTTTGCAAAAACTACATCAGAGCTGACGACCTCGCCATCGCGAGTTCGGAGGTCATCCTCAGGTTGATTGTTGAAGTTTCCACATAGACCACATGTTGCATTCTGGTACGTGTAGGGCAGACTGATACGGAGATAATAACTTATGTCGTAGGCTACCATCAAGCCAAAGTCGGTGCTGACAATCATTGACATGCCTGACTGATAGACCTGGATACGGTCCTGGAGGAGGGAAAACGGAGTCGCTACAAAGTTTCCATTAACCTGTGAGGACACATGAGACATGGTTAAAAAAATACCACAAAAAAAAAAACTAAGAAGAAAAAGACGTAGTTAAAGATGAATCCTTACTAACCTTTGCTTTGCCAGTGGTTCTTTTGACGAGCTCAATAGTTTCATTATAGGCAAAAACTTTGACAAGTCCTGTCCAGGATACACGAGTGTTGCCAAAGTGTTCGTTTTTGCCTTCTACTCTGAAATAGGGCAGCTCATTCTGACATTGCTCTGAGAGAACATAAGTGCAGGTGCCTTGAAAGCTAAACACTTTATCATCAAAGGTGTAGTAATGAGGATCGCCACTGATGGTGCAGGTGCGTCTCGGCACCGTCTGGCAGGAGAACTGAAAGGAAGCTGGCATGCAGACTTGGGAGAAGGAGCAGGGCTGGTTAGAGCACTGCAGGCCGGCTCTGGTGCACGTGCACTTCTGTGCACAACTGGAGTCACTCCAAAAAGAATCACCCAGCTGCACAGGTTCACCTGATGGATTTAAGAGGAAACAGTCCAGTTCAATCCTACATAGAACTTACCATTGAAGAGATATATGATAAATGAATATATTTATAAAAATCGATCACTTTAAAAGTCGCCTTTGTAAGAAATTTGTCAAACAATATAGGTAACAATCTAGCTTATTTATTGTTTTTCTTATATTAATGTATATATATCTATACATATATTTGTAATGTTGCTGAAAAACTCGACATTTTTATGACTCAATAACCATGGTTAAAACACTCAAAAGAATTTAAGACATAAATTTACCTTTGAACTGGCAGCCTCTTACTCCGCTGTCTACTTGGAAGGCCCAGCGACCCGTTACATTGACGTTGCTGCTCAGACTGAAAGTGGAGTTGACGCCTGTTGCAGAACTTGAGAAAGATCCAGGAATGGTGAAATGGTGAAAAGAGTTTATGGTGTCATAGCCAGCCTGCAGGTTCAGAAATACACATTAACAAATGTGTTCACACTCAGAAACAGCAAATGAATGCTCGCATATTGGGAGGAATGAGTCAAACCTGAACATTCTGAGTTGTTGAGGCAATCGAGCCGTAGTTCATGAGAAGAAAAGATTTCTGTCCTCCAGAGATCAACACAGCTTGGAAAGTCGTTTTCTGGGAAAGGAAATGTATCACCACTATAATTCTTTGTCTAAGTATGTTTTTAAAGCAAATGTTTACGGTTGGTCTGTAAAAAAAAACACACACACACACACACAATTTGATCTAACATGACTTACTGTTCCTGTCGTTGGATAATAGGCCACTTCATACCATGTTGCCACAAAGACCCAGTCAGCACTAAAGTTTAGGTTTGGGAAGTAGCTATTAATGTCCTGTGTAGCTTGTTGGAGGACACTGCTGTTGGTGTATTGGTTGTAGAGGACCAAACCAGTTTGTCTGTTGTCCAGATCTGTCCAGAATGGAGCAATTATGTCTATGGGTCCATATAGAGGGAATCTTTGAGGTGAAAATGAGGAATATGAGGAATCAAATGTCAAGTGTCCGTTGTGGTTGACCTAAAAACACAAGTGTATTTGTAAACACTCAGTACAATTTCACTCTATGGGGTCAGTTTGCTCAGATTAAAAAGAAAAATCTTTCACTTCTACACTTCCATCATCAGCTACATCAAATATAAACTTCCAAGGATTACTTTTTAGAGAAAGGAAGAAATCTTTTTGGTTTTGACATTTTTATGCTACTTTACGTACATAAATGTAGTTGTATGTTTTTCCAAAGTAGGCAAATGGTCTTTGCAGAAGAATCTGTGGAGAACTTCCATCATCAGATCTGGAGCTTGCAGTTCCATAAATTGGATAGAGTGAACCTTTAAAACAAGGGCAAATGCAGATTAAACCCTTATCAAATGTATTTTTTTCCAACTTTCTGGATAAAATGCATTATATAATCTAAAGTTAAAGAAAACCAACAATTTCTAACATTAAAATGTAGAATCTTAGTATATATACAGACAGAACTTACCAGGTAGGGTTGAATTGACTGTGAAAAAAGTTAAGACAGTAGAAAGTAAATTCACAAAAACAAAAAATATCTTAAACAAAAAACTATTTTTTGGTAGTTAGACACATCAGATTTGACTTTCCACTTTATATGTTGTGCTTTGATGTGCTGTGACAAACTCTTTGATATAAATGTCATGTTTGAACATTGAACATTCCTTCGATGATGCAGCTTTCAAGAGCAAATTTTCAAAGAATTAGGTTTGGAGCTCCTACTCAATTATTTATTTATTTGTTTATTTTTAACCAAACTTGCAGCTAAAATATTTTTACGTTTGTTTGCTTTTTCCATTTAAATATACATTCAAGCTTTAGCTCACCACACAGTTAATTCCAATTTTTAAGTTAGAGAGTGTGACTTGAATGTTTATTTGGGATGGGGCAAAAACTATTTTCAATAGTATTTGATCTATTTTCTATACATTTGGACAGAATAAATGAGAATTATTAATAATCCTAAATCTGTGAAAGGGATGAACTTACTTATAACTGTTGGAGGCAATGTGGCTGTAAAAACAATAATAATAATAAAGTTTTTCACCATAAATGCTTAAACACCTAAAATATACTTTAATGTTAGCCAGAGAGAAAAAAATGCTTGCTTACTTATAACTGGTGGAGCAAATGTGCCTGTAAAAAAACAAATAAGATAGTTCAGGATGTTACCCTCCCAAAAAAAACACAAATTTCAGCTGATAGAATATGTTTATCTCTATGATAAGTGATATGTGTTAAACATGAGAGCTTACTTGTAACTGGTGTGCCTGTAAAGAGCAAAGTAGACGGTTAAATTATTACCAAAAAAATAAAAATAGCAACTAATTTTACTTGACAGATTTCTTTTTCTTTAATAGACACATTTTTGTATCTACTAAGTAAATATGTTAAATATGAGAGCTTACTTGTAAATGGGGGGGGCACTGAGACTGTGAATCAAACAGAACAAACAGGTTATGATTCAAACAAAAACAATATGAAACCGTTCAAGTTTGTCTAAATAAAACAGCTGGAAACCTTTTGATAAATGTCACAGTAGTTTTATAAATGTGGGCGCTTAAACATGTTCCAGAGACACTGCATGTATGTGTGTTTAACCAAATCCATCACAAACCATAAACTTCATTAACTCATCTGAATATGTTGGCTCTGAAGATTTATGAATGTCATCATGTACAACTCTAGTTCTTTTTATACTTAGAATTTTGAATCAATGAGTATCAGTTAACATTTTTGGTGTTACATTAACATTTTTTAAGTGTCCATATTTCTAAACTCTGTCAGACCTTCAGTTTGGTCCAGTTCTTCATGAACATTAATGTGAATTACCGTTGAAGCAGAGGAACTGAAAGTTTGTTGGTACACAGATTTCAGGGAAAGAGCAGAGCTCGCTGATACAATGAATGCCCGATGTGGTGCAGGTGCATTTCTGTGTGCAGTTGCTGTCGCTCCAGAAGAAATCACCCAGCTGGACACGTTTGTCTGAAAAAGAACAGGAAAAAGTTCACTTTAAGCTTTTAGGGCTCAGTCCATGTGAATCCACAATATTTAGGACAAAATGGTTAAAAAAGGTAAGAAAAAAATAAGCTAAACAATAATTAAAAAACAACTATTTTAAACAGAAAACGTTGACAAATGTTATTCTTCTTTGTTTCAGTTTTATTGTCATTTTATTCTCATCTTTCAGACCCTCTACTTTCAGCAGAACTTGTCTGCTGTTGTAACAGAAATCCTAACTGATGACTTTTGTTGAGATGCTTCAGAAATCATGTATTCAACTGAATTGAAAGCAGCAATTTACCATCAAACACGCATCCATCTGGACCGCTGTCTACTTGGAAGGCCCAGCGACCCGTTACATTGACGTTGCTGCTCAGACTGAAAGTGGAGTTGACGCCTGTTGCAGAACTTGAGAAAGATCCAGGAATGGTGAAATGGTGAACAGAGTTTATGGTGTCATAGCCAGCCTGCAGGTTCAGAAATACACATTAACAAATGGGTTGACACTCAGAAATAGAGAATGAATGTTCATATAGTGAGGGTAATGAGTCAAACCTGAACATTCCAAACTGTTGGGGCAAGTGAACCGTAGTTAAAGAGAACAAAGGATTTCTGGCCTCCAGAGATCAACACGGCTTGGAAAGTTGCTTTCTGTGAAATGTCATAAATGTTTTAATCCATTCTAGAATTATTTCCCTCCATTATTTTATCTTTAAGATCCTTTTAAAAAGTTTTCATCATCACAATTTATTCCATGTTTGTTTCCAAATGTTACTGCTTCTTATGTAGTCAATCAACTATTTTTAAGATGATTTAATATCCTATGTCATGAGATGATGTGACGTTGACTGTATTTAACTGAGTACTTTACAGAATTACATCTTGTAATACTTTATATCAATAATCTTTTAACTTACTGTTCCTGTCGTTGGATAATAGGCCACTTCATACCATGTTGCCACAAAGACCCAGTCAGCACTGAAGTTTAGGTTTGGGAAGTAGCTCTTAATGTCCTGTGTGGCTCGTTGGAGGACACTGCTGTTGGTGTATTGGTTGTAGAGGACCAAACCAGTCTGTCTGATGTCTACATCTGTCCAGAATGGAGCAATTAAGTCTATGGGTCCATAGAGTGGAAATCTTTGAGGCATATATGAGGAATATGGTGAATTAAAGGTCAAGTGTCCGTTGTGGTTGACCTAAATACAAAAAAGTGAAGTTAAAAACACTCAAACTCTTTACAACAACGTCATTTTACACACCAGTATTTAGTTTATTTAGATCAAAAAAGAGAGTCATAATTTAATTGTAACAATTGTCAAATGTGTCTTAGTCAACAAAAGTGGTGTCAAGTTTTTTACAACAGAACATTAAATTATTATGTTTGTAGAAATGTAGAATCCATTGTTTGGTTTTAAAGGGTTTTGTCCTTCATAACGTTACGTACATAAATGTTGTTGTATGTTTTTCCAAAGTACACAAAAGGCTTTTGCAGGAGAATCTCTGGAGAACTTCCATCAAGTGACCGGGTGGTTGTGGCTCCAGAAATGGGATAAAAATGACCTGAAGAAATGCAGAAGTCAGTGCAGATTAAACTTCACCCAACTGGCAAAGTTGTAAATTCTTCTGAGTAATCAACTTAAAAAGAACATTTGAACCCAGTAAAATGTTGGATTGTTGCTCATGAAAAGAGTTCACTTACTTAGATGTGTCACATTATTTGGGACTGTAAATAAATCAAAGTAAACAAATTAGTAAATTGTTAAAAATTCAAACATTTTCTCATACAGATAACTTTTTGCTTTCTTATATTTAGACTAAAATGAGTTGGTCATCAACCTTTTGCTTGAGGGCTGTGGTCATCACAAACTTTCCTTGATTTTAAGGTCATGTTTTTGTATTTTGTGTAAAAATACAGACACTTTGGCATTTCTACATTATCACTTCTCAAGAGCAAGTTTTCACAAATTTGGGTCTGAAGCTTCAAATAAATTTTTTGTTTCCCCCAAACTTGGAGCTAAAACATGTTTAAGTTTGTTTTTTCCATTTAAATATTAAAGCTCAAGTTGACCACACATTGTGTTCAGACTTTTGAAGTCAGAGGGTTTAACTCGGAGCTCTGAATGTTCATTTGAAACGGGGCCAAAAAGGATTTCTCTCTCCTTTTAAGACATTTGATCTTTTTGTATATATTTGGACAGACTACATGAGAATGATGATAAACCTAAATCTGACAAAAGGATGAACTTACTTAAGACTGTAGGAGGCAATGAGGCTGGAAATCAAAAGAAGCAGAAAAATTGGGATTTGAAACAGAAAATAAAATGTATCTGACCATAACTCTTTAAACACATGGACTGTCTTAATGACCAAAAGATGGGAGAAAGAGGCGCGCTTACTCATCATTGGTGGAGCTACTGTGCCTGTAAATCAAACAAAGTAGATACATTAGGATTTAGAAGAAATAAAATAATTTAACATAACAGAACTATTTTTTCCCAATGATAGAAAACAAGTGATTGTATCTATTGTATCAATGTGTCAAATATGAGAGCTTACTTGTAACTGGGGGGGGCACTGAGACTGTGAATCAAACAGAACACACAGGTTATGATACAAACAAAAACAATATGAAACTGTTCATGCTTGTCTAAACAGAACAGCAGGAAACCCTTTGATAAATGTCACAGTAGTTTTATAAATGTGGGCGCTTAAACATGTTCCAGAGACTCTGCATGTCTGTGTGTTTAACTAGATCCATCACAAACCATAAACTTCATAAAATCCTCTGAATATGTTGGCTCTGAAGATTTATGAATGTCATCGTGTACAACTCTAGTTCTTTTTATACTTAGAATTTTGAATCAATGAGTATCAATTAACATTTTGAATGTCCATATTTCTAAACTCTGTCAGACCTTCAGTTTGGTCCAGTTCTTCATGAACATTAATGTGAATTACCGTTGAAGCAGAGGAACTGAAAGTTTGTTGGTACACAGATTTCAGGGAAAGAGCAGAGCTCGCTGATACAATGAATGCCCGATGTGGTGCAGTTGCATTTCTGTGTGCAGTTGCTGTCGCTCCAGAAGATATCACCCAGCTGGACACGTTTGTCTGAAAAAGAACAGGAAAAAGTTCACTTTAAGCTCTTAGGGCTCAGTCCATGTGAATCCACAATATTTAGGACTAAATGGTTAAAAAGGGTAAGAAAAAAATAAGCTAAACAATAATTAAAAAACAACTGTTTTAAACAGAAGACGTTGACAAATGTTATTCTTCTTTGTTTCAACTTTATTCTCATCTTTCAGACCCTCTACTTTCTGCTGTTGTAACAGAAATCCTAACTGATGACTTTTGTTGAGATGCTTCAGAAATCATGTATTCAACTGAATTGAAAGCAGCAATTTACCATCAAACACGCATCCATCTGGACCGCTGTCTACTTGGAAGGCCCAGCGACCCGTTACATTGACGTTGCTGCTCAGACTGAAAGTGGAGTTGACGCCTGTTGCAGAACTTGAGAAAGATCCAGGAATGGTGAAATGGTGAACAGAGTTTATGGTGTCATAGCCAGCCTGCAGGTTCAGAAATACACATGAACAAATGGATTGACACTCAGAAATAGAGAATGAATGTTCATATAGTGAGGGTAATGAGTCAAACCTGAACATTCCAAACTGTTGGGGCAAGTGAACCGTAGTTAAAGAGAACAAAGGATTTCTGGCCTCCAGAGATCAACACGGCTTGGAAAGTTGCTTTCTGTGAAATGTCATGAATGTTTTAATCCATTCTAGAATTATTTCCCTCCATCATTTTATCTTTAATATCCTTTTAAAAAGTTTTCATCGTCACAATTTATTCCAAGTTTGTTTCCAAATGTTACTGCTCCTTATGTAGTCAATCAACTATTTTTAAGATGATTTAATATCCTATGTCGTGAGATGAGGTGACGTTGATTGTATTTAACTGAGTACTTTACAGAATTACATCTTGTAATACTTTATATCAATAATCTTTTAACTTACTGTTCCTGTCGTTGGATAATAGGCCACTTCATACCATGTTGCCACAAAGACCCAGTCAGCACTGAAGTTTAGGTTTGGGAAGTAGCTCTTAATGTCCAGTGTAGCTTGTTGGAGGACACTGCTGTTGGTGTATTGGTTGTAGAGGACCAAACCAGTCTGTCTGATGTCTACATCTGTCCAGAATGGAGCAATTAAGTCTATGGGTCCATAGAGTGGAAATCTTTGAGGCATATATGAGGAATATGGTGAATTAAAGGTCAAGTGTCCGTTGTGGTTGACCTAAATACAGAAAAGTGAAGTTAAAAACACTCAAACTCTACACAACAACGTCATTTTACACACCAGTATTTAGTTTACTAAGATAAAAAAAGAGAGTGATAACTTAATTGTAACAGTTGTCAATTGTGTCTTAGTCAACAAAAGTTGTGTCAAGTTTTTTACAACAGAACATTAAACTATTATGTTTGTAGAAATGTAGAATACATTGTTTGGTTTTAAAGGGTTTTGTCCTTCATAACGTTACGTACATAAATGTTGTTGTATGTTTTTCCAAAGTACACAAAAGGCTTTTGCAGGAGAATCTCTGGAGAACTTCCATCAAGTGACCGGGTGGTTGTGGCTCCAGAAATGGGATAAAAATGACCTGAAGAAATGCAGAAGTCAGTGCAGATTAAACTTCAACCAGCTGGCAAAGTTGTAAATTCTTCTGAGTAATCAACTTAAAAAGAACATTTGAACCCAGTAAAATGTTGGATTGTTGCTCATGAAAAGAGTTCACTTACTTAGATGTGTCACATTATTTGGGACTGTAAATAAATCAAAGTAAACAAATCAGTAAATTGTTACAAATTCAAACTTTTTCTCATACAGATAACTTTTTGCTTTCTTATATTTAGACAAAAATGAGTTGGTCATCAACCTTTTGCTTGAGGGCTGTGGTCATCACAAACTTTCCTTGATTTTAAGGTCATGTTTTTGTATTTTGTGTAAAAATACAGACACTTTGGCATTTCTACATTATCACTTCTCAAGTGCAAGTTTTCACAAATTTGGGTCTGAAGCTTCAAATAAATTTTTTGTTTCCCCCCAAACTTGGAGCTAAAACATGGTTAAGTTTGTTTTTTCCATTTAAATATCAATTAAAGCTCAAGTTGACCACACATTATGTTCAGACCTTTGAAGTCAGAGGGTTTAACTCGGAGCTCTGAATGTTCATTTGAAAAAAAAGGATTTCTCTCTCCTTTTAAGACATTTGATCTTTTTGTATATATTTGGACAGACTACATGAGAATGATGATAAACCTAAATCTGACAAAAGGATGAACTTACTTAAGACTGTAGGAGGCAATGAGGCTGGAAATCAAAAGAAGCAGAAAAATTGGGATTTGAAACAGAAAATAAAATGTATCTGACCATAACTCTTTAAACACATGGACTGTCTTAATGACCAGAAGATGGGAGAAAGAGGCACGCTTACTCATCATTGGTGGAGCTACTGTGCCTGTAAATCAAACAAAGTAGATACATTAGGATTTAGAAGAAATAAAATAATTTAACATAACAGAACTATTTTTTCCCAATGATAGAAAACAAGTGACTGTATCTATTGTATCAATGTGTTAAACATGAGAGCTTACTTGTAACTGGGGGGGGCACTGAGACTGTGAATCAAACAGAACACACAGGTTATGATACAAACAAAAACAATATGAAACTGTTCAAGTTTGTCAAATAGAACATTTTAATGGACACAGCAGTTTTCCACAATTTTAGATGCTCACACGTCAGAGAAACATTTCTCCATAACCACACAATTAAACATTCATCACAAACCATAACGTTTAACAAACTCATAGGAATATGTTGGCTCTGTAGAAAACACTACTTTTTGTTCATTCACTATCTTATAACTAATCATATTTTGACCATTGCAGTTACATTTTTAAATGCCAATAATTATTAACTCTGTCAGACCTTCAGTTTCGTCGAGTTCTTCATGAACATTAATGTGAATTACCGTTGAAGCAGAGGAACTGAAAGTTTGTTGGTACACAGATTTCAGGGAAAGAGCAGAGCTCGCTGATACAATGAATGCCCGATGTGGTGCAGGTGCATTTCTGTGTGCAGTTGCTGTCGCTCCAGAAGAAATCACCCAGCTGGACACGTTTGTCTGAAAAAGAACAGGAAAAAGTTCACTTTAAGCTCTTAGGGCTCAGTCCATGTGAATCCACAATATTTAGGACTAAATGGTTAAAAAGGGTAAGAAAAAATAAGCTAAACAATAATTAAAAAAGAAGTGTTTTAAACAGAATACGTTGACAAATGTTATTCTTCTTTGTTTCAGTTTTATTGTCATTTTATTCTCATCTTTCAGACCCTCTACTTTCAGCAGAACTTGTCTGCTGTTGTAACAGAAATCCTAACTGATGACTTTTGTTGAGATGCTTCAGAAATCATGTATTCAACTGAATTGAAAGCAGCAATTTACCATCAAACACGCATCCATTTGGACCGCTGTCTACTTGGAAGGCCCAGCGACCCGTTACATTGACGTTGCTGCTCAGACTGAAAGTGGAGTTGACGCCTGTTGCAGAACTTGAGAAAGATCCAGGAATGGTGAAATGGTGAACAGAGTTTATGGTGTCATAGCCAGCCTGCAGGTTCAGAAATACACATGAACAAATGGGTTGACACTCAGAAATAGAGAATGAATGTTCATATAGTGAGGGTAATGAGTCAAACCTGAACATTCCAAACTGTTGGGGCAAGTGAACCGTAGTTAAAGAGAACAAAGGATTTCTGGCCTCCAGAGATCAACACGGCTTGGAAAGTTGCTTTCTGTGAAATGTCATGAATGTTTTAATCCATTCTAGAATTATTTCCCTCCATCATTTTATCTTTAATATCCTTTTAAAAAGTTTTCATCGTCACAATTTATTCCAAGTTTATTTCCAAATGTTACTGCTCCTTATGTAGTCAATCAACTATTTTTAAGATGATTTAATATCCTATGTCGTGAGATGAGGTGACGTTGATTGTATTTAACTGAGTACTTTACAGATATACATCTTGTAATACTTTATATCAATAATCTTTTAACTTACTGTTCCTGTCGTTGGATAATAGGCCACTTCATACCATGTTGCCACAAAGACCCAGTCAGCACTAAAGTTTAGGTTTGGGAAGTAGCTCTTAATGTCCAGTGTAGCTTGTTGGAGGACACTGCTGTTGGTGTATTGGTTGTAGAGGACCAAACCAGTCTGTCTGATGTCTACATCTGTCCAGAATGGAGCAATTAAGTCTATGGGTCCATAGAGTGGAAATCTTTGAGGCATATATGAGGAATACGGTGAATTAAAGGTCAAGTGTCCGTTGTGGTTTACCTAAATACAGAAAAGTGAAGTTAAAAACACTCAAACTCTACACAAAAACGTAATTTTACACACCAGTATTTAGTTTACTAAGATAAAAAAAGAGAGTTAAACTATTATGTTTGTAGAAATGTAGAATCCATTGTTTGGTTTTAAAGGGTTTTGTCCTTCATAATGTTACGTACATAAATGTTGTTGTATGTTTTTCCAAAGTACACAAAAGGCTTTTGCAGGAGAATCTCTGGAGAACTTCCATCAAGTGACCGGGTGGTTGTGGCTCCAGAAATGGGATAAAAATGACCTGAAGAAATGCAGAAGTCAGTGCAGATTAAACTTCAACCAGCTGGCAAAGTTGTAAATTCTTCTGAGTAATCAACTTAAAAAGAACATTTGAACCCAGTAAAATGTTGGATTGTTGCTCATGAAAAGAGTTCACTTACTTAGATGTGTCACATTATTTGGGACTGTAAATAAATCAAAGTAAACAAATCAGTAAATTGTTACAAATTCAAACTTTTTCTCATACAGATAACATTTTGCTTTCTTATATTTAGACTAAAATGAGTTGGTCATCAACCTTTTGCTTGAGGGCTGTGGTCATCACAAACTTTCCTTGATTTTAAGGTCATGTTTTTGTATTTTGTGTAAAAATACAGACACTTTGGCATTTCTACATTATCACTTCTCAAGTGCAAGTTTTCACAAATTTGGGTCTGAAGCTTCTAGTAAATTGTTTTTTTCCCCCAAACTTGGAGCTTAAACATGTTTAAGTTTGTTTTTTTTTCCATTTAAATATCATTTAAAGCTCAAGTTGACCACACATTATGTTCAGACCTTTGAAGTCAGAGGGTTTAACTCGGAGCTCTGAATGTTCATTTGAAAAAAAAGGATTTCTCTCTCCTTTTAAGACATTTGATCTTTTTGTATATATTTGGACAGACTACATGAGAATGATGATGAACCTAAATCTGACAAAAGGATGAACTTACTTAAGACTGTAGGAGGCAATGAGGCTGGAAATCAAAAGAAGCAGAAAAATTGGGATTTGAAACAGAAAATAAAATGTATCTGACCATAACTCTTTAAACACATGGACTGTCTTAATGACCAGAAGATGGGAGAAAGAGGCACGCTTACTCATCATTGGTGGAGCTACTGTGCCTGTAAATCAAACAAAGTCGATACATTAGGATTTAGAAGAAATAAAATAATTTAACATAACAGAACTATTTTTTCCCAATGATAGAAAACAAGTGACTGTATCTATTGTATCAATGTGTTAAATATGAGAGCTTACTTGTATCTGGGGGGGGCACTGAGACTGTGAATCAAACAGAACACACAGGTTATGATACAAACAAAAACAATATGAAACTGTTCAAGTTTGTCAAATAGAACATTTTAATAGACACAGCAGTTTTCCACAATTTTAGACGCTCACACGTCAGAGAAACATTTCTCCATAACCACACAATAAAACATTTATCACAAACCATAACGTTTAACAAACTCATAGGAATATGTTGGCTCTGTAGAAAACACTACTTTTTGTAAATATTACTGTGTACAACTTTAGTTTGACTCTTAGTTTGTTCATTCACTATTTTATAATTAGTCATATTTTGACCATTGCAGTTATATTTTTAAATGTCCATATTTCTAAACTCTTTCAGACCTTCAGTTTGGTCGAGTTCTTCATGGACATTAATGTGAATTACCGTTGAAGCAGAGGAACTGAAAGTTTGTTGGTACACAGATTTCAGGGAAAGAGCAGATAATATTATTATAATATTTGCCTTTGGCATACCAAAGCTGTTTAAGCTTTGAAAAAAAGAGAAAAGATAAGATCATGCATTTATCTGTGTTAAAGAGGTGCAGTCGGGTAGGTAAAGCAACTGAAGCAAGCTGTCAAGTTTGTCCGCATACCCACTGCTTAAAACAAACATTCCAAATAAGGGACTTACCCGGAGCTGAGAAGGTACCTGCATCTGGATATGAAATAAAGAGGAATTGGTAATTATTCTCCTCAAGAAAGCACACATCTTCATTTATTTACACAAATAGCTATTTTCTTAAATGGCCAGAATCTGTTTTAAACATGTACCTTACCCTCAGTTGGGGAAGAAAAAGGGAAACAAAAACATTATCAGAAACACTTCATTTGAAAATTTCTGATGATCCTTTTAAAGTTAAGTGCTGGAACCTTTTCATAGCTAGTCTTCAGACAAATGGAAATTGGAATGTTTCTGTTTCTGAATGATTTATGTAAGTAAAGAAAGTAAGACAAGAAGTGTTTATATTCATGTAGCACCATTCATAATCTAGAGTGGTTGCACCAAATACTGGAGGAGCAGTTTTGATGTACTCAGAAAGCAAAGTAGTCTTAAACCTGGGATGAACAAAAAGTGTTTACAATTTTAAGATCAGATGCTAAGACTCAACTTGAGGACTTCTTAGAGATAAATGAAATCCTTTGACAAAAATTGTTAAATCAAATATTAATTGGGGACTTTAAAAAAAAAAGAAAAGTGTTTCTTTAGAGGCTAGAACATTTAGTCGGAGCAAAACCTGTTATCTATTTTTAGAGAACCTTCCAGTCAAGTTATTAAAACTGGTCTGCCTGTAATTATTAATGTTTTCCATAAAAATATGTGATGTTGTTACTTTATTCTGTTGTTTTCCTTACCTTAAAGATTTGTATTTTCCCATTTCTACAATCTTTTGTTCAATACTTGTTATCAGCAACAATCTCTAAGTTATTTAAACATTATCAATTTTGTAAAAAATGTTTAATTTTCCACTGTTAAAGACACACCCTGCACTTCTGAGTTAGGTTGTGTATTCTTTTTTTACAGCTTTGTTATTAATGCTAAGCATTCCTACAAACACACACCCACACACGTTCTTGAACACAAAAAAGACTAATCCATTTCTATTCGGATGGGAATCTTCTCTGACTGTCACATTCAATGTCAAGATTTTACATAACAAAGTGTTTACATCTTTTTAAATCCATGTCTAAACTTATCATAGGTTGCCATATTTGCAATGAAAATGAGAACTTTTTTTTAACCTAATAGGAATAGCATAAACAAGTAATGGAAAATGCATTTACTCACTTTGTGAAGTCACAACACCTGTAGCAAAAACACATGGATACTTAATATATATTTATTAGTTAGAATGGCAGTTAACATCATCCGCCTGTGACTAGTCATTTCACAGTTACATATGCATTTTTTATTGGAATATGAAATGTTTTGATGAAATACTTACACAGCCTTGACAGAAGCAGGAGTGGCAGCAGAGATCTACCTGCCATTTTTGAAGCTCAAACAGCTGAGCTTCAATTGAAAAGATGAAGCTTGAATAAAAGTACTTACAATGACATTAGAATAAACATACACCAAGATTCTATATAGAAATGATTAAATTTAGCTCTTAAATAAGGTGTGAACAGTTTGAATTTCAATAACTGCGATCGCTCCAATGAAACATCACAATAGTGCACTATCATCCAAGCCTGTTCATCAGGTGAGGCTGCAGGGATGCAGCAAGAATTTATACGTTGGAGCCTGGCACAGTTTCAAACAATTTAGGAGTAGCCAATAAGATGCTGAACAGAAAGAAATGTCATTCTATTATACTGTGTTGAAAGGTACTGACTGTGTGGGCTTTTCTGCATGTTCAAGTCTATTGTGTTAAAACTGGTGCAGAATGTTTTCTTAAGATTACAACAGGTTTAGTTTCGTTTGTCAGCATGAGACATGAGTGAATAACCTCCGTAGGAAATGCAGAAACCGGTTTATTTGACAGTAATCAAAGATTAGTGTGGCCCAGCTCCTTCCATGGGTCATAACTTTTAAACCACGTTAGCACCTGAGCTTTCTGGTTTGTATTAGCAAAGTCCTTTTCTCAGTTGACCTATTCCTGGTGGACTCTGGCAGGGCTGCCCTTTATCACTGATTCTGTTCACAGTTTTTATGGACAGAATTTCTAGGCACAGCCAGGGGCTGGAGGGGGTCTGGTTTGGGGACCGCAGGATTTCCTCTCTGCTTTTTGCAGATGATGTTGTCCTGTTGGCTTCATCGAGCCGGGACCTCCAGCATGCATTGGCCCGGTTTGCAGCTGAGTGTGAAGTGACTGGAATGAGGGTCAGCAACGCTAAATCTGAGGCCATGGTTCTCGACCGGAGAAAGGTAGTTTGCCATCTCTCGGTAGGTGGAGTGCTCCTGCCCCAGGTGGAGGAGTTTAAATATCCTGGGGTCTTGTTCACGAGTGAGGGAAGACCGGAGCGTGAGATTGACAGGCGGATCAGAGCGGCGTCCGGAGTTACACGGTCGCTGTACCGGTCCGTTGTGGTGAAGAGAGAGCTGAGACAAAAAGCAAAGCTCTTAATTTACTGGTCGATCTTCATTCCAATACTCACCTATGGTCATAAGCTCTGGGTCATGACCGAAAGAACGAGGTCCCGAATACAAGCGGCTGAAATTAGCTTCCTCTATGGTGGCTGGGCGCTCCCTTAGAGATGAGGTGAGAAGCTCGGTCACCCGCGGAGAGCTCGGAGTAGAACCGCTTCTCCTCCACATCGAGAGGAGCCAGTATAAGTGGCTCAGGCATCTAGTCTGAATGCCTCCTGGATGCCTCCCTGGAGAGGTGTTACAGCCATGTCCCACTGGCCGGAGGCCCCGAGGAAGACCCAGGACATGTTGGAGAGACTATGTCTGTCGGCTGGCCTGGGAACGCCTCGGGGTCCCCCCCAGAGGAGCTGGAGGAAGTGGCCGGGGTGAGGGAAGTCTGGGCATCTGGGAATGTCTGTATTTTCTTTATCCTTCTACCTGCTGTTTTCAAGACAGTTTTTATGCTCTGTTTGATTTACACAATTGAAGTGGTTGTGTTGGGATTTTTCCGTGTGCCATTTGTATAAGTGATCACCAGAAAGGAATGTGACCTGATTTAATCATGAAAGACAGAACTTCCTGTGAATACAGCAGAAAATGAAAGAGTATGTTCACAACTACCAAACTAACCGGATTCTAAATAAAAGTGCGAGGAAGGGATGGACACCCTCAGAGCGGTTTGGAGCAGAAGGGTTGTCTGTCTTCAGCTCTCCTCGCGAGAAATCGCGAAATCGTACTCTGCTCTTGGTGTCTGTTTTCTTTGTTAATACTGTCTTGTGTTTTCAGAAATAACCTTGACAATGACCTTTGTTTTAAATGGTAAATGAAGTATATTTGTATAGCACTTTTCCACCTTCCTTGAAGCCCCAAAGCCCTTTACAGTCACAAACCCATTCACACGCTGGTGCCAAACACTGGTGACAACCTTCCACTAGAGGCAAGGTGGCACTCAGTGTCTTGCCCAAGGACACTTCAACACATGGGCGGGCAAGGGCAGGAATCAAGCCTGCAATCTTCCGATCAGAGGTCGACCGCCTTACCACTGCACCACGGCCGCCCCTTGTGGTCAAAGGTACTTCCTAGCACCAATTGCAACAATCCATGTATCCCCCATGCCAACCACAATGAAGTTTCTATTTCTCCCACCAAATCCCAGTCCAGTTGGAAATAAGCTCTCAGAAGACTTAAGTGGTAGTTAAAAATGTGGAATGGAAAATCCTGTAAATCAAGTTCAACAAAGAAAACCCTTGTAAATGTTCATCAAGAAAAAGGCATAAGTCAAAAGATGATTAAGTGATGCAAGAATGTCAGCTTCATCACGTACCTGCTGACAAGTAAGGACATGTTTTGATTGATGTAAACTAATGAGGAGAACTAAGGTTCAACATAAACTAGTAAGACCGACCAAACTTCTATCACTGAAAGAGGTGTGGCCTTCCTGTCTTGCAAAAACAAAATTATCAAGCAAGATTTTTCAATTATAAGAAATACTAGTCTGACAAAACATGTCTTAGTGACTTGATTCAATTGATCAAAAATAGCATTCTTTGCAAATCAATTGTTCTTTTTTCGAAGGGCCCCACATGAATTAATCAACAGTGGCTGTGGGCAAAGAGGTAAAAATGAACCTATCTGGACCGTGATGCGTTCAAAGGGACTGCTCTGAATGATTCCAATGAGATTTAATCAGTCTCCACTGTTCTTAGTACACAAATGCAGTCAAAATGTGTACAGCAATACTGAGGTTGTAAATGTTAGTGTTGAGGTTTTCCAACAGGGTGTTGGGGGGGTTCCTCCAGCGGGTGTGGGGGGGGGTGACTGGACACTCTCCCTCCTCCTTTTTACATTCTATCATCCACTTCAGAAGAACAGAAACAGTCACTCGAGCACAGATTTTGGTCTGAAGGCATAGGTAAACTAAAAGTTAGTTGTGTTATGTCCATCTTTACCTGTTTGTATGTGAACATTATTGGAGCCAACAGGTATGTTTTATGATTTTTTCCCTCCCCTCTTCCATAATGACCCTACAACCCCCCCCCCCTCCCATTCTTCCCTCCTTTTCTTTTCCATGCGGTCCAACAAAAAACTGTTATACATATAATTAATGTGAATAAAGTTAAGTATAAATTACAAAATGGGTTTATTCAAATAGTAAAATATGTCCAATACAAGAGGCCTTCAGCTCTGCTCTGTTTGCTCAGCTGTTGGAAAGGACAAGTTTAAAAAAAGAAATAATTTCAGTGTCTATACTTAATTCAATGTTTAAAGACTAATGAAAATCAGGTTTTTTGTGTTTTTAACATGACTCTTGTGACCTTTTTCTGATGGAGAACACATAAAAAGAAAATTAAGACGTAAGTTGCATTTCTGAGTATTTCTATATTCAAATCATTGTGAATCAAGAGAAGACAGAAAAAGGCTATTTGATGTAAAAAACCAAAAGGAAAAAGGCTGGGCGGACAACAAGCTCCGCTCCATTCAGATGCATCCATTGTAGAAAAATGCATCCATTTGCGTCTTTGTTTTCCTCATCTGAGCTTGTATCTGGCTCAAAACTGTATGGCTGGATAATTCTGATATGACATTTTTGTTGAAATGGTAATGTTAGGTTTAGGGTGTGAGATGCAGTAAGTTAGCAGGAGAGCATGTTAACAGAGAGCTCAAATGAAACAGATGAAAGATGGGTGTGAGTAGGAATGTTAGACTTAATTAGTTTTCAATTCCATTGCTGGAATACAAGGAACATTTCATGGCAAGCAGCCAATGTGGTTTCTGTGTCACGACTTTTATTACGGATCGTTTTCTGTTTGGTTCTTTACTATGTATGAATTCTTACTAAGTTTTAAGTTCTTAAAGTAAGGAATGTGAGCATTAATAAGGTATGTAAAAAAGATGGTCCAAATCCAAAGAACAATGACCTGTTTCACTGTTGTTCTGAGGAGAGCTAAAGTAAGAACTGCAGAGTCCCTTCTAGTCAAAGTCCGGTGCAGCAGATAACCATGTTTAATGCAAGGATGTTAAAGATGAGGCCTTAAAAGTCAAAATTAATTAAAAACTTTGTCACGCAAGGGATGACAGGAAGTTAGACTGAGCATTAAGGAGAATCTAGTTTTGCCTTTGGTAAAGTCAAACCAACAAAAAAACATAAAGGCTTTTACAAAGACAGAACAAAATGATTACGGTAACAAGAAAATATAGGCCATTTGTGTTGAAGGTAAAACAGAATTGGCTGGAGTATCTGAGGCCGATTTGAAAGAGATAATAAGCAGTTTCATATCTGTGAAACTGGCTTGACAACAAGTGAAACAAAAAACAAAGTTTAACGTGACAAGTTTACAAATTGATGGACAATGAGGAAATAAGGCTCGGTTTTCTGTCAAACACTATGACCTATAACAAAAAGTATAACATTAAATACTCAACTCCACATTGTCACCTCCAAAGCAGGGTTCAGTTGAAGGTAGGTGTGAGTTTTCTTGTAAAGGCATGCATGTAATTTTAACAAATGCCAATACAAAAATTTGTCTCTTGATGTTTTATTGTTGAAACTGTTAATATTGCTTGTTTGAAAACATCATTTACAAAAAATTCTTGCAGATGAAGCTTTAATAAATATTTATACTGAAGTTTTTGATAACACAGAAAAGGTGGTTATTCTTTTTTTCACAAATTATGTCTGTTTGGATGAACAAATGTATCAGGGCTTCAATGCAGAGGTCGGACTTTTGTCTAGCATATTTATCTAAAAAAAAAAAAAACATCCCAAAGCATAAATTCCTTCCCAAGAAGGGTTGATCAACAATCCAAGTGTCATCCTCTTCCAGCCCACAATGAAAGCAAAAAAGTTTTAGGATAGAAAGGATAGAAAAATAGTATCTTTAAGTATAGCTTCCAAGTTTAATATCTGCACTAATATTATTGTAACAATACTGTTGTTAATACTGTTAATGCTGCATCTTTATTAAACTGAAAACCTACAAATTAAGACAAGAAATTTATATTTATTAAGGTAATAAAGTAAAATAATTTGACAATTAAGATAACCATAGGATGACTTCTTTGACTGACAGGCTTTTTGACTGACAGACACAGTAGTTACTGTAAATTTTCAACACATCAAAACAGTTTACATCCCACTAAAGTCATCGTATCCCATCACCCCATTGCTTGAGTTTACTCATGAGTGGCTTAAAATTCACAGCAAGTTAATTATGACCCCAGTGTGTAGTACAAAGACCCTTCATCCTTATGCAAGGCTGTTACTACCACCTGATTGCTGACGCAAAACAAATCCAAATGAAAAACCTAAATCAACAAAAACATCAGCTCTCTTTAAACTCATTGAATCAGAATTTTGATAGTCAGCAAAACAATGACCAGGGTGAAGACAGATGTCATCTGTCCTGGAGCACTGCTGCTCTAGATCCTTCCTGTAAAAGGGAAGAAGGACAATAAAGAAGTTTAGTCTAGCTATTCTTTATCTACAACAGTAAGGTGATCAAGGTGTTCTACCTAAGCTACATGGCTTCAGATCAAGTGGTCCAACTGAGATGGCTGAAGAGTCATGATGGGATAAGTCCCTCCTGAAACGTGTGGGGTGACCAGGATAACAATGCTGCAGGAAGAAAGTGATTAGTTTCTCTACAACAGAATGCATGTTTTCTCTCTTTGACAGGTATTACTTACAGCTGTGCAGTTGTTGTTTCTCAACAGACACAAGTGGACATTACAGTGAATGAAAATGGATGAGAAATTGGTAAACGTGAACATCTTGGAGGAGAAACGAGCCACAGTGGAGATGCCATTCTGAACCAGCTTAACTGTACCATCATCTGGATTGGGACATCTGTAATAGACAAAGATAGAAAGTAAACAAGATTGTTAGGCAAGATGTTTAAGATAGTTGGTGCAGATAAAAAAAAGTAATTCTTTACTCTTCAGCAACGAGATCCCAGCGATCAGGGTAGGGTAGTTGGTTGACTGGCGTCGCCCAACATGAGTCCAGAACTGTGGAAATCTGTTGTTGATCCACACCTCAATGTAAACCCTTTCATCTACCACCATTTCCTGATTTGTATTAGAGGTAAAGGGAAAGAGGAAGGCTGCGTCCTGATAGGGATGGGTCATCCTCATTTGATGCACACCAACAAAGCTTCTTCCTCACTACACTGTAAAAGAGACGGCAAAAGAGAGCTTCAAATCTAAAAAAAAATGGCCGATTTGACTTCAAATGTTTTAAAAAATCTTAAAAAAAGTTTCTATAAAATGGCTCCAGCAACCCTGTGACCCCAAAATGGATTCAGCATGTTCTGATGATGGGTGAACAGTCTATCAAATGGACATGCACAGAAGACAGTACAATCACCTCTCCAGAGGGTTTATGCCCACATCCATAGACAGAGCCTGGGACAGAGGGTAATAACAGCAGAAGCGCAAATGGACGTTCTTCTGACGGCTTATTATACTTCCATGAGTATCCACATCCCCCTGAATCATTCAGCAATTTAACTGATTGTCCAATTTAATGTCCATTGCTCTGGGCATTAAAATAAAAAAAGGAATTGATGAAGGCATTTACATTCAGTCAGTTTTGATAACAGGTTAGCCTTTAAGTTTTACCATGAGAACTGTTCCACAAAGATGACCCTCATTGTCAAAGTAGAAAACAAGTCTTCCATTTCAGGAGCTATCTTTAAGATGGAGAGCACTGGAGTGAAAGCCTCAAACAGCTGACAGCAGGACACAGACATAGTCCCTGAACTGCTTTCACAGGTGATGGACGAATCTATTTGACACCAGAAGACACAGAAAGAAATTGTTTTACCAGATAGAAAACGATGGTATGATGCTTGCGTTCAGAAGCTCACCCTGGCTGACTGGTCTGTGACTTCCAGCTGTGTCCAAACTCAGTGTCATTTTGGGCGAGTATGCCACTCGGTTTCACTTTATCATCCGAAGGATCTCCGTTGAAGTTCCCACACATCCCACTGACTTTGTTCTGATAGTACTGACTCATTCTGACCAATAGAGTACTCTGGCCATCAAATTGGACAATAAGGTCAGCTGCATCAAAGACTACAAAGCCTTCCTGTGTTGACACTTGAGCTATGGCTCCAACAGTCGTGGGAAGAGACACATCAGATCCATCTACCTGGAAAAGGAGAATTCCACAGAGTTAAAGAAGACGTGAGAACAGAAGAACAAAGCAGTCTGTTGTGAGAGTTGAGTTTACCTTCACTCTTGTGTTTGGTCCAATCCTTACACGCACATTCTCTATCTTTAGAGAAATGTCTGTCCACTGATGAGACAAAGGACACATGGTTGTTACAACGGTGATTGTTGGTGGCTACAACAGGCTCAAACTGGGTGTGATTGTTGCGATGACTTCCAGTCTCAGTAATGATATAAGAGCATGTTCCCTGGAAATGAGCCAGGGCGCCATCAAAGGTGATGTAATGCGGGTCTCCCCAGACAGTGCAGGTGGACATCCCATCATAACAGCCCAGCTGGCCATTCCTGATGGTGCACTGCTGTGCAGGATTGCAGGATGCAGCGGCACAGTACACAACATCAGAGGCTAAACATTCACAGAGCTCAGTGCAACCATCTTTCTAGAGAAGACTCTTCAACCTGCAGAACAGGTGTAAGAAAAGGTGTGGCATCCGTTTGCAAAGACGAGAAATACAAAATAAACACCTTTTATTTCTAATGCCTTACATAACAAGTTCAGTTCAGATACTGGATTTAGTTTCATTTTACCAAGTTGATAAAGTTTATTAATTAAGTTGTATTAATTTTACCAAATTTAATGTGAATTAAAAGTGGACTGGAGTGTGGTGGATTGATATAACCTAAATGTTGAGCTTGACTCCAAATCTATAGAGACGACCATCATGGAGCTTGTCCACAGAGGTGACCACCAGGGAACCAGCCTGGATGAACCAAGCACGGGCGAGTGGGGGTATGTCAAGGACAACCTCAGGAACTGGAGCAGGCTGGGGTGCTTCTGGCACAGAAGGGGCAAGTTGGGGTGCGTCGAGGACCACCCCCGGGGCTGAGAAACTGTAACCAGTCCGCAGCTCCATGTGTCTCGATCTCCTCTTCCTCCTGCTAAAAGTCCTCCCAAAGCCACATGTCCTGTTCCAGTGGGTCCAAGAAGGATTATTGCCAAAGGGCGCCCGGAGAGGACTGACAATGAGGGCGGTGGCGGCTGCGACGGCCCCGTCTCAAAGCCAGACGACTCCCGTCAAAAAACGAGGAGGGGAACTGGGGCCAGTCAGAGGTCCACAGTACTACCCACAGAGACCTGGTGCTCTCTGCCTCCTGGCAGAACGAGAACCGCATGTTCCTTTCTGCTGGATGCCAGTTCAGTTGTTCCATACTGTCACAGAAGGGGAAACCTTTCAAAGTAAAGACAGACATAGTCCCTGAGCTGCTTTCACAGGTGATGGACAAGTCTATTTAACACCAAAAGACACAGAAAGAAATAGTTTTACCACTTCAATCTGCAAAGCCATATAGGGATTTCTGTGAAAGCATTTATTCCCTGAGATCACTTAGGGGAAAAAAGAGGTTTAATACAGCTTCACACAGCACTATTCCTGTGATATTCCTGGGCAAATACAATAAAACAAAAGCGCATTCCACTGTCCTGCCTCATCGGCTGAGATGCTTTTGTTTTCTTACGTTATTGTTCCAAAGAAAAAAGAGGCTGTTCAATTCTCAGAAGACAAAACAAACAGAATAAATAAAAAAAATTAATTGATTGATACATGCAGAGTTCATTGATAGTGTATCTTTCTGTTTTTCATACCTTGAGATGTCTAGATCTTTGAGATCTCAATATAACCCACTAATCCCCTGTCACTACCTTGTTGACAATGCTCTGGCTGCACTTTTAAACTTCTATGTGCAATTATTTATTGAAAAAGAGCTGCTGAAAACAATTTCGTTGTGCTCTACATAGTGATAATAAAAGATTCTGATTCTGCACAGTTTGCAGGATTGCATTCTGTAGATACTAAAGTACCATGACTCTGAGATGTGTCATCTCTAGTTTTCTTTTCATTATTTGGTGCATGGTGCAATTATTAGATCGGGGACGCCACCTGCTGGCCTGTTAACCGTAAGAGCTGAACATTTTCCCATCAGGTTTTCTGTTGATAGTACTGAATGACGAATATTTAGGCAAAGCACGTTTGTGCTGTCAGATGACATTGATAGAACAATAGTGCTGGGCATTCATTCATAGCTTTCATTCATAATAATGGAGCCATATCACAGTGTAAAGCAGGGCGCCATTCTGGGATGTTCAACCCCAAAACAGTGCAATCTATCTATATTTATTAGTATTACAATATTTTAAAATGCTGTTTTAGAATAATTAACAGGTTTTTAAAGCAAAATGAAATATACTTAATAAGAAAATGGGTAACTTTTAATCTGTGTGCAGGTTTTTTACAATTTCATGATCTTTGTATATATTTATGAGAGATTTATTGGTTGATTGTGTATTTGCACTGGGTCATATTTATTTAATTACTAACAGTTTGGGACTCCATAGATCAGTAACCATTCTGTAGCAGATTTACAAATTTGCCAGAATCTTTGGATCACTAAACATGAAAAAAAAAAACAGGTGTTGGTTTGGGGCTGTATGACAGAAATCACAGAGATCAACCTCAAAACCAAATCTACTTCTCAACGTCTTGATGGGTAATAATTGTTTATAATTTTGAACGGCATCTCTTTAATTTTGGGGACCACTGGCCATTTTAATAATTTTCCATAGTTGAGCATCTGATGTGACTGTTCTCCAGCCACATGAACTACACCGCATCCTAATGTGTATATCGCGATAACAAATAACTCGTATACGTCACATTGCCTCCTGTTGGACAGGTAGAATGTCCTTGTCCTTGTCTGTTCAATGTTTGAGAACTTTCTTTTTAAATTATAGTTTTAAGAGTTTTCAAAATTATCGTTTTATTTAAATACTTAAAAAACTTAGGGAATTAATTTTTAATGAATTTGGTAACAGATACGTAACAGATTTATTCTGATAGACCATTGTGGTACAGGTAAACCCCAACTACCAGGGATCAATGCAGTAGTTGAAGAAAAATAAGACCTCTGAGTTTTAATACAATCAGAGGTTAATTTAAAAAAAAATACAAAACAAAGAAATAAAAATATTTTACAATTGCTAAATTAATTTTCTAAAAATAATTTAGATTATATTTAGCAGATTCCGATCAAGCTCGCGCAGCACCGGATATGACGCCACAGCACGTTCGCGTCTACGCAAGTGTTTTTAAAAAAGCGGCGGATGCATTCACACATCTTGATTTCAAGATCTTCGTGCTGTTTTTAGAAGCGTATGGAGTCTTGTATGTAAACATACATTTTTCTCTTTTGAATTAGAAATTTAAAATGAAGACTTTTTTGTCTTGGTGATCACAAACCGTTGTTTTAGCGGTTTCCATTAAGAAAAGATAGCGATCTGCTAAGCTAACATAGCTAGCTACACAGTACTGCCGGTGTTCATAAAACAATCAATTTTTTTGGTTTTTTAAATATAAATGAATTCATTGAACGTTGCATATATTTATATCGTCTTGATTTTATTTTGTATATTAATCTATTCTTTTTCATTTTTAAATGGAAAAAAATAACCATTATTTGGTTGTTTATTTCATAGGTCGATGATATTTTACTAATCTTAGCTCACGGTAACCAAACCAATGCAGCCACAACAGTTTTCGAAGGAGCGAGGACTTTTTGGTAAACTCTCGCAGGGCAAGAAGAAACTAGAGGGCAAGACTTTCTATCTCGACAATGTAAAGAAACACTCAGCTGCCCTGCTTTTGGAGGCTGTATCTCTGCTAGGAGGGGTAAGTGTGTGTTAACCTACGAGCATTTAAATGAAACTAATGCACTTTGTGTAATTTGTTCTAAAGAATTAACTGCACTACTTTAGATTTCAAATAGAACTTGACTAAATTGCCTGTGTGATCATATTTTCTGCTGATTTGACTTTGTTTTTGAAAGTTAAAAATGATCTAAACCGCATTTATTTCAACTTCTATTTCAAACTGAACTTAATTAATGAGATTTTATGTTCCTGCAATGACCTAAAAACCTTTTTTTTATTCCTCTGTGTAGAAGATTGAGAGTTTCTTGCACAAGGATGTCAGTTTTGTTGTAACTGGAAGCCTGGAGCGATTGAAGGAGAAAAATGGTGTGGAGACTAGAGAAGGAGCTAAAGGACTCTGCGAAGGAACCCAGCGTCTGATGACGGAGCAGAAAAGCAGCGCTAAGCTTCCAACAAAAAAACCCAGATCTATGGTACGTAAATAATATTTTAAAGCTTTTTTTTTAAGTGTCCTGCTTTTTACAAATTGATTATAAACTTTCAAATGGAATATTTTGCTGTATCTTATAATTTTTTCCACTTATTTGGTTTATTTGTTTAAAAAAAAAATTAAACTTTTTTTGTCTAAAAGAACAATGGTTTGTGGTGACAGTATGTTTTTAGTATAGTAAACCCATTGAATCATGGGAGCCTTTTTATTTTATTTTCTTGGTGTGTTTCATTAGATCTTTTTTTTGTCTTCTTTGCATTTGGTTAACATTGGAAAACATGTTTTTTTTTTAATTTTATGTCAAGCATTTTGAGTTACGTCGGTCAGAAAAGTGCTCTACAAATAAAGTTTTGATTTGATCCGCCCTTGCAGGCTTGTGCGAGCCGTGGGAAAGCTCTGCTTGAAAAAGCGATACGCAACAATGTAAGTCATGGCAGCCCAACAGTTAAACTTTGCAGTTTTTGTTCAACCTGATCATGAGTTCTTAACTTTTTACCTTTTTTTTTTAATCTCGCAGGACCGACTGCGTGGGAGCAGCGTTCTGTCTGATGCCCAGTCGTGGGGCGTTAAGATACTTTATGTGGATGGTATCCTTTTTAGCTTATTGTGTTGAAGATGATGACAAACTTGATTCGAGTGTAGTGAAGAAGTGTTCACAACAGATGGCAGCATGTGAATTTCTTTTCTTCTAGGTAACAATCCCTAAAACATTCAGAATTTCAACACAAAGAAGTGTTTAAAAAACTGACTTGCTGTACTGTAGATGTATTTATCTAAACATCCTAAGGAAAGCACTGAATTTAAAAGCTAAAAATCAAAATTCTGACTACAATTTTGATTTAGGGAAAATTTTATTTGATTCAAGGTAAAACAAGTAAAATAATTTGTGATTCAATTAAAAAAAAAAAAGAATCCCTTAAGAAAGAAATGTTTAGATCTGCTTTGAAAATTGTTTTTTTCCACATGAAAATTTTGTGCTTGGAGTTTGTGAACCACGTTTTTCCCCTTTACAAACCATCAGACGTCCTCATATGTCTGAAACAGCTGAGTCGAGAGAGCTTCAGTCCTAAACACAAAAGGATAGAGGTAAGAATTATGCTAAACCTCTTTATTTTCTCTTTTACATACTCTAAAGAAAACGTCTGTTCAGCTTTCAAACAAGTAATGAACAAAGGGAAATGGGTTAGTATGTTGTATTTTTTAATCCTTTCCTGTTTACTATTTTCCTCAGAAGATTTCCACCAAGCAAAGGCAACCAGCTGTCAGAGGTTAGGTTTTTTTTTATGCCCCTCTCAACTAATGGAATTTAGTTTTTTTGCCTAGTTGAATGTTTTTCTCATTTGTCTTCATGTCTCCCAAACAGCTGCACCTTTGAGGTCCCTTATCTTAAAATTGAAGACGTAAGCAGGTGAGTTCTGCACTCGGAATGAAGGCATCCCAGCTTTAATGCTTCATTTAGGGCAAAACATGAACAGTGTTCATGCCCGCAGAGTTTCGGGTTATGGTGTCAGATGAGCTCCCTTTTTGCAAGTCAAGTGCAGCAGGGAGACCAAGGCGGGTGGCAGCGATCTGCCCTGCCGTGTCTGTCGTTCATGGGGGGGTATGCATTTCAGCCCAGATGATTTTCTTAATTGAAGCGGTTGAGAGGTGGCATGTAATGCGACGAGCGGCTCCATCCCCAGTAGACCTGCTCCCCAGGAGTGCAGCAGATTCGATTTCTTCTAGATGTTTTCTGCCAGGGGGGGGCCTCTGTGTTCACTAGTCCTTTTATTTGCCCTCACATTTAGGTTAATTAAAAAGCTCTGGTTAACGTTTGGAAAGAACCAGTGAGCCCCATGAGGCCGTGCAATGTAGTGGAAGTCGATTTCATCAGCGCAAACTTCTCCCACCATCAATTTTTTTTTCAAATTCAAATTGTTTACTCTGTAAACGCATTTAAGTTCTTTTCATCTTAAACAATGGGGTTTGACAGACGTCTTGGGTGTTTTTCTCTGTTTTATTCCTTTCTTCTGCCATTCAACAGGAGATACCGACCTCTGCATGTGCAGTCCATGACCTTTCCTGCCCTGTTCTACTCGGGTCGACACAGTCCTTTTGAGGCGCCTCCCCCCCCTCAGTTTGACAAACAGCCCGACCATGAAAACAGTAAAACAAGGTGATTCTATTAAGATCCTTTTAATTGCTTGCAAATTCTCTTTATATTTTATTTTTTTCTGGCACTAAACTAGTAGAAAATAAGAACAAAAACACTAAACTCAACCATGTTTGTGACATTTTTTGAGGGGTTGTGTCATTAAGAGTTGTTTTCTTTTCCAATCAGAGTAAAGAAAATTGGAAGCAAAGCTCAGGACAAATCTCCAGTTGGGGTTTTTTGTAGCCCCTCACCTTGGCGGCCTCGTAAGAAGGACAATTCGTACTGCGAGTGCTGCTGTGAAACCTTCACCAATTTGGAGGAGGTGGGATTGATTGATTGATTTAGTGAAAAAACTGCTTGTTTGTTGATTTGCTGATGACTGTTTTCTCCTGTCTTTCCTATCTCATTGTCCTTACAGCATCTACTGTCGGATCAGCATCGTTCGTTTGTGCTGAATCCCTTCAACTACAGAACAGTAGATCAGCTTGTGGCTGAAATGTCTCCGGGATTTGATCCCAGGCTAGCAGAAGAAACCTCGAAAAGGTGAGATTTATTTAGGGATTTGACGATCACTCGTTTGATTTTTAAGAATCTGCTGACACAGAGTACCACTAAGATACGTTTGTAATGCATTAAAAAAATGAGTAAACAGCTCCAGACCTTCCCCCATTTTTATTTAATTTACCTTATTTTATCATTCAGCACTAAAACTTGCCGCTTCTGTGAAGTAGAGCAGATGGAACAACCAAAAACAAATACTCCAGCTATCAACTCGAAACAGTACTTCACTATTAACTAATAAAATAGGCGAGAATTAGTCGTTTAAAGACGTTTGAAGACTGTAGCTTTAGGATCTTAAGAACTAATGAACATTTCTGATCAGATATGATTCATATTTATAAAAATTTCTAAAAAGAAATGTAAAATTATTTTCCTTCAAAATTAATATTGTAAAGTGAATATGATGACATTTATTCATGAGTGGCTCATATCAATGTAATCATTTATTCAAGTTGGTTATTAATGAGTTATGAAAGATTTTTTATTATTATTTTTTCCTGGAGCTTGAACTTTGTAGATGGTCCCTTGGCAGCAGTCTCACAGCCATCTTTCCATTCATCTCTTAATAAAAAGATTAAAATAATATATATATGTATATATTAAATATTTATATTCAGATATTTTACATGCCTTTTAAGATTATAGTTTGCATTTAGACAAACCAATAAAGACACCTGCTGTCAGTCCTGAATGTTTTTTAAAGCAGTTTTTGAACCAGGAACTACGAATCTGTGACTATCTTGCCAACTTTACCAAACTGTCTTTCTGCGCCTCCTGCTCAAACTAGTGCCGCATCCTGCTGTGTTTTACAACAATCAAACTTTGTGATCCATTCAGGATCTGTTAAACTTCCAGTATTTAGCTGCTCCGCTTTACTTGAAAAATACAGCGCTGATCGTAGTTATGAGTAAAATAAAAATCCGATCCCTGATCGGGATGCAACATCCGATTACTATCGAGCCTGAAACTACATCCTCGGATAAAGACATCCCTATTTGTACTTATTTATCTATTTTTGTCTTTTAGACCAACATCTCCTCTTCCTCTCGACACCGTTGGTGAGCTGGAGCCTCTAACTGATGCTGAGATGGAGCGTGCTGTTCGGGCCCTGCAGAGACATGGTTCTTCCCTAACTGCTGGAGATACCAGCCCGACTGGAAGGCCTCTTTTCTGTGGTCTTCCATCAGCAGGGGCTGTTTTTACCTTTGAAAATGAAGCGGCTCCGCCTACTTTCCATCCTGAGGTGGGCCGGCAGTGCCCAGATCTTCTGCAGCCTCGTGCATCGAGCCCGGTCATGCCTGTTCTGACTCCAGAGCCACGGTCGGACCCGCTTATCAACAAACGGAAAAACCGTCCCCCGACTGCTCTGCTACAGGCTTTTCTTGGGATCCCTACGCTCTGCCTCCAGTTCTCAGTCCACAAATCCCTTCTTCACTCGACGCCATGGAACAACAAAGAAGCCCTCACTCGGAACCTCCTGTTCTCAGTCCTCAAAGGTTCTCCACAGAAGAGACTGTGGGAGAACTGACTTATGAAATGAATGTTCCACATCAAATTGTTCCCCCGTTCAGCCCCGTTCTCTCTGTGGATGCGACTAATCCAGAGAAACGAGTTCTTTTTGGGTCGGATGGACTCTTTGGTTTCAACAGCAGCTTGAGGCGTGCTGCTCAAACGCGCCGTTGGTCAAACTCTGTCCCTAAACAGTTGCCCATCGCGCCAAATCCCAAAAAGCGCTGCAGATCCGCCAGCCCTGTTCACATGCACCGTAAAAGGCGGAGGACGGCGTCGTTTGGGGACAGCGGTCAGTGGTCTGAGCTCAGCATTAAGGACGCCAAATCTCAAAGAGACAGTGTGGCAATTCTGCGTGGCTGGGTTTCATTTGACAATGTCTCTTATGGAAATCTGAATAACCCGTTCTCCATGTTTACTGCCTCATCTTCTGTTCCTTTAAAGAATTCTTCTCAGGGTCCAAATCACTTTGACTCTGGGAAGGATCAGCTTTCATGGCTTTTGTCCTCCAAAGCAGCCATCTGTGATGGTTCTGACAGACCTAACGCCGCGGCGTCCTCTCTACCGTCGCTCTATCTGTCTACCTCCATCTGCATCGAACCAGGCCTCATCCCTGACCCGGCCGAGCTCTCTCCTTCATCCTCAGACTCAGACTGGGACTGCAACCTGCTGGCATGCCTCAACCAAACCCCGGCTCCAACGCCGTCTGAGCACAGCTGTGCTGTGGACGCAGAGCTGCTCCGCAGGCCGTGTCCGTGGATGCACGACACCAGCTACGAGTCGCATCTGCAGACCGTGCTCCCGCCCTTAAACTCGGCTGCGTCTGCGTGCGGGGAGGACGTGGAGCCCTCGGCTTTCAGCAGGACGGTGGTCCAGGTTGTTGAAGTCCAACACTAGGAGAACTTCTACTTTAACTTCAACAGCACTTAAGGCCAGAGACACAAGAAATGAGAAGCATTTCTTAAATGATTTGTCCTCTTTAAGAATCAGTTTTTATTTCCTATAAATGAGAGATTTATTCTTTTTTTTTTTTAGATATCTATATCATCCTCCATCTTGACCGGACTCTTCCAAACAGCATTCAGTGGTTTTTGCTGACTGCAGCTGTTCATCAGCTCTGTCTGGGAACACGCGTGTGTGTGGGGGGGGGGGTTTGCTGAGAATTTAATGAGGTTTTTCTGAAAGGGGGCATTATTCAATTACTGTAAGTGCTGCGCCTGGATCCCATCCCATCCGTTGATGGCCAAACACATTGAGAACCGCCGGCCGTAGAGATAAACCGTCAATGTCAAATGGCTCTTCCTGCTTTTTGAAGACGGGCCAGATCGAGGAGAAGGAGGTCTGTTAGAATTCTGGAAGGATGTGAAGGTTGTTTGGCGTTGGATTGTCATCAGTAGATGACAATAACAGGTCAAAGTTTCAAAGCTTCAATCCACTAATAAAACCCGTTAGATGCATTCCTAAACCTGTAAATAAATGGAGATTTTAGTTTGAAAGATGACTTTTAAGAATTATTCCGTACAAACCTTGTATATTTTATGTAATAAATTTTTTAGGCTCTAAAATTTTTCACGTCTGGACATTTTATTTTAATAGATTCTGACTTTTTTTTTGTCTAAATGAGATGAAGAGAAGGATTCAAGGTTTTATCGTCCTCCTGCTGAACAATATTTAATGTGTAATCTCCATCCTTGGGTTTTATATTTGTGTTTAAGAAATTCCTGGTTAGTCTTGTCAAAAACCTTTTTTAACTACACAACAAGAATGCTTGTTATATTCTTTACTAAATTCAAAAGTCCATAAAGTTAGAATAACAAAGATGTTAGAAAAGAACCAAAACCTCTTAAATATATGTTTAAGATTCCCATATAACTTCAAGCATAAGTATTGGAATTAGATTAAAAAGAAATCTTCATAAAGTAACTACTCTTGAGTAACGGTATCAGTAACAGTATACACATGCCAAAAGAAATATAAATGTGAGTAACCTCAACTGTGAATGTAGAAATTTTAAGCCAAAGTCTTTACACAGTTAAAAATCTTAAACATCTTTGGTTGTTTTGTTTTATTAAATAACTAAGTTTGCAGATTTGGGTTTAAAATTTGCTTTCTTATGGGAATCAAATTTTTATTACATGTTTGTATTTTCTAATACATCATTCTGTAAGTTTTCATGAAGTAAAAGTCAAAACTGACCATGTCAGGGCAGGTATAGGGAAAATCTGCTTTCCTCAACCCTTCAGTGGCCAAAACTATAGAGAAAAATGCAAAGGGTTGTACCATCACACAGTAAAATGCTAGAAAAATGTGAGGTTTGCCAATACTCGAATCATACCTAAAGACCCACGCTGATGAAAATGGTGTTTTTGGTGTTTTTAGAATGTTCTTGTGGCAGTGTCTTAAGATGGCAGACAGATTTAAAGAAAAATTAAGATTAAAAAATCATTTCTGAACATTTATTTATGTTGCTGTAAATCACAAGCAGATGCAAGTTTGTTGTTTGAAGAACCTTGTAAGTTTGACACACAAGTTACTACAGCAAGCTGCTCCTCTCCATTCCAATGCATCCACTTGCAGGCAAATACATCCGTTACGCTTTTGTTTTCTCATCTGATCTGACATCTGGCTCATAATCAGTAACAGTTAGCTCCAATATTGCTTCCCGTTTTTGTTTAAAATAGTTTTTATTATTAGGCTGAGTTGTGAGAGGCTGGGAAAGTGTGTAAACAGATGGATGATGGGAAGAGGAAGGGCTTAATTTGTGCCCATAACTCCGATTTGAATTTCTAACCAAGTACTGCCGCCTTGCAAAAACGATCTCTTAGAAAATGACACAGGTTCTTGGATTTTGGCTCAAAACAGCATAATTATAATAAAAAAGACAGCTGAGAATGCTTTAAAATAGATCAAACAATGATGGGAGTGGAGCTTTAATGAAATCAAATTAATCTTTTAAAATAATATGAAAAATAGGCAGATATTTCTTATGAATGCAATAATATTTATTAAGTTATTTTACTTTGAAACTGATTTTAAAATGAATATTTTATAATCCTCCACTCAATGAGGTGCCCCCTAACCCTGCGCTATGGCCCCCTGAGTCAATGCGTTCTGGACGCGCCTCTGCAGATGAGGGGTTGGGCACGCGGCGCCGGCGCAGCCTCACTCGTGAGGACTCGGAGCGAGTTCCCACCAGCGGTGAGCTGAAAGGTGTGTCGGGGAGATGTCTGCCCCGAACGTCAACCGAACCCGCCGCCGAGTTCGTCCGCAGCCCAGCGACCCCCGCCACGTCGCGTGACGGGGCAACACGGAGGCAAGAATCACGGGGGGTGAGAGCACCATGCCCGCCGCGACAACATGCCTGCTGTTCGCCTCGCTTTGCGCGAGCTGCGCGGGGACAGGTGAGCCGCCCACGCGCTCCTTTCAGTTTTAGCTGAAAAAACAAACAAACATTGGAGGTAAATTGGGAGTAAACTTTTGTTGTTGTTGTGGTTTTTCGATGTCCGCGTGGCGCGCAGGTCTGTGGGAGCGCGTGAGGCTGGAGAACGGGCAGCCGCACGCGGGGGAGCTGGTTCAGCCCAAGCGGCTCCTCCAACAGGTCCACTCCGATGAAGAGATGCTGCACAGCCGCCTGGAGACCCGGGTCAAACACCCCCCTGAACAAGAAACGCAGCAGGTGAGCCCCTCCTCAACATTAAGCACTTTGTGTTATACTTTATATGAAAAGGGCTTTATAAATAAAGTTTGATTGATTGATTGACCCCACTTAACACATTTACTGCATTTATAAATTTCATTGTACAATGACAATAAAAGCAAATCTAATCTAATCACCTAATCTAATCTAATCTCAATGTAAAGTGTTTTTTTTTTTTTTGTGGGAGATTTTGGAAAAGTTCTTCCACCAATGAAATCCCATTTTTACACGATCATTTTAAATCAAACTGTTATTTTTCCACACCTGTGATACCTGAAGGTGGGCGGGAATAAAAAAGTGAATCTCTTTATATCTGATGATGGCAGCCACACCTCAGCCTTCACTAAAGGGGAGAAAAAAGCAAACACCCTATACCTTTCACCCACTTTTTTTCCACCTCATTTAGTTATATTTCACAGCACCTGTGCTCTTACGTTACCTGTGCTATGGACAGTGTGAGACAGCTGCCGGTCAGTGGATATGACACAGAGCTGACCCTGGCGCCGACCTTCATCAGCGCCTCGTCTCCTGACTTCTGCAGAAACAGGAGCCCCGCACATGTAAATGTAGATGAAAAGCAAACAGTAGTGCACTTTTCTGCTTCTATGCAGTTTTTGAATGGGTCTGCAGAGGTAGGTAGCTCTCATTTAATCCATGTGTGGAAGAGTTGGTCTTCAAACATAAAAAGGAAAACACTTTCAAATGGAAAATATCCAGGAAGTCCTAAGTAAATCCCCACAGGATTTCAGAGCTGGGGTAGTCTGATTCTGGGATTCATAATTAAAGACCCACTCACTCCACTAGAAATTGAGTGGAGCGTTATCATATATATATATATATATATATATATATATATATATATATATATATATATATATATATATATATATATATATATATATATATATATATATATATATATATATATATATATATATATATATATAAGAATTAATCAGGAGCAAACGAAAAAAACACAGTTTGAAAAAGCTCTTTAGAGAGCAGCTGGACCAAAGTCTCCCTGTTCTGCTCTATTCTGATGCATCCACTTGCAGACAAAGGAATCCATTAACGTCTCCTTTTTTCTCGTCCCAGCTGACATCTGGCTCAGAACTATACAGCTGGATAGCTCACATACAGCTCGCCATCTTTGTTGTACTCCAAATTCTTTCAAACAAATTCTGCATTTTATTATATGTTTGCTTTTTTTGTTGCTGTTTTTTTCCATGAACAGCCTTGTTTTTTTTTGTTTTTTTTATTCTTGACGTCATATTTCTGTTAACAGTTTGCCACGTTAGGAAATTCTGCAAAATATCAAAACATGTAAAATGATAGAACGCCTGAGATTCAGCAGATCTCAATGATTTTAATCAGCCAGTATTAATGTTTTCTTCTTACTTCTCCTGACTCTCATCTTTAGCCCGTCCATCTGTCCCAGAGCAGCTTCCTGGTGGAGGCCTTCGGCGCTTCGTTCATCCTTGACCTTGAACTCAACCAGTAAGTAAACACAGCTCACATCCAGCCTGTAAAAAAAGATGGAGAGTGTGTGTCTGTGGGCTTGATCCTTGACAACTCCTGCAAGGATTCTTAACGACAAAAATTTAGCCTGAAGTGGATCATCAGCGTTTAAAGGAAACAAACAACCAAAAAAAAGTTTTTAGAACCAGTCTATCTTATACCCGTTGAAGGATTGTGTGGTCCTACATTTGTTGGACCTACATTTATGGTAAACTGACTTTGCTCCAGAGACTTTTATTTTGAAACCAGCCTCACTGCCTGGTGTAGTCTCTTTGGTTGAGCCACACAAAAGTCAATTCATTCATGTTTTTGTTCTGTCTACCCCCAAAAAACTAGCAGATGACCAAAAGACAACTATTTTTTTCCCTCTGAAATGCAGATGGGAAAGAATCAAAGTGACCTGCCTTCAACCCACATTTAATTAGATGTTCCAGAAACAGATGATTGATCAACATTATCAGTGATGCTATGACTAAAGAGATCCACAAGGACCTTACATCTGCCTTATCTGATGTAGGCATGGTGGAACCATTTTTATCAATACACCACAACAAGATGAAGGAACATCCGAATGAAACTCAGAAAAATCGCCAAACTTCGCGACAAACGTTTCTTTGGAGGAAAAATGATTGGTGGAAAAATGTCAGACAGCAAACTCACTTAGGTGGAAAAGAGACTCTATCTAAAGGCCTCCAATTTGTCCTTTACACCAATCCCATTCCAGTTGTGGAAGCAGCAGAACCTTCCATAAAGAAACATAACAGGAGGCGGAACAGCTGAGGGTTAGAGTGTCGGCCTCCAGGGCAAAACCAGCAGCAAAACATCTGGATCAACCTTTAGAGCCCAGAACAAAATCCTCCATCAACTGAGATGACAGGAAATTTGGAAAAACCTGTTTGCACACAGTTGCCGATCCAGATTTCAGAGACAAAATGATTGATTTAGCTTTCTATCACAACACTACAATTAGATAGATAGATAGATAGATAGATAGATAGATAGATAGATAGATAGATAGATAGATAGACAACTTTATTTATCCATTTGGGAGGTTCCCGCATGGAAATTGACATCTCCATCGCATACAGGACTGGTTGACATACATGTATGAAGAGCAGTATAGTAATCAGAAAAAAGTATAACAGTAAAAACAGTAACAAACAGTTTAAATATCTGCAAACAGCAAAACAGCATTTACAAAAAAGTCATTCAGGCCCTTTCCCTTTCCTTTTCCGTCCCCCTTCCCAATTCTAACACCAACAGTGGCTGCAATGGTTTGCTGTGAGTCAGTCAGGGAAGATACTAATAACAGAGAGGGTTTATGTTTGAAGGTTCTTAATTTTTTTTCCCTTTTAGCAATCTTCTGTCTACAGACTATGTGGAGCGGCACTTTGATAATGGACAGCAGTCCCAGAGTTTGGTAGGTTTGCCAAGAATTTTCTTACCTTCTTACTGTGTAAACATGTAATCCACTCTTTTATTTTAGTTTTTTGTGCTTTGTTTTGTGTGACCAAAGGCTGCAACACTTTTTTTTAAGTGTCTTTACCCAAAAAGGAGATTAATTAATTTTAAATCGCATAGGGTAGATGGGGTATTTAAAATTTCTTTATTAATTTCTGTATTAGTCATTTAGATATTTAGGTCACCAAACCAGCTTCAGTCTTTTCTTTTCATTTTTTTTCCTTTTCATTTTTTTTCCTTTTCATTTTTAATAATAAGTAACTGCATTGTATGTATAAACATGTGTATTTTGTCCTTATAAGTAAAAATAATCACGTAAGTGTGTTTAGTAAAAAAATAACAATCAACAAAGGAGAATTTCTCTTCATGTGATATACTTAAAGAGCCACTCTGATGACCTTTTAAAATATTGTTCAAGCATTTCCAGGGGTCTTTACATCATGATGCTGCTTTTGGCCAAAATAAAAAAACTCTGTGTTGTTTTCTCGGACATAGTTTCTGCACAGCTATAGCAGTTGATTAAAAATTGCCCTCACTCCACCCCACTTCTACCACCTGTTGCTGAGAGCTCTCTATTTGCACTCTCTACTAGTTTCCAGCCCCTCACACTCCCAAACAAATGTTACCGGTGCAGCAAATCTGGTGAGCAATATTGGGGCTATCCAGCCGTACAGTTTTGAGCAGGATACCAGCTCGGACGAGGAAAATGAAGACGTAGACGAATCTATTTTGCTGAAAGTGGATACATCAGAATGGAGCAGAGCTTGTGGCCTGCTCAGCGTATTTTCTATGTCCGAAGCGCTTTGTTTTCAGTAAACAAACTGCATTTTTTGTCCCATCTGGATTCACAACGATTTGAATAAAGAAATGAGCTTAATTTGCTTTATATACATTCTATCAAATGCACATATTTATCAAGGAAGAGATTTCAACTGTGTCTCCCGTCAATTATCATGGAAAATGTGGAAGGAGGGCTTTCCGTGTTTATCAACAAAATGTGCTGTCACTCCGACAACATATCTGTTAAGAAAAGGCGTGTGGTCCGGACGTTGAACTTTTAGCCATCAGACTGCGTCCATATTACTTGCTCAGGGAATTCTCTCCCACCGTTTTAGTAACTGTTTACTCCTCCTGCTAACCGTACAACTGCAAATGACATCATCCACGAAGCGGCGGAGAAAGAGACGTCCTACCCAGGTGATTTTAATAATGTAAACATGGACAAACCCCTGTCTGCCTTTCACACAATGCTGTATTTTCTGGAGTATAAGTCGCAGTACCAAAAAAAACAAATAAAAAAAACACACACTATAAAGAAGAAAAACCCATATATAAGTCGCATTGGAGTATTAGTCGCACTTTAAAGAGTAAAGTCCAACATTTATGAATCAATTCGCCAAGTCCAGCGTAATTAGCTTCCGCTGTCTCTTTTGATGTGCGTTTCTCAATCCTTGCCAAAAATTATGTTCGTGAACTAGATGCTCCCATTGCGTATAGAGATGCTACCATCTGAGGTAGCTTTGACTGTATATCTCATTTGTAATGCACAGAAGATACAGAGGATGGTTTTTGGTTTGAAGTTTATTTATTTTGAAGAGCGCTACTAAAGCATCACTAGTCATGTCTCCATGTCTGTGTTCATGAGATCATTCAGTGTTTTTTTTCTCTTCCTTACGACGATTGTTACTTTCTATTCTCCAGGATGGTCTGTTTAGCTGTTCTTCGGTCTTTCTGGGACCATGTTTGATGACTCGCTGTCCCACATTAGTCCAAGGAGATCTTACCCTGTTAGGAAGATCCGATCATAATATGGTGCCCCTCGCCCCCTGCTATGTGCCCCTGGTGAGGAGGCAGCCTGTGACCAAAAGGTCCGTGCAGAGGTGGTCAGAGGAGGTCTACCAGACACTACAGAGTTCCTTTGAGGTCACAGACTGGGATGTACTGTGTGAACCCCATAGAAGCATGAGCTTGTGATGCCATATATTTCATTTTCACACTAATTTAAACAGTGTGAATTGAACTTTAGTGTATTGCAAAAGAGCTTTCTCTCTTTTCTGACCTTCTAGAGTTTATGAGCGGAGCTCTGCTGATAATGCAATTGCCCTCTGGGATAAATAAAGTATTCTGATAGATTTATATACACTCACTGGCCACTCTGTTAGGCACACCTGTCCAGCTGCTCGTTAGCACAGGTAGCCAATTGGCAAGTAGCCAATCAAATGTCAACAACTTGCTGCATTTAGGCATGTAGACATGGTCCAGACAATCTGCTGCAGTTCAAACTGAGCATCAGAACACGGAAGAAAAGTGATCAAAGGGACTTTTGATGTGGCATGGTTGTTTGTGCCAGACGGCCTGGTCTGAGTATTTCAGAAACTGGTGATCTACTGGGATTTTCACCCACAACCATCTCTAGGGTTTACAGAAAATGGTCCCAAAAAGAAAAGAAAAATCCTGTGAGCAGCAGTTCTGTGGGCGGAAATGCCTCCTTGATACCAGAGGTCAGAGGAGAATGGTCAGACTGATAGAAAGACAACAGGAACTCAAATAACCGCAGGTTACCACAGAGGTCTGCAGAAGAGCAGCTCTGAACGTACAACACATCAAGCCTTCAGGCTGATGGACTACAGCAGCAGAAGACCACAACGGGTGTCACTCCTGTCTGCAAAGTACAGGAAACTGAGGCTCCAGTTCACTCAGGCTCACCAAAACTGGACAATAGAAGATTGAAAAAACATTACAAGGTCTGATGAGTATCTGTTTCTGCTGCAACATTCCAGTGGTAGGGTCAGAATTTGGCGTCAACACCATGAAACGTGAATCAATCCTCCCTTGTATCAATCGTTCAGGCTGATGGTGGTGGCGTAATGAGGATGATACTTTCTTGGTGCTCTTTGGCTCCTTTGTACCAATTGAGCATCATTATAGGTTAATTTTTTGTATATATATCCTCCATCATCTGAAAAATATTGTGAGAACACGTTAAAGACACCACTTTAATCGGAATGCGTCTTTAAAAGAAACATGACAGAAAATGGTTTGAAAAGAGACCAACAGCTGCAGGGGGGGGCTAAAAGGCCCATAAAAAAGCAAACCGGTTCACCTTGTTTTGCTAAATGTTCTCATCTCCTTGAACCTAAAGAAACTCCCAGCGCTGCTTTGGCTCCACATTTGCATAAGTCTTTATAGTGTCATCCAGTCGTGTTATCTTAAATGTAGGAAAACACTGCGATGCGGTGAAACATATTTTGTCCATCTTTTTATTTTTATCTTTGTCCGCATCACACGCTCCTCTTTCCCTGTCAAATACCCACCTTGGCAATCAGTAGACAGTTGCCATGGTAACTATAATAGAAAATCGTACAAGTGTGAATGGGTGGCTAGAGGAGCCTGTGAAAGTGGTGAGAAAGCAGGCAGGAGACACACGCTTTGAGTGTTAGACTGTCGGAACGGCTTAACCGGAAACAAAATTCTCTTATGGGATGCACTGAAGAGACAGAGTGATGTGTAACATGCCTCAGGAGAATAGATTCTGTCATTGTAGCCTCTATGTGTTTTTGTGTGTGTTATTATTATTATTTTTTTTTTACAATTATAGTTTTTGAAACTGCTGCTACCAAACCTTTTGGGAAGTTTTCAAATTAGGATTCAAACAAATCATTTTCTGTTAGTTGGCTTGCATCTCTCACTGACTTTCTCGGCTCGTGTTTTCACTCTGTATTCAACTTTTAAATCAACAGTTTCATGCACAACATGTTTCATTTCCATGGGTGGAAGTGCATTAATTCTTGAAAAGCCACACCCTCTGTTCAGTGTCTGCTGTGTCAAGCAATTTGATTTCCTCAATTTGGTCCTGTAATCCTACCTTTTATTTATTTATTTTCCAGCGCGGGGCTAAGTGCTTGGCCGTCTGCGTGTTCAGTAAGAAGGAGAAAAGTCATTTTGTTCCTCGACTAAGTGAATCAGAGCAGAAGGGACTTCATAAAAATGGGAAGGCCCCATAAAACCTGGAGTTGTTGTCATCGGAAATTGTTTGTTTGTTTGTAGTAAACTACATTTAACAAAGGAAAAAAAGGAACAGTCCTTTGGCTCATTTCATCAGAGTTCATTAAAGGCCCAAATTGATGGAAATTGTGTCCTTAGCATGTTCTTGTGACGTTTTTCTGATGACGGAGGACATATATTAAGAAAATCATGCTGAATGTTTTTTTATTCATGGATCATGAATCTGGAGCAGATGAAAAATGCAGATAAAAAAGCTTGTAGGTGGGATGTAAAAGCACCAGTTGGTCGGCCACAAGCTCCCTGCTCCGCTCCATTCTGATGCATCCCCTTGTAGAAGACTAGAGCCATGTACGTCTTTCTTTCTCCTCGTCTAAACTGGAATCTGGATCAAAACTGTACACCTGGATAGCCTCAATATAGGTCGCCATTTTTGTTGCACTGGCAAAATAAGTTGGGAGAGAGGGGGGCTGTAAACTGGTGGGAGAGAGTGCAAATCGAGAGCTTTCAGCAACAGGGAGGGGGGTTGGGGGCGGGGTTGCTCTGCGCACCGGTTCTGCCCACAACTCATGTGAATTTCTAATGAACTACGGCAACTCTGCAGAAACTATGTCCTAGAAAACGACGTCTTTTTTAATACAAATTTGGGGTAAATCAGCATAATCATAATTAAAAAACAATCTTGACCAGAGTCATAAGATCAATTAAAGTTGATTATTTTTGGGATTAGCTCCTAATTGGCTTTTATCAATTATTTTTTTGACCAGTATTAAGCTTTGACTTACTTTGTTTTAAGAGTTATGAGATTGCGTCGCTGCTTTGATGTAAATGTATTTTTGCATATAATGTTTTATTTTTTAAACATCTCCTATTTTCAGCTTATGGATATTAAAAGGTTTGCTGTTAATGCTTATGTTCTAGAAACACCTTTGTGCCTAATTGAAGGTCATATCTTCAAAAATGTGGCGCATAAAGTGTCTGAAGCAGCCAAATGAAGAATAACACCTTCCTAACACCAAAACTGATGTCTGGCACATCCTGCTTGGCTGATGGATTCTTGTTCCCATTTTCTAGGTTCCACCAGCTTACAGAAAGAGAAATAAACACTTTTTTTTTTATCCTTGCTGACACGACGAGAACAGGTTGTGTCATCAAAGCTGCCCTGATTGCAAGTCTGTACCTGTGAGGACTTATTTCTACTTAGATCAGTTTTCACAGTGATAATTGGCAGTGACTGAGAAAAAAAATAAATGAACATGGCCTACTTCCTGCAAACCCTGGTGCATTCTTCTGATGTTTGCATGTTGCTTCTGTAAGTGCATTTTTCTTTAATTGTATGGTCAAGTTTAACCAAGTTATGAAAGTAAGGCGTCTACTTTTATTTTGGTTTGGACAGAAACCGTCTCGGGTGGCAGACATGAGTAATAAGGCCTCATTACAAACAGCTTAAACTAACCTGGTCATCACACACTCAGATGTGCACGTTTTATCATATCAAAGATGCATGAGCGCCTTGACTGAGACAGTTGAGTACCTTCTCCGATTGGTGTAATCTGACCAATCCTGTACTGTAAACTGAGAGATAGAGTTGAAACACTATATTCAAAACACGATCAGCTACTTGTAAGCTCTGCAGGGGTTTATGAATAAGCAGGTGGAGGTATCTCGACTGCTCTCACCAAACTGAAAGTGTTAGCTGAGACTGCCACTCACACTGTCACCACTTATCTGAACCTGTTATAGACACTTGCATATTCATAAGCCTTTAAGTTTTCTGTGCTTGTTTCGTCAGAATAATACATCAGAAAGTTGTTTTGACTTTGGTGCAATTAATTAACTACAGTGACCAGCTGTAGAAAGGAGAATGGTAATATGGGACAACATGACATTGGAGGTTTAATCAGGTTTTCATTTAAGGCAAAACCTCTTGAATAATTGTGAAGGTGATATTCGAGTCACACATGAGAAAATACTCTTGAAGATTGTGAATATCTGCTTTAAATTTAGGACACTCCATGTACTGATGAGATAAGGTTTCACACTCCACTGAGTCACCTTGCAGAACATTACCCAGATCATTGATTTATTGAGGTAATGGACGACCCGGGAGGACGATAGGTTTAACTGAAATATTCAGCTATGCTGAAAGGTGTACACACCGTGGTAGAATTAGAGAAATGGAAGTTGATAAAATCCATTTATATCTAGTTATAGTTTTTCCACACCTATAAGTAGTCTGTCTGTCCGTCCGTGCATATTTGAATCCATCCATTGTTCCATCCATTCATATTAACATGTATCCATTAATTTGTTCATCCAAATATCCATCCTTTCATTAAAACATTCACCTCTGCAGTCATCCATCCGTTCATTTGAGCATATACCTCTGCAGTCATCCATCCTTTCATCCATGCATTAATCTCTGCTGTCATCCATTCATCTGAGTATGTGTATTTGCAGTCATGCTTTCATCTAAGCATGCAAACATGCAGTTATACATTCACCCATCCTTTAATCCAACGTTTGCCTCTATTTTTTCATCTATGCAGCCATCAATTCATCCTGTTATCCTCTGTAATGTTACAAATGCACTTTTAGAGAAAGTTTCACACAAAATGCTTTTTATTATATTGAAATGACAGTTTTTGTCAATGTTCTATGAATTAATTTTGTTGCATTTATCCACCACGTCTTAATGTCCGCTCCGTGAAAATATAGTCAGGCTTTAAACTGAATTTGTGCTTTTGTATTGCCATAAACAGCAAAAGTTACAAAGTTTTAGCTTTTATGGGTTTGTAATGGATCTTTAAAACAAACATAAATAAGTTAAAAAGACAGAGATTGGTTGGTAGGATCCAGTTTATCTGGAGTTCTAGCTGAAAATTTGTAAAACTTGTATTTAGCTGGTTTATCGTGTTTTTTTTCCCCCATAACATCTTCGCCATGTGTTCATCTTGCTGAAAGTCTCCTCTGCAGCAGCAGCTCAGTCAGGTTTTTCCCAGACTGTTCTGTAGTTGAGGTTGGTCACTGATCTCCTCCAGCCAACCTTCCTGAGTGTATTTTCCTCAGGCTGATGGAAAATACACTCTGTAGGAAGGCTTAGGGGATCAGTGGCACCAAGAGGTCCCTCCTCAAGGTTCTGGTTTCATTTTCTGAAATTTGACATGAACATGTCACTGGAGGATGGAGGCTTGAGTGTCTTACTGACGTCTGTTTGGTTCCAGGGAGGGGAGCACTGCTATTACCACGGACGGGTGCGGGGGCTGCCGGGTTCCTGGGTGGCTTTGTCTACCTGTTTTGGCTTGGAGTAAGTTTGACACCTTGACAAAATTTCCAAGTTTGTCACAAATGTAGAAGTAATTCAATGAATGTTTTATGAGTACATAATGAAGAAAAACCTGTAATATGACAGCTTTTTTTTTGCAGGGGAATGTTTTCTGATGGGAATTTCTCTTATGGGATTGAACCTGTTGGGAAAACTCAGGTGAGAATTTACTCAGAGTCAGATGAACGACTCTTCCTCTGTTGCCATCAAACAAAAACCCTGAAAAAGACTCAATTTAATGTTTTCTTTTCCAATGTCTTTCTTTTTTAAGAAGACAGATACAAAAATGACATAAAAAGAAAAACTCTGACATGTAAAAACAAAACAACACGGATAAAACTGAAGAGTATTGAGCAACTGAAGGGAGATGTTGAGTTTTTTTGCACTGAGGACCACAGTTATCAGAGCACAGCTCGATTACATGGAGTGGAGGGTTGGATCGATGGCCTCTCAGCTCATCATAAACTCCGGGCTCTCTGCTTAGCTCTCCATCTCAGATGGGTCATTTTCATAAAGTATTTATCTTCAGCTGAAGTGCAGCATCATGTCCAGTGGCGTTAACGTCCTCATGACAGTCACACATCTGATTAATAATGCATTCGAGCACTTTTCTCGCATTGATCTGTTTGTATGTCAGAAGACAATATTTTTTTCATACTGCAAGAGGTTTTACTTTAGTTCATTCATTTATGTTTTTACGTTTTTTTTTTCACTTCTCCAGGGTGCTAATAAAAGTTCAACATAATCTACATTTATGACTATTTTAGCAGAAATAAAATTTAGATTTGAATTACCTATTTTTTTTCGGACTTTTGGCTTCTTAATTTTGTTCTAAGTCAAGTTTGACTTTAATTTAAAGACCTACTTAGATAAAAATCATGTTTTTTAACATGTTCTCGTGGAATTTTTTCACATGATGGAGGACATACATACAGCGGGGAAAATAAGTATTGAACACGTCAACATTTCTCTCAAAAAACATATTTCTAATCGAGCTATTGACACGAAATTTTCACCAGATGTCGGCATCAACCCAAGTAATGCACACATAGAAAGAAATCCAAACATTTATGTCCATAAATGAAGTTATGTGTAATAAAGTGGAATGGCACAGGGAATAAGTATTGAACACATGAAGAAAAGGAGGGGTAAAAAGGTCTGGCAAGCCAAGAAAGCAGCTGGAGTTTGTCAGTATTCAGAAGGTTAACCTGCCCCCTATTAGTGCAAAGTAATATCAGCTGGTATAGTCCTGATTGATGCCCTTTAAAAAGGTTTCTCACAAGCAAGGTGTTAGACAAGAAGCATTGCATGATGGGTAAAAGCAAAGAGCTGTCCAAAGACCTACGCAACCTTATTGTTGCAAAACACACTGAAGGCATTGGTTACAGGCGCATTTCTAAACTTCTGAAAGTTCCAGTGAGTACCATTGGGGCCATCTTCCGGAAGTGGAAAGAACACGGCATTACCATAAACCAGCCACGGCCAGGTGCTCCTCGCAAGATTTCAGATAGAGGAGTCAGAATAATCATCAGAAGGGTTCTCCAACAGCCCAGGACCACTCGTGGAGAGCTTCAGAAAGACCTGGAATCAGCAGGTACCGTTGTTTCAAAGAAAACAATAAGTAATGCACTCAACCGCCATGGCCTCCATGCACGCACACCACGCAAGACTCACTTTTTGAAGAAGAAGCATGTTGAAGCTCGTTTGGAGTTTGCGACACAACATTTGGATAAACCCATGACATTCTGGGAGAAGATACTCTGGTCAGATGAGACCAAAATTGAACTCTTCGGATGTCATAAGACACAACATGTTTGGAGGAAAAATGGCACCGCACATCACCCCCAAAACACCATACCAACAGTCAAGTTTGGAGGTGGGAGCATCATGGCGTGGGGCTGTTTTTCAGCATGTGGAACTGGTAGACTTCATATCATTGAAGGAATAATGACTGGAGAAAAGTACTGAGACATTCTTGATCAGAATCTGCTGTCATCTGCCAGGCTGCTGAAGATGAAAAGAGGGTGGATCTTTCAGCAAGACAACGATCCCAAGCACACAGCCAAGGTAACACTCAACTGGTTGAAGAAAAAGAAAAGAAAGCTGCTAGAATGGCCCAGTCAATCACCAGACTTGAATCCAATTGAAAATCTTTGGAAAGAACTGAAGATCCGGGTTCACAGAAGAGACCCCCGGAACCTTGAAGATTTGAAGGCAGTTTGTGTGGATGAATGGGCCAAAATCACACCTGAGCAATGTATTCCACTGGTTTCTCCTTACAGGAGGCGTCTTGAGGCTGTAATCACCAACAAAGGTTTTTGCACTAAGTGTTAAATAAATTTCAGGAAGGGTGTTCGATACTTATACCCTGTGCCATTTCACTTTATTACACATAACTTCATTTATGGACATAAATGTTTGGATTTCTTTCAATGTGTGCATTACTTGGGTTGATACCGACATCTGGTGAAAATTTCATGTCAATAGCTCGATTAGAAATATGTTTTTTGAGAGAAATGTTGACGTGTTCAATACTTATGTATAAAAAAAAAGCTTGAAATGGTATCTTTTTTCTTATTCCAATTGTTGTGAAACGGGGAAAAAAAGCATTTTGAAAAAGACTGTGTTTGTGTTTGTGATGTAGAAAATACGCTCTCTGCAATGTGCACCTTCCCCTCCCCATTGCTGAGAGCGTATTTCCTGCACTGCACCAACTGCAGTGCCACAACTGGGAGGCAAACTTCTAATGAACTACTGCCGTTCTGCAGAGTCTGTTCTAGAAATCAACCCAGGTTTGTTGATTTTTGCTAAAAAAGAACTCCATAATCACAATTGAAACACCACTGTGAACCATTGGAAAAAAATTTTATTAGATATTCAAGGTAGTATATTTACGACTTTAAATCTCGTACATTTATGCGATTACAGTCAAAGTGAGCATCCAGTGCAGCAGAGCAGACTGACTAAATTCAATTGAACAGGTGAGCTGAATGTTTATCGATAACAGTTACAAATATTTGGAAGCTCCTTTGTTTAATTAACGATTTATTAATATTTTATTCATGGATGGAAGGCTTGCAGGATACCTGCATCGTTGTGCGCATGACAGTTATATGACGTAAGGTGACAAATGGACTTCTGGGTATGTGAATGATGATGGCAGAATAAAGTAGCGGTCCTCCTAAATGTGTCTCTGAGCTCTTTATTATACAGATGAAACTCCGCTTTACCTACACCAAACCCGCAAAGCCGGCTTGTTTTTTGAAACCAATCCTGTACTTAAGCTTCACAAAATTTAAATCTTCAAACATGGCTCTGATAAACAGACACCTTTAGTGTTTTTTCTTGTAAAATTATCACTTTTTTCTTGTAAATTTACGACTTTAAAACACGTAAATTTCTGACTGTATTTCTCATAAATTTATTACTTTTTTTCTTGTAAATCTGTGACTTTTTCTTTTGAGTTTGTGACATTTTTCTTTAAACTTTAAACACGTAAATTTACAACAGTCTTGAATTCTGTCATATATATACGACTTTATTCTCATAGTTATGAATTTTTTTCCCATAACTTTAAGACTTTAAAGTCGTAATAAAAAAAAGAAAGATGTTAACTGGCCCTAAAACTCCATGTTTTTCCTCAGAGTTTCAAAATACTTGGATTAGTAGAAAGTCAACCACCATCGATGCAGTAGGATGGAAATGCTAGATGGAAAGAGCATGACTAATAACAAAAGATTTTATTTAGTATAAAAGCTTAGACTGAACTTTCAAAATTGTGTTTTAAAATGTATGTTTTTTCTCCATCTTTTTCTTTCTGGAGCAGGAGAATCATATCATCTATCGGATACCTGACATTGACCTCTTCCAGCTTCCTTGTCCAGGTAGGACTGAAATCAAGAAGTCTTTCTTTTATTTTTGACTTATTTAGCATCCTCTGGATTTTTTTAAACAAGCTTTTAACTTTAGTACACAAATCAGCTGCAACCTTTTTAGAGATTTGCAGTCAGACTTTACAAGAATGCAGCTTCCTGTGGTCTTAATCAAGTTGCATTGAAGCGTGCACGTTTATTTTTCTTCAATGACAGTGCAGTCACAGCCTGTCTGTCTGTCTTCCTCGACCTTGCTGGATGTCTCATGTTCCTCCCTCTCTGTTCATCCCAAACGCTTCTTTAATTCTCCTAAAATCCTTCTCGCCTTTTCCACCTTCGTGTCTCCTTCTGCTGCTACTTCCTCTGTTGGCTGCATGATATTGATCTTTTCTGCAGACTGGCAGGAGACTAAAATATGCTGTTAAATCCATTTCGGACTGATGACTCGTCACTTTTATGTGTATATGTGTGTGTGTGTCTGCTGTGTGTTTGCGTGCAGCAGGGTGCTCCGTGAACAGCACGGCGCCTGAAGGACAGTCAGATGGTTACAGCAAAGTAGACGAGCAGAAGGATGGAAGTGGAGCGACCAGCAGCGAGACAAAGGTTTTTCCAGGCCTGAGACGCTCAAAGAGACAAGTCAGTCTTGGTGCACGACTCAATCCTCACCGTTAGCTGCTATGTGTCGTGCAAATCTCCCTCAAGGCACTACGTACATTTTGCACGGATGAAAATTGGTCGTACGTGAATATACATGGAAAAAGTGAGAAAAGTTGCAGTCTTTATGTGAAATTTTCCCAGATGTATCACGAAAGAACTACATTAAAATTACAACAGTATGACAAAACCATGCAAAAAACACATAAATCAACGCAGGACATGAACCGTGCGTAATTATCCCGCTGTTTAAATGCAGTTCGTTAGTGATTTGTTCAATTACGTATATGAATGCGTTATGTGGGTTGTATACGCGATATAAAAGTTATACATTGGTGGTTCATTCACATATGTGGAACGGTTATGGAAAGCTACAAATCTGCGTATGCATCTCGAAAAGTTTTACGAAATGGCTGCGTACAAACTACGTTAAATACGAGTAAACTGCGTAATTCTTAACCGGCCAAAAATTTCAAACAGCTTAAAATCGAATTCACGTAAAGATCCGTCTGCTGAAAATCATTAACGAATGACAAACACGACAAACTCTTCTGAATTATCTAGCACGTATCACAAAAGACTGAAGTTTCATGCATGGAAAATGTGCACAATGTAGGTAGTGGCTGTGTGACACGGCCTTCAGTAAAGATTACAGATGAGATTTTATTTCCTTTTTCTATGTTTATTCATCTCGTTTTGTCTGGTTTAACTCTAAATTAGGGTAAAACAGTGTGAAACCTTGTTTTTTTTTTGTTATTTTTTTTTTAAAGAACAATTTGGGAACGTTAAAAAGCTGGTAAACAAACAGTCTGACCCTTTTTTAAACATCAATTATTTGTGTCTAAATTAACTTTGTTTCTTCTTATTATGCTACCATTGAAAATTACAGCTTGATACATTCACAGATAAAAGGGATTCACTTAGAGGATCTTCACTGCCAAATTTCTGATATACACAACATTATGACTTAAATGAATTTGATAAAAATGCTTTAAAGCTGCAAATTGGGACTAAATGTGGATGAACTGAGTCACTATTGGCAGCTTCTGCAGGCAGCTCTCATTTTTCTAACACAAATATCACCTTATGAATGAAATTCCTTAAAACTGAGTTCTGTTTTTGATGGCATCCCCCTTAAATGAATCGGTCGTGTGGACATTTAACTCAAACTAACACATTTTAGTTTAAATATTTTGATAATGTGACTTAATTTTTCTATGTAGGTCCATTTGTGTTCCATAATTTTGAAAAAATCACTTCTATTTGTAGTTTTTTATTAAAGCTTTTTATTAAAACAATTTAAGTGGAAGCTTTTTAAGGTTAAAGTGTCTTTTTTTTTACCTCAAATGCAAAGATGGGCTTTAGAAAGTTGCTGTGACAAGGGTAAAATTATTACTAAAGAGAAAATACCACCGCCAGCCCACGGTAAATGTGCCTTGCGCTGCGGCGCTGCACCTCAACCCCCGCCCCCCCCCCCCCCCCCCCCCCCACCGGTCCACGGTAAATGTGTCTTGCGCTGCGGCGCTGACCCCCCCCCCCCCCCCCCCCCCGACCGGTCCGCGGTAAATGTGTCTTGCGTTGTACCGGTCCACGGTGATAAAAAGGTTGGGGACCACTGTTTTAGAGAACGGCTGTAGTTTCTCTGCCTCAGCAGGCGTTTCTGCTGCATGAGTGATGGTCTTGTCTGCTGCTCATACCTTGTGCGTCTCTGTCCTGTGAAGGTTGTTGTGACACCAGGCGTTTGTGCGTCATCTTTCCTCTCGCCCTGCAGGTGAGGCGTGGACAACGCACGGTCCTGACGGAGACCAAATACATCGAGCTGATGGTTGTAAACGATTATGAAATGGTAGGTGGGAAGCACTTTCACCGCAGATGTCCTTTCAATACTTAATTCCCTAAAATTCTAAATGTTCTGCTCTGTCTTTTCCAGTTTGTTCGGCTAGATCGGTCAACGGAGAAGACGAAGAATTTTGCCAAATCGGTGGTGAACATGGCTGATTTGGTGAGAAACTGTTAGTCGATCAAGTTCTAAATGCTACATAATCCAAGGAATAACTAGCTGAGTTTCCTCTTCCAGTCTGTTTTTGAGACTTTATGAGAGAACATCCGCCATCACCCTTTAGTCTGCACAGGACACTTTGCTGGATAGACAACTTTATTTAGACAACTCTACATCTCAGAAGTTCTCCACAAGTCTTTCCTTCAGTTTTCTGGGAAGCAGAACACCAGAATTTTAGCTTTTATGAATTGTTTTTTATTTTTTCCAGTTTGATGTTTGTGCAATCACCTTTCCATTAGGTATAAATATGCAGTTATATCCTTTAAATCAATCATCAGTCAGTAAAGCTCATTCTTTTAATTCCATTTTAAAAAGCTGCAAGTAATTATATATGTTTATGTTAATTATTTTAATCATACCTTTAAAGAATTTAATCTATATTTTGGTATGATCATACTCCATTATGAAAAAGTGAGATGTGTAAAAACTTTTAGCATCTATAGGGACAATAGCTGCATTGGTTTCCATGGAAACAGTCCAAATACTTGCCTTTTGCAGCTGCCTGTCATTGTGGCCAAAAACACTTTTTTTTTTCTTTATCTGATCATCCTAAAGGGTTTTCCGGGGCTGCTGCTTCCTTTGCTTTTAAGGTGACGGCGCCACCCTCTGTTCAAAGAAAGCTGTTGCAGCTTTCTGATGCTGGTTTACATCAAATGTTTTCTTTAACATTTTTCCATGGTTCTGGCCTGGACTGCAAGGTCCAGATTGGTTTAGCATTTCTTCTTTCTTACTGCGCCTTTTAGGGAAAATGTTGTTCCCTCCACAAACTCAGAAACTCACCAAAGATTGGCACGTACCCCGTGCTTTGTGAAAATGAATGCTGGGCATCACCATCACCATCACCTCATAACTCCTCAAGCATCACTGCAAAGCTACTCAGCATAGTGAGCGATCCTGCAAAAGGGACTTACCTTAAGTTGTTGGCTCATGCTGAACAAAACAATTTAACATATGATATGAACACTTTAGGAATGTGGGCGAGGTTCTCAAAAAACCCTTGTTGCTAAGAAAATCCAAAAGTTTACTTTTGTCAATTCTTCTAAAAATTGTGTAGACCTGTTCGTCTCCCCCAGACGACCAAAACATGCAGGAGAGTTAAGGGCAGGGACGTAGTCAGTGAGAGTAACAAGGGGGTAATTGGGGTGGCAGCAACTGCAGGCCATCCAACGGCACTCTCAGCTTTAATTATATGTTGAATTTCTTTATTGGCTATTCTCTCTTATGATCCACTCAGATCTACAGAGAGCAACTTAACACCCGCATCGTCCTGGTCGCCATGGAAACGTGGTCGTCGGAGAACAAAGTTGCTGTTGTTGACGACGCCATGCTCACGTTGCGAGACTTCATGAAGTACAGGAAGAAGAGCATCGGAGACCGCTGCGACGCCGTGCATCTCTTCTCGTGGGTTCCTCTTTTCTCTGGAAACGTCATTTCTGGTCTTCCTCTGCTACTTTCTTTTTTTTTTCCTTGAGAGTTTTGTAATTGTCTTACTTCACAGCGGGAAAACGTTTAAGAGCAACCGTGGCGAGGCGGCGTACATCGGAGGCATCTGCTCCCTGACACGGGGTGGAGGCGTCAATGAGGTGACTGTCAGGAAAAAGCTGTTTTGAGAAGAATGTTTTTTTTTTTTTTTTTAAAACCTCATCTGTTTAGTATGGCAGCAGGGGCCCCATGGCAATCACTCTGTGTCAGAGTCTGGGGCAGAACATCGGCATGCTAAGGAACAAGGAGCAAACATCTGCAGGTAAAGCTCAAGTCTCACTGCTTTCCTGAGGAACTTTTCTATTAAATGTTTGTATTTTTATTACTTTGATGGTGATTTATCCTCTTAGTTTCACTATTTCCTATTTAACATTTTTTGTTACTTATAGTACATTGTTTGTCCAGGAAGCTGCAGGTGTCCAGACCCGTGGCTTGGCTGCATCATGGAAGATACGGGGTATAAACTTGCAGCTTTATGTATTTTAGGATTTCTAACCATCTTAGATGAGTTTGAATGGACTGGTTTGCCGTTTTTGGTCAATAACCCACTTTTTTGTCTGCTTGAAACAGCTACTACCTGCCGAGGAAGTTTTCCCGCTGCAGTATTGAGCAGTACCTGCGTTTCCTCCAGCAGGGAGGAGGCAGCTGCCTCTTCAACAAGCCCACAATGGTGAGAAGGGATTCGTCTGTTTAGAATTGAATGCAAAGAAATCGAGACACGCATGCATAATGTTTAGGGTTTTCCTGCAGCTTTTGGACCCTCCAAAGTGTGGAAATGGATTTGTGGAGCCTGGAGAGGAATGTGACTGCGGGTCACATGAGGTGAGAGCAGCTGAAGCCCTTTTGGTCGCTTTGATGCACATCAGCATTAAAGTATCTTTTGTCATTTTCCTGAAGAAATTACATGTTTTTACTGTGGTGGATACAGATTAAAAATAAAACCTATGTCAGAGCTCTCTGTTGAAGTAGATGCTAAAGTTCTAGAAAAGTTCTCTGATCAAACCTTATTGTTTGTTTTGTTTTCCCCTTTGGATTCAGGAATGTGCTCAGAAAGGAGCCAACTGCTGTAAAAAGTGCACTCTTACCCACAATGCCTTGTGTAGTAATGGGCTCTGCTGCAGAGACTGCAAGGTGAGTTCCTGGGTCAGGGGTCAGGACTTATGAGAGTGCGAGTAGCTTATTCAGTTAGAAAATTAAATAAACCCAATTTTATTTTTACGAGTTTTATAAAAGAAAATGACTTAAGTGAAAAACAAATTGGTCATAAATAGTGGTAGACCTTAGAATGTCCTCTTTGTTTTGTTTTTGCAGTTTCTAGATCTTTGATCGCCAGACGATCTTTGTTTTCATTTTATAATACTGGATTTATTTTCTTTAAAGGTTTGAACTTTAAACAAGAGAGAAATGTTTAAAAATGTTCATGTCTGTATTGAGGGGTTTTACAGCCTTAACCCTCCTGTTATGTTGCGGGTCAAATTGACCCGTTTTAAAGTTTGAACATCTAGGAAAAGTAGTTTAAAGTATTTTTTCAGCATGAAACCTCTTCTGTAATCAACGTATGTTATGAAAATGGTTCATCTCACATATTTGCAAACCCCCCCTGGATGTTTATTACATAGATACTGTTCGGGTCAAATTGACCCGGCAGTCAAACTGGAGGTACAAGGATGTCGTGTTACTATTAGTATTCATATATTTGAAGCTCTGAGACATATTTCACACCAATCATTCATATAGACACACGCACACCCACACACACACCCACCCACACACGCAAACACACACACACACACACGACTTCATATTGCAATTGCTTGTCTGTTGTATTGTGATTTTGCTTTTTTCTGGTTCACAGTTCATGTATTTAAGACATAATTTCAAGATTATGTTTCAATGTTATGTAAAACTATTGTATTTTATATGTTAGTCTTTCAAAAGTAATACAGTAGTGAAAATTAAAAAAAAAAGTTTGAACATGTATATTTTAAAGAAAAACTAGTGAATTATCTAATAATTGAACCACTACCTGTTAGAGGTAAGCATCACCATTTCACTAAATATTGACAGAATTATTAGACATGGAGTTAGTAATGAAATATTCACACCGCTTGTTAGGATTTTTTGGGTTTCAGACATTTTTTAATTAATAAAACGTGCACCGGGTCAAATTGACCCAGGGACATCATCTCTGTTCCTCACAAATGAACATAACAGGAGGGTTAAACATCTGGAATTCTACTTTGCCCTCATCGCAGGTTACATATCCCCCAAAATAACTGAGGGACCACTGTACCTCACATTAAACAGGGTTGAAGCCTTCTATAAGGGTTGAATTTCACTGTTTTAGTCATCCCGTGGGCCTCAGAAGTTTCTCTGATCGTCTCTAACCTCCTCCTCTGGTTGATCCAGTATGAGCTGAGAGGCGTGACATGCCGTGAAGCCGTCAACGACTGTGATATTGCAGAGACCTGCACAGGAGACACCAGCCAGGTGAAAAAAAAAAGAGATAAAGCTTTGTTGATTGCTTTTTTTTTTTTACATTTTAATTTAACTCTAGTAATTTCCTTAGAGGGATCTTTATTCGCTGATCCTCCACTGATTAGTTAATAACTGATCAGTGGTTTGTACTGGGTTTTTTAAATATGAATATGCAGTTTTCAGCAAAAAAAAACGACCTATGTCGTATTGTAGGACTCCCCCCCCCCCCCCCCCCACACGCACACAAACACACACACACACACACACACACACTGGCGTTTAGCTGAGTGCAGCATGGAGCTTGTAGCCCCTCCAGCATATTTTCTACATCACAAATACGCCTTTTTTTTATTTTTTTTGTGTTTTGATGTAAGTTTTATCTAAAGCTACTGTTATGAAAAGAATTACCCCTCGGGGATAAATAAAGTTGATTAAATTAAATGTAAACGATTTTTTCATTTGCTCCTGCTTTGAATAAACAAATACTTGGAGATACAATTTTGAGCTTACTGTCAATCATCAGAAAAATGCAAGAAGAACAATTTTAGTTGGTCTTTAAACCTCAGTGGTCAGGCGGTGGGGTCTCACAGACCTCTTGCTTTGATTGGGGGGGGTCGTGGTAGTGACCTCCATGCATGAGTGGGGTGGGCGCTGGTGTGGACAAATCCCCAAAATATTGCTTCCCCACTTCAAATTGTAACCAAATTTGCATCTCATTTATAAATCACTTTATATTTTATGATGTCGTGTGCATAAAGATTGGTGGGGGCAGGGGTGTACTTTGTATTTCCATGTGTGAATCTGTTTGTTTTTACTTTTGTTTCTTTAAGTAAAAAAACAAAAAACTTTTTTGTGATGTAAAGCATTTTGTGTTAAAAATGTCTGAAAAGTGCTTTATAAATAAAGTTTGACTTTTTGATTTTGAAGTCTGCTGTCATGTGACCCCTCCCCTTCTTTTGAAGTGCCCTCACAATGTCCACAAACTGGACGGCTACGCCTGTGCTGCGGGGCGGGGTCGCTGCTATGAGGGGCGCTGTAAGACCAGAGACGAGCAGTGCAGAACTCTGTGGGGCTTCGGTACCATTTTTATTCAACACCTCTTTCCATTGATTATGTTTTTTAATCAAACCATGTGTGTTTTTTTTTTACATACATATTTTCTTTGTTAAAATGTTTGAACTTTTTTAAGACGGTTCTTTCCTTTCAGACTCGGCTGACAGATTTTGCTACGAAAAGCTGAACTCTGAAGGCACAGAGAAAGGAAACTGCGGTCCAGACCCGCGTGGTCAGGGATGGGTGCAGTGCAACAAGCAGTGAGGGATTTTTTTCTTTTCATCAAAAGCGGTTTTGCTTTTGAATGATTGTTATCTGATGCAGCATTTTTCAACCAATCAAGTATCGTGTTTTGCAGAGTAGCTTTCTGCAGGATCCGGTGTCAGACCGTGTAAAAAGAAAATAAATTAACAAAGTTAGGAGGCTGTCTGGCATCAGCACCATCTTTTTTTTTTCACTACATCTCCCATGATTCATTGGGTTTATGTGACAGCATCTCTTACTGCGTCTTTCTAACAAAAACAACCGGCTTTTGATAATAGTCTGTATTGAAGGATAAATTCCGTTTCAGACTTCAATCACTTTGGAAAATAGTCAAGTTGAGTTTAAATATAAGTAATGGCAATAAAAAAAAGGAGCAGAATTAAGGTTAAAATAAATAAAACGTTTTTGATAAAGTTCTATTTTTGATTAAGACAAAAAAAATCTTTTTTCTCTTCTTTTGCGCAATTAATTAATTGTGACCTGCAATTAATCAATGTAATTAATCTATTTTTGATCCTAATAACTGCTGTAAAAGCCTTATTTTGAGGTACTTCCATTCTAATTTGTGACGTTTTGGCACGCCACACACCGCGTACACGAAAACCAAAGACGTGCACTGAGAGCAATGTAAGAGGCGTTCAAAGAAAACATTCAAGTATTCAAGTAAACATTCAGTAAACAGTACTACTGGAGTGACAACACTGTCAGCATTTTTTCCTGATGAACACAATCATTTGACTCCCCCATATGCAATTGTTTAAAAATGTACTGTTGCTATTGCAAAAGCATAGCAAAAAAATGTTTTCTAAAATAAATCACTATTTGAAAAAGGAATCTCATGGTTTTTTTGTTTTTTTTGGTGAGATTACATTAAATTTCTGTCGAATAAGCCGAAGGGGAAAAGAACAGCTTTAAACACCACCCTACAGCTTTTTGCTGAAAAGGATTATAGAAAACTGTCGCAACTTTTGAGAAAAAACAGCGACTCTTTGTGCCACAACTATTACAAAAAATGCACACTAAAGAGACAGGAACAGTAATACAGATGGCGTTTTTGGTTGCTGGTGTGTCTGCTGATTATTTTTGTCAAGGGAAGCTGTTGGTCAAAAAAGGATATAAGGAGGCTTTTGATGTGTTGCATTTTTTGTTGTTTTCAGGGATGTTCTGTGTGGCTTGTTGCTTTGCACGAATCTGACGGCCCAGCCGAGGTTTGGAGAACTGCAGGGGAGGCTGACCAGTCTGACTGTCCACCATCAGAACAGATACATGGACTGCAGGTCCAAGAGCAAAATCCTGACAGTCTGCAGAGTGTTTGGCATATTTTGAAGCAAATAAATGAGTAAAACAGGGTTTAGTAACACTGCATTTTGTTTTTCTGACTCTTTGACCTGCAGGGGGGGTCACGCAGTACTGGATGACGGTTCTGATGTGGGTTACGTGGAGGACGGGACCCCATGTGGGCCCAGTATGATGTGTTTGGAGCGGCGCTGCCTCCCCATCACCACCTTCAACCTCAGCACGTGCCCAGGTTCTTCCTCCTCCCACGTCTGCTCCCACCACGGCGTGAGTCCACCTTCACCTGTGTCCCCCACACTCCCTTGTTCTGTGTCATCCTTACACTCACACACACACACTCACACACGCACTCTTCTCCGCTGTGTCCTGCAGACTTGCAGCAACGAGGTGCAGTGTATTTGTGATCCAGATTACACTGGGAAGGACTGTAGTGTGTTCCACCCAATTCCCACACAGACACCGGATGACCAGGCCGAGAAGCACAAAGGTAATGTGTTGAATCCGTCTAGGACAAAAATTAAGCTATTTTAACGTCAGCATTAACTCGGTAAATCATTTTAGTTTTTATATGGCTTTGTTCTAAAATACAACACAAACTTACAATTACTTTTTTTTTTTTTACTATTAATTTAAGCAAAATTAGTAAATATGAAACAAATGTTGATGTTTCGACAATTACGTTTATTTCTAAAAAAGAGCTCAATGGAATCCCTGCAGCAGAATCGAAAATTTATTTCGAGTTTTTATGTTAAAAAAATCCATTAAGCTGAAACAAAATTTTTCGCAAAAAAAAATTTCAGTTCAGACAGCTGATGGAACTAAAGTTGAGATGGACACAGAAAACAAAGATAAATAAAATACTAAACATTTAAAACATAAAAAAATGAAAAGGTAAATAATGAAGCATAATGTACAAATTTAACAGCTTTCCTAAATATTGGATGTTTAAATTAAGTCTTTTTTATTCTCTACCCTAATATATATTGTATGTTTCCTGATTCCCAAGATTTTTACCAGGCGTTTAAAAAGAAAAAATATATTTAAAATAATAATAACTGAAATAAACTGAGTTTTAATGCACTTTAAAAGTGTTGGCAGTGCTTTGAATATCTTTAATTGGAAGTTTGATGTATATATGTTCAACCTGCAAAGTAGAAACAGAGCAAATGATTCCTTTTTAAGCTTTTTTTTTACTCTAATGTTTCTAATCTTTGCGGCTGACTCCATTCCCACAGGTCCAAGCGGCACCAATATTATTATAGGCTCGGTTGCTGGTGCAATTCTACTGGCAGCAATAATCCTTGGAGGAACAGGCTGGGGATTTAAGTAAGAGCTTTGGGATGTGTTTTTGTTTGTGTGCATGCAGAGTAAACACAAATGCTCCCCTGCTTTGCTCTGTGGACCCTTCCTGAGGCTGATCAAAAGACGCACTAACCCCTCCATAGCTAAGGATTGAGCACTAAAGCACTAGCTCCTTATCTATTGGTTAGACATTCTTCATATAAACTGCTTAAATAAAACACAACTCAAGTCACAATCAAGTACATTTCTGGGTTTGCCTTTCCACACACAAAGTCAAAAGGTTACCGCCTCACTTTTTATTTTTATCAGACTTTTTATCAGACTGAGTATTTTCTTTTTGGGAGATTTTAGCTTCTTTTTATTCTCAGCATTTTTTTCTGACTGAAGCGTCTGGGGGACATTTTTGTTTTCATTAGCGTTTTTTAGCTGTGCTTTAGCATTTTCTGCTGTAGATCTCTAAATTCATATTTAATTTTCAGACTTTTCATGAGGTTTATTTTGTAGTATGAGGGTCTTTTTTTTAAATTTTTTGTCGGTCATTTTTTCAAGCTGTAGAGTTATAGTATTACTATTTTAGAGGCTTTTAAAAAATGTTTCATTAAAGGGGAATTTCCTGAAACAGGAAATCCTCTGGGCCCCAAAAGGGTCCTCGGGTGCTTCTCATGTCTGTAGCAGATTCTTTCTGGAAATTTTACCATGGTACAAAACAAAACAAAAAAAGCTTCTGTATAAATTCAACTTTTCACAATAGGATTCTAGTACTTTGGAAATTTTTTGCATTTAAACTGAATAAGAATGAATAAAATATTAGCAGAAGAACAAGACTGATGTGTAGAGAACTGCTCTTTAACGCCGTATTCATTATTCTTATTATTTTTAATAATTAAAGGCTATCATTAGAGCAAAGTTTTAAACTATATTATAACAAAATTATCATTTTTAAAAAATGAATAAGAAAAGAAAAGTGTTGAACAGTATTTTATAAGAACATTTTGCATTTAGAGAGTGTACCTTCTGGGATGCTCCAGGGATCAAAGTTGGAACCCTTTATTTTTTCCTAAACATTTGTTACTTATTTATTTATTTTTAGTGCATTATTTGATATTTTATCCTCCACTTTTTACCAGTTTTCCTAAATGTTTTTTTTTCACCGCAACTGACTGTCTTATCTTTTAATACAATTGCTACAATTACGTATTAAAAGTGCAGTAACCTTTACGTTTAACCGTTCACCGTGGGGGTGACCCTACAGTCCTGATAGATGTCCTGTAGGAGCATTCAAACTGCACATTGAAGCTTCATCTTTTTGTTAATTTACATTGAGGTGACTTTCTTTATAGAGAAGTGTGATTTTATTTTTTTTATTTTTTTTTTTGGCATGGATGCAACATTTCAGTATGAAAGTGGCATCCATGTGGTCGGAAATTATTTTATAACTCTAAATGTCAGTCAAATCCATAATTTTAGCTCAAAATCAGTCAATTTGCAGAATGTAAACATTTATTTGTTTCTTTTTTGGAGCCTAATAAGCTATAAGGCAAATTTGCAATTCAACAATTTGTAAAGTTGTTGATGCAGCTTATGAGCATTTCCGAAAATAGCTTCATCTTTTTTCCTTTGCATGCCAGCTTCAGCCTGATTTATCTTTAGTTCCACTCCACCGAAAAAACAACATAAACTGCATGTTTTTCATGATCTTTCTCCTGTTTTTTTTAATGCAGGAGTTGTCTGTCTGTTTACTGCTGTGTCTCAATGTATGTTTTGGTGATTGATAAGGGTTGATCATTTTTGTTTTCCTCTATTTCCCTCTTTCTTTTAAATTGCTGCCAAACCAGAAACATCCGGAAAGGAAAGTATGATTCCACCTTTTAGTCCTAATTCCAGCGGCTACGTCAGACTCACGTCACTGTGTATCATTTGAACATAATGCCATCTGTTTTGTAATCCAGCAGTAATACCTGCTTTATTTTATTTCATGTGTGTTTACACAGGAAGCAAAATCGTAAAGAAAAATGTATCAGCATTTATGATTTTCTGTTCTATTATCCATTAAGAAGTTCAGAATCTTAACAAGCGTTATAAAAAAAAAAAGAAGTGTATTAGTTAATTATAGATTTGTACTGTATGCTCTATTAGTCAGCTTGTGGTTATTTGTGTTGATTTTGTAAAGTTATGTGGTTTATTTTTCCAGTATTTTGTGCATTCATGTGATTTCTGTTAATTTTTAGTTGGTAAACATAAAACACATTTTACTTGTTTTATCATCGATGTTTTGTTTCTGATGTTTTTCCGTTTCCTATTCTTTTTGCTTTTGTTGTTTTATCTGTTCATTTAGAAAACATTAATTCACAGAAAAAAACAATCATTTCTGATATATAGTTCACCATATTCTTTTTTCTCATCTGTTCCTCTTCTGTTTCTAGATCTTCTGGAGTTTGACTTGTTCCTCTCTGCTGTCCTGTCCTCTTCACACTCCCTGCAGTCCACTTTAAGGAGACACAACAACAATCGTCTTCCACATTTGAGCCATCAGACTTTTTCTCTAGTTTCCTCTTCTGACTTTCTAACCTGCATTTAGTCCTGGAAAAGAAATCCTGAGCCTTTTGGAAGACACTTTGCCTCGTTTTTATCTGCAGCATTTTGACATGGCAGGTTCTTATTCTATTGTTTATCTAATTTATTTTTTTCAGACAAGACACTGGTTTGCAATCTTCTACCGTTTAGACTGTTAAGCTTTAGCCCTTTAAGTGTTTCAGTGGAAGAAGACCACACATGTATTCTTTATTTTTTTTTAAGGTCTCCTATTCTCATATTTTAACCTCCTACAGACCAAAACCTCCTGACTACCAGATATAAACAACTGTCCAGTCAAAAAAAAGTTTTTAAATCCACCAAAAACAGCAATTTCCAGAGTCCCACCCTCTTCACAGTTTGTTTCATTAAAAAGCCCCAATTGTCCTCTGTAGATACCAAAATGAGTTAGTTAAGTATCATGCAGTGGTCGGGTCAGGTTTAGAAATGTCCTCTTCAGAAGAGACATTTGACATCGCTGGTAGTTTAACGGGTGCAGATGAACTGGATTAACAGTGTGTAAATATCACTGAATTGGGTGTGTCGGACGTTACTCTGTAAACCTTTACATTCCACTGTAACAGCCATACATTAGCTTCTGGTGCTGCTGGGATAGAAAAGCACAAATCTGGAGATTCTTTCACCACCCAAATGTAATTATCAACATAGAATCTCTTAAAAATCTTCAAATATGCTGTTTGCCGAGTTAGATCAAGAAAAAGAATAAGAACTGTGAAAAAAGATCAAATAGAATAAGGCTTCAGATTATTTAATCTCCTCTGATCCAATATATATAAGTATAAGCATAGAGCAATTAACTTCAAGGTAAGAAATACAAAAATATTAATTTCCATCAAGGCCTTCCATTTTAGGGTTGCTGGAGCCTATCCTAGCTAATGTTGGGTGAAGGTGGGGTGAACCCACAGTCATTTCAATTTACAATAATACACTATGATCCGTGTGTGCATCTTTTACATATCATTCCATGGATTATATTCCAGTGAAAGTATAAATCAACCTCTGACTAATAATAATAATAGTAATATGGACCTAACACCTGAAGATAATTGCACTGCCAATTGCTGCAGCATTCATGTATGAAACTTTTCTACACATCCTTTTAAATAACACAAACAGGAAACATAAAAACACTGAAGGACGGAGCTGAAGGTCTCGTTGTGTTTGCTGCCTCTGTTTATGATAAAACAGCGACGTTTGCTATTGGCTTTCAGTAAAAAATGCTCTGAATATTAAAACATATCTGAACACCAACAGCTTTGTGTGTCTCTGTGAAGTAACAAAACAAAGATTTTCATCCTGCAGATTTATTGCCATGTTTATCTTACAGTGGGGCAAAAACGTATTTAGTCAGCCACCAATTATGCCAGTTCACCCTCTTAAAAAGATGAGAGGCCTGTAGTTTTCATCATAGGTAAATCTCAACTATGAGAGACATGAGAAAAAATCTAGAAAATAACGGTCAGATTTTTAAAGAAATAATGTGTTAATCATGGTAAAAAATAAGTATTTGGCTACCTACAAACAAGAGGATCCTCTGTCCTCCACTCTTTACCTGTGTTAATGGCACCTGTTTGAACTAATCTATATAAAAGACATCTGTCCACAACCTCAAACCGTCACACTCCAAACTCCACTATGGCCTAGATCAAAGAGCTGTCTAAGGACACCAGAACACAAATTGTTGACCTACACTAGGCTGGGAAGACTGAATCTGTAATAGGTAAGTATCTTGATGAGAAGGAATTAACTGAGGGAGCATTTACAGCGTTCTCCCGCATCTGACAGAAATAATCTGGTAATTGTATTATCATCACACCTTTTCATATTGATTTATTGTCTTGAGTTTGTAAAGTTCGGCTCTTTGTTATTTCTCAGCTCAAATCCAGATCCACAGACCTTAATCCAATTTACTACCAGCATCACTAACTGCTGAAGTATTTTAAAGCCGGCCCCAGATATGTGGAGCTCCAAGAGTCTCCACAGCCCGTAATTATCAGATGTCAGACTCTCCCACATCTCCTTTTCCCTTTGGTTGCCTCCAGCTCGAGACGATGGACTCCTCATAGTCTCCCAACCCTTCAAACTCCGCATCCGGAGATTCAGAAGCCAAAGGAGCAGCTTCTTCTGGCCCAAACAAATCCTGGGGGGAAAAAAAACTTTTTTCAGTCCATGTTGCATGCTTTATAACCACCGTGCACAAACCTTTAACTGACTAGATCATAGGATTATTTAAAATTAATCAAACTTTATGGTTTTTACTTATATTATTTTGAAATGATGTAAAACCTCATTATATTTTCATAATAAAAATACTGTGGAGGTCAATTTGTTGTACCTCATAGTCCAACTCCATGTACTTTTCTGCAAGCCTCAGCATCTGCGTTTGAGCGGCTGTCTGGTTGTAGAGTTTGAAAGCCTCCTGATCGAGACAGAGACATTTGAGTCCAGCGATTCTGCAGCGGCAGGGAAAAAAGCTGAAACTCATCTTTCCGCTTCAGTAAAACTGCAATGGATCTTCTTTTTGTTTTTATTTTTTTTTATTTTTTATTTTTTTTCACTTGTTCTGTCCAACAACTTAGCAAACAGATTAGAGCTGCAGGCCTTTTGTGTTGGACAGGTTTTACTATCACAAAAAGAGGTTATAGAACTTTAGAAGCCAGAGTGTAGATCTGAATTAACCCCTTTTTGTTGAATTATTTATTTCTTTTTTTGTTATAATTAGTGTGTGTGGGGAGGAAGAGGGAAAATGTGTGTCGGGGGGGGGAGTAAAGGGAAGAAAGGTGAAAAAAGGGGGGATACAAGCACTGATTTGGATCAGTTATTCTTTTAAGCTGTAACAATTATACTAGATCTGCTGGAAAGACAAATATTCCATCATGGGTAAAAATCTGACACGAAGATGAGTGGAAAATATCTGTCCATCAATACACTGTAGGTCAGAAGGAGGGATGAAGCAGACAGGGAGCAGTGTGGCAGTGTGCACGTGCACGTGGGGGTGGAGATACATGCATGCTGCCGAAGTGAACCTTGTGTTGTGGGGAACCAGATCCTACCCAGCCAGAGCAGCCAGACCCGGAAAGGGGAGGAGAGGCCCCCCAAGGCCAGCGCCCCCCCCCCACACCGGACCCAAGCAGCCCGGGAGGGGGGGAGGCGGGGACCGCCCACCCGGCCAGCCAGGCGCAGAGAAGGCCCCCCTACAGGGGCCCCCACTACGCCCAGAGGCATAAGCGAACCCGGTGTCCGGCCCCCAGGCCACAGGACAGGAGCGCTTAGCCGTACCAGGCGGCAGCCATGGGGGCCGCCGGGCGCCGGACGCCGAGACAAGGGCCAAGGACGAAGCCAGGGCCCCAGAACCCGAGAGCCGACCAGTGCCCCGTGTCCGCGAGCCAGCCGCGGCACGCGACCCGAACAACCCAGAGATCGCCACGCACCCACAGCCACCCCCCATAACCCTACCCACTACAATCCCCCCCCCTCCCTTACCCTTAAAGTGCCCTACCCCCTCTGTGATGGGAAGGGAAAGCCCCAGAGGGTTCCAGTGAGCCAGCCCCCAGGTCCGTCCACCCATGCACTCACGCACACATACTCACAATCATCTGGTTACCTCCCCACCCCCCGCCGCCACGCAGTAACCCCCCCCCCGCCGACCGACCCCCAGCGCCGTACGCCCGACCATCACCGCAGCCAACATGATACCCATAAGCCTGGCCGCCCTGAGAGGACCAGGCGGGTGAAGACCGGCCGCCCCCCCCCGACCCCACCCATGTATGGAGGTGTGGCAGTGCTATGTGTGTGCTGCAGGTAAAAAAAAGGAGGTCTCCAGTGTGGGGTCCCCACCGCTGTTAACCGCAGAACCCCCACTCCGGGAATCCTCTGTGGGTGGAGTGTATTTGCTGTGTATGTGCTGCTAACATGCAGTGTGTGTGTCTAAAGTGGGAGTTAAAATTGTGGGGGGGTCAGTGAAAGATGAGCACGGATATTTCACCATGCCCCCCTCCACCAGACCCTCCCCACAAGGCCCTAGATGAATAAGGGTGTCTAATATGCAAGTAAAAAGCGGGGTGGAGGGCGGGCGCCAACAGAGCGCCCCAGAGAGTTACCCCCCCAGTGAGCCCCGCAAGCATAACCCACCCATCCAGTTCCCGGAGCCCTATGTGCCTGTGTGCAACATTTGTTTTGGTGAGGACGGGGAGGAGCAGGCGGATGGGCACAACTGGGGGAGAGGCTCCCCCGAGCGACCGGCCCCCCATTGCCATGGCGAGGCGCCCCCCCTCCCAGGGCGGCCAGGCAGCCAAGAGGCGGCAAGCCCGCCGCTGCTAAGGCGAGAGCCCCGCTGCGCCGAGAGACGACCGGCAAGGACGGGTCCCGGTGCCAAAACGGAAGGGCAGGGAGTCCAGCCCCACCATCCATGCCCTGACTTCCCCAAGGACTGCACACCACCCCCCCAGGGCCCCCCATCCATCCCCCCAAAAAGAAAAAAAATAATTAAAAAAAATAAATAAATAAATAAAATAAATAAATAAATAAATAAATAAGTAATGTATAAATAAATAAATGAATAAAAATAAAAAATAAAAAACAAATAAATAAATAAATACACCCAGAGTAGATTAAATCATATATAAAAAATAAAAAAATGTTTTATATATATATATATATATATATATATATATATATATATATATACATATATTAACCATATAAAATTATAAATTACATATATATACATATATATATAATAATAACAACAACAGTCATAATAATAATAATATAAATAATAATAATAATAATAGTAATAGTAATAGTAATAATAATAAATAAAATAATAATTTAAAAAAAAAAAAAAATTATGTAAACCCACCCAAGTGAACCCTTTAACCCCTGCTGTGAAGGCGGCGTCAACCCCCAGGGGGCCGGGCCACGTGCCAACCACTGGCCACGGGCGAAACACCGGCCGTGGGCAGACGACCCCAGGCCCCAGAACCCAAAGCTCCCCCCCCAGCCCCCGCCACGGCGACCAGCTACCCAGCACGGCACCCGGCCGCCGTTCCCGGTCAGCCGCACTGCCTACCCTGCGCCCAGAAGGCACCAGCCCAGGAACCCCTGCCAAATTGCCGGCAGAGCGCGCGCCCCCACCACCCCCCACCCCGGGCAACCAGAGCCCCGAGCCGGGGGAACGGTAGGCCCAGCAGAGCCCACCCCCCACACCCGCCCCAGCCCATCCAACCAGCCAGCCAGGACCGGCTCAACCCATCACCATCCCACCCCTACTAGGTGATGTGACTAACCAGCTGGAGCCAGGGAGAGTCTGAAGCCGACAGGTTTTTTGTGGAGGACATTAACTCTAAGCTAATATGCTCTGACATGAGGTTTCTGTAGTGTCTGATGCTGAGATTATTTTTTGACTTCCAGTTTTGGAGGACAGTTTTCTTTGCGATACATACAGCAGTGAGAACCATATAAGCCTTTTTGGATTCTATGTTGATGTTATTCAGGTCACCTAGTAAGCAGAGTTTGGGGCGTGCAGGAATCATATGATTAAACCAGATTGATAAATCCTCACAGACCTTACGCCAGAATGATTGGACAGGTGGACACAACCACAGGGCATGCAAATAGTCGTCTATGTCGTTACCTGTGCACTGTGTGCATATAGCAGACTGATTAAGACCCATTTTAAATAATCTCTGTCCGGTGTAGTGAATTCTGTGGAGAATCTTGTACTGAATAAGTTGCAGATTAGGACTTTTGGTCATGTTAAAGGCATTCAAACAGATCTGTAGCCAAAATTGATCACTAGGATTCAATGATAGTTCAGACTCCCATTTTGTCATGGGTAGGTAAATTGTTTCATCTATGTTAGATAGCATCTTGTAAATTTTGGAGGTGAGCTTGGGATTTTTAAGGTCAATGAAATGTGTTACTGTAAGTGGAAGGTCTAGGTCTATTTGGGTCAGGCAGTATTTAGTGCTTATAGCTGATTTAAGTTGCTGATATTCTAGAAATTTGTTTATACTAATTCCATAAATTGAGGATAATGTTGACAGGGACATAAAAGTTCCATCCTGAATTATATGCTGGAACTGCTGGATTCCTTTGTTCTTCCATGAAGCAAAATGAATCATGTTTTTGTTAATTAAAATATCAGGGTTGTTCCAAATGGGGGTGAGTTTGCATGGAAATAATGTGAGGTTGTTTTTTTTAAGAAAATCCCACCAGGCTGTTAGAGATGAGCTAATATTTAAACTTCTGAAGCATTTGTGTTGTTTAATTTTAGAACTGAAGAAAGGTAAATTAGAAACATCCAGGCCATCACAGAGATTTTGCTCTATGTCTAGCCAAGATTCATCCAACACACCAGGATTCAGCCATTTTTGTACATAAAACAATCTGTTGGCGGAGTAGTAGTCCTGAAAGTCTGGTAGGCCTAGTCCTCCTCTATCTTTAGGTTTTTTAATAGTTTTTAAACTAATCCTTGGTGGTTTACCTTCCCAGAGGAATTGGGAAATGGATGAGTCTAATGATTTAAACCAAGTAGTTGGAGGTTTGGAAGGAATCATTGAAAACAGATAGTTAATCTTGGGGAGAATCGTCATTTTTATGGTTGCAACTCTCCCTATTAGAGAAATGGGAAGATTTTTCCATCTAGTGAGATCAGCCTCAGTTGTTTTAAGTAGTTGGGTGTGGTTTAGCTTGAATAGATCAGAAAGCCTAGAGGAAATATTTATACCTAAGTACTTTATGTTGCCTGTTTGTATTTTAATAGTTAACGGATTTAGATAATTGCAATTAATTGGTAGAATTGTACTTTTAGACCAGTTTATGGAGTATTCTGAAACTGAGGAAAATCTATTAATTAGGGAGATGATTTGGCAGATGCAATGGATCTTCTTAAAAAAAATCTGGTTGATGGTGGCAGAGTTGTTACCACATCAAACGGTTGTTAAACTATCCAAGTTTAGGACCCAGTCCACTGAAAATCATGTTTTTGGTGTTTTTAACATGTTCTTGTAGCATTTTTCTGATCGTGAAGGACATATATTAAGAAAATGAAGATTTAAAATTGCATTTTTTGAATATTTCTTTATTCAAATTGTTGCAGATAAATCTTATTTGTGACGTAGAAAAAAAGGTTGAGCGCTCCACAGGCTCCCTGCTCTGCTCCATTCTGATGCATCCACTTGTAGACGATCCATGGACGTCTTTGTTTTCTGTACAGCTGGATAGCTCCAACACTGCTCACCATTTCTGTTGTAGCGGTAATGCTAGGTTGGGGGTGTGAGGGGCTGTAAGCTTGTCGGTGGGCATGTAAACAGAGGGCTCTCGGCAATGAAGAGGGAAAGGGGGGCGGGGTTGCTACGCGGCGGGGTCCAGTCCACAACTCCGATGCAAATTTCTAATGAACTACTGCCACTCTGCAGAAACTATGTCCTAGAAAACTGCACACGTTTTTTGATTTTGCCCAAAAACATAATAATCCTAATTTTTTTTTTTTTCTCGTCCAACAGCTGAGCAAACAGATCAGAGCTGAAGGCCTTTTGTGTTGGACATACAACAGGGAGTTATTAAACTTCTGACACACAAGGTGTATATTTGAATTAACCCCTTCTGTCATTTAGACTAAACTCTCCTTGTTTTTTCTTATTATACGATGAAATCTTCTTTTCAAAATTGTTTCCTCTGTAGTTTATCTGGTGTTTATGATCCAGACTCTTACATATCTATTTCGATCATCTTAACAGCTTTTTTAAAAGCGTTCCCAGTTACTAGCTTACAGTCCCAAAACAAAGACATTCATGGATCTAGTTGTCAACAAGTGGATGCATCAGAATGGAGCAGAGCATGGTGCTCCAGTCAAAGATAAGACCTTTTTCAAAAAATAGTTTTTGGTCTGCTCCTGATTAACAATGATTTGACTAAAAAAAATATTCAGAAATACAATTTTAAGCTTAAATTTCTTTATGTCCTCCAACAGAGCAGGAACATGTTAAAAACACAATTTTCATCAGAGTGGGTCACGTATTTTCTTAGTTCCTTCATAATTCTCCTATTTTTAAGTTTTCACAGTATAGCTTCAGTTAATGGGTGAATGTGGATGTTTTGCAGAGATGTGTTGCCGTCACCGTCCTCGGAGTGAAGTGCTGCGGCTGCAGGCCCCACTGCTGGCTGTAGGCCTTATAGTACAGCAGGTTCTGCTTCATGACCTCGTCCTCTGGCTTAAACAGGAAATAGCTGTACGCGCAGGGCGCAGCTCTGCGGCCGTCATTCACTGACCAGAGATCACAGCAAAACACGTGTTCAGCAGCGGGAAAAGTTTGCCGGTTCAGATCCTCGGCTGTGCTCTTACATTTGTAGTAGGCGTATTGGAGGTAATGGTAAAGAGTGGCCACAAAGTTCACCACGAAGTAGCCGCCCACGTTGGGCATCAGGTTTTCCTCACACCTCAGCTTGCATTTTAGTGTCTCCAAATATACTTCTGGCACAAAAAGAGAAGGTTTGACCACCATAAAAAGGATGTTGGAGTCTTTGTGAAAATGATTACTAACCTGCTGTGAGGGTGTAGAAATCAGCCGCAGTTGAAGGCTGACAGATGTTCTCACAGTCGGACTGACAGAGGTTGAACTCCTGCAGGTAGAGCTTCAGAGCTTCCTCCAGGTGATCAACGCCGCCGCTGAATTCCCCTGAGGCGACCAGCTTCACCCCTCGAACAAAGGAAACCTGAAGAGGAGATGCTCGAAATCAGTTTTCTGCAAGAAAAAATCAGTCGTGAGGAAAATCAGCCACTTTATTGATGTTGCGGTTTGTGAAATATGTGGTGGGAGGAAGTGGCTCTTTCTGGCTCCAGACGGACGTCTTTGTCAACTAAATGCAATATATTAGTCTCATTGTCATGGGTTACTCTGCAGATTTAAATTTTTTTTTTTTAATTAGCAAAAGGTGAACACACAAAATAAAACGTTTTTGAATCCAGAGTATAAGTATTTCTACAGTAAAGTTGGATCCTTTTAAATTGGAGTGAATGGAGTTACTATTTTAGGACACCTAGTAGTTTCTTAGTGAACTGACTCGTTTTCTTTTCATATGAGCCTCAATCCGGAAGTTCAGATGTTGCCCCTGAAGGTGTTTTGGCGGCTATTTCCTGTTTCTTTTTTGCACCCTTCCCATTAAGATCTTATCCTAAACAAAAGCTAAATAAACCAAGGCAGTGTAAACACGCTTTTTTTTACTAGAATAAAATCAGATTAACCAAATCACAGACTAAACAGCTGTCATGGGGATTTTGTTTGATACATTCAAACATATAAACACATTGTTTGCACTAAGGCGGAGCAGGAGTACTCATGCATATTTTATAGTACTTTTATGAGAATTTAAAAAGACTGAGGTAACATTCAAACTAAAATTGCTTCTTCAGTTTTGTATTCTAAACACTTAGCATATTTTTGGGGTGATCTAGTCATGCAGACTAGAAACCATCATGGCTGCACTTAAATAAATACAATCATGTTTGTTTTAACTTGAAATATGACAATATGATCATAGCTTGTTTCTTTTTCTTCACATTTGCTATTTTTGCAGTAATCTTGGTTTATTACAGCTGTAAATAATATCAGTATGATAGACACCACTTAAAGGCCCACTCCGATCATCTTTGATCTATTTTCAAAGCCTTCTCATTGGTCTTTTAATTAATTATAACTACACTTTAGGCAAAATCTAAAAATCTGTCATTTTCTAGAACATAGTTTCTGCAGCGCGGGAGTAGTTCATGAGGAATTGAGTTGTGGGTGGGGCCATCTGTTTAAATAGTCTCCTGCTAGATTACAGCCCCTCGCAACCCCAACCCTCAACAAAAATGGCGAACACTGGACACTGGACCGTACAGTTTTTGAGCCAAATACCAGCTCAGATGAGGAAAACAAAGACGTGTCCTACATGGATCGAGTCGTCTACAAGTGGATGCACCAGAATGGAGCGGAGCGGGGGGCTTGTGAGCCACTATGTAGCGTCTACGACACAACTTAAACCAGTTTCAAATGGCAATAAGCTTAGTTTCTTTATATATGTCCTCAATCATGAGAAAAATGACACAAGAACATGGTAAAAAAACAAACAAAAAGGCATGTTTTTTTATCGTAAAGGGCTATCTTACCTCAAAGGGTTGCTCTTCGTAGTCGATAAGAAAGCCGTTCAGGTCGTACTCGTTCTTGTATTCTTCCATCAGCTGGAGCATCTCTTGGTCTTCAGGGTTCCTCTGGAGGAAGGTGTAGGCACAGGGGACAGCCCTCTGGAGGTTTTTCATCTGTGCGCACAAGTTTAGTGTCACAGTGAACAACAATTGTATGCCCTACTAGATGTTTTGAAGCAGGTCTGTCTCACTTCTACGTGGGCGAGGTGCAGATATCTGTAGGGAGATCTTCTCCTGAAGTCCTCCAGGATCTCTCTGCTGGGATAAGGGAGCTGCAGTGCAGGAAAGTGCGCTCTGCACCTCCTCTGACAGGAAGCTTTGACCACGACGACCCAGTGGGCTCTGAGATCGGAGCCTGCGCTGCAGGATGGCTGGTCCTCTGTGCTTCTGCTGCAGAGCTGCGTGCAGCGCCTGGCGCTGTCTTTCAAAAGTCTGTGCAAACGCAAACTTAACTCCAAGTAGTGGATGGATTCTGTCCAGTTCCTTGCAGCGCTGGCGTCCAGTGCCCTGCCATAAGCAGTGGAGAGGGGCATGAGCTCCTCTCCAGGGAAACGTCTGAAGCTGTAGTTTTCATATTGAGCCAACGAAGAAGTAAAGGTGACACAGAGCAATAACATGAAGCGTGCGTTGGGTTTCATGATAAAGTCCGGCTCAGCTCCAGTACTGTTGCTCTCTGTGTTTAGGTTGGTCTGCTGAAGCAATCAGGAATCTGTGGGAGTTATTTGAAAGGCTGACAGCTCAGGTTTCCCAAACGTAGAACACAGCTGAACACCTAAAAAAAAAGATTACTCGTGTGTACCTCACGGTTCAACTATGAGTTTATTTATTTGTTTACAGATCAGGTTTTCAGTTATTGCCTCTCTACAGATAATAAACAATGTCACTGAGAAGAGACCAAAGTAACTGGAGCCAAGTCATTTCACCAAAGAACCACTGAGGGCTTTTTTTTCTTTTCATTTTACTCTGAGGGCAGACATCAAGAAAATGACTGCCAGACTGAGGAAAAGCTTTTTCCCACAAGCAGTCACTTTACAGGATGCCCACTAATATTAGCAAACAGTGTACCCTTATTGGAAATTCAACTTTTGACTTGTTACTGCTCTTTAATCTTTATTTTTATACATTTACCTCTTGCCCTTCTGTTTATAAATTGCACATTTTCATACACAGACATGTATACTTGCACATCTCTCGTTTTTGCACAGTTTTCCACCTGATCTTTAAATCACAAGAGCAGTTGAACACGTGCAAAATATAAAGGCTACAAGAACATTTTATCTTATAAAGCGCTTCGAGCTGCGCAATGTTTGTGACGCGCTTTTTATAAATAAAGTTTAATTGGATTTTTTTTAAGTCATATACTCTATGTTCCAGAAGATAATCTGAACCTCTGAACTTTAAAGCTGATTGCTGATGTGCAGGTTGCATAGTATATAATGTTTTCTTTTCTATTGTTTTGTATTTAGTTTTTTAAATAAAGTTTCGCGAGGAAAAAGTCCGGTCCAGAGAGGCGCGTGCCTGTGCGCGAAGCCGCGCTGGAGGCAACATAATCTGCTGTCCTTTCAAAGTAAAAGTTGGCCACAAACTAAACAGAGAAATCTCTATAATCTTGAATACTTGATAAATTACACATAAATTATCAACAACCAAAAATATTTGAAGTCTATATAGGAAATTTTTAACTTTAAGTAACAAAAGAATTAATGACAAATTAAGAAAAAAATATAAATCTTCGTTTCTAATCTGTCATATAAACATATGTGAGGAAGAGTTGCGCTTCTAGTTCAAATGTGGGCAATTATTACCGATTTTTACAAAAGTAAAACAGGAACGCTTCCCCTCTTCCTCCTCCTCCTCTTCCTCCAACATTCCTCCCACTCTACAGAAAAATCTGCACAGACCTGGAGATTGTCCACGTTTACAGCTTTCCCACCCGGCCCACCCGCGCAACGCAACGCAGTCTGCAACGCCAATGCCCTCCTTTGATTTATTTCAGCAAAGCGTGTAAAGATGTGTTTCCTGTGCCTTTTGCTCTCCTTTCTCTGTGCGTGCTCCGTCGTGGACTGCAATCCCAGCCCCGTGTTGGGAGATGTAGCCGTGGACAGATACTTTATTCCTAAAGAATGCGCCAGGGATGCAAAAGACGGAGATTACGTGCGCTACCATTATAACGCCACTTTTCTGGACGGAAAGGCCTTCGATTCCAGGTGAGTTCGTCCACTTTCAGTTCCTAAAGTTTTCTGATCAAACTTCAGAGGCCCCCCCAAATCTGGTTTACGTGTCCAAACAAGTCCGAGTCCACGGATGCGCCTTGGATCCGACATCCTTTCTTTCTGCGTGACCCACTTTTTCCCACTTCCTTTCCTGCGTCTTGGTTTCGCAGCTACCAGCGTGGAGCCGCCAAAGTGGGCCTGATCGGCGAGGGTCGCCTCCTGGTCGGCGTGGACAAAGGGCTGCAGGGGATGTGCGTAAACGAGCGCAGGAAGATCACCGTCCCTCCACACCTGGCCTACGGAAGCACCGGTGCAGGTGAACGGTTTCTGCTGCCTTCATGCGAGAAGTCAAAGTTTAGTCAGACAAAGGAACAATTCACACAAAAAAAAATGTTTTCATCAACCACATAAAATAAAATAAAAGCAAGACACGAAAAGAAAGAAACATTTTAAAAACTTACTAAATTTACGCACGAAAAACAGTTTAAAGGAGCAGATTTTCTCTCAAATAAAGGCCTAAGCATCAGCTTTTGGGGCCATTTTGTTTTTACTTTACAATTTGCTAAATTATTTTATTTTTAAAACTATTTTAATGGCACTTCTTTAATTTTTTCACTATATTACATAGTAATTCCACAATAATTGTCCAAAAACTCAATTCCGACTGGTAAATCTTTTCCTTTTTTTCACTGCAAAAAATCTCAAAAACTTAAGCTCAAACTGTTTTATGTTGTATAACAAAAGGTCAAACATTTAGAGACAAAATTACAAAGTAGAAACAAAGCAAAGATAAGGTCAAAGCAATGTGATAAATGGATTAAGAAACCAGGCGATAATGCTCAAGCAAGTTATTCCAGAGACAAATAAAATTATTTGACTTACCTCTTTGTTTAATATATTTTAAACCAAAAATGTCAAAGCTAAAAACGTTTTTGAACCTTCATATCAAATTTTGAGTAAAACCGTTGGTAATGGGTGGTGGTGGTGGTTCCATTCCTGCATCAGGACCATGCAAAACTAGAGACTAAGGGGTTAAACCAGGATTCCTTTCCTCACACATTCCACTTTCTTCATCAGGTATGACAGCTCACCTTAGCTTAGGTGAGGAATAAACTAACTGCTTCAGAACCTGCATCTTCCGTTAATAATGATGGTAATAATGGTTTACTTGAGCTTCTTAAGTGATGAAAGTGATCCTTTGTAAAGTAGTAAAAAAAAAAAAGGCCCTAAAGGTAAAAAATAAAAAGTTCCAGTTTTAAAATTGGATACCGGGAATGTTAAGCAAACCAGCTGTCAGTATTTGGATATTTTGTGTTCATTATACTGTCAATTCTAATTAATATATTTTTTACCGTGGTCTGGGTGAATACTTGATTCTGATTGGCTGCAGCGTATCCATAAAAAAGTGATGATGAACACCTTAGAAAGAAGCTTCAGTCACGTAGGTAAGAGGTGAACTTTCCCTCTGAAATGATGCCTTGTCTCACTTAACATGACGTTTAGCTTGTGTACCACTTTCCTGCGATGCTGCAGAGCGAGGTTGGTCCAGGCTCTGTAGCTGTTACCATGACAACCCATTGCATAAGCGGGATAATTATCCATTATCAGGAAGTAATAGTCTCCGCTTCCCGTCGTCATTAATTTCTGATACTGGACGCCTCGTAGCGCAATATCCCTTACATATTTGCTATGAGAAAACTTTCAAATAGATTCTCCAGGAGAGCCTTAATAAGATAAAAGGCTAAAATTGGGGTGGGCTAACTCTAAGACTCGTGGGCCACAAACTGTTCTAAAATGTAACTACAGAGCCAGACCAGGAGCAGATGAGTGTTTAGGTAATCCACCTCATTAGAGAATCTGGATAAAAAAAACATGCTTTAATTTTGAGTGTAATCTGTTTTAAATATTTACTTTTAAACAGAACATTTTGGAATTTTTGTTTAAAAACATTTACTTTTGTTCTTATGTTAGTGTTGCATCATTGGGTTGATGTCCCTCTGAGAAAAAGGCAAACTTAGAGGAACACTGTTTTTCATGGTGGCTTTGGAATGATGGGAACAATTTTTGACTTGGAAAACACAAATGAACGTAAAAAAAATACAACCAACAAAACGAACCAAATCTTCCAACACCCTTCTCCACCGAGACAAAAGTCAATTTCATTGTAGTGCACCATCTACTGGCAAACACCAGAATTACAGGGGCCAGGTTAAAAGGTTTAATGGGCCGTATATGGCCCCCAGCTCGTGGTTTGCCCACCCCTGGGCTGAAGCCTGTTAATATTCAAAGTACAATAAAATGTAATGACTAAATATGGTAGTAAAAGTCAATATTGAACAGATATTTCAATGTCTCTTAGAGGAGTTTTTGGTATTTCTAGGATTCGTTTTTCAAGTCCATCTTTCCTTTCAGGTGACGTGGTTCCTCCTGACGCCACTCTGGTGTTTGACATCCACCTGGTGGATTTGTGGAACAAAGCCGACCTGGTTGTCACGACAACGGTCAGCACTCCCCAAGACTGCAAGCGCTCTGTGATGCGGACAGATTTTGTGCGGTACCACTTCAACGGCACGCTACTGGACGGCACCGTCTTTGATTCCAGGTGAAGTTCTGGCTTTTTTGCCCCCCTGAATGTTTCGGCGTTGTGTCTGACCAACACTCGGTGCGTGTCTGCGCCGCCGTTTGCGTCTGCGAAGCTATGTATCGACTTTGTGCTTGCAGCTACATCAAGAAGCAGACGCAGAACTCCCTGGTGGGCGAGGGCTGGCTCATTAAGGGCATGGACGAGGGCCTGCTGGGCATGTGCGTGGGGGAGATCCGACACATCGTCGTCCCGCCGTTCAAAGCGTACGGAGAGAAAGGATCAGGTGAGAAATGACGGGAAGATCGACTGTCAGTTTCCATTGAACATCAGAAAACCTAAAACGGAAAAATCTAAAGACTACATCTGAAACTTTTCTGCCAGGTGAGGAAATTCCTTCCCAGGCGACTCTGGTGTTTGACGTCCTGTTAGTGGACATTCACAACCCGAAGGATAACATCACTGTCGAGAACCAGGTGGTGCCGGAGTCGTGCTCTCGGCGGTCTGTGGTCGGAGACTACATCCGATATCACTACAACGGGACCTTCCTGAACGGAGTCACCTTTGACACCAGGTCTGCTGCTGTTTTGCTGGACCTAAAGGGTGAACAGTCTTAAAGATTGTCTTTTTGTTTTCCCTGCACACAGCTACCAGAGGAACAGCACGTACAACACTTACATCGGGATGGGGTACGTGATCCCGGGAATGGACCAGGCCCTGCAGGGAGTCTGTGTCGGGGAGAGGAGGAGAGTCATCATCCCTCCACACTTGGCTTACGGAGAGCAAGGAGCTGGTTAGTTACAGCTCCAAGAAGAGCGTTTACATCCCTCAAGCTACGTTCACACCAGCATGTGACGCGCGTTCACGAAGGCGTGCTCTTGAATGCGAGTATTGCTCATGGTGTTCGCACTGGACAACCACGGAGGGCCTTCTTTTTGTTTTGCAACTGTTTACTGGCGCACGTTCGCCTACAGTTGGAAGAGGCTCGGTGCGAAATGTTGAAGTGGTGCAAGTCTTGCTCCAGGCTTTTTCTTTCACGGCTTTATTCCGATATATGACAGACAGGGGTTCTATAGCATCCTGTCCGGACACAAACCGCAATTATTAGTTTCTCCTCCATGCTCAATTTTCAAACAGCTGGCACGTTTATGAATTAAAGAGGACATCATCCATTCGCCATGACCAAATCCGAGTCTCTGATTGGTCAAAGTTTGACCTGGTTTAACTGGCAACATGTATTTAATGGCATTTTGTATATAGAGTCTGAAAACGGTTGTAGAAACCTTCAAAGGTTTTGAACGTGGAAGCCCGGAACACAGATTTACGCGCCTTTAGATAGACTTTGCTGAGGGTGGTGTGAACGAAGCTTCAGAGGCTTTCTGGGATTTATTTGTGAATTTGCATGTTCAGGAGATGTGATCCCCCCGTCTGCTGTTCTCGTCTTCGACATCGACGTCATCGACTTCCACAACCCCAGTGATAAGGTGGAGATCCAGACCCTCCACAAACCTGAGGTCTGCAATGACACCTCTGCAGAGAACGACCTGGTCCACTACCACTACAACTGCTCCCTGATGGACGGCACGCTGCTCTTTTCCTCGTGAGTCAGATTCCCACCAGCAGCTTTGCTTGTTTGACAGTAAACTGAGAGTTGATCTGAACGACTCCAATCCTCAGACACGACAACGAGAACCTTCAGGATGCAGTTCTCGGAGCGGACAAGGTGATCGACGGACTGGACGAGGGTTTGAGGGGCATGTGCGTCGGTGAGAGGAGGCTGATCACAGTGCCGCCTCACCTCGGACACGGGGAGAGAGGAGGTGAGGATTCTGCAGTCTGACCTGGAGGAGAAAAAGACGATCCCCTTTCAGTAAAAATCCTGCATCCTTTGCATGTGCTTTTAAAGCTGTCTGTTTGTCCGCTAGCCTCTGGCGTGCCGAGCAGTGCTGTGCTGGTGTTTGACGTGGAGCTGGTGAGCCTGGAGAAAGGGGTGCCACCGGGTTACCTGTTCGTGTGGCTGGACAGCCCTCCTGAAGACATCTTTACCGTCCTGGACATGAACAAGAACGGAGAGGTACCACAGGAGGAGGTGTGTAATTTGGATTTTTTTACATTGCACTTGAAATGTTTGTTTAGCACAATGAAAACAAAAACATTCATTTTTTCGATAAATCCCAAAGTGCAAAAATATTTCTAATTCTGCCTAAAAACCAGCACTTATTCCAAAAATGTTAAAATGCAATATTTTTATTTAGTATTTTTTTATGGTAAATGGTAAATGGCGTATACTTTTATTGAGCTTTTCTACCTTCTTCAAGGCCCAAAGCGCTTTACAGTCACAGACCCATTCACCAGGTCACACACACATTCACCCAGTCACACACACATTCACCCAGTCACACACACACATTCACACACACATTCACCCAGTCACACACACACATTCACCCAGTCACACACACATTCACTCAGTCACACACACATTCACCCAGTCTCACACACTCACATTCACACACACATTCACTCAGTCACACACACACATTCACACACACATTAACCCAGTCTCACACACACATTCACACACATTCACCCAGTCACACACACACATTCACCCAGTCACACACACATTCACTCAGTCACACACTCACATTCACACACACATTCACCCAGTCACACACACACATTCACAGACACATTCACCCAGTCACACACACACATTCACCCTGTCACACACACATTCACTCAGTCACACACTCACATTCACACACACATTCACCCAGTCTCACACACTCACATTCACACTCACATTCACTCAGTCACACACACACATTCACACACACATTCACCCAGTCACACACACACATTCACACACACATTCACCCAGTCACAGACACACATTCACCCAGTCACACACACATTCACTCAGTCACACACTCACATTCACACACACATTCACCCAGTCACACACACACATTCACACACACATTCACCCAGTCACACACACACATTCACCCAGTCACACACACATTCACTCAGTCACACACTCACATTCACACACACATTCACCCAGTCTCACACACTCACATTCACACACACATTCACCCAGTCACACACTCACATTCACACACACATTCACCCAGTCACACACACATTCACCCAGTCTCACACACTCACATTCACACACACATTCACCCAGTCACACACACACATTCACACACACATTAACCCAGTCTCACACACACATTCACACACATTCACCCAGTCACACTCACATTCACCTAGTCACACACACACATTCAACCAGTCACACTCACATTCACCCAGTCACACACTCACATTCACACACACATTCACCCAGTCACATTCACACACACACACATTCTTGCACATACTACATAGTGAGGTCCAAGAAAATCAACAGAAAAGTGAGAACCAGCCTTTCTGGTTCACTCACATGAGTGTAAAATGCCTTTTTGGACACCAGAGGTCGCCTTTTTTAACAATATGAGGTTAGATTCTGGGTAACATTAAGTTTTTGATAAAAGTTTTCAACTGTGTAAGTGAGGACCAGCATGGAAAACACAATCAAAGTTTTTAGTTTTCCTGTGGATGAAATATTGATGTTAAAACTTAATTCCAGGAGAGTTATGTTTCAAAAATTCTCTCTAATCAATTCTACAATACTTTTAAGTAATTGATTTTTGCAACAATTGATTGTAAAACGGACTATGCATGCTTTCAAAGAAAAATAAAATTCAATTATAGTATTTTCAGGATTTTTCTTTATTGAACACCTTTGAAAAACAAATCTGCTCATAGCAGAAAAACATAAATCCTTTAAAAAAGCATAAATCTTTTAGAAAAACTGAAATCTTTTAGAAAAATATAAAATCTTTAGAAAAGCAGAAATCTTTAAAAAAAATTTTTTAGAAAAACAGAAATATTTTAGAAAGACTTAAATCTTTTGGAAAAATATAAAACCTTTAGAAGAACAGAAAACTTTTAGAAAAATATCAATCTTTTAGAAAAACAGAAATCTTTTAGAAAAATATAAATCTTTTAGAAAAACAGAAATCTTTTAACAAAAAATAAATCTAGAAACAAATATATTGCACTTAAAAATAATAAAAATTGTGCATTAAATTAAATAACATTAAATTAAAAGAGCAAAACAGGTTAAATAATCCTAAATCATATTTTTCTTTTTCACTTTAATGATTTCATTGTAGACGAAGTATTTTATATCTTTCCATGACCTGTTTTTTAGTTCAGGAGACTCTTCGATGCAAATGCTGCAGTCAGTTTTTCCTGGTACCCTTCTAAGTCCAATAAAGCCGGCCATCTTTTGTTTGACTGCAGCTCTCTCTTCTTGGCTCCATGGCTTCTTAATGATTGCTTTTGGCAATTCTACAAATAAAAAAGAAAGCAAAAGAATTGAAGAAAAAATCTTGCAAAGTTTGTAAACAAATTTATAGTTTGAAAAGTCACATGTTCCTTTTTTCTCTCAAATCTCTGTTATTCTCAAAGTAGCCTGTGTAAATACATGACTGCAGTAGGTGACCAAATATGTTCATAACCTTTTCTTCAAAAACTAAAAATCAAGGATTTTTTTGTCCAAGGAAGGTGCCAAGGGAATTTCTGAGGAAGGGGGCGGAGATGAAGAGCATTCCGGCCCTTCGGCTTCCCCTCCGACTGCTAAACAATACTTAATAGCGAGCACCAACTAGTTCCAACGGTTCCTGAGTCACTCTAGCCGAAGTTTGTGACCCTGCATGGTGAAATGGCATCAGCTGACTCAGAAGCGGCCAGAAAATATTCTGATAGCTGAGGAAGAAAATCATGGAGAATAATTATCATTTGAATGAATAAATGGTGGATGAACCCAGCCACTTCTGGAGGAAGCCACGCTCAGAAACACGTTGCTGTCAGACTGACGCGCCGTTGCCGACGCTTAAATCTGCAGGACCTCTCGCACTTAACTGATGAAAGAGGAAACACGGCTCCTGGTTTTAAGGCACAGAATGACAGAGAGACAGTCCTAATGTATGTTATAAATTACACTACAGTCTATTTCTGTGAATAAAATAAAAAACTCTTTATGTTAAGCAATATTCCAATGTTCTTTAATAAATGTTTCACAAAGATATAAACATGTATCAGAAGGTTTTTTGATGCGAAAGGATCGGTGGCGGGCATTCTTCGGCCGCAGCAGGGGGTGGGGTTGGGGGGTGGTTCTCCGTATTCACGGGTGTCTCTGGTCCCTATGGGCCCTAACCCCAGCGAATATGCGGGGAATACTGTAAATAATTACAGATCAGTACAGTATTTCCTCCATATTCGTGGGAGTTAGGGACTGGAGACACCCAAGAATACACAGAATCCACAAATACAGGAAACCACCCCAACCCACTGTGGAGGATTGTCCGCCACTGATCCTTACTCATCAAAAATAGACTGTGCCGTACTGTACTTTATAACGCACATTAGGAGTGTCAATCTGTCTCTCTGTGCCTTAATACCAGGAGTATGTTCATCCTCCTTAATTAGTTAAGTGAGAGCTCTGCATCCCTTCGCCGCGAGGGTGTTCCACGTCCCGCTGTGCCACGGAGGGGAAGTGCTTTCCTTCACGTGGGTGTGATCTGATGCACAGAAGTTTACATTCAAATGTATATAATGACTTTTTGTTTTAGCGTGACTTTTTAAAGTTATAAAACCGATGTTGTTATGCATTTTACATTTTAATGTAAAACGCTTTGAATTTGAGAATTCATTTTCATTCATTTTCTATGCAGTTTATTCCCTTTTGGGGTCACGGGGCTGCCGGGGCCTATCCCAGCCACTTGGGCGAAGGCAGGGGGACACCCTGGACAGGTTGCCAGTCTGTCGCAGGGTTTGAGAATACTTTAATTTAAACTTTAAATGTACATTTTTAGATGAAAAAATGTTCTCTTAAACTTGTCCTTTTCACAGCAATTACAAATATGTTTATAAAGACATACTGGACCTCATCTTCTGTAACCTGACCCTGAGTCTGTTTGCCTGCCACCTGCCCGACCCTTGCTTGGATTTTTGCCCACCCTTGTCTCTCCTCTGAAGATCTTTTTTAAGAGTTAAGATCTCCAATCTTACCTCTTTTCTTTGAAATCAACTTTTTTTTCTTTTGTCCACCAGAGCTTGAGGCCTGCCCGCCTCCATCTAAGAGAGATGTAATTAATACAGGTCTTAAACTACAGTTAATAACAGCTTTTCAAAGCTAACAAACCTCCATCATCGTCATCATCATCATTATCGCCACCACGATGTTTCGGTGCGTCCCTTTTGGTGTGTCCTTTTTTCTTTTGTCCACCATAGCTTGAGACCTGCCCGCCTCCATCTAAGAGAGATGTTATTAATACAAGTCTTAATCTACAGTTAATAACTGAGGTTTTCAAAGCTAACAAACCTCCATCATCGTCATCATCGTTCTCATCATCGCCACCACGATGTTTCGGTGCGTTCCTTTTGGTGTGTCCTATTTTCTTTTGTCCACCAGAGCTTGAGGCCTGCTCGTCTCCATCTGAGAGAGATGTTATTAATACAGGTCTTAATCTACAGTTAATAACTGAGGTTTTCAAAGCTTAACGCACCATCATCGTCATCAACATCGTTGTCATCATCATCATTATCGCCACCACGATGTTTCGGTGCGTTCCTTTTGGTGTGTCCTATTTTCTTTCGTCCACCAGAGCTTGAGGCCTGCCCGCCTCCATCTAAGAGAGATGTTATTAATACAAGTCTTAATCTACAGTTAATAACTGAGGTTTTCAAAGCTAACAAACCTCCATCATCGTCATCATCGTTCTCATCATCGCCACCACGATGTTTCGGGGCGTTCCTTTTGGTGTGTCCTTTTTTCTTTCGTCCACCAGAGCTTGAGGCCTGCCCGTCTCCATCTGAGAGAGATGTTATTAATACAGGTCTTAATCTACAGTTAATAACTGAGGTTTTCAAAGCTTAACGCACCATCATCGTCATCAACATCGTTGTCATCATCATCATTATCGCCACCACGATGTTTCGGTGCGTTCCTTTTGGTGTGTCCTATTTTCTTTCGTCCACCAGAGCTTGAGGCCTGCTCGTCTCCATCTGAGAGAGATGTTATTAATACAGGTCTTAATCTACAGTTAATAACTGAGGTTTTCAAAGCTTAACGCACCATCATCGTCATCAACATCGTTGTCATCATCATCATTATCGCCACCACGATGTTTCGGTGCGTTCCTTTTGGTGTGTCCTATTTTCTTTCGTCCACCAGAGCTTGAGGCCTGCTCGTCTCCATCTGAGAGAGATGTTATTAATACAGGTCTTAAACTACAGTTAATAACTGAGGTTTTCAAAGCTTAACGCACCATCATCATCAACGTCATCATCATTGTCATCATTATCGCCATCATCATCGCCACCATGATGTTTGAGTGTATCCTTTTGCTTTTTTCCACCAGAGCTTGAGGCCTGCACGTTTCCATCTGAGAGAGATGTTATTAATACAGGTCTTAAACTACAGTTAATAACTGAGGTTTTCAAAGCTTAACGCACCATCATCGTCATCATCATCGTCATCATCATCGTTATCATTATCGCCACCACGATGTTTCGGTGCGTTCCTTTTGGTGTGTCCTTTTTTCTTTCGTCCACCAGAGCTTGAGGCCTGCCCGTCTCCATCTAAGAGAGATGTTATTAATACAGGTCTTAAACTACAGTTATTAACTGAGGTTTTTAAAGCTGACGAACCTCCATCATCATCGCTATGTTTAGGTGCAGCCAAATTTTTACAAGTAATCTGAATATGTTGTATTGTTTGTGAATTTTATAAATAAAAGTTAAAATGATTAGAAAAAGAAATTTGTTTCTTGAATTAATGAGAAACATCTCTTGTTTAAAATACAAGGTAGTCCAAGAGCAAGAACAAAAATAGACAATTATAAAAAGTTATGCATTGAAAATTGGTATAAATGTTGAATAATCATATCATTGTACCCCGAAGCATTAATGCCTCATAGATAAATATTAAGGGAGAATGGCAGACGAATTGTGCATTATCAGAAATTAACACAGGTTTTTGGTTCTTTATTCTTGTTATTTTTCAGTTTAGGTCATTTTTTTTTTTTTTGGTACTGTGAAGCTAAAGTTTGTTTTAAAGAAGCCAGAGCAGTGATACAGAACATTTATGCTATGTGGCCGGAACATCTTTTTTAGGCGTGCGATTGTCACTGTCCAATATCCCCTTTTAATCTACACCCAGCAGCCAATCAGAATCAAGTATTCACCCGGACCATGGTATAATTGAAAGTAACACCCACTTTAAAGACAAAGTAGAACAGCAGTGCTAGCAAAATGGATGTACAAACACAAACAGAAGGGTAGAGAAAGGCCAATAATGAAAATAAACATAGCAAAATTAGAAACAAATCATAAAGATTGTTTACATACCTAAAATTACAGAGTCCAGTTCGTTCAGAGACTTCCCTTTGAGAACTTTAGATCCTGACTCCATTGCAAATAAAAGTTTTCCAATTTTTGCAATTTGAAAAGTTTTGTCTGTCTGTCGATAATAATCGAAGTGAACTCTGATGTCATGTCCCATGAAACGAGCTACTTGCTCTAGTTCTTGGTTATCAAGGTCAAGAAGCTGGCATAAGGTGGCAACATGCTTTCGTAGTTTTGTTGACCGGAGGAGTTCTGGGTTGTTTGCCTTGCACTCAGCAGCATATTTTCGGAGGCAGTCACAGCCACGAATGCTGGTTGTTGATCCAATTCTGGCAAACAGATATGGATTGTCATCCTGAATGCCGACTTTTCTCCTTGTCTGGATAAGGAAGTCAAGTGAGGCTTTTGTACGCTCCAAAAGTAAAATAGGTACTTTTCTACCCCTCTTTCCACGTGTGACAATGCGTGTGAGCCTATGGCTCATTTGTTTTTCCACTGGTGACAGAGTTTCATAAATGTCCTTATTTATGGAACCAGTGTCTGCTTTCAGATAGGTCTCTAATGTTAAACGTGATGCCTCCCCTTCCCGCTTTTTGTTAAACACAATAATTTGTGCAAGAAGACTCTCACATAAAGTTTTATATGCTTTGGCACTCACATGCTTCTTCAGTTCTTCCTTGGCCTCATCCTCTATCTTTCGTAAGTAATTTTGCAGAGAAACAACATCCTCTGTCAGAGGTATGCAATCCTCTTTGTTCCACCTCCGCTGCTCCATAATGCTATGAGCGCTAGTGGACACATAATTGGACCAAGAACAATCTAGCAACTCTTTAAACTTCTTTGCTTTCCTTTCAGACATCTCATCTGACATCATCAAACAACGTCCAATCCATGCCTCTGTTGCGCCTTTGAGTGAGAATCCTATTTTGACTGCTGTGGATGGTTTACCATATTCAGTCGTGGTTTCATTGTAGTTTCCAACTTTTCTTGCTGCCTTGATGGCCAGCTGAAATTTTGTTGGGTCACACACATCTTTAAGTCCTTTGACAGTCTTGTCCATTTCCATTGCAGTTAGCACAAACCGTCCGAGTTCTCGTATCTTTTGCGCAATATATCTGTGCTGTGACTGCTCCCGACCTTTTCTTGAAAATAGCGCATCCCCGTATGCACATATCATGTCATCATTTCTTATATGTATTGTTACGTCATCTTGTAACATGTTATGAATGATGTTCTGTATTCCATGTGACGTTTCAATTATAGGAATAAGGTGTGATGAGGCTTTTTGAACCCTGCTTCTTTTTCCCTGCTTCTTTTTCCCTTCTGTGTCAGGTGTTTTTTGTCTGCATGAATGTTCATGTCTCCAAAGTTCGGTTCTTTTGAACATTCCAAAACAGTGTTGACATGGTAGATATTCCATGGATGATGCCTCCTTAGGTGGCTGTCTCCATGTTATGAGTTCTCCCTCACCGTCTTTTAAAACCTGGAGGTTGTGTTGCCAGTCACCTTTGTTTCGAATCGCTTCAAGTTCTATTTTTCTTTGTTTAGATCCCACTGGGAGGCTAATTGCGTGGGCAACATCCATCTCTTCACTGTGTTTTCTCTCCAAATGTCTTGCCATTTTCAAGTTTGGCTTTTTACAAAATAAACAGTAGTGGGCTTTGTCCCATACTCTTCTGTTGCCCTTTTTTCTGCTCATTTTAACAGTAACCTGAAGCTTTTTTTCTGCACTTTCCAGCTTTCTTTCTCGTCTGATCTTTTTTGTTGAGCGGCAAGTCACCACCTCTGGTTCTGTGGTACTGAATGTCTTCAATGTGACAATCTCATCTTCATGTGACGATGATGATGCAGAGGATGACGGCTTGTATTCTGAATCAGAATCACCACCTGACTCCATCTCTTGTAAGTCATCATGATGACCTGATGAGATATAAATCTTGTTTTATTTCAAATCTTTGTAATATTTTAAAGGCCTATACCATGCAAAATCTATTTTTAGAGCATTTTTTAATGTTAATTCCTCACTAAAAAAAAAAAAAATAGTATTTTGATCCATTCACACATTGCCGAGTATTCCTCTAAAAACCTGAACTCTGACCATCAGCCCCTCCTAACCCACGAAAATAAGCGCGTTCTAGCGAACTGACAAAAGACCAGTGAGAACAGCCCCATCTAGGAAGAATCTTCGCTGCCAGCACCCCCCTTCCTAGGCTAACACACACCCACTTTTAGGCCCTTTAATACTGCCATATCATTACATGATGACCAGTGGTTATCTGCATCAAATCTAAAGAAGGAAGCGAATGTAAAAAAGCAAACAAAAAAAATCCAAACATCAGTCTTACCTGATGAGATGCATTCTTCAGCTGCTGTATGGTATTCAGTTCGATCTGCCATAGCAGCTTCCAACTGCAGGACAGAGAAAAACAGGCTAAATCAAATTGTTATTGGCAGCCTAAATTAATATAGGCTGTAAACAAAAACATACAGTTAAACTTCATTCAGTTCACCACTTTACTCCCATCCTGAGGTTTATATTTGGTATATTTAACACATGAAAATAGTAGTACATAAAGGTGGACCTGTGGGCCATTTGAATTCAAAGGATATCAAAGCTTCATTAGGTTGACAACTACACAAATTAACTTCAAAATAAACAAACAATTTATATACATACACAAAAAGTATTTTTCATATGCTGAAAAACCGCTGCAAAGCCAATAAACTAATATAAAATAAAGTGACATCAGGTAAAATTAAAGCCGTAAGCGGCATTGTACGGCCTGCAGACGCCACCCGCCTTCCACGCCCAACTCTTCGCACCACCGCTCCCCTCACCGCCCCACCGCCCTCACTGGCCACCTTTGATCAAGGCTAGTCACAACTGCTTACGCTAATTATTCTAACTATGCTAGCTATGCTAATGTAGCTAAAAGTGCTAGCGTAGCAATCAGCGTCATCAACTCTCTCAGAAAAACAAATTGTTCAAAATGCTAATAATGCTAACTATGCTAGCTATGCTATTTTGGCTAAAAATGCTAGCATTGCGATCAGCATCATCAACGCTCTGAGAAAAACACATTGATCAAAACGCTAATGATGCTAACAATGCTAGCTATGCTATTTTGGCTAAAAGTACTAGCATTACGGTCAGCATCATCAACTCTCAGAAAAACACATTACCTAAAATGCTAATTATGCTAACTATGCTAATGTGGCTAAAAGTGCTAGCATTGCGATCAGCATCATCAACTCTCTCAGAAAAACACATTGATCAAATTGCTATTAATGCTAACTATGCTAGCTATGCTATGTTCGCTAAAAGTGCTAGCATTGCGATCAGCATCATCAACGCTCTGAGAAAAACACATTGATCAAAACGCTAATGATGCTAACAATGCTAGCTATGCTATTTTGGCTAAAAGTACTAGCATTACGGTCAGCATCATCAACTCTCAGAAAAACACATTACCTAAAATGCTAATTATGCTAACTATGCTAATGTGGCTAAAAGTGCTAGCATTGCGATCAGCATCATCAACTCTCTCAGAAAAACACATTGATCAAATTGCTATTAATGCTAACTATGCTAGCTATGCTATGTTCGCTAAAAGTGCTAGCATTGCGATCAGCATCATCAACGCTCTGAGAAAAACACATTGATCAAAACGCTAATGATGCTAACAATGCTAGCTATGCTATTTTGGCTAAAAGTACTAGCATTACGGTCAGCATCATCAACTCTCTCAGAAAAACACATGACCTAAAATGCTAATTATGCTAACTATGCTAATGTGGCTAAAAGTGCTAGCATTGCGATCAGCATCATCAACTCTCTTAGAAAAACACATTGATCAAAATGCTAATGATGCTAACTATTCTAGCTATGCTATTTTGGCTAAAAGTACTAGCATTACGGTCAGCATCATCAACTCTCTCAGAAAAACACATTACCTAAAATGCTAATTATGCTAACTATTCTAATGTGGCTAAAAGTGCTAGCATTGCGATCAGCATCATCAACTCTCTTAGAAAAACACATTGATCAAAATGCTAATGATGCTAACTATTCTAGCTATGCTATTTTGGCTAAAAATGCTAGCATTGGGATCAGCATCATCAACGCTCTGAGAAAAACCGATTGATCAAAACGCTAATGATGCTAACAATGCTAGCTATGCTATTTTGGCTAAAAGTGCTAGCGATGCGATCAGCATCATCAACTCTCTCAGAAAAACACATTGATCAAAATGCTATTAATGCTAACTATGCTAGCTATGCTATGTTCGCTAAAAGTGCTAGCATTGCGATCAGCATCATCAACGCTCTGAGAAAAACACATTGATCAAAACGCTAATGATGCTAACAATGCTAGCTATGCTATTTTGGCTAAAAGTACTAGCATTACGGTCAGCATCATCAACTCTCAGAAAAACACATTACCTAAAATGCTAATTATGCTAACTATGCTAATGTGGCTAAAAGTGCTAGCATTGCGATCAGCATCATCAACTCTCTTAGAAAAACACATTGATTAAAATACTTATGATGCTAACTATGCTAGCTATGCTATTTTGGCTAAAAATGCTAGCATTGCGATCAGCATCATCAAGTCTCTCAGAAAAACACATTGATCAAAATGCTAATGATGCTAACTATGCTAGCTATGCTATTTTGGCTAAAAGTACTAGCATTACAGGTCAGCATCATCAACTCTCTCAGAAAAACACATGACCTAAAATGCTAATTATGCTAACTATGCTAATGTGGTTAAAAGTGCTAGCATTGCGATCAGCATCATCAAGTCTCTTAGAAAAACACATGATCAAAATGCTAATGATGCTAACTATGCTAGCTATGCTATTTTGGCTAAAAATGCTAGCATTGCGATCAGCATCATCAACTCTCTCAGAAAAACACATTGATCAAAATGCTAATGATGCTAACTATGCTAGCTATGCTATTTTGGCTAAAAGTGCTAGCATTGCGATCAGCATAATCAACTCTCTCAGAAAAACACATTACCTAAAATGCTAATTATGCTAACTATGCTAGCTATTCTAATGTGTCTAAAAGTACTAGCATAGCGATCAACATCAGCAATTTACTTAGAAAAACACATTGTTTAAGATGCTAAAAGTTTTAAAAAGCTAAAAGTGCTAGCATAGTGATCGCTATATGTTAGTAAAAAAAAACCCACTTTTTTCAAAATGGCGGCTTATCAGTTGATTTTATCTCCATAGCAACCATTTTGTGTTTTGGTCACCTCGGGATGACGAACAGATCGACGTTAGTTTCAGACGAATCGGTAAAAGTAAACTTTTTGTTGTCCTTAGCAACAGTGGTTTTATGCTAACCACGCCCACATTCCTTATATGTCCATACCCAGTGTTTTTCAATGTATTCAGTTTCAGGCATGAATTCAAATTTCACAGTATTTCATTGAGCAACAGAGTTAGAACAGTTACAACAGCTCACCAAGTGCACGCCGTTCAAAAACTACAACTTCTAATTCTAACATTTTTTCCACAGTAGCCTGCCATTGATGCCCAAAAAGTTTTGAGATGATCGATGAAAATTCCAACGACAAGTTTACGTTTGAATCCGGTGGTAAAGGTGTTTTTTATAGAAAATTCAAGATGGCGGCCTTTTCCTGGGGTCAAAGGTCGACGAACTCCAGAGGTGATTGTAGATTTACGCTAGGGTGTTGCGAGTCAAATTTCCTAAAAACAATCGCTTGAAAAAAAGTTCATTTTTCCATATTGTGTAAAAACGCAAAAATCTCAAAATGGCAGATTTTGGCACAAAATGGCCGCCAAACCATAGGTCATGTCGCCATCACGTATTAGTCATAAACCTATTTCAAATAAAGATAGATATTAACATTCATTGTACATAAATTATGGGGATTTGGCTGTGTCATATGGTCGTTAGTGATAAGATTTATGTTTTTTTTGAGGAGTCAAATCTACAACAGCTAAACTATGGGTCTGAAAAACCTAAAAAATTAATTAAATAAATTAAAATGAATGAATGAATTTTAAATGTTCACAATAATTAAACTATAACAATGTAATATTTTTCAATAGGCTATATAACAATTTTGATATATTTTAATCTGACAGGAGCACGTTCAAGTTCCTTTCAAAATAAAATGGTGTCAAAAAATATCCTAGAGCAGTACATTCATTGGCAGTTGTTAGAATGCATTTCTCCCAATTAAGAACTTTTCTTCTGAACAGAAACTGCAGGTTCTGCTGTGCAGCATACGATAAGAATGTGTTCTTTAAACCTAATCTAAATATAAACAATTTTGATAATACATTTAATCACCGTTAATCATTTCACCTGTGCATTTTGGAAAATGGATGAAACAAATAAGGCCTCTTAATTTAGTGTCA